>JASAUF010000493.1:6175833-7426666 GCA_030180095.1 Magnolia changhungtana | reverse complement strand
GGTGGGAATCAATTTATGAACCGTTTGGACGGCAACTAAACAACAAGGTGGGCCGCAGGTAGGTTTCAATGGTGGGTGTCTCTATCTCCAGTATTTCCTTTGGTATGGTCTACTTGAGTTTTGGATCTCCATCGTCCCTGGGTTCATGTCCTAAAATGAGCTGAAGAAACGGATGGACGGAGTGGATATAACAAAAACATCGTGGTGGGCCTCACAAAGCTTTGGATTACAAGAGAACCGTGTAACCCCGGTTACGGTAACAGGCAAGTGGCGTCTTAGACAGGTGGTCCGGGTCACGTGAGCGATAGACACGAACTCGCTTTCAGATGCTGAGTTGTCGGCCAACGACCGACTTTGTCGACAAGCTCACAATAATTACAAGGTCATTTGCCGTACATTATTACTCTTGACAATAATAATTAGTGAAAATGATATTCGCACGCTTTATATTTGATGAATTAATACACCACCCCTATTTTTTTTCTCCAGTAAAAATGACAAGGCTGACAAGGCTGTGTTTTACCATATTTCTTAACCATTCTTAGGTTCATAGCTTACGTGGTAATAATATAGTGAGCCATTGAAAATAATTCAAAAGCAAACTAATAAGTTGGTAATTATTGAGATATCAATCAAGCAACCGATAATTACCGGAAATCAATCAAACAACAAAGTAAAATGTGGTCGAGTTAGCATGAAGGCTTGGAGTAGTTACTAAGATAGGTGATAAGAATATTCAAATGAAATCTTTGAAAAGTCATGTAATGTTTAAATAATTACAGCAACTATTAGAATTTGTCAGAAGGTTGGTAATGCTAAAATGATTATAGCAACCGTCAGAGCATAAAAAGCATGCAGATGGTCAGCGATTAAGGTTATAAATAACAAAGGAAGTCAATAGAAGCAAATTGTCTCATACCTAACTCAATCAAACTAAATTTATCTTTCAATTATCCGTCATTTACATTCCTTAATATAATTCCTTTACTTTTCTGATGATCAATTACATTTCATAGTATAATCTTTTTACTTTTGCATGTTGTTTTCCTTATTGTAATTCATAACACTAATCAAGTAGCTATTAACTTTAGCTGTAATTTAAATTTACGCTTATACGTTAGATTCAGTCTGAGTATCAATCAAAGTTTTCCATTTAAGAAGCTGTTTTGCAGCTGTTCTCCGCAACCGACTGTAAGAATTCATTTCTTATTCTTTTATCTGTATTAAAAAGTCTTTTTGTATAGAAGGAAAAAGTGTCACCCATTGTTAGATGACGAACTCTACCATTTGACTACCGCATGATCATTTTAACATACCGTGCGAGTGGTTGAATAGGTGACCGATCTTATTCGATATCGGTCACATACTATGCATCTGCCTATCTTGGCACTTGGGGTTATAGTTGTTTGGTTTGAATTGAGTCGCACATTTAATTATGGCACACCCACATTTGTCACACGACAAAAACTGTAAATCGAGTCACAACAAGTTTTTGACACACCCAGTAAGACTCTAAAAAAAACTAGGCAGTTAGAAATATTCATTGTGCATCAAAAGTATAATAGCTTTTAGCACGCGCAGTGGGACCCTAAACTACTAGGCAGTCAGAAATATGCTTTGTGCACCGACCGTACAACAGGTTTTGGACATGTCCGGTAAGACATTAAACTACTTAGTTGTCATAAATATACATTAAACACCGACTGTGTAGAAAAACAATAGATTTTTGGCATACCCGGTGGGACACTAAACTGCTTGGTTGCCATAAATATATATTGTGCACTAGCCATACAGAAAATAATAAGTTTTTAGCACACTCTGTGAGACACTAAGGGCATGTTTGGCCAGTTGCATTAGAGTTGATTAGATGGGATGGAATTACATATAATGTCATCATAGCTACTGTCAGTGATTGTCGTGGATTTGCAGTGAATTTGGAAAGGCAAGGATGTCACGTAATCTTGTTTGGGAACACATGGATTTACGGTGTAATGATAAAGTTGCATAGAGGGTCGCGGATTGGCTACAGAGTTGTGTGTCGCGGCACTAGCCACGTAAGTGACATTGCCAAGTTCCATGGGTCCCATCATGATGTATGTTTTGTATCCACACCCTCCATCCATTTGGAGAGATCATTTTAGGACATTGTCCAAAGAATGAGTCCGATCTAAATCTCGAGTGGACCACACCATAGAGAACAGTGGAGAGAGTGACACCCACCATTAAAAACTTTTAAGGGCCACAAAAGTTTTTAATCATGCTGATCTTTGTTTTTTCCCCTCTTTAGTTTCTGTGTTAACTTATGTACAGGTTAGATCTGCAGATAAACATTACGTTGGACCTTAGGTAGGTTTCAACGGTGGACGAAACTCCAAACGAACTTTGACATGAGGGGGTGTTCCCAACCCACCGTCACCTGTAGTGTGGTCAACCTGATGGTTGGATTGGACTAATTTTTGGGCTCAGGGGTTAAAATGACTGGGATAAAGAGGTAGATAGTGTGGATCTAACAAATACCTCATGATGAGTCCCACGAGTAGAAACCCACTCCAAAACTCTACCCATGCAACGGAAAGAGTCGTTGACGCTAGAGCTTTCCAGTACTTGTACCTCACACTATGGCCCACTTGAAATGAGTATTGACTTGATTTTTTGTTTTGAAGGCTAAAATACTGTGGAGAATTGGATGGACGGCTTGGATGAAACATATGCATCATGTTGGGACCCACAAGTGGAGGCCCCACCCTTCCGCTGTAACTCCCGAGGTGGGATTTGGAAAATCTAAGAGAGGGATAGCAAAATCCCGTGGTTTAGGCACGAAACTCAAAATAATTGTCATCCAGGTATTCGGCATTCTTCCGAACATGCCAACATCATCTATCAGATGGGATCCCATCTGATACCATCTTATACGGCTGGCCAAACCAGCCCTAAAATACTTGGTTGCCATAAATATTCATTGTGCATCAGCCGTACAACCACAACAGGTTTTTGGGATGCCTGGTGGGACAGATAACATGAGTCAGTATGAAAGTAACAAGAAAGCGAGATGGCCAACAAATATTTTGAGATAATGATCGATGGGCTACGCTATATGCAAATGGCAAATTAGCATATAGAAAAGAAGTTACGAGCTCAGGCCGAGTAGTTATGAATTCAGGCCGAGACCTTCAACAAATGGATGGCTAGCCAGGCCGAAAGCTTGAATATGATGTTTTCTAAAAGAACACCTACCGTGTCATAGTAAAATGTGCATCAGGCAATTGTTAATATTAGTTCTGTTGGAAATTCGGCGTCAGCACCGCTAACACCGTTGTTACCTCTTCCACAACAGAATATTCATCCGACTCCGATCCAAGAGACACGGAACGCTCCGCTATCCGTCAAGTTCAGGCAACCAGAGCAGGAAGTCAGGAATATTGTTCCTAAAAAAGGAAACCATGATATACCTTGGGAGCAACCCTTCCTTGAGAATCCACCATATCATGGAAGATAAAAGTAGGTAAGTCCTAAACTACCTCCAATGTTCGAAACACGTCGTTTGAATCGTGACCAAATTATTTAAATGGTTTAAAAAGTAGCAAGCCAAGTTTAGATCTGTATTACTACCTTGGTCAACCATGGAATGGATTAATCGACAATCTCCATTGTCACGACCAAATTTACCGTTTTTCGATCACGACAGCCGAGTTTGATTAGGACAATTGATTTTACCATTTTTCAATTAAAATGGCCAAATTCGACCAGGACATCCAAATTTTTCGTTTTTAAATCAGGACGACCGAATTCGACCAAGACGGCTGAATTTACTGTTTTTCAATCACGACGGTCAAATTTGTGTTATTGATCAAGATGATCGGGTACGATTAGGACAACCGATTTTGCCATTTTTCGATCAAGATGACCAAGTTCGACCAAGGTGGCCAAATTTATCATTTTTTTATCAAGATGGTCGAGTTCGACTAAAATGACCGAATTTTCTATTTTTTGACTAAGATAACCGAGTTCAGCTAAGTCGACCGATTTTGATGTTTCCAATTAAGATGGTCAAGATGGCCGAATTTGCTATTTTTCAACCAAGATAATAGAGTTCAATCAAGTTGGCCAATTTTAATGTTTTCATATTAAGATGGTTGAGTTTAACCAAGATGACTAAAATTGATGTTTTTTACATAACCAAGCAATCACATTTATTACACTAAATAATGAATTAACATCACATTCACCTTTTATCAAAGGCAAATCAATATTGGGGCAATGTTGTACTGTATTTTTAATTGTTCTTGGGAAACCCAATTGGAAAAGACATGTGTTATAGCAAGGGAAAGATATAGTAGACTAAAGATCTTCAAGGATGCTCAAAATGCTTTTTACGGAATCATGACTGATAGGATGACAAAATATGGAGTAGTTGAAAGGAATTCAAAAGTAAACTAAGTCGTCGATAGTCATTCAGGAGGTCAATCAAGCCACCAATAGTCATCCAAGTGGTCGACCGAGTGGCCGAGTGAAATGTGGTCGAGTCAATAAAGAGGTATAGAGCAGTTACTAGAACAGGTGGCAAGTTTAGAAGGAAGTCTCGAGAAAGCTACGTAGTGGTAAAACAGTTATAGTGACTATCAGAACGTGGGAAGCATGTAGAAGGTCAGTAATACTAAAGCAGTTATACCAACTGTCAGAACGTGTGAAGCATCCGGATAGTCAGGTTAAGGCTATAAATAACAAAGGAAGTTAATGGAAGCAAATTGTCTCATACCAACCCAATCAAACCAAATCTTTCTTTCAATTATCCATCATTTACATTCCTTAGTATAATTCTTTTACTTTTCTGTCAATCAATTACATTCTTTAATGTAATCATTTTATTTTTACTTGTTGTTTATATTCCTTAGTGTAATCTGTAGTGTTAATTACGTATCTGTTAACTTTAGCTATAATTCGAATCTACACTCATACATTAGATTCAGTTCGAGCATCAATCAAAGTTCGCCATCCAAGAAGATGCAGCTGTTCTCCACAACTAACTATAAGAATTCTTTTCTTGTTCCGTTATCTGTATTGAAAAATTATTTCATACAAAAGGTAAAGGTATAACCCATTGTCGAACCCCTACCCTTGGACTGTGTCTGATCATTTTAACGATAGGCGACGGATCTTATTCCATTTCAGTTACATAATAGGTATCTACTTATCTTGACACTTAAAGTCATAGTTGGGTGATTTGAATTGAGCTGCACGTTTAAGTCTCAGCGCTTGTCTCATGACAAAAACTATAAATCAAGCCACAATAGGATGACTACAATTAACCGTCTACCCAAAAAATTTTAAATTATCATATTTGTTCAAAATCTAACAGTTCCAATTGGATGTCCCAACCATGAGGATTTCCTTGAGAAAAAATCTGCCCCATTTACTCACTACGTGGGTTACGCCATAGAAAACAATAGTTAACCATAAATAAATAATAAATGAAAATTTTAGCACCGTGGACGCTGTGTTTATATGTAATTTTTTATCAATGGCCGCAAGTTTTTATCACTAAAGTAGATTTTTAGGATACGGAAATAGGGTTTCGGACGAATATACCCCTCAGTTTCAAGTAAGAGCAAGTGAAAAGGGAGGGGTAATTTCGTCCGAAAGTAGATTGTCCGTACAACAAGAGTCTACTTTGGTCAGGTAAGTTTAGGGTCAGTTGAGAAAAGGGAGGATAAAAGGTGGTGTCTATATTAAAAAATTACCCATGAAATCCCAATGACTGGGCCAATTTATTCAAGCGGTTGGACGTCGCACAAATGAAAAGGTTGGAAATTATTTACCAGGTGTACCATAAGTTATGGTCCAAATGGTTGCTAGTGAAACCTTTTTTAGAAGAGAGTAAAAAAAAAGAAGAGTTATTATCCTGCCCCTGAATGTACAAGTGGTGTAGGCATCCAAAGGTCCAGGACATAGTGAGGCCCAATTAACGGAGAGAAATTATGGCCCACTTGCCGGGGATTTCGTTCTTGATAAAATTGACGGCCAGGATCACTAATTAGGTTCAATCAATATTCTGAAGCATCTATTGTGGCCATCATAGACATCCCGTCCATGGTTAGGAAATGAATGAAATAAGGAAGTAACTTTGCTTGGTAGCCCATGAAATGTACGCTACACCTAATGGACGGTTCAGATCCATTGACCAGACTGTCAAAGTTCTCCAAAGCAACCAATAGCCTATACTTTACCATGCTCCAAGAGCACTGGATCCTTTCTCAATATCTAAATTACTCTAATCTATAATAATTAAAAAAGAAAAAAGGGTTTTTAATAAGAGTGGGGATCTATAGACATATGAGGTTTGCTAGAATACATAGATCCACGTTTGCTATATGATAATGGGTTGGGGATTTTAGCGATTGGATTTAGGTTAACTTTCATCATCCAAACCGTTTATATGATGGGCCTTAACTAAATAATGGATTGCACAAAGTAGGAACTCTTAGATTAGAATATTTGACCCTTTTATCATCAGACTCTTTTCTTGTGAATATGTAAGCTTTTGGAGGCGGGTTGGATCATCGAGGAAGAACCCAGATCCGATGGCTGAAGTTTCGGATTTTTAGAAAATTTTACAAAATACTACTTCAAAAGTATCATATTATGTCCTGGTACCTTTTTATATTCTCTTTTCTTTAAGCTATTTCATCAATTAAGATAATTGTCAAGAGGATACCCTTCTCTTAGTTTTTCTCTCATTTAAGCCATGCTTTTATATATATATATATATATATATATATATATATATATATATATATATATATATATATATATATATATATATATACATATCATTAATGATGTAGGTTAAATAAGTGGTATTTACTAAAACCAATAATGTATATGTTTATCCAGGTCGTTCATTCATTTTCTTATATCATTTTAAGTAATGAGTACAAAAAAGAGGCAGATGGCTCATGCGTAACCACCAAATGGTAAGTTTGGTTTGCATTAAATGCACATTTCCTGGTAGTCTTTCCCAAGAAGTTCTAAGTGGGACACATTGTGATATTTATGAGAAATTTAACTTGTTCATCCCTTTTGGAAGCTCATTTTAAAACATTCTATCAAAAATGAAGTAAATTCAAAACTCAAGTGGGCCACATGAAAGGAAGTAGTAAAAATTCAGCAACCATTGTTGAAATATTAGCATGTTTACAAAAGTTTCGTAAGAGGCTCTTCTTTTCTTTTCTTTTCTTTTTTTCTTTTTTTTTCACTTCATCTCAGTGGTAATAACTTTATAAACTATTTAAATGACATATAAACATTATGGTGAAGCTTAGAAAAGTTTCAGCGGAATAAATTTATTATCCCAATTATCCCTTGCTCGTGACCTACTTAAGCTTCAGATATGCCTATTTTTTGTGGGACATTCTAAAATGAGCTCAATAGATGGACATGGTGGAATTCCCACCAACATCCGAATTAACCCATCTAACATCCCAGCTCATTAACCTCATGCAGAAGACTTTATCATGAAATCTGCGTCCTCGGTAGGAGCCAATCCGCATCCATTACTAGAAACTTTGTTCGGATGGGGACTGCCTATTGCTTTCACTGTGGCTACTGGTCGGTGATCAATGCCCCCAGCATGACGTGTGTTTTATTCACGCCGTCCATCCGCCTTTTCATATCATTTTGTGGCATATGCTTAGAAAGTTATTACGATCCAAATCTCAGCTGGATCACAACACGTTGAGCGCCACCATTAAAGACTTCTTAGAAGCGACAAATTAAATGTTTATATGAAGCTGATATTTATGTTTTCGGTATTCACTTGATTTTTGAGACCTAGTCCTACAATAGAATGGTGCATGTGACTAATGGGGTAGATGTTCGAAACGCATCATGTAGGCCCACACAGCTCGACCTCATGGGATGTTCCCATTAGCTCGAGGGCCAAGGACATTTTCCCACATTATATATATATATATATATATATATATATATATATATATATATATATATATATATATATATATGTGTGTGTGGAGATGGTCACCTGCGAACCTTTTCACGTGAGCACCAATGAGCACCTTCGCACACGTGTCATGTGCACAAAATCTGAACGGTCCAAGTGATGCCGCACCGCTTGAAATACCATAGGCCCAATTTTCAGCCTGATACAAAACTCTGGTGGGCCATGGAAAAAGGAAACAGTTTCCTCCCTTGATTTGCATTTCTCTTTGCTATGGCTCACAAGAGTCATGGATCAGGCTGAAAATTGGGCCTATAACATTTCAAGGGGTGCGGCATCACTTGGACCGTTCAAATTTTGTGCACATGACATGTGTGCAAAGGTGCTCATTGGTGCTCACGTGAAAAGGTGCGCAGGTGACCATCTCCCTCTATATATATATATATATATATATATATATATATATATATATATATATATATATATATATATATATATATATATGGAAAAGGTACAATGCGCTCGAGCTGACTATAAGCTCCCATGAGGTAGAGTTGTGTGGGCCCCACCGTGATGTGTTTTGACCATCAACACCGTGCATTTGATGGGTACCTTTTAAATTATGGGATATCCCAAAAATCAGCCATATACGGAACTTAGGTGGGCCATACCATCCAAAATTATGTGAAGACATAATTAAAACATATAAAAGCACTTGGTGGGGCCTACTTGAGCTTTTCATGCGCCTAAAACTTGGTCTGAACCCTCATTCAAGTGGGACACACATAATGGATGGGCTGGATTTGAAAACCACATCTTGGTGAGTCCTCAAAAATGGTTATGAATGTTTTAATGGTGCACAGCCCCTCTCCACTTCTGTATGTGGTGTGGCCCACACAAATCACAGATTGACTTGATTTTTGAGACCTAGGCCCACGATGGAATGGTGCATCTGACTGATAGGGTAGATGTTCGAAAAGCATCACGGTGGGGCCCACACAGCTCGACCTCATGGGACGGACTCGTGAGGTCGAGCGCATAGTACTTTTCATCTGATCCAGAAGTTTTGTCACACAGCATTGTTTCCTACAATGTTACAATGTGGTCCACCTGAGATATGAATCTGCTTCATTTTTTAGCTCATGCCCGAAAGTGATATGGAAAAACAGATGAACGTACAGCATGGATATATAATACATACATCAAGGTGGGCCATGTTTAGGGCCACACAGTCTTTCGTGGGCCGCATCTTTCCCTCCTCTCTCACCAGCATCTCCGGTCCCATCTTCTTCCCCCAAGCGCTCTCTCTCAGAAGATCATATTAGCTCATTTGAATGACAGATCTGGGTCGTTCATCGTGTTTTCCACACTTGGAATTTTCTATGTCCCAAAAATCAGGAATTACTATTGATCAAGTACGCTACAAGATTGTTCAAGTTAAAAATGAACGCCTGCCATTGAAAACTTCTCAACATTCACGGAAGTTTTGTATCAAGTTGATATTTGTGTTTTCCCACAATCCAGGCCTGTGTAACCTTATGAATAAGTTGGATGGGAAATAAACATCAAGGTGGGCCTTAGGAAGGTTTCAACAATGGCCGTCAATGTGAGGCTGCTTTCTTCGGTGTGGTCGACTTTAGCTTCCTATCTGTCTCATTTTTTGGTTTTAATTCTAAAATAATCTGAAAAAATGGATAGACGGTATGGATATGATACATACATCATGATGGGGTCCACAGAACTTTTCCCAAAACTAGTTAGAGGTACCCGTTTGACGATTACAGTTTAATGAACAGTGATTTTTAAAAGGTACGGTGTAAATATGGTGTTAATGAGGTAGTAGTTTGTAAAATTTTCCATTTTTATATCGAAAGAAGGAAACATCCATCCTATGAACCGTTTAAGAGTGGTGGTGACCTTGAAATGTTTATGTACCATCTGGTTCATTCACGTATTTGGGTTTAGGCAAGGATGTCAGGCCTTCTCTGCTAGGTTTGATTTCGAAACATAAGAAACCTTTATTAGGCCCAGTAGATGAATGGTCCTGATTGATCATTCAACATGCCATGTCATCTTGCAAAAATGCCAGAAAAATGAAATTTTAGTTGTTGCCATATGATAAGCTCTGCTAAACTCACACACTTATGAACCGCCCCATCCACCAGCAAGTACACATGCGAATATGGACTTGTGTGCTTCTTTTAACCGTACACTTGTAGTCAACATATAAAATGTTAATGACTCGCTTATTGGAGGTAATTTAGAGTTCAAAGCTGATCTACGGTGGGACTCAACAAACCAATGGTCTGGATTACAGAAGCATAGCCCTGGATTGTATGAATTGATAACGAGTGTATACCGTGCGAAGTTGATACGAGTCTCTAATTAGATCACGGGGCGGCGGGGCCTGCCGCCTGACGCACCATCCACCACCTGCCATCGAACCAGGACGTGCGGGCCCCACCGAATTACGAAAAGCTTCCTGGTCCTTGAGGAAAGGAAGGTTGAGTGAGTGCGCTCATGTGAAGAGGGTGGTGAGCACGTGCTAACATAACACACGTGTGCGAGATCTGGGCATGGCCATAGATCAGATTCGACCACTCATCAGAAGGGCCAACAACATGAGACTCGAGGCCTATCTGATGATCGGCCCTGCACGTGTTTAGAACATGTTTGTAGTGCGTCCTATCTGATGAATGGTCCAGATCGCTCATGCTCGTGCTGCGCGAGCCCCATATCAGCCTCACACGCTGACATGCTCTTTTCTAAAACAGACACGTGTCTGGAATCATTTGACGGTCTCTGACAGTGTACTTGCGAGTCAGAGTGAGATTGTCGAGTCACGCGCTTCGCATGAGTCGGCATATGGAGCAGACGGTGGCCAGGCATGGCACACGTGGACGTAAGGAAAGCCCGACCCGTCCTTTTCAAGGGCCAAGAAGAGTCTGGGGGTGGGGAAGGTAAATAGTGATGAAGTCATATACGATTTTTTTTTCTTTTTCTTTTTTTTCAGAGCAAGAGCCTAGTTCCAAACTTATATTACAACTTTGTATATGGACCCCACCTTGATGTAGGGCTTACATCCACTCCGTCCATTAGGTGTGCCCCTTCATGTTTAGCCTGTATGCCAAAAACCAGGGATGTCCAGAACACATGTGGCTCACACCGCAGGAATAGTTTAGATGAGGACCCTCCGCCATTAAAATCTTTGTGTGTGGGGGCCCTACTTTTTTTTTTCCATCCTATCCACTCACAAGATGGGCTGGTCAGAATGAATGGACACGAAAAAAATTAGGTAATTGCAAAACTCAGGTGAGCCACACCAGTTGATTTAGGCATGATTTTACATGGTGTGGCCCACCTGAGTTTTGGATTAGCCTGAATTATGGGATCCAAAAGGAATATGAGCGGGCCCACATGATTGATAGAGTAGATGTCATGCAACCATAACGGTGAGGCCCACACAATAACTGGTAGAACAATCTTATTTTAAAATATTGGAAATCTTATAACGAATTTACGAAATTAATATGAAATTTTAACTTTTTCAAAAAAGTTTTCAAACAACTAATCATTAACCTTCCTTACATTTTTAAGGGTAGATGGGGGTGATTGGGTTGGGTCCACCTTAATTTATGTAAAATCTATCCGACCATCATGGAAGCTAGTCACATCATATTATGCCGATGGCCTAAAAATATTCCTATCTATAATTCAGGAGTACAACATAATCGAAAACAGTGTACATGATGACACTTATCTTCCATACTGTTTCCCTTTATATGACCAATATAAATAACAAAAGGGGTTGCATTTTAAAACCTCAAGCTTAAATTTTTGCATGGCATGTAATGGTTAGAGTGAATTTTATATAATCATCATGTGGCCTTACAAAAATCAAGAGAATATGTGTCTTTTCTAACTGTTTTATTTGGCATGGCCCACCTGAATCACATATCACCCTCTCTTATTTTTGGCTCTAGCCTTAAATTAGGATTATGCACCTAATGATCAAAATAGATCTTAAATAAACATAATGATGGGCCTAGCCAAAAATCAGTTGGAGTTGTCCCTCTCCAAGTATATTAAGTATGGTACTATATATATATATATATATATATATATATATATATATATATATATATATATATATATATATATATATATATATATATATATAATCCACTTCAATCATGAGATTCCACACAAAAACTTCGGCTTGTGTCTTAAAAATCATGCCAATCTATGATTCAAGCGGGACACACTAATGAATAACAGTTTGGAAGGTGAGTTTGCCCTATGTACTGTTTTTAATCAAGTGACCTAACCTAAATCATAGATGAAGCTGTTTTTTGAACTCTTGACCTAACATGGTGATCCAACTGGTGGTCGGTGTGATTTTATATAAATATGTTATTAGGGTTCACTGAATTACTCTTGCGGTAGGCGGCGAAAGAAGGTATTGGAATGATAATTCTACAGTCTACGAGATAGATTTTCGAACTAGAATTTAAAGTGCATCTTAAGTTTTTTTTATTTAATCTTTTGGAAAATCCCCGCACGGTCACCGGCAATTATTACTCCATACGGATTAGCTGCCGACGGCTTTACTGGCTAGATTTGCCACTAAAGTGACTTCATCAAATTCTGCGGCCCCGCCATGATGTATTATTCACACCATTCATCTATTTGGAGAGATTATTTTAGGACACATCAGCAAAATAATGAGGCAGATCCAAAACTCAAGCGGACGCTACTGCACAAAACAGTGGGACTCTGACATCAACCATTGAAATATAGATGAAGAGAAAACACAAATACAATCTTGATCCGAAACTTCTTTTACTCTGAGAAGTTTTTAATGGCAGGCGTTCAATCCCCACCTTTTTATGTGGTGGGTTTCACTTGAGCTTTTTGCTCATGCCCTAAAACGATTTCTCCAAATGGATGGACGGTGTGGATACAACACATTCATCATGGTGAGGCCCACAGACGTCACCTCAGTAGCCAATCTCGCTACCGGCGCTGTTAGCAGCTAATCCACGTCCGATACATATAATGTTCGGCCGCCGATCTGTGTACATCAACGTTCCGGTTTTCAGCTTGTACTGGTGGGCCATTGATCATTGATCCAAACAGTTGATGTTATGCGCCCTGTAGGGGCCAAAACTTTCATCAGACGGAAAATCCAATTCTAAAACCTTTCAATAGTGACACGTCCTTCCCCTTCAACCATTAAATGCCAAGTATCCCATAGCTTTGTTCGTCCAATCTTGGGGTTTTTGGTTAATGGGCCACCTATGATGAGTCCATCTTGCCAATGTTTTTGGATTACTGAACCATGGGCCTCTTTTAAACAAAAGTAAAGAACGATCGGGATTTTATAAGACCTTCATGGATTATTACAAAATACCCCCTCATCAATAATGTATTTATATCCTTGTACCTATTTAAATTAACTTTTCACTTAAGTACCTCATAACTAAGTTAATTGTCAAAAGGGTACCTCAAGGGTAATTTTTTAAACTTTCTCTAAATTCCATCAGACTAGGTGTGATTTTTTCATAAACTAGCTCATGCAATGCATGTGGGGTTTATGGTTTAGTTATGCAAACCGTTCATTTGATGGGCCTCATTTGTTAATATGAGATGGGTAGTAAATCTTCTGATATTGGAACATTCAAACTCTTCCACATTGACCCATTCTCGCTTGAATGTGGTCCGCATCTCTACTTCCGTCATGATCATCCATTCGCTGCCACCATATCAAAGCATACGGCATCTTTCAATCTAGAGGCCTGCCAAAGCATCTAGCCCAGCCCACTTTTCATCCCTATCAAGATGCATGAACATGGATGGCCATAGTCCGCCCTATTATCTATCTTTTTCCTTGGCCTGCAAATAGATAAGACCAAGATGATAGTTCTCAGGATTTGTAATCTCACACGCGTGTGGGAGCTTGCCCATCCACACGCAAGCACACTACCCAAGATGGAATACTGTGAGAGATCTGATCTTTCAATCTGATTGGCAAACAATACTTAGACCTTCTCTTCAAAAGTCAGTCCGTTTTAATTCTTATGTGGGCCACAAAGTAAACGCTGGTTAAAACATCTTTTCTGATCTGTCCATTTGTTTTGTATGTTGTGGCCCACTTTAGGTATTAAATGGCCTGATTCATGGGCTAGTGATCCGAACAGTCTAACCCACCTGATTGAAATCTCAGACCACGAGCATGTCTTCCATGTTGGCATCTGGGCTTGTGTGGACCGCAGAGATCGCACACGAATTTGGAATTAGAGAACTTCCAAATCTAAATTACGGTATTTCATCCAAGGATTGGTCTTGCCCATTAGTGTGATGACGGGCAAATAGAGGTTGGGCCCATCGTAGGTGAATGAAACATTTATGTTACTGTCCCATAAATCTCAGACCTAAATCAGCTGTTGATTGGACGATCCAACAATCTGTGCGATTGTTATGGAGAACCTCTAAAAGGTGGGGTCCACGATGGATGGTTTAATACGAGTTAATTCTCCCCCAAATGGACAGACCAAGGATGCATGAGTATGAGGATTTACCGCCCTCCAAACTACGTAAGCTTTTCTCATTTCTCATAATTGAATGCGCTAATTCTAATTGCACAACCTGGAGTACGCATTTAAATTGCACTACCTTCACACGTGTAGAAGAGTCATACGCGTGAAAGATCAGGTGGGCCATATAAGACTGGTTTAGACGGTCGGTATTTACAGAGAAAACTGAAGGTAGGTATCCTCTGACAATTAACTTCGTTAGTGGGAGAGCTTAATGAAATTTTATTTTAAATAGGTACTGGGATGTAAATATCATTGATGGTATTATTTTGTAAAATTTCCTAGCTTTTATTAACTTAAAAGTGGCTTATTTTAGGGCAAATTGGGCAAACTTGCAGGAGATCCAAATCAATCATCAGGCAGGCTCTACTTTGGATGGGCCATACCCCCAAAAGATTTAATTCGATAACTTTTGGAGAAAGAAAAAGAAAAAGAAATAGAATATTCTTAGTGAGAGACAAAGAGATCCACTTTTGATAAAGAAACTTTCAATCCGATGACTGGACTGTTAAGTTGGTGTGAATTTCTGAGTGTGGGCCATCCAAGATAGGGCCTACTGGATGATCGGTTTAGATCTTGTGTAGTCACTGGTAAGGTAAATAAAACAAAATATCATGGGTTTGTTGGGTGGGTGAGTATCAGCTGGGCACTGACATACATATATGAGTATAGACCCCCCGTTGGTCATATTTTTCCTGACGACTGGAAAATATCATGGGTTTGTTGGCACGTTTGCTTTGAAACTCCCCTCTTCCATTCTCCACCTCTCCTCCTTCAATCGCTTTCGCTTCTCTGCCGTCCCATGCTCCAACCCTATTATTCAACTCCTGCCCTTTTCACCTACAGGCTCTCTCTCTCTCTCTCTCTCTCTCTCTCTCTCTCATATATATATATATATGGGCCCCACGATGGGGCTGATGAGACGCAATAGAGGCACGAAACCTCTCCCACCAAAATGGCACATGCAAAGTGTCCAAGCCGCTCATCCGCCAGATTTCACCGTCTGGATGCTATGGCCAAAAACCGGTGGCGACACAGCCCGTCATGTGGGGCCCACTGGATGAACAGATTGGACCTCAACATGTGAGGAGCACCTCGGCAACATCATCCGCACGTGGACAGGTACTGCTGAGCTCCGAATCATGGTCTTTAAGACTGGCAGCTCATATATACTCATCTTGTCTCTAGTCGAGCCGCAACTCCCCCGATTGGGGGTGACTGGTGGGGTGCAACTCGTGGTATGAACCACATCGGCTACTGTGAAATCCGAGTCGACTCGGACAAGCCCATGGACTGGGCCTGGTTCTGACTTTCTACACCTTGGCTAGGAGGCCCAAGCTAGTCTAGGGTCTGAGACCTAGGCTCAAGGGCCAACCGTCCAGATCTTAACTAGCCTTGCTGGACCGTCTCAGCAACAGCAGTGAGTTGCGGAAAATCCAGCCCAAGGGAGAATGACCAGAAGATTCACAGCATTATATGCGCATGAGGCCATTCATCGGGTTAAGTTAGGCCAACCGTTAAAATGCCCGGACACATAAAACAGGTTGGTCTACTCATCAGTGGGCCATACATAAACGTAGAATACAAACCTCTTTTTCCAAATTTCCATCATATTCACAGGCTCGTATCACCTGATGAATAGAAAGGCCTGATTTTTTTCGAAACAGGGCAGAGTGGACCCCAACTGATGAATGGCCACATTCTTGCACGTGTCATGCCTGCTCAGTATCCCCTGTTCAATCTGCCTTGGCACGAACCTCCTCATTTCACAAAGCTTGTCCACGTGCAACCAAAGTGCAGTTAGAACAAACGCATACTGCCAAACTGTCCAAATCACAAGCTGCTGTAGATGAGGCATATCCCCAAAATCAGGTTGGTCAGATAATCTTAACCTCTTTCTAATTAATATTTATTGGTTGGATTTGGACCATTGACTATCATCACTTTAATGGTCCAATTTTTTTTTTGCTACCAAAGGGGATGCTTTTGATGATTTTTGTGGTGTGGCCCATATACAGTGAACCCTACTATTTGAACAGTCTAGATTAGGCTATAGGTATACCATGCGTACAAGGGCTGTGAGCATGCATATGGATAGTCATACAAGCATGTCGTCCATCAACACCATCTGAATTGGGGCTTAAAAAGGAAGGGGAAAAAATATATATAGAACGGCGTCAACTCAATAAAACAATATAATAGAGAAACTGGGTAAAGAAGAAAAAGAAATTCATCACTTGTCTTTTTTTTTATGGATAATGACCTTTTCAACGAATAAGAAATGTGGGGATGCTTCTTTATTTATTTATTTATTTATTTTTCTTAGATTCCACATCTTTTGACGTTAATTTGCATGAACCCATGCAAGGTATAAGAGAGGGAGGACCCCACAAAATTACAATGTAAGATCTTCCCAGCCGACCTTTTGGGCAGGACCCCATAAAAGGAAAAGGCTCAAGCTGAGCAGTTGCCGGTGGGACTCATCACATGTAGCTGATGAGATGTGCTCCAAGCTTACATTGGGGCATTGCAGGCCCACAAGAGGAGGCCAAAAGGCAATAAGCAAAGCTACCAAGGCAAAAAGATGCTGAGATATCTCTTCTTCCCCTCACCAAGAGGGCTCTTAAGAGATTTTCTTTTCCAACTTATCAGAGGGTACAAAGGTAATAAAGGCTTTGAACATGGGTATAAAAGTTCATGTATGCATTCCAAAATAATTGGGTTACACTAAATATTTTTGGTTGGTCTGTGGTTGATTTTAGCATTTAACTTGTTGGGACCCATACAATGCAAGATGGGTCCCATCATTTCTGCCAATTGGAGCCCAAGGGACCAATCAGGGTGGTAGTGTATGAAAGTTCACTGATCGAAACTTGATTCATGCAAATAATGATATTTTATCCCCATTTGTATTTCTTTCTACAAGGTTCACATTTTATTTTTTCAGTGTTCAAAAACAGTCACTGTTATTGGCATAATAGATTTTACATCCAGAAAATGATCAAGACATGTTTCTTGGTTTCAAGAGATATGCCGTCCTATGGCATTTCAATGTTTTGGAATCCTAGAATTGGTAACTCAGTCTCTCATGACAACTAAAATAAATCCAGCGATCTCAAATGGCATCGTCATGGCAGGCATGTGAAATGCATATCATGTGGAGACAGATATAATTCTCCAGCTTGGGAGATATCTTCATATTACAATGGCTGGAAGCCAAGATAAAAAGATCCTTTTCTTTTTCAGTGATTGAAAGGTGTACACGACTTTTTGAGAAGTTCATTACCAGTAATGAATCATCATGATTATTGATTGAGAAAGAATGGTATAGTGACACTTCAAAAAAAAATATGCAGCCTAGAGAATTACCGGTATCCGTAGGCCATCATAGCTCAATTGAACATCCAGACCCTCAGTCTCCATCAGCCTTGCAAGATCTTCATTCACTTTATCGTGGTCCATTAGATGCATCATCCCTTTGAATATACAAGAGAGAGAGAGAGAGAGAATATTCCAGAAATTTGTGTTACACTTGAGTGAAATTCTTTATGACTAAATGGAGATTGCAACAATATTTTATGCAAGTACTAGAAAAGGCAAGCAAAATGTCTGATAATATATGGAGGACCATAAGAAATCAACTGTCAGGTACTAATCTCAGAAAAAGCCCCCATTTTTAAAGGGGGGCTTATGTTATGTGCTTGGGGCCATTATGATGGTGGCAAAGGCTCATAACATGCAGCTAGTCAAAGATTAACTAAGACTCATCCATTGTTCAGTTTCATCCACAGGCACCTGCTGTAGACATCTCCCAAACACATCATCTGTAGTCACCTTACATTCTAGTGCCAAAGAGCTGTTGCATCTGACTCATCAATTAACTTTAAGCCCTCAATTGGAGCTTGCTTTAAACCTGTACGAGTGATTTGCTGGTGGTAAGGACCTATTTCAGGCACCACTGTGTTTCCATATTTTTTTAGCACCATGTGATCCCTTGGTTGAGCGGATTAAGACAGAAAATAGCTCCCTTCCTGGTTTCCCAAAACATCAGTTGGAAGCTTCCCATCCATGCACGAGCCCTCACATGTCCAAACTGTCCATTAAAAGATGATTGTGGTGAAAGCATACATTCTCTAAAAAAGTATGTCCAGCCTTGGTTGGGATAGAATCATCTATTGAATCAACCAACAAAGGGCCTTCATGATAGGTACTGGCATCACTAGTGTGGTGTTGCAGCCCGGTCAGGCGACAGCAGTGTGAAAATTGAGCTTATTAGTCCATTTTGGGGCATCCATAAACAGGCTCTAATAGTTCCTAAGAAAATGGCTTTACAGCATCAACCATCACAGGGTCCAGAACATGTTGCAGGTATAACATGCCATAGTTGAGTCTAGAAATAGCGTCTCACACTTAGCCAACTCATGCTGGCCGATCATATAGGCCATCTCTTCAAGGGGGCCCAACGCCTAAGATCTCAACCAAGTTCTTGCTGAAGTATGCAGCGGTCCATAATCCAATAACCACATGAAACTTAACAACTAATGCCCATTCCAAGCTTTGGGAGAAAGCACTCATCCAAAAGTACAGATTATTGAATGATTGAACCTTAAGGTTTTTGTTTTGTAACACAAGTGAGCAAACTCCTATAACATACATTGCATAGAATTCAAGAATATATTCCGATTGCATAATCCAGAATGCCTGATTGAGGGAGAGATGAGATTGAACTAACTAAACTAAAACCAGCATGAAACCCAAAAATAGTATCTTCTCAAATTCAAGTGGAAAATTGTTCTTACAGTCTTACCCAGTGTTCGAAATATCGATACTATCGGCCGATATATCGGCCGATATTATCGTTATCGCACCCCTGCGAGACGAAACCCTCGCGATAACCCCCAGAAGATACCAAAAACCCAAACTCCAGATATCGGCCGATATATCGTCGATATCACATGATATATCGGCGATATCGCCAACGGAAAAAAAAAATTGAATCGAGAAAAAAAAAAAAAAAAAAAAAAAAAGAAAAAGAAAAAGAGAGAAATCGAAGAGTACCAGTAGGTCGCAGCGAAGATCGTTGATCGGAGGTGGGCCATTCGCCGATTGGAGAGCGTCCGGGGAATATTTCGAGAGATTTCGGCGAGAAATCACGGGATTGAGGAAACCTCGCCGCGAATGTTGCTCCCGGAAGGCATGCGTTCGTGAAGGAGAAGGGCGCGGATGGGTTGAAGGGGTACGCGGATGGGTGAAGGGGTCGGGCGGATTTTGTTAACTTGAAATCGGACGCGTCGAGCTACTCGTACACAGTAAACTCTGTTGGGCCCACTGTGAATTCATGTGATTTATCCACACCGTCCATACGTTTTTCCAGGTCATTTTAGGGGTTGAGCCCAAAACTGAAGTATATCAAAAGCTCAAGTACACCGTACCAAAGGAAACAGTGGAAATATTGATTTCCACCGTTGAAACATTTCTAAGGGCCCCGGTGATGTTTATTTGTCATCCAAACTGTTCATAAGATCACGCAGACATGGATGAATGGAAAACACAAATATCATCTTGATCTAAAACTTCTGTGGGCCCCGAGAACTTTTCAATGGTATACTTCAATTCACACTATTTCAGGTGGTGTGGTCCACTTAAACTCTGGATATGATTAAATTTTGGTTTAAAGCCCTAAAATTATATTATAAAACTTATGTACGGAGTTGATAAAGTGCATGAATGATGGTGGGCCCCACAGAGTTTACTCAGTACGCAATCCACTTACGTGAAAATGTAATCCGTATGTGCGTTACTCGATGCGCTCTTATGGTCCTCAATAAACTCACTTGGGCCCACATTTAATGTATCCGGTCCATCCACGCCGTCCATCCGTTTAATGATCATTTGGATTGAGCCCAAAATTAAACCATATACACAACTCAAGTAGACCACATTACGGAAAAAGTGTTGAATGAGCGTTGACCATTAAAAAATATTTCGGAGCCATAAAAGATTTGGATGAAGTTGATTTTTGTTTTTTCCCTTCATCTGGGTCTTTAGACCTTGAATCAACAGATTGGATGTCAAATAAACAAGATAGGGCCTTATGAGGATTTTAATGGTGGATATCCAATCATTATTGTTTTCTGTGGTGTGATCCACCTACTATTTATATCCCTATAATTTTTGTATCAATCCCTAAAACGATCCGTAAAAATGGATGAACGGAATGCATGAAACAAATACATTATTGTGGGGCCCACAAAGCACCGACCAGTAGCATTAAAACTTAATGCTTTGTGCATTTTAATGCAACTAAGCTTATTATTTGGTGTGGTCCACTTGAATGTTGGATCTGCCTCATTTTGTGCTCATGCCTTAATAATATGAGAAAAGGGATTGACGACTTGGATGTATAGATACATCATGGTGGGCCCGCCCACGAACAGCCCATTCGAAGCTAAGGACGGGCCGGGTAGTACGCACTGCGTCCCGGACACGTGTAGCCCGACTGCTACCAAGTGACCACGAAGTTCTGGGGCCCACCATGATGTATGCATGTATCTACACATTCCATACATTTGGTTATATTATTTTAAGGCATGAGACAAAAAAAAAATGAGTCGATCCAAATCTGAGTGGACCCACCACGTAAAAAATGAGGAGAGGGACGCCCACCGTTGAAACCTTCCAAAGGTCCACTATGATGTTTATCTGAAATCCAACCTATTTATAAGTTAAGACAGACATAAAAGAAAGGAAAAAACAAATTTTAACTTGATTGAAAACTTTTGTAGCCCTTAGAAATTTTTAATAGTGGGCATCACTCTCTCCACCATTTTCTAGTGGGGTTCACTCGAGCTTTAGATCTGACTCATTTTTTTTTTTCTTATGGCCTAAAATGATATCTCCAAATAGTTGTATTTTCATACATGACTATGATATATTTATAAATATCATGCATCCAATTTAAATATACTTGCATTAGTTCAGTTAAACATCGCATAGCTTAGGACCCTATACAAAGGAAACTTATTATGTGCATATTTTTTTTGAAATGTTATGATTTAAAATTGTGTATTAAGGGCTTTTTTAACAATCCTCAAAGTTTCATTAAAAATTTCAACCATTTTCTTAATGTTTCCCCATGTTTCCCAAAAAGTGCGATAAATTATGCGATACAAACGATATATCCTATGCAATAACCGATACGTATCTGTATCTCAAGGGTGCGATACATACAGCGATACCGATATTTCGAACACTGGTCTTACCAACATAAAGCCAAATAGAAAATAAAAATAAAACTATTCTGACCCGCTATAAGCCTATTAAATAAATGCGGATTGCATATTGAGTAACTCGGTACACTACAGCTTACCAAGTAAGCTCTACGGGGCCCGCATGTGAGAATGTGTCTTATCCGCGCCATCCATCTGTTTTTCCAAATTAGGGCATGAGCCCAAAATTGAAGCATATCCAAAGCTCAAGTGAACCACACCACAAGAAACAGTGGGGATAATGATGTCCACCATTGAAAACTTCCTACAGCCCACAGTGATGTTTATTTGTCATCCTACCTGTTCATAAGGTCATGCAGACATGGATTCAGGGAAAACACGAATATCAGCTTGATCCAAAACTTCTGTGGCCCCCAAGAAGTTTTCAACAGTAGACATTCAATTCACACTGTTTCCTGTGGTATGGTCCACTTGAGCTTTGGATATGCTTTAATTTTGGGCTCATGCCCTAAAATGAGCTGGAAAAAACAGATGGACGACGTGGATAAGACACACATCATGGGGTGCCCCACAGAGTTTACTCAGTATGCTATAGCATACCGAGTTACTCAGTAGGCAATCCACATTCTTATTAAATAAGAATTGCATGCTGGCTTTGTACAACAACTGAACAACGGGAAGTACTACTTTTTTGTTAAATGAGCTTTGCACTGACCAGCTGAATGGACAGAAAAATCGGGTTAGCCTTAACGAATGCAACTAACGCCACTTGTTAAAAATGATGCTTCATGCAAAGCAAGCATGAAATTATGAACAAGTTGCAATACAAAAATAAAATCTCCTTGCGACATGGAATTCTAGAAAATTTCTTAAAAGTTGAGGATTAAAAATAAAAAATAAAAAATAAAAAATAATAAAATAATAAAAAAAAAGACATTGAGGAAGTTGCTTAAAATCATACCAGTAAAAAGTGTTCTCCTTGGTTTAATTTTTCGAACTTCCTCCAAAGCCTGGTAGAGAAGCAGAAGACATGGTTTGAAGTTAGAGAACTCCAAGAACTTGCCACAATTACCTAGGATGAAAGTCATAAATAATAACAAAGCTTTTTACCCTTGCCAGTCCAAAGTGTGTTGAAGAAGAACGGTCTGGCCTCAGTGCATCCTGAAGAAATAATTAGACAAATTAGCATACAAGAAGAACAACGCAATTTCGAGTAATCTAAAGCAAAACATGCATCTAATGAGATTTGGCACCAGAATCAAGATTTCACAGTCCTTGAGGAGGGCATAAGTTTCTTCTGGTATTTCACTCGCATCACTGCAAATGTAAACAAAAGATCAGCGCCAAAACTCATGATGGTATCAGAAGAGAACACACAGGAAAATGATATTGGAACCGAGCATTGAAATCCAAAGGCTGTTTAAAAGAGATTACCTTATATAACAGACATTGCCAAAGCGAAAACCAAGGGAACGATAACCTTTTCCATGCCATACAGGTAAAGGAGTAATCTAAAGCAGAACATGCATCAATTTCAGAATCCACATGACGCGTGACAGATGCAAATATGCTTAATTTTGAATTCTACAACTGTTATTTATTAATTTAAAAAAAAAAGTTGGGAAACTCTTAAATTATTCAATATCTTGCTTTAATTTACCATGAGGAATTATAAGGTCCTAATACATCAGGACATGCATGACTCGGTAATGCAGACCGTTGATCTGATTGTTTCAACCATGTGACACCTACTAATAAGGTCCTAATGCGGATTGCATATTGAGGAGCAGGAGGCATTTAGAAACTATAAACTATCAATTTTCAAGCTTTATTTGTTATAATGGCGAGGGTGAAGTCATGTTTCAATAGAGGCCACACTCATGTTGGAGTTTTAGACAATAGAAAGGATGTCATATACATTAGCATAATCATGGTTACCAATGAATTCAAATTCTGCGACATGATTTGCAGGTTCAACAATTTAACTTGGAAATCCCTGTAGTTGATCACCCAAAGACCAAGTCACAAGTTGTGTTGACTCAGACAAAGCCCATAGGAATTTATCACTTCATCCTGACACAATTCAACCTATTATGACTGGGATAGTCGGGTTTCACACTTTCTTCCCAACCAAGACAGAGAATGGTAATAGTGGACCAGCATTTCTTATGTTGTGATATTGTGTCAACTGTAAATTGGACATTCGTGCACATCAATCCAGACAGTCCAAATTGTAGGGCCTATTGTGGATGAAGTGTAGCTCAAATTTTAGATTGATCAAATGATCATAACCATCCAATTGGTAGGTGTCACATGGTTGAAAAATAAAATATTGGCTGTCCACATTAAATGGGAGAATCAGAAAGTTACGATATCATATTTTCAACGGTCTGTATTGCAGTACATATATGCCATTTGTACTGTGGACGAGAGACCCAACCTAATAATGGTGGTGAACTATCATCATTATCTAGCCCATATAATGGTCGCCGATTCCTTTCTTTTTAGTAATTTTGTCATGGATACAAATATCCCTCATTGATCCTAAGTCACATGACTTTATACAGTTTTCTTTCCTTCAGGTAACCAATGTCATAATTGACAGTTTTCACATAATTTTCTTCTGCATTAATGTTATGCTTTTTTCACTCTATTGCAATAAATTCAAAACTATAAAGTTAGTATTTGTCACATTTTTCAATTGGCCGAGCTCAAAATCAACCTAACTAGGATGCAGTACTTCTTTTGAAATTTTGAGCTCTCAAGACATGCCCATGTCTGTGAGTTCAACACCCTTGGGCACAACTCATACAAAATACTGATTTTTTATTTGCAATTTTTATTATATTTAATTTTCTGGGACAATTTTGTACACATAAATAATCGATTTTAGGTTTGTTGTTATTCTTATCTTTTGAGACTTTACATACAAGGGATCATTTGGATGCCTATAAAATCCTTAGTTGTAAAGGGTTTACAGGAATGTGTTTGGATGACCTATAAAGTGTTTACAAGTCGAAAAAAAATTTACAGGTAAATTACCTTTGTTTCTTCCAAGCAAAAACCTACGTTTTCACTTGTCTTTCACCTGAAAAGATACTATACATAACAGAGCACGGTGATTGATACACACGCATTCTGTGTGGGCTCACCATGATGTGTACAATACATCCAGTCAGTCCATGTGCATCCACTGACTCTCTCCCACGACCCTAAAAAAGGTCGATTGATTATCAAGTGGGCCACACAACAGGAAACAGTTGGGATGGGATGCCCACCATTAAAAACCTCCTAGATTGTGTGTGGGGCCCATTGTGATGGGTGTACGATATCCAATCCATCCAGCATGTGTCCTTTGATGCTCTCCTATGCTCCAAAAAAAATAAAGCCCTTTCTATGTGATTTGAAGATTTTGGTGGGATTTATTGCCCCAAGCTCTATGGTGCTACCCACTTTATACATTGTAAACAATTTACAAGTTAGCAAAACACATAAACTGTCTACTTGTAAACACTATACCACTTGAAAGCCAAACAGGATAGCGTGTAAACACTTTACACCTGAAAAGAGTTTTGGGTGTAAAGTGTTTACAACGTAAAATTTTCCAAGCATCCAAACAACCCCTAAATTATTGCAATATACTATAAAATATAGTATTTTATAGTATTCAAAATAATCATAAGGATGTTCCAGTGAATCCAACTTTACAAGCCACCATTTCTAATATCCACATGTGACACTGACAGTCTGACACATATGTCCATGTCCAAGTACAGACATGATTTGCACATGTCGGAGAACCAATTTAACTTTTTCAAAGATGACTAGAAGTGACCAAGTTCAAAAGCATGGTTCAACTTTGCCAATAAACCATGGAAATCCTCACCTCAAGATTATGAACAATGAACGGTTCCTCCTTTATGATATTGAATTGTAACTCAGAGACCGCCGCACCAGGTATGATCACACTAGTATCCACTAAATAGTAATGAGTTTTCTTCATGACCTAAAACAATTTTAGCCATAATTAGTTGATTAGATCTAAGATGGAGCAATAACTTTGTCAAACAACCACTTGCTCTAAAAGCTCGAGCCATTAGAGGATGGAGTATCAATATATATCAAGGGACTTTAACACTCCTCCACATGTGCGGGGTGGAACTCCGCACAGGAACAAGTGGGCAAGGGTGGAGGGACGGTCACAACTCACACCATAAAAGGCCACCCGTAGAAGAATATATTAGGGAGGCATATTTGTTGCTCATAGGATTTGAACACAAGACCTTCCGCTCTGATACCATGTCAAATCACCACTTTCTCCAAAAGCTCGAGCCGTTAGAGGATGGTGTATCAATGTATATCAAGGGACTTTAACAAATCTAAACAGACATTTACTAATTCCCATGTGATCAAAGTGGACTGAACACAGTTCTTGCTCCTCATTATTATTTTCAAATGATGAGAACCCAAGTTGGTTTGGAATTGGCATATAATACCAGAATCTGAGAATGCCTACAATGACGCAAGAATTTATAGGCATAAAACAAACAAACCATGTCCCCACATGAGCTAGATGAGTTAGGTTAATTTAAAAAAAATTATAAAACCAAAATATTTATTAAAAATAATAAATAATAATAATAATAAAATCTGAAGTAATGCAAGAGAGCAGATGGAGAGACAAAAAAACAAAATAAAGAACGCTAAAACACAAAACAAGTCCTTAATTACAACAAGGTATGTGATTGGATGTCAGACTAAGAAGCAAAGGAGTTTGTGACTGCTAACCTCAAAATCACGCTTTGCCACATAAATTGGAATATGGGTCTGGATATTATTCGTCCAATCACGGAGATCATCAAGCCCTGCATCAAATACATTCGACAATCAGTCCTATGTTAGTTGCTCAAAGAAAAGTAAATGCATTATGCATACACTATTTTGCTTTCTTTAGGTATGTATCAACCATCACATATCAGATATTTCGTGATGTGACAGCATCTAAGAAATAGGCCAGGTCCTTTTAGGTCTTCCTCTCATCCTCATTTCAGGCCCTTCAACCCAAGCAAGTATATGTATATGCCCTAGTTTTAGGACCGCTTTGGCCTTTCTAGAAATACGATTAATCACTTCTCTGCACTTTTGGGGAAATTTTTTTTTAGAGATTTCACTCTTGTTTGCAAAGATTTCAAGGAACAAGGAATCTGAGACAACAGTAATACAATATTTGGCCTCCTGAGTAAAACAAAATGGTGGATCTATCACAAAGTGACACCTTACATAATTCCCTTTTAAGGTTTTCTATGTTGGAGAAATTAGATGTTGAAAATTCCTATGCAAAGAAACTAGATATTAGATCAGGCAACTACATCCAAGTAGGAAAAAAATGAACAATATGCACGTATTGGCGGAAAGAAACATATAGAGGGATAAACTGCTGAGGTACCACTTCAATAATATATTATAAAGTCCCCATATATAGCATCATCAACATCATCATCTAAGCCGTATCCCATCGTACACCTTATAAAGTCCCCATATATGAGTTATTTTTTGTAACTTTCTTAGGAAAGACAAGAAAAGAAGAGTTGAAGGAGAGAAGATGAAAGGGTTAGAATGTGTTGTTATTGACATTTTTAATATTGCACTAGCTTTTTTTAACTTTTTTCAATTTATTTCCTTATTCTGAGGAAGAACTTGATTTACTTAAATAATTCAGGCATTCACTCAAGCTTACGTTGAGTTTCAAATTTTTAATCCTCAGTTTGCTTCCTCATACATCGCACTGTTTGGGAGAGGCCTAGCAAGCTTCTTGTTGTATTTGTTTTATATTTTGTTTTATGGCTGTTATCCCATGAACCTTTTCCATTATAAGAAGCGTAATTGTATAAGGATTATTTGCATCTCATCTATTCTATCAATGGAGACCGGAAATAAGTCCCAAGTCTATGACCAAAGTCGGATATATGTTTCCGCATGGAAAAAGCTTCTCATTGATGTCTGTGTTCCTAATTAAGGTAGTTTTAGTAGATGTCTTCTAAGGGAAAATGCATATATCTTTTTTAAATTGCAACCTTTTTTTATGGGGACATCTCGCACACACGCACGCCCCCCTTACGCACGTACACAATGAGGAGGGCCCCACCTTCGATCTGAATCGATGACAACATCCATGGAGGACCCCCTAGTTAGAGGACTGCATTTTGGTTCCTTGAAGTGGACCCGATCGTCATGTGAATCCCACCATAGGTTCTCATGATCGTGGCTCATTATTCCAAACGATCCAGTACTTTGAGTTTTGGTTATTATTGTTATTAGGAACATCACGAACGGTTTAGATTATTTTCATTAGTTGTTAATTGTTGTTACTTCGTCTCTAAGTAATAGGTTGCGCGCATGGCGCGATTTTTGGGATATAATATTTTATTATAAATAGGCACCCTTTGTAGTCTTTTCCCTCATTGAAGATTGAATAAAATTTCTGCATTTTCTTGCTCCTCTCTGAATTGTGAAGCCTAATTGGGTGCGAAACTCTCCCTTCTTCGAAGGGCTAACTACTGTGATGTGAAGCCACATCCATCCCAAATCACCCCCATCTCCTACCATCCATATTCCTCATCTCCTACAACCATCCCCTCATCAAATCCACCCACCTTTGCAACTAATCTTTCCCCTACAGCAGATTTTCAGAATCTGGCCCTGCAGGAGGGCTGAAACTTCGACGAAGACCGTGCACAAACCAGATATCCGATCGGCGTGAAACTTGGCGTGAAGATGGACCTCCCCTGGCCGACCAGCACTTAGCTAGCTGATTTTAGATTCGTGGGCCCCACACATGTGCGGGCAGGTTCCCACGCACGTGCATCAGGCCCAGGCCGCTCTCCATACATGTAGATCATCTTGGGTTTGTTTTTCTCTTCTATTTCACTCCTCTCTCGCCTTATTTCCCTAACCCTAACCTTAGATAATCTTAAATCCCAAGTCCCATTCCACTTTTGCAAACCCTAGGTTTTTCCGATTTGAAACATGTGAATCCCTTGGATTGGGAGGTAATCTTTTGCATGTGTGGATGAATTTACTCTCCTTTGAGCATTGTTTAATCTATAATTTTTAATTGATCCAACCCTAATATGTGTAAGCTTGCACTCTTATAGATTCCCCTTGTTGAATGCTTGACTTTTATGTGGGATGTGGAATTTTTTTGTGATTATTTTAAAATTAGTATGATCTAAAGCCTGAAATCTTGCATATCATACTTGAATTTCATGTCCTGCATCATTTTTTGTTTTTCTTAATGTTGTCATGGGTTACCAAGATAGAATATGTGTACAGTATGCAATGGGTATGTGTACGGGTATGGGAGCAATAGCAGGAATAAAGGTAAAGGTTGAGAGATATGCATAGAGGCTACTGGACAGGGTTTCCCAACAAAATTATGATTAGTGTTTTTCAAAATTACCATATTTAACACAGAAAATGCAAAAGAGAGAATAGAAAAACTATGAAGCCTATTGTGTACAGAGACAACTTCAAATTAGATATTTGCGGAATATTAAAGTCAAAATATCCAAGTCATTGATAGCAAAGAGTTGTGTAGCACAAAAAGACAATTTGCAACATCTAAATAAGAAGTAACAAACAAATTATTTCTACAAAATCCACACACCATGATTTTAAGACTCGTTCGAGTCAGGTGTGACTTGGACGAGTCAACTTGGATTCGGCACTACCCTGATCCAATTCGATACCACGAGTCACCCCCAACACGGAAGAGTTAAGACTTGACTCTAGACAGAATGAGTAGATCCAAGTCTCCGAGTCGAAAAACCATGCCTCAAACACATAATTGGTAAAACACAACTTGAATAAAATTAGGCAACATTTGAGCCAAAACAAATACTAAGGTATCGAGTTTCCATATAAAAGAAAACTTGTAGAAGAAAGGATAATCATCCTTGATTCTTAGCATATTCATGTTATAATCTGATTATTTGAATGAAACATAGCTTAAATCAAATCATCAGAAAGAAGAGCAACTGAAGTATAAAATAGACCACCAAAAGCAGTTCCAGAAATATCACTGTAGTAACTACAACCAGATTAAAATCATGTTTCCCGCATTAAACATCCAGCCCCAGAAACCAGCATCTATCATACAATTATAAAACCAATAAATCTTTGTGCTGGATTATTAATGAGTGCAGCAGATGGTTCGGGCACGGCCTTTCATATTGGCCATCCAAAAAACAATCTTAAAGTCCACAAGGTAGTTTTTTTTTAAGGGAAGTCCGCATGATATTTACTAGATAGTTTCCAATATGTCAATCCATGAATACTACCAAGTTTAGACAATATCTCACTTATAAGTATAACACCTTATGTCAATATGATTTCAGCATGCATTCGCATAACAGCCATTGGCAGGATCTACATGTCATCCTTTACATCAGAGGGAAAAAGAAATAAAAGGAAAATTTAGAATAGGATATGTAAAGAGACCTCCAATTGCATCTGCATGAGAATGGGTAATAATGACCGCATCAATTGTTCTTATCCTGACACAAATGCCACCAGTTACAACTGGAAAAAGATATGGAAGCATGCATATATAATCAACAGAACTGATAAATACACCACTGATTATAGTTTTTAGAATGTCTCTTGTATTTCTGGGAACCTTGATGAGGCAAAAAGTAATTAATGATAATGGAAGCACATGTGCAAAGAGCAGGAGTCATAAGAATCCTGTATAGTTTAAGCTACATGCTGCCTATTGGTTTTGCAGCATGTGAAGAATTACAAAAACTTAATCATGAAGAATATGAAGATAATACATTGCCCCATAACATTTAAAATACGAAAACAACCACTGACAATGTTAGCAAGGAGTAGGGAACAAGGAAGCCCAACAATTGTGCCGCTGCGAATCCTTATACCCCACTTCCCCTCCAAGCCACGATTTGCACTCCTTTGTCAATCTTTTCTCGATTTTTACTCAAAACCTCTACAACTGTATAGTGTTGATAGCCACAGTTCTCCTCGTCTACGCAAAATTATAGGGCAGCATTTTGAGAAGTTTCGACGCCCATTTCACAAGAAGCCATGTGTGTGACAACAACACACCCAGGCCTGAGTAAAAAAATCAGCAGGTACAAATGAGATCTTTTTCCTTTCCTCTTACTTGTTTTCCCTTCAAGTAAGAAAGGGCTTAAAAATGGCTTCGAGAGATTATGTGAAGAAAGATCTTTCAAGGATATAAAAAGTAGTTGTAGTAACTTCTGAGGCTACCACTCATGAAAGTCAAACATAGAGAGAACTAAAAAATATGACAAACTTTTCCTTGAGCAAATCCCATTTTGGAATGGAGAATATGAAACATGCGAACCCGAGTTTTTGAGCTATTCCATTTTCCTGCAAGTTGCAAAACGATTATATTCACCATCCATCCATTTTTGAGGTTTGATTTTCAATCAGCATTTTCATAGGACCAGACAAATGAGGAGAGTTGCTGTCAGGTAGGCGACCATTGAACTTTTGCAAATTTACCATGAGAACAATCCTGTTTCAAATCCGATTGCCAAAACAGGATTCAAAAAGCCAACACCAAATAGCTGGGACAAGGCTATGATAATGATGATGATGGTTGTCACAAACGTTTAAACTGCACAAACATCTCAAGACCACCAAACTTCCATAGGATATCCAAGACAAGCAACAGAAATCATTCACAAACCATACTTACAAACATCCAAGGTAAACTGCTCCACATGGTAGAAGATATCTAAATTCAAAGATAAGATACTGACATCATCGTCAAAAAAGTACATAATTCAAGATTTGTAAGTATCAATGCTTCTTCTAATTCAAGATTTGTAAAGTTTTAGAAACTTGAGCTAAGGAATAGGAAAAAGCAATTCATATCTGTATGCATATCTTGAATAGGTGACTGGGTTAGCTCTTACCCAAACATAGGAAACCACCGAAGAGCGCTGTGGTAGAAAAACCTACACAGGTGCCAATCAAAGATATAAGTTCACACCTAATAAAATAAGCAACAGTTAATAGACAAGAACAATGGCTAAAAAGCTAGTCATAAGGAACTATAACATGTAATGACAAAAGGCATTGGTAAAAGACAGGACAACAGGATTATGTCTAGGTTGACCTCAGCTGTAGACATGTAACTGGAAAGCATTCATGAGAAAAACATACGACTGAATGCTTCATTCCACCACACAAACAAATGAAAATAAAAAGTTACTTGAAGGTATTTATACATACTTGCCAGCATCCACAAGAATGTTGGATCTTCCCAAAGAATTATGATAGCGGATAAGGATGCTAGTGTTAAGTCTCCTATTCTTATTACCAGGTTCATTTGCTTTTGGGCAAACCTGTAACAGAAATCAGAATCAGCCATTATAGCTAAGCAGTTTTAGGGAATTGTTTATGAAGTAGCTTCATTTCATTCTAAATGAACAATCTGAAAACTTTCCAAACATAATTTAATAGACACCAGAGCTTTTAAAACTATACCATGCATGTCTTTAGAGGATTAGTGAGACAGCTCACTCGAGGGATGCCTTCACTAGTTCCTGTGCCCAAAAATATGATTTCAGACCCCTCCGAGGGTACTTGTGTGTCAATATCCCCATTGGCGATGTCTGTACAGCAATGCCAAAGTCAATCTGCATCTCATGCTAAAAGCATAAATAATTGAAAATAACATAGGAATATACAGATTAGAGATCCAGGAATTATGTTTCGCTACATTTATTACGGAGGCCATCCAGAAAAGAAAAAGAAAAAGAAAAAAGTTGCAGAAACAGCTCATTTATTTGCAATGTAGAGTAAACTCGGTCCATATTCCATAGGTAACAATGTAGGAAACAACAATAACCAAGCTGAACATACCATATCTCAATACGAACTTATCTCAATACAATCCTGATATTAAACAATACCTTCTGACATTATCAACCTATGCACCATTAAATTTATCAGAGGACAATTCTATTGATGATATATTCTGGTAGCTTGTGTTTGTATCAAAATGCACCGTCAATGGGAACCAACGCAGATGGTATATTTCAATATTCCAAAATCCAATATGGACTCATCTTCTTTCATTTTTCTTTTTCTTTTTTTAATGGTTGGACAATTTTTTATATCACCAGACTGATTTATCACAATACAATACCATATCTTATACTTTGAACCTTAATAGAAACGCTAAGAACATTTAAAGTGGTTTCAATAATGCGCTTATTTCATCCATTTATAAGCAGCAACACTTCCGTAAGTACTACACGTTATAGGCTGCAACTCAATCAGGCATCCAATTCTATGCAAATCTGCAACTCTTCTTGGTTCTAAAATATTTTCTTCCAGCTGGATAACAAATTTTTTATTTCAAAAGATCAAAAACTACAATACCCAAAGCACAATGTTCGCAAATTCACATCACATAAGAACACCTGTTTAATCCCTATAAAAATTATTCCTTTTATTTCCAAACAACTCCTTGATAGACCTCACCAAAAGCTAACGCAGCTTCTCTATCAGTTACCTGAGCTACAGTTTTGCTTTTATTATTAGAAGTCCTGTTTCATCTTTCTGTACATACAACCAGAAAATTGTTAAGAAGCCTAGATTTCAAAGCCATTGCCCATATCACCTAAAGACTTGACCAGCCATGCCTCGGTCAGCATGGTCATTGCTCTAGGCATGGACCCTAAAATCCCAAATTGGCTACAAAACAACCAACAAATTTAGGAAACAAATTGACAATGAAGAAAAAGACAATGATTCACACTTCTTGAGTTCCTCATGAACATGCAACAACCATTGACAATATTTTCTTCTTCTTCTCTTTTTCTGAGGAGATTCTCAATCGTTAACACTTTTTCATGGCCCACCAACCATCCAAAGGCTATCACTTTGAGGGGACACTTAAAAACCCCACAACCACATCAACGTGGCAGCTTGGCCCCCTCTTCTAGATTCTCCCATCTTCTCTGACTGAACATGAGTCCCCACAACATCCCCAAAAGCTTGACCAAATCCATCTCCTCTTCCTCCCTTAGATCCCTTAGAAGTGTAGGGGTTCATACGATACGAAAACCTATATGGTTGTAAAGGTCAACAACTCTAGCCTCTTTACATGTAGAGACCAAGGTATTCCAAAACGGTTAGTAACAGCCATTGCATAATGGTAACAGTGGTTACAGTTATGCATTACGGGGTTACGGCCGTTATGGAAAAATTAATGGCCCCATGACAGCCTGTTATGGCCCCATAATGGTCCTGTAACGGCCATATCGGCCCCATAATGGTCTATTACAGGGCCAAAATAGGTTGTTTAATAATAATTTTTTTAAAAGAACCATAACAGCCATTACAGTCCGTTTTGTAACGACAATGGCGGTGGCCGTTATGGCCACCATTATCCTATGGAATAACTTGGTAGAGACCCTATATGGCGCCTCAAATTAGTGGCACATTTTATTAGAACAGTATAGAACCATCATCAGTAACAGCTGCATCTAAGCTTTCTCGCAATTAATTAGGTTGGGCCACACGAATCCTGTTCCGCCATACCACTCTATCAAGGACCATATCCTCAATTAAACCATCGGTCATCAAATCATTTCTTACTAACCTCCACCCACATCCTTTTAGAGCCTTCAACTTGAACCAACTTACTCCTAACCGGTGCAGTTCTTGGTCTCCATTGCACATTGCCAAACCATCTAAGTGTACGTTCCCAAATCTTGTTACCTATCGGTGCTATACCTAAATAAATAACCTCGATTACAATCATTTCTAAAATTTCAAAGTAATTCTTCCACTCTCAACTTTGAGGTAGTAACCAATTACCGGAATATACATACTTTTCATTCTCATTGATACATCGAGAATTGTGCCAAAACCCATATAAGAATCTCTTACTGATGATCCTCATTGGCATCAAATAACAAACTAGCTGCATAAAGTCCTAAAATAAACTCGACCCATCAAAAGAAATGACATGAAGTATAGAAAACAACTGAAAAATGTTCGTAGAAAATTTTCACACGTTGCAAATTCTTCCAAATTTGTCTTTGTAAGATCAAAAAGCACTAAATGATGAACACACACATGAAAATATCCATCATTCTCATCAAGAAATCAAGAATCCTTCAGAAACCCACACTCTAGAATCCCTGGCTCAAAAATCTCATGGGCACAAAACACTGAACCAACAACCAAAAATCCAAAACAGAAGTCAGCCAGCGAAAGCAAACAACATGCGAAATAGTCCGAATCTCGTAACGGGCATTGACACAGCTTCCTCAATCAAAGAATTTCTCAAAGAAACCACTCAAACAAAGACGGCCTACGAAACCCAAAACAAAACCAAAAAAAAAAAAAAAAAAAAAAAAAAAAAAAAAAAAGTGTAGAAAATAATCAAAGCAGAAGCAATCCTGAAATGGGTGCCGTTAGTATTGCTTACCGGACGAAAATCGTGCTTGAAGAACCCGTTTGAAGGGAGAAACCCCACGTCTAGAGAATGCAATTGCAGCGTTGCGTAGAGAAGGTTGGCATCTGATTCGGCCAAAAGAACAAACAGCAGCAGCATAGGCAGGAAGAGGAAGAGCTGCAGCGAGAAGTAGAAGTACCATCTGATAGAATAAGCAGAGATTGCACAGGAAAGATCATGAAAGTGATCGAAGATTCTTCAAACGGAAAGGGGATTTGATTTCACATAGAAAAGGCAGAAAGCCATCTGCAAAGACAGTAACCAGAAAACACGCAAAAAAAAATGATATGATATGGTCCCGAAAGCCTCACGTGGCACACGTGTATGATATCCACGCCGTTAATCTGTTTCTCTTCCTGGATGTGCATACGTATCTGAAACGGTTAGGGTACTAACCCCGCCTGTCCCGGCAACAGATTGGCTACTCCCCCTGCCACCAGCCCGTGGTTGGTGGTCGGTGCTATGTGGGCGCCACCAGCATATATGTGTTTCATCCATTCCATTCATCCATTTATACAGATCATTTGAGGGCTTGATTCCAAAACTGAGAGGAATATAATTCTCAGTGGACCACACCACAGGAAAACAATAGTGATTGGATATCCACCATTAAAATCCTCCTAAGCCCACTGTACTGTTTATTTGACATCTAATATGTTTATTAGGTCATACAGGCCCAGATGAAGGGAAAACCCAAAGATCAGCTTGATCCAAAACTTTTATAGCCCCCAAAAAGTTTTTAATGGTCTACGTTCATTCAACATTGTTTCCTCTAATGTGGTACAATTGAGACTGGAATATACCTCCTTTTTGGTCTCGTGCTATAAAATGATCTTGAAAAATAAATGGACGGCATGGATGAAACACATACATCATGGTGGGGTCCACAGAGAATCAACCATCAGCCATTGGCTGGTGGCAGGGGAGTAGCCAATCCGTTTCCGCCTGTCCCGAGCTCGTAAGTCGTAACGGAACGGGTATTACGAACCCAATCGTAATGTATGGCTTTTATCCACACCGTCCATCCATTTCTCTTACAAGCCCAAAAATGAGGAAAATTGAAAGCTTTACTCACCGTTGAGAACTTCTCATGGGCCACTGAAGTTTTGGATCAATCTGATATTTGTGTTTTCCTCCATCCAGGTCTCTAGGAAGGTTTCAACGGTGGGCATCATTAGCACCGCTGCTTCCTGTGGTATGGTCAACTCGAGCCTTGGATCTACCTCATTTTTTTTATTAATATCCTAAGACGATAGGATAAAATGGATGGACGGTGTAGATCAAATCCAAACATCACGGTAGCCCATAATAGGCGTAGCCTGTCCCAACCTCGGAACAGGGGAAGGACGCGGATTTCCTAAGAAAGCCTTCGCAGGAAGTTGCTGCGTAAGGATGCTGGGTGGGGCCCACCGATATGTTTGTGAGAAATCCACCCCGTCCGTCCGTTTTGAGAGATCATTTTAGAACGTGTGTCTAAAATTGAGGTGGATACAAAACTCAAGTGGGTCACACGAAAGGGAAAATTGAGGAAACAAATTCCTACCGTTGAAATCTTCCCGAACACTGCCTTGGTGTTTATATGCTATCCAAACCGTTTATAAGGACATTCCCAATGGGATGAAGTGAAAGTACCAAAACGATAGCCTAATACAAAACTTTTATAGCCATAAGAATGCTTCAACGGTTCTCACTGAATTTCCACTGTTTCCTCTCCCGTGTCCAACTTGAGTGTTGTATCCAACTCGCTTTTGGACAGACGTCCTAAAATGAGCTCGAGAAACTGACGGACGGTGTGGATTTCTAACAAACATCTCCGAGGGACCCACCTAGTATCCTTGCGCAGGAACTTCCTGCGAAAGGCTTTCGTAGGAAATCCGCGTCCCGGGGGAACGGATTGGCTACTCCCCTGACACCAGCCCCGTGGCTGATGGTCGGTGCTCTGTGGACCCACCATGATGTTCGTGTTTTATCCATTCCGTTCATCCATTTTTACAGATTATTTTAGGGCTTGAAACAAAAAATGATAGGGATATAAGTCTTAGGTGGACCACAGCACAGGACAAAAATAATGAATGGATATTCACAATTAAAATCCTCCTAAGGCCCACTGTACTGTTTATTTGACATCCAATCTATTGATTTGGTCGTAAAGACCCAGATGATGGGAAAAAATAAATATCAGCTTGATCCAAAACTTTTATGGCCCCCAAAACATTTTTAATGGTCAAAATTCATTCAACACTGCTTCCTGTAATGTGGTCCACTTGAGATTGAGATATAATTCATTTTTTTATCATATCATAAAATGATATATAAAAATAGATGGACGGCATGGATGATACACATACATCATGGTGGGCTCCACAGAGCACCGACCACCAGCCAATGGCTGGTGTCAGGGGGAGTAGCCAATCCGTTCCCCGGAAGAGGACGGGTACGACCCAATCGACGTCCGGATCAGTCAGATGCTTGTAGTCGGACACGGATTGCGTCCTACCCCCGCCCGTCTCCCGCTGGGAACGGGCAGCAGCTTCGAGTGGCCACCGTGATATATGGGTCTTATCCACACCGTCCATCCATTTTTTAGTATCATTTTAGGAAGTAACACGAAAAATTAGGAAGATCCAAGGTTCAAATGGACCACACCACAGGAAGAAGCGGTGATAATGATCTTCACCATTAAAAACATTTTAGAGCCCACCGTAATTTTTTTTTTTCCATCCAACCTATTCATAAAGTTACATAGACCTGGATGAAGAGAAAACACATATTAGCTCCATCCAAAACTTCTGCCACCCCCGATAAGTTTTCAACGGTGAGTGTTTAATCCCCATTGTGTAGTCCACTTGAGACTTGGATGTGCCTCATTTTTTGATTTATACACTAAAATGATATGAAAAAATGGATGGACGGTGTGGATAAGACCCGCACATCACAGTAGCCACTCAAAGCTGCTGCCAGTTCCCAGCTGGAGACCGGCGGGGTAGGACGTGATCCGCGTCCCCTGTAGTCGCGTTGTGAAGGAATCTTTCCCGTTGAATGCTGACTGTTGGTTGGACTATTTTCCGATGCCCCATTTGAAGCCCAATCAGTGGATGGGATAACATGAAGGACGTGATTTTTTTGGTACGCCTCCGTCCATGGTAGGACCCAGCAAATGAACGGCGGGGATGGGAGCGAATTAGGTGAGATCCCGGATCCCTCAAGGTGGGTGGCACCCCTGACTCTGGAGCTCACATATGATGTATGTACCTTAATTACACACCGACCAACCATTTTTGAAAGCTCATTTTTGGGGATGATCCCAACGAAGCAGATCCAAATCTTACGTGGACCAAACCATAAGAAATGGTAGTCATTGAATACCCACCATTAAAAACTTGGGCCACAAGAATGTTTATTTGCCATCAAAACTGTTGATAAGGTCACAGAGATATTGACGAAGAGACCCCATAAATATCAGATTGATCAAAAACTTTTGTGGCCCACGAGAAGTTTTTAATGGTAGATTACCACTGTTTTCTCTATTATGGCCCACTATAATGTTTATTTGTCATCCAACTTGTTGATAAGGTCACGTAGACCTGTACAAAGGAAAAACACAAATATCAGCTTAATTCAAAACTTTTATGGCCCACTTTTAGTTTTTGTTAGTTGGTATTAAGCCACCACTATTTCCTGTGGTGTAGCCCACCAAAGAATTGGATCTTCTTCATTTTTGAGCTCTCTAATGAACAGTATGCATATGTAAAACATACATTAAGGTGGGCCCTGTAATCTTCTCTTTTTGTTTTTATTAATTTTTATTTTCTTTTCATCTATCAAACTGTCAAAAATATGGGGCCCATAGTGAATGAGCTATTATAGGCCACGAGCCATCAAGTGTCTAGTCCTTTGCCGATCGATGATTGGACCTTTTATGATATAAATGAATGGTTAAGAGAAGTTGATCCTTAATCCAAATTCTTTGTACATGTATGATGGACCACCTAATGGCATCATCCCCATCAATGGTTCAGATTTCACTAAGCATGCATTCTGCAAATGACCACTAACATACATTTTCCCACCATTATGTTTAGGCATTCTTCTCGTTTCTTTCTTTAGGTAATGTGTTGTAACTGATTTCCTGTCAATGTTGTTTTATTACTTATTTCAGTTTGACATTATCTTCAATTTATTGTACTCATCAGTGGTTCGACCATGTCAAGATGTTCTTAAATATGTGGGCACACTTTCATAGCCCACCTTTATTGGTTTTGTTTTAAAATCGGTTCAAATATTTATTTAGATAGACTTTAACAAAATGGCATACTTTATGTCAAGCTTTCTCTTATAGCTATTAGATTATAGAATAAATCTCTACTCTTAAGCTTTGCTTGGTATAAATGCACAATTACTTGCCTATAACTAACTTATAATTTATCCAAACAAAGAAACTGACTTAGCTGAAAGTCACTTAGAGCTTACATTTAAACAGTACAGCACATAACTTTCACCTGTATAAATCACAACTTAGAAAGCCTACAGACATCCAAACGCCCCCTTAACTGCAGATTTCTGTGCCTGAACATGACTTTGTTTGTTCAGATTATTCCTTTCACCCATGGATAACCATGATTAGAGCATGCATTCGGCAAGGTCGACCATGGGTAGGCCATATCCCCAGAAAATCACCAAAAAAAAAAAAAAAAAGTTATAATACACACGCTATCATACACATAAATGGGCCCCATAGCCCAAAAGTAGCACATCGGCCATCCCATCAGTGACCACAATGTATGATGCTTCAAAACAAGAAACTGTCTCCTCCAAAACAGTCCCCATAAATACTTTTTGGACGGCAACAATTAAATGACTAAGCTCGACAGAGTGATCTGGCTCGTTTTGGCAGTCAGCTCGGGTCAAGACCAGTACAAAAGCCCAGGCGGGTCCAGGTTTTAAAACAGTTGCATAGAAAAAGCAATTAACTACTTTCTTCTTATAGGAAAGGACCTAGAATCTCCATTGTAAGTAATCACAAACTTGGGTGAGAATCAAACAACCAGCATTCAAGTCCATAGGTCTAAATAGAAACCAACAAATTGCACAAACCAACTGCCAGGATGGTATTTTACAGTGGGCCTAAACGAACAGTCTATGGAAACAAAACTGTATGTGTATCTACCATCTTCACAATCTGCAACTCAATGAATCTTATAAAATATTGTACAGACATTACAAACCTCAATGCTGATATATGATGGGACCTTTGAATCATCCCCATGTAACTGAATGGGTTAAAAAGGAAAAGAGAAGGCCATAAAACCTCAACAAGAAGAATTAGCTGAATTAAACAGCTGATGTTATGATCCAGCTTGCATGGCCATCGACGAATACTTCTTCTGCAACTTTCCTCTCAAATGCCTGATCTTGGCCTCTACCCTCGCCGTGAACCCAATATTCGTCTTCTGCCTCGCTTTCGATGACTCCCTCGTCCACATGTGCCGATCCTCAACATCTTTCTTGTAGTACTTGATCTCTTGGATGACATGGTGGTCCATTGGGTTGAAGGCTCTTTGGAAGGAAATGTGGGCCAGGTAGGGGATGTTGCATGCAGCAGTTATCAGAAGTGTAATGACCCAGTAGATGGGTGAAGGCGCCAAAGCTTCTATGAGGATCCGGTAGGCATTCCCCGAGAATATTGGTGACGACATGCCATAGAGGAGAAGGAAGACATACCAAGTGCAGATGCTACCCCAGACGAAGAGGTGCTGGATCCACGTGAAATGACTCATTGTGAGTGCAATCTGGCAGTTGACAGTCCAGATGATGCAGGTGAACATGATTGCCCCGACGACCGCCATGTCAGAGGTCTGACCTCCAGCACGAAATGACTGGTCATATAAGATGCCAATGTTGAGGAAGAATATGACAACCGATGCATAGACACCATTTGCCATCCAACCGAATATCCTGTACCAATCGAAGAACAGATTCCTTGGCCCTTGCTGGTATAGTGCTGGAAACTGCGAGAAGGTTAGGAGTGGATCAATACACTTTAGAAAACATTTTCTAATAACATATTGAGGTCCTTTATGATGCTTGACGGAGAGAGTGACACTTTTGTTTTGTTTGACCCAGCAATTGTATAAGTGGGCCAGCTTTCGGTAACCTATCCATTGATCTCATGGGCCCAATCATGGGATGGGCCTAATATCTTCCCCATTGGATAAAAATGGACACTTACGACCAACAGTCCACATTTAACCCTGGCCAAATGAAATGATTAGGGTCATTTGATAGGAGAGACTATGAGAGTATCTCCTATCCAGCCCTTTTTTTTGAATAAACAGAAGTTGGGCCCACATGCAGAGTCGTTTGGGTGGGGGACAAAAGCCCAATCAAGCATTATAATTTTCCTCTAATATAATTGGGAAGTGTGCCATGCCCACATGCATGAGTAGCCCTGTCCATCCACACACAAGCTCAGATGCCAGTATGGAGCATGCATGAGAGATCAGGTTTCATCAGACGGACCATACTGTTTAGATCCACTGGCCTAAAAAACAGGCCATTCCACAGCTCAGGTTGCCAGTGTACAAAACAAATGCATGGCTAGAAAGAAAAAGAAAAAAAGATGTTCTAACCATACATTTCTTTGGGACGCTGAGGCCCAGCTGAGGTTGCCTGATTTTCAGGCCAGAAGATCTAAAAAGCGTGTGCCCACCTGATGAAACATGTTCTTGAGTGTGGATGGGCAGAGCTCCACGCACATGCGCTTATCAAACATCTATAAATGGAAGCAAGATGAAACAGGACATAAGGGGTTTGTAAGACGAACCTGTAAGCAGACTTCAGAAGAAACATCTTGCTCAAAGACTCCCAGAGATATGACAGGCAATGATGTGAGAATGACATTGAACAGAAGCATGTACCAATCATCATAGACAGACTGCCCAGAAAAGCCAGTGTATGCCTCGAAGTAGAAAAGGGTGAGGCCAAAGGCTATATTCTTATAGAAGAAATAGCAGATCTGAATGCAATGTAGTTTCCACAAGTACAAATTAGCCATGCAACCCATATAAATATACAATTTTGTGTTGAGTGAAAGCAGAAAGAGAAGGGATTCTGTAGTTCTTACCATTTGGGCAATCCTCTTATAGCACCAGTGCCCATGGACAACAAGTAGTCGCTCCAGAAACCGGAACTGAGCAATAGAGAAGTCACTAGCCATAACAGCCTGCAAAGCTGAAAAACAGTGAGCTTGCAAGCTACTTACACAACAATGCATGCCACGAAGAACAACCACCTACCATTTGTCAGCAGCTATTACTGCAAACTGGAAATTTTGAAGCCATCAGATGCCAAGGGAAAAAAAAAAGGTTCCACAATGTGTATTTGTATTGTCCAACATCACATGTTGTAGTGTCTGCCCATGAAACTTGTCGTGGTTTGTCACGTAACGAAAGATTGTATAGGCAGAGATTTTGGAACTCTTTTTTATTATTATTAAGTAATGAGGGGGGGGGGGGGGGTGTTGAAATTTCCAGTTTGCAGTAGTAGCCAGTAACCACTTACAAAATATTACTGAATATGGTCCTATATTTGAAAATCAGTAGATGTTTTCTAAACCAGAAACACTTAAGGGAGAGGGTGGCTCAAATGAATGATAATAACATGGATCAGATAGCCATTCAACTATCAATTTACTTGAGATTTTAATATGGAGAAAATAATATACAATAAAACAGGATTCATCTCCTTGAAACAGTATATAACCTGAAAGATACAATGATCCCAATGAATATCAAGTGGTAAGCCACAAATGATGAATTTTTTTTCCAAATTTATAACCCAGTCTATTTCACAGGGGAACCTAAGCTTTTGAAGACACGAAAATAGCCTGTTAAATGCATTACCAACCTGCATTCCTTCCACACCACTAATCCCAACACCAATGTCTGCTTCTTGAATCATGCCAACATCATTTGCACCATCACCGATTGCTAATGTGGTCTTTCCCGTTCCTTCTTTTACCAACCTAGTCACCTAACGTAAGAAACCCCAATAGCAGGATCATTATAATATTTTTTTTTTCCAAGCTCAATAGCAACAGTAATGGAAAAGTCAGGATGACTACAGAGAGAAGTCTCACAAATCTTACCATGGCCTTCTGCTTTGGGGAGACCCTGCAGCATATTACCGATGCACAATCAACTGCCAAACCAAGAAATTGAAGCTTGAGCTCCTCATCCAAAGCATAGTCTAAGGTTTTCCCATCGATAATTAGAGCAAAAGCAGCATGAGGATCCTTTTCCAGCTTGATCATTTGAGAGGCATTTGTGATTTGCAACAGAATATTATCTTTTGCAGCCTGATGGGTCATCAAACAAAGCAAAAAGGCTTAACATGATGCACTTTTCATATGGTGAAAATGAGACTTAAGTGATACCACTAATCAGCAGAAAAACATTCAGTACCTTGTTGGCATCGGTGTTAGTCAGGGTTATGAGAATCTGTTTCATGCCTTGACGAAGCAGACTGCATGAAAATCTGCAAGACACAGAAATTTCATCTAGCACTTGATGCAACATGTTATGAAATAAAGGAGCTAAGCATTGAGCAAAGAAAATGATCCTGAAAAAAAAAAGGTCTTTTTGCAATGTAGAGGAGGCATACCCTATGTTGATTGCAGTTTCCATCTTGTCACCTGTTAGCACCCAGATCTTCAGCCCAGCTTGTGCTAGTTTGTCTATGCACTCAGGAACCTTTTGCAAAGAAAAAGGAACTGGTCAAGAGGATCGAAAGAACCCAAGCTTTTTTTCTATCCTTTTTTTTCTCTTTTTCTTTTTTTTTTAATAAAGAACCCAAGCTAGAACAAAGTAGCGGCAGAGGGCTTACCCCCTTCTGCAATTTGTCCTCCACAGCAGTTGCACCCACAAGAATCAAATCCTTCTCCATCAAATCTGCAACCCGCTCAAGAAGGGCATCTCTGTCAGGCCCTATAGTAGTTTTTGCCTTGAGATACTCACTGTTCCAAGCAGAATACTCGGGCTCTTCAAGTTTCCTGTATGCAAGCATTAATGTTCGCAAGCCTGCTTCTCCATATTCATTTAGATGCCTATTTGTATCCTCCTCATATGTTCTTCCATGTTTTGATAGCCGATCCAATATGATGCTACACAATAAAAACCATTATAAATTGAGTGACTGAAAGAAAACACAAATGCCTAGCATAATGATATCATATCATCACTGTCGTTGCTCATCATCATCATAGCCTTGTCCCAGCTATTTGGGCAAATAAAGATAAAATATGAAAACACGTCAAGAATTTCAAAACCTAAAATGTTCTATGCCCATGCTCTAGAATCTTTTTTTCAGATCCTCTACCAAGATTGCATTTCAGGGGCTATCAGGAGTCGGTTGTTGTGTATATATGTAATATGTATATTATGAATGAACATAAGTTCAGATCATCCTGTGATAAATGGTAGATGATAAAAATCCGAAGACAAAAGCAGAAGCAAATAAAAGATTTTATACAGATACCACATAACGAATATATTTAATAGCTTTCATGTCTAAGGAAAAAGAACAGAAAGGAATTGCAAATCAGACCTGTCTGCACCTTTGCACAAAAGAAGAATCTGCCCATCCACATCCTGCATAATTACAGACATTCGCTTCCTTTTGCTATTGAACTCTAATAGATTGAGAATTTTGAACTCCCTGAAAATTTACCAGTAATCTACAGTTAAAAAGAGTGCAAGGAATAAGGGAGATAGAAGCTGTTCATGTTCCAACCTTTCAATTGGATGTCCAGAAGAAGTATATCTTTCTCGAACGGACACGCTTGACTGTGTTCTTTTGCAGAACTCGAACCCAAACTCCCTCGCTGCAACAAGGAAAGCTCCTTCATCCGGTGACTCCGCTTCATAATTGAAACTGCCAGTTTCCTCGTTTGGCTCAGGAATCGCTGTATGACAGACTGCCAGTATCCTAAAGAATAACAGAATGGCATCTGCATTGGGCTCTTTTAACCAATTCCCATCCATGAGGCGATCATCTTCAAAGCTGAATCCTTTTATAGGAGACTTCCTTAACTTTCCAATCTTAGGAGTAGACCTAGATTCTAATTCAATTTCTGAAACCCCGTGATTACTTCCACTGTTTCCCCAAAAATCATGGCTGCTGCTGTCCTGCACATGTACATTAGATGATTCTGAATTCTGCCCATCATGGTCAACAGACATCAGCTTCACCGCAGCAATTTCTACTTCACTTGAACCCACGCCATATGGAACACCAGCAATAGAACATTTAAGAAAATCCATCTGATTGCATGTCAAAGTGCCCGTTTTATCCGACAGGATGGTATCAACCTGCCCAAGCTCCTCGTTCAGATTGGATGTCCGTGCTTGTGCAGGGTTTCCACTTTCCTCATCATACATTTGAATGTCTTGGTTGATGAATGTTGCTTGCAAGACCTTTACCACCTCAATCGAAACATAAAGTGAAATGGGTATTAAATATCCATAGAGGATAAGAGCTGTGACTAGGTGGAAGATGCCCGATAAGGCTGGCCTTGTTGGATCATACAGACTCGTCGTATGCTCCGGTTGCAAATACCACCATTTTGGCATCCCAAACTTCGTCTTCACTGCAAAGCCAATCGAGCTGATTAGCGAGATCAGAACTAGAAGGGTAAATAGGATATATATGACGTAGTCCATTTTCTTTTCAATTGTGCTCCTTTTAGAGGGGGACTTTGTCGCATTCTGCATAACTTTGCTGTCATGACCCGTGAATATCACCACCCCATAAACATAAGAAGTGTTCCTAAGCTTCGAGTCTCTGAGGAGAATTTGATTAGGATCAAGAGCATGAACCTGCCGCTCGTACTCAAAATTACCCACGAATGTGTAAAGGTCAGGGTTCGGGTCTTCACATCGGATTATCCCAGTGAAATTCTTGAATGTCCCATCATCATCCAGTGGAAATGTTACCTCCAAAGACCTCTTGACTTTCAAGTTCGTTTCGCCATCCAAATTCATGGTCTCCACATAGCAGATACCATCCTCATAGCTTGAAGACAACAAAAGCAAGTCAGCAGGAAAGAACTGGTCTTTCTCGACCTTCACTACATCTCCAACCCGTATCTTCTGCCATGATTTGTATCCAAATTTCCCATCCCCTTTATGAATATTAACTTTTCTGCTATTGACCTTCATGTCCTGGATAAACCTACGCCAGTCTTCCAAAGCTTCCTTTGCCATACTAAGCCCAACAACAAAGGCCAAAGGGGCGATCATGCTCACGGCGGAAAAGGGAGCAACAGGTGTGAGTGACAAGATTGCAGCCAAGAGGAAGTACAGATTGGCGACTCGACGGAACTGCTCAAAGATTGCTTTGGGCAGGAATGTGACTATATTATACTTTGTGGTTGATATGTAATTCGTGGGGTATTTCAGGGGCTTCTTGCGGTGGACCCTGGGTTGGTTGCAGTAGACGACCCTGGTGAATCCAGGTCCTTGGAGGGAATGCGGGCCTTCTGACTCTAAGACACTAGGACGGAGACAAGAGAATGTGTAGAGGTTGCTCCACCGGAGCTTCGTCCTGATCCGCCCCGCCCGTGGCATCTTTTACAGATTTCAGCTCCAACAGAACGGAACTAACATTGGTTGCTCCAGTAAACAAGTGGTCGCCGTCAAAATGGAGAAATTTGAGCAGCAGAATGCCTCACATCAAGAACACATTCAGGAGACTTGAACTCGTCCTGACAAATAATGATCTGAATAATTCAAGCCACGGACAATATAAGAAAAGAAAAAATTTCGCTCTAGTGGTGCGAATTCCCCAGCAGTAGAATAGTTAATGAAATTTCCAAACTAATTTTAAACTGATCCGAATTTGTTTTGACAAAAACCACAAAATTGTGGGATGTTTCCAACTATGCAGAACCGAATGGATCATCTTTTCCAGTAACACTACAAAAAAGTCATTGTTTCAGCTCTAACTTTGAATTATCAATTGCGACCAAACCAAAGAAACGCCATAATTCACAAACTCAATGAACATTATTCCTAGATCTACAAACTCCATAACATGAAAAACTAAAACAAAAGAAGAAGAATAAGAAGGAGAATGATGAAAGACAGAGAAAATCGAATTCCTAAGAAAGTAAAAACGGATTCCGCAGCTCAAACCTAATCTCCTTCTTCACAGTCACCTCAACTAGATCAGATATTCAACGAAATCAATTCCCAAATTTCAAAATCAAAATCACAAAAGAAAGTAAAAAATGGTTAGAAATCCAAGTTCCGAAGATAAAACCCGACCTCTTTCTTAATATTCAAGTCAAAAAGAAAAGAAAACAAAAATCAGATTCTTCAAAATCCAAAAAGAAAAAGCGGGGGAAGAAAATCCGATGAAACTCGTCAAAACGAAATACATTGCAATTTCCTGATACAAAATTACAAAATGAAAAAGAAAATCGCAGAAAAATGGAAAAGAAGGACTAGAGAAATCGGTCCTGCTTCAGAGAAAGAAAGAGAAAGTACCTGAAATCATCGTGGGGAAAGAAAGACAGAAAAATCCCCGCTCGATCTTCAAGAAAACGAGCTGCAAAACCTCTGATCGCACAATCGAGATCGAGAGATCGAGAGAGATGAAGAGAGAGAATAGGGTTTAGGGGACCGATAGCTATTTCTTTCGTCCGTATCGATGCGAGGATTTTCCGGTCACTCGTCGTCGGTTTTAGTTCGCTGGAGCGAGAAATCTTTTTTATATACACTGAGTTTTATTATTATTGAGCTATTTTTCTTTTCCGAGGCCTGCTCTCATCCAACGCGCTAAATCGTCGCGATTCGTTCGTCGACTAATGCTTGTACACGTGGAGGGGGGCGGCAATAGATCCAGACTGTCCTTCTCGTTTCCATGTTTATATGTCCCCATCGAAAATCACATTGATCGGAATGGACGATCTTGGCCGTTTATTTTTGTTGGTCTGGAACTGATCAAGTATTGTTCACTCTTACCATTCATCTAAGGCTAGCTTAGCCTTATTTTCAGGGTCTTTTGGAACCTTCGATTTGGGGGATTGGAGGGGATTTCAAATCTAAGATGAAGTTTAAAATTCTTCCCATAGTTGCTGAGTCACTATGCTAGTAATTTACGGAGCAGGTGGCTCATTCATGAGATCCTACCACAATTAAATTACCAAATGTATCACTATAATTACCTTAATACAATAATATATGTTCAAACATTGTCTACATAAATCTGTAAATCAATGGTTAAAAATCATTGATTACTCACTTGAAAGTGTTCTTGTGCTTGTGTCGCATCCAAGACTTGGATTTTTATCATTTTCAGGTGTAGTATATATTTCAATAAGTTTATTACAATAATTATATTAAATATTAAATATATATCCTAATTAAAAATATTAAACATGATTTAGTAAGTAAATTTAAATCATTTTAAATATATTATGCATAAGTATTTTTGGATTATAGTAGATTTCTATTCTGAGTTGTCAAACCCAATAAGAGGATTTCAAATCCTTAGGCTTGCAAACCAAGAAGGTTATGCAAGAATCTAGGGAATTCCAAATCCAAGCTCTTAAGCAACCATCTACTCATGGGACTTGATACAGATGGTCTAGACTTCTATCCAATCTTGATTTCCCGTGGGTTTTTTGTTGATGGTGTATCTGTAAGGTTCCAACACAGTAGAGGATTGGGTGGCAATTGCTCTATGGGCCCACCAGGATGTATAGCTTTAGTGTCTGCCAGCTTATATTAGGAAACTACTGTAAAAATAAACTCAAGTGGACCACGCAATAGGGAAACATAAAAGATAAGGACACTCATCATTTAAACATTCACGTGGACAACCAGAATAATTATTTGCCATCTAACCTACTAACATGGTCACACAGACGGTTTTATGGCTCTAAAGAAGGTTTTAATAATGAATGTTTAGTCACCACGGATTTCTATGATGTGCTCTACTTGAGCATTCGATTCTTTTATTTTTGTCTCATGCCTTAAAATGATAAGAAAAAATAGATAGATGTTATGGATAAAATACATACATTACAATGGTTTTATAAGGTTAATACTGCAGCGGTATCAGGGTCACAACTTAATCTACTTCCCTTCGATCGTTTTTTATTTTTTTTTTCCTAATTTTCTTTTAATCTTCAACCTTTGTTATTTCCTTTTTAACCTTTGAGCTGGTGGACGCAGATTAGATACCGATTGGTTGAGTAGCAAGACTCGCTACTGAAGTGATGTCATTAAGTTCTATAAGAATCAGCATAATGTATGCATTGTATCCATACCATCCATCTATTTGGAGAGATCATTTTATGGCATGAGGTAAAGAATGAGTTATATCTAAATCTAGAGTGGACTCCACCAAAGAAAATAGTAAGAAGAGTGATGCCCACCATTGAAATCTTTCTAAGGCCCACTATGATGTTTATATGAGATCGAAAGTGCTCATAAGTTAAGACAAACATGAAAGAGTGGAAAGCACAAATTTCAGCTTGATCATAAAACTTTTATGGCTCTTAGAAATTTTTAATGGTGGGCGTCACTCTCTCTACTATTTTCTGTGGTGGGTCCACTCAAGCTTTGGATCTGACTCATTCTTTGAATCACGACCTAAATTGATATCTCCAAATGGATGAATGGTGTTGATACAACACACGTCATGATGGGTCCCACAGAAGTTGGTGAGACTGAGCATAGCTAATTGGCTTAGTAAGCTGGCAATAATTTGCCTCCAAACCATAAATTGCCGTCCAACTAGGATGATGATTAATTACTGAAGAGTTGGGTAGCCGAGATTCGCTACTGAAGTGACTTCACCAAGTTCTGTAGACCCCACTATGATGTATGTGTTGTATCCATCACTCCTGTTCATTTAGAGATATTATTTCAAGGCACTACCTAGAGAACGAGGCATATCCAAATCTTTAGTCGACTCCCCCACAGAAAACAGAAAACAGTGAGAAGAATAATACCCACAGTTGAGACCTTCATAAGGCCCACCATGATATTTTTTCGAAATACAACCTGTTCAAAAGTTAACAAAGACATTAAAGAAGGGAAAGTATAAATATCAGCTTGATTGAAAACTTTTGTAACATTTAGAAGTTTTTAACAATGGTGTCACTCTCCCCACTGTTTTCTTTGGTGGGATCCAATGGAGTTATGGATATGAGTCATTTTTTGGATCTTACCCTAAAATGATCTTTATAGATGGATACAAAACATACATTATGGTGGGGCCAAGGAACTTGGTAACGTCACTTCAATAGCGGTCTGCCTACTCAAACCTGTCAGTAGCTAATTCAGGAGCTGGCAAGAAATTGCCGCCCGAATGAGCCTCACTGTGAACGGAATCCGCGTCTCTCGCATGAGCCGCCGTGGGTCCCACTAGCTTGCGTGGCAAGTCATTAAACAGCACAGCAACGTCCTCCGGTATTTGAATTTTGTGAGGACGGTGCACCGCGGGAGCAGTGAATTACCACGGACAAGTATACGGCTGATGGGAACCGTTCATTGGGTAGGTGGGCCCATCATGGATAGGCAACGGCTAAAATACCTCTCCGTTAAATTATCTAACTACGTGAGAAAGAAAAGAGCAGATTAAAATATAAAAAAAAACACTAAGCTCGCACATTCACGTCCAATTCCATTGATGGAATTGTTGTTACCATTTGTAGGGAGATCGTTCCACTGAGAGCAAACGGTGATGATCGTTTCAGCCCATGGATTCAGATATTGTATAGGTGGTACGCATGTAATAAGTGTAACGCAAATCAGACCATACAATTTGTGGGCCCCACACTATATGGGTCATCATCAAAAGATTAGGACATTAGAGCTGTTTTTTTTTTCCTGTGGACAATTAAAATGAAAATTAGCTAATGGTCCCTATTTGACAAGTACGTGATCGTTGATGAGGGATTTGGACTGTTCAGTCAAAATCTGAATTTTGGGCTTATGGACTACAAGTTGCGTGTCCCACAATTTGGACTGTTTAATTGGAGAAACACTTGGGAGGGATTGATGAGTAAGCACTCGTGTATGGCTGTCATACTCTTCCGGTGTATCAAATAAAGGAAATGACCATATACTTTCTACGCTTGAGCTGTATGGGCACAGTTATGATCAGCACGTGGAACCCAGACCAGGAGTGGATTTGTTGAAACCCCGGCCTTACCCAAGACAGCTCGACCGCTACCTTGGGGCCCACCTTGATGCATCTATCCTGTATTCACGCGATGGTTTGAATGCATGATTCTAAAAAATGGAGAAGAGGAAAAGAATTGAAATATATTACCCAAGACAGTTCGACCGCTACCGTGGGGCCCACCTTGATGCATCTATCCTGAATTCGGGCAATGGTTTGAATGCATGATTCTAAAAATGGAGAAGAGGGAAGGAATTGAATATATATATATATATATATATATATATATATATATATATATATATATATATATATATATATATATAAGGTACTATGCGCTCCCCGTAAAGCGCGTCCATAAGTGAGCACCAATGGGCCCCACCGTGATTCATGTCCACACCGACCATCTGAACGGTCCAAGTGATGGACCCACACGGCTGAAAATCTACCATAGGAACTCGTGGTGGGCAATTTTCAGCATGATACACAAAAACTCTGGTGGGCCATGGCAGAAGTGGAAACATGTAAATTTCTAAAATCCCAAGTTGATTTGCATTTCTCTTTGCTATGGCATCACCAGAGTCATGGATTAGGCTGAAAATTGACCTAAATCATTTCAAGGGATGGACGTGCGACATCACTGTGGACCATTCAAATTCTGTGCACATGACACGAGGGGATGTGCAAAGGTCACATTGGGGCCCACCCCAGCTCACCTCATGAAAACGTGCGCATAGGTGACCTTCTCCCTATATATATATATGGAAAACGTACAATGAGCTCGAGCGCACACCTCCGTCCCATGAGGTTGAGCTGTGTGGGCCCCACGGTGATGCGTTTCGAACATCTACCCCATCAGTCAGATGCACCATTTCATCATGGGCCTAGGTCCAAAAATCAAGTCAATCCGTGACTTGTGTGGGCCACACCACATACAGAAGTGGAGAGGGGCCGTGCACCATTAAAACATTTATAACCATTTTTGAGGGCCCACCGAGATGTGGTTTGAAAATCTAGCCCATCCATTATGTGTGTCCTACTTGAATGATGGTTATATATATATATATATATATATATATATATATATATATATATATAAAAGATACAATGCGTTCGAGCTGACTATAAGCTTATCATGAGGTCGAGCTGTGTGGGCCCTACCGTGATGCGTGTCGACCATCAACACCGTGCATTTGATGGGTACCCTTTAAATTATGGGATATCCCAAAAATCAGCCGTATACGGAACTCAGGTGGACCATACCATCTAAAATTATGTGAAGACATCGTTAAAACATATAAAAGCACTTGGTGGGGCCCACCTGAGTTTTGCATGCACCTGAAACTTGGTCTCAACCCTCATTCAAGTGGGACACACATAATGGATGGGCTGGATTTTCAAACCACATCTCAATGGGCCCTCAAAAATGGTTATGAATGTTTTAATGGTGTATGGCCCCTCTTCACTTCTGTATGTGGTGTGGCCCACACAAGTCACAGATTGACTTGATTTTTGGAACCTAGGCCCACGATGGAATGGTGCATCTGACTGATGGGGTAGATGTTCGAAACACATCACGGTGGGGCCCACGCACCTCAACTTCATGGGACGGACCGTGAGCTCGAGCGCATAGTACCTTTTCCCTATATATATATATATATATATATATATATATATATATATATATATATATATATATATATAGTTTGAATTTAAATTTTAAAAAATAATAATAATTTAAGTTGAAAACCAAAATCTCCATCTTATTCCTATCTTCTCTAATTTATCTCTAATTCTCTTCTTATATATTTTAATTTTGCAACAATTGAAATTACATACAATTGAAATAGAATGAGAGAGAGAGAGAGTTCATGTGAAAGCAATTTCAAGTTATTAAAATTGTAATTTTAATATTCTTAATGTAATATTTGACTAGAGTATTGTTTGGATGATCCTTACGATCACCGTACATGCCCAAATAAAAAGTATTTTTTCATATATAATTTAACTTATATATTAAAAAAAAATCTTATCTATATAAAAATGAAATACTCAATTTATTATTCTAAATTAGATTGAGTTTTTATGAATTTTGATAATCAAGGTAAAGTCTATCTGAATAATATAATGTAAGGGTTAGATTGATCATACGACTATTGTGTTGTTAGATCTTGATAAGAAAACTTAAATATCTGTACAAGTGTTGGTATCACTTGGCATAGAAAGTCAAGATGGACTATCAATGTATCTGTAGTTAAATCCACACTATTCATCTAGTTTGTAAATGAAAAATATGCTAATACCACAAGAATTTATAAGATCCAATCATCCTGTGGGTCACTCCGATAAGAGTAGTATGATAGATTTAATGTAGGTCACTCTGATAAGAGTATTATGATAGATTTAATACTAATCTCGAATCGCATAAAAACTCTTGAATTTGTAAGATTGGTCAGGTAAGATTTGTCCAAACAATCATTGGCATCAAAGTATATCAAGATCTCCAATTATCTAATATAATTAATTAAAATTAATGGACCACACTAATCCGATCAATCATTTATCATTCAATTTTATAATCTATATTTAAACAAGCATACAAATGATTTAGATTAACAATTTATAGGTCTCAAGCAGAATTCTGTTGATTCGAAGTTCGATTGATTTGGGCATTCTTGATCGACGTCGGCCAAGGCATCCTTAATTAATCGACAGATATCTTAATAATATCTGAAATTTAACAATTGAATCAAATAAATATATCATATATGTAAACTTCAAATAAGTGATCAATAGAAGTTGTTACATAGTGGTTGACCACATATGGTGTTGAATCAAAGGTGGGACCTACTATGTGATGTAATTGGATCAAACAATAATATAGTTGTATAATTGTTAGATTTTTTAAAATTTTATAATCTATATTTAAATAAGCATATAAATGATTCAAATTAACAATTTATGGGTCTTAAGTAGAATTTTGTCGATTCGAAATTTGATTGATTAGGGCATTTTTAATCGACGTCGGTCAAGGCATCCTTAATCGATCGACATATATCTTGACAAAACTTGAAATTTAATAATCGAATCAAATGAATATATCATTTATGAAAACTTCAAATAAGTGATCAATAAGAGTTGTTGCATAGTGGTTAACCACATAGGGTGTTGAATTAAAGGTGGGACTCATTATATGATGTAATTGGATCAAATAATAATATAGTTGTATAATTGTTAGAAATTTCAAATTCATCAAATCATCTTGTGGATTCTTCACTACTAGACTCATGTGAGTAACCCAACTTGTCTTATGTTCATGAAAATTTATATGTAACTATTGTGTATTTGATTGAATGATGTGTTGAGTAATCGATGTGTGGATTGATCGATGTATTGATTAAAGTATTGTTACAATTTAACCAATGATGATATATGAGACTATGTCATATGTTAGATTATGTTTTCACATGTAATTTTTAAAAATATAATGGAATCATATGCTTACATTCAAATTTTAACAAGTGTATATAAATAACTATAAAATGATAAATTCATACATCACCCATCACATCCGTATATTGCATGGTCTATCTTATGGGCCCTCCTTAGAAGAAACGTCAATCTTAATAGCTTGTTAACAAATGCGGGCTATGCCTGTGCCCACCGAAAGTGGAAGCCTATCCAACTGGTATATGTGGGTTGACGATTTTCAACTCAAGTACTAGATGGACAATATTTCCATCGACGCATTTACACATCATGTGTATACATTTTTGCATTTAGTGTTTTGTTTATCATTTTAATCGTTATGCTTATAAAACATGCTAAGTTATTTCACTAATCCTGATCCGCTTATCTTGTTATTGACAGAAAAATAATATCAATGAACAGTCAGTATACGATGTAGCGCAAGAACCGAATAGGAAACACTGAATCTAAACACAATCGACGTGAACCTGAACATGATCAAACTTATATTTTTCCTTTGTAAATGCCTAATCTTATAAACAAATTGGATGGAAAATTAACAACATGGTGGGCCTTAGGAAGGTTTCAAAAGTAGTCACAATTATCCCACTACCTCCCTTAGGGCCCGTTTGGCCTGGTGGATTGGAAGGGATTGAATGGTACTAGGGTGGATGGCATGAATTTCTAGGTAATGATGGTGTTGTTAGTTGATTGTCTTGAGATCCATGGGATTGCTATATTCCCGGATTGCTATATCCAGTCTGTTTGGCACGCCCCGCCAATCCCGGGATTAAACCTTCCCATTAGAGCTGGGCATCGAGTCGAGTCGAGGTGGGCCAAGTTTGGCTTGGCTTGTCCATGATGTACTCGAGTTTGAGCTCGAGCTCAAGCTTGGCCTCGAGCTCAACATTGAAGCTTGGCTTATTTGCCAAAGCTGTCGAGTCGAGTTCGAGTCGAGTTAGTGGTTCGAGTTGAGTCGAGTTTACCTCAAGTTGAGCTCGAGCTTGTTGGGTGAGAGAGTAATGGATTTTGTTCTTGATCCTCCTCCATTGATGAAAAATTCAAAAATCTTAAGAGAATCAAAGCAAAACCTGATGAAAAAATCAAACAAAGCTTTGAATCGGATGAGGAAACCTGTAAGAACCGATCTGTTCTTAATCTTCTTCCACCAGCAGAAATCCAAGTGCTAGAAAAGAAATAGAGCAGAACACATATCAGAAATCCAAGTAAAGAACTCTAGCCTATCAGATCATTGGATTTCCTTGAAGCTCTAACAAATCTGAGAAGAACCCATCTCGGATTTCTTATGTTTCTCGCCTAAGAAGTAGATCTCAAGAGATTGAAATCATACTATTGTGGAGCTGAAATGAAAACTGGTGGTGGTGGTCCCAAGTGGCGTGGCATGGCAAGCAGAGAAAGAGAAGAAAGGAAAAGGGAAGGGGGTGCGTGCGGTCGGGTAGAGACTCTAGGGTTTGTTTTTTGTTTTTTAATTTAAGTTTAAATTTAAAACTTATATATATATAATATTTAATATATTTATTAATCGAGTCGAGTCGAGCTCGAGTTCGAGCTTCGAGTCGAGTCGAGTCGAAATGCCCCCTGATCGAACTTGGCTTGAACTCAACTCGAGCTTCAAATAATTAGCTTGGCTTGGCTTGGCTTGAATCGGTCATTCAAGTCGAGTCAATCCAAGCTAACTCGAGCCGAGTCGAGCGAGCTTTTCGAGCTAGCTTGACTCGTGAACAACCCTACTTCCCATCCCTTCCAATCCCTTAAACCAAACATGTCCCAGGCAAATTTGAATGGATTAGGGTGGATTGGATGGGATTTAAAGGTAATGGTGTTATCAGTGGATTGTCTTAAGATCCATGGGATTGGGATCAGATCACCAACTCTGTTTAGCACGCCCAGCCAATCCCAAGATTTAACTTCCAATCCCTTCCACTACCATCCAATCCCTTCCAATCCAACTGGCCAAACGGGTCCTTAGTGTGGTCCACTTGAACTTATGGATCTACCTCAATTTTTTTTGGTTAATGACTAAAATTATTTGAAAAAAATGAATGGATGACGATAATAAAACACATACATCATGGTGGGGGCCACAGTTTTACCACCCATACATTACGACAATGGGAGTTATCGTGATCGTGCGTATGTTGTTCCTCCCACGTCCATCCCATGAATCTTCCCAACTTGGAGAGACACACCATGGGGAGTAATGGATGGTTCTGCCAAAACTTATATATTCGTTATGGTCCACCTCAATTTTGGAATGTCCCCACCTTTGTTGTGGTCCTCAATCCGGTGGAGCACACCTTATTGCTGAGTTGCATAGCATATATACAATACGATGGATGCCCCATTCCAGCTGGAAGTTTCTAGGATGGGCATCTCCTCCCCATGACGGACGCAGATTGGGTACTTGTACGCCAGTCCCAAGCTCGGGATAGGCTTGGCCTTTGAGGGGCCAACACGATGAATGGATTTTATCCACAGTACTGTCCATTCATTTTTCCATGTTATTTTAGATTACTTGCCAAAAAATAAGTTAAATCCAAGGACCAAGTTGCTAATGATGCCTACCGTTGAAACTTTACTAGAGTCATGTGATGTTTATTTGCCATCCAACTTATTTATAAGGCCACGTAGATATGAATGAAGGAAAAATACAAATATCAACTTGATCTAAGCTGTCTGTAAATTTCAAGAAGTTTTCAATGGTAGGAATTTAATCTCCACAGTCCACTTGAGCCTTCGTTCTATCTCATTTTTGTGTTCCTAACCTAAAATTATTTGTTAGAAGGGATAAACGGTGTAGATAAAATCCATACATCAAGATGGCCCACGGTTGTTTTATTGAAATCCACCGTAACATTATCATTCACCATCAGATACCTTAGGGCTTGTTTGGGAGTGTGGATTTGGAACCCCCTGGATTCGCAACCCCCGGGATCGGAAACCCCCTTAGAATGGCCTCCCGGTGTGTTTGGCACCTGGAGTGTGAATAAACTTTAATTCAAAAATACATTTAAATGGTATATTCACGGGGGTTTGAATTTAATTACTAAATCAACTTTAATATCCTTAATTAGTGAGAAATATAATTTTTGACACTATGGTTGTGATAAGCCCGCTAAAATATATGCTTTGCCTGAAAATGATGAAATTTCAAGTCTCGGATGGACCGCAAGCACAAGATCATGTTTGAGTGACTAACCAACTATTTTTAATCGTTGATTAATATGGACAATGTTTGGACGGTGCTGATCTACATGAACAATGTTTGGACGGTGTTGATCATCATTTAGTAGGCCATGTGCCCAATAGAATAATAATGTACCGTGACATGCATTTACACCTGCACCTACTGAAATGATTTTAGGTGTAATCCAAGCTCTCACCGTGCATTACAAAACCTCCACAAAGAGGACATTGGAAACACCCTGCATTGGCAATCCCCAGTTGCCTTATGCTGCCAAACATTCAAGGAGGCGATTTGAAACCCCCCTCTAATCCCCTCCAATCAACGCTGCCAAACGAACCCTTACCTTCTCGGATCGTCAATCCCCCAACGGGATTGTCCCACCCCCAGGACGATAATCCGTCCCAGATAAGGCTCTGTGGGGCCCACCGTGATGTAAGGGTTACATCCACATCGTTCATCCCATTTCTCGTATCATTTTCCGCCTCAATCCCAAAAAATGAGGCAGGTCCACGTCTCCAGTAGACCACACCAAAGTAAGCAGCGGTGATAATGACATCCACCATTGAAACTTTTCTAGGGGCCACCTTGATGTTTTTTTACCATCCAACTTATTGATAACGTAATGCATACCTGGATGAAGTGAAAACACAAATGAAAACCCTAAACCTTAAGCAACTCTCAAGAAGTTTTCAACGGTGAGCGTTTAGTCCCCAATTTTTAATCCACCTAGGTCTTTTTGGTCTGCTTATTTTTTGCTTCATTTTTGGTTGATCTTTAAATATGAATGGATGGCGTGGATAAAACTCTTACATCACGGTGGTTTTCATATAGCCCGGCCAGAACGGATTATCCTACGTGCATGGTAGGATGCAATCCGCTTCGCACCCAATGCTGAGATATTTCGAGATATTTCCTGTAATTTTCATACATGCTTTGTGTAGGCTCATCTTTGACAAATGACAATTGCCCAACCAAGTTCCACATTCAGCGCCCTGCAATCCTTTTCAATTGCCACCTCATTCCATATACTTACAAGAAGATATCTGCATTCCAAGCTTCAGTGGGCCACACAAAAGAAAAGAACGTTGAGGAAAATGCTGGCATTGAAACTATTTTGGGGTCCCATGTGATGTTTATATCCCATCCAAACCGTTTGTAATGTCACTCCCACATGAATAAACTTAAAGTAAAAGAATATCATCTCCATCCAAAGCTTTTGCGGCCCACAAAAGCTTGAGTTCTGGATATACGTCATTTTTTTTTTTCCAGTATCAGGCGGTAAATCAGAGATAGAGAGTGAATTTCTCACCAACATCGCAGTGGGCCCCACCCAGCTTCCGACGGGTCGGATGTGGCTGGCAATCCGCGTCCACGCAATCGGTATGTTGAAAGGTTGCCGTCCCCAGATCACATGCTCCAATCGAAGGGGTAGAACTTCAACCATGTTCCAGCATCTACGCTACTCTCCTCTTTTAAAATTTCATAGCAAAATACGACATAGTTGTACTGCCCAAGACCCTTTCTCCACGATCCTTACAAGCAACTTAAATTTGGGTCGTCGGGCTTTTTCGTTTTCAACCATCCATTTAAAGACTGGGCCAGTGAGTTCATCCTATCGGCTGGAAATTATTCATGATCATGCATGGTATAGATGGGACCCACATGGCTGCCAGTTAATGCACACCATCGGGGATGAGCTATGTACGGGAAAACACGGTGCAAGGACATTGCAGTTCCCTATTTTTCATACGTGAATCTGGTCCGATGACTAGATTCATTTTTAACCGTTCATTTAAATGGCACCAACTGGATGGTCGGAATCGCTAAGAGTGATTATCGGACTGTATAATGATGATCTCACCAAATGGATGGACGTGGATTGCGTGCTGCAACCGACAGTGGCCACATTGCTACTGGACAGTGCTCTGTGGCCCTCACAATGATTTAGATGTTTCATCCACGCCGTCCATCCATTTTGGATCATTATTTTATGAAATTAATCCAAAAATGAGGTAGATCCAAATCTCAGGTAAACCACACAACAGGAAAAGAGCGGTGATTCAACACCACCGTTAAAAATTTTCTAGGGCCTACTTTAAAGTTTATTTGCCATCCAACCTGATGATTAGGTCACAAGTACCTGGATCAAGGTAAAACCATAATATCAGCTTCATCGAAAACTTCTATGGCCCGCGGGAAGTTTTTAATGGTGTGCGTTCAATCACCACTGTTTTCTGTGGTGTGGTCCACTGATATTTTTATCTGCCTCAATTTTGAACCCATGTTTTAAAATGAACCAGAGAAAATGGATGGACCGCATGGATAAAACACATACACCATGGTGGGGTCCACAGATCACCATCAAGTAGCGAATCGCTATTGGCAGTGTAGCATGCATTTGTCGTCTCCAAATGGATGGTCGAAATCATCCAATTATGCAGCTGGGTAGTCCAAGTCCAGCTGTGGATAGATGGGCATGAGAGTCATCACGCTAGCGCGTGGACCGATGAAGATTGGAATTTTTGACTTGGCCAATCGATGCTATTCGAAATAGGTAATTGCAGCTGGGGTATGGTGGCGATTACTTTACAGTAGCTCTTTTCCAAAAGAAAGAGAATTTATTTCCTCTGATAACTGATACATGCGGACGTACCAAACACAAGCACGCTAAACATGTCAAAGCTTCAGACGTTCTATAAATCGTGGCTCTTCATCAGGTGGGACCCACGTTGAAAGTGCGTGAAAAAACATGCGTATCCACTTATCTGGAGGGCCAGTTATACGTATCTAATTTGAAAACGTCATCTATACTATCATAACCATTCATTTTCGTCCAAAGTGTGGCCCACTATCGAGTGGACTAGTTAAATGTTTGGGCTCAGATACATGATTCATCGTTGGGCCCAATGGATTAACGGCTCAGATATTTAACACTTGTGATGATTTGTCATATCTAGGGCACTTGAGTTTGTGCTCGTAGACCCGCAGATGCAAGAAGCATTCATTAAGTTGCTTCTCTCTACGAAAAATGTCCAAAGCGCGTTTGGACAACCCGAGAGAAGGGAAGTTAGTAGGAGAGACGAGATGGAGTAAAGGGTAATTTGGGAATTCGGAAATCAGAGAAAAAAAAACCCGGAACCCAACTGCAATATAAGATGTACTACTCCTAGGTCCACATTTCTGCAATTCAATTAATTAATCCGAATAGTCCATTTGGTCCATCCCAATCTTGATGGGCCACCCAACAAAAACCACACTGATCGGATAATTCCAACCATCCATTCAATTACCTATAAAATGGACAGCCAAGATTTTTTGTAAAAAATAAGTCCATTCAACAAATTTGAACCATCCATCCAGTCGGCTTAACACGAATTTTTTGTGATCCTAATGCATCATAACGCTAATGGTGTCCTGGTGCAGCAGCACGTACGAGTACAAATGGGACATATGATTTGATCATCCACACCGTTGATCTCGTGCTCCCCACTTGGATGAGGAACGGCCCAAAAGAGTCCCAGATCAGGGGTTTCCTAACCTTCAGGTGGTCTATAAATACACAATTAATTAATAGGAAACTTCCCCAATGGTTTTAAAAAAAAGGCCAGCGATTGGACAGCTAAAAGTCCACTCTCGAAGAGATTCTAGTCATCCCCCATCTGCAGTGGGTCCCACAAGATCAACGATTAGGATCAACGGCCTATGGCCTCACTTGTACAAATGAGTGTATGAAGACATTATTTAGGTTCTCATGCATGAGGACCCTACTATTCCGGTTCTCACCATCTCGTCCGTGGAAAACGGACGGTTATACGAAGAAGTACAAATGTCCATTAAAAGTGGGCCGGACGTGATGGACAGTCATGATTATTTGATAGGCTGTCCATGTGCCCTTTGCAACTAAAATCACCAGATGAACTCGCCTTTAATCCAAGGTCAGGCGAAGATTCTTGTACGGCTGATAAAGAAGCATTGAATTTGAGCCTCCACGAGGCAAGATTGGGATTGACACGTGCCAATCGCACAAGTTGCGAAGAAAATGCCCAATGAAGGAAACGGCAGAGTCGCCGCTTTTGGTGCAACAACTCTACACGTCAAGAACATATTGAAACCCCGAAGATTCTCATTTACGTTAGTTCGACACGCGTGTGGAGCCCTGCACATCCACACGCATGCGCGCACGTGCTAATATGAGATCTGACCTTTCCTCCACGTCGAGAATAATGCTTAAATCTCCCATCTTAAAAATCAGTTTAGTTTCACTTATAGCCATTTATTTTTTTGAAATCTTATGTCCCATCTAAGGTGTGAAATAGCTTGATTTTTATTACAAAGGATATAAAAAGTGCAGGCCACCTGAGGGAAAGCGAAGATCCAGGACACGCCAGTGCATGGGTGCACGGAAGTGCCACAAACGTGTGGAAATTAACAAAACTCTATCCAATTTTTAAGTGTCATCAAAAGCCGGCACGTATCCCTAGTACGTGCAGTATAGTCAACGAAAATATGGATGCATCGGCACGTGTCAGACTGAAACAGTTTATTACGGACGCTGATTAGCTACTCAACCGGTGGTAGCGAGACTCGCTAACGAAGTGAGGTTACCAAGTTCTGTGAGCCCCACCATGATGTATGTGCTGTATCCACACCGTCCATCCATTTGGAGAGAGCATTTTAGGGCATGAGTGAAAGAGTGAGCCAGATCTAAAGCTCAAGTGGACCCCACCACAGAAAACAGTGGGGACCGTGATGCCCACCGCGTTGAAACTTTCCTGGGCCAGCATCATGTTTATTTGAGATCTAATCTATTCATAAGTTAATACATACATGGACGAAGGGGAAATACAAATATCAGCTTGATCAAAAACTTCCGTAGCCCCAAAAAGCTTTTAATGGTAAGCGTTCAATCCCCACTGTTTTCAGTGGGGGAGTCCACTTGAGATTTGGATCCGACTCGTTCTTTGGATCATCCCCAAATATGATATCTCCAAATGGATGGATGGTGTGGATACAACACATACATCATGGTGGGTCCCACAGAATTTGGTGACGTCACTTGAGTAAGGAATCTGCTAACACGCGTCTCATGGTAAATGATATAATTGTAAGCCAAAAGTGATTTTTAAACCAAGCCTCTATTAATAAATTTTCATTTTTAGTTCTTCAAAATATACAATTATTTACAAATCCCTATTCATTTCTAAATATTCTTGGAAGTCTTCCATTCGAAAATATACTTAAGCCAAAGGCGCAATGAATTCCTGGAAACGCCAAATGAACATGGCGGGACACGGTCTTAGAAGAAGAAAAGAATAAAGAACATGGATACTTGGAAGATAATCAAAGGATTTTATTTTCCAAAATTTTCCTTTTTCGTTTTATGATAAGTGGTTAGAATCCTTCAGTTTTGGAACCTAATCACGACAACGACATGACCAGCTAGAGTGGCAGCCCTCTCATTTCATCTATCTATTTTTACTTTACCTTTTTTTAATTTCATTTTAAAGTACTTTAACAAAGGAAGATGAGCTAGAAGCCTCATAGGAGGGATGGGCGAATATGGTTCCGGCTATGGGACTATCTCAGGACTTGTTTGTTTTACTATTTAGCATGATAAATGTAGGTAAATGTATAATAATTATTTATGATGAAAAATTCATGTAAGCTGATAATTTAATGTTGACAGCTTTACTAAAATTAAGGTGGAAAAGAATAAAAAAATGTAAAATATTATTATGTATGTTTTGATCTGGACTGTCTATCCATCTTTATCAACCCAAAAATGAGGCAAATCCAAAGTACATGTGGACCACACCACATAGTATAGCGGGAATTCAACGCCTATAGTTGAAAACTAACCTTATGAACATGTTAAATGACAAGTATATATCACTACGGGCCCTACACAAATTTTTGCTTTTAACAATGAAAGTCATAATCTCCCAATGTAGATTATATATATATATATATATATATATATATATATATATATATATATATATATATATAAACGGTGGGACATAAATTTTACATAGGCAATCAAGTGAGATGTAATGTCAGTTCACGAGGCATATATTTACCTTGTTAGTTTCATCTTTTTTCAAACAATGATTAAATGTTATCATTGTCCAGTTATTAGTTTAGTTAAACAGACAGCCCTGAGGAACTGTAATCCAACCTTATTACAACATGAAGACTAGATGTGACTAAAAAACTATGGGCCTTTTAGGTTTTCCATTTTCATATAAAATGTATATTAAATGAGTCATTATTACATTTCTAGGTATTTGTTCAAATACAAATTATAGCTTATAAATCAACATTCAAATACACTTATAAAAGGAGTAATATAAATTGTAATCATTACATTTTCACACCATAAAACTATCATTTTTATAATGATTTTTGGGTGAAACAAGCAACATTACAAAATCATCATTGCAGTCAAATATAAGTTATGTCACCGCACTATTACAAGATCAGTAAATAATCATTATCCATTAATAGCTATTTGCAGCTGTAATTGGAAAACCAAATAGGTCCTTACTATTTTATTTTTATTTTTTGAGTTTTATAGTTTTATTTAATATTCAAAAGTATATATAATGTCCAGTTATGCATTCTCAAATTGAGTTTTGTTGATTTTATTTTCTCATTTATGTTAATTTTTACCCATTCTTTTCAAATCAAGTCAAGCTTTTCTTGAGTTTCGATGGTCAAAAAGAAATTTGGTGAGCGTTGGTGAAACATGATCAGGTCCAGTTGGCTTGGTCAAGTTGAATAGAGTATTTAAACCATGGTTCCAATTATATATATGAACATATACACCTACCTGATACATGTGTGAGGTCAGTGATCATAATATAAGTGAGCTCCCTTGATATTTTGTCCAGGTCTTTTTAAGAATGAGTTACAGCTATCTTTGGCCCACATTCTATATAAATTGCTCCTCTAAACTTATATAATTAATTACTGGGTCCCACCTGTTGAAAGATGAGGAATTTTGCATGAAGTTAATTTCTACGTGATCAACACATGTTGAATACATGTCAAGCATGTACATGGGCAGATTGTAAGGTTCTAGATTAGCTACCAGGAACCCAGCACCAACTTCCAAAACCGTACACTATAATGAATCCGAAAACCTGGACCCTGACCTGTCTTCTAAAGAAGACGTAAAGCTTAAGTTCTAAGGATAGCTCTAGCCCACTTGATTTTCCATTAGTATAATTTGTATAACTGTGCTAGCCCAACCACGCATAGCAAGGCCAGGGCATGCCTACCACCAACCGGCAAAACGTGGGGGACAATATGCATGTGCATAGCCTCATCTTCACCCTGAAAATATAAAATTAGGTTGGTCAGAAACTCAGGTGGGCCAGCCATGGTTTATACATGCCATCCAATATGTTCATCTAAACATGAATCAATAGGATGAATGGACCTTTCAAGATCGCATTGTTCTGAAACTCATGTGGGCCACCAAAGTGTTCTGAAATTTATGTGGGCCACGCCTCATAAATTAAAGGTTTTAGTAATGATTTTATTAAAGATTAATGCAATTTTCGGGGCAAGGCCAAAATTAGGTGAGACACTGATGGACGGTGCAGATCTCATACATATGAAGCCGTTCACCCCACAGAAGTAGTTGGCATGCGCCTACCTGACTAAAACTAGTCATGTTAGCATTTTCAAATTTTTATAGATGAACAAGTATCTTTTGGGACAATCCGAGGTGAACGGATCCAATCTGTCACAACTATTTCTCATTTCCATGTGAAGCGCACGGTGCTATTAAGGCCTGTTTGGGAGCTAGGATTAAAATGCATTGGAATCCAAATCACTGTTACATTGGAATCAATGTAATTTTGAATCCTCATCTGTGTTTGGTTGAAATGCAATGGAATTTAAATCTTCTGTTTGGGACATTGTTTTTGGAGGGCATTGTAGTTCTTCAGTATATTAATGACATTTAGATTTGATTAACTAAATTAGATTTCATATTCCAAATTAGTCGTATGTATGTGCTATTTAATATATATATATATATATGCCAAAAAAAAAGAGAAAATTTTGAACCTAAATGGACCACAAATACAAGGAATATAAACAGGAAACTTATCAATGTTTTTCAACCACCCATTTAGATGTTTAATGTTTGAATGGTTTACTTTATTTTATTAATATGATTTTAGTATTGCAGCTGATAATTGAATAGGATTGGAGTATCATTAGCATGTTATGTGTCTAATATATTAGAAGTATAGAGTTACACGTACGACTCTTTTATCCTTAAAAAGACAAAAAAAAGTCCATACCTTTGCATTACTTACTAAAAATAGATTTTATGTCTTGGATTTCATTTACATCCAAATTTAGGGCTGTCCAAGACCGAAAAAAAAAACAGTTATTTGAATTTGAAATACACCCATTTACTACCAAATCCAAGATGCTAAATAGGATGTTACCATTTACAAAAAATCAAAAATACAACTGCTGGGTTATTTCCGTTTTATATTAGTTTTCAATCAAAATTGATAGAAAATCGTAATCCATGGAATTTGGTTTCTATTCCACTCAAAAAGCACATTGAGAAAAAAAAAAAAAAAAAACATCCATTCCCACAGTAAGGCCAAAGGATCGAAATTTGTGATTGATCCAAATGGGCCCCACAAAAAGATAGCTCCATCGAGGATAAGAAAAGAAGGCACCAAAAGAACACTTGTGGGGCTTGAATCGTTGAAATTTCCTTTCCCGCCAAAGTAAGCAAAGTATGCATGTGGCACACTTTAGAAAGGACAGCACTCAATGAACTATCTTACACACGTCCATCACGCACGTTCATTGGTCCCACTACCCCATTTCACATTGGCCGTTTGTACTTTTCTAGATATAAAATATTAACAGGTTTGCACTCTTTTGTTCTTAAGAGCTATAAAAGCATTATTTCTGTTTCCAAACTTTCCAAATCTTTCTGTACATACAACATTATCAGCCAACTCATCAGGTGTGGTCCACCTTAAAATCCCCCCACCCAAGTTCAAGCTAGTCCGTACATCAAGCGAGCAAATCATGTGCGTTGAATATGGACCCTTCCTTATCTTCTTTCTATTCATCTATTTTTCTCGTACATGTGGGTCCCACCTGAGAGTAGACCAACCTTTTTTTTTTTTTTTTTCTTTTATCCAAGGCATGTTCTCAGCAGGTTACACCTGATGAATGGGCCAAATACTTTCAAGTCTGAGAGAGAGAGGATGACAGAAGGATCGAGAAAAACCAAAGATACTGAAATATCTAATGCATCTTAAATATTTATAATTAAGAAGTCTCAAGTCCAACCAGTTGGACTGAATTTATAGTCTACCTAGTAAATGACTTCCAACCTATCATGTTTGTGGGAGATCCAACCCTTCCAATAGATTCGATCACCGTAATAGTCATATTTTGTTATAAAAAGAAAATCCCATCCACTCATCATATGGGCCATACCATTGAAAACACTATATAGTCATTAATAAATAATAAAGTACATGTGTGGTCCCATTAACGAGTTGATGTGGTTGAATTTTTGCAGAAGGTGATCTAAGCACTGAGAAAACCTATTGTACAGGTTGGATTTCATACAAACATCAAAGGTTGAAAGAAATCCACTGGATGGATGGTAGCTCATGGTCCAATCACTTGGACTAAAAACCTTCTCATATATATTATGGTATGATATTGTATAAACGTCTTAACGAAGTATTGTATTTTATTCTTAAAATATATGTCTTTGATGTATTTTTATGGTATTTTTGTTGTACGTTATTACGTAAGCCGAATTATCTTTAATCGTATCCTTTCCAAAATATCTCTACCAATGATTTAATCACACATATGTAGTCAAGCGCATATGACAAACAAACCCACGTGGCCACATCTCATATGATCAAGACACAACCACTAAACGAGTAATGGCCCAGTGTTCTCAGATCACTCCAAGTTACAGTGCTCCTAATTGCATCAGGACATTTGAACGGTTCGAATGATTGATCCGCACCGTCCATTGAGGTCAGACCACATTTCAAGGTCCTGGATGCAAAATTCACACCGATGGCATGGTTTTAACCATTTGATCAATAGCTGATGAAATGGACAGCCAAGATCATTTAAATAAAACTAGGTCCAATAAACTAATTGGCGTATTTATTTGATAGCCCATCATGGATCGGTTACTGTTACAATGTATCCTAACCGTTCCTTCTATGGCTTAGGTCCAGATGGACTGTCCAGATGAATCTTTCGGACTGGCCAACCGTCCCTATCCAACTAGGACCACTATAACTTAGGTGTTAAATCATTGATCGCTTTAATAGAAAGATAGAAAGAAGAGTCATTTTGATACTTTGCAGCTATGAGATCCATACATACATCAACCGTATACGTGTCAACACCCTCCTCAATCCAAGCCGTCCAAATCGTGGGATCAACTTCGGATGGTGCATATGTCCAAAATCAGTTTGATTCAAGGAATCTAATATTTGTTTAATGGACACTGGTCCAGTTCAATTCAGAACGTTGAATATTTCCATCTTAACTACCCAATCAGTGGATACCAAACGGACAGTTAGGATCATCCATCTGTTGAAGCCAATTTAGACGGTTCGGATTGAAGCATGCTTTTGTGATCAGTACAGAGACCTTGTGCACGTGCATGGGTTGCATTATTCTCAATATAAGTTTGAAATTTTCCACCAAAAGAAGAAGTTGCCGGCCACTAAGCCACGTAAGGCCTTGTATTTTAAAGGCCGGAGGAGAAAAGCCAACGGAGTAATGTGATGCGATGGGCCAGTGACTAATACATGCGCGCACGTACGAGGCAAGTGGGAGAGGGAGACATTTACTTTATTTAAATCAATGATAGGTACACCAAAAGCTAATATCTGAGTCAGTCAATCACTCTTTTTTCCGTACTTGTACACGTGGACGATATCCTGACTGTTCATCAGATGTGTCATATAGTGGATTAGGCTGTACTGTGAAGATCACACAGTTCGGATGATCCTGGCCATTGATTGGAGGATCTTTGGTTGGATTTGCAAGTCCTTCAGTCAGTGAATTGGATTATCGGATTTTTACCATTCGCTCCATCACCGTGGGGCCCACAGATGAAAGGTCTGGATCATGTTGTAGAAGAGGAAATCATGAGAGAGAGGGAGGAGATAGAAAAGGTATTACGGGGATCCTTACTCTTGCTCGGGTGATAGACTCGTAGGAGTTTCAACACCCGGTCACGGGTTCGAGTAATAGGTGGTGAAATTCCACTAGCGTGAGTGCGTGGGGCGTGTGTGCGTGTGTTTAAAAAAGAAAAAGAAAAAGAAAAAAGCTAAAAAAGAAAAGGTTTTACGGAAGAAAAAGATGTGAGAGAGAGGGTACACGGGGATGAGGATTAGGACCATTAGGTGGTGTTGTCGCCAACACCTTCAGCGGTGGTGTGTTGGGCGCTGTGGGACCCAAAGTGAAATATTTGTATCCACGCCGTCCATCTATTTTTCCAATTCATTTTAGGCTATGAACCCAAAAATGAAGAAGATCCAAATATTAAGTGGACGACACCATAGGAAACAGTGGGGATAGTGACACCCACTGTTGAAACCTGTCTAGGGCCCACCGTAATGTTTATTTGCCATCCAACCTGTTCATAAGGTCACAAAAACCTGGATGAAGGGAAAACGTAAATTTCAGATTAATCCAAAATTCTGTGGACCCCAAGAGGTTTTTAACGGTGGAAGTTCAATCCCCACTGTGTGGTTCACTCGAGCTTTGGATCTACATCATTTTTTGGCTGGAATTTTAAAAGGATCTGAAAAAACGGATGAACGGCGTGGATAAAGCCCATACATCACGGTGGCCTTCACATAGCCCCTCCCTGGACCGATTCCATAAAGGCGGGGTCAGGACGAATCGAGGCCCATCACAGCTCTGATTGAGCTTAGGTTACACAGGTCCACTATCCAAGTGCTGGGTCACTGAATTTATAAGTCATTCTGAGCTAGGCAATTTGTCAGACGTTTCCAAACCAATCGATTAATAGGCCGAAATAAAGCCCAGTTATACCACTGAGCCACAAGGGTCAGACCAATCCAGCCCAAATGACTGGACAGGGGCCTGGCTAGAGGAGGAGGAATTGTATGTCCTGGACCTGAAGAGTGTACTCGGATTTTCAGTTCTGACAAATGAGTCCTATGGTCCGGTGATCCACAGACCATTGGTCTTCTGGAATCCTATTTTGATTTCTGGCCTACCAAATAGACGCTTGAATGCAGCGACATTCCATCGTCACTGAAGAAGCCCCAAACTGGTGGCTGAGATCGTCTGATGTAGGAAAGTTTTGGGGTATGGCCCACTCGATGGAACGCAGCAAATCAACGGTCCGAATTACCAAATTGTCAGAACTGAAACCCTTGTTTGGCCTTCCATCAGTAGAAAATCGATTAATCAATGACCAAGATAAGCTCCAACCTGCCTTTTTACTGTTTATTGTTGCCTGTTAGGGTCTGAAATTCTCACCTGGTAATATGTAGACATCTTTTAACAATTTTACTGGCCTTCTGAACTGTTGTTGGTGCCTTTCTTATGAATTTGGACCGTCCAATCAATGCGCCATTGCCCGGATGAGCAGCAACCCAACAATTGCGATCATTAGAAGTTCACAGCTACTCAATCCATCACCCATTTTTGGATGGTCAGAAAACGTCTAGATCAACGGTCCAGAAAAGAAGTCATTAATAAGGTTAGAAACACCCAATTGCTGCCAATTTCTGGCTCATCCATGAGGTGGCCTATCAATTGGTCGGTCTAGATCAACTGAACTTTCTCAGTTCATATTTTTAAGGAACGTTATGGGTCTTTCTTTTTTTAACAACCACACTCACACCATACACACATGGGCAATTGATCTCATGATCTGGACATTGAAACAATGTTTGTCCACTCATTATGAGGTCTGATTTTAAAAGTTTCCTCATAAATATTAGAATTCATCTTTTTTTTTTTTTTGAAGATAATTAAATTTTGTTGGATTGATTCATAAAAGTCTAAATTAATGTTTTAATTCTACAAATCTCCTACTCCCCACCTAAAAGTGGACAAGTCTTAAAGAAAAAATTGGAAAATATAATTATTAAGAAAAAGAAAAACCAATCATAAAGTGCAAATCAAACTGGTTTTGGTAGACGCCTGAAATGGGTTCATCTTGTTTTAGTTAGATCTCTAATGTATAATTATAGAAGAGAAATACATCAATGCTTTAGAATAATATAAGTCATAGTGCTCCAAGTTATAGTGGGCAACTTGGATATTTCAAGGGCTACAATTCTAAGACATAGATCTAAACTTTTCCTAAGGGGCTTTCGATAAAACTTATTTTCAGCACATATCATGTCCAATCATTTGCTAAATCCAATCCATTAAATACTTAAATTAATTTTCAATTAAATATAAGTGTTTGTTTTTCAGTTGTCCTGATGAAACTTATTTTCGGTACTTATATAATTTAAATTATTAAATGCTTAAATTAATTTTCAATGAAAAATTGAGTCTTTTTTTTCCCACTCCCTTTTTTTTTAGTTAATGTTAGAGGTTGAATGCTGAAAGTAGGCATTAAAATTTCTTTTCATTTTAAACCAAAATATCTGAAAAATTATTTGAATTTAGCATTTAAGTTTCCAAAGCTTACGTTAATGGGCTGGGCCTTGGCCAAACTTTAATGATGAGTTGGGCCTATTTTCAGGCAATTCATTAGCCTTGGTCCCGAGCTCAGTTATCTATTGAGTTATGGTCTATGCCCAAATCTAGCTTCGTTGTGTTTTCCATGACCCATTTTCGGCCCAATTTTCAGGAATACAGGTTGGGTCTGGGCCTAAATTTTAGAGCCCAAGATAAATGAGCAGTTGGACCATCTATGCATGGGCCTGCTCACGATCCATGTCATCGTCTTATCTTACTGTAAGTAGGGCTGAAAGTCAGGCAGGTTAAACCTGACCGACCTGCGACCGACCCGACGTTGGGTTGGGCTCGGGTAGGATGTATCAGGTTTGGTCTCAAGCTTGGGCTATATAAACACTAACTTGATAAAACTTGGGTTGGGCTCGGGTTGAGGTCTCGGGTAGCCTGACCTAACTTGAACCCGATTGATATATATAAATTACTAATAAATTATAATTGAGTGTGCATTGTCTGCGTTGAAGGCGCATGTAATTCCAGTTCCGTCAGGTTTCATTGGTCCACGTCATTTGTGAGGACTCAAGCTACCAGGATATGTTAGATTTCTCCCTCCCAAATAAATTGCTTGCTACACAACATGGCTTTTAAAGGAGTAGTTGTCCTATATTTTAGCTTATTTGTTTAGAAAAAAAAACTGAAGTTCTTTATGTTAAAATAACTACATATATAATTAATAAAATAATAGATAAAAAAAAAATAAGACATGTATTGAAACATGCTAAACTAATGTAATAATGAAAATATTAGCATATATCCACCCAACCAACCCGATCAACTTGACCAATCTTGCTTGGGTTGAGAATTTCCAACTCGAGGTTGGGTTGGTTTGGATTAGGGTTGATGTATAGGAACCTTGGGTTAAGCTAGGGTTGAGCCCCAACCCAACCCAACCGACTTTCAGCCCAAATTGTAGGGGCCCAAAATCACCCCAAATTGTTAGGGTTAAAAGACAAATAGAGACCAAAACATTGAGGGTAAAACTCTCAAACTAAAGGTTAGTTGTGTGAGAGATATCTTGACTAATTAAAAATATTTTGAACGTGTTTTGAAATTTTAAATTATACGCGATCTTTTGATAGATTTCACATCAATCGTATTAGTCATTCTTTCCAACTTTCAAACTTTGAATTGCGTGTTGATTTTAATGTGTTGCATGAAAATCAAACCTGTGGCGACTAACTGGGTTACCATGAGTCAATATCACATGTACTTGATAAATTGTTAAAAAAGCATTGGTTTTCATGTTCTATTTACTGCAGCATCATGGTCAAAACGTCAGATCGGTCCACTCTACGTGAAATTCCAGCCATTAACATGCGACCACTACATGCAAATGTGGCCATTACTGGAAAGATGTACGAGCAAAGCACATGCTTATGAGATTCAAACAGGTTGTCCTGCAGGCCCCACCAGTGGATGTGATCTAATCCCAACAGGCCAGACAGACAATCCTAATCTAGGGTTGGCATACTGGCCCCAGTCTTGTAGGCAGAGGCCGGGCCTGACATTTAGGCCTGGTGTCTAGGTTGGGCGGTCTGGGCCAACAAGGCCTGGCCTAGCCAATTGCCAGTTCCAATGATCTAGTGGTCCACCAGTCTATAAGAAAGAATCACTGGTTTAAAGCCTCTTATGAATGGCCCTGTTTGACATACATACCACGCATTGATCCAAAGCTATCAAGCTTGATTTTAAGTCCACGGGATGTTGCGGAAAAACGTTTGCATGTGATTAATGTAAGCAAAACAAAAACATTAAAAAAAAAGGGCTAAACAAAAGCTAAAAATGTTAAATCAAAATAAGAGAAAAGAGGCACATGGATTTACGTAGTTATATAATATGCTCATTCCATGAGGTATTAACATAAAGTTTTCTTCTTCACTACAAACAAGATAAACGGAAGTACAAGATTTACCTGTCTCCCACCCCTCAAGTAATATTCCGGAAGATGAATTGAATAGAATGGTATATATTTCTCTACTTATGACCCTTCTCATATATGAACCACTACATGAGAGAGCCTGCGGCAAAACCTGGACAAACTAGGCCTCATCGTACAATCAATCGTATACTTGTGGTAGAGGTAGGGAGAGAAGGAAACGGGGGGGTGCTCAAAAGGAGACACCGTGTCTTCACCGCCATTACATTCCACCACTTGAAGGTTAGTTTGTCTAATAGTGTTAATAGTGTGAAAAACAATCCCAATAAAAGTTGTCCAAATATCACCGATTCACCATTCGCTAAGTAACAAACAGTCCAAGAGAAATCATGCACTAAACAAAATTCTCCATTGCAATAGGCTTCGTTGGCGCGTTTGCTATGTTGTCGTCAGTGTGAATCTTCTGCAATGAGATCTGACTATCTTCCACAATGTCATGAACAAAGTGAAACTAAACATTGATGATGTGATTGGTCCAAGCATAAAATAGTAGATTCTTAGCTAAATGTAACGCGCTCTAACTGTCACAATGAATCGCCACCACCTTTTGCTTTAATTTTAATTCTTCTAGTAACTTTTCCAACCAAATAGCTTCCTTACATGCCTGAATAGCTGATATGTACTCTACCTCTATAGTAGATAAGGCCACCACTGACTGCAGTCTCGACATCCAACTAATAACTCCACCGACTAAAGAAAAAATATAACATGTGGTAGATCATCTTTTTATTATTATTATTATTATTATTTAATTAAAAAAAATCATGATCTTGTATATAATCTGTATCCATAAATCTAACCAACTCTAAATTTTGGCCGCTATAACAAATAACTGTCTCAGAAGTACCCTTCAAGTAACGAAGGATCCGCTTCACAATAATCCAATGATCTCTACTCAGGTTCGCCATGTATTTATTACCTACTCTCACTACTTACACAATATCTGGTCTAGTGCACATCATGGTAAACATAAGGCTTTATATCACCAATGAATATGGTACTTGAGACAGATATACATTTTTCTCTTTTGTGCTAAGATACTAATCTGAAGACAACTTGCGACTAATAGAGAATGGAGTATTGAATGAGTTAGAATTTTGTTTGTTACAGTAGCACAGAACCCTTTCAGCGTAATCTTAATGGGTTATGTAGACTTTTCTATTCTTATTGTCTCTAAGTACAGTTGTCCCAAAAATCTAATTAACAATACCTAAATCCTTTATATCAATTTTCCTATCTAAATAAGCTTTTAATGTTGCAATAGTATCTTTACTACCTGAAACTAACATCTCATTTACATATGATAACAAGATAATAAAGTCACCATTACTATGACTATGAATATAAGCACAATGGGATACCTCGTATTACTGAAATTCCATGCTTACAATGAAGGAAACAAACCACTCATACCAACATTTTGACGCCTATTTTAAATCGTAAAACGACCTGTTTAGCCGACAAATGAAATTCTTCTTATTTTCTTCAATAAAGTTTTCTGGTTGAGTCATATAAATTTCTTTATCAAGATTCTATTGCAGAAAAATAATTTTTACATCCAATTGCTCAAACTCTAAATCAAATACTACTGTCATACTCGACACAATACGGATAATACTTAAACAAACAACTAGAGAGAAAAATTCATTAAAGTCAATACCTGATTTCTAAGCATATCATTTTATCACTAATCGGGCTTTGTATTTTCTAACATTCCTTTTAGTATCATTTTTCAACTTATAAACCAATCTGCAACTAACAGTCTTACGTCCTTTGGGTAATTTAAACAATTTTCAAGTCTCGTTCTTATATAGAGCTTCCATCTAATCCTCTATAAACACTCTCCATTGGCTAGCATCCATAGATTCACACACCTCGTAGTATAAATAAGGCTCATGCTCTTCTATCATTTAAGTGTAAGCTATAACATATTCCTTGAGCCAAATGAAAGGTCTTGTAATTCTTTTAGGTCGATCTTAATCACTTTGACTTTCATAACCCAGTATCTCATTTACACACTCTTTATCAGCTTTATCTTTAATGATATCATCAATTTGTCGACCTTCTAAATCAACAGACATATTTTGAATATCATTTAAAGATTCCAATTTAATTATCTCTCGCGACTCCATGCTTAATAATTTTATGCCTTTCCGCAACGAATCTCGATTAAAAACTACATCTCGAATAATCGCTATCTTGTGGGCAGTAGGGTTCCACAATCTATACCCCCTTGTTCCATCAGCATAGTTAAGAAAAATACACTTTTTGGATCTTGCATCCAGCTTAGTTGTATACTCTTTGAGAATCCATACATAAGTGTTATAACTAAAAGAGCGAATGAATGAATAATTAACAAGTTTTTCAAACCATACTTCCTCATGGATCTTATAATCTTATTTACAATTTACAATTAATAGCAGTGAATATTTACGATCTATGTTTTCTAGGGGTGTACACTGGTCGATCCGAGTTAAACTGGGCTAAACCTAGCCCGGCCCGGTCACCAGCCAAACCCAGCCCGAACCTGGCTCGGCCCGGTCACCGGGCCAACACATCCAGCCCGAACCCGGCCCGGTTAGCAATCGGGCAAGTTCGGGCCAGTTTCGGACCTTATAGCAAGTTCATGGGAAGAACTTTGGTAAGTAATTCGCGTCCCATTACAAGGCCCTCGATCAACAGTTTAGATAGTTGAACTATAGACTCCACAAAAAATCTAACTAGTTAGGACATTATAATTCAATTTTGTATTTGGATGAATCTAGGCCGTTCAAGTTATACGTTTGTGAGGTGGATGAGTCACTGTCATTTCAAAGATGGGCGGTGAACTATCCCAGAAGGGTAAAGGGGAAAGGGACGGGTAGGGTTTTAAAAAAAATATATACATATATACATCACTTGACCGAGTCAGGCCGAGTTGAGTCGGGTTTCGGGCCGAACTGGGACATATCTGAACTCGGCCCGAACTTAGTTTCGGGCCAAAGAAAATGGCCCGTCCCGACCCGAACTCAATTCCGAGTCGGGCCGAGTCGAGCTTTTTTGGGCTGAGTCGAGCGAGTTAACCGGGCTAGCCCGGTTCGTGTACAACCTTAATATTGTCCCACCATTCATACAAAAAGGGATCCTCACACTCTCTTTCTTTTCATAAACTCCTACCATTCATATAATAAGTAAAACCACAACATTTATAAACGAACCATTACACCCTTCTCCCTTTTACAAAATAGCACCACACCCTCATTTCTTTCACCAACTCTCACCATGCATACTTACCAAGAAAGACAAAATAACGAAACACGAAAAACTTACCCGTACTCACCATAGCTTCCACTTCAGAGATTGTGGCTGAAAAACTTCAAAATAAAAGAAATTGGTTGTACAAGTACCAACTATTGAAGATGTCTTCGACTTCGTGTGGTCTTAGAATAAGGAAGAAGACAAGGAAAAAGAAACGGCCAAATGGCCTCGTGCAATTAAGGTCCTACGTTTTGAACTCATCTACATTTAATATGGGGCCCATTGAGTTGTTTAAAAGCAAATCTATCCATTTCACATGTAAGTGGTTTTAATTTAATTTATATCATCAACCTAAGTTTGATGGCAAACCTCATCAAAGATGGACCATACTGAAAGAAAGAGTTTAAAATTAACACAAAGAGTTAGTGTAGTACTAGGCTACAAACATCTTCGAATAAAAAACTGAAAAATCCATTCCGTGGGTTCACAGTTGTTTGATTAAAATGAATGGATTATATCGACCAAGAGGTGGACATAATTTCAATTTTTTACGGGGCCATGTCTATGATCTTCAAAAAAACCTTTCATTTTTCGAGACGAGAACCTGCTATACGAGTGGTAGTTGTGATGAAGAGGTATTTTTGTTCTCCAAAAAATGAAAAAATAATTTCAGAGTTACAAAATTTGATCTGTGCATAGCGAAAGCCTACTCAAGGCAGAGGAAAACGGCAGAAAGAGTTTATTATTGTTGAAACCTTCTCGGGCTCCACGTCGATTTTATCCAGACCATGCATGCATAAGGTCATTCCCACGAATGTTTAAACGTAGATTACTGAATCTCCATTGTTTCCTCTGGTATGCCCACTTGAGTTTTGGATCCACTTGATGTTTAGTCTCATGTACTAAAATGATACGGAAAGACGGATGAACAGGTGGATTTTTGAGAAACATCTTTGTAGGCCATTTAGCATCCCTGCGCGCCGAGGCTGATTTCCTGGAAAGACTCTCCCAGGAAGCTCCTGCGCAAGGATTCTGGGTGGGGCCTACTGCCATGTTCGGGAGAAATCAAACCCGTCCATCCATTTTTAGACCTCATTTTAAGACAGTCCATAAAAAACGAGTAGTATCCAAAACTCAAGTGGGCCACAGGAGATGAAACAGTGATGAAAGAAATGCCTGCTGTTGAAACCTTCCTAGGCTTCACTTTGCTGTTTATATGCCATCTAAACCGTTTATAAGGTCATTTCCACTCAGATAAAGTGAAAACACCAAAAACTTTAGACATTTACAAAACTTTTATGGCCATATAAATGTTTCAACGGTGGTCACTAAATCTCCACTGTTTCCTCTCATGTGGCCCACTTGAGCTTCGGATCCTCCTACTTTTTGCTCTTCAGTCATAAAATGAGCTTGAAAAACGGATAGAGGGGTTGGATTTTTTATAAACATCTAAGTGGGCCCCATACAGAATCCTTGGCAGGAACTTCTTCCGCGTCCCCAGCGCGCGCAGTAACTTACTCCCAGAGGCTTGGGCATGAAATCCACGTCCGGAAATTAATAACAGGAAATACTTATGACATCGTGGGCCTGCTTAGGTGGGCCTTTCATCTCCGGTGCACGTGATTGAACCCCACCTATCACCATCAATTTGGTTTGGAGTTTAGTGGTGGACAGTGTATACACGGTACATTTAATGTATGTGTTGTCCACTCAATCATTCTACCATGGGAAAATATCTAGTTTCCCTCTACCATTTATGAAAGGATGACCATTCGTTTCAAGCAAGATTTAAATGTTGCAGGATGGCCCACTCCAACGGTACTGACAATTTTCATTGAAATAAAAAGGGGGTTTTTTAAATGGAAGTAAATTGATACTCTTGCACAGTATGATAATCCACATGCATGCACCTAAATTCAAACCGTCCAGATTAAGGGACCCACTTTATACGGACATGGGCTGATTATCAGATTTATTGAATGATCCTAACTTATAATTAATGTGTACATTTGTTTATTCAATAGATGCCATTAACTTATTTTTTTTTTACTGTCCACTTTATGCTACCAATCGGACTGTTGTTGTCATTCACTCAGCATCCACGATGGGGCCCACATTTTGGACAGTTAGGATTGAGGTAGATCCGGTCCATCTAACGGCTGGGCACTATGTGAACGTGCCGTATCCCTAAATCCAGATTCGTCCACATATCAGCTTGGACACGTGTTTGTTTAGTACTGGCCGTTAGTGATTTCGAAGTATCACTTTTGTTCGATGATTCTAATCATGCCATTTATGGCTCATAAAAAATAGATAGTTCAAATAAATTGGCCTCATTCATATAGCTGGAATACTTAAATGGATGTGATGGTTACATCATGGCTTGCTTTAAAGGGATGAACGGTCCAAATTAATGATTGAGCATTCCAATGTAAAAAAAAAAAAAAAGCCTGGAGATGTTAGCAAAACTCATTTCTATATTAGACTTTCAACACAAACTACTTTTGGTATGAATTAACAGCAATTAGTCAGAAATTTTAATTTAATATATAATGAGTTCGTATTAATAGTAATTGTGTACTGGGGATTAAAATATCAAATACAAAATTATTGTCAGAAACTAAGGCCTGTTTGGATACCATTAAATAAGTTACTTTTTCTACTTACACTAGTAGATAAGTAACTTATTTGAATAAGTAAGTTTGGTTTAAAATTAATTATAAGTAACTTTTTTATTTAAAGTTATTTAATCACTTCAATTTAATTAGTAGAAATCAAGATATGCTACTTAATGTAACAACCATAAAATTTTCTTTTTCTTTTCTTCATCAACCGTGGGCATCACCTATCCTAATATTTTCTTTGGTGTGATCCACTTTAACCTTTGACTAGCCTCATTTTTGGGCCCATGCCCTAACATGATTGGACAAGATTATTGGACGGAGTGGATTTGCCATGTCAACTGTGTAAGAGAGAGAGAGAGAGAGAGAGAGAGAGAGAGAGAGAGAAGAATAAAGAGTGATTTCACACCCAACCTCCTCCCCGAGTTTGTCTCTCATCTCCAACCTCCCTTCTTATTCGCCATGCCAAGTGTTTGCACGACTCGACCCATCGGTGCATGCCATTCTTCATGGTGCGGCCCACCTCACCGATCCAAACTGTCTATTGAAACCATACCATTGTGCAACCCCATCCGTTGAAACCCTTTGTCTAAAATCCTCTCATGTGGCCCAGCGGAATTCCTGATCTACTCCATTCTCAAGCTCTCAACCCATCTTGAATCACTGAAATTGATGAATGGTAATGGATTCCTTCTAAACTCACAACGGACCCCACTTAGCATCTGTAACACACCATACCACACCCCGCATTTGTTATAGAGTCCGCTCGAAGTGGAGCTTCTCTTCCGCACTTGTCGCCATGCCGCTCCGCAAATGGCACGAAGCCTGTCCTCACGATATCAACCATTAAATCTCTCCATCCAATGACCTACTATTCTTCAGCATGAATTCTACCTAACAACCAATCAAAAGAAAGATAGAGTAGAAAACAAAAGAGAAAGAAAGAAGAAGAAAGACAGGGTCCGAGAGAGGAAGCTACACTCGTGTGTGACGAGTGGAACACACGAAGTCTCGCTAGATCTAACCATTGAGTTGACTTCTACCTTGCCATTTGGATTGATTTCCAGAGCCTTGACAACTCCTATATCGTCACAAGGTATGCATTTCTTCCTCTCAAATCAGATCCATTCATGAACTCCTTGTTCCATATACCATTTCAACCCATCTCTTTGATGTGTTGATTCACTAAGTTAACATAGTGAGCCAACCTTTTTCATTTGTAATATTTCATGAATATGAACCAAGAGTTCCACATATATATATATATATATATATATATATATATATATATATAATCACCTCCAATGAGGAAGATGTTTTGATTCAGACCAGTTAAATTCTTTGTCGTCATCACCAGTTTAACGAGAGTTAAAATTTCGTGATTGGTCAAGTCGAAGCTATAAAATCTAGACCGTTCAAATCAACCACACCAGAGTTTAGATCTTCATCAGTATCTACAACCACAATAGGTAGGTGATCTTCCCCGTTAAAAACATTACGTTACGTTGAGTTTATTTGATAATCAATATGTATATTAAATTTATTTGAGCATCATTGTTTAAATTGAAATTATTTGAATTTATTTGATTCTCATTATATAAATTAATTGGATTTATTTGAGCATCTCATCGTAGCATGAATTTTATTTAATTTATGTTTTATATTGTAGAACGTATTTAATTGACTGGCGTTGTGGGTGCTCTACTGTAACGCCCCGAAAATCGGGGGCCGAGTAATTCCCGGTGTCACATATCACACATTTTATGGTTATGGTTAATCAAATTTAAAATTTGCGCAAGTTGGAACAACCTGGAACATGAAGCACAACCACACGTCCACTGAATGGAAGGAAACAACATAAATAGCTATATACATGTCCAAAAGAATGAAGGGGCGCCCATGGCGCCACACAACTAAAATCACAAAAATATAACAAGTCCAAAAGAATAGGGCTGAGCTCCCAGGCCAGCGACCCCTCGACTCATCTACGGGTCCGATGCAGCTCCGCCCATCAGCTGAAAGTAGGAGTACTCCTCCTCCTCCTCCAGACTCACGCTGCCAGGCTCCTCCTGATCATCGCCACCTGCATCTATGGAAGCGTCTGGTTGGTGTTTTAAAACACCGTCCCAGAGTGGGAGTGAGTGATCAACTCAGTGTGAACTATTAATCTTAAGTTATAACATGCATCAATTATAACATGAATTTAATGAAAAGCAGTCAATCAGCAACACCTACAACTCTTATTAAATGCGTATGCAATGCAATGATATGATGCATATCCTCGCCGCAATGCTCCCTCGAGCGACTCCATCTAACGATCGCATATGACAACACTCCCTCAGAGCGACCTCGACTGCCGAGTCGCCACCTTAACTAATGCGATGCAATGCGATCGTATTAGTCAAGTTTTTAGTTAAGTCCATTCATCCAAACAGGCTGGGATTCCATTCACCCCACATGTCACCGCCTAATAAGGTTGCGGGCCAAGGCCCTATCAATGCGTGGTAGCCGAGTCCCCACGGTCCGTGATCCCGTCGGGTCCTCATTCCCGACTCCAAGCACATGAGGCGTGCCGATAAGGAAGGATCGCTTCATCTACGGGGAGGCGCGGTACCCCAGCGTAGGCCGACAGCTCGGACACAGTGTCCCATTCCACCATGCCCGGCTCACGAGACTGTGGACCAATTTTAGTCTTGTTATCAATGGGCCACAAAGGTTGTAGGGTGCATCAGGTTCCATGCATATGTGGACAAACATGGTTAACAAACGGGGATGATCAGGTAGTAGGCTAGTCTGCACAACCAGGCGGGCATGAGACGGATGGCCTCAGGTACAAGGGTCTCATGTAGTCGAACTACAGCCACCCGAACACTCCTGCCCAATCCGCCAAACTAGCCTTAGCGTAGCCCTACCGATGGAACTACCCTCTCTCGTCAGGTTCCTGACCATCCCAAGAGAGTAAAAAAAAAAGGGAGCTACCGCATGCCTACGACTCATTTTATCATCTAGCACCTCCATATCATATTCTCATGCATCCTAACCATACAAATCACATACCTTTAACAAGTAACAAGTATCGTCATAACATTGAAGTGCATATGCGTGTGTGGGTTGTGTGAGGAAGTTACCACTTCCTCCATTTTGAGAAATCAGGAGCATAATGACAATTAATCACACACGCAATGCAACACCACATAAGAGGGAAATGAATCAACCATCACAAGCATATTATCATCCAACATAATACCATGTGAAGGCACAATATATATCACATCGAAAATTAAACATGCATGTTCTAACAAAACCAACAAATCATGAAAATCCCTAGGGTTCTCTCTAGAATTCTAAACATGACATCCAAGCACTCAAAATCATTACATCCACGCTAAAATTGGTGCTAGGCCACCTAAGAGCAAATAGTCCCAGCACCTTAAATTCGATGGAGGCTCTAAACGACCTGAGGCGTTTTGAAGGTTGTGCACGGCCGTAATCCCTAAAACGATTCAAGTATGAGAGAAATCTACACCATTTCTCCTTCAATACAAGGATTTCAAGGAAAATAGTGAGGATCTTACCAAGATGGCCCACAAACGAATTTCGGAGTGGCGGTGGAGAGTTTTCCCTTTTGGAAGGGATAGGGTGTTGAAGGATCGATTCTCTTGGGCCCCAACTCGGTTTAGGGTCCACCACAACCTCTTTGCCTTCTTTTCCTTCCTTCTTCACTCTCCTTGGTCGTTGGAGAAAGGTGGATGTTACAAGGGAGAGCCTTGTTGTAGTAAGGTGGTGAGGGTTTTGAGAGAGAGATCGATCGTTGGAGGTTGAGGGAAAATCAAGAAGAAAAGGAATGGGTTGTTGGGAGTTGAAGGGAGAGTTAGGAGGGAGAGAGGGTTTTTGTTGAGAGAGTGAAGGGGTTTATGAGGAAAAGGGTTAGGGCTTATTTCCCTAGAGTTAGGTCCTTTGGCCCCATGTCCTCAAGTCTTCCCAAAATAGACTTATGGGACACCTATTGGTGTTGAGGTGGCCCTAACACCCCTCAGGCCACCAAAATCGGCGTGGAGGTGTCTTATGACCCGACCATGGTCCATGCAAAAGTTGAGGGCGAACGGATGAATGGATATATGATCTGAGCAGGTACTTTCGTCCCAAAAATGGCCCTGTGGGGGCCGATCTGGTGATTGGGGCAGTTCTGGCAGCCCTCTGGCAATGAAACTTGTAGGGTAGGTGATCCATGGCCCGATGAAGGGCCCTGCAAAATTTGGGAACAAACGGATGCGCGGTTTGGTCGTACGGGTCCGATTTGCGATCAACGGTCACCGTTCAACGACCAGGTCCCAGCTTTGGTGGACGGTCGTAGAAAAATATATTAAACCATCACTACAAATTTGGAGGAAATCCGACGGCTGGAACGCCCGGAATCCCGATTTCATTTGTAAGTGCCAGATTCCAATTTTTTTGGCATTGGTGGGGTGCATTCTAAACTAGTGCGCATCCCGCTTTTGTTGTTTATCTTGGGTCATTTTGTCCGCGATGGACCACAAGCTCAGTGAGATATATGATTTTCAAAAATTTTAGATTTTTCTGACCATCCTCGATCACTGGGTGGCCCACACGGGCTGTTGACAAGTGCACACGGCCATCAGGCTTGGCGGGCTACGCCAGGTTCCATCATGGCCAGCCTAGTCTGTTCTAATGGGCTGATCCTAGTTTAATCTTTTTATTATTGGTGGTACCTCACCCTAAGCAGTTTAAACGGATGGTCCTGCGGCAAATCCGACGTGGACGCCCCAGGATACTGTGCTGGTTGGACGGGACGTTACATCTACCTTAGAAAGGATCATGTTGTTATGGGTGCTATGCCCGGGTTATCCCGAAAATGATGTTTATTTTGTACCGCATTTTAAATTTTAGCAATTGTGGACATTCGATCATTAACCTGTGTTTCAGTATGTATGTCGTATGTGAATATTCGATCATTGGCCCGTGTTTCAGGATGTATGTCGTATGTGAATATTCTATCCCTGACCCATGTTCCAGGATGTAAGTTATTTTTATTTTTATTTATGTAAGGTTAAGTGAATCTATATACGGGTGCTCTGCCCTGGCCAAGTAAAAAAACGGATCAAAAATCATTTTATTTTATTTGACTCATTTATTAGAATTTCAATAATTATTATTAAAATGTTAATGTTCTCTTATATTCGAGTTGCGGATGCGTAAATACAGTTTTAGTGTACACATTCATGGGTCATGATTCCCAATAGGTATGAGACTATTTGGAATCGGGAGTCTATCATCTTGGAATAACTTCGCAAATAAGGTATGAGACTAACGTCAGTTGTGGTCCTTGGTGCGAGACCTCTACCGGCCTGTGGTACCACGCGCTATGACTCGACCTTTCGGTATATTCTTTTTGTAACATGCCTACTTATGATAAATTGGGTTGACTTTATTGATATTATCAAGCTATTTTTTATGCCAATGTAGTATTTCCAACTTTGTAAATGATTTGACCCTACGGGCCATCATGCTCACACATCTGTAAATTGTTTTACAGGTACAAGAGATGAAATAATGTGATTAAGCTAAACAAGATGTTAGTTTCAAATTTTTTTTTTTTTTTTTTTTTTTTTTAATTTTAGGATTAGTTTGCATTTTGGATGATGATTTTTTATTTAGTTTATTTTTATTCCAGTGTAATAAAGATTTTATGATGGTTTAGTAAACTTCCAATTAATGAGAATGAGTTATTATTTATTATTTTCTTTTAATTTGACTTTGGTTACCTTAAAAATGCATGGAAACTATGTGAGTTGCGTCATATATTTTGCTTAAGTACAACTCATAGTCCCGGAATTCGGGTTCGGGCCTGGCCAACTCGAGTACCGAATTTCGGGGCGTGACACTTAAGGCATAAATAACTTATTTTAAGTAACTTAAGATTCAAATGCCTCCTAAGAGACATGCCGACAAGATTTTCTAATGGGAGAGAAAAATGGAAGAAAATGATGCCGGCTAGAAGTGAGAGATGCACCAAAAGTAGAGGGAGAGAAGTGGGTAAAATTCAATTTGTTTATGAGGTTTATTTATATGATTGCCTGCCTTCATGGCCATCAAAGGATAATTGCACAATTTTAAAATATTTAAATTAATAAGCTTATGCTTTATAAATATACAAAAATAACCACCTCTTGTGCTTTGACCCTCATCATTAAGGTGTGAAAAAGACATATTTACCTCCATAGCCTTTCAGTTTTACAATTATACCATGTTATAAGGAGGTGGGCCTACAAAAAATTTGATTGGCCCACCTTTATCAATATGTGTGATCAATACCATCCATCCACTTTGCCAACTCATCGTAGGCAGCCCAAAATAAGAGTCAAATCTATATCACATGTGAACCCTACCACATATTTATGTTTTCCTTTCATCCGGGTTTGTGTGACCATATGAATAGGTTGAATGACAAATAAACATCACCATGGACCTTGGGAAGTTTTTAATGGTGCATGTTCAATGACCACTGTTTTGTATGGTCTGGTCCTGAGATATGGAACTGCTTTAAATTTTGACAAATGCCTTAGAATGAGCTTGCAAAATAGATAGATGGGTAGATTTCTCACAAACATCATGGTGAGCCTCCTACATTCTAGCATATGAGGTCCCGGTAAAATCTTTTGCAAGAAATCACAAAAGTGGCCAATTGTCTCTCTTGAATTAATCGCGTACTACACGATATAAATTTTAATGTGTGAAACTTATCTGGGTCCATCATGATTTATATGTTATATCCATAGGCCCCTCCTACATTATAGCACATGAGCTCCCAGCCAAAAACTTTTGCAAGAAATCACAAAAGTGCCGGTTTTCTCTCTTGAATTAATTGCCTACTCGTGACCTAATTTTTAATGTGTGAAACTTCTTTGGGTCCAACATGATTTATGTGTTAGATCCATACCATCCATCAATTTTTTCACATCATTCTAGATTATGAATTTAAAAAGGAGACAAATCTAAAGCTCAATTAGACCATGCCACTAAAAGCAACGGGGATTGAATAAACTAATGTTGAAACCTTTATAGGGCGACTGTGAGGTTTATTTGTCATCTAATGTTTTCATGAAATCATACTAACTTGGATGAAGGTAAAACACAAATATCAGCTTGATCAAATCCTTCTATGGCCTCAAGAAGTTTTCAACCGTGAGAGTTTGTTTCCTATGATATGGTCCACTTAATCCATAGATCTGCCTTGCTTTTGGGCTTATATCCTGAATAATTTGAAAAAAATGGATGGATGGTGTCAGCCTAAGAAATACATCATGGTTGGGCCCGTCTAAATTTCACACGTTAATAAATTTTGTTGCTTGCCATGGTGCACATTCCAAGAAGAGAAGAGAATTGACATGCATGTGGAACTTACTTGGTGATGCAGATCCACACCCTCCATCTAGTTTTTTATATTATTCTAAGGTATAAGATACAAAATAAGGTAGATCCTAGTTTCAAGTGGTCCACAATACAGGAAACAGTGAGAATTGGATGCCTGTGTTGAAAGCTTTTTCGGGCCATGACAAGATCTAATTAAGTTGATATTTGTGTTTGCCTTTCATCCAAGAATTGGATGCCTGTGTGACATCATGAAGAAGTTAGATGGCAAATAACTTTATGGTGGACCTTAGGAAGGTTTCAATGGTAGCTATTCAATCCGCTGCTTTAGAAGTGTGAATCATTTGAGCTCTGGATGTGCCTCATTTTTTGGCTCGTCCTCTTGAGTGATCTGAAAAAATTGATCATGGTATGAATCTAACACACAAATCATGATGAAGACAAAGACGTTCCACACGTTAAAAACTATGTTGTGTACTACACAATGTATCGGGGAGGAAAATCCGTGCATTTTGGAAGCTCGTGTCCTCGGGATGACATGGACCAATGAGAAACGACAGCACTTAAATATACAATGCCTTCAACACAAATGATCCACAGGGTTGGTAAAAGAACTTATTAACTTTATTTAAATAAAGGATAATTTTATATCTTAAAGCATATAAAATACTAACGTTCGAAGTCGTTGGAATGATTAACAGTGCAAAGCATAAGCTTGTTAATTTAAATATTTTAAAATCATGTGATTATAGTTACATGGCCTTAAAGATGGGCAATTATATGTAAAAAAAAAAAAACTCTTCATTTATTTATGTGAATAAATCTAAACCATTGTCTTATAATTTATAAGCATATAAAATTTAGAATTTTCATAAATTTTATTGTTTATTTTGAAATTCTCATTTAATGTCTTATAAAATTTTAAAGGATATTATAATTATCTTAAAATTAATTGGATGCATAAAAATGTTCATTTTCTTCTACCATTATATATAATGTCTTCTCTACATTCTTTTTTAAAGCCTGTTCAGGTAGCCAAGTCTTAAAATATAGGGGTTTAAGTTTAGTTTAGGTGGTCCAAGTCCAACCCATTTAAATAAAGGGCAGATTAGGTTGAGTCAATTTTGAGGGGTTTAAGTTTAGTTTAGGTGGTCCAAGTCCATCCTCCTTTCGGCCTAAAATTTCAGTGGTCGGATCTAGGCTCAGTAGCTAATTTAAACTATTATGCACGCCACTCATCTAGCCAGGTGGACGGTGACATACGTTTATGCCAATCCAGACTGTCAAAATCATGGGTCCCATTGTGGTTGGAGTATGGACCCGAATTTATACTTATCTGATGACTCTAACCATCCATTTACTGGCCATTAGATGGAGGGTTATGAGGACAATGACAATTATCCAAATCCAATCTCTTTTAGATATGCTCTATCCACAAGAGGACAAATGATTTGGACGGCTGGTAAGATGGCTTTGTGTAGAGCTGGGCATTGAGTCGAGTTGGACTGAGTTAAGGCTGACCCAACTTAATTTGATTTTTGAAATAGGCTTGGTCTAAACTTGAACAGACTCATACCGAGTTCAACATGCCTAACCTAATACGAGTCCAGATCTGGCTTGGATCCGATTTAAGTCTGACCTCATCACAAGTACTGAGTAGTACTGAGTCAAGTCGGATGCAGTGGGTATTCATGGGCTGAAATCACCGCTCAAAGCCTAGATTCACTTGTCAAAATTGAAGCATCTCCATTTAGATATGAGATACGACATCTCATATCTAAAACTTTATATTTGAGGTTTTTTTTTTTTTTTTAAAATATATATATATGCACAAGTTGAAATTTAGATTTGATTGAGTTAGTACTGTTTTGGATTTTGAGTCGAGTTACTAGGTAACTTAAACTTAACTCAGTTTGAGGTCAAATTGGATGAAGTTAACTCGATTCGGATCAACTCACCCACTCGGTGGATCCAAATCGAGTAAGATCTGAACTTGTTGGACGAGTTGAGTTTGCGGAGTCGAGTCATCTGGTACCCAGCTCTAGCCACGTGTAAAGAAGATAGCTTAATGCACCTACTAGTCGAGCCCAAGACAAGATAAAAAAGACAAAAGGACTAGACCCCGCTCCAGTACACGCGTCATACATGTAAATCAATACAGATGGTCCAAATACTGGGCCCCATTGCTCATGGAACATAGCCAAAAATCACGCCGCTTGATTTAAGGTAATCTCATTTCCATGATGTTGCCTCCCTGAGTTCGGAGTAATTACAGGTACACGACCGAAGGGCTTCACAGTATACCCTGCCTTTCGATTTTGACAAGTGGGGCCCATGCTTGGGTAATCCAGACCATTGTTCTGCTGCGTCCCATCGTGGATGGACCTTGTCCCCCAAAGTCTCCCAGATTAAAAGATCCAGACCACATGTTATGGACTAATTTGAGAATAGACCTTTGCTGCATTTTTTTCTTTACATCTGACCAGTAGGGCACAGATGGAAAGGTCGAGATGGTCCCATCGAGGAGATCTTATGGCCATAATCCATCCACGGTGGGATTTAATGATCCGAACTAATGAAGCATGTGCCCTACTTGTCAGAATTGAGAAGCCGTGCATACTATTTAAAGTCTTGCTCCTCATGTGAGGGAGTGGAGTATTTCAACGTCAGGGATCAAATCTGGGCCATTCATCAGGTGGGGTACAGTGTGAAGATGCCATGGACCAAAAAAAAGGTTGGTCTGCTGATGAAGAGGGTCAAACTTGCATAAGAAAAATGGACGGTTAAAAAAAAAGCACAGCAATCTAAATTCAAAAACGTGCATTGATGAGTGTGCACCTCTGATTTTTCGTATATGGCATGTTCACATTAGGCCCTACCTGTGAATGGACCAGATCTCTTACACGTGTGCTGCCCAACCTGGATTATGACACGTGTTCCACCCCATTATTGGTTGGACGAAAGCGTTATCTACGGAGGATGTTCCGTCCACGGCGTGGCCCACGATTCGGTCGGTGAAGGGATTGATCAATCGAAGTCATTTCATACTCTGCTGCGTATGATGCTTAATACGCATGCACTTAGAAATGGCACACTTGTCATATGTTAAATTAAACGGACTAAATTGTGGATCCAACTGCTACTAAGTCACATACTCAAATCCAGATTGATTGAACGATCCTAACCTCTGGTTAATGGACACTTGACTGTTGGATTTTTTTTTAAAAATTTTTAACCGTCCAATGAGAGTTCACCAAATCGGATGGTAAGATTATCAGTGAAGCGTGATGTTTGGCAAACGATAGATCTAAACTACTGCTCCTAATTTATAGGGTTTAATTTGAATTACGCGAATGCCATGTCTGCAATTTCTAAGTGCCTGCGTATCATCCATCGCACTCTGCAGGAGTATGAAAGTTATTCTCGTACGGTGAATATGGATTACTGGATTAGATACCATACTTAGAGGGCCTAAAAAATCAGATATTTGATAGGCCCGGCCCTAAACAGTTCAAAATCCGGGCCGAGACCTACCACCGACCCGGCCTGTTGACAGTGTAAATTGCGACAAACGCAATCACATGATATCGACCGTTGAATTTACACCATTCGACATTTCCTTTTTGACCGTGCATTCGGTGGCCAACAGGCCATCAATTCGACTGTTAGGAAATGATGCGATAGATCCGGGAGAATCGAGAACATGGTTGAGCCACCGCTCCATATTACCAGCTGCAGGATGACGCAGCAAATAGTAACCGTCCATCTAGTTGAATGATGGAGAATGGTTTTAACAATCGCATTGAGTTATCCAATAGAAAAATGTTTAATGGTTGATCGACGCAGGAGTTCAGAAATCGATGGCTGTGATTGTTAGTTTCTAAATGTGGTCCATCCACAATCAGCTCAGCTGGACTGACGGTCCCAATTTCCATCTGTCTGCGACTGTACTATGGGTGGATCCACGTGTGGTAATGGACTCACGTGAACAACACGTGGATGCTAATGGACCGCTCCAATTTTGAAAATCTCTACCTATGATGATGATAGCAGGCATTTTTTCCGCTTTGGAATTTTGACGACTAGCTACTTTACTTTTAACCAGTCCATTTTATAGCCGTTAGTTGGTTGTGTTATTAATTATATGGTTTAGATCTTTTGATCGGTGTGATTTTAGACATATAATCCATCAGCAATACTTATCACAGTTTGGACGGTTTGGATAGGCGGGCATGAATTTCACACCTGAGAAAGAGGTAACGCGCCATTTTCAAAATAATGGTGACTCATCGCACCAATGGCGAACTTTTTACAACAGCTTCTATGCCACAATTTCCATCATTTTCCCATGACACCTTTCAACTCTCTCTCTCTCTCTCTCTCTCTCTCATGTGCAACTGCTCTTTTGAAAGAGCCTGCCTCCCTCCCTCTCATATGCAACTTCTCTTTTGAAAGGGCCTCTCTGTTTTTCTCATATGCAACTGCTCTTTTGAAAGAGCCTCTCTCTCTCTCTCTCTCTCTCTCTCTCTCTCTCTCTCTCTCATATCCAACTGCTCTGTTGAAAGAGCCTCTCTCTCTCTCTCTCATATGCAACTGCTGTTTTGAAAGAGCCTCTCTCTCTCTCTCTATATATATATATATATTTCCGGGCGATTTCAAACTTGGGTCAATCTTGCTTTCTTTCCAGACCCCTTTGATTTCTCCTTCTCCCTCTCATTTGTTTCATGACGACTTCAATAAAGAACAGCTTCTTGCCTCCTTCTCTTGTTGCCAATCTCCAAGAAGTTCTTATTAGTAGGAAAGGCAGCGGCAATGGTGAACACTCTACTGCTGAGAAAACCATAGCCTCCTCCTCTTCCATCGACGTACTCATTTCATCCGATACCGATTCCGCAAAAGATAGTTCGAAACCCGTCGTTCTCGTGACGAATGGGGATGGAATCTGCGCGCCGGGGATCACAGCCCTTGTCGATGCATTGGTTCGTGAGGGACGGTGCAATGTCTACGTCTGTGCCCCCGAATCGTGGGTTTTTTTTCCCTCACTTTTTCCCCATTTTTTCCCTTTTCTTTTGGTTTTGGTATTTCTTGTTGATGGGTTTTTGTTTTTCGGATTTGGGTTGAAGGGATAAATCCGCTTCGGGACATTCGGTTACAGTTCGGGAGACACTTGCTGCAAGGTCTGCAGAAATCGTTGGTGCCACTGCTTATGAAGTTTCTGGTATTGTCAAATTCACGTACATTTGTTTAACTTCATCTTTTGGTAATTGGGTTCTGTTTATCCTGAAATTGGACTATGATTTGATGAAATTTCGATTAAAAAGGAAACAATTTGGGACTGTTTGGAAGCAACAGTCGGGCTGATCTGGAAGCTAGTAAACTTGGTATTCTCTTGTTTATCGTTTCCATCTTGGGCCATCTTGTTGTTGAAAGTGATTCTTGTGCCATCACATGTCGAAATCATCTATGATGCAGTGGAAGAAGGGTCTTGATAAATGAGAAAAAAAAGAAGCATAATTGAGATTAATTACTGCAATGTGATTCAATATTGCATCCAAAAGCACCCTAATGTAGGCATCCACTATTGATTTCAAGCACAACAGGTTGAAAATTAGATCACACGAAATGTGGTTTCTGTTCCCCACGCCACCCCAAATGCAGAGTAGAATGGATAGTAACCCTTTCTACCAACATACCTTGCCCATTTGCAATTTGGGGTACTTCAAAACTCGCATTTTGTGATTGGTTCCTTTGGGTTATTTTTGACTGATTGTAAATTGCAAGTTTTGATCAGTTCCTTTTTATTTACATTTTAAATTTTAAGTCTTTTAGACAGTAGTTTTATGTGGTTTCATTGAATAGGGACTCCTGCTGATTGCATCTCTCTAGCTTTGTCTGGGGCATTGTTTTCTTGGTCAAGACCTGCACTGGTATGGATTCTTTGTAGTTGTTACAGGGAATATAGATAGCTGAGGCCCTGTTTGGTAGACACCTAAAAATGAGTTCATCTCATTTTAGCTAACAGTAATAATGCATTAAAGATAATTTGCTCTCTAATGCATAATTACTGTTGACTAAAATGAGATGAACTCGTTTTTAAGCGTCTACCAAACAGAAAATTAGTATATATTGTTGCTTTAGTGATGGGCATACATGGTTTATTTATTTATTTAATCTTCAGGTAATCAGTGGAATTAACAAGGGATCGAGCTGTGGCCATCACACGTAAGTGTGCCTGATCCTTTGTTTCCATTTATTTGTAGGCTTCTCATATTATGAAATTATGCTTTTGCAGATCAGATGGTTGGAAATTTTTTAATCCCATATTTGAATCTTGTTTATAAATGCAATGACATGATTAGCTTGACTCTTAATTTTACTGGATTCCATTTGTTTGCATTTTTTTTTTTTTAATACTTACCCTATGTCTTATGTGAAAATACATTCAGCTTCTACTCAGGTGCAGTTGCTGGTGCTAGAGAAGCTTTAATTTGTGGTGTACCTTCTATATCGATTTCATTGAATTGGTGAATGGAAATCTCCTTGTTATTGTGGTATTTGCTTGTTGTGTTGTACTTTCTTTCAATCTCTCTAACAAGTGTGTTAAAATCTCTTGATAGGAAGAATGATGGAAGCCGCGCAAGTGATTTCAAGGATGCAGTTGATGTTTGTCTTCCATTAATTCATGCTGCGATAAGTGATGTTGGGAAGGGCCTTTTCCCCAAGAGTTGTGCATTGAATATAGAAGTACCTACCTGTCCTTCTACTAATAAGGTTTGCTTTGTCTCATCTTTTGACCTTGATATTACTGAAAATGTTGAGAATATTTTGTAACATGTTTTTTTATGCTCCAAACTTACAAAGACACAAATGCAATGTTCCACCTGGAAGCAAGGCTAAGATGAAGGTGATATGATGATGATGATGATGATATTACGATCCACACACACACATCATTTTTGTGTGTGTGTGTGTGTGTGTGTGTGTGTGTGTGTGTGTGTGTGTGTGTGTGTTTTCAGGATTAATATTTTGTAGATGAATTTAGTCATTTTCTTTGTAGTTTACAACCATCTTTTTTGGCATGATATCAATAATGCAAACTACTTTTGTACAACTTTTCCCACTCGAGAATTGTGATTATGTCTCCATATAATTCTCCAAGTGAGGACAGGAACAAGAAAATTCTCAATGATTGAATATTGCAGTTATTGACATTAAATATCCTTGATCATGTGGTGGGTGTTGATGAAAAAAGAGCTTTGGGGGTGTGAGCTCTTAAGGTATGGAAATTTTTTGTGGTGGTGGTTGAAGGGCTAGGGGGAGAGACCATTGGTGTCTTGCAAAGCTCCGTAGTTGGTTGCACTTGAACTGAACTTTATTGGCAACTTGATCAATTTCCCAAGTCTCTTTTTAATTTTGAATTGTGAGTAGCAACAAAATTTTATTAACCCAAGCAGACTAGAAAGCTTCCTGGATAATAGAATCCCAGTAATTCTGGATAGCAATGAAGGATATCCCCCTGAAGTCAGGATTTGGTATAACCCAGTCTAAAACCAAAAACTGAATCTCATCTTTAATGACTCAGTCAAAGTTCTTGGCTTAAATTTTTTTGCTATTCCTCTATCCAAATTCCCCACATTATGTCAAGCAGAACCATCTTCCAGATGATGTTCCCATGGGGGAAAATGGTCAACCCTGCCACCCTGCAAGCAATTCCAAGACGGAGACAGAGAGGCTTGAAGAGATCCTACAGAGGCTAAGGAAGTGGCTCCATTCAGCCCTTGCAGCTGTGCAGTAAAGGAAAAGGTGGTTTGCTAACTCCTCATTCCACCTGCGTATAACACATGTTCGGGATCGTGATATTTCTGTTCCTGAGATTGTTTATCGTGAGTTTTATGATCCACACAACTGCTTGGAGTCTTGGATCCTATGCAAGAATGGCAAACCTTCACACCTTGGTGAGAGGAGAAGAGGGGCCAACACTTGGCAACATTCCCCTCGAGAAAGAATAAGAGGAAAATGCACCACTTGTCGACCAATTCCACATCTTCATATCTTCTGAAGATGGATCTAAACGCCGTAGTTCTAAAACTCGCTGGGTAAACTTGATACTTGGCCGAGTCAACTCAACTTGACAGGATTTTGAGCTGAGTCATGGGGAAACTCCAGTTATGGTTCCGACTCTAGATGACTCGTCGAATCGACTTGATCCACTCGGTTGACTTGACTCAAATCGCAGTACTCAAATTGAGTCACTTGGTGAGTCACAGTGTAAGCACTATTAAAATATAAGTGGGGAGGGAGGGAATGAAACCCACCACTTCTGCTAAGGAAAGATGAATCCAATCAGTGCATCGTTGAGTGATTTGATGATAACATATAGATTTTATATTTTATTTTAACTATGTTAAATATATACTCTTAGCTCTTATTTTTTAAATCTATAATTATTAGAAATTTAGTCAAGTTGGGTTGAGGCTTTGAGTGAACCTGACCCGGCTGAATATTGAGTCGACTCTTTTTTGGGTTTTCAAACTATGCCAAAAGCACCTTGTATGGAATCCCAATTACTTTGCAAAAGCTCTATCTCCTGCTTGAGTCTAGATGGCATCAGTGGAGTATTAGAGACAATGGGGTTGTCTAAATGGCTTTTAGTGGTTCATTCAGCACAAAAAGAGATTCTAGCATTGTCTATCTAGCTGAAGCAAGAGCTCTATTGTTAGGTTTGAGAATTTTCAATTCATCTTTATGGGGACACCTTATAGTTGAGGGAGACTTGATCAACACCACACCTTGGCTACAACAGGAACCAGGCCCACGAAGATTTAACTTTTGGATGTCTCCAGTTTTACAGTTGTAGAGCTTGCTTGTGTTTCTTTTGAGGTTAAGGAGGTTGCAATAGCCTTCTAGATGACTTTATAGAAAAGCTTTGTGTCTGGAATAACCTCTGCCCTAATCAGCTTGTAATTTTGCTTCTCGTGAGTGACAAATATGTTGTCTATAAAAACACTATATTTCTTTTGTATTGTTGGTCATGTTTTTTGTTTGAAGAGCTCCAAAGAGATTTTAGTGGGGAGGGTACGGGGCAAGCAAAACTTCTCATATATCTTGGAAAGAAATTTGCTGATTGAAACATGGAGTGGTGTTGGGTTTAGAAAATTCTAGACCGTCGTTTATCCTTCTCTACTTTAATTGAATTCGGTGAGGAAGATTTCTTGTCTCACACAAGTTTTCACAATTTCTCCCCCTTAGAATTAATTTTCTAAAAAAAAAAAGTAAAACTAGTTGGCTAGGTAAAAGAACTGTGAAGAAGACGGCCAAGTGCCTCTTCTATTGATTTCAATAGGATGAACTGTTTTGGGATTGGTATATTCCGATAGGAGCAAAGCAAAAGTATATTGTCCTAGCAATGTTTGGTCCTTGCTGAGATATGACTTTTTACAAGTGGTGTTGGATGTCTTTTGACTCTAGGTGATGCTGTAATATTTCCTTTCCATTGTTTCGTAAAATAAATACAAGCACATGGACTATGGCTGGTACAACCAGCTTCCGCATCAGTATTTCGGAGGGAAACTCATTCCTTATATTTGGGTCGGATAAAAATGACTCTTTATGAATCTATCACAAGGCAAGCATCCTAACTGTCCAATTAGCTAAACAAATGAGTGCTACTGTAGCATGTGTTGTGGAATTCTATGACACGTGGACTTGAGCATTTCTATGGTACATGGCACGCTCCTGTATGCTGGTCAGGACTTGGAACCATTGATTTGTTGGGCCACCAGTACAGTCCTCACCCCCTCCCCCCCTAATAATAATAATAATAATTTTTAAATAGTAATAATAATAATAAAACAAAATAAAAAAAAATAAAAAATCAAGGGGACTGGGCTGTGATAGGGGATGGTTAACTGAAAACAGATCAATGGTTCACGTTCAATGGGAAAAATACACAACGATAATAACAGACTGCATCTATTTCCTTGATGTGAGTTGCACAATAACATCAACGATGGTTAAATGGATTCATTTCAGGTATCCCTTTACAGTATGGTCTAATCTTCTATGGCACCAGTCCATTGCTTTTCTGGTTGAAAGCTTTTCACCGTCCTTTGTTGCATGCTAATTTTTTCGTTGTCCATTGCTTTTCTGGTTGAAAGCTTTTCACCACACACGTTCCCTTTGTTGCATGCTAATTTTTTCGTTGTCCATTGCTTTTCTGGTTGAAAGCTTTTCACCATACATCTTCCCTTTGTTGCATGCTAATTTCTCGTGCATCATAGCTCTGTCATTTCCTGATATGGTTTTATTGTATGATGGCATTTGATAGGGATTCAAAATCACCAGGCAGAGTCTATGGCGGTCCATCCCAAGCTGGAAATCTGTATCAGCAAACAGGCACCCCTCTGCAGGGGGTTTCATGTCCATGCAACAAAGCCTTGGCATCCAGCTTGCACAGCTTAGCCGAGATGCCTCTGCAGCTGTGAGTATCTTACGAGTGCCCACTGGCTGGGGTTTTTGAGATCTGAGAAGCATGGCCCATGATTCAGTGATCCAGTCCATTTGTCATCTGAGCCTCACCTTGCAATTGAAAAGTGAAATACAGCAATTGTCCACATTCAACTGAAAAGGCCCAAGATTCATGTGTGGGACCTTCCAATCTGGAAGGCTTCAGAGCATGGTCCATCCGTGGTGGGGTACCACAGATCAATGATCTGGATTTATAAACCATGGGTCTCAGTTTCCAGAACTAAGACCCAAAATATACTGTTGAAAAACTTGGGTTGAGGATCCTACGCGTTTTTATTTTTATTATTTTTTGTTATCATCGTTGAAGGGTGTTGAGGATCCTACAATCCTCGTTATCATCGTTGAAGGGTGTTGAGGATCCTACAATCCTCTAGAAGCATTTGCTGTTCTTTACTTGGTATAATCTCAGACGCATTTCAGCCTTACCTCAAAAGGGTCTATGGTTTCCAGGGTGCTGCACGTCGCCTCCAGTCACAGAGGAAGAATGTTGAGATTGAATCAGTTGCAGCAGGAAAATCTGATCCTCAAAGGGGAACAGTGAAAAAGTACTTCCGTCTAGAGGTATGCACAGATAATGACCATTATCACCTCGAAACACAAAACAGGCAAAAACCCATATCTTGAAATTGTGCTTCTCTTGTTAGTTGGTTTTCATCTCAGAGAATGATTCACCATGAAATACTGACAATGAGAGTTTTGTTCCATATGAATCTCATCATTTGAAAGAGGTGAGCTGCGGGTGCCACTTAATCACCTGATCAAACGTCAGAGTGAGCGGGCCCCACATCACTGAACCATCCAATCTTGACCAAACAATAACGAGATTCACAAACGATGAACTTTTGTGGCCTGCATTACGCTCTCGATGCTTTACTTTATTTCTATACACATATTCAATGCTCTTTACGCTGGTGTAAACCACAATAATTCGAGTGAGAGGGGAGAGTAAGATAAAAGCAGAAAGCAACATGCACTCTCGTTTAATTGCAGTTCTTGGAGAAGGAAAAAGAAGACACAGATGAGGATCTCGATTTCAAGGCGCTTGAAAATGGCTTTGTGAGTCTGTTGTCTTTATTTTCACATTTCTCTAAGAAATCTATGCCACTTCAAAGGCTGATTCCATGCATTTCTCTCGATATACAGGTAGCACTAACTCCTGTGTGTTTCCTATCCCATGTCGAGTCAGAAATACAGACCTCTGCATCGGACTGGCTTACAGCTGCCCTTACTGGTGACAGATAAGGTTCCTCAGATCAACATTATTGATAACATGTGAATGTTATGAGAGGAGTACTACTTAATAAGTGCCCATCTGCAAATACCAAACACAAGCACCCCACACTTGACACACAAGGTCCAGGTCATTGAGTGACTATCCCAAACCCAAAATAGGATGGTGATCCACTCTTCAGGTGGGCTGCATGTTATAAATCTGGATGGTAAAAAAGGATGACCAACAGCCCTCACTCAACTTATGTGGGGCCATCATGAGTGGACGGACGTGCCTAATTTTTGGGTTGGGCATATTATTCTTGATCTGATTAACTAACCACATAGTACACGTGTGGAGCACTTGCTTTTGGCATTTGCAGATGGTACTCTTATTTATTGCCAATTCAAAATGCATGCTCATTCCCATTAGTGTTGCTCTTTTCTGTTATTATGTTATTTAGACCTTTGTTTTGTATTCTTAGAAATGCATGTTTTACCATCTTCGCATGCTCTCTCTCTCTCTCTCTCTCTCTCTCTCTCTCTCTCTCTCTCTCTCTCTCATTTGAAAACTATTTGTTTTCACTGTGTGGAAATGGGATGAGGTTCTCTTGCTTGTTTGGAATAATGGAAATGAAAATATGATTTTTTTTTTTTTTTCCTGAAATTTGTATTTGGCAAATTCTAGAGTCTATTGTTTGGTAATCAAGCTACAAATTCACTGATTTGGAGAGCATTTATTGCAATAATAGAGCTTTTATTGCTTTTGAAGGTCTCTCATTTTGTGGATTTGGCAAATAGCAACTCTTGAAGGATGAAAATTTTCTGGGCAGATCAATGAATTTCAAGGGGTAAAGATTTGCCAAATTCCCTACGGGGCCAAGTCATTTAGCTGGGAGTAAATAGCATTTGAGGTGTGTTTGTATGGAAGTGAATGCACGGAAATGAATTAAAATGGGAGTAAATGGACCTGTGAATGACATCCTCTCTCTGGGAGAGCATTTGGAAGTAAATGGAGGTGAAATTGCATTTTGAGGTCCCTTGGAAAGTCACATGAGTAAACAAAGGTGCCACTACACACATTTCCGCACACATGCGGCATGCTACTCTGAAACAATCCAATTATTGGTTACATCACTAAAATCGCACCAACAGAATGATCTAAACTATCTAAAGGCTGACCATATAAATGGATGGTAAAAGAATGTTAGCAAGTTGCTTATTTGTGATCATTGTGTTTGTGGCCCACATGAGGCTCGAAAATTTTTCATTTTTGGCAAAAGTATATGCTTTAATGGGCTTATTGCAATCATTCATATCAAATGCACACTAATTGGGGATATTAAAACTGATTGGAAATATCGCATACGTTCTTATGAATATATTGAAAAATTCTAATGCGGCGTGCGTGTGTAAAAAAGAAAAGAAAAGAAAAGAAAAGAAAAGAAAAATTCTATTGCATTCCAATTCTTCCCATTTACTCCTGTCCAAACAGAATATTTGGATTTTAAATGCATTTCATTTACTCCCATCCAAACACAACTGACTAAGCTATTTACTTGCAATTCATTAACCTCCATTTACAAGCTCCCAAACAAGCCTTATGTGTAAATATATCTATGTAATTGAAGTAGGCTGTATTTGGGTTATTCCATCCTAAAAGTGAGGAATGTTAATTCCAGATGTCCAATCTTCTAAGCAACAAATGCAAACACACCAAACATATTATGTGGGCATGTGTTCATGATCTGAGCCGTTCACCAAATCATCCATCCCCTCAGTGCATGTGCCCTATCATTAAAATCAGGCTGGTCCATGCAGCAGGTGGGCAATGCATTCATGTTGAACCTAGGCAGTTGCTTTGTCATTTTACTAATTACCGGCCATGTGTTTTGGGCTGAGGAACATCTGCCATGGGACCATTTGTATGGATGCCCTCAATCTTAGATGCGTGTACTTTGTTGATCTGTTTTGTACAAGTTAAAAAGACAAGAATCAATGTTCCAATCTGCAGTGTGTTTCACTCAAGCCCAACTCAAAAGGTAAACTGTAAATGCTATGAATTGAATGTTGAAGGCAAAAAATTTACAACCCTAGCTATGAATGTTGGGCCCAGCCTCTTCGAAATATTGATTTTGCCTAATAGCAAACATGCTCAAATAGCAAAAATGATGACTAATGACGGTATAATTTTGAGTAATGACGGTATAATTTTGAGTTTATATATATATATATATATATATATATATATATATATATATATATATATATATATATATATATATATATATATATATATATCTGTGTGTGTGTGTGTGTGGGAAAAGGTTCTATGCGGTCTAGCTGTGTGGGCCCCACCATGATGTGTGTTGAACATCAACACTGCATTTGATGGGTCCCTTTTAAATTATGGGATATCCGAACAGTCCATGTAATGCAGCATCCCATGAAACCCCCTTGGACCAATTTCACCTTGATCTAAAAGTCTGGTGGGCCATAGCAAAGAGAGATGTAAATCAAGGAAAGAAACTATTTTCTTTTTCCATGGCCCACCAAAGTTTTGAATCAAAGTAAAAGTTGGGTGTGGGGTTTCATTGAAGTGTTGCATCACGTGGACCGTTCAGATTTTGGGCTCACATTATGCGTGATGAGTTCTCAAAAAGTTTTTACATCATGAGATTTTGGACTCACATTAGGTATGATGAGTTCTCACTAGTTTTTGTGAAATCTTTTTGAGAACTCATCACACATGATGTGAGCCCAAAATCTGAACGATCCACGTGATGCAACACCCCATAAAACCCCTAAGCCCAATTTTTACACTGATCTGAAACTTTGGTGGGCCATGGAAAAAATAGTTTCCTCCCTTGATTTGCATCGCTTTGCTATGGCCCACTAGAGTTTTGCATCAGGGTGAAAAATGGTCCCCAGGGGTTTCATGGGGTGACGCATCACATGTACCTTTTGGATTTTTAGCCCATGACACATGTGCAAAGGTGCTCACGTGTGGGCAAGTGAGGATGCTTCATGGGTAGAGGTGTACACGAACTGAGCTAGCTCGGTTAGCTTGCTTAACTCAACTCGAAAAGGCTCGATTAAACTTGGATCGAAGTTGAGTTTGAGCCGAGTCGAGCTGATTTTTTGAGCTCGAAAATGAGTTTGATCCGAGTTCGAGCTGGCCCAAATCGACTTGACTTGGATCGAATCCAGCTTGAATTGAACTCGGATCGAACCAATTCGGGACTTGATTACTTTGCTCTTGATGTTGCTCACCAAGTGTTTGATGAAATGACACAATGAAGTGTGGCTGGTGGCAATGAAGGTATGTACATGAAACTAATACCCTTTTTTTCTTGGTTTTTATGTTGCTTAGAAGGTGTTTGATAAAATACCTGTAAAACCATTGCTTCTGTTTTACATACAGTGGGAATTTTGAAGATGCGGTCCAGGTGTTTGTGGAAATGTTCCACAGGGAACTTGGCTCGAACTCGACTTGAACTGGCCCGAACTAAGCCGAGCTGGCCAGTCAAGCTCAAGGACCGAGCCGAGTTGAGCTGGCCGCCAGCTCGACTCGGTTCAACTCGATGTACACCCCTAATCACGGGTTTAAAAATCAGCTCATGAGGTCGACCTCATGGGGAACTTCCCATAAAGTTGAGCTATGTGGCCTCACCATGATGTGTCTCGAACATCTACCCCATTAGTCAAATGCATCATTCCATGGTGGGCCATGGGCTTAAAAATCAGCTCACATCCATGACTATGGTGGGCCACACCACATATAACAGTTGAAAGGGGTTACCCGCCCATTAAAACCTTCATGATAATTTATTGGGCCCACTGAGATGTGGTTCACAAATCGAGCCAATCCATCTTGTGTCCCACTTGGATGATGGGTCTTACGAAGTTTCAGACGTATCCAAAATTCAGGTGGGCCCCACCAAGTGCTTTGATATGTTTTAGGTATGTCTTCACATGGTTTTAGATGGTGTGCCCCACCTGAGTTCTATGTAGTACTTATTTTTAGGATATCCCATAACCTAAAGGGGACCCATCAAATGTACGGATGTTTGACACACATCACGATGGGCCTACAAGCTCAACCTCATGAGAAGTTACCATGAGGTCAACCTTATAGTACCATTTCCCACACACACATATGTGTGTGTGTGTGTGTGTGTGTGTGTGTGTGTGTGTGTGTGTGTGTGTGTGTGTGTGTTTTGGTACTATAAGGTTGACCTCATGGTAACTTTCCATGAGGTTGAGCTTGTGGGCCCCCTTCGTGATGTGTGTGAAACATAAACACCGTGCATTTGATGGTCCCCTTTAGGTTATGGGACATCCCAAAAATCAACTGTATGTGGAGCTTGGGTGAGCCATACCATCTAAAACCACATGACTACATGCCTAAAACATATAAAAGCACTTAATAGGGCCCACCTGAATTTTGGGTGCAGCTGAAACTTGGTCTAACCCCTCATCCAAGTGGGACACACACACAATGGATGGGCTGGATTTGTGAACCACATCTCGGTGGGCCTACTAAATTATTATGAATGTTTTAATGGGAGGGTAACCCCTCTCTACTAATGTATGTGGTGTGGCCCACTAAGTCATGGATTGACTTGATTTTTAAGCCCGTGGCCCAGTAAGTCATGGATTGACTTGATTTTTAACTTGTGGCCCACCATGGAAAGGTGCATCTAACTGACGGGGTTGATGTTTGACAAACATCACATAGGGTCCCACATAGCTCGACCACATAGTACCATTTCCTTCTGTGTGTGTGTGTATATATATAGATATAGAGAGAGAGAGAGAGAGAGAGAGAGAGAGAGAGAGTATATATATATATATATATATATAGAGAAGCGCTCACTTGCGAACCAGTTCGTACGTAGTACGTACGAACTTTTTTGATGACCCATCATACGTGATGAATCTCGCAAATCTGAACCGTTCATGTGAAGCAACACCTAGTGAAAACCCCTAGGACCAAGTTTTACTTTTATCTAAAACTTTTATCCATACCGTCCATAGCAAAGAGAAATTCAAATCAAGGAAAGAAGTTTGTTTACATTTTTCACGGTCCACCAAAGTTTCGGATCAAAGTAAAAATTCATACTATGAGGTTTCATGAGGTTCTACGCTTCAAGTGAACCGTTCAGATTTGCGAGATTCATCACGTATGATGGGTCATCAAAAAAGTTCGTATGTACTACATACGAACCGGTTCGCAAGTGAGCGTTTTCCTATATATATATATATATATATATATATATATATAGAGAGAGAGAGAGAGAGAGAGAGAGAGAGAGAGAGAGAGAGAGAGAGAGAGAGAGAGAGAGAGTAATGATCTCCTATGAACCATCCCGAGGCTACTTGGTGTGGTCCAATTTCCACCGCAAAGAGGAAATCGGATTGGAGAACCATCCCGAGGCTACTTGGTGTGGTCCAATTTCCACCGCAAAGAGGAAATCGGATTGCGTACTGAGTAAACTCTGTTGGGCACAGTGTGAATGGATGTGGTCTATCCACGTTGTCCATCTGCTTTTCAAGAGCATTTTAATGGTTGATACCAAAATTGAATCATTTCTAATGCTCAAGTGGATCATAGAACATGAAACATTGGGAATAATAATTTCCACCATTGAAACCTTTCTAGGGTGTACATTGATGTTTATTTGTTATCCGACCTGTTCATAAGATCACACATATATGGTTGAAAGGAAAACACAAATATCAGATTGATCCAAAACTTGTGGACCCCAAGAAAAATTTCAATGGTTGACATTCAATTCACATTGTTTCCAGTGGTGTGGCCCACTTGAGCTTTGGATATACTTCATTTTTGGGGTTAAGCCTTAAAATTATCTGTTAAAATGGATGCAAGGAGTGGATGAAATATATAAATCACAGCGAGCCCCACAAAGTTTACTCAGTATGCAATCCGCTTCCCCACAAGAGACTTGGGCACGGATTGGCTATTGTCAGGGTGATAAATAAGGCTAAAAGTCGGGCGGGTTGGGTCGGGTTGGTGCTCAACCCTAGCCCAACCCAAGGTTCCTGTACCCCAACCCACCCAACCCAACCTCGGGTTGGGAATTCTCAACCCAGCTTTTCATTATTACATTAGTCTATTATATTTCAATACGCTTCTTATTTTTTGTATCTATAGTTTTATTAATTATATATATAGTTATTTATAATAAAGAGCTTCATTTTTTTTCCTAAACAAACAAGCTAAAATATAAGATAACTATTTCTTTAAAAGTCATTTTGTGTAGCACACAAACTATTTGGGAGAGAAAAATCCGGCATATCTTATTAGCTTGAGTCATCGGAAATGATGTGGACCAATGGGACCCAACAACACTGGAATTTCCTATGCCTTCAACACAAATGATCCACGGTCAATTATAATTAATTAGTAGCTTATATATTGATCAGGTTCGGGTTGGGTTGGGCAACCCAAGACCTCAACTCAATCCCGACCCAAGTTTTATCGGGTTGGTGTTTTGTAGAGCCCAAGCCCGAGATCGGACTCGATACATCCTGCCCGAGCCTAACCCAATGTCGGGTTGGTCACGGGTCGGTTGGGTTGAGCCCGACCAACTTTCAAACATAGTGAGAAGTGACGTCACCAAATTTTGTAGCCCTATCATGATATATGTTTTGTATCCACGCAGTACATCCGTCTGGAGAGATCATTTTAGGATAATATCCAAAGAATGAGTCACATCCAAAGCTCCAGTGGACCCCACCACATAAAAAAATGGGGAGAGTGATGCTACAGTTAAGTAGGGATTAGTTAGTGAGAAAGGGTACGCGGATTAGATATTGACAGGTTGAGTAGGGTGACTGGCTACTGAAGTGAGGTAACCAAGTTCTGTAGACCCCACTATGATGTATATGTTGTATCTACAATGTCCATCCATTTGGAGATATTATTTTAAGCCATGATCTAGAGAATAAGGCATATCCAAAGCTTTAGTGGACCTCACCACAGAAAACAGTCAGAAGATTGATGCCCACCGTTGAAACCTTTCTAAGGCCCACCATGATGTTTTTTCAAAATCCAACCTGTTCAAAAGTTAACAAAGACATTAAAGAAGGGAAAATACAAATATAAGCTTGATCGAAAACTTTTGTGGCCTTAAGAAGTTTTTAATGATGGCGTCACTCTCCACACTATTTTTTGTGGTGGGGTCTACTGGAGTTTTGGATGTGACTCATTCTTTGGATATTGCCCTAAAATGATCTCTCCAGATGGATGGACAACGTGGATACAAAACATATATCATGGTGGGGCCACAAATTTTGGTGACGTCACTTTTCAGCTTGTTAATAGCCAATATGCGCCCGGGTCTTTTGGGCGGAAGTGGATTGCGTACTGAGTAAACTCTGTGGGGCCCACCTTGATTTATATATTCCATCCACTCCTTGCATCTATTTTAACAGATAATTTGAAGGCTTAAGCCCAAAAATGAAGTATATCCAATTCTCAAGTAGGCCACACCACAGGAAACAGTGTGAATTGAATGTCAACCGTTGAAATTTGTCTTGGGTTCCACAAGTTTTGGATCAATTTGATATTTTTGTTTTCCTTTCATCCATATCCGTGTGAGCTTATGAACAGGCCGGATGATAAATAAACATCACTGTAGACCCTAGAAAGGTTTCAACGGTGGAAATTATTATTCCCAATGTTTCATGTTCTATGATCCACTTGAGCATTGGAAATTATTCAATTTTGGTATCAACCATTAAAATGTGCTTGAAAAATGGATGGACAGCATGGATAGACCACATCCATTCACAATGTGCTCAACAGAGTTTACTCAGTACGCAATCTGATTTCCTCTTTGCGATGGGAATTGGACCGCACCAAGTGGCCTCCGGGGTGGTTCGCAGGAGATCATTACTATATATATATAGTGTCGGTCTCCTATGAACCGTACCGCATGAAATTTATGTACGAGCCTTTGTGTATGCTGTAGGATGAAGAGAGCGGTTGGGATTCCATTGTGTTACGAAAGAGAGAGTCTTCGAAGAAAAGAATCTCTCTTACCCTCACGCCGAGGGAGGCGGATTAGCTATTGCCAAGTTGAGCAGCGAGACCTAAGTGACGTCACCAAGTTTTGAGAGCCCACCTTGATGTATTTGTTGTATTCACATTGTCCATCTAGTTTTAGAAATCATTTTAGGACATGAGAAAAAGAATGAGCATATCGAAAGCTGGAGTGGACCCCACCACAGAAAACAATAGGAAGAGAGACACCCACCGTTGAAACATTCCTAAGGTCCACTTTGATGTTTATTTAAGATCTAACCTATTCATAAGTTAACTTATACATTAAAGAAGGGAAAACACTAATATCAGCTTGATCGAAAAACTTTTGTGGCCCTTAAAAGTTTTTAATGGTGAGCGTCACTCTCTCCATTATTTTCTGTGGTGGGGTCCACTCAAGCTTTTGATCTGATTCATTCTTTGGCTCATGCTATAAAATGATCTCTACAAATGGAGAGACAGTGTGGATACAACACATACATCATAGTGAGGTCCACATAATTAGGTGACGTCACTTTGATAGCAAGTCTACTCAACCTGTTAGTTTTGAACGGGGATTGCGTCCTACCCTCGCCCGGATGGGTAGGGCTCTGCGAGGTGGATAATAATGTTTACATGCCATAAGCAGCCCTGTGAGGTCGACAGTAATATTTACATGACATCCGCACCATTCATAACATCATTTCTATTGAGATAACTAAAAATAAAAATATTATCTTGATTCAAAACTTATGTGGCCCCATGGATATTTAAACTGTGGACATTCAATCCTCATGTTTTCAGTACACTTGAGTATTGGATCTAGCTCATTTTTTACCCCATGTCCTAACATGATCTTAAAAAATGGATGAATGGGATGAATTTCTCAAAAACATCACGGTGCTTCCCACCTATGTTCTAGCGTAGGAACTTGATGCAAAAGGCTGAACTTGATGCAAAAGGCTTTGGCAGGAAATCGAGAAACGGGTTGGCCGGTAACTGGCTAGCCAATGCCTACTAGTCAATGCTCCGTGAGCCCCACCATGATATGTGTGTCTCATCCATTCAGTCCATCCATTCTTTTATATCATTTTATGGTATGAGCCTAAAAATGAGGTTGATCCAAATCTCGAGTGGACCGCAAAGTGTTGATTGAACGCCCACCATTAAAAACTTCTTGGGGCCACAAAAGTTTTGGATCAAGCTGATATATATTTTTTCACTTCTTCGAAATTTGTATGACCTAATCAATGGGTTAGATGTCAAATGATCATTACAGAGGCCTAGGAGGTTTTTAATGGACTTTCAATCAAATTTCTTTTCCATGGTGTGGTCCACCTGAGATTTAGATCAAAGAGTATCAAGATATAAAATTATCTTTAAAAATGGATGAACGACGTGAATAAAACTCATACATCATTATGGGGTCCACATAGAATCAACCACTAGCCACCTGGTTAGTGGTAGCGTACTAGCCAAACCACGTCCAAAAGTCTGGATTGGAAGCGGATTGCATGCTGAGTAACTCAGTACCCTAAGTGTACTAAGTAAAATCTGTGGGATTCACCATGATTTATTATTTTATCCATTCCATCCATCCATTTTATCATATAATTTTATCGTATGAGTTCAAAACTTAAGCCTATAAAAATCTTAAGTGGACCACATCATAGGAAACAATATGAATTGAACATCTACCATTGAAAAATTCTGGAAGGCCACAAAAGTTTTGGATCTTTCATCCATGTATTTTTGATCTTATGAACGGGTTGAATGACAAATAAATATCACCGTGGGCCATAGGAAGATTTCAACGGTGGAAATCATTATTCCCACTGTTTCCTGTGGTATGGTCCACTTGAGCTTTGCATATGCTTCAATTTCGGGCTCAACCATTGTAATGATCTGGAAAAACAGATCGACGGTGTGGATAAACCAAATACATTCACTGTGGGCACATAAACCAAATACATTCACTGTGGGCGCAACGATAAGAGCCTACTGAGTAACTCAGTACGCAATCCAATTTCGTCTGGATCAGACGTTGTACCGGACACGAGTGGAAACAGATTGGCTACCCCCTGCCACTAGCCATGTGGGCCCCACTATGAAGTATGTCTTTTATCCATGCCCTTCATCCATTTTTAAAGATCATTTTAGAGCTTAATATAAAAAATGAGATGGATAATATATATATATATATATATATATATATATATATATATATATATATATATATATATATATATATATATATATATATATATATATAGTGGGGAACTAACTTGGCCCTAGTTCGGTTTAGCCAAACGAACTTCACTTGTACATCTGATAACCAACGAATGTCATTGTAAACCTTATTAGGCAATGCATGCATGTTGAATGTGGACCACTAATTTTGTTCAATTTTTTTTAGTATACATGAGGACTACTTGATTATTAGATAGATTAGTAACATTCGGGTATGAAATAATAAGGAACTAATTCATTTTTGGGCCGGTCTCCATTATCCGAGGGTCCAATTTACTTTTTAGCTTAAGTTTGAGCCCATTGTGCTAGGCCTATGCTGGTCTTAGGTAGAGCTTCTGCGAAGGGCCTTAAATGTTGAGTTAGGGCCGGTTTGTCAACTCTGAATTTTTGTACTTAATGCGGAATTTGGAAAATGTTCCATGTTTAATGGTGTTGGTTAACACGGAAGAAGGAAACCGCTCTACTATTTTATGCCGAAATTTTTCCGTGATAGGAGTTTAGCTTAATGGGGAATTTAGAATGCGCTTCACATATATATATATATATATATATATATATATATATATATATATATATATATATATATATATATATATAGAATTTAAAATTGTCTTTTGTGAGAAAGATTTTCTCACTCGCTTTATATACATCCCGACTTTTAACATGGGGCACTTGTCTGAGCCCACCATGATTTATGTGTTAGATCCACACCGTCTATCAACTTTTCTATATCATTCTAAAGCATGATCCGAAAAAAGATGTACATCCAAAGCTCAGGTCAACCACACCACATAAAGTAGTGGGACAGGAACGATTACCGTTAAAACCTTCCTAATGTCCACCGTGGAGTTTATTTGCCATCAAATCTTTTTATATAGTCACACAGACCTGGATGAAGGAAAAACACAAAAATTAGCTTGATCGGAGCCTTATGTGGCCCCAATAAGTTTTTAATGATAGACACTCAATTCCCACAGTTTCTTGTAGTGTGGCCTATTTAAGCCTTAAATTTGCCTTGTTTTTTGACTTAATTTCTAAAATAATATGAAAAAATGAATGGACGGTATGGATGAAACATATATATTATGGTAGACCCCACAAAGCCCTTAATTGTCCATATTTAGGTAGATCTTCGTGAGTTAGTACATAATCCTCTCTCGATTTGGGTGTGAATTATGTGCAAATAACTTTCGTAGGAAGTTACCTCCGTTGGAATCTTAAGTGGAGTCCACCGTTATGTTTATGATAAATCTAATTTGTCCGTCCGTGTTTTGAGATCATTTTAAGACTTGAGACAAAAAATGAGGAGGACACAAGACTTGAGTGGGCTAAGTGGGCCGCATTAAAGGAAAAGGAAAAGGTGGGTAAGAAAATTCCTATCATTGAAACCTCCCTGGGGTCGACAGTGATGTTTACATGCTATTAATACCGTTCATACTATCCTTCCTAGTGAGATGAACTCAAACGACAAATATTAGCATGATTGAAAACTTCTATAACCCTATGAATACTTTAATTATGAGTGTCCAATCCTCACATTTTCGGCCCATTCGAGTATTGGATACGACTCATTTTTAGCACTATATTCTAAAATGATCTCAGAAAATGAATAGACGGGGTGAATTTCACACAAACATCACGGTGGGCCCTACCTAGATTTCCAGCGGTGGACTTCCTAGGAAAGGCTTTCCCATGAAATCCGGCTCACACCTGGGGATGTGGTTTGGCCAATGATGGTGCCACTAGCTGGGTAGCTAGTGGTCGGTGCTTTGTGGGCCCACCATGATGTATGTGTTTCATCTACGCCGTTCATCCATTTTTCTAAATCATTTAATATATCATTGATATAAAAAATGAAGCATATATAAATTTTAGATGCACCACAACAAAGGAAAACAATAGTGATTAAGTGCCCACCATAAAAAAATCTCTCGGTGACCGCTGTAATGTTTATTTGACCTTAAACCTGTTGATTAGGTCATACAGACCTGGATTGAAGGGAAAAACAAATATCAACCTGACCCAAAACTTTTGTGGGCTCAATAAGTTTTTAATGGTGGGCAATCAATCAACATTGTTTCCTATGATGTGATCCACTTGAGATTTGGATATACTTTATTTTTGGGTTCATGCCATAAAATGACCAGTAAACATGGATGGACAGAGCGGATGAAATGAATACATCACGGTGGAATCCACATAACGCTGACCAATAGGCATTAGCTAGTGGCAGGGTAACTAGCCAATCTGCCTCCCCCAATTTGGGTAAATTTGTCAGATTTCAGATTCAGACTTCATATTCAAACTTCGAATTTCAGATTTAACAAACAGGCCCTCAGGCCCGGTCGGCTTAAACCTGATCCACCCCTGTTATGGTTTTAGGGTAAAAAGTAGTTAAAAAGAAAAAGCTATTATTAGATATGGATTGTATCCATCCAATCAATAGCCTACAAAATGAATGGTCAAGATCTTTCGTTGAAAAGAGGTCCAATCAACCATATGAGCCATCTATTTGTTGGGAGCTTGTCATGGATCATTATGGTTCTAATAAATCATCTTATCAGATAATCCTAATCAACACATCCACGCATTACGAAATGGAAGGCTAGGAAGGAAGGAAAACTTTAGAGATGCGTCAGATCCCATTTGTTTATTCTTGCAAGGTAGCTCTTGAAAATTATGCTGGACCTAATGGACGGTCAGAATTGGACGATTGGTCTGTTCAACTTTCCGGTTGCAGCATAATTATATTAAAAGAAATGGGTATAGATTAAACTGGACGATAGCAGTCAAATCGTCCGATCAATGAAAATAAAATATTAAAAATTTGTCTATTATAAATTAATAAATAATTTAAATTTTTTAGGTAAAAATAGAGTTATTTAAATTATGATTTTTACCACAAAATTCCTCCCAAATTCCCAGCAAATAATACCTACACCAACTGGATTTACGATGTAGCCATTCTTGAAGAATGAAAAATGGGAGTTTTATGGCATAATTCGTTAGCAAGTCGGTATTAAATTTTTATTTATTTATTTATTTTTTTTAAAAAAGAAGAAGAAGATTTTTACCTAAAAATTATTGAGGAATCTATATTTTACCAAATAATGCCTCCACAATTAAAAATAATGTGATGATGCTTTTGGAATGATGAAAAAATATGAAATTATGCTCATTTTATCTTTTTCTTTAAAAAGGTTGAAGCTCAAGATTTATGAAGCTCACGTGGTATGTGTATAACATCCATATGCACCACACCATGGTGATAACATAAACAAAATATTCGGTCAACCAGATCATGAGATGGATGATGCTTGAATTGGGATATTTTAAATGGTGTACATTGTTTTTGTGAATTGGCTCACCCTATGACTGGATTAGCCATATTTTTTGGTTTGTTTGATAATAATGTTAATATGCATCTGTTGGATAAGTTGGATGTGAGGTATATAATCCGTGTATCCCACAACTTTTCTTGTGGATTGTACAATTTGATATAGGAGTCACAAATGATGCACTAACATTTCTTATCGATTGTACAATTTAGCCTCTACAGGACAGTGGTATGGAAGTCTACATATACAAATCCATATATGGACTTAAACAAGCTTTCTAGTTGTAGATGAGAACCTAGATGAGGAAGTCTACATGAATCAACCAGAGGGCTTTATTGAACAAGGTAATAAACAACTAATATGCAAATTAAATAAATCCATATATGGACTTAAACAAGCTTCTAGACAGTGGTATCTCAAGTTTAACCACATAATAGTTGCTTTCGATTTCAAGAAAACACTGCAGATCGGTGCATATATCTAAAGGTCAGTGGGAGTAAGTTTATCTTTCTGGTTCTACATGTGAATGATATTTTACTTGCTAGTAATGATCTAAGTATGCTGTGCGAAACTAAAAATTTTCTCTTTAAAAATTTTGAAATGAAAGATATGGGTGCGGATGCTTTCGTAATTGGTATTGAGATATATCGAGATAGATCACGTCGACTGCTTAGACTATCTCAAACAGCCTATATTGATAAGATTCTCGAAAGATACAGTATAAAGAACTGTAGAGCAGGTGATGCACCTATTGTTAAAAGAGATAAATTCAGTCAGGACCAATGCCCAAAGAACGATATAGAGCGAGCACAGATGAAAGATATACCCTATGCTTCTGCAATAGGGAGCATTATGTATGCACAGACATGCACTCGGCTCGATGTCAGTTTTGTTGTTGGAATGTTAGGCAGATATCAAAGTGACCCTGGAATGGATCACTGGAAAGCTTCAAAGAAGTTATGCGCTACTTACTGGGAGCCAAAGATTATATGCTCACATATAAAGGATTCGATCAGTTAGAAGTGATTGGATATTCTGACTCCGATTATGCCGGATGCATTGATAGCAGAAAGTCGACATCTAGTTATGTCTTTCTGCTTGCTGACGGGGCTATTTCGTGGAAAAATGTTAAGCAAACTTGTGTCTCTACTTTTACGATGGAAGCGGAGTTTGTGGCGTGCTTTGAGGCCATTACCCATACAATTTGGTTGCGAAACTTCATCTTAGGGCTTCGGGTTGTCGACACCATTTCAAAGCCATTGAGAATTTATTGCGATAATATCGTAGCAGTATGTTACTCCAAAAATGACAAGCATTTTATTCAAGCAAAGCATATTGGAGTTAAATATAATTTTGTCAAAGAAAATATTCAAAATCATTTAGTGTCTATTGAACATATAAGGAAAAACCAGATGATTGTGGATCCAATGACCAAAGGATTACTGCCAAATACCTATAAGGGTCATGTAGCTGAAATGGGCCTAGTTAGGATATGATGTACCTTAGTCATTAACTTGATGTAATAGACACTATCTATATGAAATCACATTTTCACGCATTCTTATTTATCCTTACATATATACATTTATGATGGATGTAAGTAAGATATAATCGTTGGACCATTATGTTTAACCGGCCCTATGCTTAGCCTGTTAGTCTTCTCATTTAGCACCAGGTTAGATGTGAATTGCTAGTGTTATACCTATAAGGGTCATGTAGCTGAAATGGGCCTAGTTAGGATATGATGTACCTTAGTCATTAACTTGATGTAATAGACACTATCTATATGAAATCACATTTTCACGCATTCTTATTTATCCTTACATATATACATGTATGATGGATGTAAGTAAGATATAATCGTTGGACCATTATGTTTAACCGACCCTATGCTTAGCCTGTTAGTCTTCTCATTTAGCACCGGGTTAGATGTGAATTGCTAGTGTTATAATACACGGAAAAGAGTATGTCGCTAAATGATGTATGACCGTCAGGATTCACATTAGTAGTTTCATTTAATTAAGGTATAATGTCTTTTCTAGTGTGGCGCCATTAGAAGTATCTTTTCAAATGTCTAAATTCAAGAGACGTCGATTTTTATAAAATAATTTTTTTTAAAAAATAAAATAAAATAAAATTCGAATTTAGGGAAAAGTCCTCATATATGGCCATGTAAGCCAAGTGAGAGAATGCTGGAATGTATAAAAAGAGTGACCCATTTATGACCACAACTTTTGTATTAAAATAATAATAATAATAATAACTTCTCATATTCCACACCTTTTCATATTTTGAGGGGTGTCTCTCCACATTCCAAGAATGTCTTTTCACATTCTAAGGAGTGATTTTTCCCATTCTATCAGATTCATTCATTTGGTTTAAAAAACTCTTGGAATTCTGTATTGGCATTGAACATTCTAATTAATTGGAGAAGATAAAGAGTCGTATAATTACTTAGTTCCTTTGATAGGTTAGGATCAAATCATCTATAAATTCCAAGCTTTTGGTCCCTCTCTCCAATTCAACATTTTGCAGTTGATCTCTCATCTTCATTCACGCATAAAAAAGAGTTGAGGAGAGAGAAGATCAGAGTTAGTTGATCTCAGTCGTTGTGCCAAGTAGAGAAGACCTAAACCGTTGAAAGCAATGGCTCATCAACATCAAGTTTCTTCATCGTTTAATTCAATGGTGCAAGGTACACTCTCTAATTAGTGCAACTCTTTGATTTTCATTTTGTCAAACGCATCAAGTCAAGATCCTATAGATTTTATGTTATTGTAAAACCGTATGTAGATGTTAACATATATTAGTCCAATGTTAACATAGTCTTGACTTAAAGAGACAGAATAACATCTTCATTTTTTAAAAAGAAAAACAAAAAAACAAAACAAAACAAAAACAAAAAAAGTAGTAGTATAATTTCTCTTATTAAAAAACATTGCCATGGAACATTACTCACTAGGCATTATTTAATTTTGCGGTAAAAATCTCTCCATGAGTTGAAATTCTCAGTAGTGCTTTATGAGGGAGGAAATTATAGAAATCCCTCCTTTATTTACTTTAAAAAGCCACCAATTGACAATTGTGGGACTAGGTATGATGTGTCTAATATTTGTCTCCTGCCCAATAGATGTCCACCCTATGATTAACAAACTAACCAAAAACCCGATGAATCCAATCACAAGGTGGGCCAAATCATAAAAAATAACACACAACACTCATAAAACATCCAAATTCAAGTACAACCCATCTGATGGATGATTCAATCGGCTAGATCTCAGTCCACGTGATCAACTTGGTAGGGCCCATATGTTAGATGGGTTGGATGTTACATTCATTCCTCGCAAGCCCTACAACTTTCAACTTTGCTGCATTTTAAAGAAAAGACAAACTAGAGCATTTTGGTAATTTCATGCCTTGAAAAGCATTAGATAAATTTTTATACTAAAAATCGTGGATTAAAGTCGCCCATGGTTTTTTATCTTTCAGAAAGTGATAAAGTTGAGAACTATAGGACCACGTGATACGTGTCTGACATCCAACCTATCCAACCTATGATGCACCTAAGTATGATAATTACTCAAAGGAAAAAAAATTAGTAGATCAAAAATTTTAAATGTTTTTTTATAGGGCCATGTTAGTTTTTCTACGTTTGGTCCACCTTTTAGTCGAATCTGCCAAAAATTTCATTAGTCACCTTCCTGACAGGATTCATGAGTTAGAAAGACTGGATGTCAACATCTATAACATTGGCGCGATTTCTTCACCTTTAGTAATTTTGAAATTTCATTCCTTTACCATACCACCGTGTTTGCTGTTAATTCGTATGTGGATTAACTACTGACGGCTTCGGTACCTATATTGCTACTAAAGTGAAATCATCACATTCTGTAGGTCTTATCATGTTTGTATGTGTTATATCTACTTAGTTCATTCATTTAGATAGATCATTTTGGAACGTGAGCCAAAGAATAAGGTAGATCTAAAAGCTCAAGTGAACCCACAGCAGAAAACAGTGGGACAAGACAATGATGACCACCGTTGAAACCTTCCAAGGCCTACCATGATATTTATTTGAGATCCAACTGGTTCATAAGTTCACACAAACATAGAGGAAGAGAAATGATAAATATCAGCTTGATGCGGAACTTATGTGTCTCCCAAGAAAATTTTAATGGTAGGCATTCAATCCCCATTGTTTTCTGCAGTGGGTTCCACTTAAGCTTTAGATATGCCTCGTTGGTCATCTCATGCCTTACAATGATCTATCCAAATAAATGGGAGTGTAGATACAACACATACATCATGAGGAGCTCAAAGAATTTGGCGCAGTCACGCCTAGTTCTAGCGAGATAGCTAATGAAGCACTGTCAGTAGCTAATCCGTGTAGGTTCTCGGATGCATTACTCGGTGTACTTGAATTTTTGAGAAATCTTGTGGTAAAAGTCTCTTTAAACCGTGACATTTTTATTTCATAAAATTAAAATAGTTTCGCAATAAAATCGCGACGAATTAAATATTGACTAAAAGTTTTGAATTATTAATTAATTTATAATAAATTATTTAAAAATTTTTTCTGCCCGTAATATTTGGAAAATCTTCTTGAAATTAAAATATTTAATTTAATTTCAAGAGGATTTTTCAAATACTATGGGCAGAAAAACATCAAAATCTGAAAACTTCTCGAGAATTTCCCATGCCGAGAAATTGCGGATGTACCATAAGTGACCGTCCAACTAGTACATAAGTGCCGATTTGTCTAGTATGTACAACATCCAACCCGTCCAAAAGGTCGGGCCCGAAATAAAGAACACCTTATCCAAAAATCAGGGCGATGAACTGATCGTATGTGCAACACCATAGAAACAGTACTCAACCGCAGATCTGATCTTAAATACACTTGTGGCTCACGTAAAAGAAGATCCATCGATCACTTTTTATTTAGCAAATGGTGGGCCCGAAATTGGATGGTCACTACACGTACACGAGATCATGTACAGAAATTATGGGTCCCGACGCATTAGAAATTGAATAATGACGTGAGGCTCCTGTTTGGTACAAGGAGGCCCGATGATTTGACAATCTTGACCATTCAACAACAGGGCCCATCATGGGTGACAGATATTCCAATAATCTTCCAGGTCAGAGTATCCTAACCGTCCAAAATATTATCTAATTTTGGACCTTTTTGAATTTTTTATAAGCCTTCTATTTATTGGCTACTAATCAAAGGGTGGAATTTTCCAATCAGGGATCTTTTGGGGCCATCTCCCATCAACGGTTTCACCTGAACATCGGCTACTCTTGCAGACCGTCCACTGGCAATAATCGGTCCAAGATTAGATTGATTTGACGGTCCTAGTCTATTATCAAAGGATGTCTGCAATTGATTTTGGGCTGCCAGCTATTTCTCACTCTAACAGTCCATCAGAAGTCATATGTCAATTCCACGTACATTGACCTGTTTACTGTTGTATCCATCAGAACCGTCAAATTACCTCACTTTCGAATTAACGTTGGCCCACCTTTTTGACGGTTCGTGAAGAGCAAGAACTTGCGTACGGATATGGGTGCAGGCGCATGGATAGTCGTAATCTGGTAGCATATCAAATAACTCCACAGGGAGGAAGGAGGAGAAACGCTGCAACTTCTGAAAAGGTTACAAATACCAGCCGACATTGATTCAGAGGTGTGGCGTCAGGTGACGCCCGTTCCACCCGACTTGTCGATTCGCACGTGTCAGATGACACGTCGTTTCATCAGTCAGACGAGCGAACCACGTCGTACGCTGTCAGGGAGCAAGTGCACGTGCGGTGACGTCTGTCTTTTAAGGAGCAAGCCAGCGTTGCCACGGCACGGGATACGTGCAGGAGATCCGAGCCTTGAATTCCATCTTAGTCCAATCCCCAGGTGGGCCACACATCAATATCGTCAAACATAGGCCACCGTTCTGTTTCTTTCACTCTGTCCATTTTCCTGGTACGGAAATCTTCCGAGCTTGGCACGTCGTAAAGATAGTCCCGGATCTCACACGCATACACGTGCCATTCACATCTTCAACCTTTAGAGGGGAGCCGTTTTAAGCGTCGCTTATTAAAAGTTGTTATTATTATTATTATTATTATCAAATAATAAAATGAAATATATTACAAGACTTAACTAAATCTATTTCTCATATACTAAAATACTGTTTTAATAAAGAAAGTCGATATACCTTAATCTACTAGCCATTGTACATTTTGTGACTGTATGTGAGTCACTACTTTAGGAGATGGTCACATGTATATATGGGTGTAAGTATGTGTGTACATATTATTTCGATTTAAGAATTTAAGTTAGATGTAACTTAGCTTACACTTCCCATTGTACCTTATATTTTCCTCAAGGGTCATAATGAGATTTAATTAATTAGCTTGATTCATTAATGTTTGAGTTACTTAGGTGGATTGTGGTAAATTAAGTGGTTGATTATATTTGTATGAAAAATAAAGATTCTCAATAAATAATTTATTTATAGATTTAACTTTATATTGAGAATAAAAATGATTGATCAACATGGTTGGCTAAACTTGTTTTGTAAATTATTTTAATTAAACAATTGATTTTAAAATTATTATATATATATATATATTGTTTTGTAAAATAAGCTTATAGGTTAGTTTTTAGATAATTGATCATGTTAATTAGTGGAATATGATGGGCTTAGAACAATAAGGCTTAAGGAGGTAAAAAATATATATATTTATATAATATCATGAGATAAAGTGATTACACATATTTCTTATATGGTTACATAAATATATTGCATAAGTTGCTTATCATATTTAAATAACTTACAATGATTCTTCTAAAATAATTTTATATAATAAAAAAAGCTAGGCGGAAAAGGCTTATAAGTATAGGAGTAGCATATAAAGTTTAACAAAGAAGAAAGTGAGCATCTAGTTATTCTCTTTTTAATTTTATATTAATTCATGCATATCTAAAAATAAATTTGAATTACTTTATTTCACTTCAAATAAAAAAAATACATATGTAGAAGTAAATTCAATTTAATTTATTTTACTAATGATACAAATATATATCTAAAAGTAGAAAGTACGTTTCAAATACAAATGCTTTCATTTAATAAAGATCACTATAAATTTATATCACATGCCTGTCCAACCTTATAAGCGTGGTGCCGGATAACTAGAGAATGTAAGGATCTAATAAGGTAAGCCTTATTGATAACAATCTAGATTTGCTTAAAGGTTGGATAGTGTGATCGGGAATACCTGTAAGTCGACTAAGTTGTGATTGTAAGAACTCTATGTGGCGGGCCTTACTGATCAACGATCTGGATTGTATTCTAGTTGGACTGTTTGATTGAGTTAATCAGTGGACCCCACTTAAGGTGATAAGGTGATACGCTGCGCAATCTATCTGCGCAGCACTGCGTATTTGGGGTGGAATGCTATAGCCTTATGCAAGGCAATTTGAGTTGAACTAGGACACAACAATGTGGAGCGTGTGAGAGAGAGTTTTGATGGGTTTCAAACTCTCTCCACAGTCTTTATAAAAGAGAGTTGGGTCCCCGATCCTACATAACAACAGAAGACGAATTCTCATCTGATATTCTGTGTAAGGGTGTGAAGGAAAGGAAGACTATAACATTGGTATTCTAGTATTCTCATCTGGTATTCATGGCGTCCCAGTCAGGTAAGCCATCCGAACCCTTGATCCCCATGTCCTATGCACAGATAGATCCGTGGGCCTATTCCGCATATAGATTAAGTCCCACAGTTGGTATCAGAGCGTCACTGTGCAAAGGCATGGATGATCAGATTCAGCTTCATCCATTAGAAATTCAAAATCAGTTTTTTCGAATTCCCAAATCAGGGAATTTGGGATTTTGAATTTTGAATGAAATTAGGGATTTTAATTCCCACATGCAGTATTAGGGATTCTAAATTCGGAATCCCCAAATAAGAATTAGGTTTTTCAGATTTGAACCCCCAAATCAGGAAAATAGGGTTTTCAAAATTCGAAACCCAATCAAGTTTATTAGGGATTTTCGAATCCCTGAATTCAGAAATTCAAATTAGATATTTCAAATACCTATATCCAGCAATCGATAAGAGATTTCGAAAACCCGAATCCCTATTTGGGAATTTCAGATTCTACTTCCCATTAAAGACTTTGGATTTCGAATCTCAGATCGGTAATTAGGGGAAATCCATATTAGCCCCAAATCCTGATATTTAGGGATTTCGAAATCCCATCCAGTCGATTAAGGATTTCAGTTTTTACATCCCCAAATCCAATGATTAGGGCATAGGGTTTCATCCAAACACCCTTACCTGTATCTTTTGGGGGGATAGCCATGGATGCTAGGACTCCGTCGGCATCTTCGTTGATCGGCTGTGCGTCTTCATCTTGTCAGGCTCGGATTCCGGCCATTTTCCTCGTCCCATGTGTTGGTTTCTCCCTCCATGAGCATCAAGATGCTGGAAACCCTTCATATAGCCTCATCAACGATGGTCGTCTGCTCCATGAGATATCCATCGTCGAAGCCATCACCACCAGCGCTTCGATCTCTCTCTGTAGCAGCCTTCATTATCGCATGGAGAGGTTCTTCTGGCCGATGCTGGTGGCGGAGCTCTCGCATGAGTTTTCTCGAACAATTGCTTTCAGACAGTCGAGAAGAACTGATTTTCGGCTGGGCTTTTTTTTTTTGGTCGTAAAACGACCTTATATGAGGTTGGGCCTTTTGGACCCGATTTCATCTATTCGGGTTCTATTTTGGACCCGTGAACGGGATCCACCTGAATCCTTCGTGCTGGGCCTGATGCTCGTTCCAGGGCCCATTTCGAGTTATGGATCCACCTAATTTTTGTATTGGGCCTGACACTTGTTCTAAGCCCATTATAGACACTCTGGGTCATCAATAAATTTAGCATGGATGTTAGTTGGGCCCACTTCTTTGGACCATGAGGTTCACATTAAATTCATAGACCGTGAAGTTTAATGGGCCATATATTCGTGGCCCATTTTGGGTCTATGCCCACTTTAAATTTGTTTTGGGTCCATTTTGGCCTCTTGTGTTGATCCTTAATTTCGGCTTGGGGTAAAATTAGATCTGTCTAGCAATTCATGATAAGGAACCATCTTATGGGCCCACTCCAGTCAATTTTGGGTCCAATTAAGGTGTGATGGTTGACTATATGAAGCCCTTATTGTAGGCCCATACCAATTTTATTCGGCCCAACTCAGGAAATGTTAAATGCACGTTTAATACTTGAGCCTTCCATTTGGACCAATTTTGAAATATGTTTTCCTAGATCTGAGCCATCTGTTTAGTTTAAAATAGGCATATAATCTAACTCATTCACTAGATAGGACAATAAAGAATATGAAACTTTTATATGTGGATCTTAAGTATTGGATCTGACATGTCCATCTTATGGACACTAATGTAAGGATCTAACCATCCATCTGAATCGTTCCATACCAACCGTCTATCGTGTGAGTGTCAAAAGCTAGACTTGTAATGTTCACTGATGATGACCAGATCATACAGAGTCCTGATTCGGCGCTATTATCAGCCCATCACCCATCCTTAGGAGTTGATATGGACCGTTGGAATATATGGTATGTAATCTATCTGTATGATTCACTTCAAGTATCCTTTATTTTCTAAAAGGTCAGTATTAACTTATGGGCCGCATCGGACTGATTAAGTTATAATCCATTGAGAGGCAGGATTATAATCGTGATCTTAAGTCTATATTTGTAGTATTGGACTCGGTTATGTTAGCCACCATAGTGACCTCAATCGATGAAAATTTTAGAAGTATAGACTTGTAACATCGGGATAAGGAGGATTGCATACAGTTTTGTTCACGTCTTCATGTGTACGGTAACGAAAACACAGACGATTACCATTTGGCGGTCACATGAACGGGTGAAGTAAATGGTACTAGTAATGTAAAACTGAAAGACTCATCTCACCCACTGGTGTTGAGTGTCTCAGATTTACATGACTTACATCATTTAGCTTCATGTTCAGGAAGATCACTAACATGTTATTATTATCGCCCATAGGAGGAATGATAATGATGTAACAGATCCTCACCAGGATGTGATGGTTGGGCCCATCTTTATCTTGGATGATTCAGTTGTCGCCTCCCTTAGCAATTGAATTGATTTACTTTGTCTGATATTTAATTTTATTAATGAATTATTCCATGTAAAACAATCTGCCAATGTGAGTATGTTTTGCATTTAGTTCCCATCCTAACCGGATCCGATTATGTTCAATAAAAGGAGTACATAGAGATAGTTCTAGGATGGCTACATTTGGAGATCACTTCAGAAAATTCTGAACCGTCAAAACCTTTTGAAAACAGTCAGAACATTGATCTTGTAACCTCAGGATATGTACTTGGACATAACGGAAACAAAAGAGGAAACATGGTTCTAACGAGGGATCCTCAGGACCTCACAATCCTCTAGGTTCTTCAGTTGAAAACCGACTTGAGAATGGATCGAGTCGCGAGCGGACTAAAGAGGATACTTGCTGCTTTTATCAGAAGTCAAGCCATCAAAAGAAAGACTGCATAAAGTATAAGGAATGACTCAAAAAGAAGGGTAATGATTCTGTTCCAGTTTGTTTTAAATCTAATCTAACTGATGTGTCAGTGGATTCTTGGTGGATAAATTCGGAAACCACTATTCACATATATGCTTCTATACAGGACTTACTACAGACCAGGCCACCAATTGATGCAGAACACTCAGTATATGTAGGCAATAATGTCAAAGTCAAAATAGAGGCAATTAAAGTCTATAAACTTAGGTTAGAGTCTGTTTGTTTATTGGATTTAGTAGATACATTTTGTGTGCCTTTTATAAAGCGCAATCCAGTCTCTATTTCTCGTTTGGATAAATTAGGATATTCATTCCAATTTGAGAATAAAAGATTTGGTATTTACCTTAATTCGATTATAGTTAACACAGACTCTATGGTAAACAACCTATGCCAGCAAGACTTGATTACCTCACACGTCTATAATGTTAATGACTTATATGGAAATAAAATAGGATCCAAGCGAAGGCTGAGACTATGAGAATTCCTCCATGTTGTGGCACAGGTATCTATGTCTCATATCTCGTGAGAGAATGCATAGACTTGTGCGAGAAAGAATTCTACATTCCTTAGACTTCTCTGACTATAAGGTATGCATTGATTGCATAAAAAGAAAACAAACTAGAACGAGAAAGAAAGGTGCAACTAGGAGTGTAGGTCCATTAGAGGTTATACATATAGATATTTGTGGACAATTTCCTACAGCCTCATGAAGTGGCCAAAAATATTTTATTACCTTTATAGATGACTACTCTCGCTTCGGGTACCTATACCTTATCAATAAGAAATCAGATGCCCTGGATGCTTTTAAAATCTATAAGGCCGAGATTGAAAATCAACTCAATAAGAAAATTAAAGTTGTTAGATTTGACCGTGGTGGTGAATACTATGGCAAATATGACGAATCAGGACGCAATCCAAGGTCATTCGCTAAATACCTGCAGGATTGTAGTATTGTTGCTCAGTACACTATGTCCGGTACTCTAGAGCAGAATAGAGTGGCTGAGAGACGCAATCGCACCATTATGGATATGGTGCGAAGCATGGTCAACAATTCAACGTTGCCACAATCTTTGTGGGGTGATGCGATCAAAACCGCAGTTCATATACTAAACAGGGTTCCCAGCAAAGTAGTTAACAAAACTCCTTTTGAGTTGTGGAATAAAAGAAAACCAAGTCTCTGATATCTACATGTTTGGGGTTGTCCTGTTGAGGCCAAAGTTTATAACCTGCATGAAAAGAAGCTTGATCCCAGAACCATAAGTTGTTTCTTCATTAGATATTCAGAAATATCAAAAGGTTATCGATTCTACTGTCCTTCCCACTCTATCAGGATTGTTGAGACTGAGAATGCCAGATTCATTGAGGACACTGAAAATAGTGGGAACACGAACATAAGAAATTTTGTATTTGAGGAACAAAGGACTATGACTCCAGTCATAGTCAATCCAGATCACGTGGACATTAATGGTGCAGTCGATTATGCAGTCACTGCAGAACACCACGTAGAACCTCAAATACAAACCACTGATGAGGAAAATCAAGATCAAACCCAGCAAGCTGAACCATTAAGAAGATCTGAAAGAGAGAGAAGGCATGTAAATCGAGACGATTACATTGTATACTTACAGGAGCACGACTTTGACATAGGGAAAGATAAGGATCCTGAATCCTTTACACTAGTCAAACAAAGTACTGATCCTTCTCGTTGGTTTGATGCCATGAAAGATGAGTTGAAATCCATGCAGGACAATAAAGTATGGGATCTTTTAGAGTTACCTGCTGGAATAAGACCGATTGGTTCTAAATGGATATTTAAAACTAAAAGAGACTTCAAAGGTAATGTCGAAAGGTATAAAGCCCGGCTTGTTGCTAAGAGTTTTAACCAACGTGAGGGCATTGACTTTGAGGAGACTTTCTCTCCAGTATTTAAGAAAGACTCATTCAGGATCATAATGGTTTTTGTAGCTCATATGGATTTAGAGTTACATTAGATGGATGTAAAGACTGCATTTCTCAATGGGGATCTAAATGAGAATGTATACATGTTGCAGTCCGAAGGTTTTGTGGCTACTGGCTCAGAACATTTGGTTTGTAAAACTTATGTAATCCATCTATGGGTTGAAACAGACATCGCGACAGTGGTACCTTAGGTTTCATGAAGTAATTTCCTCATATGGCTTTGTAGAAAACACTGCAAATGAATGCATCTACATTAAAACCAATGGGAGTAAGTTCGTTATAATGATTTTGTATGTTAATGACATTCTGTTGGCTAGCAGTAATATCAGGATGTTGAGCGACACCAAGAAATTTTTATCTTAAAGGTTTGAAATGAAAGACCTTGGTGAAGCTTCTTACGTCATCGACATTGAGATTCGCCGTGACAGAACACTTGGACTGCTCAGCCTGTCAAAAAAGGCCTACATTAGTAGGGTACTCGAAAGGTATAACATACAAAATTGTGCTCTAGGAAAGTCGCTCATTATAAAGGGCGACAAATTTGGTTTATTTCAGTGTTCAAAGAATGATTTGAAAAAGAATCGAATGAAAGAATTTTCGTATGCATCAGTATTAGGGAGCACCATGAATGCTCAAGTCTGTATGCGACCGGACATTGCCTTTGTCACTGGAATGTTGAGAAGATATCTATCTAATTCAAGAATACAACATTGGATAGCTGCAAAGAAAGTATTACGGTATCTTCAGAGAACGAAAGACTTCAGACTCACATACAGAAGGTCTGATCAGTTGGAGTTGATCGGATATTCAGACGCAGACTTCGCAGGCTGCATTGACACTAAGAAGTCTACTTCAGGATACATTTTCATGATGGTGGGAGGAGCTGTGTTGTAGAAAAGCGTGAAACAATCTACCACAGCCTCATCCACTATGGAAGCTGAATTTATTGCCTGCCATGAGGCATCTAATCAGGCACGATGTTTACAGAGTTTCTTCTCAGGTTTGCGGGTACTGGAGCATATCCCAAAACCATTGAGAATATTTTGTGATAATTTGGCTTCTATTTCCTTCTCTAGTAACAACAAGTGTTCGTCAAAGTCGAGACATATCGACATCAAGTACCTTATTGTAAAGGAAAAAGTTCAGAATCATCAAGTGTCTGTGGAATTCATCGGCACTAAGCAGATGATTGCAGATCCGCTCACTAAAAGGCTCCCTATCACACCATTTCAGGAGCATGTAACATCCATGAGAGTCATTGATCCCATAGATGTTTTCAGTTAGTGGGAGTTGAGTGTATTTTGATTTTCACAGACACTTAGAGATCTCGTTTTATAAGTTTATTTGGATGATTTTGATATAAAGATTTATTTCTGTTTCTCTATATATATGTGCAAACTTTGATTAAGTAGAACTACAGTCGTGTTTCGTTGGAGACATGTACAAGCTTCAGGACCTCTTAAGGATAGACACATATCATCACAATAAAGTGTGTAATCCTTATACCACATTTTCTAGTTCGTGATATATGTCGTTAAGATTGAAAGTACTTGTGATCACGCTTAATCTCACTTCGCCTAAATTAAATGTTATGACGACTACCGCGTTTCGATACTGACAGTCTTGATGGACCAGATTGAATAGCATTACTCATATTGTCCAATTATTTCATTGGTTAACCATTTAGATGTTTTCTTAATATCAAAAACTTGTTTTCAAAATTTTATGACAATCATTGACGTTGCTCAATGAGGCTCAAGTGGGAGAATATAAGAACTCTATGTGGTGGGCCTTACTAATCAACGATCTGGATTGTATTTTAGTTGGACTGTTTGATTGAGTTAATCAGTGGACCCCACTTAAGGTGATACACTGCGCAATCTATCTGTGTAGCACTGCGTATTTGGGGTGGAATGCTATAGCCTTACACAAGGCAATTTGAGTCGAACCAGGACGCAGCAATGTGGAGCGTGGGAGAGAGAGTTTTGATGGGTTTCAAACTCTCTCTCCACAGTCTCTATAAAAGAGAGCTGGGTCCCCGATCCTGCATAACAACAGAAGACGAATTCCCATCTGATATTCTATATAAGGGTGTGAAGGAAAGGAAGACTACAGCATTAGTATTCTGATATTCTCATCTGGTATTCATGGCATCCCAGTCAAGTAAGCCATCCGAACCCTTGATCCCCATATCCTATGCACAGATAGATCCGTAGGCTTATTTCGCATATAGATTAAGTCCCACAGTGATATATTTAAAAATTCATGCAAGGGATGAAATGCTACAACTGTTATATGTGTGTACAATGTTTTCAGTTAATATGGATTAATAAGGCCCACGTTACACGATTCTTAGAGGGAATACTTACTTACTGTTTCTCTCCCATAAACCTGCCTAATACGCAGACGTCGCTCTCAGGTTCTACATCAAACCGTACGGCGTTGTTAGATTCTCAGTGGAAATCCTCTTTGCATAAACAACAGTTTTAAGAACAGCCCATTTATAAAATACGTCATCTCTTTCCGACTTCAAGTAAAGTACCATTGCAACTTTGTATTATTGCACCAACAATGTTAAAGCGGGTGGGCCCAAATATCAACCAATGTATACACATAGCTTAATCCAAACCGTCCAAATAGTGCACACCACTTTAGACGGGTCCTACAACAAAGTTCACACCAAAAGTAAAACTTATTTCAACAAGCTAATTTGATGTGTCATGTACAGGTATGCCACATGTGCGGTGGTAACATGCGTGTGCACGGAACATGATACTCTTTCAAGCTAAAAAAAAATCTGAAACCAGGAAAGGTTAGCTCTGCTGCATCTTAAGTTCGAAAAAAAAAAGAAAAAAAGAAAAAGAAAAAGAAGGGGTATCTTTCCCACGATAGCATACAAATGGTTTGGTATTTATTTTCGGGAGCTGATTCGCTGCCTCACGAGGCATGGCATTCATTGTGTCTGCACATCACAAGCCATATAAATTGTACATATTTATGATCATCAGGACCAGGCATCATGTGAGTTTCCCTATTGATCGGCGGTTAATAACAAATTTCCATGCGTGGTCTATCCTAATCATCTAAAAATGGGACATTTTCTCAACCAATACGAACCATTACTGAATGCTTTTTGGATCGTCCAAAAAGTATGATAATTTGATCATGGGCCAATCACTACTTAATTTATCAAGTGAACCGTTTTGATCGAATCCACATGTACCTAGATGGCATCACTGACATGCATCAAAGGAAACTTCCATGCCTCGCGATGCATAAAGGAGTATTCGTTCAAACTTCGGAGAAAGAAGAAAAGGAAACAATACTATTTCATCGGCGCGTCGCTTTTGAATGCTTATATTGGTTTATGACGTTGTAATTTCTTTTTCTTTTTCTTTTTCTTTTCTTCTTTTTTTTTTTTTCTCTTTAGGTCTGTCTTTTAGGACTCGAATCCTCCACAACGTCTGTACACCCAAGTCTATGGGGTCCACCATGTTGCACACGTGAAATCCACTCCCTTTATAAGGTTCTACACTTGATGTTAGAACATAATGAAAAAAATCAGGTAGATCTACAACTTGGATGGGCCACACCACATGTAACAATGGGAACCGATGCCAGCCATGGATTTTCATAAGGGGCCAACATGGTGTGTGTCTCTCATCAAACCCATTAATAAGGTGTAACTAGCTAGGATGAATATAAAATACAAATAATCATCTTGATAAAAAACTCGAGCAAGCCACGCCATATAAACTTAGTGATTCTGGCAGCAATTTTACATTACTCCCATTGGTGTGGCCCATATGAGTTTTAAGTCCGAGGTATCCTCCACATATACAGTGTAGATAATATTTACCACTTACCTGATGGACGGAGTGGATTTTACATATATATGATGGTGGGCTCCACAGAACATGGGTGTTTTATGCACTGTGTATTTACAGGTGTTTTGGACGATTCCGGTCCGTCTTGAGGATTCCATGGCAGACAAGGCCTTTTTTTTCCACTAAAAAAATTATTATTTGGATGGTGGGGAAATGAAGGGGCCATTTTTATTCTTTTGAAAGAAATTCCATTGCTGGTGGTCCCACCATGGCGTGCGACTTCCACGCCTTCAAACGTGAGCCGTCGAACTTGTTGGATACGGAAATGATTCCGTGGGGCCCTCCTTCCAACATGCACGTGTCATGATGGAGAATCGGGAATTTCGAAGCGATTTTTATGTCAAACCTACGGGACAATCTGAGCCTTCTGTTAAAATTTAAGTGACAGCTAACGTCACTGCATCGGTGTTGTTTACAGGTCTCTAGATCGAACGACACAGTTCATCATTTCTCCTCCTTATTGACGGTCGAGATTTCCCAACGCGTGTAGACCGGATGTGGATGAACCGCACTAGCCTACCTCGCGCTGGGTTGCTTTCGATCGCTAACCAAGAGCCACCATGTTGGCACTTTCGTGAGGTCCATGCCTTCCATCAGGTATGTTGCCTCGCGTTTACCTTAGATCTTCTTATCCAACCTACCTGATGAACGGTGTGGATCTCATGATGAAAGTGTAGGAAGTGACCTGCCTAAGACATGCGGACACAACTTGCCTGTAATCAGGGGTTACATGGCTCCCCTTTAAACCAAAGACCACCATGATTATTATTATTATATTCACTCTGTTCATCTGTCTAAGGCGGAGTATTTTAAGAGATGGGCCCAGGCCACACTAGGATTGAACGTCCACCGTTGAAACCTTCTTGGGATTCACATAGTTTTGGATCAGGGTTATATATATATATGTGTGTGTTTCCCTTTATTCAGATGGGAATTGCTATGACGAACGGGTTAAATGGCACCAAAACATCATGGTGGTCCTAGAAAAGTTCAACGGTGGTAGGCATTTAAATATCTGCGTTTCCTGTGGTGTGGTCCACCTAAAATTTGGATCTGCTTAATTTTTAGGCCCATGCCCTAAAATGAGCTGTCGAAACGGATGGACGGCATGGATATACAAGACATAGATCAATGTGGGCCCCATGATCACGGTCTCACCAAATCCGCGTTATGAAAGGAGCTGATACAGATGAATATAATACAAATATCAGGGTGGCCCCGCACAGCTTTGGGTGACAGAGCTCTTTAACCCCGGATCACGGGCAAGTCGTGTCATGTGCACTTTACGTGATGGATGGACAAGATCTTATCAAGTGTGACACATCGACACGTGTTCTGCTACATCACCATACATGTCTATGCAATCATGTGACTCCTGGTGGAGTATACGTGGCAAGCTTCCATTTGTTCCCTCCAATCCACCGAAAGCTATAGACGGTATCTTCCAAGGTCGTCTCTCCAGGCCCCAAGGAAATGGAAAAAAGCAGATGAGAAAAAAGGAAAAGGAAGAGAAATCACCGGTGAGGACGCGACACGTGTGAGTGCTGACGTATACGAGCCGCTGGCTTGAGAGTGACGTCACGCGCATACACCGTAGCCAGCGGCCGTAACTCTACTGATCCGGGTCGTGGTCTGACGCAACCCCCTTCCCTTAGTCGTTTTCCAGGATGGCTTCTGGCCTCCAGCACGTGACGTAAGCACGCGAGGATGACCTTAACGTGACGTCATGATCCTCCCTTCTACATGTGCCTGGCCCACCTCGCTCTCTTTAAATAGAAACCGAAACACCGCTCGTCCTCCAGAGTAAAAAAGAGATCGCTTCCTTCTCTCTATTTAACGGAATCCGTTAGTTGTTAGCGGAGATGCAAGGGATGTGGTCCGGTGCGTTAACTGACGGTGGTGGTCTGGAGCTGACGACACCAACGAACGCGCCGTTATCGATCGACGTGGCGGAGACGCCGGAGAAGAGGATCCAACGGTTGATTTCGGAGAACCCGGCGATCATCTTCAGCCGCCCGTCATGCTGCATGTGCCACGTCATGAGGCAGCTGCTTGCCTCGCTGGACGTGCACCCCACCGTGATCGAATTGGACGATGGAGAGATGGACGACGCGAGACAAGCGCTCCGCGCGCACGGTAGCGTGTCGGCCGACGGTGTGCCCGCGATCTTCATAGGTGGGGCCTACGTCGGCGGGCTAGACAGCCTGATGAAGCTGCATCTCAGCGGCGGACTTGTGCCGAAGCTGAAAGAAGTTGGCGCGGCTTGGCTATGATGACGGGAGTGGCCTGGTTTCCGTAATTTTTCTGTCCATCTAGGGTAATATTGTCAAAATTCGCTTCCCTCACACGGTCATCCGACCTGGCACTTGGGCAGGAGATCTATCAAGTGGGACCCACCTTGTAGATAATTTGCCCAAAATCTCTGGATATTTTATCAGAAAGGATACTCACGAGTGAAAGATAGATGGACGGTAGATCGTCCGTTGTGTCGTACATGCAGGCCTATCCAATAGTCTAAAAGCTTGCATTTTCTCTCAGATCATCTGTACAGTGCGTTCCCCAGGATGCACGGTTTGGATTATCTTTTTGCCAGTTTCGCACGTGTGATTGCTTGTAGGGATGCTCATGGAAAGTTGCGTGTAAGGTTAGCAGCTCTCTCAGGGTTATATAGTTGTAATTTCAAGCGTTTATGAACTGGGTTTGGGTTTTGTCACAAGAAAAGACTGATATTTAAGTTGTGGTGTCTCATACATGGCACAGATGTTATATATAGACATCAATCCGCACCGTTGATATGGTGGGGGCCGTTATGAATTTAACATAGCCTCCAGAACTCATATCTTGAACACGTGTAATAATTCAATTGTTGCTTATCGTACGAACGGTCAAGATAAAATGATCCAATGTCCAAATTCAATTCCGTGAAGCCGAATTGGGGCTATCCGGGATCCAAGAGCCGTATTGTAATTGGCACCGCACATTTGGGGCTATCACAAAATAGATAGTCTACCCTGTTTGTCAAACTCTATTAAATGGTGGTAACTCATCCTCCATCATTGTGGCATGTCAGTCAACGATTACACGGAGACCACCCAAAGCTGAGTTGAGATCCATTGTGGCTCCGAAAGTCATGGTGATTAGTGAGACTGAAGGTCAACTAAAGTCCAATGGACCAATACACTGGAGAAATCAGACGGTCAGGATCGTCCTTGATGAGTGTAATAAACGTTGGTACTCTGGAAGAGTGTGATGGATGATACGCAAGCATTTATACACTCCTGCTGCACTGGTGGTTCAAATTGAGGGTCCTCGTTTATACCTATCAGTAACCAAAATTACATTAATTTCGTTATCCGTCTGTCGGAGCGGTGGGACACTTAATTGGACGGTTGGAAATGAAAACATACCAGCTGTTAAGATTTTTCAACCAGATTTTGGGAGTGGTGTAACAGCGGGTTCAAGAGTTTAATAAGTTTAATTTTAGTTAATATATGAAGTGTATGTAATTTTCGAGTGCGGGTGCATCAAGTGCCATGTCCTGCCAGAGTATCAAATAACTCCCAAGGGCGATGCTCGATCCACGACAGAGAGAAGGATTTAGATGGTGATGATTGAGGCGCATGTGTGACACGTGTACGATGGTAGTTACGTATTAATGGAGAGAGGTGCCATAATGGAGCAGGACGTCATGTCAGATCGTTGGGGTTGGAAAGGGTAGTGCTGACGAATTTCACCTCGACGAGTGCGCTCTGCTCTTTTTAGCTTTTTCTTTTAAAAATTTTTATCCCTCTCTATTTATTTATTTTTTAATTTTTTTTAAAAAATAATAATAATAATTTACTTTTAATAAACCTATACTCCAGAAGAGATGGTGACGGTTCATACGTTGTCACGTGGATGAGATCCGCCCCGTCTATCAAGTGCACCACCGCGTTAGCCGTTGATCCCGAGCATTTCACTGATCCAAAACTCAGTTGGGCCTCTTAATAAAAGACGGTTTAAAACTTGCGTAAACTTCTAAATTCACATGATGTGGCCCACCTGAGTTTAAGAATGATATGATTTTTTTATAGTATCCTCATCCTTGTTTTTTTTTTTTGTGTGAGATGAATGGATTCGATGGTATATATAAATCAAAATAGGCTCCACATCAACTAATAGTGGACGTCCAATACCAATTGTTCCCTCCAGTGTGGCCTACCTGAGTTTTGGACCGTCCTGATTGTAGGGTTGTAGTGCGTACATGAGGCAAGGCACCAGATGAACGGGATGGATCTGATGCACGTGGTTTCCTGCATGCCGTTCACCCCTGCATGACCACGCCTAACCAGGCTAGCGCCGTTCTTTCCATTTCAACCATGTATTAGTTGTCCACTGGTAATTAAATAGGTTATAGGGATTAAAAGTAGCGGTCCACAATCAATTTAAAATAGTCCATTGACCAGAGGTTGCGATCGTTGAATCTGGATGACTCTCCCCTATCCAAAAGAAGGTCCACAAGATCACCGGTCGTGATCATCTAACTATTCTACGTGTAGGAAATCCTGTGCATTAGCAAGTTGTAAAAAACTATGAAAGTTTTAAAAAACCTGGAGAAAGTTTAAATCACTGGCTGCTCTGCCTTAGCGACGAAGCATTAGAAGTGGGTCCCACTTCCTATTTCATAATAATACACTAATGTGCGCTGTTTGGTTGTCTTATTGTCTTATTACTCATTTCTTTTTATTATTTTTCAATCTATCTTGTCTTTAGTTGATGTAGTCAATCGCCATACGCTATCCCACCCACATACAGGGGAAAGAGAAAGGTCGTGCGGTGTGATTGCTGACAGGAACTACTTGGTATATTCTACTAAGATCTGTGCGGTCCACCTATTACTGCCGTGGGTGAATAATGACCAAAAAGAGGGTATATTCTACTAAGATATGTGCAGTCCACCTATTACTACTGTTGATGCACAAATCTGGTTCACCCTTGCCGAACTCCGAGCATTCGCGCCAAGCCTTGTAAGCTTGCATAGGAGAAGGACAGAGGAGACCCTGGCTAGATCAGGGAACCTTTCGATGCTAAAGTCAGGCTAGGAATTTGGGTTTAAGTACTATGGGTAGGTTTCGGGTGAGAGATTTGCGTACTTGTTGTTGAGACTCAAATATTGCATAATTTTTCTCATTTATATCTTGGTTTTATGAACATAAATCATCTTAATATTTTATTTTACTCATGCATGTGTTACAAGGTGAATTTATGTACTTGGATTGAAAAATGGTGTTAAAAGCATAATTTTGATGCTCAAGAATTACTAAGGCAAGAGATGGATCTTAGGAGACCAAGATTGAAGAATTCACATGCCAAAGATCCAAGAAAACCGAGTGAAGAATAAAGAAAATTGAAGATTTGAAGTGAAGAATCCTGAAATCATCCTGAAAAAGTGTATTTTAAAGCTGTGAAGTTTATTTTGAAAAATTGTGCAGCAGGAAGTCTGTTTTGAACGAACTATGCAGCGAGAAGTCTATTTTGAAAAAAATATGTATATTTGAGGCGATTTCTAGGATTTTTTAACTTTATACGAAAATTGGAGTTCCCTACTTATAAATAGGGGTTCCTAGGGCATTCTTAAACATTATTCAAGGCATCCCAAAGCAAAATTTAGGGTTTTTAAAGAGTTTTTAGTTTTATTAAAGTTTTATAAGTTGTTTTATTTAAAGATCTTTTCTATTTGCATTTTCTTTCTTTATTTCTTGTTGCTTTTTTATTTCTGCAATTTAATTATATTTTTCTAAGTTCCTTCTAGCTTGGTTAGAAGGAAAGCACATGGGTTTAATGTTTCTTTAAGATTATGATGATTGATTGTTTTAATGATGAAAAGAATGGTGTATGCATGTTATCTATTATTTAGGTTTTGTTTTTTATCCTCTTGTAAGATCTATATGTTTCCATCATATGAGATCCACATTGATGGATAGGTTTACCCTAGATCAATCAGATTTTCTAGATATGAGAGGTTCTCAACCTGTTATATTTCTTTGATATTTATTATCTTATAGATATTGAATACTTAAAATCACTGGCGCTTGAGAATATATGTCAATGGTGCAAATCCATAATTTTTTAATATTTTATATTATTTATTAAAATATTTAAACTATTTTATTTTTTGACTAGGCTGACCATACTGCTCAGATCCTAGTTGTGTTATCCAAGTCATCATGATTTTGGAACATTAACCTATGTGTGGAACTTTGAAGCTTGGGTGTTATTTTATTCAGTTGAATTACATCCATTCAAAAATCCCAAAATCAAATCATCAGATTAATTTTTATTACTTAGTTTGTTTTGCATTTGATTTTTTCCTTCTTACAATTCATCTCTCTGTGGGATCGACCCTGTATTCACGGGATATTACTTACGAACCTCTGCACTTGGAGGCAAGCAATCAAGTTTTTGGCGTCGTTGCCGGGGAGAGACTTAGAGAGATCAGATCTGTGCAAGATAGCTAAGGTAAGTTTTTTTTCTAGGGTAAGTTCTCTTCTAAACCTTCCAAATTTTCTGTAGATTTTTCTTTTATTTTCTTTTCTTTTTCTTTGAAAATAAATTCAGTTGGGTCTTTCAAACACTAACTATGACATAAGGTTGCCCTATTTGGGATTTCATCACCCAAGTGCTATGGTTGTCCTACAGTTGCTGTTTGATTACAAAGATCATCCGCTGAATCTATTTTTCAGATTAACATAGTTTAATTTCTGCATTAGTTTTATTTTTGTTGATTTATTTATTTATTTATTTTTTGTGGATTGAACCCTCATGGTTGGCCCTGCCGCCTGGGTTGTTGATTTATTTTTGTGGTGAACCCTCATGGTCCTTCACTGGGTTGTTGATTTAAGTTTTTATTTTTATTTTAAGTATCATACTCGCTATTTGAATTAGTGGTATTTTTTGTGTAGAGTGGATGGTTTATGTCCCGTTGGAGTAGGGATCAAAACAATCGACTCTCCTCTGAAGGCGGACTAGTTCCAGGCCTTGATCATTCACTTAGAAGAGGCACTCAACATCACTTGGATTCCATGGCAGACCTAGTTGATAATTTAAATCCAAATCTGTCAGATCCAACTATAAATCAAAATAGAAAAAATCAATTTAATCCTCCTCTCGAGAATGAAAATGAAGTCCATAAGAATGTGTTAAACCAATCACGGACTTTACGTGAACATTTACACCCTGAAAGATCAACTTTACCATCTTGCATAATGTTCCCTCCTCACACAGGGAACATTGATTTTAAACCAGGTGTGATTCAATTAATTCCTAAATTTCATTGCTTGGATTCTGAAAGCCCCTACTTGCACCTCAAGGATTTTGAGGAAGTAATTGCAACGTTATAAGTAAATAATGGCAATAGGGATGTACTTAAGCTTAAGTTATTCTCATTTTCTCTAAAGGATCGGGCCAAAGCATGGCTCAACTCTCTAAGACCTAATACCATCACTTCATGGCAAGCTTTAAGTAGAGAGTTTTTGAAAAAGTTCTTTCCCGAGCACAAAACAAATGCACTGAAACAAGAAATCATGTCATTTTTCCAAAAGGGGAATGAACTATTTTTTCAAGTTTGGGAGCGCTTCAAAGACATCCTAATTACTTGTCCACATCATGGTTATGAACCATGGCACATGATTGATGCTTTCCGAAAGGGGCTCACCATGGATACCCGTCAGTTCATAGAGATGATGTGTGGTGGAACCTTTCTTGACAAAGATCATAATGAGGCTTGAGATTTTTTAGATATGTTAGTAGAGAATACGCAGACATGTGATGTCTCTGCTAAATCAGACCAAACTAGACCCATTCCTAGAGAGAAAGCGGGGATGTATGTCCTAAGAGAGGAAGACGACCTTAATGCGAAATTCGCTGCATTAGCTAGAAAGGTCAAAGCCTTAGAAATTAGGAAGGTTGATATGGTTAAAGCAAACACTTCCTTAGGTAATTTTTGTAGCATTTGTGGTGGTACAAACCATAACACAAAAGATTGTCCAATGATCTCAGTTGTACAAAATATCACGCATGATCATGATCAAGCAAATACTTTAAATAACTACCAAAGGTCAGTTATGCAACTAATCAGGGTCGAATATTGCATATCAGACCCCAGCAATTGCCCAATTTTATGATATCATTAGTAATTCGTGACAACCAAGCTTGAGACCAACACTTATCTCACAGATTAACTTTTCACTTTACCAGCCCTTGGTTTCCTTTATGAGCAGAAACACAAATGAGGGGAATCAAATTCTCACCTATAGGGAGCAAACCTATGGCGAAAAACTTGTCACTAATTTTTTTTTTTTTTTGTCAACTATGGAGAATCAAATCTACACCTATAGGGAGCAAACCTATGGTGAAGATTTCGCCTTTTAATTCTTCTTTTTACCGAGTTAATCATTCAGTTATCAAACCAACACTTAATGTGTAAGCGAGATGTGATATGTGAAATCATGGCTCAATCAATGTTTACAACTTCTAATCATGGATTAACAATTCAAAATTGACTGTGAAATCAAGCAGATGGCCGAATCCGAGAGTCATAAGTTACCAACATCACATATCTTATAATGTTAAAATCACAACTATCCGTCAAAATCACTTTAAATTCAACAGAAATTCCATAAAAAATTTTTAAAATTTTCACAAATTTTGCTAAAGACCAAGAAAATACTGATTAGGTAACCTAATCTCCCACCCCCAACCTAAAATCTACATTGTCCTCAATGTAAAAGAAATAAACAAACAATGCACATGGAACAACGAAAGTAAAAGAGGAGTGAGGGAAAGATAGTACCTGGACGGAGAATCAAGAGGAGTCCTCAGAAAAAATATCATCGCAAAACAGGTTAGCATAAGAGAGAAATCAACATAAGAAAAAAAAATAACAAAAAGAAAAACAAAAGAAGATCCTACCTATACCACTTTCGCAGGTGCTCTCGATTGCATTTAGCGCATGCAACAAGCCTTTAAACCCCTAGGTTACCCCTAGTGGACGAGTTGTAGTCTCGTGAGGGTTTCATGATAATGTTACCCACAAACATTGAAGTAACTAACTACAAAAAAGCATAAAACAAGCCGATCAAGTTGCCTCCCAGAGCGCTAAGTTTACCGTCTATCTTAAAACAACATAAAGGAAACTACTCTAGTCCTAAGAAAGCGGAAAAAACTACTCAATGTCATCTTTGAGGTTCCTCCTCCGGCCAAGATGTCGTGATAAATTTCTCAGTAGGTTTCTTAACAGGATCATCCAAAAGCCCTTTTTGCAATAGGCTTGGATGCCCTGGAGCACGACATTCCAGAGAAACTTACGTACCTCATCAAAAAATTTTCGTTGATTCGCCTGAGGTATCCAGAGTATATATGATTCACTGCGACAGAAGAAGTTTCGAAGTTAGTATCCCATGGTGAATCAGAGACCACACATAGATGAAAGTCAGAAAAATTCTCAGAAAGTGACGTAGTCTCAACACATTTTGAAGTAGCAGACTTCGATTCAATTTTTAGCTCCGCTTCCCTTATTGGTAAATAGTGAGGATCTATGGAAGGAGGGGCTTCAGAGTAAGGGTCCTCTCGGTCAATGATGACTACCGAGATATTGTTTTGCAAGGCATTCACTATGTTTCTTAACATGGGATCGTCTGAATCTGCAAAGTGTGCCAAGCAATCATCCAAAGAGTTGGGACATTCAGCTGAGAGTGACTCATTGTCCACATTAGAGCTCGTGATGATCTACCCAAGGAATCCATCATTTTTGAAGGTAACCGGAGGTGTGCTCTCTTGCTCCAGCCCTGCATAGACAGATTGAGGATCAGTATACGTAGCATTGATGTGTGGACTTTGTTCATTGATACTACTCAGAAAAGGCGATGAATCGTCATTATTCAACAGTTCAGATGGTAGCCTCAACTGAGTGGTTTCAAATTCAAGAGTCATATCGAGTAGCTCGTCCATCTCCCGAATCATATCTTCATGAAATTCAGAGGAGTGGTCCAAATACGTTTCACAAGAGTTAGAAAGGTCGGTTGTGAGGGGCCCGTCCTCTACCTTTAAATCAGACATGTTAGAGGAGGGGAGTGGCTCATTATGACCGACCACTTCGTGTACGTCTTGATCATTGACTTGGACCAAATTTGAGATTGATGCGAAGGGAATTTGGGTTGCACATTCATAATCATCTTCCCAATATGCATCATCATCTACTTCCATGCAGTGCACACTTGGGATGAGATCGCTTTCCTCACATTCTATTTCCAGATTGGGTTGAGGTTCGTATAAACTAACCTCTTCCTCTTTATTGAACTCAAGTGTGTCATGTGAGTGGGGTGTGTCATCATCATTATATTTGAAAGACAACCATGTTTCTTCCCCATCCTTTTGAACAGTCATTGAGATCGACTCATCGGGGAATTGAACCGTATGCTCATTAATGGAATCCAACTCCTCATTCCAAATTCCAGATTTCATCAAAAGCGAGTGAGGATCACTTTCTTCGCATTGTATTTCTGGATTGGATTGTAGTTGGGATGAGCGAGCTTCTCTATCCTTTCAATCGCGAATGAGTGCTTCTAATGATTTCATCAATTTTGCAACATCTTTGGTTTAATTGTTCTGGATCAAAACATGAATCCTCTTGGATCGTTTCGGTTGGATCTCAAAGGTATGGGATCCAAGAGAATAATTATTACAATATGTTGTTGGTTCATCTTCCCGCTTTGATGATTCCATGGTTATAGTCATATTGATCATACATGGGAGAATATGATGGTTGATAATAATCCTCATTCCCATAATGATGATCGTATATCGGCCCTACTAACCGATGGAACATAATGTTCTAGTCGGTTCTCAAATTCTCGATGGAGAGAAATCTTGAGGTATATGTTGAATTCCACAACCTTCAGGCATTTTCCAATAAAATCTATCCAACTCAGCATATGCATGTACCCACGATTCCATGGTAGAACCTTAACTCTGAGTCTAATCCTAGAAGAAATCAAAATCCTACAAAGAATACCGAAAGTAAAGGAGAAGTTAGAAAGATGTTACAGTAGAAGTTCCTATGTTAAAAACTGCACAACAAAAAAAACAAGTTAGTATCTAGGGATAAAACCTAATCTAGAAAAAATAAAGAAAGTAACGAAATTAGGACGAAGTTACCAAGTTAAAATATCTATCAACGACCCTACAAGACAGAAAGGTTAGTTCTAAAAATTAAATAAAAAAAATTTCAAAACTAAAGTTAGTAAAATCCTAAGACTATGAATTATGATAAGAGAGAACCCTAAATTTAATTTGGACAAAAGCAGGTCCCGAACGGCAAAAACTTGATGTTTTATTTAAACCAACACGATTTAAATGATTTTTAAACTCGCAAGTATACGAATCAGATGCAGATATGGTACGTATTACGAGATCGTTCCCACGAGGACTGGTCGTCACACTTCAAACCTATAATTCTCCTTAACTAATTCAACAAATAATGGAGCGAATTACTAAGCACAATTCTAGGAAAAAAACAATTAAGAACATGGAAGAAAATTTAATCAGAGAGAGAGCACTAGGACTTTCGAATCCACCCCGAATTATCCTAACCCTTGTTTTGTCTGTTGATTCACCTTGATATAGATTAATACCACTTAGATAGAGAAAGCACAATCTGTGTCCTAAATCGAGCATCTGATTGCTAATTCCTTTAAAGCAATGCCATGAACAACATATTCCATGTCCTTGGTGGGTACATGGAATGTACATTCATTAAAGCATCTGTTCTTCCTCTATAGGAAACTGTTCTTGATCGGACACAAGCACACATAATAAGCATCTAAACAACATCCATATATATACTTTGGTCAAGTTCATAGATGGAGAAGTATAGAATTTAAACCCATAAAGCCCACTTAGAGAAAGAAACAAATTAATTAATATTCAAAGTAAATCAACCAATACAAGAGCTAATCAAATTAGGGGCTTCATCTCACCCTAGGCCGAGAGATTAGTGACCCATAAAATCCATAAAAATATTAAACAAAATTCATAAAAATTAAACACCAAACCAATCGATCTCTCTCTCTTCCTCCTTCTCTTTCTTCTCTTTCTTCTCTCCCTGGCTCTGGATCTCGAATTCCCTAGTTCTCAATGCCTTTCCCACGTCCAAAACTACCCTTTTATAGCTGCTGGATGGCTGGAGTTGGTGGCAGAGTCCTAGAAGGACTCGGAGTACCAATTTTCACAGCCGTGATCGGTGGGCCCCACAGAGGTGTTTTCTGAAAAATCCACCCCGTCCATTGGATTCAGGACGAAATTTCAGTCAAGAATGGGTGGTTTTAAAGGTCTATTAACGCGACCCACAGAAGAAAATACGAAAAGATCAGTTTTGAACGTCGCCGAGCAGCCCTTTTGTGGCCTCCTTGCACCGCACACCTGTGTACGCATGGGAGTGAACAATCGCATGGTTTTGTAGTTCTCGAACCCATCTACACGATGGACGGCTCGGATCCGTGCGATTCACGGGTGGGGCCCACTGTCTTCCGCAAAATCGGCCAGCGGTCCGTTCGCAGAGCGTAAAGCGGTGATGCTTTGCGTGTTCGGTGATCCCCACGGTGATACATTCGTGGAAATCCGACCCGTTCATTGGATTCCGGCACAATTTCGGTCGAATGGGTGGTTTTCATGGAGTTTTAGTGCGGTCCATCTGTATAAAATCAATTCACCGTCCATCCAAGGTGTTTTCGACGATCTACGTGTTTTCGTATGTATGTGACCAAAATTTCACCTAGGCGAGGGTATGTCCGCCCTAGAAGCGGATGGACGGCTTGGATTGTTCATTTGGACAACGAGTGGGACCCACAACTCGATCCAGCGGTCGGACGACGTTAACGCTGGACGGCTCTGCCGTTTCTGAGAAGACGGGCACGGGTCAGCGCCTCGGCCCGCCCATCTGGCGGTGCGGTGCACAAATGTAGGTGCACGTGTCTTTGTGCACACTCTGGTACATGGCCCTCCGTGATGTTTACGAGAAATCTACTCCGTCTATCCTCTTTATCTCCCTAATTAATGGGTTGGGACCAAAGTTGAGGCATATCCTGCTATCAGGTGGGCCTGAAATCAACGATTTGTGGGCTGATTTGTCAGTTGGAGCACTTCCCGAGATCATCAATAGCTGAAATTTAATATGTATGGTTAATTCACGTCCCCCATCACATGTATGAAGTTTCGAGTCAATTGGATGGTGGGAACCATGTGATCATGCAGTTTTCACCAGTTTCGGGCCTCTTTGGCTTGCTTTCCTCAGATCCCAGGCGTGTAAAATCTTCACTATTGGTTTTCTGGAGTCCATCCCGTGCTCTGGTAATTTTAGAACGTCAAATCCATGCCTTTGACATCAATTTCCAATTAACGCTCCTGATTTCATCCTGTAATAAAAACACGAGTAATATACTCCATTAAACCTTATCATGTACGTAAAATTGGGCAATTGCTGGGGTCTGATATGCAATATTCGACCCTGATCAACAACCAATGTGAAACACCTATAATCCAAATTGACGTAACCATCCTAATCTTAATTGGAGGAATGAACCACAAATTAATGCGCGTAATGCAGCTCAAATGCCTCCACAAAATAACTTCTTTGGGGCACCTAACAATGCACCATAAGTGCCCCCACCAAAGCGATCATCTGTGGAGGATGCATTGATCGCATTTATGAACTCTCAAGCTCAAATGAATCAATCTTTAATCCAATCAAATCAGGAATTAAAGACAGCTGTGGCTAGGATTGAGACTCAACTAAATGCTAGGGAAAAAGGCACCCTTCCTTCTCAACCTGTGTCAAACCCTAGAAACATACATTTCATTGGAGACTCAAATCCAAGTGAGCTACATCATGAACAAGTTAAGGCCATCATTACCTTGAGAAGTGGAAATGAGGTCGATAACAAGATAATGCAACTGGTAGAAATACCGGAGGATGAGCCACTGTCTCAAGAAAATGATGAACCAGCTATGGTTCAAAAGCCGCAACAACAAAAGGATAAAGAGACTAAGTCATATGAGCCTCCAGTTCCATTCCCATCTAGACTTCGGAATCCGACTGTCCCCATGAAATATCAAGAGATGTTGGATGTGCTCTAAAAGGTTACTGTCAATATTCCTCTGCTTGATGTCATTAGACAAATTCCATCATATGCTAAATATCTCAAGGACTTGTGCACTGTAAAGAGGAAATTAAATGTGCACAAAAAGGTCTTCCTTACTGAGAAAGTGAGCGCTATCATTCAACAAAGGGTTGTACCCAAATACAAAGATCCGGGAAGTCTCACTATTCCTTGTATTATTGGGAATTTCCAAATTGAGCATGCTTTGCTAGATTTGGGTTCAAGTGTCAACTTAGTACCTTATTCGGTTTACAAACAAATGGGGTTAGGCGAGTTTAAACTAACCACGATTACACTCCAACTCGCTGACCGCTCCATTAAGGTACCAAGGAAAATTTTAGAGGACGTGCTAGTCCAAGTGGAGAAAGTCTACTTCCCCGTGAATTTTATTGTACTAGACACTGAACCATGTGTAAATGCTAGCGCTCAAGTTTCTATCATTTTAGGCCGCCCATTCCTAGCAACTTCAAATGCAATCATAAATTGCAGGAATGGAATAATGAACTTGTCTTTTGGTAACATAACTTTAGAGCTAAATATTTTCAATCTATGTAAGCAGCCCATTGATAATAATGAAATCCATGAGCTGAATTTCATGGACTGCTTATAGAAGAAGAGGAATTGGAACCTAGTCTGACTGAGGAATTGATTCAAGTCATTAGGGACTTGAAAAATTCTGATTTAGAAAAAGTGTTTACTGAAATTCGTGATGATAATGAGAGCATTACCACCCAGGACATTGGTATGTACTAATAGAGACTGCGCACTCAAATTCTATCTATCGAGGACTCGCGACCTCTGCCATCACCAACCAATGTTCCAAAGCTTGATTTAAAACCACTATCAAATAAGCTTAAGTATGTATATTTAGGTGAAAATAAAACTTATCTTGTGGTGATCTCTTCATTTTTAGACAAGGATCAAGAGATTAAATTGTTGAATGTTTTAAGGGACCACAAAGGAGCCTTGGGCTGGGCCATTTCTGACATCAAGGGTATAAGCCCTTCCATATGCACCCATTGGATCCACCTCGATGAGGACGCCAAACCAATTAAACAACCTCAAAGGCGTTTCAATCCAAACATGATAGAAGTTGTAAAAAATGAGGTGATCAAATTATTAGATGTGGGAATTATCTACCCAATATCTAATAGTGTTTGGGTGAGTCCAACTCAAGTAGTCCCAAAGAAATCCGGAATAATTATTGTGCAGAATTCTATATAATGAACTCATACCAACACGTGTCACCATAGGTTGGCGTGTTTGTATTGACTATAAAAAATTAAACCAGGTTACAAAGAATGATCATTTTCACTACCATTCATTGATCAAGTTTTAGAGAGGGTAGCAGGTCACTCCTTGTATAGTTTTCTTGATGGATATTCTGGATATAACCAAATAGAGATAGCCTTGGAAGACCAAGAGAAAACCACGTTCACTTGTCCATTTGACACATTTGCTTTCAAACGGATGCCATTTGGATTGTGTAACGCTCCAGTAACTTTCCAACGGTGTATGTTAGGTATTTTTTCAAATATGGTTGGAAAGTTTCTTGAGGTTTTCATGGATGACTTCTCTGTATTTGGGAGTAGTTTTGAGGAATGCCTCGACAATTTATCTCTTGTCTTGTCTAGGTGTGAAGAGAAACACCTTGTCTTAAATTGGAAGAAATGTCATTTCATGGTTCAAAAGGGAATTGTTTTGGGTCATGTTATCTCCAAAAATGGAATCGAGGTAGATCACTCAAAACTCGACATTATTGCTAATCTACCTATCCCCCGAACTGTTAGAGATAATTAGATCACTTCTAGGGCACGCTGGTTTCTATAGAAGATTCATTAAGGACTTTAGTGTCATTACTAGACCCTTGACTAATCTTCTTTAAAAGGATGTTACATTTAAGTAGATAGATGAGTGTGCAAGTGCTTTTAATAAAATTAAATCATCCTTTACCACTGCACCTATCATGCGTCCACCAGATTGGACACTTCCTTTTGAACTAATGTGTGATGCAAGTGATTATGCCATAGGGGCTGTTTTAGGCCAAATGAAAGATAAACGGCTCTACGTTATTGACTATGCGAGTAGAACTCTAAACTCAGCCCAAGTAAACTACTCAACAACTGAAAAAGAGTTACTTGTAGTAGTTTTTGCTTTAGATAAGTTTAGGTCCTACTTGCTGGGATCTAAAGTGGTCATTTTCACGGACCACTTGACTTTGAAATATTTGTTATCTAAGAAGGATATAAAGCCGAGACTTTTGAGATGGATCCTCCTACTCCAAGAATTTGACTTAGAGATAAAAGACAAGAAAGGAGTAGAAAACGTAGTGGCCGATCACCTTTCCAAATTGCTGTTAGATGATTCCATTGAGGAAATGCATATTCAGGATACTTTTCCTAATAAACAATTATTTGTGATCTCCAAATTGCCTTGGTATGCAGATATAGTGAATTATCTTGTAATAGGAAAAATGTCATATCATTGGAAGTCACAAGATAAGAAGCATTTTAAAACCGAGGTTAGGAGCTTCTGGGATGACCCGTATTTATATAAATATGAGACTGATAAAATTTTTAGACGTTGTATCCCAGAGGATAAAGTTCAGAGCGTTATTTCTTTTTGTCACATGGAAGCATGTGGTGGCCATTTTTCTGCTAAGAAAATCACTGCAAAAATCCTGCAGTGTGGTTTTTACTGGCCTACCATGTTTAAAGACATCCATGCTTTCTGTGTTGCTTGTGATAGATGTCAAAGGTTGGGAAGAGTGTCCCGGCGCAACATGATGCCTTTATCTCCAATTTTACCATTGGAGATTTTTTATTATTGGGGTATTGATTTTATGGGCCCATTTCCAACTTCTTTTGGATTTCTTTATATATTAGTTGGTGTGGACTATGTTTCAAAGTGGATTGAGGCAATTTCGAGTAGGACCAATGACAATAAATTGGTCATATGATTCCTCAAGGAAAATATTTTTTTCTAGATTTGGAACTCCAAAGGCTATTATAAGTGTTGGCGGGTCTCACTTTTGCAATAGGACATTTGAGGCTTTGATGAAGAAATATGGCATCAAGCATAAAGTGAGCACCTCATACCACCCATAAATGAGTGGGCAAGCTGAGATTTTTAATCGGAAAATTAAACACATTTTAGAGAAAACTATAAGGCCAGATAGGAAAGATTGGTCCCTCAAACTATCTGACGCTTTATGGGCTTATAGGACTGCTTATAAGACCCCGATTGGAATGTCTCCATACAGATTGGTGTATAAGAAGGCTTGCCACTTGCCTGTGGAATTGAAACATAAATCCTACTGGGGAATAAAGAAATTAAACTTTGATATGGACCAAGCAAGTGGACAAAAAAAATTAGAGTTGAATGAATTAGAGGAGCTGATGAGAGACTCCTATGAAAATTCTAAAATCTACAAAGAGAGGGCCAAAGCTTTTCATGACAAAAATATCCTGATGAAGAATTTTGAACCTCAGCAAAAGGTCCTATTGTACAATTCCCGTCTCCAGTTCTTTCCGGGAAAGTTAAAATCAAGATGGACAGGCCCCTTCATTGTGAATAATGTTTATACTCATGGGGCTGTTGAAATTGAGAATCCACGTAATGGCAATGTGTACAAGGTTAATGGTCAGAGATTGAAGCCTTATGTGGAAAACTTTCATTTGGGAGAGGAGTCATTCCCTCTTTATGAGCCGGAATATTCAAATTGATGCTCCTAGTCTGACGGAGCATTTGTGTAGGATTTGTATCATATTCAATTTTTTTGGTGTCACCTAGCAAGTGAGTTTTTCATGGCAGGTACTATCCACCCTTTCTTTTATTTTTATTGTTCTCTGTATTACATTATCATTACATTGGGGACAATGTAGATTTTAGGTTGGGGGTTGTGGATAGTCATCCATGTAATAATCATCCATGTGAGATTTTTTTTTTCCTTTTTTGGTTATTATTATTATTATTTCTTTTTTATTTTTAGGTTTTGGTTTGTTTCTATTTAAGTTTATGGGGAAATTTTTTTCAACATTTTCAAAATAATATATACAAGAATGTAAACATGATATTATGCGAATTCCAAAGGCAAAGTTAATACTTAGTCTAGGTCGATAGTAGTCGAAAATCTGATAACTGAAAATTATAGACTTGAGTTCAATTATCTAATCACTAGTTTAAAGTGAGTTATAATTTGATGTACCGAATTCACAATATACCCTAACTAACTAAGTGAGGAATATGATATGTGAACTAGAATAACAATTTTTTATTCAAACAAGGTTGAATGAAATAGTATCATTGATATATGCTTAAAAAAGAGAATATTGAAGGAAAAAAAGAGTGATAGAAAAAAGAAATTTTTATTATAGAGCATAAATGCAATGACCATAACAATCGTGTCAGTAATCTGGAGTAAGAATACCTAAGTATCCATTACTGTTACCATTACAAGTACGATACCTTAGGTTATAAAGCAAACCGGGTGAGAATCTTCATCTAAGGGTGGTCTATAATAATGAGGATATGATGATAAAAGAAGAAATGACATGAAGAAAATAAGATAACTAGAGATTTCATATTCTTGGAATGATTGAAAGGAGTTAGGATAGAGAACATGTATATTTATCAAAGTTAGACTAGTGTCACGAGCACCTAAGTATATTGGATCATAATTATTCTAAATTTTGATTAGGTCTCTGAACTCAAGGATGTAATGGATTAAGAAATTGATATTCTAACTAACTTCAGACTTAGGGTAAGTATTGTTTTATTTTGAAATTCATATGATGAATGGAGGCATAATTGTATAAATTTCTGAGTGTTGAGCTATTTTTCATGTTTTCAATGTTTGTGGGTAACATTTCTGGAGACCTTCACGAGACTATAACTCGTCTACTAGGGGAAATCTAGGGTTTAAAGGCTTGCTGCATATGCTAAATGCAATCGAGATTACCTGCGAAAGTGATGTAATTAGATTTTTTTTTTTCCGTTTTAATTTTGTTTCTAAAATTAGTTTTATTCTTATTTTTATTTTTCGCTTATTTTGCTCGGGACTAGTAAAATGCTGGTTGGGAGGTGTGTTGAGATTCAAATATTGCATAATTTTCCTCATTTATATCTTAGTTTTATGAACGTAATCATCTTAATATTTTATTTTACTCATGCATGTGTTGCAAAGTGAATTTATGTGTTTGGATTGAAAAATGGTGTTAAAAGCATAATTTTGATACTCAAGAATTACCAAGGCAAGAGATGGATCTTAGGAGACTAAGATTGAAGAACTCACATGCCAAAGATCCAAGAAAACCGAGTGAAGAATAAAGAAAATTGAAGATTTGAAATGAAGAATCCTGAAATCGTCCTTAAAAAGTGTATTCTGAGCTATGAAGTTTATTTTGGAAAATTGTGCAGTAAAAAGTCTGTTTTGAACGAACTATGCAGCGAGAAGTCTATTTTGAAAAAATACGTATATTTAAGGCGATTTCTAGGGTTTTTCAACTTTATACGAAAATTGGAGTTCCCTACTTATAAATAGGGGTTCCTAGGGCATTCTTAAACATTATTCAAGGCATCCTAAAATAAAATTTAGGGTTTTTAAAGAGTTTTTAGTTTTATTAAAGCTTTATAAGTTGTTTTTTTAGGATCTTTTCTATTTGCGTTTTCTTTCTTTATTTCTTGTTGTTTTTTATGTCTGCAATTTAATTATGTTTTTCTAAGTTCCTTCTAGTCCAAGCTAGAAGGGAAGCACATGGGTTTCATGTTTCTTTAAGATTATGATGATTGATTGTTTTAATGATGAGAAGAATGGTGTATGCATGTTATTTATTATTTAGGTTTTGTTTTTTATTCTCTTGTAAGATCCATATGTTTCCATCACATGAGATCCACATTGATGGATAGGCTTACCCTAGATCAATCAGATTTCCTAGATAGGAGAGGTTCTCAACCGTTATATTTATTTGATATTCATTATCCTATAGATATTGAATACTTAAAATCACTGGCGCTTGAGAATATATGTCAATAGTGCAAATCCATAATTTTCTAATATTTTATATCATTTATTAAAATATTTAAACTGTTTTATTTTCCAACTAGGTTGACCATAGTGCTCAGATCCTAGTTGTGTTATCCAAGTCATCATGATTTTGGAACATTAATCTATGTGTGGAACTTTGAAGCTTGGGTGTTATTTTATTTAGTTGAATTACATCCATTCAAAAATTCCAAAATCAAATCATCAGATTAATTTTTATTACTTAGTTTGTTTTGCATTTGATTTTTTCCTTCTCACAATTCATCTCCCTGTGGAATCGACCCTGTATTCACAGGATATTACTTGCAAACCTCTGCACTTGGAGGCAAGCAATCACTTGTTCCTGTATACATGTCTCATATTTATACATTCTGCTAGAAGTAAGCAGGTCTGTTATTCTCGGCACAATAGCTGCCATTAATTAAGTGAGAACAATGCATGCGCTGATGCTGGCAGTTACCCTGAGATTGTGCGCCGAATGTTGCCCCATACGTGCATTACTGGAGTTGAACCTTGAGCATGATTGTAGGACATATCTTTCTTCAAGCCAACCCTATAATCTGGCTCTTGCCTATGACAGTCCGAGTCCATAAGCGAGCCGATCCTAACCGCTTGTCGGCGAGGGTCTGGTCAAGGCCAGCAACTGGAGTGTGTAATAGCTTCTTTTGGGTTCCAAGCTGATGTGAAAGCTTTACAAAAGAACTTGGAAGCATGATATAGATCGTCTAGGTTTAATCAGATTAGTGGGGCTAATACTGTGCTGCGGGTCGACTTTTATAACTCAGCCATCCGTCTTGCCTTGGTGAGGCCGCTCAACTAGCCGACCCAATTTTTCCTCAATTGAGGTCGGCTCAAATTCTCCCATAATAACTACCATGGGTGAATCATGATCAATGTTTGAGAGAAAGTGCATTTCAACACTAAGGTTATGGGTTGAAGTGCTTATACGTTGCGTGTAAGTAAAATTTTTTTTTTTTTTTTTTTAAGATAAAAGATTAAAAAAAAAAAAAAAAAAAAAAAAAAAAAGACTTATATAGTCCAGCAGTGTGATGGTTGATACGCAGGCACTTGGAAAGAACCTATTGCTTGCCTGGCGTTCTAGTAATTCAAACTCAGCCTTCAATGATATGGGCCTAAGTTTAGAAGCACCATGGAACCGAAAATAAGCTTATTTGATTATCTGGCCATAGGATTCGTTGAAATCTAGTGGACGGTTAAATTTGAAAAAAATCTAAGGTCCTATTTCAAGTGCCCAAGGATCTAAGGTCAGGTGTTAGCAAATCTAGTGTTCTCATGGTGACTTAGCGACACTGGGCTCCACGACTTAGATGGTTAAATTTGAGTTAATGTATGCCAACCGTACAATCTGTAATTGCCTGCATATCAAGTGCGACACTCTGCCGAGCATCGAATATACGTCCACCTGTATCGAATGTGAAAATGGAGAGGGAGGTTGGCTGCACATGCAAATCCTGGCACATGTGTGTCTAAGTGTTCATAAGGATTTCCTCACATGAACATGCCTGTCCCAATAATCAAGACGGCTTGGGGTTGGCTCCAATAACATAACTTAGCCCAGAAGTCTATATGGTTAAAAAATAATGAACGGTTCATATTCAGCATAAAGTATGGCCCAGTAACTACGACAGTCCACTTAGGAAGTGGATTAGGTGCTGCCGGCCTCACCAAAGATGGTGTGGTCCTTACTATTAGGTCTACCTTGATGTATGTACTCTGTATCCATGCCGTATGTCTGGTTATCATCTCACAAATGAAGTAATCCAATTCCAAGGGCTCCCGTCATTGCTCGAGTGGTAGACTGAGGAGTTTCAACACAAGGTATTGGGTTTGAAACTCATAGGTGGTGAAATCTCACTATGGCCTGGGTGGGTGTGTACACCCGACCGCAGGAAGCTAGGAGTGACCAACCGTAATGTTTGTGAGAAATCCACTGGTACATCCATTTTTCCTGGTCATATTGTAATATGATGGAAGTGGATTTGCGGGTGTACCTCACACCGGCCATATAGCTGTTGTATTGGTGCCAATAAGTTTTGTGGGTTTAATCATGAGGTATGTGTTATATCTAAACCGTCCATCCATTTGGCGAACTCGTCTAAACGCTTGAGACAAAAAATAAGACAGATCTATCTATCAAGTGGACCACATTGCAAAAACCAGTGGGGGATTGAATGTCTACCATTGAAACCTTTTTTGGGGTCACATAAGTTTTGGATTAATATGAAATTTGTTTTTCCTCTTCATTCAGGTCTTTGTGACCTTATGAACAGATTGGATAGAAAATAAACGTTATGGTGGGCCTTACAAATTGTTTAACGTTGAAAATCATTATCTCCGCTGTTAATTGTGGTGTGGTCCACATGATCTTTGGATATGATTAATTTTTTGGATAATGCTCTAAAATGATCTCTAAAAATAAATGAACGGTGTAGATATAATAAATACATCATTGTGAGGCCCACGTAAATACATCACTGTGAGGCCCACGTAACTTTGATCTCCTTTGAACAGTTCCTGCAACCAGGAGCTCGAGGAGTGTCAGTGCTCATCTTCGCACGACACCTACCTACAGCAGCTAGCTATATACCTGCTGTGTGGTACACTAGCCAATCTTCTCCCTAATATGATCCCAAAAATGAGGTGGAAACAAAACTGAAGTGAGCCACACGACAGGAAAAAGTTAAGAGGGAAATGGCTTTGGTTAAAATCTCCTTAGGCTCCTCCTTGATGTTTATGTGCCATCCAAATCATAAGGTCATTCTCATTTAGATGAAGTGAAAACATAGAAATATTAGCCTGATACAAAATGTCTGTCCTGTGAATGTTTTGACTGTTGTCATTCAATCACCACTATTTCATGCCGTGTGGGCTCACTTGAGTTTTGGTTCGACTTCATTTTGTCTCTCGTATGAGCTGGCCAAACCGAAGGATGGGGTGTATTTCTCAAAAACATCAAAACCACCCCACCTAGTTTCTTTCCGTCGTAATCCGCGTCTCAACTGACGGTTACGAAAGAAAATACAACGATTTACATCCCATCAAAGCAAGCAGGAAAAGGACGAGTCCTGATTTTTTTTGGTGCATGAGCCATTCACTGTTAGGTTCACCAACTGACGGGCCCCACCCGTACAAACCGAAAGCTAGGGACGCGGATTGGCTACCGACAGGTTTAGTAGCCAGACTCACTGCTGAAGTAACGTCATTAAATTATGTGGGACCCACCATGATGTGTGTTGTATCCACACCGTCCATCCATTTGGAGAAATCATTTTAGGGCATTCCACAAAGAATGAGTCAGATCCAAAGCTCGAGTGGACCCCACCACAGAAAACAGTGGAGACAGTGACGCCCACCATTAAAAATTTCTTAGGGCTACAATAGTTTTCGATCAAGCTGAAATTTGTTTTTTCCCTCTTTCATGTCTGTCTTATCTTATAAACAGGTTGGATCTCAGATAAGCATCTTTCAACGGTGGGCGTCACTCTCCCCACTTTTTTTCTGTGGTGGGGACCGCTCCAGATTTGGATCTGACTTATTCTCTCTCATGCCGTAAAAAGATCTCTCCAAGTAGATATAACGTATACATCATGGTAAGCCCCACAGAATTTGGTGACGTCACTTCAGTAGTGAGTCTCGCTACACAACCTGTCAGTATGTAATCGCCGAAAGCCGGGAGGAACGTGGATTTCCTGCCAAAGACTTTCGCAGGAAGTTACTGCTGGGATGGTAGGTGGGGCCCACCGTGATATTTGGGGAAAATTCACCCTGTTCATCCGTTTTACCAATCTCAGTTTAGGACATTAGACCGAAAATGAGGTGGATCCAAAACTCAAAGTGGGCCGCACGAGAGCAAGCAGTGGGGATTCAGTGACCACCGTTGAAACATTTTTAAAGACACAAAAGTTTTATATCAGAGGCTAAGTTTTTCATCTTTTCACTTCATCTCAACGGGAATGACCTCATAAACGGTTTGGATAGCACATAAATATCAAGGTGGAGCCAAGAAAGGTTTCAATGGTAGGTAACTCTTTTCTCAGTTTTCCCTCTTGTGTGGCACACTTGAGTTTTGAATCCTCCTCATTTTTAATAAAAGAGCTTAAAATGAGATTGCAAACGGATGAACGGAATGGATTTCCCACAAACATCACGGTGGCCCCACCTAGCATTCCAGCGCAGTAACTTATTGCGAAAGGCTTTCCCAGGAAAACCGCGTCCAGCCAGGAGCGTACTCAAAATCTCTCAGTCCCCGCATTCTTTACTATCTCGTCAATTTAGCTGCAATACAGGAGTGTGAAGGCATGAACCCTGTAATTTAATCTCAAGTTGGATGGTTGGGATTGTTCCATCAGTGCAATCTTTGCATGGCAGTGGCAGCCCATCTCAGCTGAGTCCCACCGGACAAGCGGTTCTGATCAACTAGGGTGGGCCCATTGTAGACACGGTGGAAATCCGAAGACCCACAGCTCGGATGGTAATAAAAGAAGTCATATATACTTATTTCGTTACGTGGACGTGTATGTATTTATACAATTTTTTTTTTTTTTCGGATTTTGGGCCATGTCGGATTGTACCACTGGGCCAGCTCATTAATGAACTATAGCGCCCGGTCCGGCTGGATGGGATTCAACTCGAACCTAGCCCATCAATCTGAGCCCGACCCATTGCCCATTTAGGCCAAACCCACCTCAGAACCGAGTCGGATTTGTTCACTCATGAGCCAGCCCGACTGATCATAGAGACGAGATGGGTCGCTGGTACATGAACAAATGGACGGTTAAAAGAAATTGACCATCCCGCATTCAATGTGCACTTGCAGGCCATCTACCTAGCCCCATTTTTTGGACCCATCACATACTAACTAGGACCAATACGATGAGTGAATGGATTTCTCACACGAGCCATGTGAGCATGCATATTTCAATTGTTTATCCAAATGTCTACTCGAAGGGTTGCCATAATACTGCTTGGACGTGTTTGGGCTTTAAAAAGCGCGAGGACGGGCCAACTGGCCTGACCTTTTCTGAGTAAATTTCAGGCCTGGCCCACTTTTACCAATTTGGGCTTTATAAAGAGGCCTGCCAGCCCTCTGAGCCTAACTTTGGGCCCTTCTACTGTTGGGGTTTATTACTTCCATTAGCGGGCCGTGTTGGGATTGGGCCTTTTTTATAGATTGTATGGATATGCTTTGTCGGATGTGCTTGACCCAGTTGCAGCTAGAGCTCGGCAAGGGACGACTGGACTCGTCCAACTTGTTTGGACCCGACTTGATCCGAACCGAGTGGGTGAGTTGATCCGAACTGAGTGGGTGAGTTGATACGAGTTGAGTGCGGGTCACCTGGTAACTCAACTCGACCCGAGGTCACTTAGTAACTCGACTTGACCTGAAATCGAACTCGGTACTAACTCAACTTAATCTGAAACTCGACTCACATATATGTGCCTGTGCATGTGTGGAAATGGTTCTATCCGGTCCACCTCATGGGAACTTTCCATGAAGTCGAGCTGTGTGAGCCCTACCATGATCCGTGTCAAACATCAACACCGTGCATTTGATGGGTCCACTTTAAATTATGGGATATCCCAAAAATCAGCCGTATACGGAACTCAGGTGGGCCATACCATCTAAAATCATGTGAAGACATGCCTAAAACATATAAAAGCACCTGGTGGGGCCCACCTAAAATTTTTATGCATCTTAAACTTGGTCTGACCCCTCATCCAAGTGGGACACACATAATGGATGATCTGGATTTGTGAACCACATCTCGGTGGGCCCAACAAATGATTATGAATGTTTTAATGGGAGGGTAATCCCTCTCAACTTTTGCATATGGTGTGGCCCACATAAGTCATGGATTGACTGATTTTTAAGTCCGAGGCCCACCATGAAGTGGTGCATCTAACTGATGGGTAGATGTTCGACACGCATCATGGTGGGGTGCACGTGCTGAGATGCCGTGTAACTGATGATGAAGAGACTGCAATTCTTGCAAGTGCACATCGGTTTTGAGTTGTAATTTCAGCTTAAATGCCTATTGCACTCCACCTGACTCGGTACTTGTGACCAGGTCAGCCTCTGTCCAGATTAGTCCGTGTCCATGCCAAACCTAGACTTATATTAGGCCAGTCATGCTGGACTCGGTGCAGGGTGGGTCAAGTTGGTCAGGTCTATTTCAAAACCGTATCTAGTAACGTCAGCACTAACCTGGTCCAACTCGACTGGGGATGCCCAGCTCTAGTTACAGCCAGCCATATAGGCAGGAGCTCTTTCTTTTCTGGACATGAACCCGTCTTGGTTCCTTCCCAAAACAACAATGTCTACATGGTTCATGGGTCGGGCTGTGCATGCTGTTTCATCTAGATATGAATCTTCACTCATCGTGGACCGTTAACCAGCCATTCTGTTAGAAGGGTGCGTATCCATCATGTGCGACCAGCGACCTATGTTGCATTCATAAGTGGTTATATAATAGGGGCACTAGATGAAAGGCCTGGATTAACAGTTGAGAATATGTTTCAGGACACGAAATTAATGGTCAGCAAGCAGCAAGAGTGGCCAACCCAGGCCTGACTTCAGACTGGACTTGGATCTATTAGCTTAGCCCATAGGCTACACTTATCTATTTTCTTCTCGGGTTGGGCTCGGGTCATTTTAGCCCGACAACTTCATAAGTAGACGTGTACCTCCTACAAGTGTCCAATCCTTTTGATTAGCTGATCCATGCATCTTCAACCACAGATTTTATTTTCCAAATGGTCTGTTCGAACAGCTGTATTTATTTATATTTTTTTTTATTTAAGCATCTATTACCTATAATAATAAATGTCAATAGCGATTAATGCACGATGCTGACATCTACGGTTTTTGGTAGACATTTACTAAGAGAATGATATGAACTCTTTGGTCCCACTATGAAGTATTCGTTGTCCATTCAAATTTTTATTTTTTTTTTTTTTTAATCAACTATTTTAAGGCATGAGTCTAAAGATGGAGATAGATCCTAGCTCCATCGAGTGGACCACATCAGAGGAAGTAGTGGGAATAATGACACCACCATTGAATCAAGGTTATTTGTATGTGATCCACTTGAGCTTTGGATATGCTCTCTTTTTAGGCACGTCTGCTAAAATGATAGGAAAAAAATGGATAGACATCATGGATATAACTCATACATCATGGTAGGCCACATATAATTTCAATAACTAAATAAGGCATTCTTTTCAAACAGAAAACTGATGTGATTAATATGCTTTTATCATAGAGTATCTACATTACAACAAATAGGGTCTAAGTGTCTATTTCTTTATACATGTGTCCCATAGTCACAAATTTTACTAAGATTTTGAAAATCTCTCAATATCACTAGGAATAATGTACTAAATAACGGTATTATGAAGATATTTTTAAAAACATTGGAACATTTGAAAATATCACATTTTTATTGTAATAATCTCATAATTGTTGGAACAATTTCCGCCACGCCCTGGTCCTGCACAAAGTTGTTAACAAAGGAGACCCTGACTCAAACAGAAGACCCTCTGATGTCAAAGAAAGGCTAGGAAAACTGGGTCTAAATTGTGTAGAGTAGATGGGAGGTGCGAGATATTGCGTACCTGTCGCAATGGGTTTCTCTGGTACTTATACCTGTGAGACAAAGGGATTATGACCGTCAATCTCGACACGATTTACTCAATCAAGCGGATGTCACGCGCACGGAGATATCGGCCTCTATCTTTGGATTATGCGCCAGATCATTCTCCCGTATACCTTAATGAGACGTATCTATGAGCGTGATCTTCGGCCACGTCCATACTTGGGTTAGTCCCACAACTCGGTCCCCCGAGCCTATGGTCGGGTCTTATAGTCGGAGCACATAAATCGGAGTCTGTTGAGCGTTCCTATTCTGGTCTTAGTCCTCGGCCTCTGGGTCGAGGAAGAGCTTGGGTCGGTTGACCTAGGATCGTAGTTCGGAAGCTTGATCGGACCTGATGTAATATTTCCCTTTCGATGCCCTATGAATCGGTTTGGTTTGCCCAGGTCTACCCTTATTGGTCATGCTCGGATTTCCCCATAACAACAATATTATTAGAAAATAGTAAAAAGCTAATGAGCTTGTCATATAAATATGCATTTAAAATTTATATTTATTTATTAATTTACAATAAATAATTTTAACTATATTTTTGAGATATTTTATTAATTATATTATGAGAAAAACCTCAAAAATTGAAAAATCTCTCAAGAAATTTCTTGATCAAGAAATGCCAAGAAGGAGATTTCTCACTTTCTGCAGCCCACTTGATGAGGATATATTAGGAAGATACAAGTGAGAAATAGTGGCGTTATTTTCAACCGATGCAGGGTCGAGTGGGATTGGGTCATTGGGGTTCAATAAAAAACTTCGGGTCTTGGGTCGGGTTCGGGTTTGGACTTAAGTCAGGACGACCCAGCCCATTTACACCCTAGCAATCATAACCAAGACGAGGGTAATTTCGTCATCTCAAACAGCAGATATCCATTTCAAAAATGCAGTCGCCGCTTTCTGTCGCGCTTCATATCTCCCTGTAAATTGCAATTGCTCCACGGAAACACACCGAAATCTTTCTCAGAAATCATCCAATCCATGGAGCTGGAATCTGAAGACGGATGGAAAATTCCCATAACCATAAGAAAGGACTCCAAAATGGAGCTCGGAAGAGGAATCGGCTTTCCTACCGACGACCGAACCGTCTCCCGTCGACACATCTCATTGCAACTCCACGCCGCTGCCCCAAAAGAAAGCGACCTAGATGGAGAAAATATGGTCTTTTTTGAAGTCATAGGAAAGAATCCCATCTGGGTTTTCAGCAGCAGCGGAGCGGCGAAAAGGGTTTTCAGGAATTCGGAAAAAGGGGAGATGAAAGTCGGCGATCGGCTCTCGATTTCACTGAGAAAACCGGTTTTCTTTACTTTGAAGAAAAGGGTTTCTGAAGTAGAAGAAGACGAAGAGGAGGAGAGGATTTTGAAGGCGGTGGAGAGGAGGAAGAAAAGGACTTTGGAGAGGAAAGAGGAAGAAGAGAAGAGGGTTTCTTTAAAAGAGGAGGGTTTTCATGGTACCAATGGCGATGGAGAGGATGGGGTTGCAGATTTGGAAATTGGGTTATTGAATATTTCGCAGGTCAATCCTGTTAAAGGTAAGATGTCTGTGTTTTCTCTCTCTATTAATGTGGATTTTTAATTTTTTTGGTATAGTATTTTAAATGTTCTGATATATAGAATTTCTGATTTTCACTATTTATATATGTATGTATGAGACTATACAAGTATACATTCATATGTATATGCGTAGGAGAAAGAGAAGAAGTGTACACAATGGAGGAAACAAGGAAATTATATGAAATGATGCAGATTTGTGGATTCCAACCTTGACTTAGGTAATTAATAACTCAAGACAGATTTGCTGCTCATTTCTAGATATTCTAGTAAGTGCAAGAGACGGAAAATAACAAATTGTCTTTAGGATACAATAAACTAACCAGTACAGATTTCAACATAGAAGTTTGCACCTCTAATCAAGGTATTCCGTAATGGTAACAGTGGCCATAACGGCTACACCGTTACCTTTATGATATGGGCTGTAATGGCCATTATGATCTCTTTATTTATTTATATTTATTGAAAAAAAACTTGTATCAGCGTAACGGGCCGTTATGGGGCTGTAATGGCCATTATGGATCATTTTTTCTGTAATGGCTGTTACGACCCTATGATGTGTAACGGTTGCCACCATTACCTTTATGTAACGGCCTTTACAGCCCTATAACCGCTGTTATGGCACACTACGCTAGAAAGAAAAAAAAAAAACTCTAAATGTGGACATAAAAGGGGGAAAAGATGGATATAATTGAATAATATGGGAACACTGTCTTTCTTGGAAAGACATTTATGTGCCTGTTTATAGGGCTGAAAGTCGGGCGGGTTGGGTCAGGTTGGTGCTCAACCCTAACCCAACCCAAGGTTCCTATACCTCAACCCTAACCCAACCCAATCTCGGGTTGGGAATTCTCAACCCAAGCCCAACCCAAGTGGGCTTGGTCAGGTTGGTTGGGTGTATACGTGCTAATATTTTCGTTATTACATTGGTTTATTATATTTCAATATAAGACTTTTTTTTTTGTATTTATGATTTTATTGATTATATGTGATTATTCATCATAAAGAACTTCATTTTTTTCTTTAAAAAAACAAGCTAAAATACAGGACAACTACTCCTTTAAAAGTCATGTAGCATAGCACGCAATCTATTTGGGAGAGAGAAGTCCGGCATATCTTGTTAGCTTGAGTCCTTGGAAATGACGTGGACAAATGAGACCCAACATCACTAGTGTGCCTTCGACACAAACGATCCACACTCAATTATAATTTATAAGTAACTAATATATTGATCAGGTTCGGGTTGGGTCGGGCAACCCTAGACCTCAACCCGAGCCTAACCCAAGTTTTATTGGGTTGGTGTTTGTATAGCCTGTTTGTATAGCCCAAGCTTGAGATCGGACCCAATATATCCTGCCCAAGCCCAACCCAATGTCAGGTCAGTCGGGTTGAACCCGCCCAACTTTCAGCCCTACCTGTTTAGGACATTAAATTCATGTGAGATGTTTAAGACATCTCACCCTCAGTCACATATATCTATCTACACAATCAATGTGCCATGCCACCGTACATGCCTTTTTGTAGGACAAGCATCTCAATATTTCTTTTGGATAGGTAGTAATTCAATAGTAAAAATTGCTACGATATGACAAAACACATAATTGCCACCTAATCGTAGTCAGCACAAGCGATGCTACATGCATGCTATGTTAGGAGCCCAACCGACATTATAGTTGCACCATTACACACAAGTAGGTCGAACCCCCAGCTGGACTATAGTTCACTCCTTGGTTGCATTAGGGCTTGATGGTTCTAAACTAATTGCCAAAACTATAAAGCTCTTTAGGCTTCCTGTGATACATGCAAACTAAGTACTACTAAAAAGTTTCCATATATAATATATTCACTTTCCAAAATAAGATATTTTATTTTTGAATTTACTGCTCTTTATACGAAAAATACAACACTCACCCCACAATTTAAAAAATAAAACTAACGAAAAAAATGATCGGCAAAGTATTCCGTAACAGTAACAGTGGCCATAACGACCATTACCGTTACCTTTACGATACGGGCTGTAATGGCCGTTATGACCCCCCATAATGGCTGTAACGGTCTCTTTTACTTTTATTGATAAAAAAACTCAAAAAACTTGTATTGGCCTCGTAATGGACTGTTATGGGGCCGTTACGGGCGTAACGGGCCGATACGAGAGCTGTAATGGTTGCTACGGGTTTTTTTTTTTTCCGTAACGACTGTTAAGGCTTTTACGACCCTGTAACGTGTAACGGTTGCCACCATTACCTTTACATAACGGCCGTTACGATACACCTTGGTAAACAGATGCGTAACTAAAGGTATTATTTAGATTCAAACAATTATTTTAGTGCATATGTATCAAAGATTTGTGAGGTACGTACTGATCCCTTTGTCTTGAACTAAGTACCTTATATGATTAATTGGACACACACACATATAACTTGCAGATTTAAAGTTTACACATTCATGGCCTTGTGCTATTTTGGTTTCATGAGTATTCCGTAGAGGATTACAATTGCTGCAGAAGTAGCCAATTCTTTACTCGTATAGGTAGATCTATCCTGGATGATTTTGCTCCATCCTAACAAAGGCTGATTATAGATCGATTAAGAGTTGGTTCTTAGCCCTCCCAAAATGCAGAAATCAAACACTAGATTCTTTGGAATGAGACTCAATTATTCTAGTGTATGCTTTAGTCACTCACTCGACTCATGTCTCTTTGAACCTATCTTGTATTCCCAAACCTATGTAGGGTATCCATTGATAGTAAAAGTCATGTTTTTGGATCTTATTCCTAGGTCTTTGGTGGTTTTCCTTGTTTGACCTCTTGTCAATCCTTTTGTTAAGGGATCTAGCAATCCACTAAGTTGAGGATGGACTTAACACACTCCATAAAGATTACTCAATGCTTAAGTTAATTTCTTAAAAAGTTGTCTTAGACTTACATTGCTAGACTTACCATTGTAAGTTTTACTCATGGCACGACAAAGAGTAGGTTGGCCATTACAAAAGACGGATACAACTAGAGTAGGTCTTGGTTAATATGCCAGTTCCACTAGTACTTATTTAAGCCATTCCCCTTCCTTTCAAGCAACAGTTACAAACTTACTTTCCAAACTAGAGTGAGATATGTACAATTATTTCTTAGTTCTCCAGAATATTGCTCATTCAGTAAGAGTGAATATCCAACCACTTGTAGTTATTTAAGACATTCCCCTTCCTTACAAGCAGTGATTACAAACTTATTTTCCAAACTAGAGTCCGATGGTACCCCCCTGTTCAGTATTTCCAAGAAGCTAAAGCTGTTGAAGCAGGCTCTTAGAATTTGGAACAAAGAGATCTTCGGCGATATCTGAAACAGGATATGTACATTTGTTTCTTGGTTCTCCAGAATGTTGCTCATTCACTAAAAGTGAATATCCAACCACTTGTAAATTTTGATTCAATGTCATTTGCATTCTACCTAGCATTGCTGTATCCTTCAAGTAGAATGAGATATGATTTGTAATATAGTCCATAGTTCCTTTTAGGTACCTTAGAACTATGGAAATTGCATTCTAGTGTTCTTGTCCTAGATTATGGGTACATTTGCTTAGCATTCCTATTGTGAATGCCATATCGAGTATAGTGTAATTCATTGCATGCATCGAATTCTCTGTAACTCTAGTATATTCCAATTATGCTTTACATCTAGCAATATTCTTTACTAATCTAATACTTGGACCAAATTGAGTTAGGACGGGTCTATGATCATTGTGATTAAACTTCTTTGACGCTTTTTTTTTCCCTTTAAATAATGAGATTGTGTAAGGGCTTATATGTATCTTGATTTCTAATATAACATTGGCTTTACCTGTATCTTTCATATCATGTGTTGTGTGTTGTTTAACGAATGGCATAATTTTGATTGATGAGACGGTGTAAGGGCTAAACAAAAAGTTAAAACTATGGAGTGATGCGTTAGAATCTAAATGTTTTAAAATTAGTTGGACTAAAACAAAGTATATGGAATGCAATTTTTGTAACAATCGGAGTGGAAATGAGGAATTAGGTAATATAGCCGGTGAAGTCCCCCAAAATGACCATTTTTTATATCTTGGTTCAATAATTCATGAGATCAGGAGATTGAGAAGGACGTTACTCATAGCATTCAAGCTGGGTGAAAGAAGTGGAGATGTGCCTTAGGCAAGGTATTAAAAAACGGTTTCATAACGGTAACGGTGGGAGCCGTTACACGTTACGGGGCAGATACATTTTTTTTTTTTTTATATATAAAAATTATAAAATTGGTCGTAAAGGTTGTTGTTACGTGAATTGTAATGGTAATTACTATGGCCACCGTTATTGAACACCTTGGCCTTTGGAGTTTAATGTGACCATTGCATACCAATCAAATTGGAGGGGAAATTTTGCAGGATGGCTATAAGACCAGCCATGCTTTATGGGATAGAATGTAGGGCAAGTTAAGGAAGTGCATGCTTGCAGGATGTGTGTAGTTGGAATGAGTATGTTGAGATGGATAAGTGGCTAGATGAGGAAGGATAGAATTTGAAATGAATGCATTTGAGGGAACTTAGGAGTAGCACCGATAGGTAAAAAGATGAGGGAAAGTACTTAGATGGTTTGGCCATGTGCAATAAGGACTAAGGTGTCCTGTTGCAGTAACGGTGGGCGTAACAGTGGGTGTAATGGTACCCACTGTTACCAATGCAGTGTAACAATGTAACGGCCGATACGGGAGAGTAACGGCCATTGCGCCCCCTGTATCGCTGTTGCGGCTGCCCTGGAGGTTGTGGCGGCCATGGTTATCACTGCCGCTGTCATGGTTGGTGGCGGTGGCTTGCAGAGAAAGGAGAGAATCTGAGAGGGAGGAGAGAGAGAATTCGAGAAAAGATAGAGTAAGGGGGGCCAATCCATCGGGTGCTCCCGCGGCCGCGTTTGGTGGAGGCCATGGCTGCTATTGGTAATTGTGGTGGTGCCGTCAAGGGCTGTCGTTGCTATCGATGGTGGTCCTTGCATCGGTTGCCAATGGGGAGAGAGAGAGAGAGAGAGAGAGAGAGAGAGAGAGAGAGAGAGAGTAGGGGCACGGTTGTAAGGCTGCCGCTGCCACTGTCACTGTCACATTGGGTGGTGACCATGGTTTGAGCCTCAGCTATAGCGGTGGTCAACACTAGGTTGCCGACGGCCATTGCCTCATTCTTCTCCAATCTCCTTTTCTTTCTTTTTATCTCAAATCTTTCTATGGCATGTCATAAATTTTAGGCTTTATCAAATCTCCATTTTAAAAAAACAATAATAATCATACCAATCATCAGGGTTGTCTTTTATTAATCTCTCTATCATATTGTTAGTATCTTAATTCGATGGCCTTTTACAAATAATCTAATATTATTCACTTTAAATAATAATAATCCCCATACCTTAGAGATTTAAAAAAAAAAAAAGAAAAAAAAAAAGAGAATAAACGACATAAAAGTAATTAACCCCTTTTTAAAAATTATTTCCTCTTTTACACATAAAATTAGAGGAATTTATTAGATCTAAAGAATATTAATTATTTACAGATGATCGATATATTTAATAAAATAAAAGTATTAACTAACAAATAATAAAATTTCACATTTATAAATAAATGCCTACTTGCCTAAATACGATCCTTTAAGAGGAGATTTGTCGTTGAATAGCTCTGATACCACTGAAAGTCAGCGTGGAAGAGTAAGCCCTCAGGATCCAATAGTCTACACGATATGGGACCTCATGTCCAGCAGTCCACCTAACCACTACTGGAGCAGATGGATCTAATCACCCATCTGATTCTTCAGTGTAGATGGTCCTGGATTTCGATCTACGGCTTGGATGGTTTAAGGAACGGGTTAGATGGACACAAACTTACTATCTCTTCTTCTCTCCTTGAGGTCTCTCATATTCGTAATTGCTTGATCTCATCGAATAGTATTTTTCTCTATTTATAGAATGAGTGATTGAGAGATAATGGATGAGATTGGATATGATAAAGTTTATTCCTATCAAATCCAATTTCTTTCGTACCCCTCCCTCATCGAAATTTCAAATTCTCTTTGAATTTCAAAGCCTCGAAAGAGATGAGAAGCGGGAAAGGTATGTGGGACCCACCCACTAGTGGTTGCCCACAAGTAGGCCCCACAGGCCCATGTCCAACACATATACGAGCAAGCGGAGCATATGTAGCGAAGAAATCGATTTCTTACTCTTGTCGAAAGCCCTTGGCCATTAGCCGGGCTTTAAACTTGTGAACTCTTCCATTAGGATTGAGTTTATCTTATTTTGAAAGCAAGTAAATATATTGTATAAGGGAGCTTTTTCAAAAGTGCTCATGTGACTTAGTAATAAGGGAAGAGTTTTTGCCACAAGAGACCATGGTTCGCATGCCTATGGCGTGGGCTATATGGTTGCTCGGGCACCTTTTGGTGCACTTTGCACTTCGCAAGTGAGCATTATCGAAAAGAGCCCAAAGAGCTTTATCCTTTCATAGCTAGTTTGGACCTATCTGAGCCATAGTGCGATCAAGGTGTTAACTAGGGTCTAGCCAAGGATTCAACTTATTGGTATCGTAGGGGTGCAACCATTGTGTCAGTTGGGTGCTTGACATTCATACATGTGGTATCGGTTGGGCTAATTGTGATTATGGTAGCACCTGTGTGTTTTCCCATGTGGTGCAGTTTTTTACTGTTGGAATAATGTCATGTCCAAAAGTGAATAAGATAACTGTCATGTGAAATGGCATGTCCATTATCATGGCATGCTCATTAGGTAGACAATAGAATGTGAATGGGACTGTTATGTCTTGAACATTTACATCAGTGTTTTTCTAGGAAAGACACAATGTCCTGACAGAATCTGTATGTTCAGGACACCTTGTTCAGGAGAAAACACTTAGAAAGTTTATACTTCTTAGATTATTTAAGTACATCCATCTTTTCTCCCTTTTATATCCATTTTTATAGAGTTTTTAGTGTATCAGTGACCATTCCTTGAAGATCGGTTCAACACTTGAGAGGTGCAAATCTTTATGTTGAAATCCACATTTGTGAGTTCATTGTATCATGTAGACAATTTACTATTTCCCTTTTATGGCATTTGCTGCGACATCAAGAAAAGGGAACGAATTTGTCTTGATATATTGACTACCTAAGTCAACATTTGGACTCACAAATTTTCATAAATTTCATATAATTTGCTTGTTTGTTCCATTGTTTAATCCTCTCTGTTTTCCTACGACTATGACAAATTAGACCTTTGTCACAATGGAGTCAATTCATTCCATACAAGTGTTGAACCAAGACTTTGTTCAACTGGATCATTTAATGGTCAATTCTTCTCGAGGTGGTAACAAAAGATGCCTTCTTTTTTTTTTTTTCTTCTTCCTGACGACTCTTAACTTGTCGCACATCCATCTTTTCCCCCTTATATGTCCATATTTGGTGTGTTTTCTGGCATATTAGAAACCATTTGTTGAAGATCGGTTCCACACTTGAAGGTGCGAATATTTGTCTTAAAGTCTAGATTCATGAGTTCATTGTATTCTGAAGACAATTTCCTATTTCTTTTTTTTCGCACTTGCTGGAATATACAAAAAACTGCAACAAATCTATCCGAGATATTGACTACCTAAGTCAAGGTTTAAACCCAGAAATTTGTATCATGTCATATAATTTCCTTGTTTCCTCTTGTTGGAGTGAGTGGAGTATGTGGATCTTATTGGGCCTTGGGCCAACACTTGCATTTGTGTTGTATTTGGTAGTCTTGCAAACTATCTTCACCTTTTTATTAATAAATCTATGGTTAGAGAACTGATGTTCTCTAATCACATTTTTCCTTGGGGCATGGTACCAAAGCTACGGTTTTCAAAACCCTTGTTTTTCCATCTTCTTCTTCCTCTTTCTTTCTTCTTCATCTTCTCCCTCTTTCCCAATCTTTCTCCTCCCTACACTCTAACATCTTCATTGTATGCAACTCTCTTTCTCCTACAATATGCATAGATATGGACATCAAGATATCATACATGGATGTTAGAAGCATGAGATGGAAATGATGAACAACTTAAAAAGATAGGCTCAGGGGAATGTTACACCGTCGGTATCTTTAGGTGATATTCACTCCCTACGGATTGTTAGATTAGTTTTGCCTCCATGATTTGTGTTTGAATGCTGTCGTACATGTATGAGGATACATGCAGAGGAATTATCCAACAGAGCTCCTATGCATCATAAAATGATGCGACAGCAATCCTATCACACACATCGTGTGGGTTTGTCCTCCATTAAGCACCAGGCGACCCCCATGCCATGTACACCAGAGCCTGAAAATTGCAATGAAGTGACCATCCTAATTTCTTGATCCAGACTGTCCGGCAAATGAGTGTAAAAATTGAATACAAGCAACCATGCCAATTCAACTGCCAAAATGCTGTTAATTGGATGGTTGGGATTGACTGGCCAGAGTGATTTTTGGTCGATAGGCAATCCATGATGGGGATCACCAGGTGGACAGTCTAGATCAAGACCTAATTGTCCATGTTTCCAATACATGGGTGCTATATTGCATTTTCGATGTGTTCTATTGTCATCCATATATATGTAGACACCACACAGGCAAACGCATGGTTTTTGTAACATTGACGTGGTATGCTAATAGGCTTGTATTTGGTTAAGATGAATTGGCTTTGAATGAAGCTGCAGAAGTTTTAATCAAAAGTCATATTCATGAAAACTTGTTTGGAATTTCATTTGTAAAGAAATGTTCATATTCTTCAGATACAGTGGGTAGCACAGGCAAGAAAGATGCTGATGAGGATCTCCTGATTGACCCATGAGATTACCAGGATGCCCTGACGGTTTGTTGCTTGAAGTAATGTATTTTATTTTATTTTATTTTATTTTATTTTTTTAACCATGAAATACTTGTATAATATAACAAACTGATGTTAATCAGATGGCAATTGGAACTCGGCCTTCAATTTGACTTTTTTAGTTGTGAGGTTTGGTCAGGATGCGTCTGTTGGCCGACGGATCTTGATTAGAGAGTCATACTTTTCATTCGTAGAGAAACGTCTCATTCTGGTGCTTCAGACCAGATCATTTCCCATATATATGTTTGATGTATGCATATGCATGCTTCTTTTTACTGTAATTTTCATTTGGGTAGGTCAAATCCTCTTTGTTTTAATAATAATGATTTGGAACTCTGGGAATGCAGAGTTTGGATTTTTGCTAGTTGGCCAAGAATTCAACCGCTATCCAAAGCAAAAGATCCGTGATATTAAGGATTGGGATTGGTTCCTTGAAGAACCAAGTGAAAATAGTGAGGATGATGAGATCATTGATGAAGAAATACCAAAAGGGAGGAAAGTGGGGAGGAGAAAGAAAAAAGGTGAAGGCAACAACGATGACGATTGGGTGGGTGAGAGTGAAGATGAGAAGGTGTTAATCTCAAAATTGAAAAGTGCCAAGAGACCCAAATTCTCCATGACGAGATCAAAAGATGAGCAGAAACCCTGTAAAGATACTCTAGGCGGGAAGACATCAATGCCCCAAAAAACTAACGGTGCCGATAAAGATGGAGATGATGACAACTTAGGTGGCTTCATAGTTGATGATGATTTGGAAGAAGAAGAACATGATGATGACATTGATGAAGAAGAAGAAGAAGAATATGATGACGACGATGACGGCAATGATGAGTGATAATGATGGGAATTGAAGGTAGTAGTATTAACGAATGGGTAATGTATCTTTTCATTCTTTCATGTATGATGTATGGTTTTGATAGAGCGGGATTCTGAGTAAGCTTTCCATGCTCACAAGTCCCAGAGATTGTCATGTAAATATTAGGTGTTCTTTCCTTGTTACTGAAGTGGCAATGTTTTTGAATCAGCACCATTATAACACCAAGATAGTATGCAAAGCACCTTAGCTGTATGTTGTACTCTAATTTTATATTGTTTTTCTAAAGCATCTTGAGATTCAACTATTCATGTCTTTTAACATTTCAATGCTCTTTACATGAATTATAGGATCCTTGACCTAGGTCTTTGCATAGCATACTAGCGTTTTCAGTTCTGACAATTGGGCATATGGTCGGTAGTTCAAACTGTTGGTCTGTTGTGTACCACCATGAATGGATCATGCCCCAAAGGTCTCCCAAATTGGAGGATAGTAGCCACCAATCTTGGGACTCTTTTCAGTTCAATGTGGACTGTTGTTGTATTTCTCTTCACAACTGTCTATTTCTCTTCGCGACTGTTGTAGTAGGTTGGGTCAGGTCCTATAGAATCTCTACCTGGGCAGTTTGGATCTTGCCAGGTTTGAGTCCTTTTGGGTTCAGGTCTAGATCTTGAATATCCGATCAGGTTCGGGTGCTCATTGGGTTTTTGGATCCAGGTTTTGTGTTGGGTTCTGGACAATTAAGAGCATTTACATGGTTGGGCCTACCTGATGGATGGATTAGATTGTGCATTCACGTGCAACTTTGGCACACGCATGGTGTATAAATGGGCTCTCTTAATGTGTCTGGCTCAGGAAACCTCATTTCTTTTACAAAAATAACCAATGCATATTAAATATATATAATTTTTCTATTAAAACTACCTGGACTTGATCTGGACCTGACCCGACTTTAACTGGCTCCATCACATGGATCCAGCCTGATCCTGATGAGATCTGATTTTTAACTGGGTCCAAAAGGTGAGACCCAACACCGACCCGGTTCTAACCCAGACGCATTAAAATCAGGTTGGGTTCATCGGATACCCATGGGTCGAGATACCCATTGACAGCCCTAGCAACATACCAACAGTCTAGGTTACCGTACCACATAGATGTAGTAGTTCATCAGCTAAAAGGCCAGCCACAGTCAACCAAATGTTGGTTGTGTATTTTTTGCATCAATCCCTTGTTTGATTTGGACAACAAGAGGTACTTGGATGAATTGAATTTGGGTCCATTCTTTCTCAAATGATCTGGGGTATTAGTTTCAATACATTCAATTTGAGCTGTTTCTATCAAACTGCTGTTTCATGTGTTCATCCACTTACATGCGTGTACTATACATGAACTTTAGGGCCTGCCAATAAAATCAGATTAGGATAGCGGTATCCAGCTTATTCAGAGTGGGAGTTGGAGAAGATAGAGAACACCAACTGGGGAAGGGCACCTTTAATGTGTTTCTGCTTCCGCCCATGGCATTTTGGATAAACCAACATCCTAATCTTCAGAGTCTCAAACCCTTTTGGTTACAAAGTCCATAAAAGGCAAGATTTATGTCCTTTCCATACAAGCTCGTGGTGTCATGAATGTAGAAGAATGTTTCTAGCACAGACTATTGGTTTCCTAGGAAAACGCTGATGTACTAACAACATAGTTTCCTGTTTAACTTAGGGCCCGTTTGGATACCACCAAAGAAGTTACTTTTTCTACTTACAGCGGTAGGTAAGTAACTTATTTGAGACAAGTAAGTGTGGTTTATGATCAATTATAAGTAGCTTTTTTATTAAAAAGTTACATAGGGGGCGTTTGGATAATAAGTTGCTTAAGATAAGCTACTTATTCCACAAATAGCTTATCTTAGCTTCTTATTAAGAAGATAAGTATCTTTGGCAAGTAACATACTTATCACTTATCAGCTTATCTCTTTTTATTCTCTCCTGATGCCTCTTTTCAGCAACTTATGAAAAGTAGAAAAGCTAAAAAAATTAACTGAAGTGATTATGTACTTTTAAGTAAAAAAGTTACTTATAACTAATCGTAAACCAAACTTACTTATCTGAAATAAGTCACTTATCTGCTTCTGTAAGTAGAAAAAGTAACTTATTTGGTGGTATCCAAACAGACCCTTGATAATTGTAGTTTAATAAGTAAAAATCAAGATAAGCTATTCAAGGCATAAGTAGCTTATCTTATGTAAATTACAATCCAAACGCCCCCTTAGAGACAAGGAACTGTCTTGGATTTCAATCTCTACAATGGAAAGATTCTACCGTGCTTACTAGGAGTGATCATGGATTTCAATGTCTCTTATCTTACTACCATTGTTATCATCATAGCCTCATCTGAGTTATTTGGGTCGGCTTTTAGCATCCTATTTCACCAATTGTAGTAGTACAAACGGAAATTTTAATGAATGTACCGCGTAAGTTGGAGGACCAGCTGCTGCTGCCCACATCAACCTTCCGTTACTGAGGCATGGGAGTGGCTGTCATATTCATGCATTTACATGTCATCAATCAAAATCATGGCTGTCATGATATAACCTTATTTACATGTTCATAGGAATATCCCGTACCTCCTCGGCTCCACTTTGAAGAGGATACTGTAGTTCTTTTGTTGTATTGCATCTAGCTGTTTTTGTTGGTGTTGATTGGATGTATTCTTTAAATCTGTCTATACTTTATGAGTTTTTTCTTTTCTTTTTCTTTTTTAAATTTATTATCATTCTTTCGGATGCGTTTATCATGAAATTTGTTGCAACCAATCACAGGCTTGAACATGAGACTCCAATGTTGAAATCCAAGATGAAAATATTCTCTCTTATTTTGGGAGGGGGTGCAATGTCCCAAATGGGCCAGGTCTCATTCAGTTCCATTCCCTCAGGGATACATCCAAACAAGCCCTCTGGGATACATCCAAACAGGGCCTAAGCATAGCTCTTCAGCTTCAGTTTCAGTGTGCATTTGCTGCTTGGGGGCAAAAGTAGTGGATATCATCAAAGGATTCTTCCGCTTTTGTGGACTTGGAAATCAAGAGAGGTAGGCCAATAAAAGGGTAGTTATTTCTTGTGAGCCTTTAACATGAGATGGAATCTATGACCTCAACATTCTCATCATCTACAACCCATTGCATGCAAATCCAGCTTGCGTGTCATCTGGACAACATTGACATTCCTGCCACGCATGAGTTGGGCCCCACCATTAAGATCACCGGTTTACAAAAACAGGCTGCAAGGCTCATCAAGTGGGCCTTACTGCTAATCAACATTGACATCACGGACGTTTAGATGTCCACTCCATCGCATGTGAAATGATATGCAATGGGTTATTGGTAATCATTATTAGCAAGTTAGACACGGTTTCCTCTACAATGATGACGGTACAATAATATTCCCATCCGATCCTTGACATTATTGTCCATCCCTCACCTTATGTTTTTGACGGTTTGGATTTTATTGGATTGTTATCAACTTCAAATCAGCAAGCTCTTGGGCTATGGCTAATCCAAATGCTGGCCTACTTATTGAATGGTTAGGATCCGTTTCTGTTAGTGTCCACCATGGATTTTTACGGTTGATGACATTTGCTGTGTTGGTGATTAGGAGTGAATGGCTGGTATGTACCAACCAACAAGTTGGATGAGCTGGTGTGCCGTAAGGGTTGGAATGTAAATAGCAGTTTTGGGTTGCCGACTCACCTGAAGACCGGAACCGGTATGACTTGACTACTTCCCACTGGGTCCGTTCGGATCCTGTTTCGGTTTTTACCAAAACAGGTTTGAATCGTAATTTTGACACCGTAATTATGCCTGTGACCCATCCAACACAAGTCGCACTGATGAACGGTTCTGATCGCTAAAAGTCTGCGGCAACTCAAGTGGACGTTCGGTGTTACTTAATTTTAGGCAGGCCCACCAACATCGGACGGGGCTTTCCTGTAACCCCTGCCACCACGGTGCTTTGTCAGTAAGCATGTGTTTATGTCACCAAGTTCTGTGGGGCCCACCATGATGTATGTATTATATCCACAGTGTCAATCCATTTTGTGAGATCATTTTAGGGTATGGCCTCAAAAAAATGAGGCAGATATGAAGCTCGAGTGGACCATGCCACATAAAGTAGTGGGGATTGAATGCCCACCATTGAAAACTTCTTGGGATCAGAAGTTTTGGATCAAGCTGATATTTGTGTTTTACCTTCGTTCATATTTGTGTGACCTTATAAAGAGGTTGGATGGCAAATAAACTTCAAAGTAAGCCCTAGGATGGTTTCATAGGTCCTCTTTCTTTCTGTGTTGTTGTCCCCTTTGACTTTTGGATCTGCCTCCTGTTTTGTTCTATGCCTAACGATGATCTTGCAAAATGTGTGTATATATATATATATATATATATATATATATATATATATATATATATATATAACTTGATGACATCAACACATCACTGAGGTCGGTGGTGTGTGGCACACCAAGCAATCCTCTACCATCCAAACCGTTCATAAGGTTATTCCCGGTGGGACTAAAGAAAAAAGAAAGCAAATACTAGCCCGATTCACAATTTCTATGGCCGTTCAATCTCTACTGTTTTTGGTGACATGGCCCACTCGAGTTTTAGATATGCTTAGGTTGTTGGGCTCAATTTCTTAACATGAGATGGTGAAAGCCATGGACAGAATGAAAGTGGCACAGACATCATAATGGGCCCACAAAACTTTTACCAACAGGGGCTCCACGCATGGTTTAAAATTTTGAAAACTCCATTCTAACTGATATCAAGCCGAGTTAGGTTCGAAGACTTGATTAACTTGACTAGGAATTTAATTATGCTAATACTATACACCTGAATGATAAGTTACTTAAGAAAAGCTACTTATGCTTCAAGTAGCTTATCTTAGTTTTTACTTCAATTAATTAAGCATTTTTAAGTAAAAAAAGTTATTTATAATTGATCATAAACTAAATATACTTATCTTGAATGAGTTACTTATCTTTTTATTTTTATTTTTTCCACACACGCACACACACCCCCACACACTCACACCGTAGTGGGATTTCACCACCTATGGGTACTCGAACCCTTGACCCGGTGTTGAAACTCCTTAGAGTCTACCACCTGAGCAAGAGTAAGGACCCGATAAGTTACTTATCTTTTGCTGTAAGTAGAAAAAACTAACTTGGTGGTATCCAAACATCCCCTTAAAATACTTGGAATATGAAAATATGCCGTTTAAAACATAAAACTAGGGCATAGTCATCCACAAATGCTATTGCTTTTGCGGTTGTAAGTTCAAATCATGCTTCTTACATAAAAGGTTCTTGATTCAAAGTAACTCGGTTTAAGTCATGCTGAGTTGAGTTGAGTTAACAAAATCTTAGGGTCCTTGCTCTTGCTCCAGCGGTAGACTCTTAGGAGTTTCAACACCCGGTCAAGGGTTCGAGCACCCATAGGTGGTGAAATCCCACTAAGGCGTAAGTGTGTGGTGGTGTGTGCGTGTGTGTTTAATAGTAATAAAAAAAAATAATCCATTTTAATACCTCGTTTCAACACTTGAGGTCTTGGTATCGATCCCTTGTGGGGGTGGCTAACATGGAGTGTGTACTGACATGGGTGTGTACTAACAAGCTAACCCAAAAAAATAAAAATAAAAAAACTCAACAAAATCCAGCCAGCCAATTCCTCCGGTAGTGCACAATATACAGAACAAATAGGCGGTGAAAACATTTTTTTTCATAGCCATTCATTCATCTCATCACTCCCACACGAGTGAAAGAGCCTTATTTTTAGGGAAAAAAGACATAACCAGTGTGGCCCAGCTGATGGAAGGCTCGGATATCACTTACACGTGCCATATCAGTAGGTGCAGTTGCGTTCTCGTGGGTACTCACCTAATCAATCCAGAGGCGGGGCCCAAAGAGATTGGAGAAGAGATACGATGAGTTCGTTAGTTTTTGACTTCAGTGCATGGCAACCTACGGAGAATGGAGAGATACACGTGCCTTTGTGAAGCAAATGGCAATGATATCATCTAGCTACCGAAAGCTATAAAATATTCTCTGATCACTACACGGGATTTTTAATTTTAATTTAAAAAATTTCTAAGGAGATGATGACATGGAAAATGGGAAGGCAGGCTTCTTGTTGAGTATGAGGGGATTTTCTCTCATGGATCATTGCCATGTAGACAAGAAATGAGGTGGGGCCCACTTGAAAATGTTATGCCCTTAACGTCCCACCTTTTGTGGGGCATGTACTTTGTCATTTTCCCCCGGACAACTGCCATAATGGCTTTTTAGCTTAGGGAGGAGATTGGGAAATCTTACTCACACCACACGGGCCGACATGACGCACGTGGGAAAAGATTGAGCAGTTCATCTGGTGGGCCTTTTGTTTATGTGAAAAAAAAGAGGACCGTGAAACAATATTAACTATAGTGGTCCACATTCGATGTACATGGACATTGACCCATTTAAGAGGGTGGACTACAACTTTGCTTGTAATAGTAGTTTAGAGAATGATTTCAAGATTCCAAAGTCATTTCACCCTTCATTCATGAAAGAAACGGAGCACCCTTTTACTTCACACGTGGGTGCACGTGTATGAGAGGTTCAGTTCTCTGTTTGTGAGTAATTGTGAGTGAAAGGAAATTCTAATTTCTTATTTCGCACGAAGGTTGTGCACGTGGGGTCAATGGTTGAGATATCCATATGATTGAGCTTTTGCTTCCCATCATTGATGGACCGTTCCAAAAAATATCTACGGACGTCTCTAACCATTCATTAGATCGAGCTGATATGCACTTGTGTAGGCCCCTTGAGTTTTGGAATGGCCTGATTTTTTCACATTTGAAAGTTTTTATTAGTTAGGCGTTCCTTGTGGTGGGGCTCACCTAAGTTTCGTACTTGGTTGATTTTGGAATACACCTCTTGGAATGGATGGGGTGGGACCCACAGAGGTCATCTCTACCGTATCTTATGTTACGCTTGACACTCTGATCATTTTCCTTCATGTATGTATGGATGGATGTGTGAAATATTTACATGACATGGAAGGTCAAGGACTGTGGGGCCCACACTAACGTGTTGCGTACTTCCAACCTATCCGTCAGTCGTCTTCCCTAGAGCTAAATGACCACTGTTGGTTCCTCTGTGGGGCCCTCAATGATTTTAGTTGTTTATCCAAATCAATCATTAAAATGAGACCTACTTGGATGAAGGGACTGACAAGAAATCAACCCATTTCATAACTCAAGTAAGCCCCAAACACGATATGATTTCACACTTTTCCCAGCCGTGTGCATGTCCACCTAATGAGCGGTTCATATGCCACATAAATTAGGGCTGAGGGGTTGAGGGATTTGTTTTGCTTGCAGATATAAGAGTATTGAACCGTTTGGATTTATTTATTTTAGTTGCATACGGTAATGTAATGTATCATTCGCCACCAATGTGGCCCCTGCGATGTGTTTTATCAAAATAAAGACTTTAGGTTGTGTCTTGGTTGTGTTCTTGGCTACGTGTCTGGTAACTCTTGGACCTAATTCACGGTTCATAGTAAGTCAATTACTTTAGATAAGCTACTTATGTCATAGGTAACTTATTTGGGTTTATGCTTATCTAACCAATAAGTATGTTCGGTAATAGCAATATATTTATCAACCAAAAAGTAAAAAAGCTTGTTTTGTTTCCCATCTCATAAGTTATTATCACTCAAGTTTGTTTGGTTCCCTCACATTCATCATTCGGGGCTAACCTTTGATGTGAACTATTCATTATGTGGGCCCCACTTTTGATATAGGTTGTCCATCATACAGGGTCCACATTGGATGTGAGTCATTCATCATTATAGTCTGACCTTTAACGTGCATCATTCGTTATGTTGGACCCACCTTTGATGTTGGCCATCCATCAAGTGGGGTCCACCATCTATGTTATTGTCCATCATGTGGGGCCCACCTTTACTATCCACCGTCGATCATATGGAGCTCACCTTTGATGTGGATTGTTCATCATATGGGCCCCACCTTTGATGTTGGCCGTCCATCATGCAAGGCCAGACTTGGATGTTGGCCACTCATCATTAGGGCTAACCTTTAATGTGGACCACCAATCATATGGGGCCTACCTTGATGTGGATCATCCATCATGTGCAGCCCACCATTATTAATTACCCATCATGTGGAGCCCACTTTTGAGGTGGACTGTCCATCATGTGGGCCCCACCTGCAATGTGGGTTGCCCATTATGTAGGGCTCGCCTTGGACGTAAGTGATTCATCATTAGGGGCCAACCTTTGATGTGGTCCGTCCATCATGTGAGGCCACTTCAATATGGGTCATCCATCATGTGGGACCAACTTCAATGTCCACTGCCCATCATGTGGAGCCAACCTTTGATATGGATTGTCCATCGTATAGGTTCAACCTTTGTAATCGGTCCTCCTTCGCACCAGCTTGCTTTGGATGTGTGTTTTTTTATCATTATCGACTAACCTTTTATTCGGACCATCCACACAGAGTCCATGTTGATATGGGGTCATCTATCATGTGGGGCCCACCTTTTATGTGGACTGTCCACCATGTGAGCTCCACTTTCAAGTCTACATTCCATCATGTGGGGCCTCCTTTGATATGGATGGCGAGAGAGAGCCTCCTTTTAACATAATCCCTAAAAGGGAAGTAGAAAAGTGATAAGTTAAAAATTTATAAATAATTACTTATTAAGATAAGGAGTCGTTTGACACCATGGATTTGGAGGGATTTCAAATCCCCTGGATTGTTTGGCACCACAAAGTAACCGTGGTTTGAAATCCAAGGTGAGACCTTGGATTACATCTAAAATCATTCCCATAGTTGCATTTGTAATTACTTTAATATGATATCCAAGGTGTGACCTTGGATTAATCTATTGGACACATGGCCCACTAATGATATCCTAAAATAATTAGTTATCAATTGCATCATTATAATTACTTTAATATGATGATCAACACCGTCCAAACATTGTCCATGTAAATCAATGGTTAAAAATCGTTGGTTAGTCACTCGGGCGTGATCTTGTGCTTGTGGCCCATCCAAGACTTGGAATTTCATCATTTTTGGCAAAGTATATATTTCACCGGGCTTATTACGACCATTGTGTCAAAAATTACATAAGTTCACTAATTAGAGATATTAAAGTTGATTTAGTAATTAAATTCAAACTCCCGCAAATATACCATGAAGAGCTACTTTTGGATTAAAGTTGATTCTCAATCTAGGGTGCCAAATACAACAAGAGGATTTCAAATCCAGGGGGTTTCAAATCCTAGGGGTTCCGAATCCGGGGGGTTTCAAATCCACGCTCCTAAACAGGACCTAAGTAACTTTTGGCACATAAATTACTTTTACATTAATACTTACTAAACTAACTTTAGTGAAAAAAATAACTTAATTACTTAACATAAGTTAAGAAGTAACTTATTTTGTGGTATCTAAATAGGACCTTAGCGATAGCTTATGCATTTTTTTGGTGAGTAATATTTTAAATACAAGTGGTAGTGAAAAGTTGCAATTAAATTTAAAAAAGAAAAAAAAAAAATACCATTTGCGTGTAGATCATATCTTGAGTATATAGAGCCTTGGTTTCGTTTTTTTGTGTGGTTAAACTTATATGATAGGCTGCAACCGAAACTTTTTATGGGGCCACCCCAATGGCTGTACATTTTGCTTTATTAATCAAAGTCAGGTGGAGTGGTCCCTACTCTTAAAAATAATAATAATAATAATAAATTAAAAGATGCTAACTATTCATGAAACTCAAAATGCCTCTTCCATATCTATATAAATCTAATATTGCATCATCACAAAGCTACCACAATTTTCTCTCTCTAACTTTTCTTTTCTACTTTCAATCTCCCCTAAAATTCTCTATTTTGAACTGATAAAATATATGTTTTTAAAAAAATTTGCAAAACTTGTAGACAACATAAAAGCCTGGAATACATGATGCAAGAAATGTATTTAGAATTAGGGCCTGTTTGAGAGTGTGGATTTGGAACCCCATGGATTCGGAACCCCCAGGATTGTAAACCCCCTGGATTGGCAATCCTCTTGTGCGTTTGGCACCCTGGAGTGTGAATCAACTTTAATTCAAAGACACCTATGCATGGTATATTTACAAGGGTTTGAATCTAATTACTAAATCAACTTTAATATCCCTAATTAGTGAGATATATAATTTTTGACACTATGGTTGTAATAAGCCCGCTGAAATATATGCTTTGCCTGAAAATGATGAAATTCCAAGTCTTGGATGGACCGTAGGCACAAGATCATGTTTGAGTAACTAACCAACGATTTTTAATCGTTGATTAATATGGACAATGTTTGGATGGTGCTGATTTACATGGACAATGTTTGGACAGTGCTGATCATCATTAATGAGCCATGTGCCCAATAGAATGATAATGCACAGTGACACACATGTTACACCTACAACTATTGAAATGATTTTACGTGCAATCCAAGCTCTCACCATGGATTGTAAACCCCCTCAAAGAGGGGATTAGAAACTCCTTGGATTTGAAACCCTCAGTTACTTTATACTGCCAAACAACCAAGGGAATTTGAAACCCCTCGAATTCCCTCCAATCCAAGGTGCCAAACAACCCCTTAAGTCATTAGTGTTGTAAGCCGAAGTTCATGTTCCTTGGATGACAGATTTATTGTATTATGGAGGCGGATTTGTGACAGCCTTCTTGTAAATTGGTCAAATCATCAATACATACACATTATATATATATATATATATATTATATATATATATATTATATATATATATATATATACCCATGCGCACGCACCACACACTCACGCCGTAGTGGGATTTCACCACCTATGGATTCTCAGAGTGTGTGGGGTGTGTGTATAAGGATCCTCAATACCTGCACATGTCGTCTTAGAGACAACGGCTTTGTAATGTGCCGCAAACCTATCTTAAGGTGTTTTTTTTTTTTTTTGCCTCTTTTAAGTGTAATGTGTTGTCCTTGTTTCATCTATTTTCGGCCATTATAACCTATAGTTCATGGATAATACTAATATGTACCGATATTTAACAATACTTAAAACCTTAGTTACACACTTACACTAGTATGTTAGGGGCCGGGATGGGATAGAGAATACATGAGAAAAAGACTTGAGTATACACTTTAATTGTGTGAACATGACAGAGACGAAGCCATCTTACGTATTTTCCATGACTCTCACATTTCAAAGGAAACAATCCATCTCAAGTGATTGTGCATTGTTTGCTAACTAGATATGGTAGGTAGTCTTACACTCAAGAAATCAGCATCTTTGCTACTTGTATTTCATCAAGAATGTCATTTTATCTTTTAAAATGTATATAAATCCATTTATGAAACAGACGTGTCTGTACCACTTATTTCCCAAAGGGAGCGGACCAACCACCGGCATCATCGGCATTACTCCTCGTCCTCTGCTAACTTTCCTGCAAACATGCAATTTTTGGACACCTGTACCCCCACCATGAAAATCACCTGTCACAAAAATCAGGCTGGTCTGATCATCATCAGATGGGCCTCACTGTTTGAATCAATGGATGACTGATGGTCTGACTCAACATACAGGTGTATCACGTGTAGTGATTGCATCAGCCTGATTTTCGACAAGGGTTATCTTCGTGGTGGGGCCTACCATTTTTATGGTACCGATCATAGTTTAAGAACTCCAAAAAACTCGACTCCACTTGCTTGAGTCAACTCAACTGGATTTCACTAAGACTCGGTGAAAAAACTTAATCTGGTCATGACTCACGCTCGAAATTTGATAAACCTCGGGAAATGGTACTATAAGGTCGACCTCATGGGAACTTCACATGAGGTCGAACTGTGTGGCCCCACCGTGATGTGTATCAAACATCAACACCGTTCATTTGATGGGTCCCCATTAGGTTATAGTATATCCCAATAATCAGCTGTATACGGAACTCAGGTGGGTCATACCATCTAAAACCATATGAAAACATGCCTAAAACATATAAAAGCACTTGGTGGGCCCCCTGAGTTTTGGATGCAGCTGAAACTTGGTTTTACCCCTCATCCGATGGGACAAACACAATGGATGGGCTGGATTTTTGAAATACATCTCGGTGGGCCCAGTAAATGATTATGAAGGTTTTAATGGGAGGGTAATTCTTCTCAACTTTTGTATGTGGTGTGGACCACCTAAGTCATGGATTGACTTGATTTTTAAGTCCGTGGCCCATCATGGAATGGTGCATCTGACTGATGGGGTAGATTTTTGACGCACATCACGGTGGGGCCCACACATCTCGATCTCATGGAAAGTTCCCATGAGGTCGACCTCATAGTACCATTTCCCTTTATATAATTGCCTATAGTTATAAATAATTAATAATACTGAAAAAGTCAGAAAACTCACCCAAGTTTTTGAGTCGAGTTGAGATTTAGCGGCGGATGGGGATCATTTTTATATGGGTAGATTATGATATGCCTTAAACAGTGGTACTTCTAACCATACATTTAGGTAGATCTAGACCGTCCAAATCATGTGCTCCAAATGACTTTTCTCATAAGGCAGCCACGAGTTTACCTAAATGGAAACCTACTTTCTATCCAACCATCAACATCATTGCTTTCATCTTGTGCCCCATGAAAGGCAACACCTTGGTCCCATGCAAAAGATGCTTAGCTTATTTCAGACATTCTTATGATAGTATCCCCTATACCATTTCCTTCTCTTAGACCATGCATAGCAAACATTAATCCATTTCATTTTGGATAATATTACTGGGACAATTCACCACCATTCATGTGCAGTAAATGTACTCCAATCCAGACCATACAAGTCGCAGGACCCGCTACCGATGGAGCATAGCCTGATAATCACAATGATCAAACAATCCTAACCATCCAATTTGTGGATATCAGATGGATGGTTAAAATAATACAGCGTAAGGTACATTCAATCAATGAAATTAGATTATTAAGATCATCTGATCAGTGTGATTTTCTGGCTATGATCATCCACAATGGAGTCCATGGTTTGGACCGTTCAGGTTGTCTGTTGGTGAATGAAATGGTGTTGAACTAACACTGTAGTCTTATCTATTTGTCTCATTTTTTACTTGGCTTATAAGCTTAAACATGCAAAGCTCTCCATTTTAGTTTTTATTTTTATTTTTAAACAACAATAATAAATAAATAAATAAAATAAAATAAAATAAAAAATAATCTAATGTCACCCATGTAGTTATTCTCTATTACTTGGCTTGAAAGCTTAACAACCCTTCTAATAATGTCATTATAGTTTAAGTGTCATGTTTATAAGCTAGTATTACCTAAAGAAACTTGCGTTAGCTGTATAGTAGTTTCCATTTTCAGGGAGGTCCAAGAAAGCCATCTTGATTTGTAATAAGGGACCACAATCTACCAATGTCGCTGCACGGGCCACTCACCCCACACATGCCAATGTGGCATGGTGGTGCAGGAGATCTGGGACGTTCATCCGATTGGTCCCACATATATAGCATCCATTACGGCCTGAAAACAAGCCCATTCCAGTCATCAGATGGGCCACAACATTACACATTGTTACCCACCAAATGAACGGCTTTGATCGTCACAGGAGGGATAATGTGATTCAAGATCACTAATGGAGATGGACCCAACTAACTAATTTATTTGTGGAAAGACCAAAATGAAACTCCCTTTATGTAATATTCTTCTGATTATAGAAATTGCTGGATTCTAAAGGAAACCATGGGAAAACTAAAATCCATATCACTATCATTCATTAGAGAGGAATTTCAAATAAGGGTTTGAAAATTCAATGAAGAGAAAGTGCACAAAACCTTTTTTTTTCAAAGATAAAGGCACAGAGAATTTATGTGAAAGCTGTAAAAGCTACCTAAGTTCTGATTTTAATCACTCAACAAAAATGGGAACTTCTAAAAACAGTGCCCAGTTGCATTATTTTTGGTTTTATTGAAGGGAAAGCTGGAAATGATTATTTATTTGTTGTTATGGTTGTCATTGTCATCAAATCACCATTATTGTATGTGGAATATGATGAATTGAGTGGAAGTGACAAGTGGGACCCACATCTTAGATATTGGTCCCATCCAACCTAGAGAAATTTATGGGTCAGATTCAACATGACCATGGTCTGACCACAATCGAACGTCGGTGAACGGCGAATGCACTAGCTTTTAATAAGAATAAATAAGATTGTTCCTATCTTTGCTATTATCATCCACTCATTAGTGGCCGTGGACGGTTAAAAGGTTATCCTAGAGCTTTTTAAAACAATAAATAAATAAAAATAAAAAATAAAATTAAGCACTGCTTAAAGGGCTATCATCCGATGCTGCATTGGATTCCTGGATCTTTAGTGCCCGGTCCAATTTGCAGTACTGTCTAATCCAGATCCGAATGCTATTGCATGGGTCCATATGTACACCAATAATATCATGTTAGTGTCAGATGATGGGGCCGTGGGGTGGGCCCTGCTTGAAATCATCAATTGATCTTCATCGAGTGGTACTGCAATGGCCGCACCAAACTTTCTATTGTGATCCCTGTTGGGAATTCCTCCCCATGTGGAGGTGAGACCCACGTGTGGACCTAAAAGGTGTCTTGCACCTGTAAGGCTCAGGTGAGGAGTGTTTTCATCATTTAAAAACAAAAAAGAAGAAGGAATTTTTAGATATAAAAGGGAAAAAAACGTACAACAACTTTAGCAATCTTTTGATTATTTATTTATTTATTTATTTATTTATTTTTTTCTCTCTTGGAGAAATGAGAGTTTTTTAAGAAGAAGAAGAAAGTACTCTCTACAAAGTTTAGGTTCTAGTTTTTTATTGATTTCAACCGTTTTTAATTATTATTATTATTTATATCTGGGATAGCGAGGGTTTCATCCACAACTCTGGTTTTGTCAATTGTTTTCTCTAAGGGTTTGTTTGTAATTTTATTTTATTTATTTTTTTACAATATTTGATAAGAAATCTCTTTCTTCTTTAATTCTTGTAGGGCATTTTATTCGGTTATTCAAAAGAAGTGGTTCTTTTCAAAGTTGTTGTGTGATGTATTTTGATATACAAGAGATATTCTCTTGATAATTATACTTTTATTATCGTCACAGTGAATTTATTTTTAGATTAGGTCCCATAATTTTTTCCTTTCACATTGGAAGGTTTTTCATGTTAAAATTTTTAATGTCTCTCTCACTTCTATATGTTTGTTGATATGCTTGCTTAGATTGGAATTGATCATTTTTCATTAAATCTCTTCGTATTGTTAATCTCATTTATTTACACGTAGTTGGAAAAGATTTTATTCCTCTATACTGACATCATAGTATACTCTTGAATTCTTGGATTGACAGACTTGTCCTAGTCAAATGCAATTTATCCAAGTAGCTTTAGACTTAGTTGAGCATGATCCAGTTTGGCACCATGAGTAACTATTAAGAATAGAGGGTGACCCGATCTAAGTCCATTGAGTGAGAAAACCATGGTTTAATATAATATAATCATGTGGTGTTAACTTTGTGGCTGGTTTATATAAGAAAGTTAGGAGTTATTTAATACTTTTGTTTGCTTATGAAATGGCATACATGGCATATAAAACTCAAACTGGACGGGGCTAAATTCCGGAACCCACTGTCACTAACTCACCGTCATAAAATTAGATTGGTTGAACAATCTTAACCTCCAATTCACATGGTCAGTACTTAAAAAAAATAAATGAAATAAGACCATCCTCTAAATGTTCACCAACTAATAGTAAGATAATTAAAGAAGCAAGGGTTTGGTTCATGGTACATCTGAACTTGTACCCTTAATTTGGGCAGTTTAATTGGAATTAGTTGTATTCTACAAGTAAATTTTAAGTAATTTCTACGAGTTCATCTTGTTTGACTAGCATGAGACTAAACATGGATATGGAAAACTTCTTTGTAATCATATCATTCAATGTGAAAATAGTAGAGATGGGGGGGGGCACTGTGTTATGTGATAGACATCCATCCCATCAATTAGATGCACCCTTCCATGGTGAGCCATGGGCATGTTCATCCTGTGGTGCTTTAACACCCGTGTCTGGTAACTCTTCCAATTCTACGAATTCTTTCTCATTAGCCTTATTTTGTTGCACACTATTCTTATGCATCACTTTTTCATTGAAAACTACATCTTTGCTTCTGATGATTTTTCGATTCTCTGTATCCCAAAACCTGTAGCTAAAATCATGCTGCCCGTAGCCTATAAACGTGCACTTCCTGGACTTCGCATCCAGCTTGTTTCTGTGCTCTGCATCAATGTGAACATATGAAGTGCAACCAAATACTTTGAGATATGCAAGGTTCACTTCTTTCTCGATAGTCCACCGTCAATGAGGACTTCTATTAATGAGATATGCCGCAGTATTCACAGCATCTACCCAAAATGTCTTAGGCAACCCTGCATGTAACCTCATGCTCTTGGCACGCTCAAGGATGGTCCCGTTAATGCGCTCAGTCACACCGTTCTGTTGTGGTATCCCTGGAATCGTTTTCTGATGTTTGATTCTATTTGTTGCACAATACTCCTCAAACCTCTTATCACAGTATTCTCCCCCATTATCTAATCTGAGACATTTTACTGTATTTCCTGTCTCGTTTTCTATAATTACTTTTCACTTCTTAAATACACCAAATACATCCGATTTATGCTTTAAGAAATAGACCTACAGTTTTCTGCTAACATCATTAATAAAAGAAACAAAATATCGTGAGGCACCAAGAGATGATACCTGTACCGGTCCCCACACATCAATGTGTACAAGCTCTAACAGATGCGTCTCTAGAGCGCATCCTATTTTCTTAAAACTTACCATCTTCTGCTTGTTATACACGCAGTTCTCGCGGAATTCCAAGTAAATAGACTTCAGCCCTGGTAGCTTCCATCCCATTAATTAGATGCACCCTTCCATGGTGAGCCATGGGCATGTTCATCCTGTGGCGCTTTAACACCCGTGTCTGGTAACTCTTCCAACTCTACGAATTCTTTCTTATCGGCCTTATTTTGCTGCACACTGTCCTTATGCATCACTTTTTCATTGAAGACTACATCTTTGCTTCTGATGATTTTCTGGTTCTCTGTATCCTAAAACCTGTAGCCAAAATCATGTTGCTCGTAGCCTATAAACGTAGATTTCCTGGACTTCGCATCCAGCTTATTTCTATGCTCTGCATCAATGTGAACATATGAAGTGCAACCAAACACTTTGAGATATGCAAGGTTCACTTCTTTCTCAGTCCACGTTTCTTCTGGTAGCCCACTATCCAATGGTGCTGAGGGACTTCTATTGATGAGATATGCGGCAGTATTCACAGCATCTATCCAAAATGTCTTAGGCAACCCTGCATGTAACCTCATGCTCTTGGCGCGTTCAAGGATGGTCCCTTTAATGCTCTTAGCCACACCGTTCTGCTGCAGTATCCCTGGAATCGTTTTCTGATGTTTATTCCATTTGTTGCACAATACTCTTCAAACCTCTTATCACAGTATTCTCCCTCATTATCTGATCTGAGACATTTTACTGTATCTCCTATCTCGTTTTCTACAATTACTTTCCACTTCTTAAATACATCAAATACATCCGATTTATGCTTTAAGAAATAGATCCACAGTTTTCTACTAACATCATTAATAAAAGACAAAATATCATGAGGCACCAAGAGATGATACCTGTACCGGTCCCCACACATCAGTGTGTACAAGCTCTAACAAATGCGTCTTTAGAGCGCGTCCTATTTTCTTAAAACTTACCATCTTCTGTTTGTCATACACGCAGTTCTCATAGAATTCCAAGTCAATAGACTTCAGCCCTGGTAGCTTCCCTTTTTGACAATAGCACTTTCATCCCTTTCTCACTCATATGTCCCAACCTCTAATGACATAACTGCCCATTCACTCCAGTTAATGCATCACAGTGAATCAGATACGATCCTGAAGTCACGTACAAAGTACCTTCCTTCTTGCCTCGAGATATCACCAAGACACCTTTTGTGATCTTTCAGGAATCACTAGTGGATGTCGTCACATATCAGGTGTCAGCCAACTGCCCTACTGAGATCAAATTCCATTTCAAACTTGGTACATGTCTGACATCCTTCAATTTCAAAGTCGTTCAATCTTTTTAATTTATATGAACATCTCCCTTTCCAACAATACTGCATAGCTCATCATCACCCAGGTAGACTCTCCCGAAGTTACCTAATACATAATCACATAGAACTTCCTTACACGAAGTGGCATGAAACTAAGCACCCGAGTCTATGACCCAAGACTCATTCCTCGCATCAAGAGACAAGATCAACGCCTCTGTGTCACTCTCCTCAGATAGATTCACTGAATCCTTCCCACCTTGAGAGCTTCCTTCTTGTTTCTTAAGCACCCTACAATCACGTTTCATATGCCCCTTCTTCCCGCAATGCCAACACCCGTCTTTGTCTTTCAGTCCCTTGGACTTCTTCCTCGACTTAGAATATTCGTGTTTATTGCCTCCTTTTATTCAGCGATCTTCCTCTTCCTTCAACGTTTAGAGCATTCCCTGAATCCTCTGAAATTCCTAATGCCTTTCTTCTATATTCTTCGCTGAGAATTAGACCGGTCACATCATCAAATTTCAGCTTTATAGACCCTGAAGAATTGCTCACAGCAATCACCAAACCATCCCAACTGTCTGGCAACAGAGAACAATGACTATCAAAGGGAACCATGGAGATGCCTTGCGGGGATTGGAGATGGTGTTAGAGTCAATGTCCTAAAAAACCAATGTAAGCCTTAATCTCTAGCCATGTAGATGTAAACTGTAGATTATGATGACCATGCGTCCTTGGTGGACAACTTGGCAAGCCTTGGTGTGTAGTGCTACCTTGAATCTATATGAGGGGTTTGTTGATGAGTGAGTCCTTTGGTAGTCCTTGAGAACCTAAGATTGGACATGATAGTCATTGACTAGGGAGAGTCATGATCCTTGGATCCCAGTACCATGTAGACCATGACCTTATAAGTGTTTGAGACTCACCTGGATCCTTACTCTTGCTTGGGTGGTAGACTCTCAGGAGTTTCAACACCCGGTCAAGGGTTCGAGTATCCATAGGTGGTGAAATTCCACTAGCGTGAGTGTGTGGGGTGTGTGCCTATGTAAAAAAAAAAGACTCACCTGTGGACATCGTGTCATTAGATGTGTAATCATCTTATGTGAGGAGACTAATTTGAGTAAGAATAAATAATTTGCACCATCAGGAGCTAACTTAGTGCTAAATTATGCCTTACCTTTATCCTACATAAGAGTGTGAGTGATTCATGGACAAATGATCCATATTCGGACCTTTGATCACTCACATTGTTGGATTGAGATAAAGTCAATAGTCTAGGAGCCCTTAGTCTAAATAATGATCGAGATGATCAGAACTTGCTGATACATAAAAAATGGTTTAATCCTCAGACCCGAGGACATGTAAGGGTTACGATCTTAACTAGTCTACCTTGGCTCTTCCTAAAAGGTCCATGCAAGCCACTAAAAGTGGATGTGGCTGGGTCTTTTCATCCGAAACCGTTGATTTTTGTATAAGCCAATGAAGGATCTACTAGTTTGCTTAGAAACTTGTTTATTACTTTAATATGTATAAATCAAGGACTCACTAAGTGATTTTACCATTGGGCCTAACACTTGAAATATTTTAAATGGGTTTTCGAAGGTTTTCAATCATTGAAGTTTTGTTTAAATTGTTAAAACTATTTTAATCACACTTTACGTTGACTTGTATTAGATCAGGTATGAGATCTTGATCTTTAGTGGATGACCATGACAATGGAGGGTTTGAATTATGAATATATGCATGGATGAGGTGGATCGACAGACTTCCCTCATGGTAGATTACAAAGAAGTGTGTAGTAAAGTACCATACTGGATGCACCCCTTAAACCATAACTCCTTTATAATTAGATACTATCCTAAAGGAGAGGAGCCTAAGAAACCCCTGGACGTTTACCCCTTAGACATTAGAGAGAGAGAGAGAGAGAGAGAGAGAGAGATGAGATCTCCTCCTTCTTCTTCTCTTCCTCTTCCATCACACGTGTTTGTGAGGTTTACTATAGTGGATGGTTTGAATGTCATCTTTGGCACCTATTAGAGGTTGATGTCGGCTTTTTATAGATTTATGAGAGACTTCTCCAGTTAGAAGATTAGCATCAGTAAATTAATTTGCATAGAGGAATTTGTCTACACGAATAATTGTGAAGATGTAACATCTAAACAATTCTCTCTTTCTCTCTCTAAATCTTTTATGAAAATTTAACATTATTATATTAGGGATCCAAATAAGATTTGATTATACGGGATGATATTTTTAGAAGTTGGTTGAAATTGCCCAAGCGGCCTAAATGGAAGTACTAACATGAAGGACCAAGGGCTTTAGACCTCCCACACTTACACATGAGTTCAGAAAAGGAAATATCAAAATTTTTACTCAATTTTTTTTTATCTACATGGGAGCCTTTACATTAACAATTATCAGAGTTCTTTTCTGACGTACTCTGATTTAGAGAGAGAAAGAGAGAATTGTTTAGATGTTACATCTTCACTATTATTCGTGTAGACGAATTCCTCTATGCAAATTAATTTAACATTATGATATTAGGGATCCAAATAAGATTTGATTATACGGGATGAAATTTTTAAAAGTTGGTTGAAATTGCCCAAGTGGCCTAAATGGAAGTACTAACATGAAGGACCAAGGGCTTTACCCCTCCCACACTTACACATGAGTTCAGGAAAGGAAATATCAAAATTTTTACTCAATTTTTTTATATACATGGGAGCCTTTACATTAACAATTATCAGAGTTCTTTTCCTACGTAATCTCTTCACCTCTACCAATCAAAGTTATTTTCTAATCCTAAGGATAGATGAGAAAAGATATCCAAACAACTAAATTAATACTAAGAAATAACTCTTAATTAAAAAGAAAGGAAACTCATCAAAGGGTTGTCCATAAGTCGGTCTGTTCAAACTGAACACAGTAAAAACACATTAATTAATGATTGCAGATGAGGAAAATATCTTCCAATTTTCAACAAATTCGACCACCAGACTGTTGCGCAGCACGCTAGTGAACCGAGATCCAATCTCAGGTCTCACCCACAAACGATAAACAGAAAGAAATATAATCTAGAAGAAGAATCAAAGCATTCCAAACAAACCACAAGGCAAAATATACATGGAAAAACCCCAACAAGGGTAAAAAACCACGGGTGCAAACTTCCACCATGAAGAAAAATCGAGATTACAATCAATATACTAACCTTCTCGATGCTCCCATGTATAGAGAAAACCCTTAGCCTTGCTTAGAAAACCCTTTTTCATACCCTGGAATAACCATATGACCCATATTTATAGTTTAGGCAACTTCCCTTCCACACTCTTATGAAACCGCCTCAAATTTATATAGTTCGCATCAAATCCGTAAATGAATCTGCGTAACCTCGACTGGTCGAGCAGGTTCCTCGACTGGTCAAGCGGACCCTCGACCGGTCGAGCATGGACCTCGATTGGTCGAGCAGGTTCCTCGACTGGTCGAGTGGACCCTCGACCGGTCGAGCATGGGCCTTGACTGGTCGAGCACCTCAGACACCAAAAATTGCAGCTCGCTGGACTTTGAGTCGAGCGAACCATCGACTGGTCGAGCGGCCCTGTTTAGATGTGGCTCCACATCTAAACAATCTCCCACTTGGAGACACATCGTCATAATCCTTCGTCTTCTAAATCTGGAGTGCACCACCTCCCCATCTTCAAGCTTGAAGACCAATCAAAGCTGAACAGAGCTTCAGCTTCTCCCGTGTGACCGTTGGTCAGCATATCCGCAGGATTCTCACTTTTATGGATCTTCTGCAAAGCAATCGATCCATCTTCCAGTAACGAACGTATGAAGTGATATTTGATGTCAATATATTTAGTCCTTAAATGAAAGGTTGAATTCTTAGCTAAGTGTATTGCACTCTGATTGTCACTGTACAGCTTGCAATCTACTTGCTTCTTTCCCAACTCTTCCATGAAACCTTGCATCCACACCATCTTCTTGTCGCTTCTGTAGCTACAACATATTTTGCTTCCGTTGTACTAATATATACTATCTTTTGTAACTGAAAGACCCAACTGACTGTAGCACTACCAAGAGTTAAGACATAACCTATAGTGCTTCTTCTGCGGTTAATATCTCCTGTCAAATCTGAATCTACGTAGCCTTATAGCTTAATTTCTGATCCTCCATAACATAACCCTACATCCACAGTACCTACCAGGTATCTGAGGATCCACTTCACAACTTCCCAATGTTCCTTCTCGGGGTTATTCATGAACCTGCTAATAACTCCCACTACTTGAGCAATATCTGGCCCCATGCTCACCATAGCATACATGAGACTCTCAATAGCTAATGCGTATGGGACTTTAGCCATGTAATCTAGTTTCTCCTACGTCTTCGCACCTTGCTCCTTACAAAGCTTGAAGTGGTTGGCTAATGGAGTACTAACCGGCTTAACACCTCCTATATTGAATCGATCAAGTACCTTGGCTATGTACTCTACTTGTGACAAAACCAGTTTCTTGTTTTCCCTGTCATGCTTTATCCTCATGCTTAGGATTTATTTTATAGCTCCTAAATCCTTCATGGAAAATTCTCTAAACAGTTGTCTTTTGAGATCTGAGATGTCCTTCATGCTTAATCCGACCACAAGTATATCATCAACGTACAGAAGAAGGATGATGTACAACGTATCAAACTTTTTCAAATAGCAATAGTGGTTTGCATGACATCTCATAAAACCGTTTGCCGACATGAAACTGTGGAACTTCTTGTACCACTGCCTCGGGGCCTGCTTCAGGCCATATAGACTCTTCTTTAGTCTAAACACTTTATTCTCCTTTTCGGGTGCCACGTATCCTGTCGGCTGATGCATATATATCACTTCTTCAAGGTCCCCATGAAGAAAAATTGTCTTAACATCTAGTTGCTCTAGATGCAAGTCCTCTATAGCCATTATACTCAAGACCATACGAATCGTAGACATTTTCACCACTGGTGAAAATATTTCAGTGAAGTCGATACCTGCCTTTTGTTGGAACCCTTTCACAACCAATCTAGCCATGTACCGTTTCAAACCATCATGATCCTCCTTCAGTCTGTAAACTCACTTGTTATGAAGAGCTTTCTTACCCTTATGTAAAGTGACTAGCTCCCATGTACAATTAAACTCAAGAGCGTCCATCTCATCATCTATGGCCTACTCCCACTTAACCCGTGTATCTGACTATAATGCCTCTTCAAAATACTCTGGTTCACTATTATCTATCAGCAATAGATAATGTAAGGAGGGTGAGTATCGGACCGTAGGTCTCCTCTCCCGAGTAGACCTCCTCACAACCGGTGTCTGCAGTTCTGCCTCATTATACTCCTGTGCATGTTTATCCTGTAGTGCTGTAATACCCGTGTCCGGTAACTTTTCCAACTCTATGAATTCTTTCTCATCGGCCTTATTTTGCTGCACACCGTCCTTATGCATCACTTTTTCATTAAAAACTACATCTTTGCTTCTGATGATTTTTCAGTTCTCTGTATTCCAAAACCTGTAGCCAAAATTATGCTGCCCGTAGCCTATAAACGTACACTTCCTGGACTTCGCATCCAGCTTGTTTCTGTGCTCTACATCAATGTGAACATATGAAGTGTAACCAAACACTTTGAGATGTGCAAGGTTCACTTCTTTCCCAGTCCATGTTTCTTCTGGTAGCCCATCATCCAATGGTGCTGAGGGACTTCTATTGATGAGATATGCGGTAGTATTCACAGCATCTGCCCAAAACGTCTTAGGCAACCCTGCATGTAACCTCATGCTCTTGGCGTACTCAAGGATGGTCCTGTTAATGCAATCAGCCACATTGTTCTGCTGTGGTGTCCCTGGAATCGTTTTCTGATGTTTGATTCTATTTTTTATACTCCTCAAGCTTCTTATCACAGTATTCTCCCCCATTATCTAATCTGAGACATTTTACTATTTTTTCTATTTTATTTTCTACTATTACTTTCTACTTCTTAAATACATCAAATACATCAGATTTATGCTTTAAGAAATAGACCCACAGTTTTCTACTAGCATCATCAATAAAAGAAACAAAATAACGTGAGCCACTAAGAGATGACACCTATGCCGGTCCCCACACATCAGTGTGTACAAGCTCCAACAGATGCGTCTTTGGAGCACGTCCTATTTTCTTGAAACTTACCCTCTTCTGCTTTTCATACACGCAGTCCTCACAGAATTCCAAGTCAATAGACTTCAGCCCTGGTAGCTTCCCTTTTGACAATAGCACTTTCATCCATTTCTCACTCATATGTCCTAACCTCTGATGCTATAACTGCCCATTCACTCCAGTTGATGCGACTGCGAGTGAACTATATGATCTTGAAGTCACGTACAAAGTACCTTTCTTCTTGCCTCGAGATATTACCAAGATACCTTTTGTGATCTTCTAAGTGAATGTCGTCACATATCCGGTGTCGGCCAACTACCCTACTGAGATCAAATTCTGTTTCAAACTCGGTAACCTTCAATTTCAAAGTCATTCCATCTTTCTGATTTATATGAACGTCTCCCTTTCCAACAATATTGCATGGCTCATCATCACCCAGGTAAACTCTCCCGAAGTCACCTAACATATAATCACGCAAAACTTCCTTACACGAAGTGGCATGAAACCGGAGTCTATGACCTAAAACTCATTCCTCTCATCAAGATACAAGATCAACGCCTCTGTGTCACTCTCCTCAGATAGATTCATTGAATCCTTCCTGCCTTGAAAGCTTCTTTATTGTTTCTTAAGCGCCCTACAATCACGTTTCATGTGCCCCTTCTTTTCGCAATGTCAACACTCGTCTTTGTCTTTCAGTCCCTTGGACTTCTTCCTCGACTTAGAATATCCGTGTTTATTGCCTCCTTTGTTTAGCGATCTTCCTCTTCCTTCAACGTTTAGAGCATTCCCTAAATCCACTGAAACTCCTGATGTCTTTCTTCGCCGAGAATTAGACTAGCCACATCATCAAATTTCAGCTTTGGCGACCCTGAAGAATTGCTCACAGCAATCACCAAACCATCTCAACTGTCTGGCAAACTAGACAAGATCAATAACATCCTAACGTTGTCCTCAAAAGTAATGCTAACGGATTCTAATTGGCTCATGACTGTATTGAACTCGTTTAGATGTTCAGCTACGCTCCATCTGAAATCTTCATGTTGAATAGTTGTTTCATAAGATGAACCTTGTTGGATGTTGAGGGTTTCTCATACATCGTAGCTAAGGCATGCATTAATTCTTTCATGGTCTTCACCTTGGTTATATTGAAGGCGACGCTCTTAGACAAAAAGAGTCGGATCGTTTCTAAAGCCTTCCGATCCAATAAATACTATTCATCATCTGTAATCTTTTCTGGTTTTTTCTCTTTTTCTCCTAAAGGAATATAAAGGTCCTGCTGATACAGATAATCTTCCATCTACATCTTCCAGAAGGCAAAGTTTAAACCATCAAACTTCTCAATTCTAGTCTTCCCTTCTTCCGTCATTGCTCTCACTTGAACTAAACCAATAGCTCTGATACCAATTGTTGCGCAGTACGCCAACAATGCTAGTGAACCAAGATCCAATCTCCGGTCTCACCCACAAACGATAAACAGAAAGAAATATAATATAGAAGAAGAATCAAAGCATTCCAAACAAACCACAAGACAAAATATACATGGAAAAACCCCAAGAAGGGTAAAAAACCACGGGTACAAACATCCACTATGAAAAAAAAAAACCGAGATTACAATCAATATACTAACCTTTTTTATGCTCTCATGCACAAAGGAAACCCTTAGCCTTGCCTAGAAAACCCTTTTTCATATCCTAGAATAACCCTGAGACTCCTATTTATAGTTTAGGCAACTTCCTTTACACACTCTTGTGAAACCGCCTCAAATTTACGCAGTTCACATCAAATCCGCAAACGAATCTGCATAACTTCGACTGGTCGAGCAAGCTCCTCGACTAGTTGAGCAGACCCTCGATCGGTCGCGCATGGTCCTCGACTGATCGAGCACCTCAAACACCAAAAATTGCAACTCGCTGGACTTTGAGTAGAGCGAACCCTCGACTGGTCGAGTGGGCCACTCAACCAGTCGAGCGGCCCTATCCAGATGTGGCTCCGCATCTCAATACAGACAATCTATCCCGTATGCTTCAGTCTAACCTTTGGGAATGAAAAAATTATTTCCGTGTCCTATTAAGGTCCTCAAAACACCTGGAATTACCATTTTTGCAATCCAACAATACGATCCTCTCACATGATGGGCCTTCACATCGGACGGCTTAGAATAATATGTCGGTGGACTTTTCGACCTTCCAAGTCCAATAATCTGATAGAATAAGGTGGGCCTGGAGGTTGACCTCATTCGTCTGTTGGCTCTTGTCTGTGGATCAACTGTGCAGGTGGACCTTTGATTGGTCAGTTCCATTTATTATGGACAATGCAGATGTTCATGTCAAATTAGCTTTTTGAGAGGGGAATTTTAAAAAAAAAGCCACTTTTTTTAAAAAATGTTAAATCGTGAGAACAATTTTCACATGCGGCCCCTCGACGAAAAGTACTCCATTTTAAGGAATCTTCACACACGTGTCACACATGTATGAGATCTGGATTATTCATATGTTGAACCCTGGTGCACGTCTCGTGCCCCACTTCGATGAACGGTCAAATATCATGCAGGTGTGAGATGTCTGTGGAGATTGAGCGCTTAAGCTGATATAGTAGAACTGGGTTCGTGTGAGATGTCGGTAGAGACACTGTTCACAACGCATGTGACGTGGGTTCGTCCGAATCGGGACTGTCCATCTAGCGGACCCCACATTGGATGAACCATGTTTGGTAAATGGTCGACATTGAATAGGGAGAATCTAGAAAAGTGATACTAAGGATTATCTGATCGGTCATGGGGTGCCATGGCCCACCCCTTGGTAGGGCCCGCAATGGGTACAGTGCGTTGGAAGCGGATTAGGCGCTGAACACACCACAAGGTGATGATTGAGAGTTTTGGATCAAGCTGATATTTATTTGTGTTTTCCCTGTGTGACTTTATCAACAGCAAATAAACATTACAGCGGGCCCTCGGAAGATTTCAACGGTGAGTGTCATTATCCCACTGTTTTCTTTGGTGTGGTCCAATTGAGCTTTGGATCTGCTCCATTTTTGGGCTAATGCCCTAAAATGAGCTGAAAAAACAGATGGATGGACTGGATATAAAACACGTACAATAGATGGATCCTATAGCCTCCAAGACCACCAAGCTGGATGATGTTGAGGTCACCCCAGTGCACTTCATACACGCCCCTGCCATCTGTACGTATGATAGGGATCACTACCAAATTCCAGTTCTGTTGGCTGTACGGGGAAAAGAGTAAATGTCCACATGCACCTCAGTGGACGGAAAGGAATCTTTCACCATGCACGAACAAGCTAACGTGTCACGTGTGTATTACACCCAAGCAGTCCAAAAGGTGGGCCCCACATGTAGAGACACCTATGTAGAAATCAAGCCGGCCGGTCCACACGCCATGCGGGCCCCACCGTACAATAACATTGGACAACTGATAGTCTAGCTCAACGTAAATGTGTAAGCCAATCTGATGTTTGATCATCATAATAGTGGGGCCCACACTTTGAACAGCTGGATGTTTCACAAAGTAGATGTGCATCGAGAAAAAAGAAAACCATACCACCCACTAGTCCAAAAGCTGAGATGGGCCGATGATTTTAACCGTCCATACAATCGTTACTACCATAAATAAAATATGTATCTCCATAATTACCATTCATTGATGATCCTAACCATAGATTTTAAAGTTGAATTTTTTTTTTAATTGTTCTAAGTTCATCCATAGACAGTGAAGGTCAAAATCACCTGTTCAGCATAAGTTTCATATGGTGTCCTGTGTAGAACACATCCCACAACATGGATAGTTCCGATCATCTGACAATCTAACATGTGGACCCCAGCAGGTGGCGATGCACAGTGGAACCTGAGTCGCGACATTGGCAAAAAGAATTCGTTGATATGAACGGGCTGTTGAAGTTTCACATCAGCTTCTAACGAACAAAAATGGGGTTGCTTCTCAAAGGAAATGAGAGTGGGCCCTAGTAATTAAGATCTGAAAACGTACGCACCCTTAAAACCTACGACTCATCTGCAACATCCGACTCTTGTACTTATCCCTTTCCTCCATTTCTGACCACTCATCAGTAGGCCACGCCATCCTTCCATGCATGCACCCTTTCATCGAATGAATGAATGGAAAAAGATGCCATCATCACTTGCCTATTTCCATACACCCTTCTCTATTTCTCGTGATAATTCAACTTCTCAAGTGGTTTTGCCATTTTACAACCCCCATGTAACGTATTTTTATTTTATTTTTACCCTGTGGACATCTAACCTGTGCACCTCTGGCGTATTGCTTATTGTGTGCTCCCACTAAAATCGAACACAGGTGCAATGGTCTGATATTATGGTGGGTCATGCCATTGATGCGCCATCCATGGCCATATGATCTGACCATCTTAATGGTCCAAGCTTTTAACCTGAAAATGACCCTTGATGGGCCATACCACCTGAGCGTTTAGATAATGGGGTTGGTGATGTCAATGCCGCCCACGGTCTGGACAGTACACGTCCTCATCCACTTTGGCTGGCGACACCCACTGGAGCCCACATTTTGAGTGTTCCAACAATCAGAACCGTACATGTTGTGGACTATAGCATGTGGGCCACCGCACCCATGGAAACTTCTACTGAGTAGATGATTGTGACCATCACTGTCTGTAGATTAATTTGAACAATAAAATGAAAATTTTCAACGACTAACGTTCAACTCTAAAAATCAAAGGTTAAGATTATCATATTGAAGGGTCATTATCAAATAATAGCATATTTATCAGAAACTAGCACAAGTTTTCTAAGTTTTTTTTTTTAATTATTTTACAGTTTGTGAGCTAAGGTAAAAATAACCCATTTACCAGAAAAAATTAAAATTAAAATCCATTGAGAGAAATTGGTTGGACGAGAAATTGGCGAGAAATTAAAGGATTTTGTAAGCGTAGGCCGTCCTAAAAAGGTCACACTCTTTCGAAGGCATGCAACTTTTTCCCCACAGGTCCATATCAGGTCCTACAGTACATCACCCCTCATTAAATTCATAGCCGGTACCTACTTGAGAGCCCACCATGCATTTCTTCGGAGCTTTGATATTCTTTTTCTCATTGGCTAGGGTTAGGTATTCCTTATTTTCTTTCAGCTTTATCATTAACTGACTATTGTATTGGTTTTGATAGATAGAAGTGAGAGATTATTGAGGCAAAGAGAAGAAAATTTTCTTTTCTTTACTTTTTTTTTTTTTTTTTGAAAAAGAAATGGGGCACCATTCTTGCTGCAACAAACAGAAGGTCAGGAGAGGACTTTGGTCCCCTGAGGAGGATGAGAAACTCGTCAACTACATTTCCACCTACGGCCATGGTTGCTGGAGTTCTGTCCCAAGACTCGCAGGTGCACTTCTAACAGCAAAACAAACATTGGTTCTTTCTTTCTTTCTTCCTTTTTTTTTTTTTCTTTTTATTGTATTTTCTACTTGGGCTTTTTTTTTTAATTAGTTACCAATGAATGCATTTTACTCTACTTTTATTCTTAAAGAAAACCAATGTTTTCCTTTTTCTTCCTTTCATTTTGATTTTAGTATTACCGTTATTATTTGTTCTATTTTATTGGATGATTGATGGGCGATTACCATGCTAATCTTCTCTGTTTCTTTTTTTCTTTTTCCTTTTTTTAATTTATGTATGTTTTCTTCTTTAGGGTGATTGACTGATAACAATATAGTGCATTCAATCGAGAAGTAGGTCAATTTGTCTATTTCTTCTTCTTCTTTTTTTTGTTCATTTTTCTTACATTTAATGTATTTTTAATATATATATATATATATATATATATATATATATATATATATATATATATATATATATCCTTTTTGGGTTCATTTATTAGGGTGTTAGTTGGTTGATGACCATGCTAATACTCTTTTTCATTGTTTTCTTGTATTATTCTTCAAACTAGGGTTTTGATTGATAATCATGCATTGTGTTTCTTACCAACCAGCTGCATATATTTTCCTTTCATTTCTTTTGCTTCTTTAGCCTTTTCTCTTACCCATTTTAAAAATATATAAATATTCCTATAATTTCCATAACGTAGGCCTGCAAAGATGTGGCAAAAGTTGCAGGCTACGATGGATTAACTACCTCAGACCGGACTTAAAACGTGGAAGCTTCTCTCCCCAAGAAGAATCTCTCATCATTGAACTTCATAGAGTGCTAGGGAACAGGTAATTTACATGCATGCATGCATACATATATACATTTTTTCAGTAGATCATACATATATGCATGCACACACCGATATATTTATATATGTTTTTTATTTTTACCATTTCCATGCCAAAGAGATTTAAAACAAAAAAAAAAAATTAATACATAAATAAAAAAGAATAAATCTGTGGTTTGTTATTTGTCTGATAGATGGGCTCAGATAGCCAAGCGTCTACCTGGAAGAACAGACAATGAAGTGAAGAACTTTTGGAACTCTAGCATAAAGAAGAAGCTAATCATTCACGGTGCTGTTGACCTAGCTGTTCCTGATAGCTCCACTCAAATTGCTTCAAATGGGGATTTACTTTCACTAAGTGCAAACCCTATTATAAGGGTCCCTTCCCAAGATCATGTTCTCCTTCCAAGTGCAACATCAATGGTAGATGGTTTGGGCCATGAAGATCTCAAAATGGATGTGGTCAACTACAATGTAGATTGGGTTGTTGAACCAAAGTCATTAGAAACATCTGCCAATGACCCCACATGGTCATTTGATCATCATCACCATGATCAAAATGATCAACACCAACACCACCATCTTCAGGTGGATTATCAATGTCCAAGCATGTATGTCAATGAGACAGTTCCTCCACATCATACACAAGCTAAATTCCTTGATGCAAAGTTCATGTTGCCACAAGATCCATTGGCGGTGGCACCGTTGATGGCAACGCCGAGACTCTACGAGATTGTTGAGGGGGTTGAATGTGCCATGCCATCTTCCTCCATGACACATGAAGCTGACCCATGTGCTAGGGTTCCATGTTTGCCATTCGGGTCTTATCCATATGATCCTCACGTGACTATGGATTACATGGATGCTGTGATGGCATCATCATCATTGTCATTTGGGTATTTTCCTATGAACCCTAGCTTGCCTCCAAACTGGGCTCCCTAGATCTGGGCTACGGTAGGAAATGTATCTTAAATGTATGTAGTCATAAAAGAAGGAGACATTTATTAGGAGGTGTGCATTAAAAGGTGGAAGCATCATGTCTGTCATTTGGAAGTTCCTTAAAATTCTACCTTTGTATAGCTTCTGTAAAACATAAGTGAAGGTTGTATCAGTTGTGTGGTTATAGAAGTTCCTTAAAGATGCAACTTGTATGGCCACTCCATGCTGTGCCATGCCATGATTTTAAGCAATGTATACCCAGCAGTTATTCCCATCTCTCTCTCTCTCTCTCTCTCTCTCTCTCTCTCTCTCTCTCTCTCTCAATATCGCCGAGATTTTGAAAATATCACGAAAATTACACTAAATCTCTCTCTCTCTCTCTCTCTCTCTCTCTCTCTCATTATCGCCGCGATTTTGAAAATATCATGAAAATTACATTATCTTAATATCATCATGAGATTTTCAAAATCTTAGGAATACAAAATATTGTGTTTTTCATTGCGGAATTACGGTGATATTAACTCTGAAAATTAGTAAAACCATTTAGGAATTTGTTTCACACACACACACGCTATATATATATATATATATATATATATATATATATATATATATATATATATATATATATATATATATATATATATGCCCACTAAAGTTTTGGATAGGTTGAAAATTGGGCTCGTAGAGTTTCAAGGTGACACATCACATGGATCATTCGGATTCTGTAACCATGCATGACACGTGTGCAAAGGTGCCTAAGTGAGCATATTATATATATATATATATATATATATATATATATATATATATATATATATATATATATATATATAAAAGGGAGATTTTCCCAATAATATCCTAAGAAAAACTTCAATATTTGAAAATCTCCCTGAAAGTTTCCTGGCTGTGAAGTTGAGTATTTCTAGAGGACGTATTGCATCCTCGCCCATGGCTTTGCATAGTATACTCGGGTTTTCAGCTCTAGGAATTGTCGGCAATGACCATGCTTTAGATCGAGACCGTCACTCAGCTGTGCCCCACCATGGATTGACCATGCTTTAGCTCTCTTCTAAATTGAATGATCCTGGCCACTAATTTTAGGCCTCTCTCATTTGGGCGTTCACTGTTGTGTATTTTTCTTTCAACCTTATATTTCTAGTCCATACAAATCTAAAGGTTATGATTTTCGTATCCGTCAGATATTAAAACCATGGTCTACATCACTAGGGCTCAGCTGATCAATGGTCTGGATCACTGAACCATGGTTCCCATTTATCAGGAACTAAAAGACCGAGTACGCTGTGGAAAGCCTCTCATTGAAGATCTTATAATACTACGTAGTTGTGCAGAGATGGTCTTGTCTCTGTCGCGATGTGGAGTCCTGATTGTGTAGCTGCGCCTAGTGGTCCAGTGATTGTAACCGTCCATGTTGTGGACTCTATCGGTACGGCCCACTATAAGAAAATAAGTCTGCTGATGATTGTGACCATTATCTCTAACTGAATTTAAAACAAATAAGAAGAAAATTTTCAATGGCATGCATTCAACTCTAAAAATCAAAGGTCAGGATCATCGCTGAACCGTTATCATGGAATAATGGCTTTTAGGCCGCTCTAGGTAGCCCGCTCAACGGAGCAAGCCCAACCTAGTTCTGGGCCGGGGTTGGACCTACTAGCTTGGCCGTGTGGCTTCACATGCATGGCTCCAACAATTTTCAGATGGAAAATAGGCTAGGTCGTTTTAGTTTAATCTCACCAGGCCTGGACACAAGCCCAATCTAACTTTATATGTGAGCAGTGTTATATTCCACAAATAGACCATCTATCTTGAATATAGACGGTTGGTTTCACTCCTCTGCGATTGCTATTTTTGCATGCATGTATGGCCCACTTGATAAACAGATAGATTAGAAAAATTCAAGGGTAAATAAGGATTTTATTAATTTTCAGGCCAGCGGTTCAGGTCGGTCAGTCGAGGCTCAGGCCCAACCAGAAGTTTCTGCCTTGGACTCAAGCCTTCTGACCATTTCGTCCGCTTGTTCCTTAAGTGGCTTATCCTGGTGTGGCTCACCAGAACAACAGTCCGGATCAGTGGCCTTATTTTCCACTTGTACCATGAGGGACTGCGCTTGTTCTAATTCCTCTATCCATTCAGTAGTTATAAGATGCCAAATCGGTAGTAGGAGTGTCAATGGGTCGGGTAAGCCCAATGGGTACCCGAACTTGAACAACATTGAGCCGTGTGTGGGTGTAGATAAACAGGTGAGGGTAATGGGCTTTGATATTTTTCAAGCCCAGTTAATAATTGAGTCAGGTATGAGTATTCTCGCCTATTCCTAACCCCACCCAAACTCATTTAATAGTGTATTACGATTCGTGCTTGTTATCTAGATTATGAAATTACGTGTATTCACCAAGAATTTCATTATAATTATTAGCAGACCGGCGACGTATGTTGGTCAGGTCTCATTTAAAAAAAGAAGAAAATTTTTCTTTAACTTATTTCAGTTGAATGTGGACCCTTCACAGTTTAAATGAATGGTTATGATTGTGATTTTGAAAAGAAATTTGTGCAGGGTCCATCCATGGGATGCAACAGAGCAAAAGTCTAAATTAGGGAAGAATCCCACCATTTGTCAATAGAATGTAATGCCAAGCACAACTAGAGCTGGCAGGTGCTGCCTTATAAGGAAAATAATTGAATGATGAAAGGTTTAAAATGGCTTAATCTAAAAATATTGCTTTGGAGCATCCTTCTTCAGCTTACAAGTCCTATCACATGAACCATTTGGATCTTTGAAACATAGCCCATGTCCAATAAAAGGCCCGTTTGGATACTACCAAATAAGTAACTTGTTTTAACTTATGTATGTTAATAAGTTATTTTTTTAAAAAAAAAATAAGTTAGTTTAATTATTAACTTAAATAAGTAGTTTTTAGAAAAAATAACTTATAAATTTATTTGTTACTGCTTTTCAACTTTCAAAAGTAACTTATTTCCTTCATTTATATCCGTAACATAACAACTCAATAAATTATTTAAGGGAATATGCTCTCTGTGGCCATGAACCCCTTATAAGTTTATGAGATTAAAAAATCGTCCAATGAATTGGTAGATGACCTATTAAGCCCCACGTGATGATGGCATATATTGAGGTGGTCTCACATGAAAGACAATCCACATCAAAGGTCTGCCCCTAATGATGAATGACCCACATCCAAGGTGAGCCCCGCATGATGGGTAACCCACATTGAAGGTAGGACCCACATATCGGGCAACCCATGCCAAAGGTAGGCTCCATATGATGGGCAGTTAATAATGGTGGGCCCCACATGATGGATGATCCACATCAAGGTGGGCCCATATGATGGATGATCCACATCAAAGGTCGGCCTAATGATGAGTGGCCGATATCCAAGGCGGGTCCTGCATGATAGATAGCCCACATCAGATGTGGGCCCCCATGATGGACGGTCCACATCAAAGGTGGGCTCTACATGATGTGCAATGGACATTGAAGATGGGCCCCACGTGATAGATTGCTAACATCAAAGCTAGCCCTACTTAATGAATTGTGCACATTAAAGGTCGGCCACTAATAATGAATGGCCCACAACCAAGGTGAGCCCTGCATGATGGACAACCCACATCAAAGGTGGAGCCCACACAATGAATGATCCACATCAAAGGTTGGCCCCACATGATGGATGTGGATGTGAGGGGGATCAATATAATCATACTTAATTAGTGTTTACCAAACGTACTTAATTGGGAAATGGTATTATGAGGTCGATCTCATGGGAACTTCCCATGAGGTAGAGCTGTGTGGGCGCCACCGTGATGTGTATCAAACATCTATCCTGTGAATCAAATACACCATTCTATGGTGGGCCACAGGCTTAAAAATCAAGTCAATCCATGACTTAGGTGGGCCACACCACTTACAACAGATGAGAGGGGTTACCCTCCCATTAAAGCATCCATAATCATTTGTTGGGCCCACCGAGATGTGGTTCACGAATCCAGCCCATCCATTGTGTGTGTCCCACTTGGATGAGGGGTCAAACAATATTTCAACTGCATTCAAATATCAAATGGGCCCCACCAAGTACTTTTATATTTTTTAGGTATGTCTTCCCATATTTTTAGATGGTATGGCCTAAGTGAGTTCCGTGTACGGCTGATTTTTGGGATATCCCGTACCTTAAAGGGACCCATCAAATGCACGGTGTTGATGCTCGACACATATCATGGTGGGGCCTAGGCAGCTCAACCTCATGGAAATTTCCCATTAGGTCGACATTATACTACCACTTCCCTATTTAATTAGTGTTTACCAAATATACTAGAAATTAAGATAAGGTACTTATGGCATAAGTAGCTTATATAAAGTAACTTAAGATCCAAACGCTTGTCTCTACACCAATTGCTTGCAAAAAACTGGTCAGTCTTTTCTTTTTATATAATGGTGGCCCACTTGATGATTAGAACAATGCAACAGGCTGGCCAGGCCATTCATCAATGGCCTAGGCCCAACATGGCCCGGACACGATGTCTATCTTTCAGACTGCTTGGGACTGGTCCATGGGCCACTTTCCCCATTGCCACCCTAGCCCGAGCTGCGTATGTTATAATCCATGTATCAAGTGATATGTATCCTCGACCTGAGGTTTTGATACTGTACTCGGGTTTTCAGTTCTTACCAGTTATTACTAGCGAGGCCCATGGTTTGCTTCTCCGGACCACTGGTTTGTTGGCTTTTGACCACTGATGGACCTTGGGTTGAAAACCTCCCAATTTGAGAGAGATCCCAGCCACTAATCATAGGAATTTCTTTAGAAAATTGTAGATTGCCATTGTATCTGTCTTTTAAACCAGAATTAAGATCCTAACCCTCAATTGTCCTACCAAAGTATGATGCTCGATAACTAGGTGCTAACTGGTCCATTGGTAGAAGTTTATTGGACATTTGAAATGAAAAATAGTCCATGGTCAAACTCTACAAACAAATTCACATTAATCAGAGTTTAATTAGCATTGCTTAGTCAATCTGATTTTGGGTTGATGGCGTGTCTACAGTTCCACATTTTGGACGGTTTGAGTTTATGTATGGGACGCTTACAAATGTCTTTAGTACCTGCGTATCAACCATCACACTCTGTAAGAGTATCAAATACCCCTTCTCAAAAATCAGGTGGATCTGACTTTGGGGTGGCCCACAGTAGGTCCCACAAGCTTATATCTGCTGCTCCATTCGATTTAATTACATGACCGCTGTAAAACCATGTAATTGCTACCATTACATATAACCATGATGGGCCCAAACAAATAGGCCCAAACCGGATACAAGCCTAGCCACCCACTTTTGTGCAATATCTTGGCCGTTCATTGAGGAGCCCCATTGTACAAGGTATTTCACAAAATTACCCTTGAAAATCTTTAATAGCCAGGTGCATGGACTCTTAAACAGAGCCCGTGTCCAGCCCTGTTATTAAACGGGCTTAAATTTTAGGCCCATGTCCTGCCCAAGGTGGGCCAGGCACAGAAGCCCGCAGCAGCCCGGTCCATTGACAGCCTTCGGCATACCAATCTAACATATATACACCATTTATCGCTTGATGCTCGAGCGTTGGGTTAAGAGCCACTCATCTTTCCCAAATCTCTGAACTTCCAGTTCCAACTTTCCCACTATCGTGTGACATGCGCAGGATATCTGAGGCATACAAGAGATGGGTCCCACCAGGAAGATTATCTACTGTGGGAATCAGGCCCATGCGTTTATTGGGTGGGCCACGCCTCTACATGGAACTCAGATTGTCGGCTGTTCATTGAAGTCGGGCGGGTTGGGTTGGGTCGGGTCGGGTTGGTGCTCAACCCTAGCCCAACCCAAGGTTCTTGTACCTCAACCCTAACCCAACCCAACCTCAGGTTGGGAATTCTCAACCCAAGGCCAACCCAATCGGGTTTGATCAGGTTGGTCAGGTAGATACATGCTAATTTTTTAATGATTGCATTAGTTTATTATATTTTAATATACATCTTATTTTTTATATTTATGATTGTATTAATTATATATGTAATTATTTATTGTAAAGAACTTCATTTATTCTAAATAAACAAGCTAAAATATAAGACAACTACTCATCTAAAAGACATGTTGTGTAGCACACAATGTATTTGGGAGAGAGAAATCCAACATTTCTTATTAGCTTAAGTCATCGGAAATGATGTGGACCAATGAGACCTGACAACACCAGAACTTCCTTTGCCTTGATCAACACATAAGATCCATGCTGAATTATAATTTGTAAGTTATTTATATATTGATCAGGTTCAGTTGGGTCGAGCAACCCAAGAGCTCAAGCCGAGCCCACCCCAAGATTTATCGGGTTGGTATTTGTATAGTCCAAGCTTGAGATCAGACTCGATACATCTTGCCCAAGCCCAACCTAATGTCGGGTTGGTCACGAGTCGATCAGGTTGCCCAACTTTCAGCCCTACCACTCAGAACGAAGTTGATGCGGTGGCCTATAATCCATCTAGACAGGGCTCTATGGGGCCTACCGTGATTTATGGGTTTTATCCTTACCATCCATCCATTTTTTTCAGATCATTTTAGGTTATGAACCCAAAAATGAGGCAGGTCCAATTCTCAAGTGGGGCACTCAGTTGAGATTGAACAACCACCGTTAAAAACTTCCTACGAGCTGCAGAAGTTTTGAATCAAGCTAATGTGTGTGTTTTCCTTTAATTCAGGTCTATTAACCTTATGAACAGGTTGGATGGAAAATAAACATTACGGTGAGCCCTATAAAAGTTTCAGTGGTGGGTGCCATTATCACCACTGATTCATATTGTGTGGTCCACTTGACCTTTGGATCTGCCTCATTTTTGTGCTCATATCTTAAAATAATCTGAAAAAATGGATGGGAAGCATAGATAAAACTCATAGATCACGGTGGGCTCCATATACCCCTGTCTAGAAGGATCATCGTCCTGGCGGAGACAGGACGCAATCCGCTTCCACTCTGATTATTTCTCGTCCCCTACATTTTCGGACGTTGACTCTGGAATCATGTACATAAACAACAAGAAATGATTAAAATCCATATAGATGAGAGTTATATGGTACTCTGGTAGCGTACGATGCTCGTTATGCACGAACTCAGAAACTATACACGTGGCATATATTAACTCAAATTGGACCCACAAAATTGTGGAATCCAATGTCACCAAAGTCCCAATATCAAATTCATGGAGCAATTCTAACCTCTGATTTTTTTTAGATGTAGGATTTTATTTTTAACCGTTCAATAAATGCCCCCGGCAACCTGATAAGCAGATATTCAAATAAATTTTTTTTTTTTTTTTTTGGTTCATGATACACGTAATTGGAAACCATAATTTGGATGGTTTAAATTAAATTACTTGTGCACCAGCTATGCAATTTCTAAGTGCCTGTGTATCATCCATCACACTCTTACTGAGTATCAACGTTCTTCCCTTATCTAAATTCTAAACCACGTCGGACGAGCAGAGGCTTCATTTTCTCCCCCACTTGGCCAAATATCCTCAGCACATGCTCACCATACTTTGCGTTTTGTGTTGGGCGTAAGTGGGGGCCATCTTTCGGTGATGGAGACCACTAGTCTGTTGTGCTCGGCCGTGGATGGACCATTCTCAAAAGATTTCCCAAATCGGTATATTGTAGCCAGTAATTTTGCAGTGATTTTTGGATTCCACTAGGGCCCACTGGACAGATCATCTGGTGGATCATCAAACAAGCTTATGTTTCTGTTGCTAAAGATAAAATTCAATGGCTACTCCCACATGCTCAACAGGTGCATACTACTTATTTACACTTTGGTTTTGTTTTCTATCACATGTTGTGTGGACAGGCATGCTAGAAATCGAAGAACTAGCTTGATCCAACCCCGAGTACTAAAATAAGGAGATACATCTACAAATCTATATGACCAGATTTTGAGAAGATCGGCCACTTACTTAACCACTTATAGAATTTTATAATAATTGGGTGATAATCAAAGAGATGTGATTCTTCCTCCAAAGATGGGTTGCTTTATACCTTTCATTATTAATGCAATCAAACAAAAAGTAAAACTCATAATCAGACACTGAAAAGCAACTTTAAAATTGTGCCTCTTGAAAAATTTGCGTAATATTATATAGAAAACAAATACAACATATAAGCATAGATTTGGATTACCACTAAAGACTATAGCTAAGAATTCTTACTACCTGATTATCGCTACTCTTAGTATAAGTTGAAATAAAAGTAAATTGATAGACTTGATTCGTTATTTTTTATTGTTGAGATTGTGTTGGATTGTTTATTTGAGATATCACTTTGCTATTTATAGAGTTCTATTGCGGTTTGTTCTTCCAGATCCTTCTTCTATTATTGCGATGTTATGAAAGTAAAAAAATATATATATCTCTAGATCCTTTTTTGTTAGGTTTATATTTTATGACTGTTGCTCTTCCGTCATCCAAGATTTGCTCTTCTCGATCACCTTTTGTATCTTGACCGTGTTTATCTTTGCTCATTAAACTTTTGATTAAGTCGACCACGTCACTTTGTCAACCATCACTAACGTGTAAATTTGAACTTACACCAACTATTATTCCAAAAAAAGCACTCTACTATCTTGAATATATTTCCATTCATTTCCTATTTCTCATACAATTAGTGGTGTACACGAACCGAGCTAGCTTGGTTAGCTCGCTCGACTCGACTCGAAAAAGCTCAATTCGACTCGAAAAAGCGCAATTCGACTCAGTTCAAAGCTGAGTTCGAGATGATTTTTTGAGCTCGAAAATTAGTTCGAGCTGGCCCCAGCTCGACTCAACTCGGATCGAACCAGTTCGGTGACTCGGTTACTTTGATATTGATGTTGCTCACCAAGTGTTTGATGAAATGACTCAACAAAGTGTGACTGGTGGCAAGGAAGGTATGTACATGAAATAAATACCCTTTTTTCTTGGTTTTTATGTTGCTTAGAAGGTGTTTGATAAAATACCTTGAAAACCATTGCTGTTATTTTCCATACTGTGGGATTTTGAAGGTGGAGTCTAGGTGTTTGTGGAAATGCTGCACAGGCAAACTCAGCTCGATCTTGGCTCGAACTCGTCCAAGCTACTGACCAAACCGAGCTGAGCTAGCCAATCAGGCTTGAGGAACGAGCTGAGCTGAGCCAAGTTCGAGCTGAGGTCAACTAGTGGCTGAGGAGAGTTGAGCTGAGGCCAGCTCAACTCAGTTCGACTCAATGTTCATCCCTACATATAATGCCACGTGTTGTTCTTCTATTGGCTTTTTTCAGAATAACTAAAACAAAGTACAACACGTATATGTGAAATGGCCAAAAAAATAGGCCATTATGATGATGATATAGGATGTAAGTGTGTTAATGAAGTGGACTGCTAGAGAGATTTGACCAACATGCTCTTGTGGCCCAACCTGATGGGGCGCAGATTAGGTACTGCCCATGCTTGTTTGGAACTTGGGACATGTAGAGGCTCCGAGAACCACTGATGGGCCACCATGATGTATGAATTTTATCCACACTGTCCATCCATTTTTTTTTCCATATCATTTTAGATTACTAGACAAAAAATAAGGCATATACAAAGCTTAAGTGCACCACACCACAGGAAGCAACCGTGCTAAGGATACCCATCACTGCAACCTTCTTAAGGTCCGCATGTCGTTTATTTTCCATCCAACCTGTAGATATGGTCATATACACTTGGATGAACTGAAAAAACAAATATCATTGTTATGGGAGAATTTAAGCCGACCCCAATTAAGGTAAGCCCGGCTCAGCCAGTTGAGCGGCCGCATCGAGGAAGGGAGATGACAGAGCAAGATAAGCCGATCGATGGCTCGGCACTAGCCTGCTACTCTGTCCAAGTTCTTTTCTAGAGCTTTCACATCAGCCTGGAACCCAGAAGAAGTCATTACACACCCCATCCGTTGGCTACGATCAAGTCCTCATCGACAAACAGCCAGGCTTAACCTGCTTACGAGTTCGGACTGTCATAAGCAGGACTCAGCCTATAGGGTCGACTCGGACGAAGATATGGCCTACGATCACGCTCAAGGTCATAATTCCATAAACACACGTATGGAGCAACATCTGACGCACGATCTCAGGGTAACTACCAGCATCAACGCATGCGTCGTTCCCGCTTAATGACAGAAATCGTGTTGAAGATGACGAACACATTTACCCCAATCGAAAGGTATAAATAGGAGACACGCCTACAGGAACAGGTACGCAAAATCTCTCACCCAAACCCCCATCTACACTACTTAGACCCAAATTCCTAGCCTGACTTTGGCATCAGAGGGTCCCCTGCTCTAGCCAGGGTCTCCTTTATCTTCCTCCTGTGCAGGCATACAAGGCTCGGCGCGAGTGCTTAGTGCTCGGAGGGGTTGAGCCAGAATTATGCATCAACATTTTGGCGCCGTCTGTGGGAATTTCGAAATAAAAACCGCTCTTACTTTATCAATGTGAGATGACAAAAAGAAAAAAGAAAATACACACACCAACTGTCACAACGAATCCCGAGTCTTCCAGAGCTTGGAATTCGACCTCTGGATTGCAGATAGAGTCTGCGCCTATGGAACATACTCAACGATTTAGATATCGAGGAGGCAAATTGTAACACCCAGCCCAAATTGGAATAGTGTCCTGAGGCGCCCACGTGCGAATTGGCGCAGGACCATATGAATTGGTCAAACGTGCGGATGTATTACCGGTAAATTAATCTAAATTAAGCCACTAGTGGGATGCAATCCCACTATGTTCGCGCCGAGCATGGATCGTAGAGCCGGCCAGTCCAATAGTACTTGGCGGCTGCTTGTACGACCCGTGCACCGCCTGAGGTAGGACAAAAAATTTTGAAACTTGGGGAGGCCAGGGGCCTCAATAGGCTTGTGGTCCATCGCGGACGTCAAGCTCAGACAGTGCCCAGAAATGGACAAATCGTGTCGTCCAGTCGGCACTTAGAAAATGTGAGTTGCCCCGCTTAGGAATAATAGCTGAAAATTTTAAATCAATTGGCCCCGCTTCTCGAGTCAGTGAGTCTGGGCATTTCAGTCGTTGGATCTCTTCTAAATTTACACCGAATGCTAGAAATATTTCCCTGCACTCGCCCACAAAATCTGACCCTTGATCGAGGATTGATGACCGTTGACCGCAAATCGGGCCATTGCGACAAAATCTCGCATCCGCTTGCAGTTAAAATTTACCTAGCCCTTCATCAGGCCATGGGGCACTTATTCCATGAATTAGATGGGCCAGGGGGCCATCAGGGCAGCCCCAACAACCAGAAATAGGCCCCACAGGACCATTAGAGGCAATCAGTGAAACATAGGGCCAAATGATTTAATTTCAAAATATATATAGCATTTAAACCTCTCTCACACCCAAAAAATATCCAGCAGCTAAGAGAAGGAGAGAGAGAGAGAGAGGAGAGAGAGAGAAAAGGAGAGAGAGTGGTGTGTGGTGCTTGGGGACTGAAATTCCCCACACCTATGCCCCTCTATTGTTGGGAATTCTGACTCGATCGCCATATTGAGAGGGCAGTCCCGTTGGGATGACTTGAGGAGATGGAGAATCTATTACGGCCTCTAACCCAGTATCCATGTTTGCTACCTCAGGCGGAAGGCTTGGTGTGTACACGGGACTGCGCTCCCGTTCATGTTTCGTTGACGAAATAGGATGTATATCAATGGTATACATCCTCTGCAACCTCAATACTAGTAGCATGATTTCCTGAGAGGTCAAAATTTTAAGGCTCGGGTATGGGGAAAAAGTAGTTCTAATCAATTACAAGATAACACAAGAGTTAGAGATCTATCCTGGTTGAGTTCTCAAGGGGGCAAAGGTTTCTAGCTCTAAGTTTAAACAACCAACTTGCCGTTTCCCAAGGGATTCTAGGTTCTTTCCTAGGTGATTTATACTCTAAGTTCTTTCTAGCCATTAGGGATTCCTTCATAAGTTTAAATGTTTATTCTGCTAACAATTAAGAGGTCTAAGTGTTCTGTTTCTATGTTCATTCCTCCTAACTATTTTTTTTTCTTTTTGAGGGGAAGTTTCTAAGTTTTGCCTAAGTTAATCTCTTAAGGTTTTGTATGTTGATCCCATGGCTAGGCTATCTCATACTCCGCTTTGATACCAACTTGTAACACCCCAGTTTTCAGAACCCGAGTACACGCTCTTCATTTCAAAAACCCAGTAGTTAACTAATAATAATGGTAATCAATAAGTAAATGAAAGTGCAAATAGCGAAAATGAAACATAGCATAGATATTATCCAAAATGTGAACAATATCCTGGCACACTCAGCTAGGGGCCAATTACAAAACTTCAAGTTTCTAAATATACTGAAATAATCATGAAGGGCTAATCTACTGGTTTAGCCCAAAATAAGCGGTTGCCTCCTACTGCGGCTCCTCGTCATAAAGCTCCTCCTAGACCACCACTGCCTCCAGATCTGTTGCGTATTCATCGGCTCCTGTACCTACGTCCTCTGTATGGTTGAACATTGATGAATGAGTGGCCAGTTCAGTGTGATTTTCCCTCAAGATTACACACCATCGCTTTAGACAAGATATAGCATAACACAATATAACATGCAAAACAGAGCAATATACAAGTCTTATTTAATGCATAGATGAATGTGTGCACATTAATTGGGGATGGTCATCCAGTTTACTTTTGGGCAGAGCCCATGCAATGTGGCCAGTCACCAGCAAAAGTAACATAGTACATGCGTAGCGCCAAACCCACTAAAGGTGGGTCGATAGTCGATGGTCTGAAAGCTAGCTAAACGATACCCCAACTAATCATAATAGGCACGTACTACAGCATCCAGAATTAGCCATCTGTCATCACCCAAATGCTATGAATACATGATTAGTTAGTCCGTTATTAGTCCAATTGCACTCAGCCAATTTACTTAGGCTCATGGTCACTACGGGGAGCTTGTGGCCCAGTGTAGGCCGACGGCTCGGGCATAGTATCACATGACCACCATTCTCGGCTCATGAGATTACTACCTTAGGGTGTGTGTAGTACCCACCAACACGTGGTCAATTAACTTAATATGAAAGGACCACCACCAATGCCGATTGGGAATGAAAGGTTGAAATTACCAATTATGGCGATTAAACATGTCAGCATGAATGGTTCAAAGACGAGTAAACAACGGTGTTTAAAAGAATGCAAAGATCATCCCAAATTAGTTAGGTGAAACCACACATAGATAGTAAGCCCCATAGTCAATTACCACAACCAAAACCTCCATGTTAGGGGCCTACTCGTATCGTAACCAGTCTTCTTACACCCTAAGTACGGACTCTCCTTAATTAGAGTTTTCCATCGAGAGATTCCAACAATGTGTGTGTCATAACAACATGGATCTCATTGTAAATAGGAATTCGAATAACAATATCGTAACAATAACTTGGATCTTGCTATGCATTTAGAATTGAAGAACAACATATATATTTCTACAAGAACATACTAAATGAGCCGATATAAGGTACATGAAATGAATAGTTAGTTAAATCACCTAAGCAGTTTAATGCACATATTCAAGGGTCTAAACAACAATAAGTATGGAAGTCATTATGCTAAATAAATATGTCAGTTAAATGCGATTTAATCCCATACATATCATCACAAGCCTAACTAACCAACAAACACTTATGTTAACTATTTCTAGTCTAGTTGGAGATGGAAAGCTCGAGGGGAAGAAAATCATCACCAAACAAGTTGTAGGGCGTCCCTTGATGCGAATTCCCTTGAGAAGCTAGCGGCTCCACGTCACTCAAATAGTTCCTTGAGGATTTGTTGTGTTAGATAGCAAGTCCTAAAGCTTTAAGTGCATGGAAAGTTGGTGGGGGTTTGCAAGGCCTCATGAATAGGGCCATTTGGACCTGTCTAAACCAATTAGGCCCATAAGATTTCTGTCCCATAGATGGCCCAAGTCGGGCCTGGGATATGCTCCAAGCTAAGGCCCTGATTGGGTCTGGTTTATGTCGCACGAGCAAGCCCGGAACTGTGTGGCCTGATATCCATTTAGGCCCACCAGTTGCTACATGCCCCAATCTCATGAGGGCAGCGGCCCACCTATGTGTATGGTGAGGCCCACTGGTTGTTTTACCCAAGTGTGGCCCACTTGTGGGTGTGGCTGGGCGGCACTCAATGAGGCCCATTATGTTGCAAGGTGAGGCCCGCTGCGATCTCATCCCTTGTGCGGCCCACTTGAGCTTATACAGGGTGTGGCCCACCTGATGTAACGTGATGGAGTCCTCTGACTGTGGTGCGGTCCACCTGATACTTGAATGCGACCCTCAGCCTTGTGGTGCGGCCCACTACCTTGAGTGGTGAGGCCTGCCTGATGTTAATGTGCGGCCCACCCGTGGTTTGTAGCAGGGCTCACTGAGGGTGTGGCCCACTTGGTTTGATAGTGTGCGGCCCACCAGAGATTTAATTCCCGGACAAGGTCGGCAGCTGCAATAGGGTCACCCACGGTCCCCTAAGGGCCTAGTTTCAGTTGAAATCAGGACCCATCCATTGGACTGATTTTGGACCCAATATCAGCCATTCCAAGGGCTGATTCTTGCACTGATCTAAGGCCCAGATAGAGCCTACTTTCTGCATCAATATTGGCCCAGAACTCGGCCATTGACTGACCCGATTCTGGCCTGAAACAGAGCCATGCTATTGGCCTGATCCAGGGCCCAAGTTAAGGCCTGGTTAGGAGTTGTTTTCAACTTGGTGGACGGCCTGCATCAAGGTCTGCTTGAGGCCTGGCTTTTGAGTCCATTTACGTAGCCAGAGTGGCGGGTTTTCAGCCCGTTGCACAGTCACGGCAAAGGCTGGAACAGGGCCCCAATTTTTGGTTCAAACTGTGGCCCACTTGCTAGCCATTTTCAGTTGATACAGAGCTCACTTGGGGGCTAGTTTTGGGCTACTTCCCAGACTGTTTTGCGCAACAGCTGGGTGTTGTTTTCTTGCCCTTTTGGAAAACATGGTGAGGCCCACTGAGCGGGCGCTATCAGCAACAAACATGGCCCAGACGAGGCTCATTTTCAGCATGGCTTCAAGCACAGATGAGAGGCCTGACTTCATTCTGATTTTGGCCCAGCACATGGCCTCAAACTTGGCCCGATTTCAGCTCAAAATAGAGCTTCTGTTAGGCTCATTCTTCAGCTGCTATCATGGTCCGTTCCCTGTCACATTTCCGGCCCAGAGCTCAACCATTAGTTGGCTGGGTTCCAACCCGAACTACGGTTGTTGTTTGGCTTGTTATCTAGTCTGAAACATGGCCATTGCTTGGCCTGGTTCTAACTCAAAATAGAGCTTCCGTTTTACTGGGTTTCAGCTCGAAATGCTGCAATTGATTTTCCTGATCAGAGGCTGCCCTTTTATGGATTTTGGTCAGACGTTAGGCCCAAAACCCAGCCATGGTAAGGCTTGGTTTCGGTCCAAATTACAGCTATGGTGTAAGCTTGAATTCAGTCTGAGTATATAGCCATTGGTTGGCTGGTTTCTCATCCTGGAAAACGGTCATTGGTTGGCCTGCTTCTGGCCTGACTCCCTAGCTCGTTAGAGCTTGACATGACCTAACTCCATGGCTTGAAGGAGGTCAGCACCAGCTCTCATGTTGGTGTTCCTACTGTTGGAAGAAAAGAAAAAAAGAGACGAGAAGGAGCAGCTCGTTACCTGGTTTAACTCCTAGCTATCTCTCTGTTTCTTCCCTTTCTCTCTCCCGTCTTGCTCTCCCTTCCTTTCTCTTTTGCTTGGGTGCGAATCCCGAGGTCTACAAGACCCTACTTATAGCAATTAGGAGAGAGCTCCAATGGTTGGATCTCTCCACACGGCCAGGGGATGGCCGAGATTGTGTCATCCTCTGTTTTTCATAGAGAGGAGTCTCTTCTAGCCTTTCCACCTACAGGCCTTGCCTAACCTTTTTGGCAAAGGGAGAGCACTCCTCATCCCGGGAATGGATGGATGGGATGGCCTAATCAGGGTGATCATGGGCCACCCATGGGGTCCTAGATGGGTCTCATCTCGCGGATATCCGCCACATGCAACGTATTGGACGGTTGCAACCAATCTCTCTTGTCCGTTTACAAGGGCTCAAAAGCCTATATGGTTTTGATCAAGCAAGTCCCATGGAGAAGTTGAACGGTTCGGATGGCTCGGAAAGTGGCCTGGGTGGGCCACTTTGGGGTTTAAACGTCAACAGTTTGAATTTCAAATGGGTAGGAGAGCCCGTTCTCCTCTTCATCGAATATGGCTTGGTCAAAGGCCATTTGATCGAGCCCATCGTTCCAAATGCACATCGTGCACGCATGCATGGGGTGCACATGCACTCCGTGTGGGGGTCCACCATGATGGTTGCGACAAATCTACTCCGTCCATTTATCTTAGGATCCCCATATAAGGGTCCCGGCCTAGTTTGGGGTGAGTCTGAGGCCTAGGTGGGCCATATCATACATCTATTTCCTCTGTTTGGCCAATATACCTTGATCCCAAGGTTGGATTGTTTTGAATTCAGGTTTCAATGGTTAATATAGGATCCTTATCACACTAACTAATTCTCAAGGGTTAGTCGAAGGATGCTGCTCACAATATGGTTTTATTTAATGACTTGGAGCTTTCGTAAACTGGGGTTTTAGTTACTCTTACCTTCCTGACCGTCATGGAGCCATCTCGGCTCCTAAGGCTTCCAGGTGGATGGCTCTGATGCTGGCTAGAGTTTACACCCTGTATGCACCGTGTTCAACTAACTAATTAGCCCGTTCCATTTTCTATTAACGAGGTTTTAATAAGGTAATTAATGCCCGTGTACCAGAGGTACGAGGTGTTACAGTCTGTGTCGACCTGAAAGAAGAGATCGAGACTCTTATTCACAAAGGGCATTTACGTCAATACGTAAGGAGGAGAAACAACCTCGATGAGCCACCGAGCAGAGCAACAAATGATGTCGTGGAGATCCAGATAATATGTGGGGGACCGTCAGGAGGTGGGGATTCGAACCAAGCTCAGAAAGCTCATGCTCGGAGTACTGACCCCGAGCATTACATTCACCTTGCTGATAGGCCAAGTAAGGAGCCTCGGATGAGTTCGTGCAGCCTGACATTCATAGAGGATGACGCGCGAGAGATTCAGCACCCCCACGATGATGCGCTAGTGGTTGCGATGACCATAGCTAATCGAAAGGTGTATTGCATTTTGGTCGATACAGGGAGCTCAGCTGACATCCTGTACTCTGAGACATTCGACAAGATGGGCGTTGACAAGTTGCACCTTTGACCCATTCGGACCCCACTGCATGGCTTCGCCGGTGACAAAGTCATCTCGGAAGGGGTGATCTCTCTTCCGATCATAGCAGGGGAGAGACAAAACCAAGTCACCTTGTTGGTAGATTTTCTGGTAGTGAATACACCGTCAACATACAACGTCATCCTCGGATGGCCATCGCTTAACTCTATGAGGACAGTGGTATCCACATTCCACCTGTTGATGAAGTTTCCCGCTGTTGGAGGAATAGGCTACCTTCGAGGAGATCAGCGGGAGGCTCGACGTTGTTATGCTGTAGCGGTTAGAAAGGGCTCGGCAAAACAGGCCATAACAGTTGATGCACTCGATCCCAAGAAAGATCCATTGGAGGGAAGTTCCCCTATGGAGGATCTCTTGACCATTCCACTTGATAATACCGACCCGACTAGAACGGTTCAACTCGGATCATCATTGACCACTGATCAGTAAGCACATATGTTGGAGTTCCTACAACAGCACAGAGATGTCTTTGCATGGTCCTATCAAGATATGCCTGGCATCGCCCCTAAAGTAATGGTCCACAGGTTGATTGTGGATCTAGAGCACAAACCTGTCAAGCAAAAGGGAAGGGCTGTTGAACCCAAGAGGTACGTGGAGATAATTGAGGAAGTGGAAAAATTGCTCTTGACAGGCTTTATCGAAGACATCTACTATCCAGATTGGATCGCCAACGTTGTACTCGTAAAAAAAGCCAATGAAAAATGGCGGGTCCGTGTAGACTACTCTGATCTGAATAAAGTCTGCCCCAAGGATAGCTTCCCCCTCCCCAAAATCGATCAACTAGTCGAGGCACAAGCTACTCACGTTCATGGATGCATACTCTGGCTACGATCAGATAGCAATACACCCCCCCGGACAAGCAGAAGACGACGTTTGTCACAGATAGAAGGCTCTACAATTATCGAGTCATGCCCTTCGGCTTGAAGAACGTTGATGCCATATATTAGATACTGGTAAACAAGATGTTTGCTCGTCAGATCGACCGAACTATGGAGGTTTATGTCGATGACATATTTGTGAAAAGCATCAGAGCAACCGACCACATATCAGACCTCGGGGAAACTTTCTCTATTCTACAGAAATATCAAATGAGGTTAAACTCAATTAAATGCACGTTTGGCGTGGGCTCAGGTAAATTCCTTAGTTTTCAAGTCAGCCAGAGAGGTATTGAGGTAAACCCGAAAAAGATCAAGGCCCTCCTTGACATGAGCTTGCCTCAAATGATGAAGGAGATCCAATGCCTCACTGGAAGAGTAGTCGCAATCAGTCAGTTCGTCTCTAGAGAAACAGACAAGTGCCTCCCCTTCTTCTAGCAGCTGAAGGGTAATAAGAAGGCAGGATGGACCTTGGACTGTGAGCAGACGTTTCAGCAGCTGAAGCAATATCGAAGCCAGTGAAAGGGGAATTGTTGTTCCTCTACTTGGCAGTCTTAGCCTCGGCCATAAGCTCGACCCTCATCAGAGTATTCGAAGAGAAGCAACACCCGGTATATTACGTCAGCAAAGCACTGGTCCCGGCAAAGACAAGATATCCGGGCATGGAGAGGCTCGCTCTGACTCTGATCTTGTCTGCACAACGGCTACGCCCATACTTCCAGGCACACTCGATAATTGTCCTCACTGACCAACCACTTCGACAGGTACTCCAGAAGCCTAAAGTATCTGGGTGGCTAACCAAGTGGGCAATAGAACTCGGCGAATTCGACATCGAATATCGGCTAAGGACTGCCATCAATGGCCAAGCAGTAACTAACTTCATAGCGGAGTTCACCGCTTAAAATAGTAAAGTTGAAGCATCCAACTCGGATGCACTCACCTATTCGGTAGAAAACCTCATGACCCTCCAAGTACCTCCACCTTCTGAGGATACTAGAGCAGAGGTAGTGATAGTGGACGATTGGACCCTGTTTGTAAATGGGTCATCTGTCACGCCCCAAACCCAGAAATAGGATTCACAGGAATTCTGATCGCCGAATTCGGTGCCGACAGCCTCCGTAGTACCCTAAGTTCGGCTCCTAGCGTCCATGTGCTAGATTACGATCCTGGGATCCTACAAGGAGGATTTTTTTGTACATTTAACTCATAATAAGCATAACTACAAGATTACCCAATTCATAAAGACAACATCATCATCACATGTCTACTAATATAATCATTTAAGTAGAATGCTGAAAGGGAAATACATAAATCGAAAATCAAGCTCCAGAAGACCACTGTACGCTCCAGGCTCAATCACTGCTGCAACCTAACATCACCTGCACGCATCTATCGTGCATAAGCTTATAGAAAGCTTAGAGGGTGGTGTAAGTGTGTGCATAGGGTAGTACCAAGTATTCAATATAATGCCATCATCATACAATACCAGAAATACTGGTAATTCATAAATCGTACAATATCAGAATAAGCAGAAATACTGGCAAGATCATGAATTATCAAAGTAAGCAGAAATACTGACGAGATCATGAATTATCAAAGTAAGCAGAAATACTAACAAGAGTAGGAATTATTAGAGTAACCAGAAATACTGACAAGATCATAAATCATACGATAACAGAGTAAGCGGAAATACGGACGAGTGTATGAGTAAATCAATATCAGAATAAGTAATATAGAACAACTATGCAAATGAGGAGTCATAGAGAGTCAAATATCAGATGCATAAGGTGCAATGCAATATACATTCCTGATGAGTAACATAAATAGCGTCAGCCGTACCATATGCTACAGATGTAATGCAACATACGGTGAGAATGGAATGACTATGCTAAGTGTGAAGTCGGGATGATAGTACGTAATATCGCAGGCTATGGGGTTTATCACAAGGGACTTCTATCCAAACTAGTCTCATACCTAATTTGGATAATCAGACTCAATGTGGTAAACTCCTGATCTCAGGTTAGTCGCGCGCCCCAACCAAAATTCTGGCCATTACGAAGGTACACATAACGAGTAGTTGCGCACCACCAGCCCAAGTGGATAGTGAATGAATGAATATGCAACTCCTGCTCAATAAGTCCACATATCAGTATGGTTCATCTCTGGGATCATCATCGGGGTTTAGTACACTCCAAATGGTATTGTCGCTCTCCCATCTGCACAGTCCAAGTGAGTGTAAGAAACCTCACTATCCGCCTGGCCAATAGTCTACCAATACCTATCCGGCACGTTGATAGCGGACCCATTCACAAGCTAGTCAAACTTAGCCTAGTATTACCCCCTACCCTCGGGTGTGTAAGGCCACACCCCCTCCCAACCGACCATGACACAGTGGGAGACGCGGCCTCCTCGTATTCGACACTCGTGCGCTCATGTATCCACTCGATCTAGACGTTGGGGCATCTCCTGACTACGGAGGTTTAAGAATTTTCACCCAGGGACATCTATGGCGCTCGTATGCTAGAACCAAACATTTTCGGTGTCCCCTCTGGCCATCCACGATATGCCTGTGGAGGTTACGACCCTAATGTCGCTAGGGCGTAAAGTAATCACAGTACACAATACAAGATGCATGAGTCATACAATCCAGTCATGCATCAATCTTATGCATACTGTGCACTCATGTGAGATAATCTCCGCCTATCAGGGAGTCTCATAACAACATGCTCAAAGACATATGTAATGATCAACCACGTCTCATAACAAACATGCAGATGATGCGTATGGGCATGTATCATGATGCCATGCTGTCACATACTCATAATTGGTATCAATAACCGGCATTGGCAATCGACCTCGACAATGCGGACATTTAACCAACATTACCCCCAAGCAATGGCTCTCATGGATCCTAATATATGGTGAACCCATGACCTCACACAAGGGCCAATTATACAACACCATGGGCCTCTCTCAAGAGCTTATTACACATCACGATGGGCCTCTCACATGGGCCTAATATACATCATGCTGGGTTCCATCGCCTAACCCTCAAATGCATCACAATGGGTCTCATCACGTGGGCCTCATATACATTACATTGGGCCTTACACACGGGCTGAATACACATCGCAATGGGCCTCAAATACGAGCCGTATATACATCACACAGGCCAAATACACACCACAATGGGCCTCAACTAGGGGTTGCATATACATCATATATGTCTCGCCTCGACAATTGAAATCGGTCTCGACAATCGAAATCGGCCTCAACAACTGCAATCGACACTCGGAATCGACCTCGATACTCGATCTCGACAATCGGAGTCGACCTATACAATCAGCCTCGATACTCGTTCTTGACAATCAGAATCGGCCTATATAATCGGCCTCGACAAATTGGAATCGGCCTCGATACTTGGCCTCGACAATCGGCCTCGATACTCGTTCTTGACAATTGGAATCGGCCTCGACAAATCGAAATCGGCCTCGACAATCGGAATCGGCAAATCGGTCACGTCTATCAGAATCAGCAATCGGTCATGATAATCGGAATTGATCGATAATTAGAATCGGAAAATCGGTCACATCAATCGGAATCGGCAATCGGTCACGACAATCAGAATCGATCGATGATCATAATTGACAAATCGGTCACGTTTATCAGAATCGGCAATCGCTCATGACAATTAGAATCGATCGATAATCAGAATCGGCAAATTGGTCACGTCAATCGGAATCGGTAATCGGCCACGACAATCGGAATCGATCGATAATCAGAATCGGCAAATCAGTCATGATAATCGGCCTCAATCGCTAATCGAGAATCGGCTACGACAATCGGAATCGATTCATAATCAGAGTCGGCAAATCGGTCACGTAAATTGGAATTGGCAATCGGTCATGATAATTGGCCTAAATCGTTAATCGGTAATCGACCATGACAATCGGAATCGATCGATAATCAGAATCGGCAAATCGGTCACATCAATCGGAATCGGCAATCAGTCATGATAATAGGAATCAATCGGTAATCAGAATCGGCAAATCAGTCACGTCAATCGGAATCGGTAATCGGTCATGATAATCGACCTCGATCGCTAATCGGCAATCGGCTACGATAATCGAAATCGGCCGAACAATCAGCCTCGACAAATCATAATCGACCTCGATACTCGGCCTCGACAATTGGAATCGGCCTCGATAATCTGTCGAATAAGGCTTAAGGAAAGGTCACAATGTGGACATTCAACCACCATTGCCCATCAACGTGGACATTTAACTGACGTCGCTCCCAAGGAGTGGTCCACATAGAGCCATACGTATAGTGGGCCCATGGCCCCACATAAGGGCTCAACATACATCGCCATGAGCCTTACTCATGGGCCACATATACATCACAATGGGCTAAAAAATACATCTCATTGGGCCTTACTAAATGGGCTGAAAATACATCAAAGTGGGCCATGACTTATAGGCCTAAAACACGTCTCCATGGGCCACGACCCATGGGCCTCAGTACATCATGATGGGTCGCAACCCATGGGCCTCAAATACATCAAGTGGGTCACACCAATGGGCCTCATATACACAAAGGTGGGCCCTGCACATGGGCCTTAAATATATAACATGTGGGCCCTACACATGGGTCTCATATGCATCAAATGGGCCACGTATCTGGGCCTCAAATACATTAAAAGGACCACACGTCATGGGCCTAATACATATCACAATGGACTGTATTAATGGGCCGCACGAATGGGCCTTATACACATCAAGTGGGCCCCAAATACATATCAATTGGATATAGAATAAATACATCAGGGGTGGGTCCCACCGTCCAGCCATCTGGACGGTGCAAATAAGACCCATACATCATAGTGGAGTCCACCTAATGGACGGTGTGGATCAAATCCACATATCATATAGATGGACAGTGTGAAGCAACATAAACATCATGGTATGCGCCACACAGGAGGATTGGAACACATACATCATGCATGCCCCATCGGGGTGGATGCATCACATACACTAGGCCAGGGCCCACCGTCCAAATCATCTGGATGGTGTGGATGAAGCAGATACATCACGGTGGAGCTTGGTAACACCCTCCAAATGGTCCGGACGGTGTGGAAGAAACAAATACATCACTGAGGTCCCCACGTGGAACCTATGTACAGCATGGTTGAAACACGTATATCAGAGTGGTCCCCACCCCCACACGTGCAGGGTGGGTCCCTCAGAATTTGATGATGTCACACAGCAGCATTAAAGCTGGTGTGAGGTATACCATCCAATTTGTCCAGCAGGTGGGTCCCACATGGGGCCCACCATTCACGTGCATATATACATTACATATATAATATAATATTATATAGTATTTTATTTTATTTCATTGCTTAAAAAGGGTCCGGCGTCCTATCCTTTTGGTCGCTGGACGGACGGTTTAGAATTAGGATGGGTATATTAAGGTGGGATCCACGTGCTGGATGCACATGACTTCAAGGTGGGCCCCACATCTAATGAGCCACACGTGCTGCTCTATAAAAAAAATAATAATAAAATACATACATCGTGACGCGGCCTGTCAGATAGATGGCGTGGATGGAATGGATGGACGGTGTGTGGAAGACACATCAAGGTGGATCTCACTGTCCAGGCCTTTGCACTGGACGGTGCAGGTGAAATACATCATCAAGGTGGGTCATGTACCACATGTGGCCACCACACACACTACTGCTGCACGTACGGCAGTTGTACGTCAGGGATCCCACCGCCCTGTGGTGTGGATAAAACACATGCATCATGGTAGCCCTCAGAACTCTCTGACGTTAACTGAGCAGCTACAAGCTGCTAGGCTCCTGTTCGGCAGTCCAGATGGACGGTGTAGAATAGATGGGTCCACACACGTGGACACCACATGCCATTAAGGAGGGCCACACGGCTGATGATCAGCGTGGATAAAACACATACCTCAAACAGCCTCATGGCCTAAATAGTATGGATATGATACATACACATGTATCATCAGGTGGGCCACACATTAAGAGAGAGAGAGAGAGAGAGACGTGTGAAGGGGAGGGACCCCGCCACTATGGGCCCTCCCTATACAATGCATACATTAGAATAAGTCTCACCATATGTGGGCTCTCAAATCATAACAAAAATCAAGATGATGAACACCCACCTTTGATCACCTATTCTTTCTTCCGCCTATGCACTCTAGAGCTCCAAGAGGACATTTTCAATGGTTGAGATGATGATCTAAGGGTTGGATTTGGTGGTAGGAAGGTGAGCCACACCTACCTTCTCCATGGAAGCCATGGACGGTTTCTTTCTTGGAGGATGAAAGAGAGAAAATGAAAAAGAGGGAATGAGAGAGAGATGTTGTAAGGAGAGAGGGATGGGTTGTTGTAAGGAGGGTTGACTTTGAAATGGGAGAGAGAGGGGGGCCATGCCTTGTTAGTAAGAGGTATGGATGTTGTACTTGTTGTACTTGACTTAATTGATGTGATTGATTTGATAGATTCTCTTAGGATTTGTAACGCGCTGTATTTTTCCTTGAACTAAACGTGGGCCCACATCTCCTGGCTCAGGTGTCGCCTCAGCGCGTGAGACGCGGTGTCGGAACCGCGGTGACAGTGCGGTTGCAATGATATAAGTTTCAAATTGAGCCGACTCTAATATGCAGGACTGGGCTTAGGGTCATGCGCAAATGTTGGATACATGTCGAGGGTCGCCAGAATTCGAACGAGATGACCGCGGAAGCCTACGGAACAGTACGGGCTAGGATACGAGTCTTACATCGTCAAACTCGAAGTGAAGAGCAGGAATTGTCCTAGTCGCACCTGACTCGACAACTGTTCAATATGCCATAAGGCTCGGCTTTCGAGCCTCGAATAATGAGGCAGAGTACGAAGCTTTGCTAGTTGGGCTCAGACTAGCGTTTGCCTTAGGAGTTCGATTCCTCAAAGTCCGGTGTGACTCTCAGGTCGTCGTGAACTAAGTATCAGCAAAATATGAGGCTAAGGAAGCCAGGATGATAGCCTATCTGGGTGAAGCACGAAAACTTATGAGTAAGTTCCAAGGATGCAACATCAGTTAAATACCGAGGACTGAGAATTCTTGGGCAGACGCTCTCGCAAAGTTGGCTTCGATGACCGAAGGGAACATTCCAAAGATTGTCCCCATAGAATTCCTCAATGAGCCAAGCATCAATCACCTCGACCAGGGGATCGTCCACCCTGTGCAAACAATAACAACCTGGATGGATCCTATAATTGAATACCTCAGGGATGGCAAGACCCCTGAGGATAAGTTGGAGGCTCAGCGTCTGAGGCTCAGAGCAACACGATATGCAATCATAGGAGATACATTGTATAAGAAAGGCTTTTCCTTACCATATTTGAGGTGTCTCTGACCAGACAAGGTAAAGTACGTGATCTGAGAGACCCATTAAGGGATTTGCGGGAATCACTCTGATGGCCGAGCTTTGGCCTAGAAAATTATCCGCCAGGGATACTTCTAACCAACAATTCAAGAAGACTCCAGAGGCTTCACCCGAAAATGTGACAAATGCCAAAGGTTTGCGGTCGTCTCGAGGCAACCAATGGAAGAACTGACTCCCATGAGCGGGCCGTGACCATTTGCTTAGTGGGGGATTGATATCATCGGACTATTGCCCCAGGGTAAAGGACAAACAAAGTATGCAATTGTGGCCGTCGATTATTTCACCAAGTGGACTGAAGTTGAGCCTATCGCTAGGATCACTGAGTAGAAAGTGACAGACTTCGTTTGGAAGAATATTGTCTGCCAATTCGGCATCCCTCACACCATTATGTCAGACAATGGAAAGCAGTTCGACAACGACAGATTCAAGGGTATGTGTCGAGGACTCGGTATCAGAAATGCATACTCATTGCCTCGACATCCTCAATCCAACGACCATCTGTAATCATGACAAACAGTTGTACGCGAAGCTGGAATGCCGCAAAGCTGAACCCTACGCTGCACGTGACAGCTTACAATTAGTTCAGGCTTACGTCCACCGAGCCACGCGTTGCTCGCATTAAATGAGAATCAATGTGCAGACGTCCTTCCACCTTTCGAAGTCCACGTGGCAATGCCCTGCTCACCCCAATAATTCGAATCTTTAACCGTCGCCACGTGTTCGCCATCCACATACTCGTAAGCGAAAAGCTGCCGCCATAGCACGACGCCTCAATAACAAGGAACCATGATTACGATTATATGCTTCGATTTTGCTGACTTATCATTGTGAAGGGTGCAACGGGTCATCTCCTCGGGCATTTACTCCCTGAGTTCGAGGTCGAACTCAGAGAGTAAGGGGCTTCTGTTATGGGAGAATTTGAACCGAGCCCAATTGAGGTAAGCCCGGCTCAGTCAGTTGAGTGGCCGCGTCGAGGAAGGGAGATGGCAGAGCAAGATAAGTCGATCCACGGCTCGGCACTAGCCCTGCTACTTTATCTAAGTTCTTTTGTAAAACTTTTACATCAGCCTGGAACCCAAAGGAAGTCATTACACACCCCATCCGCTGGCTCCGATCAAGTCCTTGTCGACAAACAGCTATGCTCAACCTGCTTACAGGTTTAGACTGTCATAAGCAGGACTCAGACTATAGGGTCTGCTCGGATGGAGATATGCCCTATGATCACGCTCATGGTCTTAACTCCAGTAACGAATGTATGGATCAACATCCGGCGCACGATCTCAGGGTAACTGCCAGCATCAACACATGCGTCGTTCCCGCTTAATGATAGAAATCGTGCCGAAGATGACGGACACATGTACCCTAATCAAAAGGTATAAATAGGAGACACGCCTATAGGAACATAACGCAAAATCTCTCACCCAAACCCCCGTCTACACTACTTAGACCCAGATTCCTAACTTGACTTTAGCATCGGAGTGTCCTTGCTCTAGTTAGGGTCTCCTTTGTCTTCCTCTTGTGCAGGCATACAGGACGACTCGGTGCAAGTGCTCGGTGCTTGGAGGGGGTGAGCCTGATTTATGCATCAATAATCATCTTCATCTAAAACTTTTGTGGTCCTTGAACTTTTAAAACTAGAAATTTAATACCCACTGTGTGGCTTAAAATATCTAAAAATGGATAGACCACGGTAGAGTTTAACCACCACGTTCGGGTACAAAATGAACTACTCTGTGTTCATCTCATGCGTCAGCTATGGTTATCTCATACCTGAGGTAGAGGTAGTACCTAATCGGATCCAACCTGACGACACGAGGAGCATGTGGCTTATTTTTGGACTCTAGTGCTTGGCATATGCAGGCGATCCGAGTCCTTCTATAAGAGTTGAAACTTTATTAATGTGATGGTTTACCACCATTTAGAAAATAGTCAGTGACTCATACACCGTACCTAAGTCATGCTTGTCCGGCAATCCTAACTGTCCAAATGCTTATACAGCTGCAGATGGAGCATGATGGCGGTGACGATCTGATTTTGTCTGTTGAATTCCAACCACTCCCATTCATTCGATCGCACCAATTAAGTAGTCATATTAGTTATATGAGCTTGACTTTTGAGACCTGGTCCGTTTACTATGCACTCATACGTTGGATGGCTTGGATGGGGTTATAAGTATGCCACATGTAAGGAAGCTGACCCATGACCACTTCAAACGGGAGACTCGTTCCCACATCTGATGACACACGTATTGGAGATCCTGCCCATTCATTAGGTTGTGCGCACTATAAACATGCCATATACCAAAAGCAGGCATCAGACTTATCAAGTGGACCACACATGTACGTTCATTTGGACTGCTGGAGTTTTTTTTTTTTTACACCCCCACACACACGCCACACGCACACAACACCCCACACACACGCACACCGTGGGATTTCACCACCATGGGTACTCGAACCCTTGACCCGGTGTTGAAACTCCAAGGAGTCTACCACCCGGGTAAGAACAAAGACCATGTATGCTGGAGTTGTTTCGTGCCGGTCATTTTCTAACCTCCATGATAACATTATTTTTGGTTCATTGCATTTTCACAGCATACACGGACGGCTCAGAATTCTGACACGTGCGTCGTCACTGAGAATCCTTAGGGTTCGTTTAGCAGCGTGGAATACGGGGTGAGTGGTGCAAGAATCCGAACCGCACTGGAAGTGATTCCGAACTGCACTAGGGTCCAGGAGTTATTCCTCAGCTGGAAAGTTGAGGCCCCTTCTACCGGGTTCTTGAGCCGTATAGGCAGCAGGTTTCAGCCAGCAAAGTTTATTCGCTGCAACGAAATCTTAATTTACAAACTAGGCCTGAGGTTGTTTGGATGAATTTAAAAGACCAGTATACTCCTTCTTTTACATTTGCTTATTCTAACTGCCCAGGGGTATTTTCATAAAAATAGCATCGACTCATTCAAAAAGGCCGCTTTTCCAATTCTAACTTTCCGCCGGCTAAAATAATAAAGGCATCGTACGGACTCATCCGTTCGCCTTATTATTTCCCCTACTAGAAATGAACGTATTTACTCAACAGCCACAACATGTAAATTTGTTACTATTTCACGTTGTGTGGCCTGCCTAAGTTTTGTATTAGGTTACTTTTGGTATTTTCATTTCATCCTGATGACTTACATGTGATTAATGGACCAGATGAAAGATACACACCATGGTAGCTCCCACACTGACCTATGGTTGGCATCCCATCCTCACTTCTTCCCACTGTAGGGCCCTCATGAGTCATTATAATCTGGCAAAATTTTTTCTCTATAGCTTAAAGAAGAGAATAATAGGAACTGATGGACGGAGTGGATTTTACGTATGAAACTGGTGGCCCCCACGGAACTTGTGTTTTACGCGCTGGGTAGAACGCGGTGCTGCAGAGGAATAGTCCACTGTACGGGCAAAGAAGGGGTAGCGGATTGTGTATTGAGTAGCATACTGAGTAAACTATGTGGGGGGCACACCATTATGTATTTGTCTTATCCACTCCGTCCATTCGTTTTACCGTATCCTTTTAAGTTATGATACCATAATTTAACTATTTACAATGCTCAAGTGGACCACACCACAGGAAATATTGGTAATTATATGTCTACCGTTGAAAACTTCTTGAGGGTTGCATAAGTTTTACATCAATCTGATATTTGTTTTTTTTTTTTATCCTTCATCTGTATCTGTGTGACCTTATGAACAGGATGAATGACAAATAAATATCTCTGTGGGTCCTAGGAAGGTTTCAACAGTGGACGTCACTATCCTCATTATTTCATATGGTGTGGTCCACTTGAGATTTGGATAAGCTTCTAGTTTGAGACCATGAATTCAAATGATCTGAAAAAGTGGATGGACGGTGTGGATAAGACACATACATCCAAGGTCAGCCCCACAGAATTTACTTACTTAGTACGTAATCCCCGCTTCTAAAAAAAGGAGGCATATGTAAGTCAACACTAACTCAGAAACCTGTCGAAACGTCTGTGTGCCCAAATAGGGATAAACATGAGATTTCCCTGTTTGCCCCTTCCGCAAACGAACAATCACTCCCAATGCGAACGAAGTGGATACCCCATACCTCCATCGCTTTTTTTCCTTTGTGTAAATCTGGTAATTGGACCCATGTAACGGTGATCGAAACCGTTCAAGAGTAGGCCTCACAATGAATAAGCCATCCTAGAATTATCCTAACGATTTGAGAAATAGACGGTTAAAAAATGGCCAATTTACGTTCGAGTCCGTCCGGTGGATGGTTTGATCATTTTTAGGGTTGATAATTTCCCCACAGAGTATTCATGATTGGGCTTACCTCTTGAACGGTTCTGATCACATTAAGTGTTATCCGGTTTTGGGAGCACCCTTTCAATTGGTTCTTCCTTGGTGTACCATGTCTTCAAATAGTTTCAGTGCCTGACAACACCCACGTCCGCAGCTCATCGGACGTATGGGAACATGTCACGAAAGAGATGCGAGGAGTATTTTACTCCATACTCCGGCAGTGCATCACTGTAATACGCTCGCAGATGATATGATATGCAAGCACCTCAGTCCAAACAGTCCGAGTGGTGGGCCACACTGTAGTTGACCAGCCACAGATCAGATTCATAAGAAGATAATAACCTCCGTGACTGAACATTTGTTTATCCAATGTAGGACCTTTCTCTTTTTCCATTTTGAGTATCAATCTGACGGACACCAACTGGACAATTAATATTATCCGTTCATTATGGTGTACAATTGATTCTATTATTTGGACCGTTCAGATCAAAGTTGGGGTCTTATGCAGAAGCGCACGCGTGAACACGTATGGATAATCATATTCTCGTATGTATCAATTAATATTTTAAAGTCAAGAGTCAAGTGACTCTGTCCCTTTGCTGAGCTGTACGCGGTGTGGAAGACTTCGGATCTCGTACTCGGTCCGGCACTTGTGCGCGCGAGTAGGAATCCCGTCCCACCTGCGCGCGTAGAGAACTGGTACCTACAACGCGGGATTATCGACTGCAGTGTGCTCCAGGCGCGTGGAGCCCCGTCCACCCATAGCAAGCACACATGAAAATATGCCACACGTGTTTGTGATCCGATATTCTATTAGGTGGACCGCACTGGTGAGATCTTCTTGCCTAAAAATCATACCGTTTCACACATGCAGCATGTGTACTTGCGTGTAGATCGGCAGAGCTCCTCACATGTGTAGGGTTAGCGAATCCCACACCACACCAGTGATATACCATACAGTGAGGCCCACCGTGATGTAAGTGTTTTATCCATGCCGTTAAGCTTTCTCAGATCATTTTAAGATTTGGATCAAAAAACAAGGTGGTCCAAGGCTTAAATGGACCACAAATTGGGTATTGAACTTCCACCATTAAAAACTTCTTGGGAGCTGGAGAAGTTTCGGATCAAGCTGATACTTTTATTTTCACTTCATCCACGTTTACACGACCTTATGAATAGGTTGGATGGTTAAAAAACATCACGTTAGCCCTTATAAATGTTTCAACGGTGGGTATCATTATCAGTGCAGGTTCATTTGGTGTGGTCCACTGGAGCTGTATACCTTTATTATTTTTAGGATCATATCTTAAAATGATATGAGAAAAGCGGTGAACGGCGTGGATAAAACACTTACATCACGGTGGGCCCCACATAGCCCTGCCAAGACGGATTACTGTCCGGGCGGGGGCAGGACGCAATCGTCCCATACAAAAAGGGTAACGGGGATGGGCTGGGCTTTGTGAGCCCAAGTATAACTAAATACGGTCTGTATCGGCACTGGCGAACCTGAAGTACAACTAAATTTGAGCCAGGTCGAGCTCAGGTACAACTAAATTTGGGTTGGGTCAGGTTTGGCAGGGCGCACGTACAATAAATTTTAGGCTTGGTTTACATGAGCCTTGACTCCCATGAGATGCGCATGAGTCTTTGAACCTTTGGTTTGTCCGGGTCCAATTCAGGTTGGGCTTGCTCAGGACTTTGGTGCTAATCTGATAGTCAATCTTAAACGTGCACTCCAGTTGCAAATTACCATTGATTTCTCAATCATAAGAAATGATCCGGTGGTATGATAGCATGGTAAGTCATGGTGCTCGTAGTTGTATGGAACTACCTTGGCGCCCATTCCAACAATCCAGACCATTCATTAGGCTCAGCGTACCTTTCATGGGCTACAATGCGGAAATGACGCTGGACGCTGGACGCTGGACGATGATATTCTGTCCATATGTTGGCCTTATATTTTATAACCATCCATTTTTAAAGCGATGGATGGGATGGATAAGATTTTCTGACAAACTTGACTCTTCAGAATCATAAGCAATCAATGATTGGTCTGAACAGATAGACGGCTCAAATTGTTGGTCAGGTCTAATATTCCATAAATGATCTTATCCGTCTTATTTTATAGGCTAATTGACTGAATGGTTAGAATCCGTTGATTGGTGTGATTTCTACAAGGTACTCTATGAAATGTTGGAAGGACCCAAGGAACGGACCAGATTGATCAATTGAGTGTCCAAGTGGTCGGATGCGGCTGTAAGTACAGTGGCTTACAGTGGTGTAATAGTATTCAATCAAAAAGACACTGACACAAAACTCTTAAATTTCAACGGATGGAGTGATTTATAGAAAGATAGATTTGCCTACGGCCGATCCCAAAAGTGGGACCGACCGTTCTAACGGCCCTGATACGCATACTCCCCGTCACAGGATTAGTTACACCGTCCTTTTCCCGCAATTTTATTACTCACCATCGTCACCACCTACGGATATAATACTCTCTCTCTCTCTCTCTCTCTCTCTCTGACTTTAATCTCCCATGGCATTTTCTCTCTCCTAGGGTTTCTGTTGCAAATCTCTCTCTCTCTATCCTCCTTTCATGGCCCCTCACACCGCCTTCTCCGATTCCAACGATAACGCCAGCAGCAGCATCACCACCAACTACATCTCCACCGTCGAGACCGCTCTATCCCCCGACCACCCCTCCTCAACTCCCGACATCGCCGCCCTCCGACGCCTCTCTCAAAACCTCGACTCCCTCTTCCAATTCCCTAACCCTGATCCCTTCAGCGATGCTCGGATCATTGTGCCCGGCCCCCCGGGTGGGCCGTCCCAGGAAGTCCCCGTCCACCGATGCATCCTCTCCGCCAGAAGCCCCTTCTTTCGAAACATCTTCGTGGGCGGATCGAATTCGATCAAGGAAAGAGGGGGGAAGATTGAATTGAAGGAACTGGTCAGGGATGTCCATGTGGGGCACAATGCGCTGGTCGCCGTGCTTGGGTATTTGTATAGTGGGAAGGTGAGGCCTCTGCCGGATGAGGTCTGCATTTGTGCGGATGATGAGTGCTCCCATTTGGCATGCCGGCCGGCTGTGGATTTTATGGTGGAGGTGCTCTATGCTGCTTTTACATTTCAGATTGGTGAGCTGGTAACTCTTTATCAGGTAAATATCCATCTCTTATCTTTTCTCTTTTCAGGGTGCTTAGAAGTAGTTGGTTGTTGCAATTTGGTTGCTGAAATTGGAATTTTTTTTGATGGCTGTGATTGATTGTATTCAAATTATCACACAGGAAGATGATGGCTTGGATTGGTTTGCTGTTAACTGTTAATTACAAGCTAGACTAGGATTTGCATTTGCCATTATTTCTTTAAAGATGGTGACTTATCCACTGTATACGTAGCATTGATTTATATCGATCCCAACCATCCAAATCAGGGGCCCATTTGGGATGGAGCGTATCTTGAAAATCTCACTTATGGGATGATCCTAATCTGCCAATCAGTGGGCATCAAATGGAAGGTAAAAAGAGAAGCCCAGTGGGATCCATTCATGGCCAACATCAGATAGTTAAGCTTGTCCAAGCAACATGGTTTTCAGTCTATGCTCCATCCATGTGAATCCACGATTAGACTGTCTTAATACAGAGTATGACTCACCATTTACCAAATGGTAGCATTTACAAAGTGGCAGCACAAACCTGAGTCTAGCTCATGTGTCTGTTAGGAAGCATCCTGAAATACAAATGTTGTTAAGCTTGCCATTCATGTGGCAAATTGACATATTTCTAATACATAGTTATATCGCTTTCAATTCCACAAGCCTATAACTTTAATCCGATTTGAATCTATGCTGAGGAAATTGGATTTTGAAATACATGTTTGGGACAATCTAATGCATGGTAGTGGAGGTTTCGAAGCTCTTTAATGTGGATGAATTATTGGTTCCTGATGCATCAAGATGTTTATAGTGTCCTGATGCAGTCAGTCCATACAATTGGACCCATAGTTTGGTAGATCAGATTGCAAGGTATTCTGTATTGCTAACGGTGGTTGTAACAGTTACCACCATTACCGATACGGGTATCGGCCATAACGGTCGATACAGGGGCAAAACCACCATTACGACCCTTGTAATGGTTGGAAAAAAAAATTGCCCGAAAAATTCTGAAAAAATATATAAAAAATCCAGAATAATGTAAATATTTCAAATATGTGTTCATTTTTTGTTTTGTTTTGATCATGTTTATGGTAGCATAACAGTCCACTCTTTGGTGAGAATGTTGTATCAAGTTGTCTAGTAAATTTATGAACATGGTTATATGTTTCTAATGTTTATACATCACAATCAAGCATTAGAATTAGAAATCGGAAAAAAAAAAAGGCAAAGTACTACTTTTTTCAATTTTTTTGAAAAAAATGGCCCTCGGTGCTTCTATTCGCTTCAATGGCTTCAATCCGCGGTTTTAATCCTAAAAATCATAGTAAGAGAGGTTGAAATCTGCTATAGAATGATCTAAGATAGTTTTTTGAATGTGAAAAGTGGAAAAATGGGAAGAATTTTTTATTTAAATAGAAAAAAAAAGTGACCACTTTTCAACCGTTACGGGAGTAATGGCCTTTATGCCCCTGTAACGGCCAATACTGTCTCAAAAAACCAATTGCCCTGTTTCACACTCATATCGTGTAATGGCCACGACCGTTACCTATACGCATCGGCCTTTATGGCCATATGGTAATGGATACGAAACACCTTGCCAGACTGTTGAGCTGATTCCAGATCATTGATCTGATGGGAGTGCTGCTGGATAGTCTCTAGGGGTTCCTACAAAATTTCCTAGATTGGGATCCCCTGAACCTATTGATGAGGACAAATAGATGGTTAAGAAAAAAGGAGAGTAGATTTTGGAAAAAGAAAAGAAAAGAGCCTAACATTGGTCAGCTATGATCTTCCAATTGGGTGATTTGGCACATCCCCCATCCTCAGTGGGGCACATCAGATAAAAGGTCTGGATCACTGAACAATGTGGTCCATCTTTTACAGATTAAGTGCATCAGATACTGCACACCTCCTGATGCATCACTACCCTATAATTTATTCCACTATAGTGTTATTCTGATGTCAAGTACCTATCTATAATGTATGCATATTAGTTTGAGTTAATCTTTGGATGTTGCCAGCCTACTCAATGGATTATAATGGTTGCCATTTGTTATTGCAGCGGCACCTCCTTGATATTCTTGCCAAGGTGGCAGTAGATGACGTTTTGGTTATCTTATCTGTTGCAAATATGAGTGATAAAGCTTGTGAGAGGTTGTTAACCAAGTGCACTGAGATTGTCATCAAGTCTGATATTGATATTGTAACTCTTGAGAAGGCATTGCCCCATGATGTCGTCAAGAAAATCACGGATGAACGTAAAAGTCTTGGCATAATTGGACTGGAAGGCATTGGTTTCCCGGATAAACATGTGAAGAGAATACACAGGGCACTTGAGTCCGACGATGTTGAATTAGTGAGGATGTTGCTGAAAGAAGGGCACACTACCCTAGATGATGCATATGCACTACACTATGCAGTGGCATATTGTGACTCAAAAATTACAACAGAGCTTCTGGATCTCGGACTTGCTGATGTTAATCATAAGAATCCAAGGGGATACACTGTACTTCATGTCGCTGCAATGCGGAGAGAACCTAAGATAATCGTGTCTCTTCTAACGAAAGGGGCCCAGCCATCTGATCTTACATTAGATGAAAGGAATGCACTACGGATCTGCAAGAGGCTCACCAAGTATTTGGATTACCATCGGCCCACCCAAGAAGGAATGGCTACTCCCAAGGATCGGCTATGCATAGAGGTATTGGAGCAAGCAGAGAGGAGAGATCCTCTAATAGGAGAAGCTTCTGCCACTCTTGCATTGGAAGGCGATGATTTGCGCTCAAAATTGTTATACCTTGAAAGTAGAGGTGAGTTACCCTTCTGTTTCTGCCTTGTTTTGGATATAAAAATCATGAAGCCCTGTTGATATGTTATTCATACTTCACGATCTGAGCTTGACCAATTCAGTACTTGTAATTTCATTTTTCAGGTCATGCTTGGTTTTAATTTTGTATTTTCTTCTAGTTGTGTTCCTTTTTTTAATCTTTAAGGGTAATAATCTTCTTGTTCTAACATTTCTCTCCAATTCACCTCAGATGCATGGTAATTGATATATATTGTTTAGGATATGCTTCTCTCCAAAATTTACTGTTGCTGAAGTGGGTTCATCATAAATATCCAATGCAAAATATACACTATCATTTTTATTTCAACTGATTGATATCACAGTGTGTAGGCTTATTTGTGTGTCATTCACAGCAGAAAGCATTCTGCGACTCAAAATTGGGATTTTTAAATTTAAGCATTCTTTGTTAGTGTACACATATTTCCCACCATCCATAATGGTGAGGGTGGAAATATTAAATCATTTCAAATGCAACTTTAAGGGTCCGTTTGGCCAGTGGTATTAAGTTGTATTAAATGGGATTGCATTGCTAATCCCACCTCGGGATTAGGAATGGCATGTTTGGAAGGAATGTGGGATGGGCTTAAAATTAATTTTTTAGGCTTTGGAAAATGAGCCTTGTGTTGGAAAGTATGAGATGGGATTTCTAAATCCCATGATGATGAATTTCCAAGTGTAATTTGAAAGGAAATCCCGGGATTTACTTTTAATTACATACATTCCAAACATGGTGTTGGAAAACATGGGATACACCTAATCCAGGGACAATACCTCACACATGCATTTATTGTTACTTTTACAATTCCATCCACCTTAATCCCACCTAATGCAGTTGGCCAAACGGGCCCTAAGAATTCACATTTTGAAATGCTTGCTAGATTCCACTACCTTTAAATGGCGGGAGATATGCACCCATGGACACTTTTTGTGGGTTAGCTTGTTAGTACATGCCCACTATCAGTTCACACTTCACTGTTAGCCACCCCCACCAGGGAATCGATACCAAGACCTCTGGTTGAAATGAGGTATTTTCACTCAGCGCCCATGGACTCTCTGATGTAGGATATGAAATTAAACATGATATGTGAGATTTCAGGCTTAAAATTACCGTAGTTCAGAGACAATTATACAAATTCCATATCCCACATAAAAAGTCCAAACATTCAAGTAAAGGGGAATCTATGCGAGTCCAGGCCTACATAGGTTAAGATTGGACCAATAAAAATTATAAACCAAACAATGCTCAACGGGAAATAGAAATCAACCATACATGCATAGCAAACAGTCCCTAATCTAAAGGATTCCTCAATCTCAATTCAAGAAACCCTAGGGTGAAAAAAGAGGCAAATAAATTAGGGCTAATGCAAACTAAGGCTAGGATTTATGAAATATGAATGAAAAGAGGAAAACCAAAGGAAAACCTGACCCGGAGAAAACTCTTGCGTGCAGATGGTAGCCCGAGGCTGATGCACGTGCGCGGGTGGGCTGACCGCATGTGTGATGGAAGCCCGCATCCCTAAAGTGACACTTAGGCCTTAGTTGGCCAGGGGAGACCTCCAATCCCTCCAAGTTTGACGACGATCCAACGTAAGGTCGAGGCGTAGTGCTCTACCGAAGTTTTAGCCTTCCTACAGGTCCAGATTCTGGAAATTGGCTGTAGGGGGATGAATAGCTACAAAAGCTGGGAAATTCAAAACAATTATGATAATAGAAGATTAGAGATATGGATGGAAGATGGTAGGGGCAAATGGGGATAGATGTGGCTTCGTACCACTGTAGTTAGCTCTTCGAAAAGGGAGGGCTTCGCACCCACTTTTGAATTCTTCCACAACTCACTAAGAGAGCAGAAAAATAAAGTAGGAATTTTTATTAAGCTTCAATGAGTCGAAAGAATTACAAAGGATGCTTATTTATAGGGAAAATCCTATACCCCAAAAACTCGCACCATGTGCACAACCTATTACTTGGCGATGAAGTAAACTAAAATAAAAACCAAACAAAGAAATCTAAAGCGTTCATGATGTTCTAAATAATAACAATTAGCAAAACCTAAAATATGAAATCAATCCGATGAGTGGGTCATGATCATGAGATCCCATGATGGACTTTTCTTAACTATCGGGCCCATCCTTTTGAACAAAAACTTCGTCTTCTAGTTAGGAGACCTTTCCTGGATGTCGTCATTGAACCAGATCGATGGTGGGGCCCTCCTTCTGCGTACGTCCGTGCGTAGGGGGGTGATGTGCGTACGCGTGTGTACACGATGTCCCTATCAATTCTCCCCGGCTGCGAAGATTTCTCCACTGGCGAAATATAACTCCTGAACCATCCAGGATGTCAGGATCAAGTCTCTGAAGCTCCTCCTCAATGAGTCACGTGCTGTCTAAAGTTGGGTGTGACTTCCATTTAACAAGGTACTTCTGAAACCCGTTATCCGACGTGTATATTATCTGATGGTCCAAAATATTCTCTATTTCCTCTCTAGGTGTGGGAAGGGTAGGTATGTGAGGTAGAGACAGAAAATGGGTCGAGAAGAGTAGGTATGGAACGTAGTAGCTGGGAAGATGAGTCAGGACAGGTAGGTATAAGAGGTAGAGGATGGAAAAATAGGTCGGGACGGGTAGGTATGGGAGGTAGAGGTTGGAAAAATGTGTCGGGAGGGGTAAGTATGGGAGGTAGAGGTTGGAAAAATAGGTCGGGAGGGGGCCATGGATCAAGGGAAAGGTCTGATGAATCAGGATGGTTAGGCGAAAGGCTGAACAATGCATCAATGACCCCTTGAAATGCAACTAGATCCTCCACATTGAATGTTGAACTAATTCCCATGGAGGGTGGAAGATTTGCCACATACGCATTGAGACCGTTTCGTTTTATAATTTTGACAGGTCCAGCGCTACGCACGTGTAACTTACGAACGACCCCCGGAGGATACCGCTCAGGCTTAATGCAGACCATCACAAAGTCCTTTACATTGAATTCCTTGAAACATTTATGCCGGTCTGCAGAAAATTTGTAATGTTCATTACTAGTAGTTATCTTCTACCTGATTTCTTGATGCCATGAATGAATGTGATGCACAAAAGACTTTGTAGGCTCTGACAGCCTATGGGACAGTGACATAGGGACGAGATCAATAGGTTTCTCAGGTTTATAACCAGTAATGACTTCATAAGGATTGAGACCTGTGAACCTATCGATAAAACTATTAAACGCAAACTCGGCTATAGGTATTACAGTGTCTTATGTTCTGGTGTGCTCTATATCCCTCCTAGGGGGAGACTCATCCGGTAGATCATCAGGAAAGACATCATGAAACTCATCCACTACTGGAATGGCCTCAGTAGGTAACTCTACACTAGCCTCTGGTGCACTCTCTCTAGCCACAAGGCCGCACATGTTGTACCCCTCAAAATAATGGTCTTGATGTCCCTTATGGGATGGGGGTACAGGTGCACGCTCATGACTGATTCATTGGCCACCTTCATTCATTGGTCTATCCTCCTGGCCACCTATCGGAGATTGGCCATCTTCCCTAATGGTGGGGTTTGTCCTGAGGGAGGCCTTTATTTGGTCAAGGCATTGATCTATGTCATGTTCCAAGCGCTTACCCCAAGCGATCTGCAGGGACAGCTTGTTTAGTGACTCTAGCAGTTGTTCCATGTTTAGTGCAGGGTGCTAGCCAAAACCATTACCCGTATGTGTGGGCGTACAACTTGCAACTCCACCTAAGGACTTTCTACGACGACTATATGAGACTAAATGATCATATGAGACTCTATATGAGGGAAACTACGCAGTGCTACTAAAATCCAGCAATATAGTTGTCAAAATAAAGGAATAACAGAAAGTTACAATAATGTAAATTGCTAACTTCCTACTAACAGAAATTTCAGCAACTAATATCAGGGACTATGGACTCCTAAAAGTTACATATGATGAATTGAATGCATGATGGACTCAAACAAACTAACCCTAAACATGTAATGTATTCCCCTATAAGAACCCTAAGCTCTGATACCAAATTTGATGCAGGACATGAAATTAAACATTATGTGTGAGATTTCAGGCTTAAAATCACCTTAGTTCAGAAACAATTACACAAATTCCATATCCCACATAAAAAGTCCAAATATTCAAGTAAAGGGGAATCTATGCGGGTCCAAGCTTACATAGGCTAAGACTGGACCAATAAAAATTATAAACCAAATGATGCTCAAAGGGAAATAGAAATCAACCACACATGCATAGCAAACAGTCCCTAATCCAAGAGATTCCCCAATCTCAATTCAAAAAACCCTAGGGTGAAAAAAGGAGCAAATAAATTAGGGCTAATGTAAACTAAGGCTAGGGTTTAGGAAATATGAATGAAAAGAGGAAAACCTAATCCGGAGAAAGCTCTTGCAGATGGTGGCCCAAGGCTGACTCACATGCGTGGGTGGGCTGACCACACGTATGATGGAAGCCCGCCTCCCCAAAGTGGTGCTTAGGCCCTGGTCGGCCAGGGGAGACCTCCAATCCCTCCAAGTTTGACGACGATCTAACGTAAGGTCGAGTCGTAGTGCTCCGCCAAAGTTTCAGCCCTCCTACAGGTCCAGATTCTGGAAACTGGTTGTAGGGGGATGAATAGCTGCAAAAGCTGAAAAATTCAAAGCAATAATGATGATAGAAGATGAGAGATATGGATGGAAGAGGGTAGGGGCGGATGAGGATAGATGTGGCTTCGTACCACGGTAGTTAGCCTTTCGAAAAGGGAGTGCTTCACACCCATTTTTAAATTCTTCCACAACTCACTAAGAAAGCAGAAAAATAAAGCAAGAATTTTTATTAAGCTTCAATGAGTCAAAAGAACTACAAGGGGTACCTATTTATAGGAAAAATCCTATACCCCAAAAACTTGTACCATGTGCACAACCTATTACTTGGCGATGAAGTAAACTAAAATAAAAACCAAACAAAGAAATGTAAAGCGTTTACGATGTTCTAAATAATAACAATAAGCAAAACCTAAAATATGAAATCAATCCGACGAGTGGGTCATGATTATGAGATCTCATGATGGGCTTTTCTTAACTATCGGGCCCACCCTTTTGAACAAAAACTTCGTCTTCTAGCTAAGAGACCGTCCTTGGACGTCGTCATCGAGCCAAATCGATGGTGGGGCCCTCCTTCTGCGTACGTCCGTGCATAGGGGGGGTGGTGTGCGTGCGCGTGTGCACATGATGTCCCCATCACTCTCGATGCATGCTTTTTGTACATAAGTTGTGCCCTTCTTGAGATGCTTTCTAATTTTATGTGTATTTATAAACTAAAAATATGCGAGCAAATGAAATAGTCTTCGAGGAGAGATCATAAATATATACAGCAAGGGCAAGGCAAGGCTCAATGTTTCTGCCTTCAGGCACGCGGCAAAAAAGAAGAAGAGGAAGAGGAAGAGGAGGGGGAGGAGGAGGAAGAAGAGGAGGAGGAGGAAGAGGAAGAGGAATAGGAGGAGGAGGAGGATGAGAGGAAGAGGAAGAAGAAGAAGAATTTATTAAATCTAGAAAATTCTAGTTTGATAAATTCATGAACCTGATAGCTTGGAATTGACTGCAAAACTCATAGATTTAATTTTCTAACTATCTAATACTAATGATAGATATATTAGAATGAATTTAATATCAAAATATCTCACATGTGTAGGTATTTGCAATTATTTTCCATAATTTACTCTACAATTCTACATTATATACCTGTCCTTGAGGGGTATGAGGTGAGGACTTACATAATTACAATGTTTACTTTATTCTATTTAAAGTCTTGAACATGCTAGAGATTTCTCCTCTTGTGTAATTCTTGTCCCGTCATCCTCAAGATATAAAAAGAAAAAAAAAAAATAGTAGTGTTTGATTTAATCCGCTGCAACTTGATTAAGGATTACTTAATTGGTTGTCAGTGGAATTATTTTAAGCACATGTTTGGCAGTGTTAATGAATGTGTGGGTAATGGGTATAGAAATACTTACCTTAAATGTAAATAAAATTTTAAAAAATATACTTACCTTAATAAAACTCTCGAGTCACCACCAAAATGAAAATTTGCTTTGTTGTGATTGCTCGACCTCCACGTCCTCGTCATCATCAGGATGCAGTTGTGGAGTTGGTGTTGCATATCCATTATATCTCGTGTCATAAGAAAAGATCAGGTCAACAAAACCAGAGGACGACTAATCCTAACTAGGCAACAACTCCGACCCCGAGTAAGGATATCTACCAGTGGCTGTCAAATACTCATATTGGTGCCTATACTCAGGTTGTTGTGAGTAACTTGGATTTGGACATGGATCTGAATATCTGTAATCATATGGAACATGTGGATCAGGAGGACTACTCCAATATAAATGGGATGGAATAGGCTTTGTATAATCCCATTGGCCGCAAAAATATCCATAATGCTTGGGACCACAAGCATATTGCTGATGTTCTAGACCTCCTGGTGGTGCACCACTGGAGCTAGCCTCCTCCCGTTATCTGTATCGTGACTCGGCCTCGCGTACCTTGCCAATGCTCATCGACCTTGTGATTTGTAGACAGCTATATGTCAGTGTGTTGAGCAACACCAGAAGTGGGACCAACATTAGGTGCATCATCATCATCACTATTATGATCATCCGTCTTGGTCTCGCGGCTACTACTACTTGTACTCTTCCGCTGAGTTAGACTTTGCATGAAATATGCCCCTCTTTTTGGTCCAAAACAGCTGCACGACTCTCCTATTGCGTCGTGCATATTATTGGGTCATCCACTTCCAATTCTTCATTATGATTTTCTATTTGTTTCTCTTGCTTCCAACCAAGGTAGAAGCAGGTTGTCCTCCTCATAAATATTGTCCAAGTTTATTAAATAATAGTTTGTATCACCGATGGCTACTGAGTAATACTCCTATGATGTCGCCGTATTCTTAGCCACATATTGTAGTGCATGAAGACAATTCTATCCAACGTCTTAGTTTGCAATCTATTCATATTCTTGGAATGAATAAGTGCAAAACAACTTTAGTTTTTTTCGCAGCTAGGAGAAGACTCAAAACTCTTACTGCAATTTTTTGGAGGGCCTTTGCACTCTCTCCAAAATTCATCCAACATTCAACAAGTGACAGCATAAATACTGCATGTTATACAAGAGTATCCCCAAAGCTACCCTGACGATTTCTATATGTATCTAATTCATTCAACACCTTTATTTGCATATCTAAGTCAGGATCTAATCTCTTTATTACATTCTTTAGCTCGACATGAACCCCATATCTGCAACAAAAGATTGGGCATATTTGTATCTAGGGTTTAGATAGTAACCTACTGCATGAAGTTCATGATGGAGCCGTCTTCTCCCAGTTTGAACAATCACGTTGAATTTCCAGCTTTGCCTTATTCGTGGCATCATAGAGGAAGCCCATGGTAGGTGCTTCATCTATTTCAACAAGATGAAGTACCCTCATTAGTGGTTCCATCACCTTTAGGATCTTTTGGACCTTCTTCCAATATTTGTTGTCCCTTATGGTCTTCACAACCTCAACCACTGTCCCTGATGTCTTCTTCCCATGTTTTGTGTTGAGCCAATTTCGGGAACCGAACATGTCACTCAACTCTCTCCTATGCTGGTACAAACTCTCAAAAGCTATAAAGTTAGTTGCAAATCTAGTCGCCACAGGCCTAAGAAACTTTCTTCCCTTTGTAAACCTCTTCATTATTGCAACTACTTAATTATGATTGTAAATAAACGCCATCACTTCTCTTGCCCTTTCGACCATTTCCTTAACACTTATCTTCTTCCCAATATCTTCCAATATAAGATCAATACAGTGAACATCACATGGTGACCAAAATATATGTGGTCTCTTTATCATCAACTTTTGTCCTGCAGTATTATATGTTGCTTCATTATCTGTAACAATCTGCACCACATTCTCCTCTCCAATCTCATCCACCATTTTATCCATCAGGGGAAAAATATAAGTAGCATTTTTTCTTTCATCTGATGCATCAATTGACTTAGGAAGCATTGTTCCCAAGTGGTAATACACTATAAAGTTGATCATGTTGCGTCTGGTTGGGCCAGTCCAACCATCGCACATGCTCGTGCATCCTTTAGCCCGCCATATGGGTTTAAAGGTAGCCACGTAGGTTTTCAAATCCACATACTTTGCATTTGTCCATTTTCCCCTAATCTCCCTAGCCGTGGGAGCTTTAATTCCTTTACCTGCTTCTACTGCTATATCAATTACCACCTGCCAATATGGAGAATTGGCTGCATTAGGGGATATGTTGGTATGTATAAACAACTTTGCTACTGCCCTACCCAGCTTCTCAATGAAAGTTTTACTCCACATTTATTTTATCTTATTTTTTTAGTTGATTCTTTCCTATATAGGATCATATCAATAGAGGGCCTCCTTGGCTCATCTTCTTCTACATCCACATCCACATGGGCATTATGTGAAGATGCCTACCGTCAAAACATAAGTCATAATCCACCTAACCTACCTCCACTCACAAATGCAGTCGCACTGCCAATTGTATTGCCACTCCCACTCCCACTCCCACTCCCACTGCCCCTCCTATATTACGTATAGATCCCATGCCAAACATGCAACCAATGTTATCAAATCGCATATGTGATTGCATGCGATCCGCATATGCTGTTCGTAAATGTGATCGCACAATCGCATATGCCATAGCATATTTTTTTTTTCCAAAAAAAAAAAATAAAATAAAAATTCTATAAAAAAAAAAAAAAAGAGGGGAAAACTCGTCTAATTAGTACACATGATTGGATTGGGTTATTTTACTTATTTCCTTATAGTTTGTGTGTTTCATTAAGTGATATATTTAATTACTAATATTATATAAATTTTAACAAAACAATCAACAAGCTACATTAAAAGATAACTAATTATTATAAACTTCGAAGAAAGAAATTTTAATGATAAATGGATAACTTAAAATAACATACAAGTTATAACTTACAACTCAATTTACAAAAAGTAAGCACAACTTATAGAATACAAAAAATAAACATAATTGAAATAATTTTAGAGAGATTAGAGTAAGAAAGAAAGAGGTGTAAGAGAGAAAGAGTAAGAGATTTAGAGCTTTGGAGTAAAGAATAGTGAAAATGGAGGGGATATGAGTGCCTAATTATAGGCAAAAGTTCTCCAATTTGAAAAAATAAAAAATAAAAATCTTTCACTCTTGGCTATTGGGAAATATGCAATCGCATATGCAGTATGCAATCGCATACTCGCATATGCGATCGCATATTTATCGCATACAAAAGTATGCCATGGCATACTTGCCAGATGGCATATGCGATCAAAAGTATGCGCATACGCGATCGCATATGCGCATATGCGATCGCATTTGATAACAATGCATGCAACGACGTTCTTCTTCTTCATGAGCAAGGCGCACACTCTCTCTTCTAGCTATAGTTATTTCCCAATCTGAATCTTCGCTAGAATCAATGATCTCTTCATCATGAATGCTCATATATTAAGGACCAAATACCTCTTGGTGCGCCGCTTCTAAAATCACGTCTTTCTTCTGCACAACATCTCGTTTACCGTTCGACTTATCCAAACTGTTTTACATCAAAATCATTATCTCTTTTGACACTCTAGTACATTCTGCAACTTGACCATTTCGATGTGCCAAATGTTGCTTGAGTTGTATAATTCCACCAGTTATTAGTCTATCACAGTAGTTGTACTTCATTTGGTGCCTATCACCACCTACCCTCTGACAATGTTGTCATCTAATATCCTCACTTTCTTGTTGGCCAAACATTTTCTTAGCTAGATATGGCCTATGTGAGAGTTTACTCAATTCTCCGTGTAAATACAGTTTTTATAAGAGAATGAATTAATTAAATCTCGAAACTTGTAAATAGATTAATGAAATAATGATCTAACTTCTTCTAAATAATCAATAAAAAAATTAAGTACTAAACCCTACAAAACCTGCCCAAAATAAGAAAATATGAACATACAATCACTAATTTGAAAATAAAAAAATAAATAGAAGATTGATTCAATAATGGCAATATGACATTCAAGCACATCATGTCATCTTATATCAATATCACATTCTTATTCAATCATCAAACAAGAAAAAAAGACATACTTTTTCTTAATTTTTAAAAATAGTCAGAAAATAGTCCTTAAATACAAAAAAAAAAAAAAAAAAAAAAAAAAACCAAATTAATTGCATAATATGTAAAAAGAACATTTATATGTTCTACTATCATTAACACATCATATTCAACGATTTTATTTTTTATTTTTTATTATTATTTTTTTTAAACGATTTTTTTCTTAATTTTTTAAAATAGGCCGAAAATACTAAAAAATATATAATAAAAAAAAAGCCAAATCAATTGCATAATCTATAAAAAGAACATTTATATGTTCTACTATCATTAACACATCATATTCAACTATTAAAAAACAGAAAAAGATTGAATTTTTTTTTCCTAATTTTTAAAAATAGGCCAAAAATAGTTCAAAAAAAAGAAAAAAACCAAATCATTTGCATAATTTATAAAAAGAACATTTATATGTTCACACTTAGAAGTTAAAAAAACTATTCATAATAGTTTTCCATTGTTTAGGAGAGAACGATGCACTGTCCGACAAAACCATGCCCCGAAATCCCTCTTGGATCGCTATTTCATCCACCAAATTCGTGTTATGATGCAAATAACGCAAGTGGAGTTATTAAAACACAAGTACAAAGAAAATCCCCAAAAAATTGAGCAAGAAATAGTTCTTTACTTGATTTTCGCTGATTTGTGCTAGTACAAACAAAAGGTTGAAATGCATCGTATGGATTGGTAACCAGTCAATTGAAATAGTCCAGAACCTATCAGCTTTCTGTGTACCACTCCTGTGGTGACGGTTGGGTGTCAGCTGAGGGATGGACTAGGTAGTGCCCTCTTTGGGACCTTACCTGGGTCTTGAACAGTGCTCAGTAACTATGCTGACAAGGGAATCCGATCATGTAACTGAAATAACCATGTGACTGGTGTTGGTAATCATGCATCGATGGGCTCCCCACCATTTTGTGCAGCCAACTATTTGAGCACGGCCCTTCATGTGTGCAGGTGTCTCGCACTGTGGTTTCCTAGCAACTGCCCCTCCATGACCCCACTTTACTTGCCCTTTGGGATCTGCATTTAATGGTTGGGCTGAGGGTCAATACCACATGGGACGGAGTTGGCACATGAGTGGTGTCAATGTGAGCCTCTACCATGGCCTGTTCCAACAGACCATATAAAAGAGGAAGATTGATATCTAACAGGCAGTCAATCATAAAACTCTTGCCAATCTACATTCAAAAGCCAACCCCAAGTTGCTGGGAGAGCTAAGAGGATGATGGTTGGCAATGATGACTGCCCAAGGCACTGACATGACATGCAAAGTGGATATTTGACGCACTGAGAAGTAAGCTAAATTTTATTGAACAAAAAGTACGTTATTTAATTTATTTCACATTATTGAGCATGTTTCTAGGCACTCTTGCTTCCTGAACTCTTCTGAGAATCGTTTTTCCCCAATCATGCTTCCGCTCCACTTGTGCTGTTAAGAACTTGTTCAAGAGTTCTTTTGAATCAAATTTGATTTTTTTTTTTAAAGAAAAAAAAAAAAACCTCTTTCTTTGAAGAGGTTTCCAGCTGCTGAGTTACCGGATTCTATCACCTTATTTTACTGATATCTCAATCAACATAATTCATGTGCACTTCTGGCCAAAAACTGCTACATTTTTCTTTTGAGGATTAAATTTCATTTCCAGTCAGCAAAGATCTCTTTACTCCATGCATTGTTATCCAACTGTTATCAATGTTTCACAAAAGTTGTCACAAGTTGTGCATAAAAAAATCTGGCATTTCAATTTTAATTTCATTTATGAGTCCATTTGGTCATCCATATTTGTCTAAATGTGAATCTTCTAGTCATATTTTCCTTTTGGACTCCAATATTTTCATGGGGTTGTTTTCATCCATTCAGTTGCTGCCTTATTCCTCTCAATTCCACTATCTACGAGTTTGTTAGATCACTCTCTTGTGGGCTTTCAAGTTGGTTCTGGCTTTGAATTTGTTAACCAACTCCATTTGTGAATGGTCTGTTCTCTTTATTTTTTCCCTTTTTCCCCTGGTATAACCTTGTTAGATTGTTGATGGATGATTCGTATTTGCTTCTCACATGTTTTCTTCCCAGGCGTCCTCTGTTTGCAGTCTTGAATATTGTCTTCATTCTATATCTTGAGTAGTTCTTTGACTTAGCAGTTGGAGATTTGGTAGCCTAGCTCTTTGGATTGCAGTGTTACATTGAGGAAAGTGATAAGGAGCATGGTGATTGTTCACCACCACCTTAATGGTGGTCAGTCATCCATTACATACATGGCATATATGTTGGTCAATCCAGATCATCCAAATCATGGGATGGATCATTGTGGATGTAGCATAGCCCTGAAAGTCAAATTGATCAAACAATCCGCAGCTTCCAATTACTGGCTATCAAAATAATCAGTGATCCAGATTCAACGAGAGAATTGAGATAATTAAGATCCACCATTTTGGGCCTATGCTTCATCGAAAACAGGCCTCAGATATTTGAAAGTTTGGATCCGTGCATGTGTGTCTTATGGTGGATGAGTCGCCAGACTCACTGCCATTTTAAGTTCACAACATAGTTTTATCACTCTAATAAATACCAGAAGTGAATAATGCAGTTCCCTGTTCTAAGGATAGATCATAATCACACCAGTATCCTGAGCAGATACAATATAACAGCACATTTAATTACCTATTTCCACAAGGAAATCCATCCAGAAGTACTCTATACCATGTCCTTCACGCACACAAAAAGAAAAAAAAATAAAAATAAATAAAAACCCCTCTATTTCTGCATTGAGACTCTTCTGCAACTAATCTCCACTTGTTTGTGTTGATTATTTTCCCTACAGTTGGTCTGGCGAAGATTTTGTTCCCCACAGAAGCAAAAGTTGCCACGGAGCTAGCACAAGTGGATGCCACTTCGCCATTAACATTAGCTCCCAATTCCAAGCTTACGCATGGAAACCAGAATATGGCAATGGACTTAAATGACGTGCCTTTTAAGATCAAGGAGGAGCATCTGGCTAGGCTGAGGGCACTCTCCAAGACCGGTACTTATTCGCATTGCTTTTACTCGTGTTTTCTTTGCAGTTTCCAAAAACACAGTTTTTTAATTCTGCTGAAATAGTCATATTTACTTCAGTAATGGAAGTTATATAGGAAATATACACTGTTCAATCCTGCATTTATACAGCCCAAAAAACTCTACTTGTAGGCCCATCGTCTGGTGATCCAAATGTTAGGGCCTGTTTGGCCGGGCAGGGTGGATGGGATTAGATTGTATTAGGATGGATTGGAAGGAGCAATCCCGGGATTTGGCCGGGCGTGCCAAACAGGCTTAAGTTGGTTATAGAAATCCCAGCAATCCACTGACATCACCATCATTACCTTGAAATCCACCCAATCCCTCTTAATCCCATCTATTTTACTTGGGGCATGTTTGGTTAGACGGAGCAATCCCGGGATTGGCTGACGTAATCCCGGGATTGGCCAGGTGAGCCAAACATACTCGGTGGTGAATTCCCTGGATATAGCAATCCCATGGGATTGCCAGCAATCCACTGATACAGTCATCATTACTTGCCATCCACCCTAATACAATCCAATCCCATGGGATGGGCCCGTCCAAACACGCCCTTATTATTTTTGGGACCCGTGGTGGATGGGAGAACCCAAAAAATCTCCCATGGGATGCTCTTGTCTGTTTGAATTCTGTTTAATGTGAGGCTCTGGTTGTAATTCTCTATGTTCATGGGATTGTTTGGATCAACCAATGGGGCATATATTCATCTATGGACTATGGATCATCTCATGTGGATGAGTGGTTTATATTGCTGAATGGTGGTCCCTGCTTGTGCCTTTGCTGGGCTGTACCCAACCAATGTCGATGTTTCTTTCAAACAAGTATCTATAATGCCTCCATATGAGAACGGTTTTGCTTATAGCAGAATGCCCCTACTCCATCCACAATTGGAGCCGCTTTCTGTTTCTCTATCATCTTGCAAGACGGACTTAAATGAGCCAGCATGCAGTATATGATATTTGCTGCTTGTATGAATATTTAATATTTCAGCAGAGGGATTGTTCAAGACCTTGCCTTGTTACTCAATTGTAATTTCCTACCAATCTTATATTGCAGTGGAGCTTGGGAAGCGATTTTTCCCCCGCTGCTCAGCAGTACTCAACAGGATCGTTGACGATGATGACTTAACTGAGCTTGCTAACCTCGAGCATGGTACCTCAGAGGAACGAGAATTGAAAAAACGAAGATTCAATGAAATCCAAACTACTATGATGCAAGCATTCAACCAGGACAAGGAAGAATTTGATAGATCTACCATTTCATCATCATCTTCATCCACAACAATTGAAGGGGCTCGATCCAGGCTTTCCAGGAAGTGATATAGTATCAGAGGCTTGTATGTTGTAACCATATTTTTCGTTCGAGTTTGGTCTGTAATATAGTTTGTTATCTCATAATTAGAGACTGGTTTGTTTATCTCAGATCTCAAAGTTTTGTTACACGGAGGAAATGCAAACCAGCAACATAAGCTGATATCTTAGCTTTCCATGGGCAGATAAAATAAGGGGAGTAACTCTCTGTCAATTTAGGGAAGTTTCAGTGCTTCAATCTCCACTGGTAACGTACGCTTCTCATCTCCATAGGAACGTTATGATTAAGATCTGATAATAAGCATAGTCATGTCAATGAATGTTATGACTGAGATTAGAAAACATCCAGCGTGCAAAATATTCTCATTGTTTACGTAAATGGCCCAGCGCTTGTGCTTGCTACTTGCAATCCTGGTCTTAAAAGACTTAATCGAGTCTGATGTGACTTACCTCAGTTGACCGACCTACTAACTCGTGTTCAATACCACAAGTGAACTGAGTCACTCTACTCAAACTCAGGATTGAACAAGTCGGTTTGAGTAGCCCAGTCTTTTTACCATGTTTGCAATGGTCGTTTCTCCCCTGTTACCAGCTCTCTGATTTTTATTTTATTCTCTCTTTCTAGAGAAATTGTGAAAGTCAGTATTGCAGTAAAATGTACAGCTTGCTACTCTACCAAGGCTCCCAATTTCGTTGTATCTATGGAGCACAGAGTTTGGCTGAGGTGGACCATCAATTTGATGGGCCCTACCTGGGATGGTTGTCAAAAGAACTCCCAGTTCCTAAGCCTTGGATTGATGGACTCAGTGATACATACATTGTGGGGCTTTGTCAGATCTGCAAATGCATATATCAAATACATTTAAAGAGGCACGTAGTAAAATGTTAGTGACACCTACGGAAAAACTATATACCAAAACCAACTGATTGAAGACGAGGGCATAAGGAAAAAAAAAAAACAGTTAATGTTCACAAACAGACGTGTCTTGGATAAAAGAACATCCTCATCTACATCTTCCATCCACCCAATCGTAACTAATCCTACTTCAGTCGGGTTCAGTGAAAACCATTCCAATGGTGAAAACATGGATGAAGTTGCAGAGGCCAACCCAGAAAATTGTAGTCTTCAAGTATGATTCGGATTACATGAATGCTTCGACCCCAGAAATCCCATTTGCTCCACCAAGACCTGTACATCATCACCCCAATCTGATGGTTTTGCAGCCAAATCCTCCACCTCCACATCAATTTCTGTCAGATCTCCATTGCCCATCTCTTCTTCTTCTCCATTTCGTCCTATCAAATCCTCATTCAGCAATTCTTCCCATGCTATGTCATTTGTAGAACTGAAATCCGGGTCGCTAGGGCTGGGGCCCACATCCGCATTCTGATTTCTATTAGAAGCGCTTGATTCATTGTCCATACTAGAAAATAATGTCTCAATCTCAGTTTCAATAGCCACTTCTTCCTGCTCAGACTGATGGGTGTAACCAGCAACCTGTGTACCCATTGCCAACACCACCTCGCCTTGCAAGTCTTGCAAGTTTTTTGAACTAACAGTGGAGGGCAATCTCCGTTTCTTCCCGACGCCACCCAATTCCTTCCTCTGCTTGTGGCGTTGAATCAGTTGTTGGACAAAAGTAGGATTCTTGAGTGCCCGGGCAAGGAATTCCATCATCTGCCGCTGCTTTCTTTCTGTCCCTTGCAACTGTTCTTCCATGGCAAGAAGTTGGACCCGGGAGTTTTGCTGTTGTTGTCTGAGCTTCACAATTTCTACCATCAACAGGTTCCGGTCTCTTTTCAGCCTGTCGATTTCACCATCCAGCCCAAATTGTCCCAATTCAACACAAGCTCCCATTGCTTGTTGCTGCATGTGCTGAGAGGCATGCCTTCTTCTCTTGATGTTCTTCAGTAAATGCTTCTGCCCACCCAAAAACCCTTCATTTGCAAACTCCCATCGATCTGGATCAACCTTTCTGAAACCCTGTGACCATCATTTCCATAATATGGTTGAGATACATTGTATAAATAGGCAATCTATATGATTCTAGTTGGATCGAAACATAAAAAGTGCATTTAGATGCACAATCAAATTAAATTGCAATTGTTAGTCCATTAAGGTAGAGATTGTAATTTCCTTAGGGCCTGTTTGGGTGCCACTTTTATGAGTACATCTCATTTTAGTTAATTGTAATTATGTATTAGAGATCATATTTCTTATTGGAAATGATTGAAAATAATCTTGATAATCAACAATCATGATCTCTAATAGCTAATTATGATTAACTAAAATAAGAAGAATTCACTTTCAGTGGCACTCAAACTAGCCCTTTGCGATTCAGTTTGGCAACCAAATGTAGCAAATGTTTCTCCACCCAACACAAGGATTCAAACCCAATAATGAATTTCCAATCCGTGGTGAAAGATTTTAAGATTTTTCACAATTCATGGATAAGGAAGCTAGTAGTTCCACATGGAGGCTGGCATCCTCGGAATTCGATCTTAAAACTGATGAAGAAGCAGAGAATTTCACCCGAAAAAAAAAAAAAAAAAAAAAAAAAAAAACTTTAAAAAGCAGAGGAGATTTCTGGAATCCATTAAGGCGTGTTTGGACGGGCCCATCCCATGGGATTGGATTGTATTAGGGTGGATGGCAAGTAATGATGGCTCTGTCAGTGGATTGCTGGCAATCCCATGGGATTGCTACATCCAGGGAATTCACCACCGAGTATGTTTGGCTCACCTGGCCAATCCTGGGATTATGTCAGCCAATCCTGGGATTGCTCCGATCTAACCAAACATGTCCCAAGCAAAATAGATGGGATTAAGAGGGATTGGGTGGATTTCAAGGTAATGATGGTGATGTCAGTGGATTGCTGGCAATCCCATGGGATTGCTATATCCAACTTCTGCTTGTTTGGCATGCCCGGCCAAATCCCGGGATTGCTCCTTCCAATCCATCCTAATACAACCTAATCCCATCCACCCTGCCCGGCCAAACAGGCCCTAAGGGTCGTTTGGCTACCTAGAAAGCAGGATCAATCTGAATCCATTACGGAGGCTTGTTTCTCACGTTTGGGGTGCTTGGAAATGGTCTGAAATAGATTTCCACTTGAATTCATTTCACATAGAGACATTTTGTGATTCTTTCCCAAAAGCTGGGGAGCAAATTCCTGAGGAATTCATTCCCTAGGCCCTACCCCAAGTCATCACCTGTCTCCCTTTCCCACCCAAACATAATTTCAGAATTCCTCAGAATAGTTTGTCATTACTCAAACACGATCAACAAAATATCTTTCTAAGAGAATCTGCTTCATGGAAACTTCACCACCCATTAAGATTAGGGGGAGGAAACCTTCTCTCCAACCTTTTAAGACTCCGGGGAGCCAAACAACTCCTAAAGAAGTGTGAAATTTTCATAACTAGCACAGACTTCTGTGAAACACATAATACCTCAAGAACTGTGAATTACTTGAAATTAGCATTGCTACAAAAGATTTTCAAGAGTAAACTATAATAACTGCTAGACAAACCGAAATTCCTTGAAGAAAAGAGAATTTCTGCAGCCCATCTTTATGTCCACAACAAAATAAATGAAAAAAACACAACTATTAACAAACCAAAGGCCAACGATGATATAGCAACATTATGTTAGCTGGCTAAAACATTATGTAACTTAAAGAGCTTCAGTACTTACATATGTGTTAAGCTGGCGTATGAAGCTCGAGAAATTGCTGTGCTTAAAGTACTTTGGGAGGAGATCAGTAGCAAATTTGTGTGAATCCCATACAATGAAACTGTTGCGAGCTCGGCTCCATGAGACTACCGCATCCGTGGCTGGGTTCTCAACCATTTCAAATGTCTTTGTCAAGAATGGTGGCGGTCCTGCGTCATGCAATCCCTCCATCGGCTGTGGAGATGAGATCGATGATGTGGCACCACCCAGTTCCTCTACCTTCACTGTGATATCTTCCATGGCTTTCTCCTGCAAGAATCAGGAATACTCAGAAAACAGAACAGATTGAAAATCATGAATCAAATGCAGAAGCTGAGATCTTCGATTTTCGTTTTACCGTAAAAAACAACAGTCCCCTTCTTCAGTAGCACAAGTGTTCTGATTCAGGCGTTTCTAGGCTTTGTGAAGGTGAATTCCACACCAAAATGTGGATTTTTGTATTGGGTTACTGGCCTGGTGAAATGGGTTTGCAGGATTTTGGATTTTTAAGGTGGAAATCTTCTGAAAAATTGGATTTTTTGAACTGGGTATGTGAGAAGAAGAGATTTATTCAAATGGGTTTTGGGTTTTGTGAAATGGGTTTGCAGATTCTGATGTATGCAGATGAATTTCATGTGAGATTTTCAAAATTAGCTTTTTGGGTTTCTATTTTTGGCGAAATGGCTCTCCGGATTTCCGTTTTTGGAGATGGATTTCATTTGGAATGGTTGTTTAAGCGTTGGGACTGTTTGGTGGTGTTGTAAAAGGCATTTGAAAATGGCAGTTGGCAGAGAGCATATATCAAAGCAAGGATCAAAAAGTTGGACCCTATGATAGTTTCCCACCATTTCAAAATAGTGGTGACTCAATCTCCTCACTTGTATAATTCATGCATAGCTATCCAGACCATTCAAATTGTGGGGTACGCTGTGGTTGTAGATTATATTTCCAAATCGTACTCATCAAGCAATCCATATCCAATTCATGGCTTCCAAATGGATGGTTATAAGTAGAAGCAGTGATAGGTCCAAATTCGAAGATTCAAAAATAGATGATCATTACCATATTTTTATGTTAAATTTTGTGATATTCAACATAAACTATTGGATCAGCAATTTGAACGTTACGGATTTCCCTACAACTATGATATCCCCACGGTTGAATTCTCATCACCGTTCAACAAAATGATGGTGAACTAGTATAGGAGTGGGCAACAATCGAAAGTTCTGGACGAAGGGTGAGTTTTTGGATATTTCTGACATTTACAGCCATCTGGCAAAGGATGGGATTTGCTGTCCCAGCTTTCCCAAAGGTTCTAGAAACTTCTTGAGGTCCTTAGTTAGATACTCATGCATACAGACATCGCCCACGTCGCATAAAATTAGATCGATCAGAACTGTCCAAATTATGGGAAACATTTTGGATGGAGCATATAACTGAAATTACTTTTGTTGGACAGTATTAACTTCCGATGTATGATCATATATTATTGAATTTCGACCGTTGATTTTATCCGTCCATGTAAGGGCCTCCAATCAGATATTTATAGCCATACATTTTATTTAATTTTCCTACCATATATAATCTAAAATAGTTCCAATGATTTGGACATTTGGATTTAGTACATGTTTGACTAATAATTCCTCAACTGTATGTATTTTATATATTTAGGTGGGCATCAACAATGAAAATGAAGAAAATGAACCGTTTGACTGTTTCCGGAGAAAAAAAAACTTTTATACTGCGGCGGTATGTGATGGATGATACGCAGGCATTTTGAACTTAATCAGAATTTGCATACTTGGAATACTATGTTAAAGTCAAAATAAACTGTCCAAATTATGGGTGCCATCTTAAGATGTATCATGAACCAAACTTCAAGCTTCTTCGATCATCTGACTCTGGGATTGTGAGATATTCATTTAACGGTTAAACTGAAAGTTATCCAACGGTCCTATTTCAACCAGTAAACGTTGTCCAATCAGAGGTTATATCGTTCAATAATCTAATTTTACGACTATGATTAAGATACAGTGATTTTTAAAAATTTAACCGGTTTAATTTGAGTTTATATATGCCACGTGTATGTTTTATGAGCGCCTGTGTATCAAGCACCGTACGCTCCCTGAGTATCATGAAACTCCACTATCCATAAATGAGAGAGGTTTCGTCGATACGTGCCTACTAATGTCAGGTTCTCGACGATACGTGCCTACTCATGCAGCCGTTGGATACGGGTTCGTGTTTCATACTAAAGGGCTGCCGACGGTTTGGGTTCGGGTAATTTTCTTTTTCAATTTTCACCCTACACTAGCTAATCGGGGTCGGGTTTTCGGGTTTAGTCTCGGATCTTAATGGGTGGATCATATTCCACACACATTTGCCACTTGAACACATGCGTTGGCGAATGAACGGGCTCTCTTACATCCATGTGGTTTGAAAAACATGATTCTTTTTTTTTATATAAATAATAATTATATATTGAATATACATAAAATTAGAATTAAAACTGATTGGACCCGAACCCAACTCGATTTGATGACCTGATCAACTCCGATTTTAACCGATCAACGTTGATGGACCTTACCCGGATCCCAGCTAGATATGAAAAAAGGCGAGACCCGAACAAGCCAAAAAGTTAAATCAGAACCGTTAAAATCTGGTCGGGTCCAGTGGGTACCCACGGATCTTAGGTACGCATTAACGGTCCTAATTTTTCAACTATCCAAACCGTTGATATCATCGGCCTGTCCGTGGATGGAGGATAGATAATAAATAAATAAAATAATGGCTGATAACTATTGATCATTTGACTCTCTTTTTTTCTTCTGACATGGATTGTCTCCTTAATTACTCTTTGGTGAGCCATTGATCGAATGCTTCCTATCTTCAAGGTTTTCAAGCCAGCCACCGTGTATCTCATCGGGTCCAGATAATCGAGCATGGTTCTAGATCTAATGGCTGTAGTCCCAATGCATCCCATGACAATCTGCCTTAGTAAATCCTCTAAATCAGGCAGTTTGTCCGGATTAGATGATATCCATAGTGGGCCCATGACTTACATGGTCTGGATTAAGGCACAAGCGTATCACGTGAGATGAGTGTGTGCTGTAGTTTGGTAGAGAATGATGTACTTAGTTTATCATTGCAGTGAGCCTCCTTGTGAGGTTGGTTAGTCTGCAGGGCTGAAAGTCGGGCGGGTCGGGTCGGGTTGGGTTGAGTTGGGTTGAGTCTGTTGAGAAAAGTCTTAAATCTGAAGGTTTTGAGGTCGTTCGACCGGTCGTGGGAAGCTTCGACTGGTTGTGGGAGACGCTCAACCGGTCATAGGTTCGAGCCTTGGCACGACTCAAAGTCCAGCGAGTTTTTGCTGTTTTTTATTGTAGCTACGACTGGTCGAAGGGATGTCTCGACTGATCGAAGGGGTCCTACGACCAGTCGAAGACTCGCTACGACTAGTCGTAGGTTACACAGTTTGTTCCGCGATTTTGCGCGAAACTGCGGATTTGAGTCTTTTCGCAACTGGGATGCGGAAGGGAAGTTTCCTAAACTATAAATAGGGGTCCCTGGGTTATGGTAATGTATGCAAAAGCTTTCTAAATGGGTTTCAGGGTTTCTAAAGGGTGTAGCAAGAGTGAGATTCGAGGTTGTTCGAATCGAGTAAGTCCTTTCTCTTTGTAATTGATGCTTTCATAGTGGTGATCTGTCGCTTTGTGCTGTGGTTTTTTTTTTTTCCCGCAAGGGTTTTCCACGTTAAATCTGTGTGTTCTCTTGTGTGCTTGGTGCCATTGGATTGCTATCCTAGATCTAGATCTATGTGATTTCGCAGGTCAAAAACCCCAACAAGTGGTATCAAAGCAATCGGTTGGGGCACAGATCTGAATTTGAGGGATTAGTAATAATGACAAGCGCTAGGTATGATATTGAGAAGTACTAAGGGAAAAATAATTTTGAGTTATGGAAGATCAAGATGATGAGTTCTTTAATCAAGCAAGGCGAAGATGGTGCTCTTGAGTGGAAATCCACTATGACTGATGGTGATTGGAATACTCTTGATAAGAAGGCATTATCATCGATCCGTTTATGTCTCACGGATGAGGTTCTCTACAACGTCATGAGGGAGAAAACTGCGGCTAAGTTATGGGCGAAGTTAGAGGATGTTTATGAGAAGAAATCTTCCGAAAATCGCCTGCACTTGAAGCGGCAATGGTATAACTTCAAGATGGCAGAGGGTGGAGATCTGGAGGCCCACATCAGCAACTTTAATAAATTGGTTTGCAAATTGCTGGATATAGAGGAAGTGATGAAAGATTAAGAACAGGCATGTATGTTGCTAAATTCTCTCCCGGCGTCTTTTGAGGCATTCAAGGACACTATGTGCAGCATGAACAAAACCCTGAGTGACGATACCATTATCTCGGCTCTTCAAGGGAAGGCTATGAGACAACTAAACAACGACATGGGGACGTCTTCTGATGCACTATTTACAGTGGGTAGGAATTCTGAACAAGGTACAAGTTCTTTAGGTTCTAAATCCAAATCCAAGGGCAAGGGCAAAGGAAAGGTAAAGTGCTGGAATTGTGGGAAGGAAGGACATGTGAAGAGGGATTGTGAAAATCCTAAATTGAAGAGGGAAGATTCTGAGGCTTCATGCAGGGAGGCCAATGCTGCCACGTCAGATGGATGTGATGGTGATGTTTTATCTGTGTCTACACTCAGACGGTCATACGATGATCGTAAGGATGAGTGGATGCTAGACACAGGGGCATCTTTTCACATGACTCCTCATCGGAGTTGGTTCATCAGCTATAGGGAGTGCGATGGTGGACAGGTGTTTATGGGCAATGGCTTTGTCTGTAATGTTGTGGCTGTTGGTACAGTGCGCATCAAGATGTTTGATGGAGTGGAGCGCACCCTGACTGATGTCAGGCACGTTCCTGATTTGAGGTAGAATCTGATTTCTCTTGGTGTACTTGAGGCAAAAGAATGCAAGTACATAGGTATTGATAGTGCTCTTAAAGTATCTAAGGGGGCACGGGTAATCATGAAAGCACAACGACTCGGTAACTTGTACAGGTTGATCGAGAGCACTTCAAACGGTAGAGCTACAATAGATGTAGCGGATTCCACCTCTGCATGTGTGTAGCATGTTGGACATGGCCACATGAGCGGGCCGGGCAGGAAGGCTGAGACGTGTAGGCAGGGATACAGATCAGATGGAGCAATCACTTGTAAGAAGAATCACACGGCATGATCGCAGGATATCGGCGAGGTACATGGACGACTCTAATATCGCAGGAGATTCATCTTCTATTCAGATGACTCTAGGTGAGCCTGGTGCTGAAAAGTGGAAGGTGATTATGGGTGATGTGATAGATTCGTTGTACCAGACCGACATATGGGAGCGGGTGGAGCTTCCAGTGGGCCGGAGAGCGGTTGGATGCAGGTGGATCTTCAGGAGGATACAACATAGATACATGGCGATGTTGGTAGTGAAGGGTTATGCTCGGAGAGAAGGGATCGGCTTCTCAGAGATATTCGTGCCAACGGTATAGCAGGTGTCTATTAAATCCGTGTTTGGCACTGGTTGGCCAACGTGATCTTGAGCTGGAAGGATGGATGTGGAGTTTGCACTTCTGTAAGGGAAAGTGAAGAACAGATCTATATGAAGCAACCATAGCGGTTCGAAGTTAAAGGGGCTGAGAAAAGACTTTGCAGGAGGTCGTGGTTCGACCTGTCGCCTAGGAAGTGGTTTAATTCCTTCATGGTGAGTCAGGAATTGATGACATGTAGATCGCCAATTATGACATGTCTGAAATCAATGTACTGAAGACTCGGTTAAGTGGGACATTCAGGATGAAGGATTGGGGGGCTACAAAGATGGTTCTCGGCATTGAGACTGAAGGAGGAGTAGGCTTTGGTAATCACAGGAGGAATACCTTGTGTGTATGTATTGATCAAGTATATGATGGGCCAAGTAAAGCTGGAGAGCGTTTCCTACGCATCTTTCCTCAAGTTTTCCTCAGGACATGTCCCAAAACAGATGAGGAAAAGCAGGATATCTCATGAGCCTTATTCGAATGCGGTTGGCAGTGTATGCCATGGTCTGGTCTAGACCGGTTATCTCACAAGCTATCAGTGTTGTGAGCAAGTACCCCGACAAGCAATATTGGGTAGCGGTGAGATGGTAAGAAAACTACGTTTTTCTCTTTGTGAAGACAGGAGCAAAGGTGGTTGGGCATGTGGATTTAGATCCGGCAGACATGATCAACAAGAAATTCCTGTAGAGAAGTTGAAGTTCTGTGAAACTTCTTTAGGCTCGGCGATGGTGGAAAAAAAGGACGGAGTGTGATCTTGAGCTATGATGTGAAGCAGAGATAAGAGAAGAGGTCAAGGAGCTACACGGTTGAAGATTGAAGACTTGGTGGAGATTGTTGAGAAAAGTCTTAAATCTGAAGGTTTTGAGGTCATTTGACCGGTTGTGGGAAGCTTCGACTGGTAGTGGGAGACGCTCGACCGGTCGTAGGTTCGAGCCCTGGCACGACTCAAAGTCCAAATGCGAGTTTTCTTTGTTTTTCTTGTAGCTACGACCGGTCGAAGGATGTCTCGACTGGTCGAAGGGGTCCTACGACCAGTCGAAGACTCGCTACGACTAGTCGTAAGTTACGCAGTTTGTTCAGTGATTTTGCGCGAAACTACGGATTTGAGTCCTTTTGCAATTGGGATGTGGAAGGGAAGTTTTCTAAACTATAAATAGGGGTCCCTAGATAGGGGTCCCTAGGGTTATAGTAATATATGCAAAAGCTTTCTAAAGGGGTTCCAGGGTTTCTAAAGGGTGTAACAAGGGTGAGATTCGAAGTTGTTTGAATCGAGTAAGTCCTTTCTCTTTGTAATTGATGCTTTCATAGTGGTGATCTGTCACTTTGTGCCGTGGTTTTTTTTTCCAGCAAGGGTTTTCCACGTTAAATCTGTGCATGTATTCTCTTGTGTGCTTGGTGCCATTGGATTACTATCCTAGATCTAGATCTGTGTGATTCCGCAGGTTAAAAACCCCAACAGGGTCGGGTCGGGTTGGTGCTCAACCCTAACCCAACCCAACTTCGGGTTGAAAATTCTTAACCCAAGCGGGATTGGTCAAGTTGGTACGTGCTAATATTTTCGTTATAACATTAGTCTGTTATATTTCAATACACGCCTTATTTTTTGTACATGTGATTTTATTAATTATATATGTAGTTATTTATTTCGAAAAAAACTTTATTTTTTCTAAACAACTATTCCTTTAACACTTAAACATATCAAATTTCAAGTATTATCAAATATCAACAACATATCAATTTTCAAATAACATCATAAATAAGAAAGAAAATATAGCAGAAACTATAAAGACAAGAACATACTTCTAATAAATAGAAGATCCAAGTTGTTCATATATGATTACTTCTGGAATCCAACAGTGGATGACTCATAAGATACTGAAACACAATAAATAAATATTATATTAATTCATCAATAAAGATAATTTATATATATATATACACACACACACACCACTAAAGTAAAAGTTTAGTTTAGTTACTTGATTCATCATCTTCTAACTCTTCCAATTTTTCTTCAATATTGATTGAAGTTAATGAAATTCGTAACCAATCTTGTGTACATATCAAAGATTCCACAATATCAGGTGTCGATGAACTCCAAAATCGATCAAGAATTTGACCCCAGTACTAAAAGCCAACTCTGAAGCAACGGTAAATACCGGAATCGCAAGTATGTCACGAGCCATGTGAGAGAGTACACGATACTTCGAAGAACTTACCTTCCACCAATCTAAAATGTTGAAATTTGATAGATTTACTTCAACATCTTCTTCAAGATATTGATTAATCTCAGATTTAGCAACAATAACTTGTTCTTCTTGCAGAAATATGAGATATTCTTGCCTAACATCCACAATATGCCCAATAACTCCATCAGAAGGAGTATCAATGCTCTTTTGCATTAATGCATTATCTTCAACTGAATCTAGAGTTGTTGTAAAAGAATTGTATTGCTCAAAGAGACAATTCATATTATCTTTGACTTTCTCAATCATCTCATTAACCTTTTCTATTTGATACAACTTGAAATAACAAAACTTCGAATACTTTAACTTATAACAAAGATCCAAAACCATAACAATCACTAACAATATATTAACATGATCAAATCCCATGTCACGAAAGCTTAAATCTTCGCTTACAGACCACGAAAATAAGAGTCATTCAATGGCATAAATCTCATGAAAGTATATATGCATTTGCAGTAGCATACTTCGAATCAGATAGACATTTGGTGACATTATAAAAAGTTTTTAGAAACTTGCAAATACATTTACTTTAACCCAATCTGCATTTGTAGGCATCCACTCACCAATGTATTTTTGATATTGCTAGTCATTTTCATCCATTCTCTCAAAAGCCTTTTGAAACACTAAAGCGGATTCCAACATGAAAAAAGTAGAGTTCCATCTAGTGGCAACATCCAAGCAAACAACCCTTTACCAGTTATTCTCTCTTCTGCCACACAACGTTTGAAATCTTAAAGTCGAGAATGTGAACTTCTAACATACTGTACACAATGACGAATATGAATAATTGCTTCTTTAACTTCGTCAATATCATCTCTCACAATCACGTTTGAAACATGTGCACAACCACGCACGTGAAGGAACTCACCATCTACCAACAACCCATTCCGTTTAGCTAGTTTTCTTTTCAATGAACAAACTGCCACATCATTTGAACTTGCATTGTCTACTGTGATGGGCTACGTTCTCTATTCAAGGAATAGTTTCAACAGGGGAGGGAGTCTTGCCTTTAGTTAGAACCTCCCCCAGAAAAACCCTAACAAAGGTGTGTGCCCTACTTCTATCTCACGGGTAGTGGTAGTTTAGTTGGGTTATTGATCCTGGTGATGGAGACACATATATCCAAGATTTTGAATCGATGTATTCACCACTATGAGGCATTGGAACAACGCAAAAGTTAATAATTTTTTTTCCTAAAACTTCCAATCTTTATCTATATAATGTGTAGTTTGACACATATATCCAAGATTTTTAGCGATATATTTACCACTGTGAGGTGTTGGAACAACGTAAAAGTTAATAATTTTTTTCTGCAACTTCCAATCCTTATCTATATAATGTGCAGTGAGGCACGTATATCCAAGATTTTGAATGGATGTCCACATATCAGTGGTTATACAAAGTCTTTGAACCGACTTCTTAAATTCGCCCTTCAACTTGACCCTCTCGCACTTGTATAACTCAAGACAATATTTCTTTAAGGTGATGTATGACAAAATCTGAAACTTTGGCTATATTACTTGACAGAAATTTCGAAAACTCTCATGCTCGACAAAATTGAACGGCAACTCATCAGCTATTATCATACGTGCAAGGGCTTTTCTATAAGCTTCTTGATTAAAACTTCAATTTACAATCCTACTGCTCTCACCATCTTTTTCTACTAAGACTGTCAATGTCCGTTGTTTTGAATCTTTATTATTTGAATATTTCTTACATTTATCCAAATGTCTCCAAAGTGTAGTAGTGCCTTGCTTACTATCAGCTTAATATTCCTGATTATAGTAATTGCAAAATGCTTTTTTCTCTTTCGTTTCTGGCTTCTCAACTTTTTTAAAGTGTTCCCATACTCCTGAAACATTATTGTATGTCGTCATCGTCTTCCTTTTCTTTTTTGATGTCACTTGTCCACTAAACATAGAATTATTCGTAATATCAACAGGAGCATTACTATCACTCATTTCAGACATCTACTTATATATCCTAATATTAAAAGATTTTTTTTTTTATAAAAAAAAAACAAACTCTGTACAGAAGAGACATTTGAAAATAGGTCATCAATATTACTAATCATGTGCATTTCATATTTTATGATATGATTATAAAAAAAACTAAATCTTTACATGTGTTGCGCATATGTTGATCATGACCACGAAAAATATCAAAATAATTACAAATGAAGGGAAACAAAAGAGAGAGAGAGAGAGAGAGAGAGAGAGAGAGAGAGAGAGAGGGAAAACGATCAAACTAACCTTTGTATGATGTAGAGAGAAAGAGAGAATAATAGATTGATGGTGATACATAGTTACATACCTTGTGAGATGCTCTCTCTCGATCTCTCTCCAACGCAGAAGGGCTCTTTGACTCTCTCTCTCTCTCTCTCTCTCTCTCTCTCTCTCTCTCTCGTACGCATAAAATTTTCTCTCCAAGATAAATTACCTGTTACACACCATGACTTTTAGCATGTGAAACTTCTTAGGGCCCAGAGTGATTAGGTTTTACATCCACACTGTCCATCAATTTTTACATATCATTATGGAGCATGAGCCTCAAAATGAGACACATCCAAGGCTTAAGTGGACCACACCACAGAAAGTAACAGTGATTAAATGACTACCGTTGAAAATTTTTTGAGGCCACAGAAGACTCTGATCAAGCTGGTATTTGTACTTTAACTTACTTCATGTGTGTGTGATATTATGAACAGGTCAAATGAAAAATTAGCCTCAAGCTTGGCCCTAGGAAAGTTTCAACGGTAATTTATTCAATCCACTTGAGCTTTGAATGTGCCTCATTTTTTGGGTCATGCTCTAGAATGATCTATAAAAATTGATGAATGGTATGGATGTAAAACACAAATCATTGTGGGGCCAAAGAACCACCACACGTTAAAAGTCATGCGTCACGCAATCTGGATAGAAGTTATGTCATGGGAAACAGATTGGCTTCTCCCTCGCCACTAGCCAATGGCTAGTGGTTGATGCTATATGGACCCCAATATGATGTATGTGTCTTATCCACGCCATCCATCCATTTTTCCAGATAAATTTATGATATTAGCCCAAAACTGAGGTAGATCAAAATCTCATAAGTGTTAATTGAACTCCCACCCTTAAAAATTCTTAAAATTTTCTTGGGGCGACAAAAGTTTTGGATAAGCTGATATTTGTTTTTTGCCTTCATCCAGGTCTCTGAGACCTAATCCATAGGTTTGATGTCAAATAGAAGTTGCCGTGGGCCCTAGGAGATTTTTAATGGTAGATCTTCAATCACTACTGTTTTCCCATGGTGTGGTCCACTTGAGATTTTGATTTGCCTCAGTTTTGGGTTAATACCATAAAATTATCTGGAAAAATGGATGGACAGCATGGATGAGACACATACATCATGTTTATCATGTTGGGGGTCCACGAAGCACGACTAGCAAATCCATTTCTGCTGTCGTTAGTGCATGCAATCGGACGTGGATTTCTACCAAAGCTTTGGCAGGAAGTTTATGTGAAAGGATTCTGGGTGGGGCCCACTGCGATGTTTGTTACAAATCAAACCCGTCCATCCATGATAGGGCCACTAAATGGATAGCCCCAGTTTATTAATTATTCTACCATGTATATGATACAAAATGTTTGTTCTAAAATTAAGAGAGGATTTCTCTATTAAGATGATAATAGTCATAGAGGTTTCACATTGGATCTACCTGATTGGAGGATATGGATTGAGCCTTCTTATTAAGAGAAACTGATAATTTAGTAAACCTTAGTTGTAACATCCCATTTTTTTCAACAATAGGAATCCCAAACCCCATTGTTTCTTACGGTGTGGCCCACTTGATCTTTGGATCAATCTCATTTTTTGGGCCCATTTCCTAACATGCTCGGCCAAACCTGATTGACGGAGTGGATCTGCCTTGTCGCCTCTATAGGGCCCATTATGAAAAAAAAAAACTTAAGTGACGTGTGTCAGCACATCACTAGAATTGGGCATGTCTGACCCGATCCGGTGGATCCGACCCGATTCGAACCAAAATGACGGCCTGGATCGGTGCGGTTCGAGTAGGGTCAGTCTGATCCGACCGTTCATCGAATCGAGTTTGGATTAATGTCAATCCGGACCGATCCGAACAGATCTGATCCGTTAGAGGTTAAAATAGAGCCATTGGATGTTTGCATTACTAGTACTTCTACTTTTTCCAATGGTATGGTCCACTTGAGCTTTGGATATGCATAAATTTTGGGCTCAACCCTAAAATGATCTGAAAAAATGAATGGACGGTGTGGATCAACCACATGCATTCACCGTGGGCCCATGTGTATTCAACATATATCACACGCCAACTATACGGGATAACTTCAAATTATTGCTTACATCTCACGCAAGCTACTGTAATGAGTAATGAAGCAAAGGATCGGTTTACAATGACATAGTTTGACCCAACTCCTAAGTTTGTATCATCGACTGAGTAGCCCAACCCGATCCGATTCGAGACTTTCTATTGAAGTGAAGTCATCAGGTTCTGTGGGACCCACCATGATGTATGTGTTGTATCCACACCATCCATCAATTTGTAGAGATCATTTTAGGCCATGAGACAAAGAATGAGTAAGATCTAGCTTGGGAGTGGACCTCATCACATAAAATAGTGGAAAGAGTGACTCCTACCGTTGAAACCTTCCTAAGGCCCAATATGATGTTTATCTGAGATCCAACGTGTTCAAAAGTTAATACAGACATGAAAGAAGGGAAAACATAAATTTCAGTTTGATCGAAAACTTCTGTGGGCCTTAGAAAATTTTAATGATGGGCGTCACTCTCTCCACTGTTTTCTGTGGTGGGGTCCATTTGAGCTTTAGATCTGACTCATTCTTTGGTTCTTGCCCTAAATTGATATCTCCAAATGAATGGACGGTGCGGATACAACACATATATCATGGTAGGTCCCACAGAACTTGGTCACGTCACTTCAGTTGGGAGTCTAGCTACTCAACCTGTCAGTGACTCAGTAGGGTAGCTAATCCGCGTCTCATGCAAGGTACCTGTTGTAGATACGTGTCGTGTGAAGATGAGCGCATACGCACCTCAAGCTCCAAGTTATACGAATAGCTCAAATGAGATCAAAGTTACATGGGCCCACCATAACGTTTATTTTCCATCTAATCAGTTAATAATGTCAAAAATACATGGATGAAGTGGAAAAACGAATTTCATATTGATCCAAAATTTTTGTGATCTGAAAAAGGGTTTTAATGGTAAACGATCAATCCCCCACTGTTTTTTGCAGTATGGTCCAACTAATCTTTAGATCTGTGTTATTTTTCAGCTCAAGCCTTAAGACAAGCTCTTCAAATGGATGGACGGTTTAGATATAACACATACAACATGGTTTGATCCAACTCCGGTTTGTATCATCGACTTCTCTCTTCCGATTCGAATGGTACCCAACCCGATCCGATTCAGTTTTCCTGACCGAGTCGGACTCGGTTCGGGCCAGGCTAGTAGTGCGTCGGATCGAATCGAGTCAGATGACCCAGACTTCGGTCCCGGATCGGATCGAGTTCGGGTCAGGCCATGTAGAATTCAGACCGAGTCGAGTTAGACCCAATTTGATTCGACTCGGTCGACACTGAGCTAAACGGCGATAGCCGAAGTAACCGTCGGAGACCCGATGCCCGACTCACACTTCACTCCTCTTACCGTAACCAACCTCGATTCCCTCTCCTCTCTCCCATCTTCTTCGGCCAGCAACTGCACGACTCGAGCTCGACCCATCTGTGCACGTCATTCTTAATGATGGGACCCATGTCACCAATCTGAACGGTCTGTTGGAATTGTACCATTGTGGAACCCCATCCGTTGAAACCCCTTGCCCAAAAGTTTCTAGTGCAGCCCACCATGGATGTTGATCTACACCATTTTCGACACCTTCTTGCATCTAAGTTCGTAGAAACTACTAGACGGGTTAGATTTCCTTCTCATTATCTCAATGGACCCCACCTATCATCCTGAGTTCTACATGCGCAAGGAAGCCTTCCGTTTTTATAACACGACTTCTTCTCTTCCCAATCCATGTGAGGTCTTTCCACACAATCTTAACCATTCAAAATCCTTCATCCAATGGCCATCGGCCCTCCAGCAGTCCTCCTCGTGATAGCCAATCAAAAGTTTGCATATGCCCACATTCTTTTCCTCTTTACAACACCTTGAACATGCGGAAGACACAACTCTCAAACTCAGAACCCACCAACTCACCTGACATTATTTTTATACTCCATTTCTCATGCTATCTATAGAAAACCAAAGAGAAAATTAGAAAAAGAAAGACCGAGAGAAGAAAAGGAGAGATCAGGAGAAGGGAGAGTGTCCGTGAGGGTTCAACATCGAGTTCACGACTCATTAACTCAATCCCCAATGATGCATTGTCGGTTTTTCTAGCATCCCTTGCAGCTATTCTAGAGAGAGAGAGAGAGAGATCTTGAGTGGAGATAGCGTGTATCGAGCCGTTCCACCAAGTTGACTGAATCTGCCAAGTGCGATTAAGCTCGTCGAGTATGGGCTAACCTGAAGATCCTTCCATAACATTTTATGTAAATTTTCTCCCATCAGCCATTCAAAAACTTGATTCATAACGTTACTGTACTGTTGCTTGTCTCCATCATTGCACCATAGTGAGTCAACATACTGAGTAATTGTAGATCGGTCTAAAGATCGTGAAGCCATTCTCCATTAATGTAATTCTCCATATTTAGATTAGATATCTAGATTAGGGAAAGATCTAATCTAATTGGTGTGGAAATTAGCTAATTTTATGCAGATGGACACATTTATACGAAGTTTTACTTCCCAAGTTGGGTCGAGTTTAGAGTTGGTCAATCCAAGTTAATACACGTAGAAATCAGCATTACTTCAGATTATTATCCTCCCATCACAACTTTTACATAACAGGTAGGTGATTTTCCCAGTTGAAAATTTTAGGTTAACGTATAGATTGATTTGATTATTTGTTATGTATTCAAATTATTTGATTATTATCATTAGTTGCATATTATTTTATTTGATTCTTAATTGCATATTATAGAGATAATTTATTTAAGTTATTAACCGACTTCAATTTATTATCGTTATGTGCTTAAATTGCAATTATTTTCTTACATTTCATGATGTATAATGTATTTGAATTTACGGGTGCTTTGCCCCAAAAGGATCACCATGTTATTTTTATGGGGTGTTCTGCCCAGGGTCATTCCCGAAAGGATTGGCACGAGTGCTCTGTCAGGGTCATTCCCGGGATGATTCTCACTGGTGATCCCTAAAAGATATGTACACATGGATATTTTGCCCTGGATATTTATCCTAAAAGTTTATTCAGCAGGTGCTTTGTCGAGGGTCATTTCCTAAAAGGATTGACACCGGTGCTCTGCCAAGGGTCATTCCCTAAAAGGATCAACACAGATGGGTGTTCTGCCTTGGATTGAACCAAAAAGGAGTTTAGATGACTGTATTATCTTATTTTGTTGTTATGAAAAATAAATTGTTACTGTTGTCATGTAAAATGTCGATTCAATACTCGTAATTGATCATATTTATTTTATGAAGTTTTATTGGTGTTAACATAAAATTTTCAATTTTGGAAAGGATGTGACCCTACGAGCCGTTGCGCTCACACCCATATAGATTATTTTGCAGGGTTTGTATATAAAGAATCAGTTGGGCATATAATTGAAGACTTTTTCCCTTATTTATTTAGAAATTAATTAAAGTTCAATGTATGTTGTTATTAATTATTTTTAAATATCAATGTAATTAAATATTCAATGATTGATTTGTTGATGTTATTTAATGATAATTACTTTGACCCCTTTTAGTTACTCTGATTGCCGTAAAAATCATGAAAATAATGTGGGTTGTGGTGTATATTTTGTTTAAAGTCAACTCACAATCCAGAAATTTGAGTTCAGGCCTGGCTAACTCGGGTTCCGAATTTTGGAGCGTGACATTAGTACTATTGTAACATAAGAAATATTGGAATGGATGGATATCTAAAGGTATACTTGTAGGAATTTAGTTTAAGGCACTTTTCTCTTTTCTCTCTAACCTTAATCTCAAATAAATGTTTCTCTCTTCGAAACTTTAGTGCATCAAATTTAAAGGTCTCATAACATGTATAATGTTCTCTTTCCTTATGGTTGAGAGTCTACATGTCCAGTGGGATTTTGATCTTCTCTGTATGTGCTTCCATGTGGCTATAAAGATAACTGTGATTACACATTCGAGATAATTTTATTCCTATTTATAAGAAATAGTTTTTAACATACCCGGCCATTAATAAAAAGTTGTTTGGATATGAGAGACTCATGAGAATTCTTTCACAGTTGTCATCAATATTCATCAATTCTGAGTACATTAGGGACCCAAAATTCCATCCATTCATCATTAATATTCACTGCTTGGTTTCTAGCTCACGTTCGTTTGTTTACATGTGACATCATCTTATATGCCAACACTAACTTAAGTAATGCACCATAAAACTATAGATATGTGGCATCATCTGTGTTGCATGTAAATATTATATTAAGAGAGGAAGTCATCTTTCTGAACTCTTATGCAAAATATATTAATAAAAGAGCCTTTTTTTTTTCTTTTTTTTTTTCCCAATCCTATAAAAAATCAAAATGTCACTAACAAGCTTGCGTGGTAACCCCAACACCACGTAGCTACGGGTGTCAGAACTGTGGAGCCCACTGTGATGTATGTGTTTTATCCACGCCATTCATCTATTTCACCAAGTCTTTTTAGGGCAGTAGCCCAAAATTGAAGCATATCCAAAGCTCAAATGGACTGCATCACATGAAACAATGAGGATAATGATGTCCAACATTCAAACGCTACTAGTGCCGACAGTAATATATGGTTATTTGTCATCCAACCTGTTCATAAGGTCACATAGACCTGATGGATGAAGCGAAAGCACAAATATTGCATGCTGCATGCGTTGGATTAATGGCTATGAGGCCCTCTTGATCCTAGCCATTTAGGATGGAGATTCTGAATTATCCCACATCTGCTCAAAAGCTTCTAATCATTTGTCATTGTCTATTATTTTTACTGCAAAATTCCTTAGAAATCAAGATTTTACCAAACAATGCAATGTACTCAAAGAAGTGCTTTTTGAATGGTGAAATTACCATGATGCCTACTATACTCTTTCCCTTTATAAAGTAGTAAAGTAGAGAATTGTGGGGCCCACATGATGTTTTTATAATATCCAACCCATCTAACAGACATAGTCCATCGTGATGTTAATAAGAAGAAAAAATTTAGTTGATGTAAATGTAAGGTGCGCCACACCATAAGCAATACCGCATACCACTTAAATACATTAAAATGCATCTGCAGCCCATTTGGTGACTTCATCATAGAGATTTTTGGTTAACGTGATTGTCGTAATTACATAAGTATATTTAACAGGTCGACTGTCATACACACATCATGTAGGCTTCAAAATTCTCCGACTTTATTACTTTTTAAAGTAAAACAATACATGGGGTAATTTGGTAACTTCCTTTCTCGGAAATCTCTACCCGGCCATTTTAATCCCTGAGAGGATTCGCTGGTAAATTTGAAATTTATGAAGAATTTTTCCAAAATATTCTTAATATTATTGTTGTTTACTCTTAAAACAGTTTTTAAAATCATTGAAAATCAAATTAAGGGGATTAACATTCCCAAATGAGAGAGTCATTTCATCTTAGGAGTTGATGATCTGGCGATTAGTATAGAGATAAGATATCCCATTACAAATACAACATAAAAACAACAGAGAATCAGCCAAAATTACAAGGGAACACAGAAAATCACCTACAGAGCAATCTCTCACTGTAATTAACCAATCTCACCACATTCTCATCTTTACTTGGGTGGCTATCAACTGTCCCATTCTTTGTATATTTTACTATATTAACATATAAGTCGCTTGCTTATAACATCCAAGCTGGGAAAATGTGGGCCACACCATAAAGATTCATCTGGACCAAAAAACATAATGGTCCATTCATCAGGCAGGCTAGACATTGAAAAAAATGCTCAGCCGACCGGTTATCTGATCACTCAATGTATTGTGTGTAGCTCACTTGACGAGTGGATTGCTCAAATTTCTTCACCAGGTGATCTTCATGGTACAGTCCATTTCCACGGCCCAGATGTTCCACCAAAGTAACACATCAGCAGAACATTAAAAAAAAGGTTGTATATTAAAGTTAACATGCAGCATTGTATGTGAACATTTCTCTAGGTGCATGCAATGCATGTGCGACTATTAGGGAGAGATCAATGAAATGTCTCCTCTTTATGAGACATGCATAAACTAACATAAAGACCTATCTGTGTGAGTGATCGTTTATATATTTTCTAATGGAGGTGGAAATAAAGTTCATCTAATATATTGGCTTTATGCCCCACCTGGTCAATAAAAAACATTGGGAAAATTATACTTTTAATGAAAATATCTGTCACGGGCCATCCGCATTGTTATTATGTGTGGCCAAAGTAGGACACAATATGGCATGCAGCGGCGGACGAGGGCTTGAATGATTACTCAGGCTACTGGGAAATCTAACAATAAGAGGGATTAATAATGATAAATGATTAGTTGGAGGATCTCATTCACATCATTTCAAGTCGTCATCATCTTTTTTGTTGTTGTCTTATATTAATTTATTATTACTATTATTTTTTAATTTTTTAGTTTAGCCCATAAGCCTTCATATCCTTTCTCACCACCTCGAGCCAGGCATTTCTAGGCCTTCCCTCATAAAGATAAGGGCTCATGGCAAAACATTGGACCTCTTTTACAATTCCCATTAAACCTAATGAGTCCCATTTGGCTATTGCATGTGACGCGGTGTGTTGATCAATGGCTGAGCTTTTAAGGGCATGGTAAGGGATGGCAATGAGCCAGGGTTGGTCCTAGCCCAGCCCTTGTTCCATCAGCCTTGGTATTGGCTCTAATCAGGCTAGATAGGCTTTGGTGGCTGGTCCTGCAAGGAAAGAATTAAATGATCAATGGTTTGAAATAATAGCACAATTTAATAATTTTTTTAGGGGTACACCCTCCATCCACGACAGGTCCCATTTATAAATCATTTTGATCATTAAAATATGACTCTATATCCAAGAGTTCTATTAAACTACACATGTAATTTGAATGGAAACTGCTAACAAGTGTATTTAAATCTAAACCTGCTATGTTGTTTTTTTGGTAAAACTGTGGCCCACTTTATAATTTAACTAGACCAACAGGCTGGACCAGGGTCCATTCATCATTGGCTCTGGCCAAGCTCAGCCCAGACCCCAGCCTTACATTTCAAGTGCCCAAATCTAGCCCTTGAGCCAAGTTTACGGTCCCAAGCCCTTCCTACAGGGCTGGGCCGCCGGGTCGATTTCTACTTGTAGACATGCCAAGGCCAGAAGAGCAGGGTCCAAGCAGACATGCTTCCCTACAAACTTTGGGCTTCACTATGAAATTCAAACCTTGAGAACGATCATATGGCCTTGACCCTACTTGAATGATCATCAAGTCAAGTTTTTGGGTTCTTAAACATGTTTTAAACCCCAGTAATACTGAACCAACATAAAAGCATGCATGCTGTTTTGCTGAAAACCGGGTGTACCAAAGTGGACAATAGTTCTCATTTGAAAAACAAAAACAAAAAAGAAAAAGAAAAAGAAACAAAGAAAAGAAAATTTGAGAGATATCTGAAAAGGAATAAGCGTTAGAAATCCATTGCAAAACAGATCAAACGGCATAAAATGCTTAGACTAACACTCCACATAACGAGTCTTACAAAACCAAAGTCTTACAAAAGCACCACACACTGTGGTCTGTCTGCACATGAATTCCAACTTGTAACTTTTAGCCAACCTCTAGCAACGACCCTCCAGTTGCTCTTAGTCTCTTTTACTGTTAGCCCACCTGAGTTTTGGCTTAGTGTGACCCCCTCATCCAAGTGGGACACACAATCGATGGGCTGGATTTTTTAACCACATCTCAGTGGGTCTTATAAACGATCGTGAAGGTTTCAATGGGTGGGTATCTAGTCTTAATTAGTGTCTGTGGTGTGGCCCACCTAATATATAATATGGATTGACATGACTTATACTATTGCGGCCTACCATGTAACGGTGCATCTGAATGATGGTGTAGATGTTCAACACAGATCACGGTGGGGCCCACAGAGGTCGACCTCATGTGAAGCTCCCTTAAGGCCATTCATACTGGCATTGTCCATGAACGCTACGGAGCCTGATACAGGACAGTATCAATGGTGAACAATACGCAAACAGAAAAAGAAGCCGATCATCTGGTAAACAACCCATTTGATGGTTAGGATTGCTTGATCAATGTAATTTTAGATACATTCTCCATCCACAATGGTACCCACAACTTGGATGGTATAGATAGCCGTAATCAGTGCTGACATGTGAGGAGATGAGACATGGTACATGCTACCATTTTTAGATTGGTGCACAAGCTTCTACCTGCATGCTACCAAGCTCCTACAATGCCAGGAATGGCTCTGGTGCAAGTCATCCATCGTAGGCTTGTCATTGATGGACGTCAATCCAAACCATACAAGTTCTTGACCACTGTTTTGGAGGCCGAAATTTTCACAGGTTGGACGATCAATCAATCAATCACATTCAACTGAACAGCTAAAATGCAAACGAGAATTTATGCTTTGGTAGAGGGTGATGTTTCTCCGTACAACTCTGTCATTTTACTTGTGTACGGTTTTAGAGTCAAGAATGTTTTTAAAATGAAAAGCACTGTCTCTTATGTGGGGGAAATAACTCGAATGGTATAGAATTGAGAAACGGATTGGCTACTCTACTCCCTGCCACCAGCCAATGGCTGGTGGTCGGTGCTCTGTGGGCCCCACCATGATGTATGTGTTTTATCCATGTCGTCCATCTATTTTTTAAGATCATTTTATGGTATGAGACCAAAAATGAGGTATATCCCAATTTCAAGTGGACCACATCACAGGAAACAGTGTTGATTGAACGTCGACCATTAAAAACATTTTGAGGGTCATAAAAGTTTTGGATCAAGTTAATCTTTGTTTTTTCTATCCTTCACCTAGATTTGTATGACCTAATCAACAGATTGGATGTCAAATAAACAGTAGAGTAGGTCTTGGGAGGATTTTAATGGTGGATATCCAATCACTATTGTTTTCCTGTGGTGTGGTCCACCTGATATTTATATCCATCTCATTTTTGGAATCAAGTCCTATAATGATTTTTTAAATTGAACGAATGAAATGAATGAAACACATACATCATGGTGGCCTCACAGAGAACTGACCACCAACCACGGGGCTAGTGGAGGGGGAGTAGCCAATCCGTTGTATTAGATTGCATGTATGAAAATATCATAGCATTTTTGCCCTTCAATCTTCATGTTTAGGATAAAAATTTTACTATAGGAAAATCATTGGATTAAGCAAAACTCCTTTCGGTGGACCATGGAATTATAATCAACTAACCAAATTCACTATGGCATGATAAAACACGTGACTTCCTGTTGAAACTCTTGTTAAATGTTAGCCTACCAATGCACAAGGAGTCAAAAATAGTCAGCAATACCTATTCTCAACTATGATGCCCAAGCACTGTGGGCCCACGTTGTATGAAAAACATCCGCTCTGTCCATCAGGAGGCCCTCTCAAAGATAGGCCATGAAGCCACAATTCAGTCACTACTCATTGGGTCTTGAGTTGAGTTCGCATCAAAGAAAAGCATTTACGTAGTGAGGCTCATATGATGGATGAATTAAATTATACACACATGTGCCACTTTGACACATGCTTATGTAAACGTGTCTGTGTTTAGGAAACTTTGTTCCCTTGCTAGAATAATCTATCCATCCATCCATGTATATATTAATCAGGTAGATCCTCTGGTCAGGTGGGCCACTGTTTGGAAAACAAATGTACGGCTCTGAAAGGCTTGGCTGAAGTTAGCCAAGGTCCGCGAGGAATGGTAGCATGCAGCTCCATGCATCAAAGCATCTCCCTCCTCAAGGTACATGTGGAAAAAAAATGGGTACTATCGATCTGGTATAGATCGCCCACCATAGAGATTGAAAGTCTACCACCATGGATTTTTATGATTTTAAATGGTTCAATGTAGATCATTTATTCAACATTTTTTTTCCTGGAAACTAATTGGACAGCTAAATAGGTTCATTCCACTTGATTTTGGAATATGGCCTGTCAAATCGATGGCCCACCAAAATATGAGTTTCGATCACCACCTTCGCTTCGCTTTCACGATGAATTGTACGATCCTCGTTCCGCGGATCCGTACACTCTACTCGAGCATTCTATCTGTACGAGTGGCGCGCATGTTTCCGTGATCCAGACCGTTGGTCTGATGCGACTCATCTGGATATTGATAAAAGAAAAATCTCCGAGAGTGTACCATCAGATCTACTGATCTTAAATAATTTTTAGGTAAATGTGAACCGCTACAAGTTGAAACAATAGATGTGTAAATAGGATCGTTTTAGGATGTGTCCAATTGACGTTGGGTCCCAGCAGACCAACGGTGCGGATCACGGGACCATAGTGCCGACTTGTACAAATTTAAAACCCGAGCACTACGTTCGTATACTCGGGTCATGAACCGTACAACTCTATCCTTTTTCTGTTGAGTGTCCCGCTCTAAAATCTATATAGCATACAGCCTATATAGGTTTCAGTATATGTTTTGTGCAGTTTTGCCGAATCCGAAGAGATTCTTCTTCTTGTGTAGCCATGTGCTGACATCAGCACGTCTGTACAAATGGATGGTAGCCCAAACGGACGCGGATTAGATACTGAAAGGCAGAGTAGCGAGATTCGCTACTGAAGTGACGTCACCAACTTATGTGGACCCCACCATGATGTATGTTTTGTATCCACACTGTCCATCCATTTGAAGAGATCGTATTAGGGCATCATATAAAGACTGAGTCAGATGCAAAGCTCGAGTGGACCCCACCATTGAAAACAGTGGGGAGAGTGACGTCCACCATTAGAAAGTTCTAAGGGCCACAAGTTTTCGATCAAGCTTATATTTGTGTTTTCCCTTCTTTCATGTCTGCTTTAACACATGAACAGGTTGGATCTCAATAAAACATCACGGTGGACCTTTGGAAAGTTTCAACAGTAGGCGTCACTCTCTCCACTGTTTTCTATGGTGGGGTCCACTCCAGCCTTGGATCTGCCTCATTCTTTGTATCATGCCCTAAAATGAAATCTCCAAATGTATGGACGGTGTGGATACAAAACGTACATCATAATGGACCCACATAACATGATGACGTCACTTCAGTAGCGAGTCTGGCTACTCAACCTGTCAGTAGCTAATCCGCGTCCGGCCCAAGCGGGAAGCAGATTGGCTGGTGTATTATACACCACCGACCTGGGTGGTGTGAGTACATGTCATGGGAGACGGGACGCGGATTGCGTCCTACCCCGCCGGACAGTAATCCGTCCGGGCAGGGCTCTGTGGGGCCCACCGTGATGTAAGTGTTTTATCCACGCCATTCAAATTTTTTATTAGATCATTTTAAAGCATGAACCAACAATTGAGGTAGGTCCAGGGTTCAAGTGGACTACAAAGTAGGGATTGATCGTCCACCATTAAAAACTTTCTGGGAGTTGGAGAAGCTCCGGATCAGGCTGATATTTGTGTTTTCACTTCATCCAAGTCTGACTGACCTTATTAATAGGTTGGGTGGTAAAAAAATATCATGGTAGCCCTTAAAAAGGTTTCAACGATGGGTGTCATTACCAGTGCAGCTTCCTTTGATGTGGTCCCCTGGAGCTGGAGCTGTGTATCTACTTCATTTTTTATCCCATACCTTAAAATGATCCGAGAAAAGCGATGAAGGGCGTGGATAAAATACTTACATCACGGTGGGCCCATAGAGCCCTGCCCGGACGGTAATACATCCGGGCGGGGGTAGGACGCAATCCGCGTCCACGAATACGGGACGCAGATTGCGTCCTACCCCGCCGTCTTTATCCTCGAGCGGCCAGTTTTGTGGGTGGGCCAACTGTGATGTATCGGTTTATCTACGCCGTTCATCCCTCCACTCTGATTATTATAAGTTATGTGGACAAGAATGAGGCAGATCTAACGCTCAAGTGGACCACACCAAAAAATAAGCTTGGGTTGCATGAAATGACAAAGCATTAAATCCCAGTAACAGTAAACGCAAGAGTCATCTATGGTGTGGTCCATTTGATCGTTGGATTTGTCTAATTTTTTAGCTTATACCTTAAAATGACCGAAGAGTAGGAATGGACGTCGTGGATAAACTGATAAATCATGGTGGGCCCGCCCACAGAACTGCTCGTTCGGCTAGAGACGCAATCCGCGTCCACGAAGACGAGCGCTGACGGTCCTCGAGTACGAACGGTTCAAAGGAGATCAAGGTTATATGGGCCCCAAAATGATGTATTTAATATATTCAAACTGTTCATGCATTTTGAGATATCATTTTAGAATATTATCCCAAAAATGAGTCATATAAAAATCTCAAGTGGACCACACCAAAAATAACAGTGGGACAATGATTCTTACCGTTAAAACATTCATAGGGCCCGCCATAAAGTTTATTTTCTATCCAAATATGTTAATAAGGTCAAAAAGACCTGGATGAAGAGATAAAGCAAATATCATATTGATCTAAAACTTCTTTGACCCCAAAAGGGTTTCAATGGTAGACGTTCAATATCCCACTGCTTTTTAGTGTGGTCGATTTAATCTTTGTATCTGTCTTATTTTCTGTGTCAAGCCTTACGAGGAGCTTGCCAAATGAACGGATGGTTTTGATATAACATATACATCATGATGTGACCCGCAAAACTTGGTGACGTCAACGTACCAGCCAGATCGGCTGTCCCCTGTGTGTGGTACATCAGCCAATCCGCTTCCGGCCCAAACCACGTACAAGCGAATTGCACTCTCTCGACTGCACTTTGAAGTTAGACTCGCGTCCCATGTGGAGACAACTGACAAGTGTGTAAGATCGGACCCGTTCGTTGGAAATCCCTCACAGTGTAGATTCATGCATATAAAATCAGGAAAGTTTGATCATTTTATGGGGCACGCATGATCACAGAATTTGAACCGCCGGATAATCTTGTTTCACCTTTTTCGATCACAGCTGAGGCCCACCAGATGATTAGAGAGGCATGGGTGTTTTAGATATGGAATTCGAATTGTTGGAATTGCTTGACGAGCGGCTGTGATCTCGCACATGCTTGGGGCAAGCGCAATTAACACCTGGTCATCATACAAACCCTAGATCTCTAACAATTAGATAATGGTGGAGAAATGATAAACTTACATCCTGTTCGCAGTCCATTGATCTTGACAGTGTAGCCTATCTGATGAATAACCGGGGGACCTAATTTTTGGACCAGTTCATCTTCGCGATGGGGCCCACCGTTTGGATGGCTCGGATGGAACTGCAGAAGTAAAATGTTCTCACAGTTCTAACGCTTGCATTAGACACTTCCTTTGCTCGAAAGAAAAGGACAGCCTAATGACCTTTCTACAACTACATGTTTTCTCCTATCAGAACGGTTATATAAACGTTAATTAACAAGGGACGAACACGGAAAAAAAACAAAAACATTAAAAAAAAAAATAAAAAAAATGTACGTACTCGGCCCGGGTCCATTTCTCACAGCACACGGCCCTACCAATGAAATCTCGCCACGTCATTTCGCCACTGAGGTGGGAGAGAAATCTCGCCACGTCATTTCGCCACTGAGGTGGGAGAGAAATCTCGCCACGTCATTTCGCCACTGAGGTGGGAGGTGGACTCCTCACCATCCACTCGGCGCCCCTTTCATGCAGTAATCCGAGAGAGAGAGAGAGAGAGAGAGAGAGAGAGAGAGAGAGAGAGAAGGGGGATGTGGGGTCCTTTCCGTTACTGGAAGAATCGGGGGCTCTGCAGTCTAAGATTGCTAGAAGAGTCAGAGGCTCTGCAGTCTAAGTGATTGGGTGTGTAAGATTTTTCTTAAATCCTCACTCACGGTAGCCACTGTACGTTTTGTAGTACCCAAAAGCACGTTACTTCCTCATACTATCTCTGTTACTAGTCCTACATGGACTGCTGAAAATCTCTCTCTCTCTCTCTCTCTCTCTCTCTCTCTCTCTTGGAGGGTACCTTGTGATTAAAGCAAAGATAGAGGAGAAGGGAGACAGAGAACGGATTGATGGTATGGTTTTCAAGTGAGTTGTCAAAGTGAGCGATAGGTGATTTTGGGAGGATTGAAGTCTTGAAATAACAGAAGAATCGCTTGTATGGAAAGCAAGATCTATTGCAGATAAACCCAAGAAAGAAAAATAAATAAATAAAGAAGACTTGCTTGGACTTTGTTGTGCTATATATCCAGGCAATCATGTGCTCTTGAAGTGATTCAAAAGCCTCACATCTCTCTCTCTCTCTCTCTCTCTCTCTCTCTCTCTCTCATCATCCATCATCACCATCATCATGAGAATGTGGGCTGAGCAAAAGAAGAGTGTGTTCTGGCCTCTTCTCATCACCATTCTTCAAATCATGAGTTGGGTGTCAGCAGCAAGCAGGCCTTTTCCACATGAAGTTGAAGGTGAGTCCTCATTCCAAATTACAAAACTACCAATTTCCTTTTTCATGGAAAGTGAGAAAATGAGGTTTCTTCTGACTTTTACTTGAACCCCATTTTCTTTTACCAGCTTTTTCTTCACTTAGCTCGCTTTCTGCAACAACACATGCCACCTTTTACTCTGCCTGCTCTCCTCTGTTTTAATGAAAAGAAAAGGGAAAAAAAAGAAGAATTTAGTAGAGCTATACTGACTTTCCATGTGCTTTTGATCTTAACACAGTCCAAGCTCCAAGCTCCATGCAATCTGGTTGGGAATCAAAACAGGTTCTCTCTCTCTCTCTCTCTCTCTCTCTCTCTCTCTCTCTCTCTCTCTCTCTCTGCATTTGGTGATCTTCATTGCCTCCACTTGTTCATATATATGCTCTCATTATATACATATATATGTTTTTGTTTGACTTTTTTTTCCCTCTTTACAAGGGTTTCAAGAGCAAGGAAATGGAAGGAGGATTGCATGAAGAGGCATTTGAAGCGTTAGGGACACTTGGGTCAAAACCACCTAGCTGTGATAACAAGTGTGGGGGATGCAGCCCATGTGAGGCCACACAAGTGCCCACCACCACTGACCATTTGGGCATTCAATATTCAAACTACGAGCCTGAAGGCTGGAAATGCAAGTGTGGTCCTTCTTTCTACAACCCATAGATAACAGAGAGCTGCTTTCTATCTTTCTTTCTTTTTCTTTTCTTTTTTTCTCCCCTTCCCATTTTCCTATGGAAACATGACATCCCTTACTGTACAAAACCCATATTCATTGTCAAATATAGACAAATTAATGGAATTTTGTGGGTTGAATTCCTTTCTTCGTTTTAAACCATCCCTCTTTCTGATTTCTTTTATTCTACACATTGCTTATGTCCAAAATCAATTACCAAATCCATCAACTTTAAAAATAGAGTCAACATCCACACTGAAAAGGGAATCCTCCTTTCACCAGTAGTAACAAAAAGCAAATGCTCGATCCAAGTGTAACAGGTTTATCCTCCATTCTTTTTATTAAGCATGGTGATGGGGACATTCTTTTCCAACAGATGGGTGTAATCTCTCATGGATGGTGTAGCCGTACATGAAAGTAGACATGATTATGGGAAACAACATTTAGTCCCTGCCTTTCTTATGCATGCGTCCTTTTTTTCTACTCTCTTTTTTTTTTTTTTTTTTGGTATCAGAATAGTGCCAAAAATAGTAATCAATTACCATTAGTACAAAATAGGAGTGCAAACATAAACAGTAGGGATGATGCAATGGTTTTAATTACTATACTATATTAGGGCCTGTTCCGTCGCAACTTTTTTAAATCTCTAACTATTTGTTAGGGATCATAATTGCTAGTTCCTACGCTGGTATGCTAGGTGGGGGGCCACCATAATGTTTGTGAGAAATCCACACCATCATGTTTTGAGAGATAATTTTAGGATCTGCCACCAAGAATGAAAGAACGAGGTGGATCCAAGATATCGTCTTAGAAATCCACACCGGATATGCCACCAAGACTGAAAGAATGAGGTGGATCCAAGGGATCATCTTAGGACACACGACTAATAATGAGGTGGATCCAAGGCAACCACACAAGAGGAAATGGTGGGGATTCAGTGACCACGGTTTGAAAACAAAGTTTCATTTGTGGTGTTTTCACTTCATCCCAGTGGGAATGACCTTATAAATGGTTTTGATGGCATATAAACATCAAGGTAGATCCCAGGAAGGTTTCAACGGCACATCTTGGTCGCATGTCCTAAAATGATCTCCCAAAATGGATGGACGATGTGGATTTCAGACAAACATGCTAGGTGGGCCCCACCTAGCATCCAACTTCCTGTGAAACACTTTCACAGGAAATCTGCGTCTGCCCTCGGATTACTGAAGTCAGATTGTAGTCCACCACCAGGGGCATGCGATCAGTGCAGGACACATTTAGGAGGTAGGGCCAACCATGGATAGGCCAATAGGGCACACATGATTGGGGTTTTTTTTACCCCACCTGCCCGTGGATGGATAGGATAATCAGTGGTAACTCATACTTTACCCATGGCCTCATTCATGGTGGGACCTTCCTCTTGGACAGTTTTGATCATCCATACATATAACCCAACTAGCATTTGATTGCAGTCTGTGGGTCACAAGACTGGGCCTCTTAACAAATGGCAATCTAATCGAGCTATGAGGAGGAAGCTTTCAAGACCCATCCTTTTTAGGCTTTATATGCTACCAACTCCAATATAAAATGCACATATAAGTTGCAGATGCTATTTTAGTGCCAAACCATTCAACTCATCCACACAAATAAGCAGTGCATTTTGAATCCAGTATGTAAGTTTTCTTATATTTCTTGTGCCAAAGACAGCTTAGGGGGGATAACACGCTCCTCACTTTTACCGTACTGCACCTAAACAACGCAATAATAGCTGTCAATCCAGCTTCACATACTCGAGCATTGGCAACTCAACCCGACTGACAGTCGGGTTGTCCACAACCCCAACTATCACATTTACTGCACCGCATCCAAATAATGTGAACTGCTGTCAAGCCAGCTTCACATACTCAAGTATTGGCATTTCAACCTGACTGTCAGTCGGGTTGTCCACAACCCCACCTATCACATTGACCATTAATCCTCACCTCATGCAGATACCGACACCCGAGCCTTCTCTCGAGGAGGCACCCGTAGCCAAGACTTCATCATGTCGTAGGCAGTGAACCCAATGGCCACTGAAGGGACAATCTACAAGGAATAAAAAATAAAATTAAAAAAAAATAATAATCAGACACGTCTAACCGATAATCAAATCAGGGACCATCACCGATAATCAAATCAGGGACCATCAACAGGGCAGTGAAATTTGCCTCATAGAAAATTGCAGTGTTGGATGCATACGCAGCCATCAGACCGAAAAGAAGCATTTGATTTCTCCTTGGCTCATTACATAGTCCAGATAAACTGACCGGTTGAGGCCCCACAAATAAACTGACCAGGCAGGGGATGACCCTGATTCAGCAGGAAACAACACCCATTGCCTCCCCAACCAAAATTTCCAGGAAATCAATGTAAAGGCAGAAATTCAATTATCATTCCGAAAACATGGTCGCATCTTTTTAGGGTGAGAACTATCAGGAAAACAAAGCTGTGGTTAAAGGATAATTTTCTTTAGTTACCTTCACATAGTTGATGCTCAGACCAGCAAACAACTGTCTCCATCCTTGCCTACGGACAATGGTGGTGAGCCCTTGCATTGTGCTTCTGAATTCGGGATCACCTTGTTGAATTGATGACTGCATACTCTGAACCTGAAATAAAATTCGAACAACTCAATCAATGATAACTGATAATGCCAAGCTTTCAGCCTAATGTTTAGAAGTTCACTCTGTAATACCTGCATCTGCCGCCTAACCACATCTAATGGGTATGTGAACGTCTGTCCAAACAGACCAGCTAAAGCTCCACAAGAAAGACGCATTGCTACAGACTTTTGGTGTTCTTCAGGGACATGGGTCTTGAGCTCCTCATATATGTAGAACTTCAGACCAGCATATGGGAGTATCCCAATGAGTGTTGGACCTGATCATAGAGGGCAAGTAGTCAAGAACATTGTAAACCATGGCAGAAGAAAGATACAGAATCTAAGGTATCATTAGGTAGGGCATGAAAACGGGTCATGGGTTCGAGTACCCCTTGTAGTGCGAGTGCACGAGTGTGTGGGGTGTGATTGCGTGAATGTGTGGGGGAGGGGTGAGTGTGTCTTTAAAAAAAAAAAAGGGTAGGGCATGAAAACAAGCACATACCCACGCCTCGATACAGACCACGTACTCCACCTTCCATATAAACACTCTTAAACACATCTTTTATCCCATGGTAAGCTGGCTGGATTTGAAAACTATTCATACCATGTCCAAAACTTCCACTTGGGCCTCTCACCTACAAAAACCAAGGACACAAAAGGTATAAAATTCCCTTGTCATTCAACCAAATAGAGCAAGAAGCACAAAAAACAACCATTGCATAAAAGTGTGCTGAGGTTTGAGTAGATTCTTAAAGAAAATAAAAGCACGATCAACATTCATGCAGGACCAGTCGATGCAATCCCTTCTAATTTCGATGTTCACCAACCATAATATACATCCTCTAGCGTACACATGCAAACACATAAATTGATGCAGAACGGGTGGTGGGTGCATGTGACATGGTGGCCCCATGTGTGCCTAGCTTGATGGGACCCATTTTGTTGCAACAAGTCAGTCAAAACACCAGTAGACTTTGAATTTGAATTTACAAGTAGTCACTGAGTTAGCCTTCCTATGCACTTGGAATGTGTGTGCGCTCTTTTAAGTTGTCATCTTCTTAGGAAGTCATAATTTGGACTCACTAAAAGAGTAAGTTATCAGTAGTGTACTTGGAAGTTGTATTAGGAGTTAATAGTTGGTGTAACCAAGGGTGGAGATGGAGAGGAAATCCTTTAATGCAGGTAATGATAGGATATATATATATATATATATATATATATATATATATATATATATATATATATATATATATATATATATATATATATATATATGAGAGAAAGAAAGAGAGAGCACGTCAAAGCAATGTTCAGACACTTATTAATTAACTCAAAACTCGGTCAAGTTGAATCAATACCAATTTCAACTATGAAGTCCAAACTGTGATTTTGTCAAATGGCAGAGTCGATGATCAAATCAACCAGGTTCTCATATAATGAGAGGGTGTACCATTGACCAATATGAGTTAAATCCAAAAAATCAAAAAGCAAATTCCCAAATCATTCATTAGCTTTGAAAATAGCTTTCGAGTGAGAACAGTAGTGGATAAAACAACAAAGATGAATGAGAACAAGAAAAAAGACCCAATGGCATGTGTCTAATACCATGGTGTGGCTTTAAATGGTATAGAACATAAAAGGTGAGATAACCAATTTGGTCACCGCAAAGGCAACATCAAAGGCAACATAAATAACAGAACTATTAACTTTTATTTCAATCTTTGGCCGTTCAATCTTTTTTTCTCCATTCTGATAATTGATAAAGCATAGAAGTGTACGGGTTTCAACAGTTGGATTTCTGAAAATAGCATTTTATTTAGTAGCATTTAAAAAACCATGGGAAAGGCCATCATTGTTGTCGTCATCGGCATCATCATCATCTCAGCTTTATCCCAACTAATTATTAAAATAAAAATAAAAATAAAAAAAAATAAAAAAAAAACATTTTCTTCAGTATAATGCTTTAAAGAAAATAAATATGTTAACTTTTCATTTGTGTTCAACTATTCACGAAACCCAACGGACTAGGAAGAGGCACAGGCATTATAGAAGTCCTTTGCATCTTTGTTGATCAGTTCCCCCATCCTTGGGCTGTCAAAAGGGAATAGTATTAAATAGACCAGCCATAATGACCTGATACCATGGAGATTAGTGTGTCTGTGTGTGCATGTCCGTGTGTGTTTTCCATTTTATCTTAATTGGTGGAGACTATTTAGGTTTTTCAAAAGGTTCACAATCTTAGTGCTTCCCGCAAGATTCTGTTTCATAGTCCATACGAAGCGCAATGAGATTGTGTACTCAAAACACAAAGGATGTGGTTTTCTCTTCCCCCTTCAACTTTTACACGTCCTACATTACCTAATTAAAAAAGCTCTCAAGATGATCTTGCAAATTATCATGCAAAGTACCTGATAAGCAAGTTTGGTTCGAGCCAAATCTAAGGGATAAGTACATAAAACTGCTGTTCCTCCAGCCGCTGAACCAGCTAAAAGATCTATAAAAGGTCCTGTTCCCAAGGCGGAATAGTTGTTCAGAATCCAACATCGATATTGCTCATATGTCATGAAGTGTAATGCTGCATATGGAACAATCCGAAGAACACTAGCACCATTTCCTCTGAAAAAAAAAAGGACACCCAAGTATTTTTTTAATGTAAGATAAAGCACTTCTCAAAAGGTAAATCAACTTTATTAGTTTCAAACTTACTTGTAGAAACCTAGAACACCCTCATTCTTCATCAACTTCTTTAAAGATTGTAGCACTCCCAGAGAATGATACCCTTCAGTTCTTGTCTGCAAATGATAAGATCAAAGAATTAGGTACATCAAGTATTATAGGATGCACCAAATAAAATCAATGAAGAAAACTGAGTCAGGAACATATGACCATATCACTAATCATAAGGTCAGTGAATTGGAAATAAATTAATTACTTCATCACTGATGAGGCTGATCATACAAAGAAATTATGGCGATAAAAATGCACAAAACATTTTCAGCATTTTTTAATATATAAATGAGTAATTTCTTGAAGGAAAGAACCCTGAAAGAACTAAATACTTCGAGATGGAAATCAGCAGTCTCTACATCTTGAGATTTATGGGCAGTGTAAAGACCAACACGAAGTCCAATGCATATATAGTTGTATGTGTGGCTCGGTAATACGAGATGTAACAGAGAAGCCTAGATTCCTTGACCCGAACCTTAGTTGGAACCAGTGTTAGTTAGTCGTATCAGAATCTTTACATGTGTATTGCTGGCTGGGGATACAGAAACATGTATCGATATTGCTGATATTATCACCGATACACGGAAATGTATCGCTGACCGAGGAAAAAATTGGGGAAACATGGGGAAAGTAGTGGAATTTCTCAATGAAACTCAAAGTGATGCTAAAATATATCAGAATCTTTACATGTTTATTGCTGGCTGGGTATACAGAAACATGTATTGATATTGCTGATATTATCACCGATACACAGAAATGTATCGCTGACTGAGGAAAAAATTGGAGAAACATGGGGAAAGTAGTGGAATTTCTCAATGAAACTCAAAGTGATGCTAAAATGTATTAGAAATCAAATAATTACAAATAGATGCAAACACAATACGTTTCCCTTTGAATGGGAGCCTAAAAACATGTAACACCAACTCAGGGAAACATGGAGAAAATGGTGGAATTTTTCAATGATACTTCAGGTGATGTTAAAATACACATATTTACATTTTTTAGAATCAAATAATAGCAAAAAAGATGCATATTTGCATGTTTAGAAATCAAGTAATAAGTTTCACTTTATGGGGGCCTAAAAGTATGTATCATTGACTCAGGAAACATTGTGAAAACATGGGGGAAATGGTGGATCCATCCATGCATGCACGTACATATATATAAACACATGCATGATCCATCAATCCATGCATGCATATATACAATGACATATACATATATATACACATAAATGATCCATCCATCCATGTATGCATGCATACACACGTCCAACCATTCATCTATGCATACATGCATACATCCATGATCCATCCATCTGTGCGCACATATAAATAGGGCTTCTAAACCCCCTTTTAACAATATTTCATTCTTTTTAGATCAAAGAATGAGAATTTTTTTCTCCCTAAATTTTTACATATTCCGTGAACTTGTGAGGTATTTTTCTTCTCGATTTCTACTTCTAATGGTGTGTTAAGGTTGTCCCATCAGACTTCCTCCAAGGCAAGTTCAGCTCAGTGTTTTCAATATTGATATTGACACATGTATTGCACCCTTGGGATACAAAAACATATCAGGTATCGCATGGAAAATATTGCATGTATCGCGTAATGTATCGCTGTTTTTAGGAAACAATGGGAAATTGGTCAAATTTTTCACTGAAATGTTATGGGATGTTAGAAAGACATTAATATACTCTTAGAACTCAAAAGATTACAAAAAAACAAGTATATATGATAAGTTTCCTTTGTGTAGGTTCTAAACATTCAGAAGCCAAATCTACGCTACAATGTACAATGCATTTATTTCAAAATATATGTTTTAAAATTATTTTTATAATTTTTATAAAATTAATTTTATTTTTAAAAATAAAATGAGTGTGGCTACCGTTAAGATCGACATACACACATAAACACATAAATATAAAGCATAAATAACATATGGTCAATGTAAATTTTTTTTTAATTTATTTTTGATATTTCTAATTAAAAGAACCAAAAATCCAAAAAGCTTCGTCAATTTGTAGATCGGTCTCCAAGCACTCTCACATGATATTTCCACACTCTAATTGTAAGTTAAATGGGTGAAATTGGAAAAAATGGATTTTCCCCAAATTCACCCAATTTTCCCAGGTTCAAAAATCGAGGATCAAAACCCATAATTGAACATGCAAAATCATAAATTACTAACTTCTTCCGCATGGGCTTCGAATGTGGTTAATCTTTCTTCTTGTAATTTTTCCCTTTTTTGTTAGGTGCGAGGCCTGCTATCTCGGTAGGTTTTCCCCTTTTTTGTTTTCTTTGGTTATCTAATGAAAATCGCAGTTAATTCTCAAAAAAAAAAAAAAAAAATCAAGGATCAAAACCCATAATTGAACGTGCAAAATCATAAATTACTAACTTCTTCCGCATATTCCAAGTAATTTAAACAAGAATAAATAGTCTCAAAAGAGCAACAACTCACTAATTGGGTTTCTAGTTCTACATGCTCTTCAATCTCGATTTTCACACCCAAGTCCCCTTTTCTCTCCATACGGATGGAAAATGATTGGACAAAATCCCCTTAACAACATAATCTCAACCAAAAAAAAAAAAAAATCAAAGAAAATCAGGTTTTTGTAGATATTTAGCAAATTTCTAAAAATTTTCAAAAGGGGACCAACACAAGTGCGATATTGTTGTTACATGCGACACCTATCGGCGATATTGGAGAACTTATAACCACGATATTTTCATAATATCACAATGTATCAATATAGCGTCGATACATTATGATATATCAAAATAGATCGATCAATATTGGCAAGTTTCCCAACTACAACCCAGTTTCGTATTGGCACTATGCGATATTGATAGCATCGGCCGATTTTTATTTATTATTTATTTTTTTTTGAAGACACAAGGTGTCCCCACCTCTTTTTGAAGTGAGACTAATCCCTGAGGATACACCCAATCACCCATAACCACGTATATCGGGTAAAGCCAAGGAGGGGAATCGAACCCTCACCTATAGGGAGCAAACCTACGGTGAAGACCATTCGCCCAAGCATTGGCCAATATTATTGATACTACAATCATTGTTTAAGCTTCCATTGTTGTCATACAAGACAGTTAAATGAACTGAGAATTTTGAGTAAATTGGAAATTTTAGTTTAGAGGATTTGTGAATTTTGAAATATTGAACTTGAGGGTCTGAAATTTTTAGGGATTTTGAAAAAAAAAAAATGTGATTTGAGATTAGTGGAAATTTACGTTTATGATTTGGGAAAATTGGAAAATTACTTTTGAGAATTGGGGGAATTAGGAAAATTGGAGATATAGGCTTTTGGGCTAAGAGAAATTGATCGATATTTTTTACATTATTGAATGATATTTTTTTTATTGAAAAGTCACTGATTATATTAATAGAAAAAAGAGAAACAAAACAGAGGATTGGCGGCTGAACCGCCAAGAGAGCGACTCAGCCTACTACACACCTAGGAACATCAAATTACAATCCTTTAATTTGTCAACATTGATCGCCCACTCAACTACTAGAAACCTAGCTCTAGAAGCGATGGAATCCGATGAATTTGAAGTCCCCTTGAAGCATCTACCATTTCTTTCTTCCCACACTGCCCACCAAACAGCAAGAAGACTCATTTCTCTTCCCACACTCAGCCTACTCCCTAGCTTGAATGATATTGACTTTTGTTGATTAAAAAATATGTATCTAAATAATTAAATATTAACAAAAATGATATGTGACTAGAATCTGCAAGCATGTGCCTAGGCACACCTAGGCATTTTGGACACTCCAAGGGAAGATTTTAACACCTTTTAACTAGACTGCCTCAGGCACCACTTTGCAATCGCACGCTTGCCCCGCTTCTTACTAGTATAGACTTCCTAACATTTCATATTAGACACCTCCATTCCAACTCACAAATCCACTCCCGCTCATGCTTGTTGTGACTAAACTCCATACAAGGAGCGATTGTAGTATCGAGAGTCTCAACCGATACAATTGATGTCACACAATACCAATACGAAATTGGGCTATAGTTAGAAAAATTCCCGGTATCAGTCAATATATCGTGATATATTGCAATGTATCGATGATATATCGATACATTACAATATTCTAAAAATATTGTTGTTATAAGTTCCCTAATATCAATGATACATATCGCATGTATTGACGTTAATGCACTTGTTTCGGTCCCCTTACGAAAAAAAAATCACAAAAAACTACAAACAAAAACAAAAACAAACAAACAAACAAAAAAAACCAAATTTCCCTTAAATTTTTCGGATGAATTATGTTGTTAAAGAGATTTCGACCAATCATTTTCACTTGTTTGGAAAGAAAATGAGATTTGGGTGCAGAAATTGAAATTGGAGAGTGAGTGATACCAAAAACTCAATCGATGAGTTTTTGCTAATATAAATTGTTCTCTTATTTAAATTGCTTGGATTTTGTGGAATGCAATTAGTAATCCATGATTTTGCATGTTTCACATGCTAAATCATGGATTTTTACCTTATTTTTTGAATTTAAGGAAAGTGAAATTTTTAGAGAAAATCCGCAATTTTCTTGATTTCACCCATTTAACTTACAAATAGTGTAGAAAAATCATGTGAGAGTGCTTGAAGGCTAATCTACAAATTGACAAAGCTTTTTTGAATTTTGAAAAAATATATATATTTTTTAATTATAAATATCAAAAAATTAAATAAATAAATATTTGAAAAAAATTACATTGACCAGATGTTATTTATGCCTTATATTTATTTATTTACAAGTGTATGTTGATTATAACATAAGCCACACTCATTTATTTATTTTCAAAAATAAATTTAATTTTAAATATAATATTTTTAAAATAAACACATTGTACATTGTAGGACAAATTTGGCTTTTGAATATATCGGTTGTGTTTTCATACATATTTTCTATGATTGAAATTATATCGATTGATTTTAAATATAGTTGTATCACTTCTATTAAACAGCGCATAGTTTAGAACCCTATGTAAAGGAAACTTATCATGTATACTTGTTTTTAAGTTGTGTATTAATGTCTTTTTTAACATCCTCTGAAGTTTCATTGAAAAATTCAAGCAATTTCCCAATGTTTTCCAAAAACAATAATACATTAGATATTTCTCATGTGATACTAACCCAGTATGTTTCCGTATCCCAAGGGTGCAATACGTGCATCAATACTGATACTGAAAACATTGCATTCCAATACAACATATCTATACTCAGGTATCTAAAATATAATGAAGAAGTCAAGACTCCTCGGTCCAAATCTTTTACAATCTTACAGGAACCATATGCCCAAGGGGAAGCTCCTGCTCCAACTTCTTGGTAATTTGAAACAAGTTCTCTTCTGTTCCCACATGCAAATATGCTCTTGCTCACCAATGTTCTTGAAATCGTTATCACACGTAATATGGCTTGAATAGTATGGAGACACAAACCATATTGTAAATCGTAAGATTTTTTTCTGATTTTCTTAAGTATCGAAAAATATATATAAATACATTAGAAAAAATTAAAAACTTGTCAATCATCCATTTCCCATCAATGTGCACCAAGAAATACATGTCATGATGTTTGGCAATTGAAACTTGTATAAGGCATGCATTATGTGATAATGTTAACAGATTATTGTCTTTCCTTTATGTTTTGTGTTCAAGAACTTTGAAGTACAAGAGTCTTTTAATAAATTTACCAGTTTGAACGTACAATCACATTGGAAAAAGTGGCATTTGATTCTATTGATCAAAGAAAAAGATATAATAATGATGTCTTTGTTTTGGTTTTACGAATATCAAAATCTCCAAATCTTCTCTCTTAAAAGACTAAATGAGGATTTTTAATAGTGGAGGACCTTTTATATGTCTTAAAAGCATAAGGGTAAAAGACGAGAAGAAGAAAAATTACACACAAAAAAAAAAAAAAAAGTGAAAATTTTGGTATTTTTATATAAACTGGGCCCCTTTACACAATACACATTTACCTTATGATTCGCATGATTTGATATGTTAAGCATACGATTCAATACAATTCATACACTTTGGTTAGATTTTTTTGGGATATGCGATTTGAACCCACGATTATCATGTGGTGTGCAATACGTTATGAATCAAATCACACGATTTCGACAACATTGCTGCTCACGCTTATGCAACCAAAGTCCAAATCTCATGATGCCTATCCCAATCACCAGGAATGAAAATACCCTTGCTCTCCTCTTGTTGAAAAACCATGAACTCTTCAAAGATTTCCTAAACAAACCTTCCCAACATCTCATAGCCCATGATGCTCAATCAATAGGAAAAATCTGAAATAGCCACCAAAAAAAAAAAGCTTTTCAAACAAATAGCCAAAAATTACATTCACAAACCGAATGATCAACAAAAATAAGCTTCTACTATTTCCAAACCCTCTTTTTTACTTTTTATTTTTTAGAAAGATGTACTATTTCCAGACCTCAAAAGGGAGATGAACACAGAGAACACCAATTTCAATTATGCAAAATGGTTGATCTAGCTACTTTCAACCACCTTGGCTAACCTTTTTCTCAACTACAAGCATCGCACATAGAAACAAAAAAAATAATAATAATAAATTATTATTATTAATATAATCAAAAGATGCCTCACATACTCCACTCTTGAAAGAAAGCCAACTGGTCAGTCCTATACAAATAATTATTTATTTTTATTTTTTTGGAAGTAAAACAAATTAAGAAATTCACTAAAACTAAAGCAAACTTCCAATAAAATTGGAAAGCAAATATAACTCAAAAGAAACCCATTATAAAGTGGAAAGCTATCACCAATAAGATAATAGGAAACTATCTTAAACAAGAGATGCTAAATTGGAGGTTTGAAGTAAAGTTTTGTAGTCTAAAGTCTTAAAGATTGGTAGAGTAAAAGGGGTACTTGAATTGCACTTTCTTAAGAAGAGTTGCAAAGGCAAGGATTTAGTTCAAATTGATCAAGGTATTCCTCAAAGGGATGTATTCCATTAACCCGGTTCTACTGTTCCAAAGCATGGGGCAATTCATGAGGATGTTTCCAATAGAATTAGAGATTGTGGATAAGGTGGAGATGTGCCTATAGTGTTGTGTAATCATCACATGCATATGAAACTCGAGGGAGATTTTTATAAGACAGCTATTAGACCTACTACACTATACAGGGCAGGGTGTTGGACTGTTAAAAAGAAGCATGGCCAGACATTGAGTGTTACAGAGATGAGGATGCTGAAATGGATGCTTGGATCGAAAAGATGGAATCAAGAAGGGGGTCATCTGAAGCAGCTTAGGAGTAGTCTTCACAGGAAATTAAAAAACGGAGAGCAGATTTATAATGGGCTCATCCAAAGCAACCTAGGAATAGCCTTGAAAGGACATAAAATAATCAGAGCAGATCGAGATGGTTCGGTGGCATGCAACAAAGACTAGACACAGCTCCAACAAGGAGGAGAACAATGATTAGGGTTGAAGAGTCTGAAAATAGTTTTGATAGGAGATAAAATAATTAGAGCAGATTGAGATGGTTCTTGTTAGTGCACTGATTTGTGCATCCTGTTTGTCAATCACGCAAGTCCATGTGTCATGTAGTTAGTTGAGCCTTTGGAAGCTAAAGACTGAAGACACAAGAAGACGAGCATCAAGGAACTAAGAACGGGTTAATGAGGTGCACTGATGACCCTAACCCTTGACCCGAAAGAACTGTTGAACCTCTAGATGATCTTAGCTTAATAGGTAAACCTTGTTGATCATCCCTTAGCCTTAGGAACCTAATTGGAACATGATAAGTAAGGCTAGAAGAGGTGCGAAGCTGCAATGAAAACATATGCCCAAAACAACAGTTTTCGAGTGATACTCGATTGCATCAAGCAAACCTTGAGGGGTCTTCAATGGCATCGAAGATCCCTTCAATGGCATCAAACAGGAAGTCAGATATCTCCAACAAGAAATGATCATACTATCCGATTTTCTCGATGACGTCGAGGTCTCCTTCAATGGCATCAAAGACTACTTGATGTCATCGAAATGTAACTCATATATGTCCAGCAAGAATTAATCATATTATTTGATTTTTCTCAATGGCATCGAGAACCTTTCGATGGCATCGACAGAGCCGTTATCTGCCCATTTTCCGACCGTTGAAACTCAAACTTCTTATAATGGGCATTCGATTCTTAGGCATTTTGATGGGGTCTTGGTACAATAGAAGCTTAAGATATTCCATGATCATATCCCTTATCCCAAGCCTCTAAATCAATGAGTTCTAAGTCATCTTCCTTGAGATTAACACTCTAACGAGGATTTCAACCTCCACCTTAAAGATGTGCTTGAACTCCTTTTTTCTAGATATTAGATTCAACCTCTATAGACATATCATTGTCTAAATACTCTAGAAGACCCATCTAGGTGAATTCCCTAGGAAATACAACTTCACCTTAGTCACCTCAAAGGAGATTCAACCAACCTCCCATCACCTTAGTCACCTCAAAGGAGATTCAACCAACCTCCCATCACCTTAGTCACCTCAAAGGAGCACTACATACAAGGTGTTTGATCTTGGAGATGGAGCATTCACAAAGTATCGGCATAATGATCGGGGGAGCAAATAGGAACTGATTAAAGTATGGGAGAGAATGAGGCAATGCTACAAAAGGAGCTCAATTCGACAAGTAAGTTGACAAGTGTAAGAGTTTGTATACTCTTTCCTCATGTAAGATTGAAGGTAAGAGTTTGTGACCCAAACTCGACTAGGTTCTTGTGTAGGGCATTGGCTCTTGTGTAGAACCTACATCCAGGTTCTTGTGTAGGACCTTGGCTCTTATGTAGGGCTTAAAATTTAGGTTCTTGTGTAGGACCTTGAATCCTATGTAGGGCCCAAATCAAGGCCTTGTGTAGGCCACCGGACACGGGTGCGTTCGTGTTAATGCCCATGGGAGCCTCCGACGGGAGTAAACGTGGGTCCTTGGACTAAAACCGTAATTGTTGATTAGCCTATGGAAAACCAACTAAAGTCTCTTGCGGGAGCCTCCGACAAGAGTGTATGTCAGTAGGTTCTCGTGTAGAATAGAGGTTTGTAGCGAGCCTATAGAAAACTACATAAAGTCTCTTGCAGGAGCCCTTCCTTGTATAGGATTGTAAAAGTTAGAGGTTAACTTGATTTAAAACCTCCGATAGTGAAATCTGGTATACTCTAGGATATAGCCTTCATTCCTTAGCTCTGTCAAGCTTTCGCACACGCAACCGTGTTAATTTCATTACACCACGGGTGAATTTTCAATTACATGACACGCAATAAAGACTAGAGACGGCTCTAGTAAGTAGGAGAACGATGATTAAGATTAAAGAGTATGAAAAGATGATGAGAGGAAGACCAAAAAGAACTTAGATTGAGGGGGTGAGAAGGGATTTAAAGGCTTGTTCACATATTGAGGGGCATGCCTTAAATAGGATTGATTGGTGGAATTAGTAAAGAAACCCAAATAGCCAGGAAAAGGTTTTGATGATGCCGACGACGATGATGATCTTAAACAATTGCGCGATGCCGATATTTCAAACATTGGTCTAAGGCAATCACAAGACGAAATCAATATTAATGTCTTCCCATGGGGCATCTGGCATAGGTAACGGCATATAAATTCCAGTATTCTGCTTGCTACCTTTTACCCAGTTGACACGCTCAACATTGACGAACAACGATCCCAACATCTTTCCTCGAACCTGGCCAGTAGAAACGGTCCTCGACCAAAGCTGTCGTTTTATCGATACCAAAGTGACCACCGAAGCTACCTGAATGAAACTCCTCATGTAACAAGCTCTCGCATGGAACTCTTAGGAAGACACAACCTCATATCGACAAATAAGTACCCATCTTGGGTACTCAGTGACTGCACCGGAAATTACTGTTGAAAATATCTTTCCAAAATCATCATCTGCAGCATAGTCCCAATTAATTTCTTCAAACCCAACAACGGAAACTAGTAAGGTAGATAATAGGTGTGATTTTCAGCTGAGGGTGTTTGCTACCTTTTTTTCAATATCAATGTGATGTTTTAGGTTGAATGTAAACTCCTAAAGATAAGCACTAAACTTAGCATGCCTAACACTCAACTTCTTTTGAGAATTTAAGTAACGTATTGCCTCGTAATCAAAATAAACAAAAAAATTCCGATGAATAAGGTAATGAAGCCAGTGCTTCAAAGCTTGTACAATAGCATAAAACTCCACATCATATGTATAATACTTCTTTTATGCCTCATCAAGTTTCTCACTGAAAAAGGCCAACAGATGTCCTTCTGGCTAAGGACACCTATTATGCCTATGTGAGATGCATCACAGGCAACTTCAAACACCTTTTTGAAATTCGGAAGTGTAAGAACTAGAGCTTCTGTCATTTTTTGCTTGATTTCTTGAAATGCCTTTATTGTTGCTTTAATCCACTCAAATGGATTGGACTTCAAACATTCGGTAGTTGGCGCCATGATGGAACTAAAGTTCCTAATAAACCTTCGATAAAACATCACAAGCCCATGAAAACTGTGAACGTCATAAATGTTTATGGGAGTAGACCATTGAACAATGGCCCTTATCTTTTTTGAATTAGCCTTCACACCTTTTGTTAAAACAATGAACCCTAAAAAAACCACGCAAGAACTCATGAAAGTACACTTCTTCAAATTGATGTAGAGTTTCTCATAGCACAGTACTCTCGTCACTTAGAGAAGATGGTCTAAATGATGTTCTCGTGAACAGCTATAGATAAGGATATCATCGAAGTACACGACAACAAACATGCCAATGAATGGCTATAGAATTTGCATCATCACCCGCATGAATGTAACAGCCCACACCTACACTATATGATATTGTCCGCTCTGGGCACAGCCCGCACGGTTTTGTTCTCGGGGTTTTCCCTAAAAGGCCTCATACAATGTAGGGTGACAACTCCACATATAACCACCACAACTTCAGACAACTCTTCCGATGTGAGACAAGTTACGTAACAGTCAACTGCAACAGTAGCTCGCCCAGGCCCTCAGGCCCTGCTCACATCATGCCCGCCCACATTGAAGCAGTGACCGGGGCATCACATTATCCCCCACCGAGGGCACAACCATCCTCGGCTCTGATACCATTTATAACAGCCCACACCCACACTGTATGATATTGTTCGCTCTGGGCACTGCCCGCACGGTTTTGTTATCGGGGTTTCCTCCAAAAGGCCTCAGACAGTATAGGGTGACAACTCCACATATAACCACCACAACTTCAGACAACTCTTCCGATGTGGGACAAGTTACGCTACAGTCAATTGCAACAGTAGCTCGCCCAGCACGGTAGCTTGCCCAAGCCCTCAGGCCCCATCCACATCGCGCCCGCCCACATTGAAGCAGTGACCGGGGTGTCACAATGAACATGCTAGATGCGTTCGTCAAGACGAATGGCATAACTAGCCATTCATACAATCCATTTTTTGTCTTGAAAGCGGTTTTCCATTCATCTCAGGACAAATTCTTACCTAGTGATACCCGCTTCAAAAGTCAATCTTGGAAAAGATTATAGCATTCACCAACATGTCATTTAGGCACGGAATGGGAAAGCAATACTTTATTGTTATCTTGTTAATGGCACAACTGTCAACACACATTCGCTAGTTGTCATCCTTCTTTGGTGTCAACAACGCTGGCATGGAACATGGGTTGAGATTATCACGAATGAAGCCTTTTGTTAACAATTCTTCCACCTGTCGACAAAGTTCTGCATACTCTGTCAAATTGATTCGGTATGCTGGAAAATTTAGTAATGGGGCTCCAGGTACCAAATCAAATCCGTGCTAAATGTCACACATGGGTGAAAGCTCACTTTGTAATCCATCAGGGACCAAATCCTGAAATTGGGAAAGAATGTCCTAAATCTCAGGTGGTTGAACAGCAACATTACCAGCTGGATTGGTCTTGCATCCTACTAGAGCATACATGATTCCACGTTCACGACTCTCCTCCACGAATCGGGTCATACTCAACACTATGGAAGTCAACTTTGCCTCTTCAAATTTGTCATCCTTCATAGGGTTAAGAATAATGGGCTTTCCTTCATATATAAAGTTGTACATGTTCTTACGACCCTTATGAGTCACATCCCTATCAAATATCCATGGGCGCTCCAGTAATATATGTGTGACCTTCATTAGAATGATGTCACACCAAAGCGATTTTTCATAAGGATCCAAAGAGAAGTTTACTAAGCACCTCTTAGTCATAGGGATGAACGTATCATGCACCCACGCAATCTTGTATGGCTTGGAATGCGTTTGAGGTTTTAAGTTCAACTTGTCTACCATAAACGTGTCATTCACCCACCTGCACTTTTCGGGCCATCTAATATGCCTTGTCTACGCTGTTGAGCAGAACAGTTACCAATTCTCTTTTAATCTCGAACCGTAGCTCATTGCAATAACGCGCCACTTGTTCTCTTCCAGTTTTTGTTAGGTGACACAAAATGACCAAGTCATAAAAACACTATGCGTACTCCTCCAAGGTCAGATTCTCCTGCAAAAGCATGAGAAACTCTTGAAAAGAAGTCGTCTCATAATCCAGTGGCAGAAACCTTCGCTTCAATCTTGCCTTCATTTCTTCCCAATTGCTCACAGGAGGAAGGCCACACCGTTGTAGATCTTCTTCAATGGTGTACCACCAGTCTTGTGCTACATCTTTAAGTTTCAAGGCAGTAAAACGTAACTTAACAATTTCTTCCATTTCATACCAACAAAAATATCACTTCATTGACTTCAGCTAGTCATTGAACACCTTGGGATCCAAATTACCATTGTAATTTGGAATATCAATATGGACATGCTTGGCAAGATCCAAAGTGTGAATATTCATTCCTCCTTCAAGATAAATTGGATGGTCCCGTCAGAGGTTGTCCATCCCTCTGGCTCCCAGTTGCGCATAACGATGTTGTTGGGTCCCATAGCCAAGCTCATATTCTTCTTCTTGGAATTATCATTCCAGACAGGATGCCTTGAGTTAACATTTCCGAATTCCAATTCTCCGTCAAGGTCATCCATAGAAGTTTGGCGGTCTGGATTGATTCCCTTGTTTGCGTTTTCAAGAACAATAATATGTCCATACAAAGCATTCACTCTGGCTATGGAACGAGCCTCTAAATCATCCACCTGTTTTGCGATCAAATTGACCACTTGTTGCTAGAGCTGGGCAATCTTGACCCGATCCGATGGATCCGACCCGATCCGACGGCTTAGATCGGTGCGGATCGAGTAGGTCATGCTAGATCCGAAAGCTTTTCGGGTCGAGTTCGGATCCATGCCTACCCGGACCGATCCGATCCGGAATCCGATCCGACTGGATCGGATTCGATCCAACCTGACCCGATCTGGATGTATGTGTTTCGTTCATTCCGTTCATCCATTTTTAAATCTCAGGTGGACCACACCACATGAAAACAATAACGGTTGGATATCCACCAATAAAATCCTCCTAAGGCCTACTATACTGTTTATTTGACATCCAATCTGTTGATTAGGTCATACAGTCCCAGATGAAGAGAAAAAACAAAGATCAGCTTAATCCAAAACTTTTATGGCCCTCAAAATATTTTTAATGGTCTACTCTCATTCAACACTGTTTCCTGTAATGTGGTCCACTTGAGATTTGGATATATCTCATTTTTAGACTCATACTGTAAAATGAACTGTAAAAATATATGGACGGCATGGATGAAACACATACATCATGGTGGGGCCCACATACCACCGACCATGTCACAGGGAGTAGCCAGTCCGTTTCCATCTCCATGATGTCTATCTAACATCCAACTCTATCTGCTATAGGTAGTATAGGTACGTGTCGTGCGAAGACGAGCACTGACGCTCCTCGAGCTCCGAGTTGTACGAACGGTTCAAAGGATATCAAAGTTACATGGCCCACAATGATGTATTTATTATGTCTACACCGTTTATATATTTTTAGATATCATTATAGAGCATTATCAAAAAAATAAATAATATCCAAAGATCATCTGGACCACACCACAAATAGTAGCAGAGAATGATTTTCACCGTTAAACAATTTGTGTAGTCCCCACGATGGTTAGATCTGTCTTATTTTTCATCTCAAGCCTTAAGACAAGCTTGCCAACTAGATGGACGGTTTGGATATAACACATACCCCATTATCAGACCCACAGAATTTATATACAACAAGTCAGTCACGTGCTTGCGTGAGAAAGACGGCACTGCACTTTCGTGCAATGCACGTCAACACTGGTGAAAGCACCGATGAAATCAGATTGCATACTGAGACTCGGTACACTTTTATCGTACTGAGCAAACTTAGTTGGGCCCACTGTGAATTTATGTGGTTTATCTACACCGTCCATCCATTTTTACTGCTAATTTTAGGGGTTGATTCCAAAATTGAAGTAAATCCAAAGCTCAAGTGGACCATTACACAAGAAATAGTGTGGAATAATGATTTCCACCATTGAAGCCTTCCTTGGGTCCAAAGTAATTTTTATTTGTCATCCAACCTGTTCATAAGATCACAAAGACATGGATGAAGAGAAACCACAAACATCAGCTTGATCCAAAACTTCTTTGGCCTCCAAAAAATTTTCAATGGTAGAGATTCAATCAAACTATTTCTTGTGATGTGGTCCACTTGAGATTTTAATTTGCTTCGTTTTTGGGATCAAGCCTTAAAATTATCTATTAACATGGATTAACGGAGTGGATAAAATAAATAAATAACAGTGACCCCACACAGTTTACTCAGTACGCTAAGGGTACTGAGTTACTCAGTACGCAATCCGCTTCCAGCACCGATACAGTTTTTTAAGAGTCATGTGGGGCCCACCTTAATGTATATGTTTTATCTAAACCGTTCATCCATTTTGACATAACATTTTAGGCCTTGAACATAAAAATGCGATATATTGAAGGTTGAAGTGGACCACACCACATGAAACCGTTGAATTAAGTTCAAACGATCCGAATCATACCCAACCCGATCCGACTCAATTTTTTTGACCGAGTCGGACTCGGTTCGGGTCAGGCCAACCATGCATTGGATCGGTCCGAGTCAGGTGACCCAGACTCGGTTCTGGATCGGATCGGATCGAGTTATACCCAATCCGATCCAATCCGGACCGATGCCCGGCTCTACTTGTTGCAAGGTTGTGACAATATCATCTTGAGGTTGTGTAGTCATCTCAGGATTGTAAATTGTCCCTCTTCTAGCATGGCACATAAGACAACAGGCTTTCGCAAAGCATGCAATAAGTTTTCTTCTTCTTCTTCTTCTCTCTGTCTCTTTTTTTTTTGGTAAGGAAAGAGGGAAAGGGCAAGGAATCGATGGGTTGGAACGGGATTAGAATGTGGTGGGGTTGGAAGACTTTTTTTTGTACAGGTATGGTTTAAGGTTTGGTGATTTTGAGATGGGAAAAGGAAAGAAAAGAATATGGAAGATTACGGATGGATGAAGGAGAAAGATGAAAGGTTGGATTGAGATGAGAAAATTACATTATTATAGTTTTCCCATGAGCAGAACTTGCTCTGATACCAATTTTTGAAGCAAATCCTGAAAGAAGAGCAAATGGATTAATAAGAAAACAAAGAGATTGCAGGAAAGACCCAACAATCATCTAGCCAAATGCTAGAGATCACGAATGCAAGACTATGAGCAAGCCCAACAGTCTTCTAGTCTTGAACTAGAGATCACTTTCCACCCTTAAATAGCTACTGTAGAGAAAATAAGATAATATCAATCAACTTGTCTTTTTTACATATGCCATAAGGCCTTATTTATAATCAAACCTTACAATGTGTAATAAAGGCTATGGAATCTAAAAATATGAGAAAATAGGAAAACACCTAAAAATAACAAAGCATTGTAATTAAGAATGTGCCTAAATAAGAAGATAAGAAAAATCTAAAATTATTCCCTAAAAGAGGAAATTTCCTAATCTAGATATTTGAAAGAAAGGAAAATAGTGATGGGCTAAAAAGGAAAGGTGGTCCTTTTCTTGTACACGTGGGGAGTGCAGAGTGTGGACATATGGAATGTGGAGTGATTGCATCAAAATCCCAGCTTTTTAGGGATCAGTGGGATACGGATTATATTTGATTGGTTAATATTTTGTATGTATTGCTTTTTTGGAGATATCCAAATCTTGGATAGATCCATGGTTTTTCTTATATACATAGATGTAATAAAATAAAAAAGTACAGATTTTTTATTTTTTTTTTGAAAGATTAATTCAGTATCGTCCCTGCTGGAGTAAGGAGCATATGGGGCTGTCATTTCTTTATCCATATATATAAATAATCAAACAAAATATTTCCGATACATTCAAAAAAATTCTCCATTCAACAGAAATTACCAAAAATAAAACAGCTAAGCATACTCCAATCAATAATAAACGCCACAAAAAATCAAGAAAAAATAAAAAACAAAATTGGGCTGACCTGCAAAAGAATCTTGATCCGCTCCAATGGAGCAACCACCGTCTTTGCGAACGCCCCTGCCGTCCCTCCAGCAATCAGCTCCTTAACATAAACCGGCAAGCAATCAACGAAGCAAACCTCCCCACGAGCCGACGACCCGTCAACGAATTCCGCCACGTTGGTCGTCAGCGTCGATCCTTGCGAGGAGCCCATCTCGATCCCCTCTCACCCCAAAATTAAAAAATTTAAAAAAAAAAAAAAAAAACTCAAAAAAAAAAAAAAGAAAAAACCCGAAAGTACCAAAGAAAGACCTGATTACCAAATTACCCCGCCTGCAACATGGCAAACTCCTTATCCCATCGATCTCTCGGCAGACAAAAGGAGAAGCCTTTCTGCTGAAAGGGCAGATACAGGAGCTTGAGAATGCTTAGAAACCGGTATAGTTTCTTCGCATTTCGATCTATCGTGAAGATGATAAGATACATCAACAGACGAGAAAGAAAGATGAAATCCGACCAACAGATCAAAAACCCCTCAAGAGAAAGATCGTTCCCATGGATCTAGATAGATTTCACCAATGGCCATTTGAAATCACAACCGAGAAAATCAAGGAATCAAAGTATCTGATGAAGATGTGGGTGTGCTTGAGGAAAAAGCCAACCAGGAGTGCGTAAGATAAGGAGGGATGCGCACGGTATTGTTTTGCAGAGAGGAGAAGGAAGCTCTTCTTTCTTTTATTTCCTTCTTTTTTTTTGTCCTTCTTAGCTTCCCCCGTTTGGCTCCTCCGAAGTCTTTGTTGTTTGCTGAGGCTTGCAAAAGGAATTTTAATAAAATGAAATATTTATTAGAGAAACGCCCGGGCTTCGAGGAGATTTCGAAGGTGCGGTCCTTTTCCATCCAACGAGTATGAACGAAAAAAGTCGTCCAAACTATCTCCCGTTTTCACATGGCCGTGTGCGGATCACCGTCCAGGATATCATTTATTGGACGATCTTACGTTTCTGATAGTTAACGGACGGTTAGAAAGGAAAATAGTAAGTGCGGGATCAGGTATTTGGATGACCCAGATTGCACCCGCTACTGGTCGGTGCTGCGTGGGCCCACCATGATTATGTGTTTTCCATTACCCTGGTTTGTGTGACCCAACTAATAAGTTAAATGGAAGATAAACATTACGGTGGGCTAAATAAGTTTTTCACGGTGATCAAATAATCACCGTTGTTTTCACTAGAGGTATATACTGAGTTGAACCAAGTCGACCTTGCACCACCCGACTCGGCTCCACTAGCTCGCCTCAGCTCAAGTTTAGTGGCAACTCGATCTGTGAGCTTGATTGGCCAGCGAGGCTTGGTTCGGCCAACTCTAGCCAATTTACCCTAGGATTAAACTTGTGTGGCATTTTCACAAACTCATAGAGTGTACTTTTAATTTTTAATATATGTAAAATAGCCAATGCTGTTCAAAGGTATTTCATCAAACATCTTATAGACAACATCAAAATTAAAAACATATATATATATATATGTTTATTTCATATACATATCTACCTTGTCACTGGTTGATACTTCGTTGAGTTATTTTAACCCAGTTATTGAACTGAGTCAATCTGAGTTCATTTTGAATTGGGGTTCAGTCTGAGTTAAGTCGAGCTCAGGCAAGCTCAAACTCGGTTTAAAAATTTTTCAAGTTCAAAGGATTATCTCGACTATGCTGGAACCCAGCCTTAGTAATGTCAATTTGTATACCGCTCAGATATTGAATCCGAGTACTTTACAAAGTGAGCTAACTGAGCCAACTCGGTTTGTGTACAGCTCTAGCTTTTACCTAATATCTGAATCTGCCTTATTTTTGAGCTGACGCACCAAAATGACCTGAAAAAATGGATGAACGGTACAGGATAAAACACATGCATCGTGGTGGGCCCACGGAGCGCCGATCAATAGCTACGTCTTCTAGATGGAATCCGTCGTGGCCGGCGGTGATTGGTAACGTTGATTGGTACAACGCAGCAGACATTCCGAAAATATCTGACCGGAATCTTCTGCGGCTCTGCCGCCCTGTTTTAGTAGCGCGTAAAACACCGTAGCTATGTTGGGCCCACTGCATGGTATATGTAACATACACTCCGGCCATCGGGCTCTATGCTCGATTCTCGGCCATGGGGAAAATACTAACCGAGATCCACGACTCGGGTGGGCCACACCACTGGAAACAATGGGGATGGGATGCCAACCGTAGGTTTACATGTGGTGCCACGATTGTGTGCATCGTTCATCAAACCCGTTAATCTAGTGTAAATCACCAGGATGAAGTGTAGGTATGGGATTATCCTGATCCAAAACTCAGTCGAGCCACACCTCTTGAACTTGGAGATTTTATGAGCAAGTTTACATTTTTCTCATTGGTGTGGCCCATCAGAGATTTCTATATGGATAATATTTTATTTTTACGGTTCAAATAAGTATTTTCACCTTATGGATGGAGTGGATTTACATATATAATTAAAAAAAGTGCTGTAGACGATTCCAGTCCGAAGATCTAACCATCCGATTGTACCAACGTTAATTTTGGACCATTGCGTATAATTGTCAACTTGCAAGGCAACACTAGATGGCTGGGATCATCTGATAGTGGAGCTGGGTCATGCCTCAACCCCATGCTGGGGCCCACAGGATGAATCATTTGGATTAACAAATAGTTGGATCATCCATTCCATCGTTTGGATGATCAAATTATCAAGATTGAATATAGGATATTGTAGATCACTGCCATGTGGATACATTTTCTAAAGTATAATGCTATTCTTATCTTTGAGTGAGCCACATCAGTCCAAAAGATATGGACGGTCCATGTTACACCAAAAGCAGTGCAGTACAGGGCCGCCCTAACTTCCCCGACTTCAGCGCGTGACTTGCGGAATACTCGGATGTACGCGAACTGGGTTTCACGCACTTCCCGTAACCTTAAGCTCTGTGGGGCCACTGGAATATCCGTGTGACATTCAATCCGTCCATCAGCTTTGCAAGCTTATGTTAAGATGAACTTAAAAATGGCAGATAAAAATTCAAGTGGGACACATCGTAGGAAACGGTGGGGATTGAACGGCGAACATTGAAACCTTCTCAAGAGCCGCGTAAGTTTTAGATGAGGCAGTTTTAAAAGAGAGCTGTTACACTCGAAAGGCAGCATGGTTTAAATTGGACGGGACCTTACTGTAAAGGTGGAAGCTATTTGGGGCCAATTACCACGTCCCGTGACATCCACTCCATCCATCCGTTTGGTCATTCCATGATAAAACCAGAGCCCAAAAATGAAGAAGATCTTAAGTTGACCACGCCACGTAGGTGGAAAATGCTAACCGTTGAAACCTTCCTGAAGGTGGATGAACGGAAGCACACGTATCAGCTGCATACAAAACTTTCGTGACCTGTGAAGGTTTCCATGGTGGGCGTTCAATCCTGTGTGGTGGATCACTTGAGATTTGGATCTGATTTTTTTTAGAGGCCCACTTATTAAGATGAGTTAGCCAAACTGATGAACAGAGTGGATATCACCCGGACACTATGATAGGCCCCACAGTGACTCCCTCCCACGTCGTACGTGCGGCGTGATAAACGTTGATGGGTCACGTTATATTTTCCAACCGATGCTTGACTTTCGGTAGAACAATCGAGGATGACGTAGGTAATAAAGACGATGGAGATTCCACCAACAGATCGAGTGGTCATGATATCTCTCTTGCCGATCGAACGGTTCAGATTGTCACATTTGTCAAATAACGGTGTTGATGAAGTGGACACGTTAGGATAGAAAGCAATCAGTCATGTGATTTTCCTGATTTTCTTATTGAGCACGGGATGTCACGACTAATAAAGCATTTTGGACACGTTATGACTAGGACGCGGAATGCGTCCTACCCCGGCCCGGACGGTAATCCGTCCGGGCAGGGCTCAGGAACCCACCGTGATGTGATAATTTTATCCACGCCGTTGTGATTTTCTCTCAAATCATTTTAAGGTACGACACAAAAAAATACCCACGCAAAAGGCTTAAATGGACCATAAATTGGGGATTAAAAGTTCACCATTAAAAACTTCTTAAGAGCTGGAGAAGTTCCGGATCAAGCTGATATTCATGTTTTCGCTTCATCCATGTCTACAAGACCTTATGAATAGGTTGTATAGTAAAAAAAACATCACGGTGGCCCTTAGAAATGTTTCAACGGTGAGTGTCATATCATTGCAGCTTCCTTTGGTGTGGTCCACTGGATCTGTGAACCTACTTCATTTTTTATCTCATACCTTAAAATGATTGGAGAGAAACTCTCTACGGCGTGGATAAAATTATTACATCACGGTGGGTCCCAGAGAGCCCTGCCCGGACGGATTGCTGTTGGGGCGGGGGTAGGACGCAATCCGCGTCCGTTATGACTAAGAGAGTTCAATTCTAGCCCTAAGTGGCCAAATGCCGAGGTGATCCGCACGAGTACACATGTGCGAGATCTCGTTCATCAGATGGAGCCCATCACATCATGCGTTGGCCCCGAAGATCAGGCCTTTTCCTTCATAAGGTGGGGCCATATTTGCATGGTTGGATATATTACGAGCAACGATCTGTGAGCGGAACAGCCTGATTTTCTGACCAGCGCATGCTCATGGTGGGCCCCACCTGTGACCGAAATCATCTGCAACCCCTGTTTTACGCAGCACGTAAAACACCTGACCTCTTTGACACGACCGTGTTGTATATGTGAATCCACTCCGTCCATCAGGCATGCTTCTTTAAGGTAGCTTTGAAATCAAAAATCTTTCAGATTCCCAACTCAGGTGGGCCACACCACAGAGAATAATGGGGATGGGACGTCAACCATAGATATGATTGTGTGTGGGGACACCATCGTGTGTATCTTTCATCAAACCGGTACATTACGTGTGAATCATCGGGATGAGCAAAATGTAATAAAAAAACCTTTGATCAAAAATTCAGGTGGGCCACAACACGTGAACGTAGAAGTATTGGGCACAAATTTACATTCCTCTCATTGGCGTGGCTAATATGAGAATTTCATCCAGCTGATCTTTTGTATGTCTGGTAAAAATTACGGTTAATACCTGATGAACGGAATGGATTTCACGTATACAACATGGTGGCCCTAAAGAACTTGAAGGGTTTTCCCGCTGCATAACACGGAAGTGGATTGTGTCCTGCCCCCGCCCGTCTCTAGCCACGAACAGGCAGTTCCATGTGCAGGCCCAATGTAATGTATCGGTTTATCCACGCCGTCCATCCCTACTCTCCGATCATTTTAAGGTATAATAACAAAAATGAGGTAGATCCAACGCTCAAGTGGACGACACCATAGATGATTGTTGCATTTAATGCTTCGTCCATTTAATACAACCAAGCTTATTATTTGGTGTGGTCCACTTGAGTGTTGTATCTGTCTCATTTTTGTCCGTAGACCTTAAAATGATCTGAGAGAAGAGATGTACGGCGTGGATAAACCGATACATCACAGTGGACCCGCCCACAGAACCGCCCGTTCGTGACTGGAGATGGGCGGGGGTACGACGCAATCCGCGTCCGCGTAAGACGGGACGCGGATTGCGTTCTACCCCCGCCCGGACGATAATCCGTCCGGGCAGGGCTCTGTGGGGTCCATCGTGTTGTCAGTGTTTTATCCACGCCGTTAAATGCTTTTTTTCGATAAATTTAATATGTGAGCCAAAAAATGAAGCAAGTCCAAGGCTTAAGTGGACCACAAAGTGGAGATTGAACGTCCACCATTAAAAACTTCTTGGGAGCTGGAGAAGTTTTGGATCAAGCTGATATTTGTGTTTTCACTGCATCCACATCTAAATGACCCTATGAATACGTTGTATGGTAAAAAAAACATCACGTTGGCCCTTAGAAAGGTTGCAACGGTGGGTGTCACTATCAATGCAGCTTCCTTTGGTGTGCTCCATTTAAGGGTTGGACCTGCCTCATTTTTTGGCTCACATATTAAAATTATCGAAAAAAAGCCTCCAACGGCGTGGATAAAACACTAACAACACGGTTGACCCCACAGAGCCCTGCTCGGACGGATTACCATCCGGGCGGGGGTAGGACGCAATCCACGTCTGTAAGATAGGTGCTGGAGGGACGTGGATTGCGTCTTACCCCGTCCGGACGGTAATCCGTCCGAGTAGGGCTCTGTGGAGCCCACTGTAATGTAACTGTTTTATCCAGCCATCCAACAATTTTTTCAGAAAATTTTAATATGTGAACCAAAAAATGAGGCAGGTCCAAGGGTTGAGTGGACCACAAAGCGGGGATTAAACGTCCACCATTAAAAGCTTCTTGGGAGCTGGAGAAGTTTCGGATCAAGCTGGTATTTGTGTTTTCACTTCATCCACGTGTACGTGACCTTATAAATAGGTTTTATGTTAAAAAAAATCACGTGGGCCCTTAGAAAGGTTTCAACGGTGGGTGTCATATTAGTGCACGTTCCTTTGGTGTGGTCCACTCAAGCCTTAGACCTGCCTCATTTTTTGGTTCACATATTCAAATTTTCTGAAAAAATCATTAGACGGCGGGATAAAACGGTTACATCACGGTGGACTCCACAGAGCCCTGCCCGGACGGATTACCGTCGGGGCAGGGGTAGGACACAATCCGCGTCCGTGCTGGAGACCGTTTCGGTCTCGTGCTCTCACGGACATCACGTGGCCGATTCGGTTCAGCCGTCTCAAACGCAAGAGCTCACCACAAGTGCCGGTGATGTACAGTACAGGATCTAGAACGTTCACATGTGGTTCTCATAGTTCATGTTATCTGATCTAAAACTCTTCCAACTCTATTAAGAAGGTGGGCCACACATGTACGAGTAAATGGACCGTTATTAGAATAAACCGTTTACATCCAGCATGCACGTGTTTCTCACCTGATTAGTCGGCCAACCTGAAACTTTCGTGGAACGCATGCATGGGATCATTGATGAACGTCCTTGATCCACCCACGTAAGTAAGTAGCGTTTGCGTTTGGAGGTCCAACGCGTGTCTAAAGTAGGATCGGGAATAGATCTTATTTAACAATGAAGACGCTCGTATGGCACCGGTACCACCACAGCTTGTGGTGTTACTGGGTTGATGTGCGGCTACATCGACTGTATATCTGTTCTACTCGTTCTAATAGATTGCGTCCTTCGATTTTTGGCTATAGACCCAAAATTCAGCTCGGAGGGAAACTCACGTGGGCCACACCACAAAGAACTCCCGACGAACCTGGTTTGTGGGGCTCACCTTGTTGTGTATGTGCTGTATAATCACTTCATCAATTGCGCGCCCACTGGGATGAAGGGGCGAACCAAAAATCAGGCTACTCAAACCCGAAAACCCGGATGCGGATTTGGTACAACCCCCGCCTGTTTAGAGCTCGGGACAGGCGGAGGCTCATAGGGCCACTGAGGGTCCACCGTGATGTATGAATTTTATCCACGCCGTCCATCTACTTTTACATATCATTTTAGAGTACTGGACAAAAATAATATATATCCAAGCTCATTTGGACCACACCACAGGAAGCAGCGGTGATAAGCATGCCCACCATTGAAACCTTGATGAAGTGAGAAAAAACAAATATCATCCAACCTGTTGATATTTAGGGTCCACTGTGTCGATTGTTGAGGTCAAAATCTGGTCAGCCCTCTTTCCCTCTTCACATATTCCGAATAGATGAAGGACCTGGTTCCCTGCACATAAACCGTGAGCAATGGAGACCCTGGCTAAGCCGGGGGACCCTCCGATGCCTAAGTCAGGACAATGGAATCTGGGTCTAAATTGGGGAGGAAAGGGAGAGTGCCAGATGTTGCGTACCTGTTGTCATGGGACGATGTGATATTTATACCTCTTCATCGCTTGATTCGCATTCGATAATCTCGGCACGATCAGTGTGATTTACAAATCATGGAGATACTGCCCAGAATCCGGAGATCATGTGTTACGGTGTGCGTATCTACGGACGAGATAATAGGACACGTCCATACATGGCAGTTTCCCCACTTAGCGCTCGAAACCTTTATCCTCGGAGATGCCTCGGCTCGGCTAGATCGAGGACGACGGCATCGCTCTGAGCTGAGGATTGACTGTGCCAATCCCGAGCCGAACCTTGGTCCGTTCGTAAGTAATGCAGCTGGTCATTCTCAGTATTATGATAGATGTTTGTTCAGGGTTGATCGTACGACTTAAATGTTTTCCCTTCCGACTGCCCTTGAAAAGAAGGTGGTCAAGAATGGGAGCTTCGCCCATCTTAACCCACCTTCCTAGTATTATGCCAAGGCTCGGATTCTCCACCCGGACTAGCGGATCGTTTATCTCTCCGATTGTAATCGGCTCGGATCTTCCTATAACAGAAGCTCCCTACTCTCTGAGGTCATTCACGAGCTCAGATTGTAATTAGTTGGAAGATCAGTCGCCTTAGCTCTTTGGTGCATTTATGGTTCTCGTGTGGAACATCGCGTCCACGGGATTTAGCGACTTCGGGCTAACCGTGAGCGAACACGTGGCGACGGTTGGGATTCCAAATCGTCACCAACCTGTGAACGATCGCCACGTGCACTCGGGGCGTCGTGTCGAGCACTCTTTTCTGCGCTCAGGCGTCGTGTTGATTATTTCATGCACAATAATCGAGGCGGATGGGGCTACCTTTGACAGGCCTTGGACCAACAATATGACGCCACGTCGGACTCGGAGTCGGCCTACAATGATTCCGAAGCAGCCATTACTGTAAGCCATTTAATGCAGGATTTCCTCAGTCTATAAAAGGTCCATCCGGGGTCTTCATTCAGCTTCCATCATTTGCATTTCTTTATCGGAGGAGGCGATTTCCGGCGAAGGCGATTTCCGACAGAAGTGATTTCCGACATAGTTTTTAAACTCGCTGAAGCAATCTCCGGCGATTGTCTGGTGAGTTCGATTCTCAACACCACTGTTTCGAGATGTCTTCCGATATGGAATCGGCTAGAGGGTACAATGATGACTCCGAGTTGGGGAGTTCCAATAATGGAAGAGAGGCCTCTGAAGGTCCCTTCGAAGCTATGCTTTTATATCCCCGGCCCCAGAAGCAGACGGTGGCGAGAGCTCGGACTCGCCAGATCAGCAAGAAGGCCAGCAAGAAAGGGACAACACGAGCCCCCAGAGCCACAGTCGTTGATGTCCCAGAGATGCCTCCTAGTGGACGGGCATGGCTCCGTAATAACAGAGTCCCAAATTGAATGGATCCGTACGGAGTTTGACATACCATGCTCCGTTCGAATCAGAGCCCCCAAGCCCACTGATGCTGCTGGCAATCCCGCGGTTGGAAAGATAGCTATATTTTTATGCGGCCTACTATGCGGGCTACGCCTCCCGTGCACCCCTTCATCCGAGCTCTGACCGCTTACTTAGGGCTCGCGCCTGGACAACTTGCGCCTAATGCTTGGAGGGTGCTGATTTCCGCTTACATCATCTGACACCAAGTCGGGAACTCGGAGTTGACACCCGCCGAGCTGATGAGCCTGTACCTGGTCAAGCACGAAGGCAAAGATCCATGGTACTACTTCGCGACCAGAGGTAGCAAGGGGTCAGGGCTCGTCTTGGGTCTTCCGTCCTCCAATAAGGACTGGAAGAACAATTGGTTTTGGGCCGCGGGCGAATGGGAGGCGCCGGCAGCGGAAATTGGGGCTCTTTCGACTTGGGTCCCTACCCGCTTCAGAATGTTAGGTCGGACCGAAATTTATTTATTTATTTATTTTTTTTCACATCGCCTTTTGCTTCAGCTATGCTTAGAAAAGAATTTCTTTTTGTTTTGCAGGTTTCGCGAGGGGCGTGCCCTTCATCACCTCGGACCAAAGGAACCAGATAGCCAAAGCGAGGACATATTCGGAGGAGCGTCGCTGCTGGTCAGATCTGATCACGGCTGCGAACCTTCACCGATCGGGGCTTTGCAAGACGAGGCCGCTCCCTACTTCGCTCAGTGAGTATCCTTGTTTTCAGCCAGTGTATTTTTATTGGTCCGAGGTAACGCTATTCTTATTATTCTCCCGCACAGGCATGGCCGAGGCATCTGGTTCTCGGAGGAGGAAAGCTGCGCTGACTGCAGAGGAGATGCTGAGAGCCGAGCCCCCGGCGAAGGTAGTTCGGAGGAAAAAGGTCGTTCAAGGAGTTCGTCCTTCAGGTTCTGCCTCAGGGGTCGCGGCTCGGAGGGCGGCACCTCCCCCCTATCCCGAACATCTTAGTTCGGGATACAGCTCCATTTCCTGCCACAGCACCCTCGGTTGAGGGACCATCTGCATCTGCAATTGTGTCCCCAATTCCAATACTACCGGGTGCAGCCACGGTGCCCCTGGTAGGTGTTGATATGGTCGTACCTTTGGGCGGCCCTAACCTCGCCCCCGCTTCGGCAACAGGGGCAACCCCCCCTCCATCCATCGCCGTTCCCCCCACCGAGGGAGCACGGTTCAATCCTCCATTGATAGCTGTTCCATCATCTTCCGAGAGGGAGGAAGCCGTTCGGATGGCCGATGCCATGATTACCCAACCGGGTAATGAGGGGGAGGCTGTACGCGATGCCGAGGGTGAGGCTCAACCCTCGGCTGGTAGTCGGACGGGAGCTGAGGAGGCGACGGGCTCGGCTCAAGTTGGCACGAGCAGAGGAAGGTTCGAGCTCGGTTATCACATGTCTTGTTTGACAGACTGGGCAGCGAAACATGTTACGGAGGAATCTATTTCGCGCCTTCTTGATAAACCGGACGACTGTGTAACGCCCTGAAAATCGGGGGTCGAGCATAAACTCAACTCCCGAGTTCCAGAACATCACTTATGCAACAAAATGAATGATGATTAAATGTTGACTGTATTCGTGCATTGAACATGAGTGAGATTAAGCCAAAACAAAGATATCATACTCCGAGACAAGTTAAATTGCAAGCGGAAGACGATGATAGATAGATAAAATATATAAACTGTGATGAGTCTCCAGAGTGTGATAACATTACTAGGTTAAATAATTACAAGTACAGTTCTAAAATATACCAAATGTGTAAGTGTAATATCTTCTATCCCAAGTACCATAGCCCCACAATGCAAGCACTGTGTCTTCGTGAGACCCGTCAGAGAGTTACATGATAGAAGAACTCCTCCTCATCACCATATAAGTAGTCCGGCTTTGCTTCATAAGCATCGCCATCATCTGAAATTCAACAAATCTGGTTGGTGTATACAACACCGTCCCGTAACGTGGGAGTGAGTGATCAACTCAGTGGAACAATAAAGCATAGGTTAACATGTTATCAATTCAATCAAGCAGTAATGATAAAGCAATACAAATCAAACAATTCTAACTACTCTTATTAAGTGCGAGAATGAAATGACATGATGTCAGTATGCCCTTACCAAACTACCCTCATGCGACATCATCTTACGTTCGCGAATGCTTAACTCCGCATCAAGCGCCATATCTACTAAGCACATGCGGTGCGATGATGATCATGATTACCGAGTTATTATTAGTCCATTTCAAACAGCAGTATTGAAAAACTAAGGTACCTCCCTTGTATCATTCCCAAACATAATCCATTCTAGGGTCGTCACCCTAGTTAATCTCATACGATATTATGGTTTGAGAGGCGTAGCGAAAGGCATCACAAAGGGCTCGTCACCCGTCAAGACGGATACGAGATCTCACCGTATGCGGCTCAATTGTCGACCGTCGGCTCGAGTACAGTGTCTCACCGTACTCGCTCAATCACTAGCCGTCGGCCGAATACGGTCTCACCGTACTCGGCTCAACTCATACTCCACTTGCTTTGTGAAAGACTCGTCGCCAATCACGGACCTTGGAGTATACTCGAAGATACTACAGAGGACTCGTCGCCCGTCAGCACGAGTACAGGTCTCACCGTACTCGGCTCTTGCCGTAAGTATCGACAGCTCCAATATAGTGTCCCATGCCACCATAATCGACTCACGAGTCTGGTTGCTCACTGGTCACTACGGGGAGGCACTTGGCCCCAGCGTAGGCCGACAGCTCGACCACGGTGTCCCATACCACCATGCCCGGCTCATGAGTCTTAGCGGATCGAGGTACCATGGTTAAAAGGAATTTCACTGGTAAGTTTGGTACCCTAGGTTCAGGCAGTAGCGACCAAACATGGTGAACATACATAAGACAGATCGGATTACTTGACGAGCTCGGCTAGCTCGAGCGCACAACAAGTTGAACGACATGAAGTGCATAAGCACTTCGCGTGGCCAACCACTATCGCCAACCAAAGTACGACTCGGGTTCGTCGAACACATCTCACGTGGCAAATGAATCACAGCCACGAATTCAATTCTGGTACCGATTGTCTGGACTATAATCATAGCCCCAAACATGATAACTTGCAGATAGATAAAGCAGTAATGGATCATGTAAGACCCGTATCCTAGTCCGTACTGTTCCGAAAGCTTCCGCGATCCTTCTGGTCGAATTCCGGCAATCATCGACCTAAAGCTAATGTTGCGCACGATCCTAAGACGAGACTTGCATGCCAAAGTCGACTCGACCCGAAACCTATACCTTGGCGACCGCGCCATCGCCGAGGTTCCAACTGCGAGTCTCGCGCGCCGAGGCGATACCTAGGCCAGGAGATGTGGGCCCACGTTCAGTTCGAGGAAAAACGCCGCGCGTTGTAAAGCCCAAGAGAATCTCTACGACATGTCTTATCCATCACATCAATCATGAGTCAAGTACATCCCATCACAAGCCATCACTCACCCATACTTCTCTCTTCACCAAGTCAACAACACCCATACCTAACCATTCCCTTCTTACCAAAAGTCAAAAGAAACCATACCCTCCATCCCATCTCCCTTACAACAACCCATCCTCTCTCTCATTTTCTCACTCCATTCCAAGCAATCCAAGGAGTAATCCAACGTCCATGGCTTCCATGGAGACTCTTGGTGTGGCCCACCTTCCTACACCCAATCCCACCCTCTAAAAGCAATCTTAACCATTGAAATGTATTCTTTGGGGCAATAGAACGTGTTGATGGAAGGAGTCCAAGAAAATCAAAGGTGGGTGCTCATCCGTTGATTTTTATTTTATTTTATTTTATTTTGATGGCCCACTTGTGGAACCCATCTTGATGTATGATTTTTATGAGGGGCCCATAGTGGCGGGGTCCCTCCACCAACCGATATCTCTCTCTCTTGTGATGGTGTGGCCCACTTGATTCACGCCGTACAAGTCATGGGCCCACCTGATGTATGCTTTATATCCATGCCACCCACACCGTCCAACTGACGGACATGAAGCTCCACCATGATATATGTGCCTGATCCTCGCCATCCAGCAGGTCTGGATGGTGGGAAAATACGAATATCAACTTGATACTACAAAACTTTGGTGGGCCACGCTGATGTGGACCCACCCTGATTTATTTATTTTATACTCACCGTCCATCCGTGGACGGTGAGATGAAGTCGATTGGCTGGAGTGTTTACTGGCGCTTATGTTGTTCTTTGTATTTACATTACCAAGGTCACGTGGATTTGACTGATGTACATGTTATTCGACACCGTCCATCCATTTTTTTTGAAGTGGGACCCCACCTAGATGTATATCACATCTCCACTGTCCATCCCATTTCCTACCTCATTTTAGGCGTTGAGCCGAAAAATGGAACCAATCTGAAACTCTAGTAGGCCACGCCATATAAAACATCATTTCAATAGTGAAAATTATTCAGGCCCGCTGTGATATTCCTGCGTGTCGAAATATGCCCAATATTAGACTTGTTAAGCCTTGGGACCTAACTGATGGAGTAGATCCTCCTGATATGGGTCCCACCTATGAAATTTCTTAGGAAAACAAAATTAGCAAAAAAAAAAATTATATGTATATGACGCTGCTGCTGCCAGCGTCCAGAGGACGCTGCAGCAAGCAGCGTCCTTGCTGCTTCAAACAGGAAGGGAGAGTGGGCCCCACCTCAGGCCCCACCGTGATGCACATGGAGCATCCATGCCGTGCATTTGATGGGTTCCCTTTGGGAACTAGGATTCCCCAAAAATCAGCTGTACATGGGGCTCAGATGATCCACACCACCAAAAGTTGTAGTAGATTGAACATTTACCATTGAAACATTGTTTTGGGTCTCAGGAGTTTTGGGTAGATATGAAATTTGTTTTTCCTCTTTAATCAGGCCCTTGTGACCTTATGAGTGGATTGGATGGACAATAAACGTTATGGTGGGCCCCACATGGGACCCACGTGTGAAAAGAATTGGTTGGTGTACGTAAACACCATCTAATATAGCTGCTGTGTTAACGTCAGTGGGCCTAATCACGGGGAATATGTTATGTCCCACCATCCATTCATTTAGTGTGGGTCCCACACGTGTGGAGCCATGTGATATATATGTTTCATCCAGCCGTATAACTTGGTTACCTTAGTGTATGTATTGAATATCCACCCCGACCATCTATCCCTGGACGGTGGTGTGGACCCCACTGTAATAGTAATGAATGTGTTTTATTCCACACCTTCCATTCATTTTGGATGGTGGGCCCCATTGTTGATTGACGTCAGCATACTCCGTGGGCTACCATGACGTCTGTGTTAATCCGGCTATTCATTCCTTTGACAGGATGTGTGGGATGGGATCCACCTTGCTATATGATTTATCTGCACCATCCACTGGTTGGACAGTGCTGTGGCGCCAACATTATGTATATGTTTTATCCATACCGTCCACTTGATCAGGATGGTGGAGCCCACCTTAATTTATTCATTATAATCCACGCATCCATCTGGATGGGTGGTGTGGGACGCACCATGATGTAATTGTTTTAGCCACGCCATCCAACCACGTGGGCCCACCTTGACATATGTGTTTTATATCCCGTTTTTCGTCTGTTTACTGGGTGGGTGGGGCCCACCATTGTGATGTATTATCGGCCCATTATGATGTATGAGGCCCATTTGTAGGGCCCACCTGTTGGGTATTTATGGCTCTTTTTGGATGTGGTCCATTGTGATGTATGTGAGGCCCAGATGGAGAGGCCCATTATGATGTATGTGGGGCCCATGAGTGAGGTCCAATGTGATGTATACAAGACCCATTATGATGTATTCGTGGCCTATGGACAAGGCCGTTGTGATATGTATTAGGCCCATTAGTGCAGCCCATTGATGTAGCCCAGTTGATATATATGAAGCCCATTGGTGCGGCCCATGGACGTGGTCCACTTGATGTATATGAGGCCCACAGGTGCGGCCCATGTGATGTATATTAGGCCTTTGTGTGAAGCCATGGGCCCACTTTATGTTTAGCTCTATGTGGGTGACTGCTTGGAAGTAATGTTGGTTAAATGTCCACATTGATGGGCGATGATTATGATGGTTAAATGTCCACATTGTGACATTTCCTTAGGCCTTGTTTGGCCGATTGTATAGGTCGATGGCCGATTGCCGACCCTGCTTGTCGTGGCCGATTGACCGATTGCTGATCGAGGCCGATTATCATGACCGATTACCGATTGTGGCCGATTATCGATTGACGTGGCCGATTGCCGACCCTGCTTGTCGTAGCCGATTGACCGATTGCTGATCGAGGCCGATTATCGTGACCGATTACCGATCGTGGCCGATTATCGATTGACGTGGCCGATTGTCGATTCTGCTTGTCATGGCCAATTGACCGATTACCGATCGAGGCAGATTGTTGATGCCGGTTATTGATACCGATTATGAGTATGTGATAGCATAGCATCATGATACATGCTCATACGCATCATCTGCATGTTTGTTATGAGATGTGGTTGACCATTGCATATGTCATTGAGCATGTTGATATGAGACTCCCTGATAGGCGGAGGTTATCTCACATGAGCGCACGGCATGCGCAGGATTGATGCATGACTGGATTGTATGACTCATGCATCTTGCATTATGATTACTGTACGCCCTAGCGACATCAGGGCCGTAGCCTCCACAGGCATATCGTGGATGGCCAGATGGGACACCGGAAATGTTTGGTTCTAGCATACGGGCGCCATAGATGTCCCTGGGTGAAAATCCCTAAACCTCCGTGGCCAGGAGATGACTCCAACGTCGAGACCGAGTGGATATATGAGCGCACGAGGGCCGAATACCAGGAGGCCGCGTCTCCCACTGTGTCGTGGTCGGTTGGAAGGGGGTGTGACCTTACCCGCCTGAGTGAGGGGCAATATCTAGGTTGAGTTTGACCAGCTTGAGGAATGGGTCCGCTATCGACGAGCCGGGCCCGATATTGGCAGGCGGATAGTGAGGTCTCTTCCACTTACCCAGTTGTGCGCTCGGATAGGGGCGGCAAGCTGGCGTAGAGTGTAATAGACCCCGGTGATGATCCCAGAGATGAACCGTACTGATATGTGGACTTATTGAGCAGGAGTTGCATACTCATTCATTCATTCATTCACTATTCACTCGGGCTGGTGGTGCACAACTATTTGTTACGTGTACCTTCACATGGCTAAGATTTCGGTTGGGCGCGAGACTAACCTGAGATCAGGAGTTTACCACATTGAGTCTGACTATCCAAATTTAGGTATGGGACTGGTTTGGATAGAAGGCCCTTGTGATGGACCCCATAGCCTGCGATACTACGTACTATCATCCCGACTTCACACTCCAGCATGGTCATTCCATTCGCACCGCACAACGCATTACATCTACTGCATATGGCATTCCGGGCTACTATGTTTATGTGTTTATACGGTCTACATACGACTGACGGTATTCGTGCACTCATTAGGAATTGCGTACTGCATCTCATCCTTGACATCTGATGTTTGGCTCTTTATGACTCTTCATTTACATAGATGTTTTATAATGCGTATTCTGATATTGATTGACTCATGGACTTGTCTGTATTTTTGCTTACTCTGTTATCGTATGAGTTATGACCTTGTTAATAATGTTGTTTACTCGGATAATTCATGTTATTGTCAGTATTTCTGCTTATTTCTGATATTGTATGATGGGCTTGCTAGTATTTCCCGCTTACTCTGATTACTCTGATATTGCTTACTTGGCACTTACCTTGTGCACACACTTACACCACCCTCTAAGCTTTCTATAAGCTTATGCATGATAGATGCGTGCAGGTGATGTTAGGTTGCAGCATTGTTGAGCTTGGAGCGTACAGCGGTCTTCTGGAGCTTGATTTTCGATTTATATATTTCTCTTTCAGCATTGTACTCAAATGATTATATTAGTAGATATGTGATGATGATGTTGCCTTTGTAAAATGGGTAATCTTGTGGTTATGCTTATTGCGAGTTAAATGTGCAAAAAAAATCCTCCTTGTAGGATCCCAGGATTGGAATCTGGTGTATGGACGCTAGGAGCCGAGAATGGGGTACTACGGAGGCTGTCGGCACCGAATTCGGCGATTTGGATTCCTGTGAATCCGATTTCTGGGTTTGGGGCGTGACAGATCAAGATTCCACTCATACAATCAATGTATGGTATTATCCGTTTAGGGCTGCTGTGGTCACAGACGCACTGTTGCTCGCTCCCCCATCACCCATGACGGATCATACAACGTAAATATAAATTTAAACATATGCATTACATAGTTATAATCATAAAGCAGTTGAGCATGTTATGAATCATAACACAAGCATGAGTTTATACATGTTCAATTCCTAATCACACAACAATCCAAGGAGATCATACACATAGTTATATATTACAATTTGCTAACTACTACTCATTCAGACATTTCAAAAAAAACACTTAAACAAACATACATCAACATACATGACATATGTCGATCAGATAGGCATTAGGCCAAATCCTTTCCTTAGGGAGCTGCCCCAATCATAACACGCGTACACCCACGACGGATAGTCATGGCAAGCAGGAATCCAAGTTTCATATTCATTCAGTCATTTCCACAAACACTTGGGCCACACATTTTAGCATATATGGTGTATATTGGCCGTGGCGTGATTTAGGACAAATCCTTTCGTCAAAGGGGTATCGCCAATACAACAATCATGAATCCATGACAACTAGTCATGGCGAGTACGAATGAGAATTCGGTACTCATTCAATCATTTTCACAAACACTTAGAATAAACTATTACAACATGCAGGGTGTATGTCAGCAAAACATGTATTAGGGCTATCCTTAGCCAAGTGAGTATTTTATCCATGTATAATATATTACTACAAAGAAATAATCATGATAAATTCATCTCCCAATATTTATACGTATACGATATTTTCTAGAATACGCATTTTCAACATACATAGTGTATACAAGCAAACATGTATTACGGCGATTCCCTTCGCCAAGCAAATATTTTATACGCACATAATATATTTATACGACAATTAATCATGACAAACACATCACTAAAATATACATGTATACGGTACTTCTTACAATACCGTATTTCTACATACATAGTGTTTATTAGTAAACATGTATTTAGGCGAATCCTTTCGCCAAATAAGTATTTTATCCATACGTCATATATCCATACGTCAAATAAACATGTCAAACAAATTTCCAAAAAAATACGTATACGGTATTTTATACGAATACCTAGAGTATGTGAATTTCCAAATTCTACAATTCTAATCGAAACAGAAAACGGAAAGCATTTTGTACATGTACAATTGCATGCAGATCATGAATCTATCATTATCTGACATTGAAAGCGTTGAAAACCATAACCTATACACCTAAAGTCCGCACCTTGTGTCGTAGAATCGTAACGGAGTCGATAGGTTCGCTAAGGTTCCGTATACGGGAGTTTAGCGACCTAAAGAACAAACAGTTAGCTATTTCATAACCTACAACCTATACAACCCTAAAACAGGTTAGGGTTAGGGTTTTTTACCGAGAAACGACGCCGGAATCACCGGGAAAGCGATAAGAATCAGGCGGTGGAGCCCGAATAGCGGCAGGGAACAGCAGCTGAGAGTTCCTCCCACATCTCCCTCACTTTCTCTCTCTTTCTCTCTCTCAAATCCAAATTCGTATGGCTGGAATGGGAGAGGGTTTAAGGTCCTTTTATAGCCTAAAACCTTCCCAAAATAGACTCAGGTTCAAGGGTTACTGTTATTATAAGCATTTCGGCGATGTTCCAGCTCAAAAGAGTGTTTCTGGTGGCCCCCTTGAGCCAAACGTCAGACTTAAGCTCACCACACATGGATCTATGTGGGATTACGTTTTCGACTCGATCGGATTCCCAGATCGCACGTGGCGGACCACTTTCAGTTCAACGGTCAGTGGGCCACGATCCGAAATTCCAAGCACATGTAAATGTTCCTGAAATTTTTCTTAATCCGAGGGTGTAATTTAGTCTGATTCTGACGGTCTGGTTGCTTAATACTGATGCGCAAGCGAATGGTGCCAGATCACTATTCCAGATATTTATTTTGTAAAGGGAATAGTGTTTTTCACACACTCTCGCTCCGGACTCAAGCGAACAGCCGTGGGACATCGGCTGGATTTGATTTCCGAGATGGTTGTCAAGCCCAGCGAGGCGGTCCTAAGTCCTTAACTTCGTATTGTTCGGACTCCCGATGTGCGGTCCAGATCAGATACGGAGTTTCGAGATGCTCCCAAAGAGCAAATGTAATGAGTTTGATCCTAGATTTTTGGGTAACCTAGCGTCAATGATTCTACAAGTTTTGGGTCTTGCAGATCGTATTTAAAATAATTCAAACGGATTTCGTAGCTAATCTAGTTTAGCACTTAGTCACTTTGTCTCATTTCTAAAGGATTTAGTCCTATAAGATTTCTGTCTGAGGTGGTACTTACTCATTTGTAGTTTGTATCTGAAGTGATCCAAGTTATATTACTTAGCTAGTTTAAGATAGTGTCTAGGGCGAAAGTGCTTTGAAAAATTGAAAGAACAAGGTAGTGAAGGGTGGGATTTGTGAAGGAAATGGGTTAAGGAGCGATTTTAGACTGTGGGATTCAGTTCTGACAAGTTAATAAGGTGTTAGGATCGACCCATCGCCTAAGGACGTCTAATCCCAGGTTGGAAAAAATCCGGGATGTTACAGACTGCTTCTTGGAAGACTTGGCTGGAGTCTTCTACCAGGTACTTCCTGCCTCTTCCCTTGAAAAAGTTGTAGTTGTTTTTGTATTATTATTTTTTCCTCATTTTCTTGCCTTGGATCAGTCTGTTCCGAGGATCCTCTTATGCTGGGAGAGGGTCCGAGAGCGTCAGAAAATTGACGCTGAGGTCGAAACCCTCAGGAGCGAGGTGGGAGCCCTCCGGGCGGAGACGGAGGTTCTCAAGGCGGAAGCGGGAGTCTTACGGGACAAGGCTTCTATCCTTCAGCTGGAGTGGAGTGATCTATGTCATCAGCTTGAAGGCAACAGGTCTGAACTGCTCCAGCTTCAAAGGGTCGCGAAGGACCTTGAGGCACGACGTGATGCAGCAGTAGCCGAGCTGGATCGTGTCAGGGCTCGCGCTGACACCTTGGCCGAGGAGACTGTCCGATTGAGCGAGGACAAGGAGAAGATCAAGGCCGAAGCTGCAGAAGAGAAAAGCAGGGCCGTTGCCGCGGCTCTGGAGATTCAGAGGACCGAGGCTGAGGCCTCCTTGGCAGCAGTAGTTGCTGTGGCAATAGATTCGTATAAGACCTCGAAGGAGAGGAATGACGAGGCCGCCAAGTTTTATGACCGTGACTTTGACGAGTGCCTTGTCGAGGTCCAGAAGTTATACCTGGACCTTGACCTCGATCCCCTCCTGCCTGAGGACCCTGCTGATATTGCTGTTGAGGCGACTAGCCAGGATCAAGCCCCCGGTTCCCAAGCTCCTCCGACCTCTTGAAGACTCCGCTTCTTTTATTTGTACTTTGTTTTAGAGCATTTAATGACAGAACCAATTTTGGATCATCTCCCTTTTTTATCGGTCGTTCTTTCGTATGACCAATGTACTTGCTTACTTGATTATGCAGTCGAACCGAGTCCTTGATTCGTTCGGATGTTGTTTGGGCCTCGGTCTGATCCTTAAAAGGATCAACTCGTTTCGCTTTCAGTGAAGGGCCTTCCGCGTAGGTGGGGCCAATTCCCTTACTGGGGAGTCAGGTTACCCATTGGCTTTGCCCTCCCGGTTAAGGAGGGATGCCTTTGTAAAAATTGGTCCGACTTCCTTACTAGGGAGTCAGATCGCCTCGTGGCTTTTTCTCCTCGGTTAGGAGGAGATGCCTTCGTAGAATTTAGTCCGTTTAATCTTTGTAGATGACAAGAATAAGCCGATCAGATGTGTTTTTATTCGTAGCCTTAAAGGCTTGTCGCTCGGGGACGTACATTTATTGAATAACCTCAAAGGTCAGTAGGCTGCTCGGAGCACCTCATTAAGGATAGTAAACTTTCAGATGCTCAGCATTCCACGGGTGGGGGAGTTGACGGCTTTCGAGATCCTCCAAGTGGTAGGATCCGGACTTAGTCGATCGGACCACTCGGTATGGTCCTTCCCAGTTAGGTCCGAGTGCTCCGGTTCCCGGCTCGGCCGTGTTCTGAAAGACTCGTCGAAGAACCAAATCCCCTGGCCGGAATCGTCTAACCTTCACTTTAGAATTGTAGAATCTGGCTACTTGTTGATGTCGGGCAGCGGCTCAGAGCTTCGAAACTTCTCGGATTTCTTCAAGAAGATCCAAATCGCAGCCAATTTGGATCTTCTTTGAGGGTCGGCCAGAAGTATCCCTGCCGAAGCACCTTTAGAGCCAGGACTCGGCCGCCAGAATGGTTTCCGTAGATCCCCTCGTGAATCTCCCGGATGACATATTCCGCTTCCTCGGGTCGAAGACACCTGAGATATGGCTGAGAATACCCCTTCTTATAAAGAGTTCTGTTCAGAATAACATATCTTACTGCTCAGACTCTCAGACGTCTAGCTTCCTGTCTGTCCGAGGGAACCTCCCCTGACTCGAGGTAGCCAAAGATTGGGTCCATCCAGCTTAGACTGTTATTTACTAGATTAACCGTCTTTTTCTCTATTTGATCGATGCTGGGATGTTCAATGAACTCTACCGGAATAATCCGTGAAATCTTTCCCTCTGAGGCCGACGCCAACTTTGTCAGGGCGTCAGCCCATGTATTTTCTGTCCTCGGAATCTGGTGGATCGTACAGTTCCAAAATTTCTCGATCAGCTTTCTGGCCTCGTCTAGGTAAGCAATCATTCTATTTTCTTTGGCTTCATAATCGGCAGAGATGTGATTCACGACCAGCTGAGAGTCGCATCGAACTTGTATAGATTGGACCCCGAGGCTGGCGGCCAATCTGAGCCCAGCTAATAGCGCCTCATACTCCGCCTCATTGTTGGAAGCTTTAAAGCCGAGTCGGATGGCATATTGGATAATTGTGGAGTTAGGGGCGATCAAGACGATCCCTGCCCCAGCTCGTTTTGAGTTAGATGATCCGTCCACGTAGAGGACCCATCCGGCTTCTGGAATGCCCTGTGAGCTGTTTGGGAGGTCATGCGGGGTCATCTCAACCTCGTTGTTGATCTGCCCTTCACCCAGAACAGTGAATTCTGCGATGAAATCAGCCACTGCTTGGCCTTTCTTTACTGTCCTCGGCCGGAAAGCAATGTCAAATTCTCCAAGTTCGATCGCCCATTTGGTCAACCGTCCCGAGACCTCTGACTTCTGGAGAATCTGCCTGAGGGGGGAGTCGGTTAACACGATGATCGAATGAGCTTGGAAATATGGACGCAACCTCGGAGCCGAAATGACTAAGCTGAGCGCAAGCTTCTCCAGAGCGGGGTATCTCGTTTCTGCTGGTACCATGGCTTTGCTCACATAGTATACTGGATGCTGTTTATTCCCCACTTCCCTTATCAGGGCCGAGCTAACTGCTGAGGCTGAGACTGCGAGGTATAGGAACAAAGATTCGCCTTCTTCCAGTTTTGATAGTAAAGATGGTAAGCGCAGATATTGTTTCAGCTGCTGGAAAGCTTGCTCACATTCAGGCGTCCACTCGGCCTTCTTATGACCCTTCAATTGCTGAAAGAAGGGGAGGCATTTATCAGTGGCTCGGGATATGAAGCGTCCGAGCACTGCTACCCGACCAGTGAGGCATTGTATTTCCTTGACAGTCCGAGGCGAACTCATGTCGAGGAGTGCTTTAATCTTATCGGGGTTGGCTTCGATGCCTCTCTGGCTGACTTGGAATCCAAGGAATCTTTCTGAACTGACTCCGAAAGCGCACTTGGCTGGGTTCAGCTTCATTTGATATTCTTGGAGGACTGCGAAGGTTTCTCCGAGGTCCGCCAAGTGATCGACGTAAACTTCCATCGTGCGCCCGATCTGTCTTGCGAACATCTGGTTAACTAGCCTCTGGTATGTGGCCCCAGCGTTTTCGTGCCAAATGACATCACCCTGCTGAATGCAGAGCCCCCCGTCTCGTGACAAAGGTAGTCTTCTGCCTATCTGGGGGATGCATCGCGATCTGATTGTAACCAGAGTAGGCGTCTAGGAAGGAAAGTAGTTCGTGTCCTGCTGTGCTATCTACTAATTGATCGATCCGAGGCAATGAGAAACTGTCTTTCGGACATGCTTTGTTCAAGTCTGAGTAGTCCATGCAAACTCTCCATTTTTCATTTGCCTTCTTAACCAACACCACGTTTGCGATCCACACCACGTTTGCGATCCACTCTGGATAATATACTTCTTCTATGAAGCCGGCGTCCGACAGGACTGAGACTTCTTCCGCAATGGCTTCACATCGCTTGGCATCAAACGGTCTCCTCTTTTGCTTCACAGGCTTGTGGTCGGGATCCACGTTCAACCGATGAACCAAAACATCTGGAGAGATTCCTGGCATATCCACGCGTGCGACCAGGCGAATACGTCCCTGTGTCGTCGCAGAAAGTTAACAGCTCGGAGCGTTGCTCAGGCCTGAGTGATGTTCCGAACTAAACCGTCTTGCTGGGATCGGCTTCGTCAAGCGGTACCTTCTCCAGATCTTCAATTGGCTTATTCTCGGTAGGTCCGCGCGGGTCCAAGATGTTGACAGTGAATGTTTGCTTTACAGACCCTTTTTGAACCGCAATGGCATAACATCTTCGAGCCTCGCGTTGATCGCCTCGGAGGTAACCTGTTCCGCCTTCGGTGGGAAATTTCATCATCAGGTGATAAGTAGACACGACCGCCGGCATTGCATTGAGGGAGGGCCTGCCCATAATCACATTATATACCGATGGTACATTGACAACAAGGAAGTCCACCATCAAGGTGACTTGATGTTGCCCCTCTCCCGCAGTCACTGGGAGGGAAATAGCTCCTTTAGAGATTACTCTTTCTCCGGCAAAGCCGTGTAAGGGGGTCTTCACAGGCCTGAGACGAGACTGTGGAATCCCCATCCTTCCGAAGGCCTCAGAGTAGATCACGTCGGCTGAACTTCCAGTGTCAACGAGAACCTGGTATACCTTATGATTGGCTATGGTCATAGTGACCACCAAGGCGTTATCGTGTGGATGTTGGATCCCCCAAGCGTCATCTTCCGTGAAGGTGAGGCTATAAGGACTGACTCGTGGTTCTTTGTTAGGCCGCTCGGTAAGATTGATGTAATGCTCTGGGCTCCTTCGGGAATAAGCTTTTCGGGCTCTGTTTGAGTCTCCTCCGCCTGATGTACCTCCGAAGATGGTGCGGATCTTCACAGGTTCTTCGGGTGGATTTTTGGGGCGCTCCCGTATTCGCTCATCTTTCTGAGTAGTTTTTTCTTGCTTGGTGTACCGACGTAAGTACCCCTTACGAATGAGGGATTCAATCTCATCCTTGAGATCTACACACTCATCGGTATTGTGGCCATGATCTCGATGGAAGCGGCAATACTTACGCCTGTCGCGAAGTTCCGGGTCTGCCCGCATGCAGACTGGCCGCTGTTGAGAAGTTTCTCGCTGCGGATATCCAGCAAGATCTGCTCGGCGGTAGTGTTGAGAGGTGTGTAGGAACGGAATCTCCCCTCTGGTTTCCTGCTCGGTCAGCGATCACGAGAAGAATGATCATCCGAGTTTTTCCTCGGGGCCTGGGGTTCCTCGTTCCTTGGCCTCTTTCCTTTCCCGTTCGGCTCGGTTATTTGGATGTTCTTGCGAGTAGCAGAGAACTCCTCGGCGTGGACATATTTCTGGGCTCTAGCAATGAGCTCGGCTAACGTCTTCGCCGGGTTCTTTCCTATAGAGAAGGCGAACCTTCCTTCCCTCAAGCCGCTACATACTGCAGCGAGAGCCATCTTGTCGTCATAGTCTTCCACCTGCAATGCTTCCTCGTTGAATCGAGCTATGTAATCCTTTAAGGACTCTTTCAGACCTTGTTTGATGGTAAGCAGGTGGGTATTAGGTTTTCGGCTTCTCTTACCGCTTATGAATTGGGTAAGGAATGACCGAGCCAGTTCTTCGAATGAAGATATGGATCCAGGCTTGAGTTGTCGATACCAACTCCGAGCGGATCCGGCCAGAGTAATCGAGAATCCTCTGCACATCATTGCATCAGTTGCAGTCTGTATCTGCATCCACGAACGATAAGCTTCCACGTGTTCGGATGGGTCGCCGGACCCGGAGTACTGGATGACAGGAGGAATCCAAAATCTTTGAGGCATCACTTCGTTCATGATTTCTGAGGTGAACGGAGGCTCGGTCTCTTCCATCATGGCTTCAACAGCAGCCGGGGTTGATGATGGCTGTTGTTGCTTCCGTAACATCAGAACTTAGTTAGTCAGGTTTGCGAATCGTGACTCCCAGGGATCCCTGTTTTTCGCCACTACCTCTCGAGTGTTCTCCGGCTCGGGCGTTCTCCTTTCCCTTCTCCTCTCCAGGGTGTGACGAAGGTCCGTTGGAGCCAGAGCCGAGGCGGCTGGGACATCCGTCGGGGCCCGAGTCGTCGCATTCCTGGTAGGGGCTCGCACTGGAGCTGGGGGAGGATTTTGAGCCGAAACTGGTGCTCGGGTAGATCGCTGCGGAGATGTCCCATGCCTTGCACTTCTTGTCGCTGAATGGGCTTGAACGACTGGCCCGACAGCTTCTGGACTTCTCCGCTCGGGTTGTTGCTGGGACTCGCGCTCCTGCCTCATCCGTTCCACCTCATCGCGCAAGGCCTGTACTTCACCTTGCAAGGCGCGGTATTTGTTGGAACGATTACGAGAACGCTGGGAAGGGCCCGGCGGTTCCGCATGAAGTGATGACGAAGAGCGGGTCTGCTCCGGTTCCACCACCACTGCCTTCTTCTTCCCTCTAGCCATAGTTTTCAAGAACAGGAACCTGACTTTTTGTATCAGTTTCCCACAGACGGCGCCAAAAATGTTGAGGTCAAAATTTGGTCAGCCCTCTTCCCCTCTTCACATATTCCGAATAGGTGAAGGACCTGGTTCCCTACACATAAACCGTGAGCAATGGAGACCCTGGCTAATCCGGGGGACCCTCCGATGCCTAAGTCAGGACAATGGAATCTGGGTCTAAATTGGGGAGGAAAGGGAGAGTGCCAGATGTTGCGTACCTGTTGTCATGGGACGATGTGATATTTATACCTCTTCATCGCTTGATTCGCATTCGATAATCTCGGCACGATCAGTGTGATTTACAAATCATGGAGATACTGCCTTAATCCGGAGATCATGTGTTACTGTGCGTATCTACGGACGAGATAATAGGACACGTCCATACATGGCGGTTTCCCCACTTAGCGCGCGAAACCTTTATCCTCGGAGATGCCTCGGCTCGGCTAGATCGAGGACGACGACATCGCTCCGAGCTGAGGATTGACTGTGCCAATCCCGAGCCGAACCTTGGTCCGTTCGTAAGTAATGCAGCTGGTCATTCTCGGTATTATGATAGATGTTCGTTCAGGGTTGATCGTACGACTTAAATGTTTTCCCTTCCGACTGCCCTTGGAAAGAAGGCGGTCAAGAATGGGAGCTTCGCCCATCTTAACCCACCTTCCTAGTATTATGCCGAGGCTCGGATTCTCCACCCGAACTAGCGGATCTTCTATCTCTCCGATTGTAATCGGCTCGGATCTTCCTATAACATCGATTATTATCCATCCAACCTGTTTAGGGTCCACTGTGTCGATTATTATCCATCCAACCTGTTGATATGGTCACATAAACCTTGATGAAGTGAAAAAACAAATATCATCTTGATCCAAAACTTCCTTAAGAATTTTTCAACGGTAAGAATTTAATCCCCCCACCGTGTGGTCAATTTGAGCTTGGATCTTCTTTATTTTCTTGGAGAATAATATAAAATGATATGAAAGAATGTATGGATGGTGCGGATAAAATTTGTATAACACAGTGGCAACTCAGTAGCCATCGGAGACTCCGCCTGTCCCGAGCTCCGAACAGGCGTAGGTAGTACCTATTCCGCGCGGCCAAAACCCAAGTGCGCCGCACCACGTCCGCCCACGGAGACGAACGGGCGTCGAAAATCATGCTACTCCAAAACCCCAAGTAGGCCGCACCTCAATGCGTGACTTTACAGGATGGGTGGGGCCCACCTTGATGTATGTGTCTTATCCACGCCGTTCATCTGTTTTACCAACTCATTTTATGTTATCAGCCAAAAATAGAAGCACATAAAAAGCTCAAGTGGACCACACCATAGGAAAGAGTGTGAATTGAACTCCAGCTGTTAAAAATTTCTTAGGGGCACAGAAGTTTTGGATCAAACTTACATTTATGTTTTACCTTCATCCATGTCTGTGTGACGTTACGATCAGTTTGGATGACAGATAAACATTACTATGACCCTAGAAAGGTTTCAACTGTGGATGTCATTATTCCTAGTGTGGTCCACTTAAGATTTGGATATACTTTAATTTTGAGCTCACTCACTAAATGGAGCGGTTAAAACGAATGGACAGCATGGATAAGATACATACATCACGTGGGTCTTGCGGAGCTTGATCGAGTTACTCCGTGTGCACATTGTTTTGTGTGCAGTGGATCACCCAGATTTTTGGTTTTTACTGTGCACATGAGGGGAAAACACCAAACGGCTGGGTGGATGTGCACATTGACGTGGACACCATGTGACTGTCACGTCTTTAACACTTAAATTTGTATTTTGCAGAAGACATACACTGGACTGGACGCGGATTTCCGGTTAAAGCCTTCTGCAGTAAGTTCCTGCAATGGGATGCCACGTGAGGCCTACTGTGATGTTTGTGAAAAATCCAACTCATTCATTTTTTATTTTTTATTTTTTTAAGTTCATTTTAAAAGATGAGACTAAAAATCAGATGAATCTATAACTCAAGTAATGTGAGAAGAAAAACTGAAAAAAGATTTTTTCACCGTTAAAACTTTCCTGGCTACATATTGATGTTTATATGGCATCCAAACTGTTTATAAGTTTATTCCCACAGGAATGTAGCGAAAACACAAAATTATTAGTCTTAAACTAAACTTTTGTGGCCATACAAATGTTTAAATGGTGGTCACTAAATATCCACAGTTTCCTCTCGTGCAGCACGCTTGAGTTCTGAATCCACCTGATTTTTCATCTAATGTACTAAAATCATCTGAAAAAAATGGATGGGCAGGGTGGATTTTTAAGAAACATCATAGTGACCCCATGTAGCATCCCAGCACATAAACTTCCTGCCTAAGCTTATCTTAGGGTACGAGCCAAAGAAGAGCATATCTAAAGCTCAAATGAACCACTGCGTGAATTGAACAACACCTACCATTGAAATCTTAACAGAGCTACAACGGTTTTGATATTTGTGGTTTTCCTTTACTCGTATCTGTGTGACCAGATGAACGATTTAGATATGACAAATAAATATTACTGGAGGCCTAGGGAGGTTTCAGTAGCCCACATCATTGTCTCCACTTTTCCTGTGGTGGAGTTAACTTGGGCTTTGAAAAGGCTTCAATTTTGACCTAAGCCACTAAAATGAGTTGAAAAATAGATGGACGGCATGTATAAGCCACAAACATTTATGGTTGGACCCTACGCAAAGGTGGCCTTGGTTACCTAGTAGGCAATCTAATTTCCATTAGGGAAGGTTAAGCCGAATGTGAATCACTTTTCAATTTTTTCTTCCCATTAATATTTTAAAAGCATTTTGCCTATTTCACCTGCCTCCTCTTAGATTTTCCATAGTTGCCTCAAACCTAACCCATTAAATCTAAGCCAAAAATACGTTGGGTCATCCAACTGATCTATTTGACAGATTGGGTTGATTAGAAGAATAATCAGAATTTGCAATTTATTTCTTTGGTTGGGTTTTAATTAAGTTCGTTTCAAATATTAAAATAATAATAATAATAAATAATAGTACTATGGGGTTGCATAGAAATTGAGAGATTAAAGAGGAGGGGGGAAAATGCAGCTAAATGCCAAAATAGCTTCAATAATAAATTATTCGTATACACTTTTTTTTCAATGTCATAGCCCACTTATGTTTTATACTTACATTATTTTTATACTAATTTCCTTATATAAGGCATTGCAACATGTTATGGGTAAAAATGAGCTAGTCAAAAGTATAAGGTCGGCTTAGACTTCTGTGCGTGTTATGTGGTCAGCTAATGCCAGTCATGACCAAGGAGCTCCTTAATGACCATAAATGATATTATGTACTTTATTTTACAATGTTGAGCTCGAGGCCGAGTTCCTCCACAGCCTTTGCACCGTACGATAAGATGAAAAGGATGGTCATTCCCGATTTCGTCTATATTCTATTAAGGAATGAAGATTGGTCTCACTGCTCGGTTACGACGTCCAAGGTAGGTTGGTAGGTCGGTAACCTACTCAATGTTAAGAGAAAACTTGATCACGACTGACTAGAGTATCCAGGTCAGTAAACTATTCATCGGAATGATTATGTAGGCCACCTAAGATGCTTGACCTCGGATTCCTACTACATGTTTCTTTTAATTCCGACTACTCAAACCTTATCAAATATATATTTCAAAGATATTTATCGAATATTTCGAAAAATAACCATGACACGCTCGGGATACAATTCTCTCTATAATACGCACCTGCTAAATAAGGAGATTGTCATCAACATCGCCGCACCTTTCAGCTATAAATAAGAACATCTCCAATGGTGAGGAGATGTAAGAAGTGTGAGATGTGAGTAGCCTTGAGGTGTGAGTAGTTGTAATTGTGTGGTGTATTGTCATGCTCCAAAATTTGAGTACTTGAATAGGATATTCAAGACCTAAATTTCAGGCCTGTGAACTATGAAAAAGATAAGGTATCTCTAAGAAACATTCATTTCATTTACTCACATGACATTTCACAAAATTTAAAATCTAAACCGCATACTATGATAAATAATTTCATAGTTTGCTACTACATCAGTCCACAATCACTAATTTTAACTCAAAGTAAGGAAACTATAAATCAAATCTAAGACTTTATTACATCAATCACTCCAAAAGAAATTCAAACGAATCCTACGCAAGATAAAATATCATGTGCTACCAATCGTATCTAATGCTCAAAATATAAATGTAGCATTCTACATCTTTAAAATATTCATATCTCGAAAGGGTTCAAAACACCATGAGTTGACAACTTAATAAGATTACATCAATCTCGAGTTGAAAGCTTCATAAATTTTAACAAATATAAGCCCAACACATTTATTAAAATAAGGTAAGTGTTGGATTTGACATCACACTTAACTATTCGTCATTCATAAATATAAATGAACAGTTTATTTTAAAACACATCTTCCTCAACATATTAAGAATAAATCCGAGTGAAACACCAATGTGTGCTAATCCTTTTAGGGTATGATCCACAACAGAGCATCGGTGTTCATCCTTTCAAGATATAACCCTCAATAGAACACCAATGTAAAACTTTTAGGGACAAAAGCCCGAGACAAAGTACCCGTGTGTGCATATCTTTTAGGGAATCACCCAGGGCAAAGCACCCCCTGCCGATCCTTTCAGAAATGACCATGGGAAGAGCACCCATACACAATATACTGAATCATTTTCCATTTCCTCCATATTCATAATAACATATTAATAGATAATGAAAGATATCTGCATGAATAGTATAATATTTTACTTAGCAATTTAACCAAATAAAATTACAATATTACACTTGAAAGATTAACAACAAAATCTATAATTACATCTAGCATGTAATAATGAGATTAACACAAAATTTAAAAGCATACCATTTGAGTGTTCACGGGGTTCAATCCATATATTCAAGGTGTCACGCTCCAAACTTGGAAACTGGGCTCACAAAATTCTTGATCTCCGAATCCGGCGCCGACAGCCTCCGTAGTACCCCATTCTCGGCTTCCAACGCACATGCGCCAGATTTCGATCCTGGGATCCTACAAGGAGGATTTTCGGTAAAAAAAAAATTTGTATTGGAGCATAACCACAAGTTTACCCAAATCACAAAGGTAACATCATCATCACATATCCACTAATATAAACATTTGAATGCAATGCTGAAAGGGAAATACATATGTTAAAATCAAAATTTCAAAAGTCAGCTACATGCTCCAAGCTCCACGCTGCTGCAACCTAACATCACCTGCACGCATCTATCGTAAATAAGCTTATAAAAGCTTAGAGGGTGGTGTAAGTGTGTGCACAAGATAAATGTCAAGTATACCATAAAGCCCATAAATCATACATAATCGAAATAAGCAGAAATACTGACAAGATTATGAATCAAACGATATCAGAGTAAGCGAAAATATACTGGTAGGTCCATGAGTGCTATCAGTCGTACCAAGGCTATGCGATGCAAAACATAATAACTCAAAATGCTAAGTACTACGGATGTAATGTAATATGTGGTGCGAATGAAATGACCATACTGGAATGTGAAGTCGGGATGATAATACGTAGTATCGCAGGCTATGAGGTCCACCACAAGGGACTTTTATCCAAACCAGTCCCATACCTAAATTTGGATAGTCCAACTCAATGTGGTAAACTCCTGATCTTAGGTTAGTCGCGCGCCCAACCGAAATCTTGACCATGCGAAGGTACACGTAACAAATAGTTACGCACCACCAGCTTAAGTGGATAGTGAAGGAATGAATGAATGGATATGCAATTCCTGCTCGATAAGTCCACATCTCAGTACAGTTGCTCTCTGGAGAAATCACTGGGGTCTATTACACTCGACACCGACCGCCTCCTTCCTAGCTGCGTAGCCCAGCGAGCGAAATAGACCTCACTATCCGCTTGACCAGTGGTCTGCTAATACCTACCCGACTCGTCGATAGCGGACCCATTTACGAGCTGGTCATACTCAGCCTAGCTTATAGCCCCATCACTTGGGCGGATAAGGCCACACCCCCTTCCAACTGACCACGACACAGTGGGAGACACGACCTCATGGTATAGGCACTGACGCTCATATTCCACTCGATCTAGACGTTGAAGCATCTCTTAGTACCAAGGAGGTTTTGAGATTTTCACCCAAGGACATCCTACATGCCCACAATGCTAGAACCAAGCATTTCCGGTGTCCCATTTAGCCATCCACGATGTGCCTGTGGAGGCCACGGCCCTAATGTTGCTAGGGCATACAACGATCAAGTCACACATATTCGAGATGCATGAGTTACACTATCCAGTCATGCAGCAATCATGCACGTACTACGCGATAATGTGGGACACTCCATCTTATAAGGAGTTCCGTAAATGGTCTGCCCAATGGCATATGCTATGATCAAACATTCCTCATATCAGGTATACATATGATGCGTATGGGCATGCATTATGGAGTAATACTAAGTATGTTATATGGTGATGAACTATCCTCATCACGAAGATGGGCATTGATAGCCTACACACAACAAGTATAGGCCTATCAATGGGCCCTAGGGAGAGTTATAATGTGGATATTTAACCAACATTATTCTTACAATGTGGACGTCAAACCAACATTGTTCCCAAGGCACGGCCTGTTATAAAGGTCAACACATAAACCACGGTGGAATCACATTACAATGGCCTTATGTACATCCCATTGGGCCTTGACCCATGGGCCTCCAATACATCAAATGGGCCTCAATAACAGGCCTCACACACGTCAAGGTTGGCCTCAATAACGGGCTTTATACACATCAAGGTGGGCCTCAATAACGGGCCTTTAAATACATCATAATGGGCCTTAACAAATGGGCCGAAAATATATCACAATGGGCCTCAACCCATGAGCCCTAATACATCACAATGGGCCTTAACCCATGGGCTCCAAATACATCACAATGAGCCTTAACCCATGGGCCTTAATACATCACAATGGGCCTCAACCCATGGGCCCTAATACATCACCATGGGCCTTAACCCATAACAGGTAGGCCCTGCACCTAGGCCTCAGAACACACAACAGGTGGGACCTGCTCACGGGTCAAAGATGCATCATGATGAGTCACATGTATATCAAAGTGGGCATCTCGATTGGGCTACAAAATATATCAAAGTGGGCCTGGCGGATGGGCCACAAAGTACATCAAGGTGGGCCCCACAAAGGGACTATAAACACATCAAAGGTGAGCCTCATGGATGGGCACCTCTGGACTGTAGAAGTTTCAAGGATAGGCGTTCATCCCACCATTGGTTTTTACGGTGTGGCCCATCTGATTAGGGGCTGGATGGTGCAGATAGAACATGTACATCATTGGTGGGTCCCACTGTCCAGTGCCATGGACGGTGAGGATAAAATACATAAATCATGGTGGACTCCACCGTCCACAAACACATACATCATTGTGGGGCCCACGTGGGGCCCATCATAATGTTTATGAGCCATCCAATCCGTTCATAAGGTCACGTAGACCTGGATGAAGAGTAAAAACAAATTTCATATTAATGTAAAACCTCTGTTCTGACCGAAAAGGGTTCCAATGGTAAACGTTAATTCTCCACTGTTTCCTGTGATGTGGGCCACCTGAGCGTCAGATGGGTCTGACTTTTGGAGGGGGGCCCACTTCAGGAAGGGGCCCACCTAATGAACGGGTTGGATGATGAACAAACATCATGGTGGGGCCCATGGCTGGGGCCGTGGGTCCCTGCTCGTTTCGCGCTGACGTCAGCAGCGTCCTGTGCAGCAGCAGGCGCTGCACCCATATATTTGTTTTTATATATATTTTTTTGAAATCTTGTTTTCCCAAGGTTTTTCATACATGGGGCCCACATCGGAAGAATCCACCCCGCCCACTGATTTCTACAGCTAATAATAAATTCATTAAGCCCAATATTGGGCATCTTTCGGCGTGTAGGAAAAATTGAGTGAATTTAAACGGTAAAAGTCATTGTTTGTTAAGGTACGACCCACCGGTTAGTCGGATCAGCTTCATTTTTCGGCTCAACGCCTAAAACGGGCCGAGGAATAGAATAGATGGCGTGGATTGAATGCATACATCAAGGTGGGGCCTGCATGAGTGGTCCACCCCCAAGGCTTGAACCAAGCTCATATTTGTGTTTTAACTCACGTCCAGCGTCCCCAGACGTTGGACGGTTTGGGCATGGCACATGCATCGAGGTGGGCCACCAAATGGTGGGTGGTGTGGATACAACACATATGTAAGGTGGGGTCCATCCAAGTGGGCCACACATCTATAACATCACAAAAAGGGAAAGAGAGAGAGAGAGAGAGAGAAGAATAGGCACATGTGATGGAGGGCTCCACCACTATGAGCCCTCCCTTGCATTCAATCATACATCAAGTGGGCCCCAATACATGTGGGCCCACTAAATCAAAGATCAACGGCGGAGATCCCTTCTCCACCCAAAATGGACGGTCTGGATGACCTCTTTTCATGCAAGAAAAATAAACATCATGATGGGGTCCATGGAGAATGGCCGCATCATGGAATGATCATGAGCATAAAGGTAGGCCATCGGCCACACCTACGGTCTAAAGTGAGATCCATACCATCAATCGGTAGGCCTCACTTGACCCATCATCAAAACATGAAAAATCTAGCCTAATGAGCACCCACCGTTTGATCTTCTTGGTCCGTTGGAAAGCCGGTCTCCTTGTGCTCCACTTTGATGGAGGGTGATGAGAGATGGATGGCTAGGATGAAGGTTCTTTGGGATGGGAAGGTGGGCTACACAACTCACTTTCTCTCTTGGAAAACCATGGACGTGTGAGGCTCTTACACTTTGGTTGCTTTGAATTTTGTGTTTGTGAAATGAGAGAGAGAAAGAGGGTTGTAAGGAATGATGGGTGATGGATGGGTGAGGTGATGGTGTACTTGACATGAGAGTTAACTTGGTGGTTGCTTTACTTGTGGAGAAAGAAAGCATGAGTGTGTGTACTTGACATAAGGTGATTGATTGATTGATTTGAGTGATTGATTGATGGGACATGTTGTAGAGATTCTCTTGGGATCGTAAAAGCGTGGCGTTTCTTCGAAATAAACGCCGGCCCACATCTTCCTGTCAGGGTATCGAATCGGTATGAAAGATACGGCGTTGGAACCCCGGCGGCGGTGCTGTCGCAATGGTATAAGTCTCGAATTAAGCCGACTCAAATATACAGGATACGACTTAGGGTCGCGCGCAAACATTGATTATAGGTCGCGGATTACCGGACTTCGACGAGAAGGATCGTGGGAGTCAATAGAACAGTATGGGCTAGAATACGGGTCTTACACAAGGTATAAAATATATACATCCATAACATAAAAGTCCTAATAACATCGCTGGTTATTCTAGAATTATATATTCATGATTCTCTAAACACACATGGCAGCTATTTGAATTAAGATTTGGTGATGTAATTAAAATTCAGGATTAACATTTACACAAGTACAATAGCCAATGAAATAATAGATCTAACATTCACACTTACAGTGATATCATCTAAATTCAAGACAATAAAGTTCATAACATACCATGAAAGACAATTCCTTTTGCGAATTACCGTTTTGAATTTAGTTAAGAATATTCCTGCGTCTTGACTTACATATGATAAAATTTGTAAAAATCTCAAACAAGGATGATCGCCTACCTGAGGGATTTTCATTAACTTTTGACGAGTTGAAAATCTCTATTATAGTCTTGTGATGAGCCGAACAAGTCACTACCTGGGATTAGTTTGAGATCACTGGGATTCAACATGGTTAATTGGGTTAGAATTCACGTGCTAGCCAGATTAGACATTGAGAGAAGATAAGAGTCAGCAACTGACTCACTGGATCAACTCAGTGAGTCACGCGTTAATAAAATTATGAAACAATTGAGAGTTTGATTTAATTATGAGAGGAGTTACTATCCTCAGGGTATTATGAATCGGGGCTTAAGATGAATCTGACATTGAGATTTTTGCTTAACTGGTTGACTCGGCTAGTTGCAAGGCACTCAACTACGACTCACTGAACGGAATGTTCTGCACTAATGAAACGTTTTACAACGATTACGGGAAAAACCGAACTAACCAACCATATGAGACGTGGTAAAGAACTAGCAGAACAGCCTCCCCGAGCCACCGACCTGTCTACCAGTAGAGAGGTCGAGCTAGGCTCCGATAAAGGATCTGCTTGTTGAGCCTGTTGTTCACTCCCCAAGTATAGGGTTGTGATGTAGTAATAAACTCGGTAAGACCGAGGTCAAATCCACAGGGACTGAAACCTGCACGTGATCTGAAATTCACTAGAACGAGAACTAGGATAAGACGCAATCTAAATCGAATGAGTTTTGATGAATAATGGTGAAATAATTATCTAAAACTAAAAGAATTCAGAAATAGGAAACTAGGGATTCAGAGGATCCACTTGTAGAGATCAGAGAGATCTTATGCCTGGATAAAAAATCAGGGAAATTAACTGAACTGCCATTAATATAATCTTCAAGAGATGAGAGGTGTATGAATTAGAATGGATTTCATCACCAAACCATGCCCAAGAGGCAAAGCAAACAACAGAATTAAACTAATTACCGACCAATCAACATTCTATGAGGGTTAGGAAAGGGTACCGTCATCCGACCATGCCCAGGAGACGATGGTGAACAACAAGGCTTCCTGACGTCATAAACATAAAAAGGAGAAAGAAATACTCAAAGCCATCGCAGATCTATTGTAATTTCAGTCACAACAAACCATTAAAAACTAGAAGTACTCCTTTAAATAAACTAAAATCATAATTAGTTCAGTATAACAAAAAGGCACAAGCACAAATTCTCCTATTATGCTACAAGCTTCACCTCTTAGCCCTAGCTAAGAGGTTTAGCCAACCATGATTAGGCTATATCTCTTAAATAAAATAAAAAAAGAAAAAAAAAAGAAAAACAAACTCTATAATCTCTCTCTCTCTTGGCCTCCACGGCTGCCCAAGCCGAGATCCCACGTCCCAGCATAATCTTGCTACTGAGTTTCTCTTCTCTTTATAGCAATGAAGGAACAAAAGCTGAAGTCGGTGAGAGAATCCTCCGCAGCTTCTCTCGCAGCGAACAAAAGATGCCTTAGTCCTGCATAAATTGGCTTACGCTGATTCTCGGTGGGACCTATTCTTGATGCCGAAGGAGAAATCAACACCGTCCATCGAAATACTCTCGAGATTCCAGTCAGAATGGTGTATTTTTGGTCATCCGTTGATGTATCCCACGGAGTTTTTCATTACACCGTCCATGTTTCGTTTGAAGGGCTAAGATCATATCATCACTGTTTCTTAGAAACCTGACACCTAGGCCTTAGCCAGCTGACCCGTGGAATTCTAATAGACGGCTCAGATCAGAACATCGTGTCATGCTGGTGGCCCACAAGGAAAAATCGTAACTCTGTTTGCGAACAGAGCTTCTGCGTCAGCTCTGTGATGGACGGTGGCCCACTGATTGACGAGGACAGAGGAATCCATAACGTCCAGTGTATTCCCCTTGAAAAAACGTTGGGAATGGACGGTTTTTGGAGTAGTTTCAGTGTGGCCCACGAGATCTTTCACTCCACCGTTCATCCTCCGTTTGGACGACTGGATTCAGATCCTCAAGATATTCTGTAATTCCGCCCTCTAGGCAGTGATAAAAGGCTTGATGGGAGATCAATGGACGGTCCAGATTGATGATGTGGATGAGGAGTGGGGCCCACACTCAAAACCCGGCGCCGGCAGCAAAAGACGCTGTTGCGTCTTTTATTTTTGAGAGAAAACGTCGGTCAGCGTAATGCTGACCGACTTTACTTCGTTCGGTGCACAGCTGGTGCACTCGTGCACCGTGTATATGCTCTATATGAGTGGGTCCCATGGAGATGTCTGTAAGAAATTTGTACCGTCCATCCTTTTCCCCATCCAGGTTAAGGCATTGACAACGAAATTGAAGTATATCCAGGTATCAGGCGGGCCCCAAATCAAGATTTTATAGGATGATCTGTCAGTTTAGGCACTTCCATAGGGATCCGGAAGCTGAAATTCGATGTGAACGGTTCATTTATGATCCTCAGGCCATGTATGGGGTTTTGAGCTGAACGGATGGTGGAAACCCTGTGATCCTGCATTCTGGCTGACTTTCAGGCCACTTGATCTTCAGTTCCTCAGTTTTCTTGGATCTTTGTCATTGATCTTGGTCCCCTGGAGTCCGTCTCTTGCCTTGGTGTCATGAAAGCATTAAATCCCAGCTTAAGCACCCTTTCTCAGTCCCAGCTCGTAATTACACCCTGTATCACAAACGCGATTAAATCGGACCATTAAACAGTATCATGCTCGTAAATCCAGGCAATAACTGGGGTCTAATATGCAATATTTAACCCTCAACACAGCCCCCAACTAGCATTTTGCTAGTCCCGAGTAAAGTATGAGAAAAATAAGTTTGAGAATTACAAGACAATTTCTATGAACTCAAGTGATTTTTGAAAAATAATCAAGATACTAGAAGTTAAGATTCATGAATGTTGGGCATTACCTTCCCTATACTCAAGCGCTCCGTAGACTTCATAATCAATATTAAAGTACTAATCCATCAATTAGAAAAAAAATCCTAAACATTAAGATCATGAGTGTATAGTGTAATCTCGACTTACAACATTAAGATTTAATTCGTTATTTCATGACATCCTTGGTAACCAACAAGAGTACCCAAGACAATTAACTTAAACCAAAACTTGTCTCACAGATCAACCTTTCATTCTAACAACCTTTGATTTTTCCATGAACAGTAGTGCTAAGAAGGGGAAACAAATCCTCACCTATAGGGAGCAAACCTATGGTGAGAATTAGTCGCCTAACTTTTTCCAAATATTAACCATGGGGAATCGAATCTACACCTATAGGGAGCAAACTTATGGTGAAGTTCGTTCGCCCAACCCTTTTTGCAAGCGGTTATCTTGTAGCCGGGTATTTTCTTTTTCTTCAATTCTTCTTTTTCTTTTACTATTGATATGCTGGAAAAATAGTCCAGGATGGTTCCTTTTATGCTTAATGATTACCAAGTCAATCCTTCAATATTGAACTGAAACCTCAATGTATAAACGAGATGTGACATGTGAAATCATGACTAAATCAATGTTTACAACTTCTAATCATGGATTAATAATTCAACCTTAACTGTGAAATCTAACGGACAACTGAATTCAAGAGTAGTAAATCACCAACATTCCATATCCTGTAATTCTAAATCAAAGATGGTCGTCAAATCACTTCGAATTCACCAGAAAGTCCAAAAAAAAAAAAAAAAATTTCACAATTTTTGCTCAAGACGAAGAAAACACTGATTAGGTAACCTAATCTCCAACCCCCAACCTAAAAGCTACATTGTCCTCAATGTAAAAGATATGAGCATGGAATGCACATGGGACAACAAAAGTAAATGTGAAGTGATAGGAAGATAGTACCTGGATGATGAATCGTGAGAGACTTTCCAAGAGATCGCAACATGGAATCCAATCAGCACGAGAGAGAAAGCAATCAAAACTAACAAAAATAAAATCTTACCTATACCACTTTCGCAGGTGCTCTCGATTGCATTTAGCGCATGCGACAAGCCTTTAAACCCCTAGGTTTCCCCTAGAGGACGAGTTGTAGTCTAGTGAGGGTTTGCAGCAATGTTACCCACAAACATTGAACTAACTAACTAGGAAAATTAAATGGAATGAAAAGCTGGGTTGCCTCCCAGGAGCGCTAAGTTTACCGTCTATCCTAAAATAACATAAAGCAAACTACTCTAGTCCTATGAAAGCAGGGAAAAGCTACTCGATCATGCCGCAAGGTTCCTCTTCCGGCCAATATCTTGATAAGTTTCTCAGTAAGTTCCTCAACAGGATCATCCAAAAGCCCTTTGTGCAATAGGCTTGGACGCCATGGAGCTTGACTTTCCAGAGAAACTTATGTACTTCATTAAAAATTTGACGTTGATTCGTTTGAAGTATCCAAAGTATATATGATTCACCTATGTCAGAAAAAGTTTTAAAGTTAGTATTCCATGGTGAATTAGAGACTACAAGTAGATCAAATTGAGAAAAATTTTCAGGAAGTGGTGCAGTCTCAACACATTCCGAAGCATCAGACTTCGGTTCAATTTTTAGCTCCTCCTCCCTTAATGGTAAGCAGTGAGGATCTGGGGAGGGAGGGGCTTCAAAGTAAGGGTTCTCTCGGTCAGTGATGACTACCGAGATGTTGTCTTGCAAGACATTCACTATATCTCTTATCATGAGATCGTTTGAATCTGCAAAGTGTGCCAAGCAATCATCCAAAGCATTGGGATATTCAGTTGAGAGTGACTCATTCTCCACATTGAAGTGTGTGATGATCTGTTTAAGGATTCTATCATCTTTAAAAGTAGACGAAAGTGTGCTCTTTTGCTCCAGCCCTGCACAGACAGATTGATGATCAGTATATGAAGTATTGATGTGCTGTCTCTGTTCATTGATACTACTCAGAAGAGGCATTGAATCGTTAAAATTCAACAGTTCAGATGGTGGCCTCAACTGAGTGGTTTCAAATTCCAGAATTGTATCGAGTAACTCATTCATCTCCTGAATCATATCATCATGTAATTCAGGGGAGTGGTCCAAACATGTCTCACAAGAGATAGAAGGGTTGGTTGTAAGGAGCTCATCCACTTTTTAAATCAGATACGTCAGGTGAGTGGAGTAGCTCATTATGACCGCTCACTTCGTGCACTTCTTGATCATTGACCTGGACCAAACTTGAGATTAATTCCAGGGGAACTGGGGCTGAACATTCATGATCATTATCTCAATACGCATCATCGTCTAATTTTGTACAGTGTACACTTGGGATGGGATCGCTTTCCTCACATTCTAAATTTGGTTGAGGTTCGAATAAACTAACCTCTACCTCATCATTGAGATCCTGTGTATCATGTAAGGAAAGTGCGTCATCATCACTATATTTGAAAGACACCCATGTATCTCCACTATTCTTTTGAACAGTCATTGAGATCGACTCATCGGGGAATTGAACCGTATGCTCATTAATGGAATCCAACTCCTCATTCCAAATTCCAGATTTTGTCAAAAGCGAGTGAGGATTACTTTCCTCGCATTGTATTTCTGGATTGGATTGTAGTTGAAACGAACTAGCTTCCATTAGCCTATCAAGGCGTGATTCAAGTGCTTCTATTAATTCCTCATGTCAGTAACATAGTCTATGTAACTTGGAGATAACTCCTCTTGGATCGTTTCTGGTGGATATTCAAACGTGGCTGATCCCTGAGGGTTATTACCATGATGTTTTACTGACTCGACTTCGAAATATTTCTGTTTCCACTGATCAAAATCATACAGGTCATCGGTCGGGAGTTGATACGCGTCATCATTCCAATAATCACGTACTGTTTTCTTAACTCGTGGAGCGCAATTATTCTCCCGCAGATAATCACCGAAAGACTTCTTAATCAGTGGAGCATCATATTCTGATTAGTTCTCGAAGATATTATCAAAAAAAATTTGAGGCATAGGCTGTTTTCCATAAGCTATCTCAACATACTGACGTGCCCACTCATTCATATACATGGTGAAACCTTAACTCTGAATCTAATCCTAGAAGAAAGCAAAATCCTACAGCAATACAGAAAGAAAATGAGAAGTTAGAAAGATGTTACCAAACTAGAAGTTCCTATGTTAAAAACTTGCAAAACAAAACAAAACAAGTTAGTTTCTAAGAATAGTAAGTCTAAGGTTAGAAAATTTCTAAAAATAAAACCCTAATTCTAAAAATAGAAAAAGTAAAAAAATTAGGAAGATATCACCAAATTAGAAGTTTTTATCTCAGAATCTTACAAAACAAGAAAGTTAGGTTAGTTCCTAAAAAAAAAAAAAAAAAACCTAAACCTAAAGTTAGAAAATCCTAATCTTAACCTAATTCTAAAACTAGTCAATTTCAGAAAAACGCAACCGTCAGTCCCCGGCAACGGCGCCAAAAACTTGTTCACTCCCCAAGTATAGGGTTGTGATGTAGTAATAAACTCGGTAAGACCGAGGTCGAATCCACAGGGACTGAAACCTGTACGTGATCTGAAATTCACTAGAACGAGAACTAGGATAAGACGTAATCTAAATCGAATGAGTTTTGATGAATAATGGTGAAATAATTATCTAAAACTAAAAGAATTCAGAAATAGGAAACTAGGGATTCAGAGGATCCACTTGTAGAGATCAGAGAGATCTTATGCCTGGATAAAAAATCAGGGAAATTAACTGAACTGCCATTAATATAGTTTTCAAGAGATGAGAGGTGTATGAATTAGAATGGATTCCATCACCAAACCATGCCCAAGAGGCAAAGCAAACAACAGAATTAAACTAATTACCGACCAATCAACATTCTATGAGGGTTAGGAAAGGGTACCGTCATCCGACCATGCCCAGGAGACGATGGTGAACAACAGGGCTTCCTGACGTCATAAACATAAAAAGGAGAAAGAAATACTCAAAGCCATCGCAGATCTATTGTAATTTCAGTCACAACAAACCATTAAAAACTAGAAGTATTCCTTTAAATAAACTAAAATCATAATTAGTTCAGTATAACAAAAAGGCACAAGCACAAATTCTCCTATCACGCTACAAGCTTCACCTCTTAGCCCTAGCTAAGAGGTTTAGCCAACCATGATTAGGCTATATCTCTTAAAAAAAAAAGAAAAAGAAAAACAAACTCTATAATCTCCCTCTCTCTTGGCCTTCACGACTGCCCAAGCCGAGATCCCACGTCCCAGCATAATCTTGCTACTGAGTTTCTCTTCTCTTTATAGCAATGAAGGAACGAAAGCTGAAGTCGGTGAGAGAATCCTCCGCAGCTTCTCTCGCAGCGAACAAAAGATGCCGCAGTCCTGCGTAAATTGGCTTACGCTGATTCTCGGTGAGACCTATTCTTAATGCCGAAGGAGAAATCCACACCGTCCATCGAAATACTCTCGAGATTCCAGTTATAATGGTTTATTTTTGGTCGTCCGTTGATGTATCCCACGGAGTTTTTCATTACACCGTCCATGTTTCGTTTGAAGGGCTGAGATCATATCATCACTGTTTCTTGAAAACCTGACACCTAGGCCTTAGCCAGCTGACCCGTGGAATTCTAATAGACGGCCCAGATCAGAACATCGTGTCATGCTGGTGGCCCACAAGGAAAAATCGCAACTCTTTTTACGAACAGAGCTTCTGCGTCAGCTCTGTGATGGACGGTGGCCCACTGATTGACGAGGACAGAGGAATCCATAACGTCCAGTGTATCCCCCTCGAAAAACCGTTGGGAATGGATGGTTTTTGGAGCAGTTTCAGTGTGGCCCACGAGATCTTTCACTCCACCGTTCGTCCTCCGTTTGGACGACTGGATTCAGATCCTCGCGATATTCTGTAATTCCGCCCTCTAGGCAGTGATAAAAGGCTCGATGGGAGATCAATGGACGGTCCAGATTTATGATGTGGATGAGGAGTGGGGCCCACACTCAAAACCCGGCATCGGCAACAAAAGACGCTGTTGCGTCTTTTTTTTTTAGAGAAAACGTCGGTCAGCGCAATGTTGACCGACTTTACTTCGTTTGGTGCACAGTCGGTGCACTCGTGCACCGTGTACATGCTCTATATGAGTGTGTCCCATGGAGATGTCCGTAAGAAATTTGTACCGTCCATCCTTTTCCCCATCCAAGTTAAGGCGTTGACAACGAAATTGAAGTATATCCAGGTATCAGGCGGGCCCCAAATCAAGATTTTATAGGATGATTTGTCAGTTTAGGCACTTCCATAGGGATCCGGAAGCTGAAATTCGACGTGAACGGTTCATTTATGATCCTCAGGCCATGTATGGGGTTTTGAGCTGAACAGATGGTGGGAACCCTGTGATCCTGCATTCTGGCTGACTTTCAAGCCACTTGATCTTCAGTTCCTCAGTTTTCTTGGATCTTTGTCATTGATCTTGGTCCCCTGGAGTCCGTCCCTTGCCTTGGTGTCATCAGAGCATTAAATCCCAGCTTTAAGCACCCTTTCTCAGTCCCAGCTCATAATTACACCCTGTATCACAAACGCGATTAAATCGGACCATTAAACAGTATCATGCTTATAAATTCAGGCAATAACTGGGGTCTAACATGCAATATTTGACCCTCAACACCTGTCGAGCTAAAAACCGATCAAGCTCGGAGCTCGGTAATAAGGTTCATTAGCCGACCTGATCATCTCGACAAAGTAGTCTTACAAACTTCGACCTCACTCATCAATCTTAACCTCGATTAATGACCTCGACCTTGAGACAAAAATGTCTAGAGGAAATCTCATGTCATACCAAGGCAGGATCGACTCGACGGGATCTTAGCCAAAAATCACGATAATCAAGGAAAAATTAGAAGATATTTTGAAAGTAAATTCATGCCCCAAATATGGGCCCTTCAACATATCTGACAGATCCAGTACGATACATAGAATACCCAGAGAACCTATAAATATACCCTCCATCTTAGGTAAAAGGTATGCACACAAATTTTGGCATTAACCACATCCACTTTAGGTACCTACTTAGGCATCAGAGGGTCCCCGACCACAATCGGTAGCCCCATTGTCGATTGTTCTTTATTGGTGTAGGTGCATGGGAGCCTACAGGTGGAGTTGCGGGCTCTACTAGATTTGATCGATAACAACAACCACTGATCTGATTTAAAACGGAAAAACAATTGTTGCAGGGGGTTTGGAAGCTTGCCAAATGAGATGAAAGAGTTCTAATGTCAAGATTTGATGGTGCAACAACCGCTGACTAGAGGTGGGCAGGATCCGACCCGACTCGTCGGATCCAACTCAACCGAACCGGTCGGATCCGATCCGACCTGAACCGAAAGCCAGGGTTGGGTTGAGTCGGATCGAGTAGACACACTCGGATCTGACGCCAAACCGAGTCGAGTTCAGGTCATATAGCAACTCGATCCGATCTGATCCAATCCGAACCGGAATTGGGTAGTATATAGTCAGATTTTACTTTTTTTTTAAAAAAAATATTTACCTTTCTTCTACCCGAACCCTAACCCTACCTAAGTCGGTGCCGCCAGATGAACTTATGTGGCACAGCAGCCCGAGCCGATTTCCTCTCTTTCCCTCATTCTTTCTCTCCCGATTTTCCTCGTCTCCTTCTTTCTCTCCTCTTTTCTCTCCCTCTTTCTCTCCCAATTTCCCTCCTCTCCTTCTTTCTGTTGGGTCTTCAACCCAGCTTGTTGCTGACGTGTGGCTACAGCCACCGTAGAACAGAATAAAAGACTGAACAGAGAAAGATGCTGGACTGCTGTATTTCTTAGTTTTTATTCAATGGAAAACGTATAACATTGCTGCCTTTTATAAGGCTTTCTTACTCTATGAAATTACTGATTTATCCCTGTCTAGATACATTCTAGGGGCAGCTAAAGAAAGAAAAAAAATCAGAGAATATCTACTGTTTATCTTCACGCAGCTAGTATTCTAAACTTAGGAAAAAACTTACAGCTAGCAAAATCTCACAGATAGCATGCACAACTAGCACAAAGGATCCTTATACGGTTTTGGATTTGCACAAATCCTCTACCGTATCCAACACTCACCTTCAAACTAAAACCGGCTTCATTCCAAGCATCGTTCTTAGTCGTTTGAATGCGTCAGTTGGCAATGCCTTTGTGAAAATATCCGCCACCTATTCCGTAGTATGACAATACTCTAATTTCATCGTTTTCTGCTTCACATGATCTCTCAGAAAATGATATCGGGTATCAATGTGTTTGCTTCTTCCATGCTGCACCGGATTTTTAGCTAGCTCAATTGCCGACTTGTTATCCACATATATGACTGTAGATTCTTCTTGCGGATGCTTCAGCTCCTTTAGTAGGTTTCTCAACCAAATTCCCTCACAGACGGTGGATGATGCTGCCAGGTACTCTGCTTCACATGTGGACAGCGCGATCACACTCTGCTTCTTTGAATTCCATGTGAAAGCTGTCGACTCAAGATAGAAAGCATAGCTTATGGTGCTTTTTCTTTCATCTTGGTCACTACCCCAATCACTATCAGAGTATCCATACAGCATCGCCTCATCATTGTACGAATAAAAGAGACCTAACTCAATAGTCCTTTTGATATACCTCAGTACTGCGTTTCTTGCTAGCCGTGTGACTCTTTTGGGGCTTCCATATACCGGCTTAAAAGCCCAACACTGTAGACTATATCTGGCCTAGTGATTGTGAGGTACCTTAAGCTTCCGATTAGGCTCTTGAATAGGGTTGAGTCGACGTTTCTTCCTTCTCCATCTTTTGTGAGCTTCAGGCCTGTTGTAACAGGTGTATTTACAGCTTTATAGTCGACCATATGAAACTTCTCAAGAAGTTCCTTTGTGTACTTCTTCTGGGATATGTAAATGCCGCCAACTTGTTGCTTCACTTCAATGCCCAAGAAGAAAGACATCAATCTACCATCAGTCATCTCGAACTCTTTGAACATAGCCTACTTGAATTCTTCAAACATCGCCTGACTGTTTCCAGTGAACAACAGATCATCAACATATAAACAAGCGATAAGCATATCACCACGGGCATTCTTCTTTGTGTAGACGGCATGCTCATATGGACATTTGATGAAACCATTCTCTTGAAGATAACCGTCGATCCGTGCATTCCAAGCACGAGGAGCTTGCTTTAACCCATACAGAGTTTTCTTCAGCCGATACACTTTGTGTTCCTCCCCTTGCATGACAAAGCCTTCAGGCTGGTTAATGTATACTTCTTCTTCGAGTATCCCATTTAGGAATGCGGATTTCACATCCAGTTGGTAGATCATCCAACTGTGATGAGCTACAAGGGAGATAATCATTCTTACAGTGTCAAGGCGAGCAACTGGGGCGAAAACTTCTTCATAGTCTACCCCATATTTCTGTTTATAACCTTTTGCTACGAGCCTTGCTTTATATCGTTCGATCTTACCATCGGCATTCCGCTTGATTTTGTACACCCATTTGAGACCAATGGTCTTCTGGCTTTTAGGGAGTGAGGTCAACTCCCATGTTCGATTCTTCTCGATGGCATGAATCTCTTCTTCCATAGCCTTTATCCAACATTCTTCATTCACAGCCTCCTCGAATGTGAGAGGCTCGTGGTCCGCATACAGGCAGAGTAAATTCACTTCCTCAGTTTCTGCATAGATGTCGTTGAGGCTTCTCATTTTAATAGGAGCCAAGGGTGATGAAGATGTGCTGGATGAATTCTGATTTGATGAAGTACTTCCAGGAGATATGGAGCGTACTCCTGAACTTCTGCGATCCGAAGGGGGTGATGTGGGTGTCTGCTCCTGATTCACATGACTCTCTTCTTTATATTCTTCGGCCTCAACCTGACTTTCTTTCGCCGAATCTTCCTGGTTCCACTTCCAAGATTCTTCCTCGTAGAATACTACATCTCTACTTACCACCAGCTTATTGGTTAGTGGGTTGTAGAGCTTGTATGCCTTTGACTCTTCGTTGTAGCCGATGAAAATGCACTTCTCGCCACGATCATCAAGCTTTTTCCTTCTCACTTCTGGAACTTGAGCGTAGGCGACACACCCAAAGATCTTAAGGTGCGCCACGCTCGGCTTGTAACCACTCCATGCTTCCTGCGGTGTCTGGAATCTGACGCTCTTGGTTGGACACTGTTGAGCGATAGGCGCAGACATGCAACCGCCCTCCTCGCCCGTAAATTCTTTGCGTACTTTTCTCCTTCAGCATGGTCCTCGTCATATCGAGGATGGTGCAGTTTTTTCGTTCTGCAATTCCATTTTGTTGTGGCGTGTACGCTGCAGTGTGTTGTTGCTTAATGCCATGTTCCCTACAATATTCTCGAAAAATATTTAAGGTGTACTCCCCACCTCTGTCAGATCTAAGGGTTTTTTATTTTAAGACCACTTTCTTTTTCAACGAGGGCCTTAAAATTTTTAAAAATAGTAAAAGCAGCAGACTTCTCTTTGATTACATACACCCACAACTTTCTACTGAAATCATCAATGAAGGTAATAAAGTATTTATTACCTCCAAGAGAGATTGGCTCTAATGGTCCACAGATGTCAGTGTGAACCAACTGCAACGGTTCTCTTGCTCTTCGGGATACTCCACTTGGAAAGGAGTTTCTTTGTTGTTTTCCAAGTGTGCACGCCTCACACACATGTTCTGAAGCTTCAATGGTAGGCAAGCCATGCACCATGCTTGATGAGGACAGAAGTTTCAAGCCACTGAAGTTTAGATGGCCAAAGCGAAGATGCCACATCTAGGAATCATTCTTTGCTTTTCCATAAAAACACTTCTCAAGCATTGTGTTTATATGGAGAGGAAACATACGATTCTTCGCCATCTGGACTTTTACAATCAAACGTCCATGCATATCTCTTATGGAAAGAGAAGAGTTCTCCATGTGTATGACATACCCTTTTTCGAGGAGCTATCCGAGACTCAATATGTTACTTTTCATGTTGGGTACGTAGTACACATTGGAAATATAGTTTGGAACACCATTCTTTTGAAAGATTTTGATTTTACCTTTACCTTTCACCGGTGTTTTTGATGAGTCTCCAAACGTTACATCGCCATGAACTCCTTCTGTGAGTTCTACAAAGAGTTTCTTGTCGCCGCAAATGTGATTACTTGCACCCGTGTCGAGATACCATACGTCCTGCTGATCACTACTTTTCTCTTGTGCAAGGAGAAGGGTGGAGCTTTCTTGTTCATGGCCTGATGCTTCGGCATAGTTGGATAGCTCGTCTTGATTCACCGGCTTGCTCCAGCAATCAAATGCATAGTGGCCAAATTTGTTACAATTATAGTATTGGATGTTCTTTGTACTTCCTCGTTCACACATAGATCTACCTCTACCATTTCTTCTTCCACAGAAATTGGTATTTTTCTGCTGGTTTTGGCCATGACTTTGTTGGTTTCCGTGCCCTCTGCCTCTTGCGCGATTGTTAGTGAAACGTCCACCACGTTGTGAACTTCCACGTCCACCATTGTTATCATTCAGAGTCAATCTTGACTCCAAAGCTTGTTCCATCGGCATGGAACTGGCATTCTTCTGCATTTGTTGCTCATAAACTTGCAACGATCCCATCAATTCCTCAATGGAGAGTTTTTCAATATCTTTTGATTCTTCGATCGCCACAACCACATGCTCAAACTTGGTTGTGAGGGATTGAAGTATCTTTTCAATAACTCGGACATCTTCAATATTTTCACCATTTCTTTTCAAATTATTGACAATTACAAGCAAACGGGAAAAATAATCAATAACATTCTCACCTTCCTTCATGTGAGTCGCTTCGAACTCGGCTCTTAATGTTTGAAGACGAACCCGCTTCACTCGATCTACACCCTTGAAGATGGTGCCAAGGGTATCCCATACTTGCTTGCTTGATATTGCTTCGGCAATCTTTTCAAAGGTGGATTCATCCAACCCTTGATAGAGGAGAAACAAAGCCTTGTTGTCTCTCTTCCTTTGATTTTTGAGAGCGGTCTTTTCTTCGTTGGTGAAGGCGGCTTCTTCTTCCATAGTGGGTTCTTCATACCCATCGGTGACGATCTCCCATAATTCTTGCTACCCGAACAACGCCTTCATTTGGATGCACCATTTTTCATAGTTGTCCTTTGATAACTTAGGAACCTGCGGCTGGATGGTGCTGGCCATATTTTCCTTTTTTTTTTAAAGAATGGCTGAAAAAATGAAGGGAGATGGATGAAATAGAAATCTGAATATTTTTAAAACAGAATTTTTTTTTGGCTAAAATCCGTTGAAAACAGATTTTTTTTGAAAAAAAACTGCGGCTGCAATCTGTTTTTTTCAAAAACAGATTTTTTTTGAAAAACTGCGGCTGCAATCAGATTTTTTTAAAACTGATTTTTTTGAAAATCGGGAGTGTAGGATCTGCCTTTTGAAAATAGATTTTTGCAAAAATGGTGAATCTGGACGTTTGGAATTGATTGAAAATCACAAAATGATTTTTCTGTTGTGGTTTAAAATAAATTTTGAAATCTGTTGAAAACATTTTGAAAATGCTTTGAAAACAGATTTTTCTGCTTTGGTACAAAATCAAACCTTCTCACAAATTGATGTGGCAAAAATGTGGCCCAAGGATCACGCTCGATACCAGCTTGTTGGGTCTTCAACCCACTTGTTGTCGACGTGTGGCTACAACCACCGTAAAACGTAATAAAAGACTCGAACAGAGAAAGATGCTTTGGATCATTGTATTTCTTAGTTTTTATTCAATGGAAAACGATAACATTGCCGCTTTTATAAGGCTTTCTTACTCTATGAAATTACTGATTTATCCCTGTCTAGATACATTCTAAGGGCAGCTAAAGAAAGAAAAAAAATCAGAGAATATCTACTGTTTATCTTCATGCAGCTAGTATTCTAAACTTAGGAAAAAACTCACAGCTAGCAAAATCTCACAGCTAGCATGCACAGCTAGCACAAAGGATCCTTATACGGTTTTGGATTTGCACAAATCCTCCACCGTATCCATCACTTTCTCTCCTCTTTTCTCTCCCTCTTTCTCTCTCGGTTTCCCTTCTGTCTCGAATCAACTGGACAAACTCAACTCAATCTGACTCGGTTTCTCTGACCGAGTTGGACTCGGTTCAAGTCAAGCCAACAAAGAATCGGTTCGGATTGAGCCAGCCCTGCTGCACTCGGTCCTGAATCGGATCGAGTTCGGGTCGGATACTTGCAAAAATTAGATCGAGTCGGACCGGCTCGACTCGATCCCACCTTTACCGCTGGTTAATGAGGAAGATGGATTTGCTTACAATGGTTGATCGCCGATCGAAGGTTTTCTGGCTGTTATGTTTCTTTAGGATGGTGAAATCTGACGCAAAGAAGCTTGAAAATTTGAGATATCAAAGCTTAAATGGAGATCTACCAATGGGTTCAGAGGTTCATGGCTTTGTGGCGGCATGCGTTAACCATGCATGCCGTTTATTTTTTCATTTCTTTTCTTTTTCTCTTTTACGAAAACCTCATATGGACAATATGGATAGTATCAGTGTGAAGTCGTTCCGTTATAGAGCGACAAAAAAGGAGAGAAGTGGGAGAGAGTTGGTTTCTACCAATTTTTCAGTAACGTGTGTTTTTTTGTATGATGGGTCGGAATGATGGCCCACCGAATGAACAGTGTGGATCGGGCCCAGGCCCACTTTTCTGGTGGGTTGAAAGCTGGTGATGAGTCGAGGAACCCTTCCTGAAACGCATAGAAGGAGAGGAGAGAAAATAGGGAGAGAGTCAGGTGTGAGAGGTGTGGGCCCCACAGAGATAATGTGACAAATCCACTCCGCCCATCAGTTATGCCCGCCCATGTTAGGGCATGGGCCCAAAAATGAGGCTGGTATGAAGTTTAAGTGAACTACACTATAGGAAACAGTAGGGAGTGGTCTCCACCGTTGTAAAAATGGTTTATTACATGTATTATTGGTGTAGTGCTCTAGTCGTGAGCTTTATTTGAGTGTTTTGTAGGTGTATGTTGTAAATGTAAAGTATTATTATGATTTGTAATAGTTTTGTATACACATGATTTTCTTGTACTTTGTTTTTTGTTTTTTTTTTCAATTTTTTTAGACCCATTCTCAGTAACAGAAAAAGAGAGATTACGACCTTCGATTTTTTGTTAGGAAGAATCAGCGGCTCTTCTTTCTTTCGATTAGAGATCAACCAAACAAAACATGATCCCACGCCCAATTTGTTGATGTGGAGCTTGAGATAAGGGCTTCGATTGGGAAGCAATTTGATCTGAGATCGGAGGTGGGTGCGTCGAAATCCGGGTTTGGGGTGAGGTTTCGTACGGCAGCGGAAAGGACTGAGGAATAGGAAACGACGTATTAAAGGACATTGTTGAATTTTCCTTAGCAGTATTGGGCGAGTGGTAGCGTTTGGAGACGGGGATTTGAGATGAGAGCGTTTGGATGGTTTTGTAGGAGATTGGAATGAAAGCAAAAAGAGAGGATTGATCGTTAGGATTGAACCGAGTCTTTTGAGATTTTAAAGCATGGGAGTTTGAGAGAGAGAGGGAGGTGGGTTTTTGAAATCTCAATCTTGTGAAGAAGGATGATTGGGTTTCTGGATTTTTAAATTTTTTTAGAGGAAGTGTGTTTTTGAAACTGCAATTGTGTGAAAAGGGAGAGAAGGGATGGTTGGTTTCTGAATTTTCAAATTTTTGAAGAGAGGAAAAAATTATTTTAAATTTTAATTGTAAAATGGTGAATGGGCTGGGCGGGCCGGGCTGCGAGGTTTTGGATATGTAAGTTCTAGTCTGGGCCGATTGAGAAACGGGTGGAGTTTTAAGCTCAAGCCCAGTCAGTGGGCCTGATAGTCCGGCCCAATCTCGGCCCAAAAACCCTTCAAGCCAGCCCTGCATCGGCTCTGAGTCAGATCCATTTTAAGATGGTGTGGATCGGACCAATTTAAACTTGGGTCCGGTTCGTATCAGGTCTGCTTTGAGTGTGTAACTCGGCCTGCTTTGTACTCGGGTCTTGACTTTTGGACTTGGACCCAGACCTATTTATTATCAGGGCAGGTTGGTACGCGTATGACAGACAAGGGCCATGCCTTGTCTACTTCAGATCAAGAAACGGCCCTCAATGATCTGGGTTGGCTGACCCTCAATCACCCACACGCTTGTGACATCAGCAAGTGGCCCGAGAGAATGGCTTCAGCCGAAAAACGTTTCAATCAAGTACTTCTGCTGACGTGCCTGTTTGGCAGCCTTGGAAAGTTGGCCCAAAGAATCAGAAGGCCCAAATTTCATATCTAGATTCAGGCCACTGCTGGGCCACTTAAAACAGGGAATGTTTCTATGATACATTTCAATAATTCATTCTTTGGGGGATAAGTGTGGCCCACTTGATGAGTGGACCACACTTGTTGAGGCCCCGTTTGGATGTCTCATTATGAAATTCATAATAAATTATAAAACTATCTGTTATGACACAAAACATTAGGTTAAGAAGCAGTGTTTGGAACACTAATTATCATATAATTTGAATACATTATACCTTATGTATGTATAATGCATTATTTTCTTTTAAGTTCAGAAAACATTATTGTATTTGTGATACAGAAGTGTGTGAAACAATAAGAAGAAAATTACTGTCTTCCACAAGTAATCAAGAATTTCAATCTAAAGGCAAGTTCTTCCATCCCAAGAAATAAGACAGAAAATTAAGGTATTTTTATTTAATAATAATCTAAGTTTGCTTGATTACATTATTTATATATCACTTAGATAGCCCACCCAAAACCTAATTCAAATGAAAATTATCTAACATAGCAAAGTATCTCCTAAAGGTTAATTTTGTCAATGAAATCTTGATTTTAACATTGTAGATGTGTATTTTCTTGTGAAATGGCGTCTTCAACCCACAAAGCAGGTTGGTTGTCCTCTAATGCACCATTACACAAAGATTAATAGATTCTGAAGTGCATGATAATGCTTGAATCAAAAGTTATAATTGTTTTATTGTCCTGAATTAAAAGTTATAATTATTTTATTGTCAAAATTTAGAATGATAATTGTTATAGGAAGATCCGAGCCGACTACAATCGGAGAGATCGACGATCCGCTAGTCCGGGTGGAGAGTCCGAGCCTCGGCATAATACTAGGAAGGTGGGTTAAGATGGGCGAAGCTCCCATTCTTGACCGCCTTCTTTCCAAGGGCAGTCGAAAGGGAAAACATTTAAGTTGTACGATCAACTCCGAACGAACATCCATCATAATACCGAGAATGGCTAGCTGCATTACTTACGAACGGATCAAGATTCGTCTGGGATTGACATAGTCAATCATCAGCTCGGATGTCGTCGTCCTCGGTCTGGCCGAGTCGAGACATCTCCGAGGATAAAGGTTTCACGTGCTAAGTGGGGAAACTGCCATATATGGACGTGTCCTATTATCTCGTCCGTGGATACGCACGCCATAACACATGATCTCCGGATTCTGGGCAATATCTCCATGATTTGTAAGTCGCAGTTGCCGAGATTATCGAATGCAATCAAGCGATTATAAATATCAATGTCCCAAGACAACCTCTCTTAAATCCGGCACTCTCCCTTTCCTCCCCAACTTAAATCCGATATTGTCCCGATAGGGTCCCCGCCCACCTCTCCATTGCTCACGGTTACGTCATTACCTATTCGGAATATGTAAGAGGGGAAGAGGGCTAACCGATTTTGACCTCAACATTTTTGGCGCCGTCTGTGGGAACGTGATACAAAAAGTCAGGTTCCTATTCTTGAAAGCTATGGCTAGAGGGAAGAAAAAGGCAGTGGTGGTGGAACCGGAGCGGACTCGCTCTTCGTCATCACTTCATGCGGAATCTGCTCCGGGCCCTTCCCAGCTTTCTCGTAATCGTTCCATTGAAGTAGTCTATGAGGTGGAACTGAGACAAGCGCGAGTCCCAAAGAACAACCCGAGCGGAGAAGTCCAAGACCATATCTATTGCTTTCCTGAGAAGTTGGGACATCTCCACATCGATCTATCCGAGCATTTCAAAATTTTTACCAGAATGTGACGACTTGTCCCAGGCCTTTCTAAGGGAAAGGAGAACGCCTTTAGGTAGTGGCGGAAAATGAGGATCACACGATTCGCGACCGACTAACCAAGTTCCGATGTTACTAAGCAACAATAGCCATCATCAACCCCTAACGTTGAAGCCATGATGGAAGAGACCGAGCCTCCGTTCACCTCGTCATGAACGGTGATGCCTCGTAGATTTTTGATTCCTCAAACCTGGTCCGTTGACGTGGAAGCTTATCGTTCGTGGATGCGATCTGAGTCTACCATGCAATGATGGTAAGGATTCTCGATTACTCTAGCCGGATCCGCTCGGAATATGTGAAGAGGGGAAGAGGGCTGACCAGATTTTGACCTCAATAATAATTTTTTCATATTTTAAATGAATCTCTTAAAATTAGATATGTATAACCTAATTATGTCATTACCTAAGTAAGACTAAATCAATTTCATTTAATTTTCTTTTGATCTAGCTATGCTAAGAATGCATCTCCACTCTACATTAGAGTCTAATCTCAAGTCATAATCTATCTATTACTTTCCTGGTTACCAGCACATTTTTTTTTTTTGGTTTGTTTTCTTTTTACACACGCACCTGATACACACCCACGCACGCCGTGGGTCTCGAACCCAAACCTGGTGTTGAAACTCCTTAGAGTCTACCACTGAGGTAAGGACTCGAACCCTTGAACAAATTTTTTTATTATTTTAATTTTTTATTTTTATTTTTGGGTTAGCTTGTTAGTACACACTCCATGTTAGCCACCCCTACTTGGATCGATACCAAGACCTCCAGTGTTGAAACGATGTATCTCCACTCAGTTTGTCAGTTGCGCTATGGATCTAGGTGGTTACCAGCACATTTGTCTCATCTTCTTCCCCGTCTCCTGGCGTGGCTCATCATCTTAAAAGTCATAATCCAAGGTAGATCATATATAATTCTCCAAACGGTCATATGCTGCCGATGACCAGGTGATGAACACCGCAGGGAACCATTGGGATGTAGGCCCCACTATTAAAAACCTTTCGGAATTTGTGTGGGTCTCATTTTGTTCATTTCATACGGCCAACAAGAATGCATTAGATCCATCCTATCCATCAGGCGCCCCATCACATTTTCACGATTCTTATAAAAATAAGTTTAACCCGAGACTTAGGTGGGTCACACCACAAGGAACGGCGTAAAATTAATCATGACTCAAACTTTAAAATCAGGTGGTGTGGCCCACCTGAGCAGTTAGAATGTCCTGATTTTGGCAAGCGTCTTCATCTTGGAGGGGTGCGTCAGATGAATGGACTGGATGACATATATATACCACGGTGGGACCAATGCACAATTTGAACCATTTCCATGGTGGGGCATCCACATCTTAATTGTCCCCCACGGTGTAATACAATGGAATTCTTATTTCTGGCCCACTTCCAAACACAGGGTGGCACAATATTGGATGAACGGGGTGGATCTCATCTACATGAATTCCTTCCATCCACGTCAGCGAAAGTCATGCTTCCATATGACTAAGCAAGTCAAGGCACGCCTTTCCGTTCCCTGCGTGCATGATCATCCAACTAGCCGTATACAAAACTCATCGTAGCACTGAAGCAACAGTTACAAGATTCTAACCATCCCATCAATCGCCTCGAAAATGGAAGGTCTGGATCGTCTCTATTGAATAGGTCAACCAACAAATTGATTCATCTATGCTTGGGGCCCATCATGTAATGTTACCCTTTAATGGTTTTAAAGCATGAAGCATCACTTTCGTCACGTAATTCCAACCATCCGATTGCTGGCATGAAAAAGAGATGCAATATATATTTATATGAGTGTAAAGCGGTCGTCCATGAGGTCGAGCTGGGTGGGCCCCACCGTGATGCCTTTCGAACATCAACACTGTCCACCAGATGTATCATTCCATAGTGGGCTTGTACGGCCCAAAATCAGGTCAATCTGTGACTCAGGTGGGCCACACCATCTAAACCAAGTTTCAGGTGCATGAAAAAGAGATGCAAAATATATATATATATATATATATATATATATATATATATATATATATATATATATATATATCGAGCGTAAAGCGATCGTCCGTGAGGTCAACTAGTTTGTGGGCCCCACCGTGAGGCCGTACGTCCACACCGAACTTTTTGAGAACCCATCATAAGTGATACCATCGACAAACATAAGATACACGCTTCAAAAATGTAACCTCACTGAAACCTCATAGTATGAATTTTACTGAAACTTTGGTGACCGTGAAAAACATAAACATGTTTCTTTCCTTGATTTGAGACATATGGATAAAAGTAAAACTTAGTCCTGGTGGGTTTCACTAGGTGCTGTGGATACACATGAACGGTTGTTTCAGTTCATCACTTACATGGGTTCTCAAAAGTTCGTACACACATACGAACTGGTTCGCAGGTGAGCGCTTTATATATATATATATATATATATATATATATATATATATATATATATATATATAGCCTCAAAATGGTTTTGAATGGGAAAAGGTACTATGCGCTCGAGTGTAAAGCGATCGTCCGTGAGGTCGAGGTGTGGCCCCACCGTGAGGCCGTTCAAGATCCACACCGTATGGGTCCCCAGAGTGGGCCCACACGGCCCAAAATCAGTGTTTGGTAACTCGGTGTGGGCCATACCATCGGCAAACATAAGTATACACGCTAAAACATGTAAATGCACTTGGGGGCCCACACCAGGATACCATTTGAAACTTGGTCTTAAATTACATTCAAGTGGGACACACATGATGGACGGTGTTGATCATCACAAAACGTTTTGAAAGGTCCTCAAAAATGGTTTTGAATGTTTCAATGGTGCACGGCCCCTCTCAACTTCTCATGTGGTGGTGTGGCCCACAAATCACGGATTGACTTGATTTTCATGTGGGTCCCCTCTAATATGCATATATATGTGGATTTTCGATATATATCACGGACGATATATATATATATATATATATATATATATATATATGGAAAAGGTACTATGCGTTCGAGCTGACGATAAGCTCCCGTGAGGTCAAGCTATGTGGGCCCCACCATGATGTCTTTCGACCATCAACACCGTGCATTTGATGGGTACCCTTTAAATTATATGATATGCCAAAAATCAGCTGTATATGGAACTCAGGTGGGCCATACCATCTAAAATTATGTGAAGACACCGTTAAAACATATAAAAGCACTTTGTGGGGCCCATATGAGTTTTGCATGCGCCTTAAACTTGGTATGAACCCACATTCAAGTGGGAAACACATAATGGATGGGCTGGATTTGTAAACTACATCTCAGTGGGCCCTAAAAAATGGTTATGAATGTTTTAATGGTGCACGGCCCCTCCCCACTTCTGTATGTGGTGTGGCCCACAAAAGTCACAGATTGACTTGATTTTTGAGACCTAGGCTCACGATGGAATCGTGCATCTGACTGATGGGGTAGATGTTCAAAACGCATCACGGTGGGGCCCACACAGCTCGACCTCATGGTGCATCTGTTTGATGTCTGAAATGGCCCACATTCACTGCTTGAACAGATAGGATTCTTAGTTCACTGTCATTTTCGGGATACATCCTGTTCATGTGATGACCCACTACACCAACAGCTCTGATTGCACGGGTTATCTGCAAATGGAAATGTTGGTGGAAATCAGATTGCTACTTAGTAAATTCTGTTAGGCCCACTGTGAATATATATGATTTATCCACGCCGTCCATCCGTTTTTCCAGCTCATTTTAGGGTTGAGCCAAAAATAAAGCATATCCAAAGCTCAAGTGGACCATAACACAGGAAACGGTGGGAATATTGATTTCCACCGTCATAGGACCCATAGTGATGTTTATTTGTAATCTAACCCGTTCATAAGATCAAACATACATAGATGAAGGTAAGAAAAAAATATCAGCTTGATCAAAGACTTCCATGTCCCCCAATAAATTTTCAACGTTGAAGTTCAATTCACACTGTTTCCTGTGGTGTAATCCTTGATATTTGAATATGCTTAATGTTTAGAATCTACCATTAAAATTATATTTTAAACTGAATAGACGGAGTGGATAAAATCTATAAATTACGGTGGGCCCCACAGAATTTACTCAGTACGCAATACGGGACCATGTCGGCGACGAGCCTGCATATGCACAGGACGCGCTTTCCGAGAGAGGCACCCCACACTTGAAACTTATGCGGGTCGCTGCATGGAAGTCCTGTCACGTGACGGACTTTCCACAACGCGTGCATGGTTGACACGTTCTTAACAGTACGGTTAGGCGTGTGGGGCCATGCTACTGCACATGGGACTTTGAGAATGTTGCCACACGTGCTTTGACGGATCATCGAAGACGTCAACCCGAGTAGAAATAGCTGATTTGATGTACGGCATTTCTACACCCTTTCCCACGGCACGCGGATTGGATACACCCTCACCAGGACTCGGCAGGAGACGAACTGACGTGGCAGAATTTGGTTGGCTCACGGGCTTCTGTCAGATATGGGTCCAGTCTAATCGCGTGCTCCATCAGATAACTTTTCAACGTATCTTGTGTGGGCCCATCACTGATAGAGTCATCCAGGCCAATCAAATTTCACTATTACGTCCACCTTGATGTATACAGGTAAAAGACTTCGAAACTTCTGGGCGTGATGGGGGGAAGTATGCGGATTTTTAATTAAATAAATGATTGAGATTATTTCGTCATCTGACTCATTAAATGTTAGAACGTAAGTCCTCTCAGTCTAATGATTTTTTTTTTTTTTTTTCATTGATACTTTGTTTAATGTTTATTATTAATTAATTAAGTATGAAATTGTATTAGATGAAATTGTTGTTGTTATTGCACAATGACTGCATTTTTGGAAATACCATTGTATTATATCAGATTTCACATCATCGGTGCACATATACAACTCAAATGTAACATATAAAAGGCGTCTATAGATGGAGGGCGTGGATCAAATCATGCATCAACATAGCCCACAAATATGTAGTGGATTGCTATTGGGATTGGATAATATAATACTTGGATTAATCTAATCCTTTAAATATTGGATGGAATTTATGTGAGATCAAATGCAATTCCATCCCTCCTAATCCCATATTTCAAATAGGCCCTTATCATTGGCAATATATTAGGATAAGTTTAATTTGAAATCCACTATAAGGCTTAATGTTTTTTGGTTATTTGTAAACTTAAAATAATGTGATGGTTAGTTGTTGGAGTAACCTGATCATCTCTCACACTACTTTGATATAATTCCAAGTACACAATAAACTTATATCAATCCTAGGTATTAGAAATTCATATCTAACACAATTGTTAATCTGTGCGCTTTGTGGCATGTTCAACGAAAATAGAACAACAAATAGATAATAAAACAATCGAGCAAACAAATATAGAACGCACTGATTTTAAATGAAAATCCCTTGCGGAAAAAATTATGGCACAAGGCAACATAAATCTCCACTATAATCAAGAGCCTAAGAATTTACACCACTCACATTTTCCGATTACAAAATTACCCGATCTTCCCTTACGATGCGCACCTAGGAAAAACCCTAACCCCTTAGAAAATTTCTCCTAATCACAATTAGACTTAACTACTTCGACTTCTGCTAATTTGTGTAAGTTGTCAGTCGTACTAATTTGGACTGACACTACACGTTGTTGGTCAAAGTGAGCTACTATCAATCGGATTGACACTGTCCTACTCTACTCCATTTGAAAACCCTCACTACACTGTCGGTCGCACTAACAATGTCCCGTTTCGACTTCCAGAACTCGTAGAATCCAAGGCATCCACATAACATTAGTGATAAAATTGAAATAGTTTATTCCATGAACAACTATACATGGTACTACTATGGTGCACTTCGTGAGTCTCTACCATGGGACATTGTCCCAACACATGTAAGTGTGTGCATGCATATGCATTTAATTGAATTTAGGAAGTGAAGTTGGATTTTACTATTTGCTATTAACTTAATTACAATTTCTATGCTTGATACACTTATCCTTAAACTTAAGAGGACTTGGGTTCCGGTAGAGATTTTGACTAGTTACTTTGATTCACAAACACATATTCTTACACAATCATGATGAGTTAGGTGATTGATTATGTTCCTACAAGGAGTAGAATTCTTAACAAATGATCTACTGCTCTTACAAGTTTTGTCTTGTATAAAAAATGAAATGATTAATCAACGTGGTTGGGTATATTTATTTTAAGATAAATTTAATTAAACAATTAATTTTGAAATAATTATTATGTATTAATTTATAAAATTAGTAGTTTAGATTTATTTTTTAGTAATTAATCATAATGGTGGGATACGATAGGTCCATAACAATAGGCTTTAAGGTAGTTATTAGAAGGATATGTGTACAATAACATGAGACATAATGATTGTCTACATCCATGCTATGTACACATAGAAACATGAGTGGGTCAAAGTACTTATAACATGGTTTGACAAATATATTATAAGTATTATTTGTAAAATAAATAAATAATTGTAAAGATATCACTCTATAATAAGGATGGTTGGTGTTGCAAATTGCAAGTTTACAAATATGAATTTTATATATAAAAAAACTACCTACTTATTATAGAATTTGCATTCCAATACCTTTTTTACAAGAGGTTTCAATTAGTATATTAATTTAAATAATTATCATTCCCATTAGGTTTTTTAACCGTGGTTCTGTGTGAGCATGCAGTTTGGTAGCTTAGTTAGGCCCCACTGTAATGTTTATATTAAATCCACCCCACCCACTAGGTGCATCACCTCATGCTAGGCTCAAAACTAAAAAATGTCAACATCCATGATTCAAGCGGACCACATAATTGGAAATAGTGTACAAGACAACATTTATCCTCCAAATTATTTCCCTTGGACTGACCCACTTGAATAACTGATGACTCTAAAATTTGAGTCCCAAGCCTAAATTTTGCTGAGATATCTAATGTTTGGAGTGGATTACGTATAATCATCACAGTAGGCATGGTAAGATCAAGTATGAACATCCATCTCCCAAGTGTTTTCTTCATTGTGGCCCTCTAAATCACATGTAGGCCTATTAAAAATATAGGACAGGTGTTCCTCTCCCAACTGCTGCAAGAAAACCAGATATCTCCATTCATATATTAGAAAAGAGGTCTCAAGTCCAACCTGTTGGATACTTGATAACTTTCAGCCTTTTACGTGTGGACGACATCTACCCTGTCTAATAAGTTGGACCAATTATAAGCATTGCCTTTTGAAAAATTCAACAACACCACTCATTGAGTGTACCACAATTAAGTTTTGCCATGTATCAATGTCTCAACATTATTTTACATATTGAATCTCATAAGATAGGTAGGTAGGGCTACCTTTTGCACTAGGCGATCTTCGGGTGAGCACTATCAATTAGAAAGGCTGGATTTCACATGCATTTGATATGTTCAAATTAGCATCAATGTATATGCTATAACTTGTGGTCAAACCGGTTAGACCTGAGACACCTCGTTTAAAAGAAGGGAATTTTATCGGCGGTCCACCCTCGATTTTTTTATGGAGCTCATCATAATGTGCATGTGAGATCTACTATGATCATTATATTTGTAATCCTACACTAAGCACGTGTGAGGCCCGTATCTTAGACTGTACCGTTCCATAGGCTTCCGCGGTCCTCCCGGTCGAATTCTGGCAACCCTAGACTTATATTTGACGTTCGCGTGCGATCCTAAGTCGAATCCTGCAAACCAGATTATGCTCGACCTGAAACTTATACCCTATCGACCACGCCGTCGTCGCGGTTCCAACGTCGCGTCTCGCGCGCCAATGCGATACCTAGGCCAAAAGATGTGGGCCTGCGTTCATTCCGAAGAAACGCTGCGTGTTGCGAATTCTGAGGAAATCTCTACAACATGTCCCATCAATCAATTAATCAAGTACACACCCTATCTCAAGTATATCACCCATACCCCATGCCACCTCACCTCCCTCACAAGTCAACTCTCTCTCTCCCCACCCATACCTCCTTTACACAACTTTCAACCCAACCCGTGCTTTCCCATTCCCATCTCTTACAACAACCATTCCACCCATCCCATATCAACCCATCAACTCTCTCTCTCTCTCTCTCTCTCTCTCTCTCTCTCTCTCTCATTCTCTAAGCAATCTCCCAACTCCCATGAGAGCTTCCAATGTCCAACCTCTCTCTCCCAAAAACAAGTGTGGCCCACTTTCCCACCCTCTCATCTCTCATCTTAACCATTCATTTTTCATCAACCTCTATTAAAATTGAAGGCACGGAGCATACGAGTCCAAGGAGCTAAAGAAGAAGGCTGATAGGTGGGTATTTTTTAAAGGGCCCACTTGTTGTGGGACCCACTTGATGTATGCATTGTATAAGGAAGGGCCCATTGGTGGCGGGGTCCCTCCCCTTCACATTCCTCTCTCTCTCTCTCTCTCTCTCTCTCTCTCTCTCTCTCTCTTCCCCTTATGATGGAGTAGGCCCCACCAATATGTGTTATATTTACTCCATCCATCAGATGGTATGGCCTACCACATTTCAGGAGAGATCCACACCGTTCACTGTTAGGATGGTGGAATGTCCCACATGTTGGACTAGGTTCCATAGTATTATATATTATATATGTTACATATAATATAATATATTATATTACATAACATTAGGGTGGGCCACTTCCATGTGGGACCCACCTTTAACACGTGTATACAACACCGTCCAGATGGGTTTGGACGGTGGGTCTGGGCAACCTCCTGCCATGATATATGTAATGTATTTATACATAATATATAATATAATATAATATATTATATTATATTAAAATAGATGTTATGTGGGCCACTCCCACGTGGGACCCACACGTATGTATTTTATCCAACACCGTCCATCCTGCTTGGCCAATCAACGGCACACCTGATCCTGACTGTCTAGATGTTGGACGTCCAGCAACAACAGCTACTGGACTGGTGAAGGGAGAAAACAAATATCAGCTAGATTCAACTGAGGTGGGCCACCACGTGGGACTCCACCTGATGTATGTAGCCACGTCGTCCATCTGTCTGGGTCTTATCCCCACCGTCCATTTGTTTAAATCCAAATCGTCCGTTTGATGGACGGTGGGCCAATAGCCGCTGCAACAGCTGATATGCGTGTAGTCGTGAGCATCGTGCACCACCTTGAGGTGTGATTCCATCTACATCGTCCATCCATTTTTTACTGACTAGATGGTGGAGCCCACTGATGCATGCTCTGTCCACGTGTGATGTACCCTACACGATTTTTACATATACATATATATAAAATATTATGGTGACCCTACGTGGGACCCACCTTGTTATTGATATATATATATATATTCTTTATCTGCACTGTCCATCTGGATGATGCAGTACTATGGGACGCTGGATGAAGTGATAACACAAACATCAGCTTTATCAAAACTGGTGGGTCCCACACGTGTGGACCCAGCTATGTTATATATATAAAAATTCATGTCTTCCACCGTCCAGGGGTCTGGACGGTGGAGCCTACATATGATCTATGTATTTTACCCTCACGTTGTCCATCCATTTCTGGCGTGAGACGTGGGGCCCACTTTGATGAAGATGTTGTAGCCACTCTGTCTGGCCTGTAGGACGTGGAGCAATCGTAATATGTGTTGTATATTCATACCGTCTATCCGCATGGCTCCCACGTAATGTACATGTTTGATCCAAAACGTCCATCTGATGGGGGCCTATTTGGAATGTGCAGGGCCACCCCAATCTGATTTGTATATGAGGCCCATGTGATGTACTTAAGGCCCATTGATGCGGCCCACCTAGATGTATAGTGAGGCCCATGGGCTGCGGCCCATTACGATGTATATTGAGGCCCATGGTTGTGGCCGCTATGATATGTTTGAGGCCCATGGTTGTGGCCCGTTACGATATGTTAGAGACCCATGGTTGTGGCTCATTATGATGTGTTTGTGGCCCATTTGGTCAGAGCCACTGAGATGTATTTTGGGCCCATGGGTAGAGGCCCATTGTGACATATTTTCGGCCCATATGTCGTGGCCCATTGTGATATATTTTCAGCCCATTTGACGAGGCATGATGTGATGTACATAGGGCCCATATGATGAGGCCCGACTTGAAGTATATAAGGCCCATATGATGAGGCTCGACTTGATGTATATAAGGCCCATTAGTGCGGCCCATTGATGTGGCCCACTTGTTATATTTATGGCCCATGTTCCGAAGCCCATTGTTATGTATTTGTGGCCCGTTTGGTGAGGCTCATTGGTGCGGCCCGCTTGATGTAATGCAACCTATTGTGATATATTCTGGCCCTTGAATGAGGCCCGACATGATGTATTCATGGCCCATTGTGATATATTTTCAGCTCATACAATGAGGCCCATTATATTGTGTATGAGGCCCTTATGAGAGGCCAAGGGCCCACTATATGTTAAGCCCTATGTGGGCTACTTCTTAGGAGCGATGTTGGTTGAATTCCACATTGATGGGCAATGATGGGTAAATGTCCACATTGTAGCCTTCCCTTAGGCCCTTCTTAGGCCAATTCTTATTATCGATGCCGATTCCGATTATTGAAGCTGATTCTGATTATCGAGGTTGATTCTGGTTATCGAGGCCGATTTCGATTGTAGAGGCCGATTCTGATTATTGAGGCTGATTCTGATTATTGAGGTCGATTTCGATTGTCAAGACTGATTCTGATTGTTGAGGCTGATTCCGATTATTGAGGTCGATTCTGATTGTTAAGGCTGATCATCAAGGCCGATTCTGATTGTTAAGGCCGATTCTGATTGTTGATCCCGATTCCGATTGTTGAGGCCGATCATCGAGGTCAATTCTGATTATTGAGACTGATTCCGATTGTTGAGGCTGATTCCGATTATTGAGGCCGATTCCGATTGTCGAGGCTAATTCCGATTGTTGAGGCCGATCATCGAGGCTGATTCCGATTATTGAGGTTGATTCCGATTGTTGAGGCTGATTGTCGAGGCCCAATGTGATGTTTATGAGGCCTATATGATGAGGCACATTGTTGTGCATTTGAGGGCCAGGCGATGGAGCCCATTGTGATGTATATTAGGCTCATGTGAGAGGCCCATCGTGATATATATTAAGCTCTTGAGTGAGGCTCATGGTGTTGTATATTAGGCCCTTGTACGAGGCCATGGGTCCACTATATGTTAGGCTCTATCTGGGCCATTACTTGGGGGCAATGTTGGTTAGATGTACACATTATCGAAGCTGATTGTTGATGCTAGTTATTGATATCGATTATGAGTATGTGACAGCATAACATCATGATACATGCCCATACGCATCATTTGCATGTTTATTATGAGATATGATTGACCATTACATATGCCATAATACAAATGGTTTATGGGACTCCCTGATATGCAGAGTTATCCCACATGATTGATGCATGATTGGACTACGTGACTCGTGCATCTCACATTGTGTGATGGTGATTACCGTTCGCCCTAACGACATCAGGGCCGTAGCCTCCATAGTCATGTCGTGAATGGTTAAATGGGACACCGAAAATCTGTTATTAGCATCGGATCGTCATAGATGGCCCCGGGTGAAAATTACTAAACCCTCTTGGTATTAGAGGACGCCCAACGTCGAGACCGAGTGGATATATATGAGCGTGTGAGGGCCATATACCAGTAGGCCGCGTCTTCCACTGTGTCGTGGTCGGTTGGGAGGGGGTGTGGCCTTATCCGCCTGAGGGAGTAGGCACAGCTAAGCTAAGTCTGAGCAACTCCTAAATGGGTCTGCTATCGACGAGCGGGGCAGATATTGGTAGGCGGGTAGTGAGGTCTCTTCCACTTCCCAGTTGTATTGTGCGCTTGATGGAGCGGCAAGCTGGCGTAGAGTATACTTGACCCCGGTGATGATCCCAGAGATGTACAGTACTGATACGTGGATTTATTGAGCATGAGTTACATACTCATTCATTCATCTATCCATTCATTATCCACTCAGGTCGGTGGTGCGCAACTATTTGTTACGTGTACCTTCGCAATGGTCAGGATTTTGGTTGGGGCGCGCGACTAACCTGAGATTAGGAGTTTACCACATTGAGTTTGACTATCCAAATTTAGGTATGTGACTGGTTTGGATAGAAGTCTCTTGTGGTAGATCCCATAGCCTGCGATACTACGTACTATCATCCTGACTTTACACTCCAGCATGGTCATTCCATTCGCGCCGCATATTACATTACATCCGCAAGCATATGACATTTTGGGTTGCTATGTTTCTGCACTTATATAGCCTAGACGGACATAGCAGAATTTACATATTGCATTATATCCTCGACATCTAATATTTGTCTCTCTATGACTCCTTATTTACGTAACTAATCTGTATTGGGTACTCTGATATTGTATGATTTATAGACTTGCAGTATTTTCGCTTACTCTGATATCGTATGATTTATGATTTTGTCAGTAATTCCAATATTGTATGATTAAGGCATTGTATTGAATACTTGGCACTTATCTTGTGCACATATTTATACCACCCTCTAAGCTTTCTATAAGCTTATGCACGATAGATGTGTGCAGGTGACTTTAGGTTGCAGTGGTGTCAAGCTTAGAGCGTGCAACCGACTTTTCGAGCTTTGATTTCGACATATGTATTTCCCTTTCAGCATTGTATTCAAATGTTTATATTAGCGGATATATGATCATAATGTTGCCTTTGTGATTTGGGTAAACTTGTGGTTATACTTCTTATGAAACAAATGTACGTTGAAAAATTCTCCTTGTAAGATCTCAGGATCGGAATCTGGCGTATGCATGCTGGGAACCGAGAATGGGGTACTATGGAGGCTGTCGGCATCAGATTCGATGATCGAAAATTTTGTGAACTCGGTTTTTGAGTTTGGGGCGTGACAGCACGGGGTTAAAAAATTAAGATGACGGTATTATTTAGGTAGGCCACAAAAAATGATATAGTTAGGAGAGATATCCACCCTTGATTTTTATAAGGCTCACCACGATGATCATATAAAATGCACTCCAACCATTAGATGTTACAACACAATTTTGGCCTTGGGTACAAAAATCATACCTATTCTTGATTTAGGTATGCCACAATTTAGAGGGTAAGAATTGTCATGTACATTATTTTCAATCATGTGGTCCACCCAAAATATTGATGGGGTTGAATTTTATTTATTTATTTTTTTTTTTTTTTTACCTTGGGCTTAACATGGGTGACTCACATGTTGGTCAAGGTGGTCAAGGTGGATTTCATATGGGTCCTTACTCTTGCTCGGGTGGCAGACTCTCTGGAGTTTCAACACCCGGTTAAGGGTTCGAGTACCCATTGGTGGTGAAATTCCACTAGCATGAGTGTGTGGGGGTGTGTGCGCGTGTGAAAAAAAAAGAAGAAGTTGGATTTCATATAAACATAATGGCGGGCATGCTGAGCTGCAACCCCATTGCTTGTACGACCCCACATATGATAATTAATCAACGGCTTGTTTATTTTTGCTTCTTTTGCTTTATTTATATTTTATAATATTTATTTAAACAAATATTAGGACACATAATTTGAAGGCCAAATACAAATATAATAAAAAATTTTAATTATTATAATTTTAAATTATAAAATTGTCTTCTTTAAAATTTTACTTGGATGCCATTATTATAGGCAAATGCAACTAATATAACGAAGACAAGTAAATTATAATTATTATTCACTTCTTTTACATTATTGATATAATTAGTAAAACAAACATGACCTAGGTTAATGTGGTAGGTTATTTAATACTTTTTGACATAGCCTATTTTTTGTAATAGTCATATCCATGATGGGACCATTTGATGGATGGCTTTGATCTTTCGCATCTGTGTTGTGTACATCAAATCCCTTGCACACCTTGAGCTTTGCAAAGACCTGTGTTAGCGTAACTCATTGTAGGTGTATGGTGGGTGTACAAACACGCTCATTAAGCAGTACCTGAAGAACAAGCATGAGATCCACCCCGTCCATTAGGTCTACTATGTCATACTCACCATGAAAGCCAAAAATCAAGTCGATCCAAAACTCAGGCACACCACACGTAGGAAACATATGGAATAGGGATGTCCACTGTTAGTTGAGCGTGGGCTTCACTGTAGCATTTATATGGAATCCAATCCATTCATCTGATGCCACTCATCAGATTGAAGGGACTCACTAAAATTCAAGCTATCGTTAAACTCAAACAAACCATACTACACGAATTTACACGATTTCACACTATTCAAGATGGTGTAGCCCAACTTAGTTTTGGGCTTACCAGATTTTTGGCATCAATGCAAAAAGAGGAGAGGCGTGCTTAATGGATGGTGTGGATCTCATCTACATAAAGTCATTGGCCCACATCAATGGTAGGTCCCCCACCATAAGGTACACCTCACGTTCTGGTATGCTAAATGGCCATTCCAAAGGATTCAAATCCAAAAATAGGCTAACAGATCGGATAGTTTGGAATTTGTTAATGCCTGTTTGGACCGTAGGATTAAATGGCATGAAATTGCAATAAATGGAATTAATATCATTAATGCATAATGATTACATGCCTACAAATATCATGGTATTTTGACTGTCCTATCCTGTGTTTGGGATTGAATTAATTCTTATTTTGAAAAATACACTATTAGGTAAATCCTCATTTGATATACCATGGAATTGTAATCAACAGTGGATAATAAAATACCAATCCTTCCTCTCATTTCGAAACCCATCTAAACCCAATTCCATACCACCTAATGATAGTAAGGTTAGAGATAGCTCGTTTGATTCCTCCTCTTTCTACAACTATTATACTATAATGTCTTACATTTCATAACCTAAGTTTTAAACTCATTTTCTGAAAATTTGAAAGTTAACGTACAAGGATAATCCATATTTCAATGTAATTTTTATTTTCCTTTTATAAGTGAGCAACCACGATGAAAGCAAAACAAACCACACAGACAGAAAAAAAAACGTCTAAAATATTTCTCAGCACTTGAAACTTATGCGGGCGCTACATGGAAGTCCTGTCACGTGACGGACTTTCACAATGCGTGCATTGTAGACACGTTCTTTATTGAAAAATTAGTGGTTTTTAACAAATAATAAAAATAAAATTCGAATTTTCAAAATTTCGGGATTTTCCCGCCAAAACGTATTTTGAATTTTTTGAATTAAAAAGTGCGGTGTGTGTGCTTTGTCCCACATCGGAAATGTAAAAGAAACTTTTGTGGTTTATATGAGATGTTGTGAAAGGTATTCTTACTTAGAGCTTTTTGGAGGAGATAAAACTTAGGTTGCGTTCGCACTGGAACACACGCACGCACGCATGCGCAAGGCCGCGCTGCCAGCTCGCGGCTCGGAGCACGGGCGTGGGCGGAGGCGGTGTAAGTGTAGTGGGCGCAGATGGCGCACTTTGCACTTCGCACGTCCGCATCGTGTCGCAGAGGGGTCGCTCCTTCGCGAACCGATGCGATGGGTCCAGTGCGATGGGTCTGGTCAGAGCCTTAGGGCAGTGCGGATCTGAAATGAGCCTGGGTTTTTATAGGTGACTGAGAACGGTCGGATCTTGAATCCGAAACGTCCGGCCAAACGTTTCTACAAACGGTCCGAAAGCGGACGGGCCAGGATGATCTAACGGCGCTCTTGAAAGCCATCTTGAATCCGAAACGCGATCGGGCTCCAAAGCCAAACGGTCCGAAACGGACGCCAGGATGATCTAACGGTCAGATCTTCTGATCTAATGACCAGAAACGTCTGGAATTAATGGACAATGGCCAGAAACGTTTTTCAAACGTTCTGGACCATTGATATCACACAGCAACGGGTCTAAAACCTGAGACCTATATAAACTGGACCATTCCAGTCCGATTTCATCATCTCAAAAAATACAATCTCTCCCATCAGATAAAATACAGTCCATAGCTCCTAAAGAATACTGTGATCATCTCGACCGTCTAAATCTGTCAGAAGAAATCTATTGCGTTAAATTGTTCCATAGTGGACCTATCATGATTGCTTGGATCCAGATAAGGCTTGTCTTATCCTGGAAGCAATTCGTCTATAACCCATCAGCAGTGATAAGGGGACGAATCACGCTTTAAGGACAGCGTATTTTATACGTGATTCAGCCTGGTGAAATTGCTATTTTTCAATTATTTCTTTTCTGATTTTCGGTGTATTCAACCAAAATTTTATAACATTCTTAACAGTACGGTTAGGCGTGTGGGGCCATGCTACTGCACACGTGACTTTGAGAAAATGTTGCGACACGTGCTCTGACGGATTGTCCAAGACGTCAACCCGAGTAGAAATAGTAGACGTAGATGTACGGCATTTCTTCACCCTTTCCCACGGCACGCGGATTGGATACACTCACCAGGACTCGGCAGGAGACGAACAGACGTGGCAGAATTTGGTTGGCTCACGGGCTTCTATCAGAGATGAGTCGCGTGCTCCATCAAAAAACTTTTCAACATATCTTGTGTGGGCCATCACTGACAGAGTCATCCAGGCCAATCAAATGTCACTATTACGCCCACCTTAATGTATACCAAGTAGAAGACTTTGAAACTTCTGGTTCTGATGGGTGAAAATTGCACGTGAAATATGCAAATATTTATTTAAATAAATTATTGAGATTATTTGGTCATCTGACTAATTAAATGTTAGAACGTAAGTCCTCTCAGTCTAATGATATATTTTTTTCATTAATACTTTGTTTGATGTTTATTATTAATTAAAAAAGTATGAAATTGTCGTTGTTATTGCACAATGATTGCATTTTTGGAAATACCATTGTATTATATCAGATTTCACATCATCGGTGCACATATGCAACTCAAATGTAACATATAAAATGCGTATTTAGATGGACTGTGTGGATAAAATCATGCATTAACATAGCCCACGAATATGTAGTGGATTGCAGCATTTATTATTGGGACCGGATAATATGATTCTTGGATTAATCTAATCCTTCTAATGCGAGATGGAATTTATATGGGATCAAATGTAATTCCATCCCACTTAATCCCACATTCCAAATTGGCCATTATTATTTGGCAATGGTTTTGGACCTATTATAAGCATTGCCTTTTGAAAAATTCAACAACACCACACATTGAGTGTACCACAATTAAGGTTTGCCATATATCAATATCTCAACATTATTTTACATATTGAAGCTCGTTTGATAAATAGGTAGGGCTACCTTTTGCACTAGGCGACCTTCGGGTGAGCACTATCAATTAGAAAGGCTGGATTTCACATGCATTTGATAGGTTCAAAGTTAACATCAACGTACAAAAAATGATATAGTCAGGAGAGACACCCGCCCTTGATTAATCTTATAGGGTGCAGCATGATGGTTATATAAAATCCACTCCAACCATTAGATGTTACAACACAATTTAAGCCTTGGGTACAAAAATCATACATATTCTTTATTTAGGTAGACCACATTAGGGGAAATGGTTTGGAGGGTAAGAATTGTCATGTACATTATTTTCAATCATGTGGTCCATCCAAAATACTGATGGGTTTTATTATTATTATAATTATTATTCTTTAACCTTGGGCTTAACACGGGGTGACTTACATGTTGGTCAAGATGGATTTCATATAAACATAATGGTGGGCATGCTGAGCCGCAACCCCGTTGCTTGTACGACACACTTCACATGTAGTAATTAATCAAGGACTTGTTTATTTTCACTTCTTTTGCTTTATCGATAGTTTGTAATATTTATTTAAACAATTATTATGGTACATAAATTAAAGGCCAAATACAAATATAATAAAAAAATTTTTATAAATATTATAATTTTAAATTATAAAATTGTCTTCTTTAAAATTTTACGTGGATGCCATTATTATAGGCAAATGCAATTAATGTAACGAGACAAGTAAATTATAATTATTATTCACTTCTTTCACTTTATAAAGTGGTAGCTTATTGACATAGGTTAATGTGGTAGCTTATTTAAAACCTTTTTGACATGGTCTATTTTTTGTAATAGTCATATCCATGATGGGACCATTTGATGGATAGCTTTCTTTCACGTCTATCCCTTGCCCACTTTGAGCTTTGCAAAGACCTGTGCTAGCGTAACTCATTGTAGGTGTATAGTGGGTGTACATACATGCTTAAGCAGTATCTGAAGAACAAGCAAGAGATCCAACCCGTCCATTAGGTCCACTATGTCATACTCACCATGAAAACCAAAGACGAAGTAGATCCAAAACTCAGTCACACCACACGTAGGAAACATATGGAATAGGGATGTCCACTATTAGTTGCGTGTGGGTTCACTGTAGCATTCATATGGAATCCAATCCATTCATCTGATGCCACTCATCAGGATGAAGGGACTCACTAAATTTCAAGCTATCCTTAAACTCAAACAAACCATACTACACTAATTTACACGATTTCACACTATTCACGATGGTGTAGCCCAGCTTACTTTTGGGCTTGTCAGATTTTTGGCATCAATTCAAATAGAAGAGAGGGGTGCTTAATGGATGGGGTGGATCTCATCTACATAAAGTCATTGGCCCCACATCAGTGGTAGGTCCCCCACGGTAAGGTAGACCTCACGTTCTGGTATGCTGGATGGCCATCCAAAAGATTCAAATCCAAGAATAGGCTAACAGATACTGGATAGTTTGGAATTTGTTAAGGCCGGTTTGGACCGTAAGATTAGATGGTATGAAATTGTATTAGATGGAATTAATATCATTAATGCATAATGATACGTGTCTACAAATATATATCATGGTATTTTTACTGTCCTATCCTGCGCTTGGGATCCAATTAGTTCTTATTTTGAAAAATGCACGATTAGGTAAAGCCTTGTTTGATACGCCATGGAATTGTAATCAATGGTGGATAATAAAATACTTTTCCAAACCCTGGATGAAATTTCCATCCAAACCCAATTCCATACCACCTAATGATATTAACGTTAGAGATAGCTCGTTTGATTCCTTCTCTTTCTACAATTATGATACAAGTGGCGCCCATCATTCAGTGATCTGGAGCTTTGATATATCACAACATGTGAGTCACTTTGGATGGAGCCGAAGCACAAAACCACGATATCTGAAAATCTCAGCCATAGAACTTTTGGCCATCTATTGGTTGAATGGAACCGTTGCTCTATTGGGTGTTGAAAGATTTACGGTTTCATTATTTGGCAGATACTCGAATGGACCATTCACAATGTGTCGCATAATTTCAACGGTTTGAATAGCTAAAGAAATGGCCCACTTGTAAACTGAAAAATCGGATCGGTAACGTATAATACGTGGGCGGACCATTATAGAAAAAATTAGCACGGTAGATGAGTCTGTGCTATGTATTATTATTATTATTTTTAAAAATATTTCGCCGCTCAATTTTTACGGTACTAAAAAGATTGATTTTTAGGCGAAAGTATTTATGCCTGTTGAAGTAAAGCAGCTAAAAAAAAATAGGTATTTATTTTCATTTTTATGGATTCGTCCGTATAGGTAATAATTTAGTATGATAATTTATTATTTTCTTTGGGTGGAATGCAAAAAGGGTGGTAGTACGTTGGATCTACGCTAAAAAAGTACCCGCCAATTATAAACCGAGTTTTGCTAGTTCGAGGTGCATGCGGGATGTGTACGGCTCTCACATGTATGGCAATGTGACACGTGTGTGAGATCTGAGTTTTCCATAATGCGAGCTACATTGCTTAGATCTTCTGACATGAAAAATTAGGCCATTTCATATATCAGGGGGGCCAAAACATATCAAAATAAATGAATGGCTAGAAAAGAATTTAACGCCATTTTCTTTTGTGCATTGTGACCTTTTGAAATTGTCTGATCTTTTAAGCAGTAGATTTAAGCATTATTTCCAAATATTGTGGAAAGCTCAGATCTCACACACGTGTTTCTTACTTGGCTGTGTTCCCGCGTGTGGGTGTTTACCTGTACAACCCCCTGTGTGCAATGCTGCCGTTGGATATTTAACAAAATCCACAAAATACGAGTCCGAGGAAATCGGATTGTGTACTGAGTTGATCAGTAGGCTTTTATCGTACTGAGTAAACTCTGTTGGGCCCACCTTGAATGTATTTGGTCTATCCACACCGTCCATCTGTTTTTACATCTCTTTTTAGGGGTTGATCACAAAATTGAAGGATATCCAATGCTCAAATTGACCGTACCACAGGTAGCTGTGGGAATATTGATTTCCACCGTTGAAACCTTCCTAAGGCCTACAGTGACGTTTATTTGTCATCTAACCAGTTCATAAGATCACAAAGATATGGATGAAGGGAAAACAAAAATATCAGCTTTGATCTAAAACTTCTGCGGTACCTAAGAATTTTTCAACCGTAGATGTTCAATTCACACTATTTCCTGCAGTGTGGTCTACTTTAGCTCTGGAAATGCTTATTTTTTGTCTTAAGCCCTAAAAGCATCTGGTAAAATGGATGGACAGAGTGGATAAAATACATAAATCACAGTGGGTCCGCAGAGTTTACTCATTAAGCAATCCGCTTCGGATGCGGATTGCGTTCTGCCCCCGCTGGAAGGACTCGGTCAAGGTAGCGGCTCTGTGGGGCTACCATATAATGTATGGGTTTTATCCACGCCGTCCATCCATTTTTCAGCTCATTTTAGGGTAAGGTGCCTAAAACGAAGCAGATTCAAGGCTCAAGTGGGCCACGCCACAGGAACTAGCGGTGATAATGATCCCCACCGTTGAAACCGCCTTAGGGCTCACCGTGATGGTTACTTGCCATACAACCTGGTCAAAAGGTCATATGCCCTACGATGAGGGGAAAACACAAGTATTAGATTGAACGCAACTTCTGCAACTTCTAAGAAGATTTTAATGGTAGGCGTTCAATCCCTAGTGTGTGGTCCACCTGATGTTGATTTCCTATCTTACCTGTTGCGAGGTAATAACCTCTTGGGGGAGGCGGTGGAGGGCGCAATTCAGGATTGATCCTGTTAATGAGATGGTCTCAAGTTCAACTGCTTGAACTATGTAAGCTAAGGTCCGTCCACAGGATAAGTTCCAATCTTCAAGTTTATGTGAAATCCAACTCGTTAAATATGCTAGAACTAACTTGAGAATTACTTTACAAAAATCCATCCATATCCACAGATTGATTGGAGCATATAAATATTTAAATGTTTATTGATGGATAGCCATTGTTTTCTATGTTTTAAAATATCTGATAATGATATACAGATAATTTATATAAAATAAATCAAAACGATAGGCCCAGTGAGTTGGAAGGTTTGGATTTTATATTCACTTGATAGATTGGAAATTATACACTAGATGGACTGTACCTTGTGGTCCAACCAATGGACTGTAGACCTCCTCTTGTTTAATACTACATGCTATCTTATCTATCAATTAATGTTTCCACGTCATTCGTGACGATATTTGACGGGACGCTGATTAGATACTTCCAGGTTGAGCAGCGAGACTCGCTACCGAAGTTACGTCACCAAGTTCGGTGGACCCATTATTATGTATGCGTTGTATCCGTAATAATGTATGTATGTTCGGGCTTGATGGACCTATCATATTGTCCAATAATGGGTCCACCGAGCTTGGTGGACCCACGGAACTTGATTTCATCACAAATGGTATATACTGAAGTAACGTTACCAAGTTCAGTGGACCCATTATAATATATGAGCCAGAGAACGAGGCAGAACGAAAGCTAGAGAACGTGGCAGATCGAAAGCTTTAGTAGACCCAGCACATAAAAAGCTGGGAGATTTATGCCCACTGTTGAAACTTTCCTAAGGCTCATGATGATGTTTTTTCAAAATCCAACCGGTAAAAAAAGTTTAAAAAAGATATTAAAGAAGGAAAAACACAAATATTAGCTTGATTGAAAACTTTTGTAGCCTTTGGAAGTTTTTAGCGGCGGTGCCACTCTTACCACTATATTCTATGGTAGGGTCTAATGGAACTTTGGATGCGACTCATTCTTTAGATCTTACCATATGGGCCTGTTTGGGCTGTGGGATTAGGAGGGATTGGGTGGGATGGGATTCAAAAAACATAATCATTACCGGGATGACTCGGATTATATTGACAGGCTAAGCACCGCTATTAAAGTGACGTCACCACGTTTCATGGGCTTACCATGACTTTTGTGTTTTATCTTAACCGCCTTGGAAAGATTATTTTATGGCATGAGACAGACTGAGTGGGATGGGATCTAAATCGGGAGTGAATCACATAAAATAGTGCTGAGAGAGACGCACATGATGCACACAGTTGAAACCTTCTTAAGGTCCACTGTAATGTTTATCTCAGATCCAACTTGATTATAAGTTAATATAGACATGAAAGAAGGATAAAAAGTAAATTTCAGCTTGATCGGAAACTTTTGTGGACTTTAGAAATTTTTAATGGTGGCAGTCACTCTCACCACTGTTTTCTGTGGTGGGGTCCACTCGAGCTTTGGATCTGTCTTATTCTGTCTCATGCCATAAAATGATATCTCTAAATGGATAGGCGGTGTAGATAGAATACATACATCATGGTGGCCCCACATAACTTGGTGACATCACTTAGTCAGCTACTCAACCTGTCAGTAGCTAATCCGCGTCCAACCGGTAAAGGTGCCATTACTACGGTGGTAAACTCTCGGGAGTTTCAACACCTGGACGAGGGTTCGAGTACCCGTAGGTGTTGAAATCACAATATGGCGTGTGGTGGTGGGTGTGCGTGTGTAAAAATTTTAAAAAAAGGTACCATGTTTTTATATGTGAATCCACTCGTCTGGTGAGAATCCTTGAACTGTACCTACAAAATATCTGTTCGACTGAAAACTCTGATGGCCCACGCCAATGGGAACTGTTTAAAATTGCTCTAAAGCCTTTATGTTCAAACGGCCTGGCTCGCCTCAGTTTTGTATAGGCTGATTTTTGTATATTCACCTCATCGTGAGTTTTTATATGTAAATCCACTCGTCTGGTGAGAATCCTTGAACTGTACCTACAAAATATCTGTTCGACTGAAAACTCTGATGGCCCACGCCAATGGGAACTGTTTAAAATTGCTCTAAAGCCTTTATGTTCAAACGGCGTGGCTCGCCTCAGTTTTGTGTAGGCTGATTTTTGTATATTCACCTCATCGTGAGTTCTACCGTATTAACCGGTTTGATGAAAGATCATATCATAATGATCTAATATACAAACCTACAGTTAGCATCCGTCGTAACTTTTCCCAGTGGCGTGAAACATACAAGCTGTTATGGGAAGATCCGAGACGACTACAATTGGAGCGGTCGATGGTCTGTCACTCCGAGCGGAGAGTCCGAGCCTCGGCATAATAATAGGAAGGTGGGTTAAGGCGAACGAAGCTCCCATTGCTGATCACTCTTTCCGAGAGCAGTCAGAAGAGAAGATATTCGAGTTATACGGCCGACTCTGAGTAAGCATCCATCATGACACCAAGAAGAGCTAGCTGTACTACTGGCGAACGGATCAAGGTCCGGCCCGAGTTGACATAACCAACCATCAGCTCGGAACGATATCGTCATCTTCGGTCTAGCCGAGCCGAGGCATCTCCGAGAATAAAGGTCCCACGTGCTAAGTGGAGAAACTGCCATGTATAAGTATGCGCTATTATCTCGCCCGCAGATACGCACATTGTAGGGCATGATCTCCTGATTAGGGCAATATCTCCATGATCCACGAATCCCATTGATCGTCTTGAGATCATCGGATGCGATTCGAGCAATGGAAAGGTATAAATACTACATCATCCCATGAGAAGGCAGTGCGCAACTTCGACACTCTCCCTTTTCTCCTTAACTTAGACCCGAGATTTTGTTGTCTGACTTGGCATCGGAGGGTCCCCGGCCAGCCGGGTCTCCATTGCTTACGGTTTTGTGCGGGATTCTGGTCCGACGCTTTGCTCGGAGTGTGCGAAGAGGGGAGAGGGTTGACCGATTTTGACATCAACATTTTTGGCGCCGTCACGTGGGAAACGTACAAAAGTCGGTTTCCTATTCTTGAAAACTATGGCTAGAGGGAAGAAGAAAGCTGTTGTAGTGGAATCAGAGCAGACCCGCTCCTCATCACTACTTCATGCGGAGTCGGCTCTGGGCCCTTCTCAGCGTTCTTGCAGCCGTTCCAACAAATACCGCGCTTTACAAGGCGAAGTGCAGGCCTTGCGCGATGAGCTACAACGGATGAGACAGGAGCGCGAGCCCCAGCAACAACCCGAGCAGAGAAGTCCAGCGCCAGAAGTTGTCGGACCAACCGTTCAAGCCCATTCAGCGACAAGAAGTCCGAGGCGCGGGACATCTCCACAACAATCTACCGAGCAGGTGTCGGCCCAAAACCCTCTCCCAGCTCCAATGCGAGCTCTACCGGGAATGTGACGACTCGGGCCCCGACCGATGTCCCAGCCGCCTCGACTTTGGCTCCAACGGACCTTCGTCACACCCTGGAGAGGAGAAGGGAAAGAAGAATGCCTGAGCCGGAGAGCACTCGAGAAGAAGTGGCGGAAAATAGAGATCCCTGGGAGTCACGATTCGCGGACTGAATAATCAAGTCTTGATGTTACGAAGCACGGCAGACCATCATCGATCCCGGCCTTGCTCAAGCCATGATGGAAGAGACCAAACCTCCGTTCACCTCGTAAATCATGAACGAGGTGATGCCTCGAGATTTCAGATTCCTCCGTCATCCAAGATTACTCAGGTCCGGCGACCCATCCGAACATATGGAAGCTTATCGTTCGTGGATGCGGTCTGACTGACTCGCAATCCGATGCGATGATGTGCGAGAGGATTCTCGATCACTCGACCGGGATCCGCTCGAAATTGGTATCGACAACTCAAGCCTGGATCCATATGTTCATTCGAAGAATTATCTCGGTCATTCCTTACCCGGTTCATAAGCGGTAAGAGAGAGCCGAAAGCCCAATACCCACTGCTCACCATCAAACAAGGGTCGAAAGAATCCTTAAAGGATTACATTGCTCGATTCAACGAGGAAGCATTGCAGGTGGAAGACTATGACGACAAGATGGCTCTCGCCGGTAAAGATGCACGGCTTGAGGGAAGGAAGGTTCGCCTTCTCTATAGGGAAGAACCCGGCAAAGACGTTAGCCAGAGCTCACGCTAGAGCCCAGAAATACGTCCATGCCGAGGAGTTCTCTGCTACTCGCAAGAGTATCCAGGTAACCGAACCGAATGGGAAAGGGAAGAGGCCAAGGAACGAGGAACTCCAAGCCCCGAGGAAAAACTCGGATGATCATTCTTCTCGTGATCGCCAACCGAGCAGAAAGCCAGAAGGAAGATTCCGTTCCTACACGCCTCTCAACACTACTGCCGAGCAGATATTGCTAGATATCCGGGGCGAGAAACTTCTCAACTGGCCAGTCTGTATGCGGGCAGACCCAGAACTCCGCGACAAACGCAAATATTGTCGCTTCCATCGAGATCATGGCCACAATACCGATGAGTGTGTAGATCTGAAGGACGAAATTGAATCCCTCATTCGGAAGGGACACTTACGTCGGTACACCAAGTAAGAAAAAACTACCCGGAAAGAGGAGCGAGCATGAGAACGCCCCAAAAATCCGGCCGAAGAACCTGCGGAGATCCGCACCATCTTCGGAGGTACATCAGGTGGAGGAGACTCGAACAGAGCCCGAAAAGCCCATTCCCGAAGGAGCCCAGAGCATTACGTCAACCTTACCGAGCGGCCCAACAAAGAACCACGAGTCAGTCCATGCAGTCTCACCTTCACAGAAGATGACGCTCGGGGGATCCAACACCCACACGATGACGCCTTGGTGGTCACCATGACCATAGCCAATCATAAGGTGTACCGGGTTCTCGTTGATACTGGAAGTTCAGCCGACGTGATCTACTCTGAGGCCTTCGAAAGGATGGGGATTCCACAGTCTCGTCTTAGGCCTGTGAAGACCCCCTTACACGGCTTTGCCGGAGAGAGAGTAATCTCCGAAGGAGCTATTTTCCTCCCAGTGACTGCGGGAGAGGGACAACATCAAGTCACTTGATGGTGGACTTCCTTGTTGTTAATGTGCCATCGGTGCATAATGTGATTATGGGCAGGCCCTCCCTCAATGCAATGCGGGCGGTCGTGTCTACTTATCACCTAATGATGAAATTTCCGCCGAAGGCGAAGGGTTACCTCCGAGGCGATCAACGCGAGGCTCGGAGATGCTATGCCATTGCGGTTCAAAAAGGGTCTGTAAAGCAAACACTCACCGTCAACATCTTGGACCCGCGCGGACCTACCGAGAATAAGCCAATTGAAGATCTGGAGAAGGTGCCACTCGACGAAGCCGATCCTAGCAAGACGGTTCAGCTCGGAGCATCACTCACGTCTGAGCAACGCTCCGAGTTGTTAACTTTCCTGCGACGACACAGGGACGTATTCGCCTGGTCGCACGCGGATATGCCAGGAATCTCTCCGGACGTCTTAGTCCATCGGTTGAACGTGGATCCAGACCACAAGCCTGTGAAACAGAAGAGGAGACCGTTTGATGCCGAGCGGTGTGAAGCCATTGCGGACGAAGTCTCGGTCCTGTTGGACGCCGGCTTCATAGAAGAAGTATATTATCCAGAATGGATCGCGAATGTGGTGCTGGTGAAAAAGGCAAACGGTAAATGGAGAGTCTGCGTGGACTATTCAGACCTGAACAAAGCATGTCCAAAGGACAGTTTCCCGTTACCTCGGATCGATCAACTAGTGGACAGTACTTTATAGACACGAACTACTTTCCTTCCTGGACGCCTACTCTGGTTACAATCAGATCGCGATGCATCCCCCAGATAGGCAGAAGACTACCTTTGTCACAGACAGGGGGCTCTACTGTTACCGGGTCATGTCATTTGGCTTGAAAAACGCTGGAGCCACATACCAGAGGCTAGTCAACCAGATGTTCGCAAGACAGATCGGGCGCACGATGGAAGTTTACGTCGATGACATGTTGGTGAAAAGCGTCAAGGCATCCGATCACTTGGCGAACCTCGGAGAAACCTTCGAAGTCCTCCGAGAATATCAAATGAAGCTGAACCCGGCAAAGTGCGTTTTCGGAGTCGGCTCGGGAAAGTTCCTCGGATTCCAAGTCAGCCAGAGAGGCATCGAGGCTAACCCCAATAAGATTAAAGCACTCCTCGACATGAGCTTGCCTCGGACTGTCAAGGAAATACAATGCCTCACTGGACGAGTAGTAGCGCTCGGACGCTTCATATCCCGAGCCACCGATAAGTGCCTCCCTTTCTTCCAGCAGTTGAAGGGTCATAAGAAAGCCGAGTGGACGCCCGAATGTGAACAAGCCTTCCAGCAGCTGAAACAATATCTGGGCTCACCTCCTCTGCTATCGAAACCGGAGGATGACGAGTCTTTGTTCTTATACCTCGTAGTGTAAGCCTCAGCAGTCAGCTCGGCTCTGATCAGGGAAGTGGGGAACAAACAGCATCCAGTATATTATATAAGCAAAGCTATGGTACCAGCAGAAACAAGATACCCCGCTCTGGAGAAGCTTGCACTCGGCTTAGTCGTTTCGGCTCGGAGATTACGTCCATATTTTCAAGCCCATTCAATCATCGTGCTAACCGACTCCCCCCTCAGGCAGATTCTCCAGAAGCCGGAGGTTTCGGGTCGGTTGACCAAGTGGGCGATTGAACTTGGAGAATTTGACATTACTTTCCGGCCGAGGACAGCGAAGAAAGGCCAAGTAGTGGCTGATTTCATCGTAGAATTCACCGTTCTAGAGGAAGGGCAGGTCAACGACGAGGATGAGATAACTCCGCCCGACCTCCCAAGCAACTCACAGGTTATCCCGGAAGCCAGTTGGATTCTCTACGTGGACGGATCGTCTAACTCAAAGCGAGCCGGGGCAGGGATTGTCTTGATCGCTCCTAACTCCACGATTATCCAATATGTCATCCGACTCGGCTTCAAAGCTTCCAACAATGAGGCGGAATATGAGGCACTATTAGCTAGGCTTAGATTGGCCGCCAGCCTCGGGGTCCAGTCTATACAAGTTCGATGCGACTCTCAGCTAGTCGTGAATCACATCTCCGCCGACTATGAAGCCAAAGAAAATAGAATGATTGCTTATCTAGAGGAGGCCAAAAAACTGATCGAGAAGTTTTGGAATTATACGATTTACCAGATTCCGAGGACAGAAAATGCATGGGCTGATGCCCTGTGAGCAGCGTCGGGCGTCGGCCATTGAGAGGGAAAAATTCCACGGATCGTTCCGATAGAATTCATTGAACATCCCAGCATCGATCGAATAGAGAAAAAGACGGTTAATCCGGTGGACAACAACCAGTCTGGATGGACCCGATCTTTAGCTACCTCGAGTCAGGAGAGGTTCCCTCGGACAGACAGGAAGCTAGACGTCTGAGACTCCGAGCAGCAAGATATGTAATTCTAAATGGAACTCTGTATAAGAAGGGGTACTCACAGCCATATCTCAGGTGTCTCCGACCCGAGGAAGCGAGAATATGTCATCCGGAAATCCACGAAGGGATGCGGAAACCATTCTCGTGCAAATGAGCCACTGTCTTTTAAAGGTACTTCGGCAAGGATACTTCGCCGACCTCAAAGAAGATGCCAAGAGGTATGTCAGAAAATGCGACAAATGTCAACGTTTTGCGGCCGTACCTAGGCAACCGGCGGAAGAAATGACTCTCATGAGCGGTCCGTGGCCTTTCGCTCAGTGGGGGATCGACATTATTGGCCCTCTGCCGACTGAAAAAGGACAAGTCAAATTTACCATCGTTGCTGTCGACTACTTCACAAAGTGGGCTGAGGCCGAGCCCGTCGCAAAGATTACCGAACAGAAAGTAATAGACTTCGTCTGGAAGAACATAGTCTGCAGATTCGGAGCTCCGAATACAATCGTCTCAGACAATGGCAGGCAGTTCGACAACGACAAATTCAGGGGTATGTGTAGAGGGCTCGGTATCAAGAACGCCTACGCCTCGTCTCGGCATCCGCAGTCCAATGGGCAAGTGGAGGCAGTAAACAAGGTCATCAAGCACCACCTCAAGAAGAAGCTGGAAAAAGCAAAGGGTAACTGGCCGGAAGAACTCCCATTCGTCCTCTGGGCGTACCGAACCACGGCTCAATCTTCTACTGGAGAAACTTCGTTCTCTCTTTCTTATGGGTCGGAGGCAATAGTGCCCGTTGAAATCGGCCTCCCTACGGCTCGAGTGAATAATTACAATGAGAATCAAAATACCGAGCAAATCACCACCAATTTGGATCTTCTGGAAGAGATCCGAGAAGTTTCGAAGCTCCGTGCTGCCGCCCGACATCAGCAGTAGCCGATTCTACAATTCTAAGGTGAAGGTCAGACGATTCCGACCAGGGGATCTGGTTCTTCGACGGGTCTTTCAGAACACAGCTGAGCCGGGAACCGGAGCGCTCGGTCCTAACTGGGAAGGACCATACCGAGTGGTCCGATCGACTAAGCCTGGATCCTATCACTTGGAGGATCTCGAAAGCCGTCAACTCCCCCACCCGTGGAATGCTGAGCATCTGAAAATTTACTATCCTTAATAAAGCGCTCCGAGCAGCTTACTGACCTTTAAGGTTATTTAATAAATGTACGCCCCCGAGCGACAAGCCTTTAAGGCTATGAATAAAAACACGTCCGATCGGCTTTTTCGTGTCATCAACAAAGATCAAACGGACTAAATTCTACGAAAGCGTCTCCTCCTAAACTGAGGAGAGAAAGCTACGAGGCGATCTGACTTCCCACTAAGGAAGTCGGACCAATTTCTACAAAGGCATCCCCCTTAACCGGGAGGGCAAAGCCAATGGATAACTTCGACCCCCCAGTAAGGGAGTCGGTCCCACCTACACGGAAGGCTCTTCGCTGAAAGCGAAACTAGTTGATTCTTTTAAGCATCAGACTGAGGCCCAAAACACATCCGAACAAATCAAGGACTCGGCTCGACCACACAATCTAGTTAGCAAGAATGGCTAATAAAAGGAAAAGGAAGTGATCCAAAATTGGCTCTTTCATTAATTGCTATAAGTGCGAAGAACATAGTAAAAAAAAAAGGGATACAAATAAAAGAAGCGGAGTCTTCAAGAGGCCGGAGGAGCTTGGGAACCGAGGGCTTGATCCGGGTTGGTCGCATCGGCGACGAGTGTCGGCAAGTCCTCAGGAGGGGATCGAGGTCAGGTCCCGGTCACGACATTCGGACCTCGACAAGGCACTCGTCGAAGCCGCGGTCATAAAACTTGGCGGCCTCGATATCCCTCTCCTTCGAAGTCTTGTATGAACCTATCGCCGCGGCAGCTAATCGCGAGCCTAAGGAGGCTTTCGGCCTCGCCTCTAGAGCTCTGAGCTTTTTTTTTCTCGCGGCTTCGGCCTTGATCCTCTCCGGCTCTCACTCAATCGGCCAACCTCCTCGGCCCGGGGTGTCGGCACGGGCCACGGCACGACGATTTAACTCGGCCATCGCTGCTGGCCTCCGCGCCTCGAGGTCCTTTTGCGGCCCCCGATACAAGCGGCTCGGACCTACTAGCCTCGAGCGATGACACGATCACTCCGCTCCACCAAGAATAGAAACGGTGTCCGTAGGACTCCGCCCGGCCACCGCGCCTCGTCTGCTCGGAGGACACCCACCTCGCTCCTGAGGGTCTCGACTTCAGCGTCGATTTTTCGACGCTCTCGGACCCTCTCCCAGCATAAGAGGATCCTCGAGACAGACTGGTCCGAGGCAAGAGAATAAGGAAAAAATGATAATACAGAAACGACAACTTTAAGTAAAGTAGCAGGAAGTACCTGATAGAAGACTCCAGCCAAGTCTTCCAGAAAGCAGTCGTCCTGTTTATCAAGAAGGCGTGAAATAGATTCCTCTGTAACATGTCTCGCCGCCCAGTCTGTTAAACAAGACATGTGATAACCCGGCTCGAATCTGCCTCTGCTCGTGCCAACTTGGGCTGAACCCGTCGCCTCCTCAGCTCCCGTCCGACTACCGGCCGAGGGCTGAGCCTCACCCTCGGCACCACGTACAACCTCCCCTCATTACCCTGGTTGGGTAATCATGGCATCGGCCATCCGAATGACTTCTTCTTTCCCGTGATCGAAGATGATCGAACGGCTATCAATGGAGGACTGAATCGTGCTCCCTCGGTGGGGGGAACAGCGATGGATGAAGGGGGAACTGCCCCCGTTGCAGGAGCAGAAGCGAGGTTAGGGCCGCATAGAGGTACGACCATATCAACATCGACCGGAGGCTCCGTGGCTGCACCCGGTAGTATTGGAATTGGGGACACAATTGCAGACGATGGTCCCTCAACCAAGGATGCTGGGGTAGGAAATGGAGCTGTATCCCGAACCAAGATGTTCGGGATAGGGGGAGGAAGTGCCACCCTCTGAGCCGCGACCCCTGAGGCAGAACCTGAAGGACAAACTCCTTGAACGACCTTCTTCCTCCGAACTACCTTCGCCGGGGGCTCGGCTCTCAGCATCTCCTCTGCAGTCAGCGCGGCCTTCCTCCTCCGAGAACCAGACGCCTCGGCCATACCTGTGCAGAAGAATGATTAAGATAACATTATCTCGGACCAATAGAAATAAATTGGCTAAAGACGAGAGTACTCACTGAGCGAGGTAGGGAGCGGCCTCGTCTTGCAAAGCCCCGATCGATAAAGGTTAGCAGCTGTGATCAGGTCTGACCAGCGGCGATGCTCCTCCGAATATGTACTCGCTTTGGCTACCTGATTCTTCTGATCCGAGGTGATGAAGGGCACGCCTCTCGCGAAACCTGCAAAATAAAAAAGAAACTCTTTCAAGCAAAGCTGAAGTAAATAGCAGTGCGTGAAAGAAATTTCGACCCGACCTGGCATTGTGAAGCGAATGGGGACCCGAGTCGATAAAGCCCCAATTTCCGCTGCCAGCGCCTCCCACTCGCCTGCGGCCCAAAACCACTTGTTCTTCCAGTCCTTATTCGAGGACGGAAGACCCAAGACGAGCCCTGACCCCTTGCTACCTGTGGTCGCGAAGTAGTACCATGGATCGTTGCCTTCATGCTTGATCAAGTACAGGTTCATCAGCTCGGCGGGTGTCAACGCTGAGTTCCCTACTTGGTGCCAGATGATGTAGGCAGAAATCAGCACCCTCCAAGCATTAGGCGTAAATTGCCCAGGCGCGAGCCCTAAGTAAGCGGTCAGAGCTCGGATGAAGGGGTGCAATGGGAGACAGAGTCCGCATAATAAGCCACATAAAAATATGGTTATCTCCCCAGTCGCGGGATTGCCAGCAGCGTCAGTGGGCGCAGGAGCTCTGATCCGAACGGAGCGAGGTATGTCAAACTCTGTACGGATCCACGCCATTTGAGCCTCCGTTATTACGGAGCCCCCAGAACCACTTCGACGCCCGTCCACCAGGGGGCATCTCTGGCACATCGACGACTGCAGCTCTGGGGGCTCGTGTTGCCCCCTTCCTACTGGCCTTCTTGCTGACTTGGCGAGTGTGAGCTCTCGCCACCGTCCGCTTCTGGGGCCGAGGATATAAAGGCACAGCCTCAAAGGGGCCTTCGGAGGTCTCTCTTACATTGTCAGAACTCCCCGACTCGGAGTCGTCATTGTAACCTCTCGCCATTTCCCTATCGGAAGACATCCCAAAACAAGAGGTACTGAGAATCAAACTCACCAGATGATCACCGGAGATGGCTTCGGCAAGCGTGAAAACTGTATCGGAAATCGCCTTCGCCGAAAATCGCCTTCTCCGCTAAACGACTCAAATGCAAACGATAGCAGTCGAATGAGGACCCCGGACGGGCCTTTTATAGACTGAAGAAACCCTGCATTAAATGGCCCGTAATAATGGCTACGTTGGAATCATTGCTAGCCGACTCCGAGTCCGACGTGGTGTCATATCATTGGCTCAAAACATGGTAAAGGTAACGATATCCGCCTCGATTGTTGTGTGAGTTAATCCACACAGTACCCGAGCGCAGAAAAGAGTGCTCGACACGACGCCCGAGCGCACGTGGCGGTCATTCACAGGTTAGTGACGATTCGAATCCCAACCGTCGCCACGTGTCTGCTCACGGTTAGCTCGAAGCCGCTAAATCCCGAGTATGAGACGTTTCACACGAGGACCATAAATGCATTAAGGAACTGAGGTGACGGATCTTCTAAATTACTCTCCGAGCTCATGAGTGACCTCAGAGAGTAGGGGGGTTTCTGTTATGGGAAGATCCGAGACGACTACAATTGGAGCGGTCGATGGTCTGTCACTCCGAGCGGAGAGTCCGAGCCTCGGCATAATAATAGGAAGGTGGGTTAAGGCGAACGAAGCTCCCATTGCTGATCACTCTTTCCGAGAGCAGTCAGAAGAGAAGATATTCGAGTTATACGGCCGACTCTGAGTAAGCATCCATCATGACACCGAGAAGAGCTAGCACTACTCGGCGAACGGATCAAGGTCCGGCCCGAGTTGACATAACCAACCATCAGCTCGGAACGATATTGTCATCTTCGGTCTAGCCGAGCCGAGGCATCTCCGAGAATAAAGGTCCCACGTGCTAAGTGGAGAAACTGCCATGTATAAGTATGCGCTATTATCTCGTCCGCAGATACGCACATTGTAGGGCATGATCTCCGGATTCTGGGCAATATCTCCATGATCCACGAATCCCATTGATCGTGCCGAGATCATCGGATGCGATTCGAGCAATGGAAAGGTATAAATACTACATCATCCCATGAGAACAGGTACGCAACTTCTGACACTCTCCCTTTTCTCCTTAACTTAGACCCGTTTCTCCGTCCCGACTTAGGCATCGGAGGGTCCCAAACTAGCCTGGTCTCCACTACTTACGGTTTTTGTGCAGGATTCCTGGTCCGACGCCTGCTCGGAGTGTGCGAAGAGGGGGAGAGGGTTGACCAGATTTTGACATCAACACAAGCTGTAGACGTTGCTGAAGTTTTTAGGATAGAACATTATGGACACATACAACGTGGTTGATGCCACAGCTTGATTGTTCTAGGCGTTAGGTAAATCAGGCGGCCGAAGATTACGATACATGTAGATGCCTCGGACAAAAAACTGTAGTTTGTGCCCTTGCCATGCCGGCCACAGTCTACGTATTGAATATTGATAATCTCAAATCGTATATTTATAATTATGTTAAAATATAAGAAGATTAAAAATTTAAAAATATAATATTAAGGATAAGCTAAATATTACCTTAAAAAAGGCAACGCCAATGGTTGAGAACCGTCGGTAATCACCTTCCCCGACGGTTCTTAGCCGTCGGACAGGCCGTCGGAAAAGAGGGTGTCAGCGTTACTCGCCGACGGTTAAAATCCGTCGGCGTTTCCGACATTTCCGAAGCCAACTCCAATGGCTAAAATCGTTGATATTTTCAACAGTTAAGGGCAATAGCCAAAACCGTTGGTGTTTCCAATGACTAAGGCCAACAAAAAAAACCGTCAACTAAAAAGTCATTTGCCGACAAAGAAAACCGTCGGCATTTCTCATCAAGTAAAAATAATAATAATAGAATTGGATTACCTAATCAGTGCACACATCCCAAACTAGCTTAATACCCATTTTAGAAACATGTTCTCCAAAGCTACAAACCAACCTATTTGAAAAGGTAAGTCAAAACGCAGATTTGAAATCAAAATCAAATAAAATCTGTATTTTCATTTTTTTTAAATGATTGTATATATGATACCCAGTCCCAAGTTGCCACCTGGCAATGACGGATCATGATAACTCTGTCTAAAAGCAATCTTAGAAAGAACATTGATACAATAATTAAATCTATGCTAGCAAAAAATATATATCCCAATTCTCATAAATCATAGTTGAACCGAAATGCATAAGTTTCTTAGCACAACATAGATTGAACAAACGAGTAAACACCCTTAAAAATACAAGCATAGTGATTTTTTTTTTTTTTTTTAAAAAAGAAAAAAAAGAAAAGAAAAAGAAAGTGTAAGACATGCCCCACTAATCTCTAATACTAAGTTCAAAAGCAAATTGCAAGAAGCTACAGTTGTACTAATAAAGCTATTACAGTAAATTCACAATTGAAGACCAAAACAACAAATTATAATTCATGTGATACCTGAAATAAATATAATCATAGAGAACTATTGGAAAACTATCGACAGTGTAGTGGCAAAACTGGAGGAAAAGTCACGATGGCCTTTATTGAAGCTCACCTGCCAAAGTGTAAGACAATGAGTCATTTTCCTTGTAACGACAGAGAAACCGATATAGTTGAAATTAAAGAATAGTAATACTTACAGCATGAAACTACCAAAACTAGAATCATGCGGAAGCTTTAGAAAGGCATTAGTATAATGCCAAACTTGTATAAGCTTTAAGATGGTCCCATAATTCCAAATCATCACCCATCAAGATTTTCTTCAATACATTAAGATGCTTTGAGCAACTTAAAACAATTATCAGTTTGACAAACATTGCAAGTGGATAGCGAATAGAATATGCAAAAGAATGGATATCTACAGGATGGTAACAAACGTAAATCAAAATGAAAATTTCTTAAGAAAGAATAAAATTAATGGGTGTTGTACTAAAATTTCTTAAGAAAGAATAAAATTTCTTAAGACACTAATGTGAAGAATAAAATTAAAATGCTCACTTGGAGTGGTTGTCATAATCACCAAATTCACTTAACAAAGATGGCCAATGCAAATATAAAGAAGATTTCATTAGCAAAAATGGGTGTTGTACTAAAACCCTCATCTTTTAATGGTAGGTGTTAGTGAACTTCTAGGCTAGCATCATTAATTTACAGAAGATGACATCTTTTAATGTCGGCTAAAACCCTCAATCTTTTCTTAGCGTCTACTCTAGAAAGGATATAGTGATGGGCACATTTGCCAATTCAACATATATGTGCTACAATTTTGAGGTGGAAAGGTCCAACCATACTTGCACAAAAAAATATTTATCATTTTTATACTTTTCTTTTTTTCCAAAATAAAAAATAAAAAAAATTATTAGAGAAGTCCCAAAGTGTGCATGCAAAAGAGAGCTGCATATATCATTTCCCAACGGGAAATGCATAAAAGATAAAAGAGAAGAAAGGAGATTCCAATATTATATTTCTATCATTAGGGTTCTCCCTAAAGATTTTCTATAATCATTAGGTCATTGGACATATATGTCAACCCCGCATGGGATCAATGGATGCTAATAAAAAGATATAGATCACACATGGTGGGTCCCAAGGTTAATTCTCACGCCTCAAAGGAATAGTTGCCGGGGATTCAATCGAAGTCGGCCATTTCACAAACAAACTATTCCAACCATAAGTGGATCCCACATGAGGATGTGTGAAACAAAGGATGACTCAAGGCTATCCGCGGCCCACTTGGAAAGGAGGGGATGCTGAGGAAGAAAAAGAAATCAAATAGCTTTAGAAAGAATTCAAATTCCAACATTTTATGAATGTTTTTCTCATATACCAAAATTTCCCTCTCAAAAGCAGCATTTGGTTGCACCAAATATCATGATTAGCCAATCTAATTTGGTGCAAATTATCATAAAATTTAATGATAGTTGGTGTAACCAAACGCACCCCTCAACTAAGACTAAACCATGGAAAATGGAAACTAAGTGATGTTTTCCATGAAATATAAATTCTTATGCCTTTTTGGGTGCTACTTGAAAATGACATTATCTCAATTTAGTTAGTAGTAATTATGTATTAGAGATAATTTTCCTTTTTAATAAGGATTAAAAACAATTTTGATAGCCAATATTAATAGTCTCTAATACCTAAATTACATTTAATAGTGACTGGCACAAAAGCCCTTAAGTGATATTTTTCTATGCATTCAAACGATGGAAGGTACATGGCTAGAACTGATGATGAATCAAGAAATTGATAATTGCCTTCCAACAGGCCGGATCCAAATAGATGATTACATGAGCTCTTTTGTTTTTGTTTTGTTTTGTTTTATTTTCTTTTTTATTTTTGGAGTCTTGGAGTCGAACCCTCGCCAGGCTGCAGCAAACCCGCGTGCTCTTTTAAAAACTTCGATCGATTCAATATAAAAATTAACATTGACGTTAGTCAAAAATCACCCTTTTGCATGCATTGTATGCTCTGATTATTTATTTAAAATTTACGAAGGAGAACAACTAACTTCCCGTAACAGTTGCACATGCCATGTTGACCATGTAGACAATATCTAAATATTTTTCTTTTTAAATCTTCCAACCTATGGTCACACAGCCACCATTGATTCAAAACGTTGATCAACCGGCCTTTCGTATTGACATTCCATTTTCTTCGTATTGACATTCCATTTTCTTCCTTCATTAATTAGTTTTTGTCTAGTTTATGACCAAATACATAAGAGTATTATAAAGAAACAGTAGAAAAAAAAAACAAAACAAAACACTGTGTGGTCCAAAATGGCTGCACATGTCCTAACCATCCAATCAGTGGGCCATCCCTTGCATGACTGTTTATTATTGATCATCATCACATAACTTTCTTGGCTTCCAGATATAACGAATGTTAACATCTGATTACAATGGTTTATGGGCCATGGTGCATCATAAAATGGAGAATCCGATCTGGGCATCTGTACTGGCTTTGGTTCGGGCCACTTGAACACCCACTTCAAATGTAGCTTATGCATAGGGAGATGATAGTGTAGAGATGGAGGAACCGGGATGTGGTTGATATATTTGGATTGTCAATTTAGTGGGCCCCACCATGGATGGTGTGTACCCCATAAATCACATGCTTTGGGTAATCACAGACTCTGGTCGAATGACTTTTGTTATTTCAATTGGGCAGTTAGAAAAAAATTCGAGGGCGTCATGAGATAAGTGTGGTCCACCTGCTTGGGTAGACAGAGGAATATTGTCAGGTAGACTTATAGCTTTGGGAGCATGATCAATGGATTGGATTGTTTCTAGGAACCGTAACACCTGACAAACTGCTTGAGGATTATATTAAGTTCGTTTCGCCTGTGTTGGGGTAAGGTCGATCCATGTCTGCCGCAGCAGAACACTGCCACATTCTAAATCATTCGATGATCAGAACCGTCCATGTTTTGGACTCTAAGCTATATGTGCTACCCTAAAAAACTTATCCTGAACTGATGATTGTCACCATCATCATCCGTAGATGAATTTTGAACAACGAAAAGAAAATTTTGAATGGCTAGTGTTCAACTCCAAAAATCAAAGGTAATTAAGATCATCACTGAAACTATGGCTTAATAGTTTATTTAGGGTAGTATATAAGAGTAATATTGGTGGTTCAAATCGTCAGATGATCGCATCATGTGGGCCCTAGTGGCTGGCGCTGGAATGGATATATATAACCACTACTATTTAATTTGAGTGCTAGTATAATATTATAATTGGATAGTTCTTTTGGAAGGAAAATTCTTCTATTACACTTCTTACAATGGGCCACTGTTGAGTGGTTCAAACCGTTGATTTTATGGGCCATCCCATACGAAAATCCATAAACCAATACCGTTCAAAACTTCACGGTCATGAACAGTCCTATCGCATCAACTGTTGTTTTGGATCACTGAACCATGGCCCCACACATACAAAACAAAAGGCCAAGCACGAAAGTGGCATCAATGTAACTTAAATCAAACGATCCAATCCCTGGAACTCATTGGACGCATTTTAAGAGCCTATAAAATAATACAATTTGAAACATTGTAATCTCTGATTAATGATTTTTTTTTTTTTTTTTTGTTGGATTCCAACCGTTGATTTATTTTTTCATGTTGACCATCCATTAGATATGGACTAATCAACCGCTTAATTAATTGCTTCAGGACAACCCTTGTTTTATAAACCGTAGAAGGTGGACAGGGTATCCGTACAGCTTAATTTTGAATTAAACGTGTGCCACGTATATCATACATCATACACCACCAGAGCATCAAGGTTTTCTTTATTTGATACTCTGGCTGTTGAAGGACGCTTGATACGCAGGCACTCAGAAACCGTACTCGTAGCATACATTAACCCATATTCAACGGACTAAACTGTAGATTTTTCTGTCACTAAGTTAAAAACCTAAGTTCAGATTGATTGAACCATCCTAACCTATATGTGTGGACACTTGTTTCTTGAAATCACTTGATATTTTTCACTTTTAACCGTCCAATAAATGTATACCAATCCGGCAGTCAGATTATCAAATAACCACAATTTTTTTGGTTGTAAGAAATCTAAGCTGGGACCTATGACAATTTAATAGGAACTTCCTGTATCTCACTTGTGCAGTTTCTAATGCATGTGTATGATCTATCACACTCCGCCAGAGTATCAAATCTTTTTCTTAACTCTTTTTGGCGGAGAGCCTGAAAGCGACGAGGGCAACGTCTCGGCACGTATGTAGCAGACGGTCAACAGTCAGCTTATCTTGACGGTCCGTACCAGGAGCCAGCTATTGCTCTAACTGCCTCTTTAACTCGTTCTGATTTAAATGACCGAACTGGCCTTCGTTTTCGGATGAGGAGACGTGCTAACAAATATCTATAATGGGAAGCTAGGTAGATCCAAGAGTAAATGAAAAATCCACTCATCTACCGTCTTACCGGCTCATTTTAGGGCTTGAAACCAAAAATAATAATAAATAAATAAATAAAAATAAGGTAGGTCCAAAAGTCAGCTGATGATGAGAGAAGAAACAGTGGGAATTAAACAACCACAGTTGAAACATTAGTATGGTAGAGGAGTTTTGTGTAAGTTTTTGTTATCACTGAAAAAAATCATGTAGTGAGGAATCCAAAAATCACTATGCTTAACTGTTGTTTGTTAACTTGGAATTTGAAAAGCGCTTGTGATTTTAATAGATATTTTTTCTTTTGTGTTCTGCCTATTCGTCTTTTAAAATAAATAAATTTCCTATTAAATTTATTACCGTGCAACTTGCCAAAGAGATTTTCTAGCTCCCAAAATAGATCATAGATTATGAAACTTCTCTATCCCCCTCATAGTTTATGCGTTAGATCTACACTATCCATCAACTTTTCTAAATAATTATAGAGCATGAACCAAACAATAGGCACATTCAAAGCTCAAGTGGATCACACCTCCAAAGGTCAGAGAATTGAAGGAATACATATGAAGCCTTCCTAAGGTATACTGTGTGATTTATTTTCCCTCAACCCCTCCGTGAGGTCACACTGACCCGGATGAAGGGAAAACACAAATATAAGCTTCCTTCTGTGTACATGTGAAGTTTTCAACATTAGGTGCCCAATTTTCACTATTTCTTATAGTGTGGCCCACTTGAGTTGTAAATCTACTTTATTTTTAGCCTTATGCCTTAAAATTATATAAAAAAAATGGATGGACAGTGTGGATAAAATATATAAATCACAATAGGCCTCATAGAGCCCTGACAAGACCGTCCATCTCAAGCTAGACTCCACGCAGCGGATTGCCTATTGATGCTGTCCACGCTGCCAGTAGTGAGGTGGCTACGAACGATGCTCTATGAGTCTCACCATGATGTATGTGTTTTATCCATACTATATATCTATTTTTCCATATCATTTTACACCATGAGCCTAAAATGAGACATCCAAATCTCAAGTGGACCACACCAAGAGAAAACAACGTTGATTGAATGCCCACTATTAAAAACTTCCTAGGGCCCGCTGTAATGTTTATTTAGTATCCAATTTGTTGATTTGGTCTCACAAAGTTAAATAAAGGGAAAACAAAAATATAAACTTGATTAGAACCTTATATGGCACCAAGAAGTTTTCAATGGTAGGCATTGAATTCTCATTGTTTCCTATCGTGTGGCCCACTTAAGCCTTATATCTACCTTGGTTTTGGTTTTATGCCCAAAATGGTGTAGAAAAATGAATGGACGGGGTGGATCTGATACATACATCACAAAGGGGCCTATAGAAATTCCACATATTAAAAATTATGTTGTCTAATGGATTACTCGGGAGAGAATTTATGCAAATTTCGTAGGTGGCCAAATAGCGCGGGGATTGCGTACTGCCTCACCCAAAACTAGGTACAGACCGATGGTCCTGCCAGGGGCTTTGTGGAGCCCACCTATATGTTTTATCCAAGCCTCCCATCCATTTTGAAAGATCATTTTAGGGCATGAGCCTAAAGAGGAGGCAGATTGAATGCTCATCTGGACCGCACCACAGGAAACAATGTGGATTAAATAGCTACCATTGAAAACCTCTTGGACGCCACAGAAGTTTTGGACCAAGCTGATATTTATGCTTTCCCTTCATCAAGTTTTATGTGACCTTATGAACTGGTTAGATGGCAAATAAACATCAACATGGTCCTTAGGAAGGTCTCAACAATTTGGGTCATTGTCACTACTGCTTCCTATGGTGTGGTCCACTTGAGACTTTAATCTACCTCCTCTTTTGGCTCATGCACTAGAATGATCTTTTAAAATGGATGGACGACTTAGATAAAACACATATATAATGGTGGTCCCACATATTCCCTCGCAGGACTATCGTCTCTGACTAGTTCATGATTAGGGCAGTACCCAATCAGTGCCCGTTACATAGTACTCTCTTTGTCCAAGTCCACGTGACCTTATGAACAAGTTGGATGGCAAATAAACATTATGATGAGACCTAGTAAGGTTTCAATAATGGGCGTCATTGTCCCACTGCTTTCTATGGTGTGGTCCATGTAAGTTGCTGATCTTCTTCATTTTTTGAGTCTGCTCTAAAATGGTATTACAAAATGGATGGACATTATAGATATAACACATATTAAAGAATTTACACGCACGCGTGTCTATCCACAGTGAATACTTTACATGCATACCCAAGGTTAAAGTTGATTTGTGAGTGGTATTGGTGGGAATTAAATGACCATCATTTCCTATGGTGTAGTGTACTGGAGATTAGGATCTGCTTCATTTTTTTGCCAATGCCTTATTTGAATTAAAGGGATGTTAATTTAATGATTTTATTTTCATTTAATGAAAAAATAAATAATGTAAAACATTTTCACATAAGAGACATAAACAAATGTATCAAATTAACAAATTTGAGATATTTTAAATGTTTGTTAACAAATAAGTTGTTTCAAATTCAAGACTTAATTTTCATACTTAAGCAATACTTACCAAACAGGTTTTCAAACTTCAAATTCAGGCTAAAAACTTAACCTTCAAATTCATACTACAAACTTAGATTTCAGACACGGGCTTCATACTTTAGATTTAACAGACAAGTCCTTGGTGATTTCAGTTCATCGCAGTGAGAATGACCTTATAATGGATTTGAATGTCATCTCAGTGACAATAACCTTATAAAGGATCCTAACTCTTGCTCGGGTGGTAGGCACTCAAGAGTTTCAACGCCCAATCAGGGGTCCGCGTATCTACCGGTGGTATAAATAAATTGGCATATAAATATCGAAGGTTTCAATTGTAGATCCCTCCACCACACAAGATGAAAACGGATTGCATGTGTGCCACACCTCAATGATCTTGGTGGTGTGTATTATATCCATACCACCTTACTGCTTTTTGTAGTGCAGTTCACTTGAGCTTTGGATCTATCTCATTTTTTGAGTTCAAGCTCTAAAATTATCTCACCAAATAGAGAGACGGTTTAGATATAACACATACAATATGATGGCCCCCACAAAAGTTTTACAACTTTATCAGACGTCAACCATATATTACATGATAGACCTATTTCCAACCTTTACATTGATCATTTACTTACAGGTGGCATTAGCTTGGGTTACTGCTCCATGCCATGCCTTGGCCCTTTGAGATGAAAAGGCCTACCCAAACAGGGAAAATCACTAAATGTGAAGGTTTAAAATGATTCAATTAATTTTATTTTATTATTATTTTTTAAAATATAAAATGAGTTGGATCACTAAGATGTGACCCAAAATTTTTAGTGGGTTTGTTTTTCCAATCATCCCATTAAACAAGAGGAAAATGTATAATGATTATAATTTGCTTTGGTTGTCCAATGTCAGTTACATTTGACCATAATGATTGAGATTAAGATTTTATAATAATTACAAATGTATTAACTTTTGTTCGTTTACCTATGCATTTGATTTTCATTTATTACCATAATACTTCTTTAAATACTGAAAAATAATAATAATAGCCTACTTACTTTACTTTATTATGGAATTCGAAAAAGTAATAGCTTTTAAAAACCATATGAATAAAGAATGGCAATTTTTATTTTTATTTTTCTCTCTTAATGATCAATTAGGCTTACAATCAAAATCATCAACTTGAGCGGCAACATGGAATCCTTATTGGACGTAGTGAACAAAGAAACAATTAGAGCTTTTGGGAGTTGGGTTAGTATTGCTCTTATATTGCTGGGTTGGGTCCTAGTTCCCCATGTGAGACATGCTTCCATTCGAGCTCTTGCTTGTAGAATGCACGAGGGAGGAGCAATCGAGACCACGCCATGCATATCATCAATCATCCTATCCCTCTTAGGTAGAGCTGGGCATTGAGTCAAGTCGGATTGGATTGGGTCCAACTCGACTTGGTTCGAAATTTCCATGGCCTGACCTGAACTTGATCCGATCCAGGACTAAGTCCGGGTCATCGGACTCAATCCGATCTGATGCACTGTCAGCCTGATTCGATCCGAGTCCAACTCGATCAGGGAAACCGAGTCGGATCGGATTGGGTACAATTCGGATCGGTCCTGATTTTTTATTTTTTATTTTTGAAATTTTTTTTAAAAATAAAAAATTCCAAGGCGGGCAGACCACCAGGGCGAAGAATGTGAGGCCTGGCATCAGACTGCATTTCTTCAACCAGAAGATTGCGCAAAAGCTCCCTGAGAAGAAGATCCCCTCCACACAGGCGAAGGTGATCAGCCACTTGGCAAAAGATTCCGAGCTGTCGATCCACCTCAACGCCCAATCGGCCTTCTTTGTAACATAGGGGTTAGTCTTGATTACACGGAAGAGGCGAGCCTTTTCGGTGGAGTCCTTGATGTAGGACTCCAGAAGGAGGTTGACATCTCAGAGTGGATGTCCTCGATGGCGATCTGGAAGCCATAAAAAGTGCGAGCCTCTGAGTGGCCGGATCGAGATGGGTGGATGCAGGCCGTGCGGTGCTCGTTCAAGTAGAGAGATAAAGAAAAGATTAGGGTTCGAGTGAGGGTAGCTGTTGTCGGGTAGGTAAAAAGTAATACATATATATATATGTATATATATATATAGAGAGAGAGTAATGGTCTCCTGCGTATCGTACCGTAGGAGAACTTTTGCTGAGATTGCACACCAAATTACCACCAGTCATGCCAACTTAAACAAGTGTGTTGTAAGTGAGCCTCACAATAATGTTTTCTTGTGATCCATTCCGACAATTCAGTCCATGATATTAATTGAACCGTAGGGTGCAAAAAATATGGCTGATTTGTGATTTACTAGGGCACAAAATAGAAATAAGTAAGAGAAGAAAAGCTTACCTTAGAATTTTTACAGGGCTCACCACGATGTTTATATGAAATCCATTCCATCCATTAATTGCCTCGTAGAGGTTAATTCATTGAAACCAAACATTAGACCCATACCTGGTTTATGTTGATCACACCACGTGAAGTGATTTTGATAGTGGGTGTTTCTTAGACGGTTTCCACTCATGTGGCCCACTAGAATTATAGAAGTGGCTGATGTTGGATCAATACCCCTAAATTATCATATTGACCCATTATAGTTGGAGTGGATTTTACATACATGTCAAGGTGGGGCCCACCTCCAGTTGACCCGGTATTGGTTGGGACATTGTCCTAGGTTGTGGATTAGATGTCGTGACAGCCATTAGCCACCTAACAGCTGGTTGGTGCTAGTTGGCCCAACAATGATGCATCCCAACCACTACTGAGTCGACTATGGGTTGACCCACCTTGATGTTTATTTGAGTCCGCTCCATCCATAATGTGTGTGACAATAATTTAGTCATAGGTAAAAAATATAGGCCACATTTATAATGTTGGTGAGCCACATGAGCAAAAACAGTATAGGGGATGCCAACTATCCAAACGGTTTTACTTGGCGTGATCGATATGAATCACGAATCTACCTAATTTTTAACATATACTACTAAATTTCTATCAAAAACCTAATGATTGGGGTGGATTTCATGAATGCATCATGGTGGGGCCTAATCTCAGCCCATCCTTTTTACTCGTGTTGGTTGGTACGTAAAATATCTCATGTGGTACGGTGCGCAGGAGACCGGGACTCTCTCTCTCTCTCTCTCTCTCTCTCTCTATATATATATATATATATATATATATATATACATACACACACACACACACACACACACACACACACACACACACACCCGACCGAATTGGATTGGATCTGTCCGGATTGACCACTGATCCGAACTCGAACCGATGTACGATCAGATCTGGTTGAGCCAACCTAGTCGAGCTGGCCTCGGCTCGACTCGGCTCGGCCACTAGCTGACCTCAGCTCGAACTTGGCTCGGCTCGGTCCTCGAGCCTGACTGGCCAGCTCGACTCGGTTTGGTCAGCAACTCGGGCCAATTTGGGCCGAGTTCAAGCCAAGTTCGAGCCGAGTTTGCCTATGCAGCATTTCCATAATCACCTGGACTGCACATTTAAAATCCCACTGTCTGTAAAAAAGCAGCAAAAGTTTTTTAGGTATTTTATCAAATACCTTCCAAGTAACATAAAAATCCAGAAAAAAAAAAATGGATTTTTGTTTCATATACATACCTTCCATGCCACCAGCCATACTTCGTTGAGTCATTTCATCAAACACTTGGTGAGCAACGTCAATATCAAAGTAACCGAGTCACCAAATTGTTTCGATTCAAGTTGGATTCGATCGGAGTCGAGTCGAGCTGGGGCCAACTCGAACTCGTTTTCAAGCTCCAAAACTTAGCTTAACTTAGCTCGAACTCAACTTTGAACCCAGTCAAATTGAGTTTTTTCGAGTCGAGTCGAGCGAGCTAACCGAGCTAGCTTGGTTCGTGTACACCCCTAGTTGAGCTATCCAATCCACTACTGAAAATTCCATACCATAATCATTTTATGTATAATGGTGGTTGTATGATTTTGCCCACTAAAACTCCACTATTTTTTACAAAGACCCAATCCACTTGGTGATAGGAATATTTTCTCATTTTCTTTTTGGCACACCCACTCACGCCCCCACACACTCACACCACGGGGGATTTCACCGCAACAGTGACAGGAACATAGCGGCCCACACACTCACTCACACCACAGGGGGATTTCACCGCAATGGTGACAGGAACATAGCGAAGGAACATAGCGGCAAATATTATTCTCGGCAACTTCTTAGTGTGAGAAAGTCTTGGGATATTTTCAAATTTTGACATTTTCTCGTAATGTTTTTGGAAAAATGTTGCCGAAAGTAAAATATTAAAATATGTAATTATAAGTCAATAAATAATTCAAAATGTTTAATAAATAGGTACTTAATGATTTATTTTCCTTTTAAATTATTTTTGCATTAGGCTCGCAAAACAATCATTATAAAAGAAAATTGTTAAATTAAGAATATACGAGATCATAAAAACCTTGCAATATCTCCATACGTTACATTTCCAAAAAAACATTCTAGAATTTTGAAGTCATGGTGGCATTTAGTACGTTGGACCGGAGATGTTTGAGGGCCCACGGCTCAATGGTAACTGGTCATGTTTCAACGTTGATGTCTGGAGCTCAAGCCTCCATTTACCATCAAAAAATGAAGAAGCGTAAATAATTAAGTTTTCTTTTTTTGCTCATGTATAACATTATTGGAAGATCCAAGCCGTGAAAGTGGTGGACCACATGATGAAGATGGACTGACGTGAAAATTGGAACATTCCATCCCCCCAGGTGAGACCTTACACATGTTGAGTCAGACCATCAGCTGTGAGTTGATCTCAATGTTGTAGCCTGTTTGATGAATGGACCATATTCATTTTGGTCCCAGTTGATCTATATGATGCAATGTACGTTTTGCACGGCTAGGATTTTATATATAAGTCACATGTCAGCAAACAATAAAAAATGTTGCATGTGAAGCAAACATATATGGTTGTATATGATCATTTCTCAGTGAAAACGCTCAGGAAAAACTGAATTGATGGAAAAGACCAAAAGAAAGTGACCGTGAGTTTGGTGGTTAGACTTGACCACATTCATGGAAAATTGTCATTCCATGTTCGCCCTGTACTTGGAAGTATCATGTCCCTGAAAGTAACACTATACTACAATCTGACCGTCCACTTCACGACTCAAAAGAAAGATCAACCATCCATGGTCACCATTCGTCCAATCTAAAACGCGTGTCTACTTTTCAAACACGGATGTGGATGGTCTGTGCCCCGTGTAGGGGTGCACACTGGTCCATTCCGTCCCATTCTGGCGTGAAACCGTAATCGAATCTTTCTAGGAAAATTGGAACCGGATTAGGACCGTTTGCACCGTCAAACCGGACCGGAACCGGACTGTAAAAACCGGTTCGGTCCGGATGGTTCCCGTTTTGTTTTTTGGTTCTGGACCAGCGAGCAAGAGAGAACCAGTGAGCGAGAAATAGAGAGAGAACCAACGAGCAAGAGAGAGAACCAGCGACCGAGAGAGAGACAGAGAACTGAGAGAGAGAACCAGCAAGCGGGAGAGAGAGAGAGACCGTGGCTGCTGGCTGGGTGAGGTGGAGCGTCGGGCGGCGGGCGGCTGATGGCTGTCTTGTGAGGGAGAGATGAGAATGGAACAGGGGGACAACAGGGCAGCGTGAAGAGAATCAAGAGATTAGTTTTTTTTTTTTTTTTAATTAATATTTAATACTTAGATGGTCCGGTTTCAAGTTCAATTCCAAGTTCAGTTTCACGGATCAATTCACAGTTCAATTCAGTTCTACGTAACCTAAACCAAGAATTAAACCATACTAATCAGTTCTTTAATTTTCAAAACCAAAATCAGAACCGATGGACATCGGAACCGGAGTTGATTCCGATCAGTTTACCAGTTCTACCGGTTCCATGTGCACCCATAGCCCGGTGCATGGGAAGTTCCTGTAGTTGGAAGCTGTGTGCAGCCCACAGAGATTCCCGGGATAAATCCACTCCATCCATCAGTTTTGAAACACCACAGCAAGGCAGAAATATAAAAATCAAGCAGATCCAAAACTCATTTGGGCCTCAAAAAATTAAAAAGTGGGAATGGAAATGCCTATAATTGAAACCTTCCCAGAGCCAATCATGATGTTTATATGCCATCCAAACTGTTCATAGGGTTATTACCACTCAGATAAACTGTGGGCACAAATATCATCCTGGTAGGAAACTTTTGTGGCCCAGAAAGTTTCCAATTGTGGCCGTTCAATCCCATTATTTATTGTGGTATGTCTAACATAAATTTTGAATCAGCATGATTTTTATATTCCCGTCCTATTGTGATCTTGCAAATCTGATGGACAGAGTGGATTTGTAATGTTTATCTGTTCGTTTTTTTCTTAACAGTTTATCCATGGGGCTGCTAATCAAAGAGATAGGATCTACCGAATTTGGAAATTTCTCCTATACCAACATCCAACACAGGATCAATTGGATAAGGGCCTGTTTGGCTGGGCAGATTGGATGGGATTGGAAGATAGATCTCGGGTTGATCGGGCATAACAAACAGACACAGGATCCTGATCCCAGTATATATCAATCCCATGGATCTTATGACAATCCACTGACATCACCATCGTTACCTTTAAATCCTATCCTATCAACTCTAATTCCTTCAAAATTGCCTGAGCCGTATTTGGTTAGATAATTGAAAGGGATTGGAAGGTTTAATCCCGATATTGGCCGGACGTGCCGAACAGACACGATGTAGCAACCCCGGGATATAGCAATCGCATATATCTTGCACCAGTCCACTTACGCAGCTATCATTGCCTTGAAATCCATGCAATTCACTCTAATCCCATTCAATCTGCCCGGCCAAACAGGCCCTAAACGGTTTGGATTATCTAATCAGGAGGCCCAGCACTTGCACAGCCTTACACGGAAGTTCATGACTGCCTCGTGTGCCATGACGGCAACTCTGTAATTCTCGCAAAGAAAAGGAGGCAATCGGAGCCGTCTGTGACTAGAAAGCATTGACTGTCAGAAAAGGGTTAGTGAGATTTTCCAATTTCACGCAGAAGACAGAACACGCTACACGCACGAGGAAATATAGACCCTCTAACCGTGCTTCCACGGACCACGAAAAACCATCTACACGCACATTTACAATCGTCACACGTGCCAACATGTCTTGTGATTTGAAGATCTAGTCGGTCTATGTTGTTTCCCCACAGTGGATATGACCTTCGCCAAAAAAAAAAAGAGGTGAACCTCATTAACTTTTTGAACTGTCCAGGATCAAAGTACACATGGTCCCACCTGATGAAAGCAGGGACCTGATCATAACTCCAGTCCATCTTTACATGCGTCCCACCACACCAAAGGGTTAAAAAGTCCTACTAACGTGCCACTCACGCACGTGCCTCACGTGCAAAGTCGCATGTGGTGGAGAGTACGTGTGGGGGACTACCAAAACCCGGCTATTGTTGACCACCATATTTCCATGCACGCATATGTACATTCAAAACCTTGGAATTGAATACTTCAAAACTCCCAACCTCCTTCACTATAATAAAAGGATAAACAGCCGCTGATATTTGAAAATCTACAGCTGATAATATTTAAAGTCAGAAGGTCTTTCGTCAGCTCATTTCCTGGTATTGGCTGAGGGACCCAGGACTTCCAAGCCATTTATTTTGTCCGACTTCGTACTTGAAGGTGCATCAGACCCATCTTCCCCGTCGGGCCCACCATATTTCCCTTTATAAGTAGTTGGCTGGGTTGAGATGGTCAGAAGCAATTGAGTAGGAAGATATCTTCAGTTGGAATTTGTTGAGTTTGTGCCTTTGAGACGCTGGTGCCAGTTGTGCTTTTGGATTTTTAGGTAAGTGGCCTTTGTTGATCATTGGGTTTTTTCCTTCTTCTTTTTTTCATGATATTTTTGAAATTGGTATAACCAAACACACCCTAAATTTTGTATGTCTTTTTATTTAAAACTCTTGTTGGGTTTTCTTTTGTTGTTTTGATTTCGGTTTAGGTTGATATATGTTGGATGTGGTTTGAAAGGGGGTTTCTTTGCAACTTGGTTTTTTTTTTTTTTTTTTGGTGATTTTATGAGATGGGTTTTTGCTAGATGTAGTTTGGATGTGAAATTGTTAGGTTCCCTCATTTGATTCGAAGGTTTCTTAGTCGTATTGTTGTACTTATAGATATGAAATCTGTTGTTGAATGAATTGGGGTTTTTGGATTTCCAACCAGTTGGATATCTCATTAATCCCTTTCATTTCCAATTGTATTAGGCACTTGGTTTTTCCGTCAATTTCGTGCAATCCATTCAGATTTTGGGGTTCTTTTGTTTCATTTTGAAAACCCATTTTCCTATTTTTTGCTGCAATTGATACTATGATGGTCAACACAAGATAGATTGTTATCTGACCTCCCAAATAGGTAATCATGTATTTGGATTTTTGTAGTGTTTAAATGGCCAAACAGATCAGATTGCTACTTTCCGCGATCACGGGTGTTCTAGCCAGACTAGAAATGGTTTCTGTCCAAAATGCACCCTTTGGAAAAGGAACCAAACTGATCCTGTATTGACAACCAAATGCAATGGTTTATCCGTCTTTGTAAAAAAAAAAAAAAAAAAAACGCAGTTGATTATAGCTGTGAATTCTCTTTCATTTCATTTCAGTGGATTAATCTGCCAAATTCCCTTTCTTGATTAGTCATTGAAACTCGAGCTCACAAATTCATGGTCTTTTTTTCTTTTTTCTCGCAGAGTATTCGCGAACAACTAAAGCCTGCTGTTAGTTTCTTAAATGGGTTTATCCCTTTCTTTACTTTTGGCGCCATGGACACTAATATTGAAAAACAAGATGTTGCGCCGTTCTGTGTATGACGTTGAAACTGTTATCGTGAGATCCCTCAGTTTCAATATGAAGGAAGCAGAAACGACCTTGAGATCGGTTAGTTTCAAGCGAAGAGATTCTGAAACTACATCAACGCCCACCGGGCCGGCTAAAATGGTCATCAAAGAATCGTTAAGCTTTAAGAACTGGGAGCCGGAAGAAATCAACCTTGAAACTAGTGTTTCATTTAAGAAAGGAGTTGAAGAAAATGATAATTCGGAACCGATTACACTCAAAAGTGTAGAAAACGATGATGGTGTGGTCCGTAAATTGAAGCCTGCAATCTGTCTCCCCCAATTAGCTCCACCAAGGCCCGGAAGTGCATCACCAAGGCTTGCAATTGCTTCGCCAAGGCTTGTACTTACTTCACCAAGGCCCAAGATTGAGCTTGACGCAGCAGCAGTTACACTACAAAAAGTCTACAAGAGTTACCGGACTCGAAGATCTCTGGCAGATTGTGCTGTCGTGGTTGAGGAGCTCTGGTTTGTCCCTCAAACTCAGTTCTCTTGGTTGTCATTTGATCTCAATTTGTCATATGCTAATTTAGAGCCTTTGAATATATCAGTATCGTGATTTAGTGGAAATGTTTCTTTCTGATATAGGTGGAAGGCATTAGATTTTGCAGCTCTCAAGCGGAGCTCTGTGTCCTTTTTTGACATTGAAAAGCCAGAGACTGCTGTCTCGCGTTGGTCACGGGCACGAACAAGGGCTGCCAAGGTACTTAGAATCTACCTGAATCATTACAAAGAGATTTTTCAGAATGACCAAGATTAAATGTTATTACAGTCAAGAATTTGAGATTCTCATATGCTGTTTGGTTAAATCCAATGTTAGGTTCTTTGCAATTCATTCTGTTTCAATTCAATAATCCTATGTCTTCCAATTTTGCAGGTTGGGAAGGGTTTGTCTAAGGATGAGAAGGCTCAAAAGCTAGCATTGCAACACTGGCTCGAAGCTGTAAGCTTTCATCCTTTGCTATAATTCCAAAGTAATTAATATTACAGAAAGAGCACCTCTGAATGTGCACGTGTTTGTTGAATTTAGGGCATCGGCAATATTCTGACAACCATCCGCTGTCTTTTTGGTCTGGCCTACCTGATGAGTTTGCCTGCCTGATTTTTGGGTGGGTCATATACTCACTGGTATCTGCCTGATGCACCACTCAGATATCCACCACACATGCCATATTCATAAGCACATACAACCGGGTATAGAAGTGTGTGGGCTTATCAAAGCCAATTAATATTAATGTCGACATTGTCTTTGCGATCATAGTCGTCATTGCAATAACCATTGTCTATTCTTTAGTATTTCACAAAAAAAAATAAAAAGTCTTAATTGGTGGGAAGTCTCTTTCACCGTGATGTAACATATTGAATATATTAATCAATATATTGAATATATTGTAATCATATCATGTTATTAGTTATCTCAATACAAAAAGAGAGCTGCATGACATGTAAGATATGCGTACTCTCAGGAGTTTCAACACCTGGTCAAGGGTTCAAGTACCCATAGGTGGTGAAATTCCACTATGGTGTGAGTGTGTGGAGGTGTGTGTGCGTACGTTTAATTTTTATTTTTATTTTTAAATTTAAGATATGCGTACTCACTTGTTCTCATTTGCGTTTTACAGATTGACCCACGCCATCGTTATGGACACAATCTGCATTTCTATTATGATGTCTGGTTTGACAGTTCGAGTTCCCAGCCCTTTTTCTACTGGTAAATACACCTTCTGAGCATTTATCTTTCTTCTCAGACAGATTTATCTAGCAATGAAGCTAACCTGCCTTTCTCTTCTTTGTTCTTGTGAAAATGTAGGCTGGATGTAGGAGATGGCAAAGAAGTAAATCTCCCACGGTGTTCCCGGAGCGATCTTCAGCGCCAATGCATTAAATATCTTGGACCGGTTAGTCTTAATCATTGGCTAATTTGCATTTATGCCTTCCAAGCTGTTTGTAACATGTATATACATTTTACGTACATCAAACATACAGTTTGGGTATATGCCAGTATGTGTACATGTCTAACTCACGTCTCCTCAACTGTTTACTCTTTGCAGAAAGAGAGGGAGAAATATGAAGTCATTGTAGAGGACGGGAAGCTCGTCTACAAACAAAAGGGGGAGCCCGTGAACACTGTCGAAGGTTCTAAGTGGATATTTGTTCTTAGCACGACCAGAACGTTATACGTGGGACAGGTGCATATCACGCCTATGGAGTTTTTTAGATTGCAATATGAAAGGAGACGGACTTTTTTTTTTTTTCTAACTCTCAGATGGTTTTGTTTTTTATCACATATGCAGAAGAAGAAAGGTAATTTTCAACACTCGAGCTTTCTCTCTGGAGGAGCCACAACAGCAGCTGGAAGATTGGTTGCTGAAAATGGCATTCTCAAGGTATATAGTTTGAATATTGCAAAAGTCGTAGGCTCCCACTATAATGCCAGTATGTCATTATTTGTTTTGGTTGAAATTATTATTGTTTTGAGGGTGGTGATATTTTGGTCACGGGTTCGACCCATGCTTGCCCATTGAAAGAGAAGGAGCTTCTTTTTGCATCAGTTAAATAATATTTCTATTTTTTCATCTTCTTCAGGCTATATGGCCATACAGTGGTCACTACCTTCCCACGGAAGAGAATTTCAATGAGTTTCTTAGCTTCCTTACTGAGCACGACGTCGACCTCACCAACGTAAAGGTAACTTTCTTGATTTCTCCTTTCTTCATTTCATTCAAATATTCGAAAATACAAACTCTTCCATAGAGGGAAATGAACCATCATGGAACAGCTGGAGCAATCTTACCAATGCACTCGATCAAGGTTGGGAGGTGATGGAAAATGGACCCCATTTGATCTAAAAATTACAGCATGTGGGGCTCACTTCCTGTTGTTGCATGGTGATAAGATTTTCCCAGTCCGAATTGTTTACCATTATGAGCACATTAACTGACGTTTCACCATTTGCTCTCTCCAGAGGTGTGCAGTGGACGATGACAGCAGCTACTCAGTCAAGGCTACTGAGGAGGCAGCCAAGCATCCCACCATCACTGAGGTGGTAGACTTAGCTGTGGCCAAGAAGGTGGACGAATCCGCCTCCAAGGCCACCAAGGAAGATGCCGCCAAAGACAAGTACATGCCGCACACGGAAGTGCCGGCATTCCACCTCGCAAAACCTCTGTCATGCAAGTGGAGCACTGGAACAGGGCCCCGTATCGGTTGCGTTAGGGACTACCCCTCAGAGCTACAATCCAGGGCACTAGAGCAAGTAAACCTTTCGCCCAGGGTCACACCCACACCCATTGGGGCCTCAGGCCCAATCCCGTCCCCACGGCCTAGTCCGAAGGTCAGGCTCTCCCCACGGCTTGCATACATGGGCATCCCAAGCCCTAGGGTTTCCCTTACCCTGCCCAAGGGCAAATAAATGTATGTTCAATGTCAATTTACTCATTGGCAAAAGGGTAGGCCATGGCTTCTGGTTTGATTTGATTGACCGCGGGTTCAACACTTCTTGATACCCATGATCATGGCTTCATTTTCACTGATTTTTTTAATTTAATTTTTTTGGGGCCTTGTTTTTAACTCCGTTAATTGATTGGAAATAAATTTTTCCCATTTAATTATTTTTTTAATTTTATTCTTTTTTGAGGGAGGGGGGGAAGAACTAAGTACAGTTCATGTAATTCATCCATTTTTTAAAGTTGAATCATGTAATGTGAAGAAATTCCATCAAAGAAAAGATGCAATTGTTTGATGAATGTGTATGTTTGCCATTTAAAAAGCTGAAAGTTACAATGGAAGGAGAAACATTCACGCACGGCTCCCCTTTCCTGCCAATGTGTCACTTGTATAGAACATCCGAGCCGTGCCTAAAATGGGCCACTCCAAGAAGATCACCTGGTGCAAAAAATTTTAAAAAAATAAAAATAATAATCAGTCTCTTCCGCTCATTGATGGTCTTTCCTGTCAATCTACCACAGTTGAAATCAATGGTGGGAGATGGTTTATCTCAACATATTGCTGCTGGCTGCCTAATGACTAAGCTGGCCTAATTTTAATGGTAGGTGATCTTCCTGTTTTGACCCATCTTTTGCAAGACTTTAACGTTAGAATGGAATGAAAATCACATTCCCATGAATTTCATTCAAATTGAAATAGGCTTTGCTACCATTTATAGCTTAGATGGCCATGGGTCCTCTTGCCCCTGGTTACAATCGGATGATCAGAACTGTTGATTGGAATGGAACTGTTCCAGATGAGTTGTGATAAAAGATTCATGTTTGAACGAGCAATCCAAACCGTTGATCAGTGGCATTCAAATTGGTCATTTGAAATCACAAAAATTCAGTCCAAATTCTCTATCAATGGTAAAATTCAGTCCCATTTTTAGACCATGGCCAATTCATGGGATTTGCAGCAAATGGGAAGTCACCAATCATCCATCCATGGTTGGCATGTGGGCCCCACAGACAACACATGAAAAACATGTTGGGGACCCAAAAAAAGAAAAAAGAGGATTTTGCAACCCCCTTCAACCCCACCTAGTCCGCACTCAGGGCGTGCTCTTCTTATTTCCGATTTGTAGGGATCCCATGCAAAAAAAACAAAAAATTAAAAATTAACAATAAATAAATAAATATTGTTGGGCCCATCGCAACTTGTGTGAAATCACTCTGTTCATCAGCTCATGTAACATGAGCTCAAGAATCAGGCCAATCCAAACCGTTGAGAACATTGAGGATGAGTGACATTTGTCACAAGCATCGCGCAAGCAAGACGGGTCTGTTTGTTTTGGGCAATGTCAATGCGGCACACCTGATGAACGGTGTGGATCCTTCACACGACACCATGTTCCCACGTGTACGAAGCCTTCGTGTTAGTGTATGGTATGCCTTTGCTTTACTGTATTCCGAGCAGTGTATCCCGCCAAAACACAAGTGCTCCACAAGTACTGGCCTTGCACACATGTGTGCAACATCCAGGCCGTTCATCATGGAGCCCATCATAGATAAATTTTAAATAATAATTATAAAAAAAAATCAACCCAACGGCCATCTTAAGTACATTTCTCTCGGCCCATTTCTAGGATATCATACATTCGCCGATGGACGGTTGTGATGATGGTCCTTGATCTCCAACAAGTGTGACAGGTAGTCACGTCGTCCGCGGTTGCTCTTCGTTGGGAAATTGAAACGAATGTTCGTCGTGGAAATACGCGAAAGGTTTGGTCACTGCTCATTTTTGACTTTGATAGTTTTGACTCATCTTTCCACAACAACCAATTATTCGGCCGATACGAACGTGGAGAAAAGACGAAGGACTGGGCGTTCCAATTACTCGCCTGACCCGCCGATTTATTTGGAAAGTTTTATTTCAAAAGGTTTATAAAGTGCTTTTGTGAGAGCATGTGATGTCTGCATCAGATATTCTCTGTCCATCGCGTTATTCCGTTCATCGTCACTGTGGAGGGCCAAAATCAGGCCAATCTAAGACTTGGATGGACCACACCATAGGGAATAATGTTAAATTATGCCTAGAACCTTTAGATTACTTGGTGTGGCTCAGTTAAGTTTTGAAATGGCCTGATTTTTTATGCGTCCCTTCATTCTTGTAGGATGTGTATGATGAACGGCTTTGATTACATACACAACATGGTAGGCCTCACAAACATTCAGGAAGGTTTTAATGGTTTGTAGTCCCCTCCCAATTGTCCCCTCATGTATGGCCCACTTGAGTTTCTGTTGAGGATTATTTTTGGTCACATGGCCTAACATTGAAGGGAAACCAGATTCACATTGCAGATCTGTTGCACACATCACATGAGCCCTAGAACATGTGGAACTACAAGTTTCTTTTTTAAAAAAAATAATAATTATTATTTTTTATAATTAAAACAGGGGATAATGGCCAAACGCTCTTCTAGCAGTGCATGCCCCCCTTTTTTATATTTGGACTCCTGAATACCAGGGCTGTCAACGGGCTGGGCGTGGGGTTGTGTTGGGCCCGAATTTTGAACTGTTAGGCCTGGGCCTAATAGATGGCCAGCCCTATTCAAAATTTGATTTTTCTTAGCCTGAACCCAACCCATTGGAAGGCCCATTGTTTTTTGTTTTTTGTTTTTCCAATTTACTCTCCTTTCTTATTTCATTAAAGGAAAACCAATCTTTAAAAAAAAAAAAAAAATTAAAAAACTAACCCTTCAACTTCTCCTTTGCTCTTTTCCTTCGTCCCACTTAATCCTTAGCCAAGGTCAATGGGGGCAGACTAATTGTATGTGTAAAATTCACTATGTATCCGCTAGATCCACAACTCAAAGTGAGCCACATCAAGGTAAATAATAGGAATATATATGGTGCCAACCATAGTTGTGTGTGGCTCGTCATGGTGTGCATCCTTCATCAAACTCATTATTTAAGTGTAACTCGCGTGAATAAAGAAAAAATATAACAAAAAAATTACCATAATTCAAAACTCAGGTGGGCCACATCACATAAACTTAAAGGTTTTAGGAGCAATTTTACATTGTTTCAATTGGTGTTGCCTATCAGAATTGTTTAGCACGCTGATCTTATATATGTATTGTTCAAGTAAGGGTTCCTGCCAGATGGACGAAGTGCCAATAAAGCTCGAGTTTTTTTACTTTGGGTGTTGTAGATGATTCCTCTCCCCCTTAACTTGCATATACCCATGCAGTCTAATTACATAATTGCGAGCAATCCTCCTCTGCCCCAAAATGGAAGTGAAAAACTTTGAATGGCTCATCTGGCATCTTTATTAATAAAAGCTTAATTTCTTTTCTTTTTTTTTTTAAAGCTCCTTTTTAAAAATTTAAAAATAAACCGTTCGCTAAAACTTTAATTTTAAAGCTTATTTTTTAAGACATTTTTTAAATTAATTTTTAGACAAGTTTGTCTGTAAACTTGTTAAGTAATTTCCATCTTACCTTCCTCTATTCTCTTTACAATTTCTCTAAGGTGGACTCATGTGATGAGCAACCCAGATTGAAGGTGCCCCACATGATAAATGGTCCACATCAATGTGGGTTCACAAAATGCACAGTCACATCAAAGTGGACCCCACATGCTGGATGCCCTACATCAAAGTGTGCCCCCACATGATGGATGATCCACATCCAAGGTGGGACCCACGTGATGGATGGTGGCCTTTGAAGGTGGGACCACATAATAGAAGGTTGACATCAAAGGTGGACCCACATGATGAACGACCCATATTAAAGGTTGGGCCCCACAAGATGCACGGTCCACATTAAAGTGGGACCCACATGATAAATGGTGAACATCAAAGGTGGGTCCCACATGATGGATGAGTCACAAAATGTAGCCCTGCATGATAGACTATCTACATCAAGTGAGCCCCACATGATGGACGGTCCATGGCAAAGGTGGGATCGGCATGATGGATAGTAGACATCAACCGTGGGGCTGCATGATGAACTATCCATATTAAAGGTGCCCCCCACAAGATGAATGGTCCACATCAAGGTGAACCCACATAATGCACGGTTCACATCAAAGATGGGCCCCATATGATGGATGATCCACATCAAAGTGTGAACCATCCACATTAAGTGGGCCTCACTTGATGGAAGGTCCACATCAAAGGTGAGACCCACATAATGGATGGTGGATATTAAAAGTGAGCCACGCGATAGACAGTTAGCATCAAAGTCGGCCCCACATGATGAACGATCCGTATTAAAGGGGGGGACGCATAATTAATGGTCCACATCAAGGTGGCCCACATAATGGATGGAGTGGGGCCACACATGATGGATAGCCCACATCAAAGTGTGGCCGCTTGTGATGGACACTCCACATTTAAGTGAGCCCCACCTAATTGGCGGTCCACATCAAACGTCTTGCATAATGGACAACCAATATCCAAAGTGGCCTAACATGATGAATGATTCATATAGAAGGTGCACCCCACACAATGGATGGTGGACATCAAAAGTGGGCCCCACATGATGGAGAACCTAATTCAAAGGTGGGGCCCACACGATGGGCACATCAAATGTAGATTCCACGTGGTGGGTGGTGGGTATTGATGTAATGGTCTTGTAATATTTAAAAATGACATCAACTACCCCTTAAAAAAAGCTCTTATTTGAATAGAGATGTACACGAGTTGAGTTAGCTTGGTCAACTCCATTGTATTGACTCGCCTCATCTCAAATTTGGATTCAGACTGACTCGAGCTGATTTTTGGAGCTTGAAATTTGAGCTTGCCTGAGCTCGACTCGACTCGAATCGAACCTCAACTTGAATCAATTCGAAGTAAATCAGCTTGGTAACTCGATTAGTTTGATATTGATACTGCTTGTCGATTGTTTGATTAAATGACTCAATGAAGTGTTGTTTCAAGTGCGTACATTTTCTGTTGGATCAGCTAGTGGCGAGGAATGAATGGATATGAAATAAATCACTACCAAAAAAAAGAAAAAAAAAAACTTTATATTATAGGATTGCTCTCATATCTTGATTTTGATGTTGCTCACCGAGTGTTTGATGAAATACATGTAAAGTGCAGTTACGGTCTTGCATTCTGTGAGAAATTGAAGATGCATTCTATGTGTTTCAAAAAATGTCACGTAGGCTTGAACTCGGCCCGTATCCGCTCAAGCTGCTGACCAAACCGAGCTAAGCTTGCTAGACATGCTCGAGGAGTGAGCCGAGTCGAGTTTGAGCTGGGGTTAGCTACTCGTCGAGCCGAGTTGAATTGTGCCAAGCTCGACTCAGTTCGACTCATGTACAACTCTATATTTGAATGTTTTACCAAGTGTGTTTATTTTATATAAGAGTTGTTTAAAAAAAAAAAAAAAACTTAATTGTACCAAACAAGTGCTTATTAAAGTATCTCTTATTTGAAAACCTCTTATTAGATAAGAGTTGGTTAAATTAGCTCTTTTTATTCTAACTCTTGTTTTAAATAACCTCACTTGGTAAATCACTTTTTCTAGTCCAAAAAAAGTTCTTATTTTAAATTAGCACATTTTGTTAAACTTTCAAATAAAAGCTTTTTTTTAATGATATCATTTGTAAAAATTACAACTACTCTATTACAAGAGCAAATGTTCATCATCCATCATATAGGTCCCACCTTGGTAGTGACCATCCATCATATGGGGCCCAACCTTCAATATGGGTCATTCATCATGTGGGCCCACCTTTAATGCCAACCCTTCATCCTTTAGTCCCACATTCAATGTCCACCATCCATCACATGGTCCCACCTTTGATGTGGACTATCCATCAGGTAGGGCCTGCTTGATGTGGATCGTCCATCATATAGGGCCACACTTTGATGCAGGTCATTCATCATGTAGGGCTCAGCTTTGATGTGACCATGCATTATGTGGGCCCACCTTTGATGTGGACCATTTATTATGTGGGGCCCCATCTTCAATATGGGTTGTTCATCATGTAGGCTACTTCCAAGAAATTGTAAAGAAAAGAGAAGAATGTAAGATAAGAATTAGTTGAAAAGTTTAAGGACAAACTTATTTAAAAATTAGTTAAAAAATATATACCACTTAAGCAAAATAAACTCATTTTCAAAAAGTAATTCCTTCTCAACTTATAAAATCAGAGGTTTTTTTTACCACTTTCTAAATAAATTAGTTTCATAAGACTTTAACCAAACTGGATAAAAGCTTTTTTTTTTTTTAAAGCTAATAACCTATTATTTGTAGAGATGCCAAACACCCTTAACACTTTAACAGTACCATAGAAGATATGAAAGCACTTTGAAATTGATTAATAAAATTTTTTTAAAAAAAAGGCCAAATAAACATGATTGTAAGCTTATATGTGGCATGGACCAAAAGCTAGGCTCATTTGATTATCAAATGTCGGATTTGTGTACGTTTTTCAGACAGTTAAAATTGAAAATGTCCAATGGTCCTAAGCTCATATGAATGCTGCCCATTGATAGCATTTTCAGTTATTAGGTGGGCCACAACTCTGCCTGAGTATGAAATTGCCCTTGTTTTTATTTTTATTTTTTGGAAAAATAGATATTAACCAACCAAATGTAAAACTAAAATTTCGTACGCATGTTCACGTGTGCCTATGTGAATGGTAGTGTCACGACATGTCTAAGGAAAAAATGTACCCTATGAATTGTTGACTTTTTTTAAGGAATCCGGATCCTTCACTCGTCTGTGTAATGAGATTATTCTGTAAATCTTGCTCGTGGAGCTCACGTTGATTGATTTATTTATTTTCTTGACATCTAGTCCGTCCAGAATGCTTGTCCCGCCATCATATTGGGATGCATTAAAAATAAGCCCAATCCAACCACTGTGTTGGCTACCACTTGTGAATCGGTGGTTTTTCCGTGCCTGTCCTTTGTTTTGTATGGTGTGGCCCACCATTTTGTTTTTATGCGATCTAGCCCAATCATCGAGTGAGAAAAAAAAAAACATTGATGATTGAGACTTTCATAAACCAGTCACATATAATCATCAAGTGGGACATGACATTCAAAGCAATGGGCAACCATCCAAAAACCTTCAAATTCATACGGTGGCTCATCTAATGGTTGGATTAGTCTAATCACCTGTTTGGACGGTTTCAATGCCACACATACACCTTTGTGAGCCCCACCTGTAATGCATTAAACTTATTTACAAACAATGCTGAGGATCTCATCAAAGTAGGGCCGAAAGTCCGGCGGTTGGGTTGGGTTGGGTTGGACCAGGTCGGTGCTCAACCCTATGCAAACCCAAGGTTGTTGTGAATTCTCAACCCAAGTCTAACTCAAGCAAGCTTGGTCCAGTAGGTCGGTTGGATACATGTTGTTATTTTCGTTATTACATTAGTTTATTATATTTCAATATTGGTCTTAATTTTTATACTTTTTTTTTTATATGATACATTAATGTTATTTATCGTTTTTAAAAAAAATATACTTTCAATTTTTTCTAAACAAATAAGTTAAAATATAAGACAACTACTCGTTGAAAAGTCGTGTTGTGTAGCGCACAATCTATTTGAGAGAAAAATCCGACATATCTTGTTAACTTGAGTCATCAAAAATGATGTGGACCAATAAGACCAGGTGGAACTGGAATTTCCAGTGCCTTCAACACAGGAAATCTATAATCAATTATAATTTATAAGTAACTTATACATTGAACGAACTTAGATTAGGTCATGCAACCCAAGCCTAACCCAAATTTTATGGTTGGTGTTTGTATGGCCCAAGCCCAAGACTGAACCAGATACATCCACCCTGAGCCCAACCCAATGTCTGATTGGTCACGGGTCAGTCGGGTTGACCCGGGTTGAACCTGCCCCCATTCAGCCCTACATCAAACCTTTAGAAAAAGAGAAAGAAGCAAAGAGCCTGCAAAAACCTCACTATCATCCCAGAGCAAGCAACAATAAGAAAATTAGTTAATGGTCAACTTTAAGTGCTGGAAAGGAAAAAAGATAATGGCTATGATCTTCTGATTAATATAATTTTTTGAAACATTGTCCATCTAGATGGTCAGTTTGGATTGATGGATAACGTGGCCACCTGTAATTTACAAAGATGACTCAACCATGTCCTTTTCTTTCTGGTTCTACGGTTTCTCTCCCTGTGCTGATATACTGGCAAGGGTATAATTGGAATTAAAAGAAGTATTAATCTAAGTTTGTCCTTTACCTTAAACCCACATAGGGGTTAGTAATATTATGTAGTGAATCTGAAGGAGGACGATGATAAAAACAAGAGAGAGAGGCTGTTTTTCTGGAAGAAAAAAAAAAAAAACCGATGTAAGTGTCAGAAAGAGTCACAGCCGAGAGTTATTGGATGCTCCGGCTGCCTACGACTTCATATGCAGGCGTTCAGAATAGAACACAAATAACTGACATTAAAACGACCAAGTTGTGAGACTTACTACCACTTAGTCACAGTTCCAAAATTAGATTGCTCCAACAATCCTAACCTCTAATTCCTGAACACTTGCTCGTATAAATGGGACCACTGGATGTTTTATTTTTTAACCGTCCAGTAAAAGTCCACGGCTCGAATATTCAAATGGCTGTGATTTTTCCTTCCCGATACATAAAAACTGGGGCCCACAAATTGGACAGTCTGATTTAAATTATTTTATTTTTCAGTTTTGTAAGTGCATCCACGGCTCGAATATTCAAATCTGATTCTGCCAGAGCATCAAAGTCTTTCTGTGCCCTAATTTCTCTGAAGCGGGCCCACTTCTTAACGTCCTCGGCACTCAGCAGCATTGCAGCAATGCAGCATGCAACGGTCAGTACTGCAGCGCGCATGACGATATCCTCGATCAAGAGTATGTACACTACGTTCGTGTAGTGAGGCGATTTCTACATTGATCCAGATCGTTGATCACGTAGTGTCCATCATGGATGGACAATGCACAAAAAAGGATCCTTAACAGAGAGATCTTATCTTTCTTTTTTTAACTGTCCTAAAAATGAAAGGTTAGGAAGAGATATATAGGAAAAGTGGCCAGGATCTTCCAAAAATAAGGAAAACTGTTCAATGGCCTGGATAACTGAACCATGGGCGCCTGTCCTCGAAACAAAAGTATAGTCTGTGTTGTCCACGGATCGAGGACCGTGTGAACCACGGATACGGTGCGTGTAGTCCAGCTGTGCACACGACAAGGGCATTTTCGTCACATTGTGTTAATTCCAGAGCCAACTCAATGGAAACGTCGCTCTCCATGCCTCGAGAGGGTAATGTCCGAAACAGCGAGAAAACCCTCGCTTTCGTGGGAAATACGAAAGTGCCATCATTATTTATAATAGCATTGACCAGATCACGAGCAAACATGTTATTTAGCTCTTACCCGAAGCATGATAGAGACATCTCTGTCAAAGAAGGAGCACGCCCTTCCTATTCAACACGTGGCTGGTGAACGGGTGAATCCGCACCTGTCGTCTTGTGGGCCCCACCGCGGATGGCCAACGCTTGAAACCTCTCTGATAAGCGGCCATTCATGACAGGCTGGTAATGGATGGACGGTTTCATGCCATAGTAAATCTCGTTCTACGAAATTTCTCAGGAGATTTTTTAAAATTTGAGTTTTTCTCTTAATATTATCGGAAAATTTTCACCAAAAATAAAAATATTAAAAAATATTAGTATATGTGTGTGACAGAGAGAGAAATAGTACTATACCGTCGAACTCATGGGAACTTCCCATGAGGTACCTTTGTGGCCCACCGTGATGTGTGTCGAACATCAACACCGTGAATTTGATGGGTTCCCTTTAGGTTACAGTATATCCCAAAAATCAACCGTAGACTGGACTCAGGTGCGCCATACCATTTAAAACCATGCAAGACATGCCTAAACATATAAAAGCACTTGGTGGGACCATTTAATTTTGGATGTTGCTGAAACTTGGTATGACCCCTCATCCAAGTGGGAAACACACAATGGATGGTCTGGATTTGTGAACCGCATCACGGTGGGCCCAATAAATTATTGTGAATGTTTTAATGGGAGGATAATCCCTCTCAACTGTTGCATGTGGTATGGCCCACCCATGACAGTCATGGATCGACATTATGTTTAAGCCCACGGACCACCATGGAATGTTGCATCCGACTGATGAAGTCCATGTTAGACACACATCACGGTGGGGCCCACACATCTCGACCTCTAGGAAAGTTACCATGAGGGGGACCTTAACAAAATTCTGAAAGTTTTTACATTTTCATTAATATCGCATTAGTATCACGATTAAAACATGAATTTCAAATTCTTTGGAAATTTTGAAAAGCTTGAGATCACACATATAGATATAATATTTTTCAAAGTATCTTCGTGATATTATCATGAATACTTTTATAATATAGTCACCCATCTCGGTGTTGAAATGACATGGTGAGATTGATTGGTGGGCATACTAGACAAAGACACCTTTAAAATGACAGTGGATTACTTTGAGGCGGTGGTATATTGCTAGCGTGCATATACGTGTCGGAGAATTTGTCAACCATGTACTTCACCTGTGAAAGTTGATGGGCCACTTTAATAACTTTTACATATGAATGAAAGTTGTGGGAGTAATGCTTACTAGTTGATGTTACCCAAAACCGCTCCCCTTAAAAAATGTCTAACCATTTTTAATAGAGCACGGCTCCACCAATCACACAGCTGGTGATGTCATTTCAGCACCAACCAGTTGAGGTTGATGAGGATTAGGTGGTGAGGGGCTCAACTCCTCAGCGGACGCGGATTTCCTGCGAAAGCCTTTCGCAGGAAATTCCCGCGCAAGGTTGCCGGGTGGGGCCCACCTCGATGTTTTGAGAAATCCACTCTGTCCATCCTAATTTAGAGATCAATTTAGAATTTATAACTAAAAATTAAGTGTATCCAACACTCAAATGGGCCACACGAGAGGAAACCGTGGACATTCAGCAAGAACCGTTGAAGCATTCTCATGGCCATAAAACTTTTGTATCAGGCTATATTTTTTGTGTTTTCACTTCAACGCATTAGGAATGACTTTATAAACGGTTTGGATAGCATATAAACATCAAGGTGGAGCTTAGGAAGGTCTCAACGGTAGGAATTTCTTCCCCTAATTCTCCCTCTCGTGTGACCAACTTGAGTTTTTTATCCACCTAATTTTCGATCGCACGTTTTAAATTGAGCTCTCAAAACGGATGGACGGAATGGATTTCTCACATACGTTTTAAATTGAGCTGCTGTCTGATGGCATGGTGAGATTTGATTGGAGGGGTTGCATGCTGTTAGAGATGAGCTTAAGTTTTTTTTTTTAAGTTAACCTAATCCGCATTCTGTCTTTATCACATTGTATTAGGCGCCCTATCGAGGGAAGTGGATTGCAGCACCAGCGGCAAGGGGTATACATAGTGGCGAGCCTTTATGGGTTTAGGCGAGCCTTCATGGGCCTATTGTGATATAATGAGGTAGAATTAAAACTCAAATGGACCACATCATATGAGACAATGGGGATTGACTAACTGTCGTTGAGAAATTCTTCAGGGTTATAAAAGTTTTGGATTTAGCTTATATATGTGTTTTTCCCTTCATTGGAGTCTATGTGGCCTTATGAACAAGTTGGATGGCAAATAAACATCATGGTGGGCCCTTGAAAGGTTTCAATGGTGGGTGCCATTATTTCCACTTTGTATGGTGTAAGTCTACTTGAGCAGGAATCGGCTTCCTCCAATGGGAAAAATATTCGAACCTTGATGTGTGGGTAAACAATGTGTTGGGGCTAGTACAAGTGGGGTCTATGGATCAATGATCTAGAGGGTTGAATTGAAGGGGACGGACTGTCTTTGAAAAATCTCTCATATTTGATTATTATATTTGTCTATGTTTTGGCAACTTTTCCACCAAGTGTGGGTTAAAGTCCCTTAATATACATTAATATACCATCTTCTAAAGGCTGAAGCTTTTTGAGAAAATAGTTGTTTAACATGGTATCAGTGTTTGACTATTTTGATCAATCACTTGTATAGTCCACTCAAAGGCTCCCCTTTCATAAACCCAAGACCCATGGGCTTAGCCCACTGTCGATTGAGCTAGAAAGGTGGCCGAGTTCGGGCCTAAAATTTAAACCCGCCAAGCCCGCTCACACCACTCAGGGTTTGTATTTGTAATATATATATAATGAAGTAAACTTAATGAAATTACGAAAAACCCATTTTTATTATTATTAATTTTATTTTTTTTACAAAAGTGGGCCTAGCCTCAGGCTGCACGTACCCATCTAGGCTTGGACTTGGTCCTGTTTGTTTTGGCTCGTCATGGGCATGGGCCAAGCTCATGGCTAGTTTTTTACTTTATCAGCCAGGTTTGGATGGACCTTGGCTAACCCCGGCCTCTGTCGGTTTATAGCCCTGGCAGTGGACTGTGAGATTATTATGGTGAAAGGGGAAACGGGAGAAATTTGCAACTATGGACCCCACCTTTTATCCAATGGTTTTTTTGAAGCAATACAAACTTAACTCGCAAACTTAGACCTCCAGGTACGGACACTGAAATTGAGGACGAAAATACCCCTCTTTTCACTGCCCTTTTCACTGCGTTGCTTTCCCTCCCCTTTCTACCACTGCTTCCGTTGCTTTCACCCATTTCCACTGCTGGTTTCACTACTGCTTTCACTGCCGGTTTCTTAACAGCATTGGAGTGCATCCTCCCTGTACATCAACAATCACATCCTCTTCCGAAAAAGGTGGGTCCAGTGAAGAAAGCACTCACCACAGGTATATTTTAAACTCTGTTGGGCCCACATTGAATGTATGTAGTATATCCATGCCGTCCATCCGTTTATCTATCTAATTTAAGGGGTTGAGCCCCAAATTGAAGCACATGAAAAGATCAAAGTGAATCATATCACGGGAAACAGTGTGGATAATGATTTCCACAGTTAAAACCATAGTAGGCCCAACAGTGATGTTTGTTTGTTATCAAACTTGTTCATAAGATCATACAGACATAGATTAATAGAAAACACAATTATAAGCTTGATTCAAAACTTCCGTGGCCCCTGAGAAATGATCAACAGTAGAAGTTCAATTCAAAATTATCATGTGGTGTGGTCCATTTGAACATTGGATATATTTAGATTTTTGAGCTCAAGCCATGAAATTATTGGTTAAGTTTGCCCCGCTGATTTTCTAGTTTGCCCCTCTCAATTTCATATTTGTACCGCTAATTTTCTAGTTTGCCCTACTGAATTTGAAGCTTGCCTCACTGAATTTCATGTTTGTCCCGCTCAATTTTTAGTTTGCCCTGCTCGATTTTCAGTTTGTCCCACTGTTTTTCTAGTGTCCACTGTTGAATCGTCAATTTGCTCCACTAAATATCTAGTTTGCCCCGCTCAATTTTCTAGTTTGCCCCACTCAGTTATCTAGTTTGCTCAGCTGAATTTCTAGTTTGCCCCACTGAAATTCAAGTTTGCCCCACTCAATTTCATGTTTACCTCGATTAATTTTTAGTTTGCCCCACTCAATTTCTAGTTTGTCCCGCTCAATTTCATATTTACCCCCCTCAATTTCATGTTTGCCCTGCTCAATTTTTAGTTTGCCCTACTCAATTTCCAGTTTGCCCCGCTCAATTTCATGTTTACCCGGCTGATTTTCTATTTTTCCCCCCCTCAATTTCACGTTTGCCCCGCCAAAATTCATGTTTGCCCCACTCAATTTCATGTTTCCCCCGCGGAATTTCATGTTTGCCCCGCTAAATTTCTAATTTGCCCTGCTCAATTTCATGTTTGCTCCGCTGATTTTCTAGTTTGCCCCGCTCAATTTCATATTTGTCCCCTGAATTTCATGTCACCCCCGCTGAATTTCATGTTTGCTCCGCTGAATTTCATGTTTGCCCCACTGAATTTCTAGTTCGTCCTGCTGAATTTCATGTTTGCCCCACTGAATTTCATATTTCCCACGCTGAATTTTCAGTTTGCCCCGCTCAATTTCATGTTTCCCACGCTAATTTTGTAGTTTCCCCCGCTCAATTTTTAGTTTGCCCCGCTGATTTTCTAATTTTCCCTGCTGAATTTCCAATTTGCCCTGCTAAATTGCATGTTTTCCCCACTCAACTTCATGTTTGCCCCATTCAATTGCTAGTTTGCCTCACTCGATTTCATGCTTGCCCCGTTGAATATGTAGGTTGGTCCACTCAATATCTGGTTTGCCCCACCGAACTCAAATTCCAAGAGCATGAGGATGTGTTTTGAAGATATCCGATGACCTATTATTTAACAAACAATAGGATCCTTGATAGAGTGGAATGATAGAACAAGATTTGTGTAGCCAACCCCATTAGTTGGGATGTATCTGAGTAACATTGCTCCATACAGCTAAATATGGGTATTGCTCATTGATTTGGCCCTTTTTTGGCTAAATAGTAGAAATGTGGTAGGATGTGTAGCTGAAATGAGGATGTCAAGAGGTCTCTTTTCTGCCCCCAAATCAACATCCAGATAATTGATATCAGTATTAAGGGAACATGACATAACATAAGAGAGGTCATAAGACTTCGAATGGGCAATAAAATAATGATATTCTGGAAGCCAAACAAACATGTCACATGAAGTACAAGGATCAGTTGGCCGAGACTTACTTGTTGCCTCCTCTTTAATCAGTCCAATGATGGGATTGGATTGTCAAAATATCATGGTATTTCCAAACATACAATCATTGTGCAATAATGGTGTTAATTACACTTAATGCAATTCACATACCATTTAATCCCACATTCTGAACAGTCCCTTACAAGATTCACAGAAGAGCTAAAGCTACTAAGTGTCCCGTAGTTAGGGTGAGGAGAAGATAGAATTAGGATGGCCTCAAGGTTAGAACAGGGATAATGGTGAGAGGCTGTTGTGGACTCAGAAGTTTCGGTATAAGATTGGCCAGTCTCACTGGAGAAACACAATAGCGCGCATGAAGCCACATCCAGTAATTAAACATGTAAAATCAATCAACATGTCAAGAGATCGGTGTTGAAGGGATAGAAGTGGCGATGCTTACCCATCTGGGAACTGTTTGCTTGCCAGCATGCCTGGAGATACTGGCATGAAATTAGTTCGCTCTCTTGGACAAGGTGTCGGCGTCATATCCTGCCCAAGTAACATGTGTGGTGGGATCATACAATGGCATTTTGAACTTATCAGTGGAAACAGATGGGCAAGATTTGAGAAAAAGAGTCATATGATGTGAGTCCTGATGTGCAAGTCCTTGATAATGGGCCCATGTAATGGTGACACAGATTTGTTCTGACTGAAAATTGAGCGGGGCAAACATGAAATTCAGTGGGGCAAACTAGAAATTAAGCGGGGCAAGCATGAAATTTAGCGGGACAAACTAGAATTTGAGCGGGGTAAACTGAAAATTCAGCGGGGCAAACATGGAATTCAGCGGAGCAAACTAGAAATTGAGCGGGGCAAACTAGAAATTGAGCGGGGCAATCAAGAAATTCAGGGGGGGGGGGGACTGGAAATCCAGCGAGGGTAACATGAATTTCAATGAACTTGAAATGCAATTGAACTAGCCTACCACATAATTGAAATGCAATTGAACTAGCCTAACATGAATTTCAATGAACCTGAAATGCGATTGAAGTAGCCAAATATTAAATTTTATGGTCATTACTTGGGGAATTCAACCAATCATGAACCGGGAATGTCAGCGACAACTCGAGCATATTGCCGAGAAGTATACATCATTTGATGAACATGAAATTGATTACAAATAAAACATCATATTTTGGGCTCAAACCATTAATATAGATAGAAAAATGGACGAACGTCGTGGATAGTCCACATATATTCAAGTCAAGGTGGGCCCAAATCAGTTAACTCAGCATGATAAAAACATACTGATCAAAATGATCTCAAATTTCAAGAGTTATTGGTCTATTTGACCTACTTCTTAGCAATATGCCCGAGTTGTCGCTAACATTCCCTGTTCATGATTGGTTGAATTCCCCAAGTAATGACCTTAGAATTTGATGTTTGGCTACTTCAATCGCATTTCAAGTTCATTGAGATTCATGTTAAGCTAGTTCACGTTTTAATTATTTGTTAGGCTAGTTCTATTGCATTTCAATTTTTGTTAGGCTAGTTCAATTGCATTTCAAGTTCATTGAAATTTATGTTACCTTTGTTGAATTTTCAGTTTGCCCCACTGAATTTCTAATTTGCCCCCGTTCAATTTCATGTTTGCCCTGCTGAATTTTCAATTTACCTCGCTCAATTTCTAGTTTGCCCCGCTGATTTTCTAGCTTGCCTCGTTGAATTTCATGTTTTCCCCGCTGAATTTCATGTTTCCCCCGCTGAATTTCATGTTTGCCCCGCTCAATTTTCAGTTTTTCCAGCTGAATTTCATGTTTCCCCCGTTAAATTTCATGTTGACCCCGCTAAATTTCATGTTTGCTATCACGCACCGAAAATCGGAACCCGAGTTGGCCAGGCCCGAACCCGAATTTCAGGACTATGAGTTGTATTTAAATAAAATATATATCGCAACCCACATTATTTCATGCATTTTCAAGACAATCAGAGCAACTAAATGATACTAATCATTGTCATTAAATATCGTCCATTAATCAATCCTTAAATCTTTAATTACATTGACATTCAAAAATAAATAATAACAACGTACATTAAATTTTAATTAATTTCTAAATAAACAAATATAAAAGTATTTAATCTTGCCCAACCGGTTCTTCATATACAAACCTTGCAAAACAATCTATATGGGTGTGAGCACGACGGCTCATAGGGTTAAATCATTCCCAAAATTAAAAATTCTACTTTAACACTAATAAAACTCAATAAAATAAATAGGATTAATTACGAGTATTGAATCAACATTTTACATGACAACAATAACAAGTCATCTAAAATCCTTTTTGGTTCAATCCAGGGCAGAGCACCCGTGTGTGTTGATCCTTTTAGGGAATGACCCTCGACAGAGCACCTGGTGAATAGACTTTTAGAGTAAATACCCAAGGCAGAGCACCCGTATGTGTTAATCCTTTTAGGGAATCGCCCAGGGTAGAGCACCCCATAATATAATTAAAAGTATTTAACAATAATTAAATGAATTTATTCCACATATTAGACGTCAAATAAATGTATTCTACATCACATAAAACCAAAATCAAATGACTTAAATCAACAATATGAAATAAATAATTAATGAAATTGTAAGACCCGTATCCTAGACCGTACCGTTCCGTAGGTTCCTGCGGTCTTTCCTGTCGAATTCCAGTAACCTTCAACCCTTAACCGGCGTTGTGCGCGACCTTGATTCACACGTCGTTAATCTGATTCGCCTCAACCCTAGACTTGTACCAATGCGACCGCACCGTTGCCGCGGTTTCGAGCCGCGACTCGCACGCCGAGGCGATACTCTGGCCAGGAGATGTGGGCCAGCTTCGGTGCGAGGAAAACGCCGCGTGTTGCAAAACCCAAGAGAATCTCTACGAGATGTCACATCAATCATCCATCAATCAATCCCATCAAGGGTCAAGTACACATCACTTTTCACCCATTTCCAAGCAACCCCAAAGTCAAAAAGTCTCTTACAAGCCCATACTTTTCTTACACCAATGGCCACAAAAGTCAAAAAGTCTCTTACACCCATCACTCACCACATCCATCACTCCATCAAACATCGTCCATCTCTCTCTCCCTTTTACAAACCTCTCTCTCTCATTTTCAAACTTCATTCCCAAGTAAGAGAGAAAATTCCATACGTATGAGCCTCTCCCGCTCCTTCAAAGCTCCAAGTGTGGCCCACCTTTCCATCCCAAGATCTCCCATCCTAGCCATCCATTCATCATCTCCTCCATTGGAATCGAAGCTAAGGAGCTAAGGAACCCATAGGAGCAAGAAGATCGAACAGTGGGTGTTTGATAAGAGTAGTTTTTCATGTTTTTAAGATGGGCCAAGTGAGGCCAACCGATCAATGGTTTGGATCTCACTTGGGACCCTAAAATGTGGCCGATGGCCCGCTTTGATCATCATGATCATTCCATGATGGGGCCATTCTCCATGGCCCCCATCATGATGTTTATTTCCTTACTTTAGATAGGTCATCTAGACCATCCATATTGGTGGGGAAAGGATCTCCATCGTTGAGTTCGATTTTGATGGGCCCACATGCTTTAGGGCCCACTTGATGTATGATTTATTGCAATGGAGGGCCCATAGTGGCGGGGTCCCTCCATCTTCACCGATCTCCCTCTATCTCTCTCTATCTCTCTCCCTCTCCCTTTTCCCTTTGTGTATGATGGCTTGTGGCCCACTTAATGTATGACTTTCTCCATGTCACCCATTGATGTGGACCCCACCACAAGGTAGGTATTGTATCTAGGCCATTTTTGTGTGGGGCCCACTTTGAATGTGTTGTAACCGCACCACCCATCATGTGTGGCCCACCTAAGCATGGCCCACCTCAGTGTACGTGCAACGTCCAGCGTCCCCTGGACACTGGACATCAAAATGAAAACACAAATGTTAGCTTGCCTAGAACTTTCGAGGTGGGACGCTCATGCAGGCCCCACTTTGATGAATAAATTTAATCTGTGCCGTCCATTTCATCCTCCATATCATTTTAGGCGTTGAGATAAAAAATGGGGTCCATCCGATCTTCAGGCGGGCCATAGCCTGTCAAATAGTAATTCCTACCGCTGAAAGTCACCCTGACAGTTTTATGTGCCGAAAAACGTCAGATTTTGGACTCGTTTGGACGGTCTTGAGCCACAGAGTGCAATGGGCTGGTTGGATTTACTTGAGATGGGCCCTACCTATGAAAAACCACAGGAACTCAAAAAGAGAGAGAGAGAGAGAGAGAGACGAAGAAGGCCGGGCTTTGTGTCGAAAAATCGGCCAGTGCCGCCGCTCGCGCTACCGCCGCCTAGAGCCGTACACGAGTTGAGTCGAGTCGAGTATCACCCTACTCGTACTCGGCTCTTAACGCCCGAGTGCTGCTCGTACTCGACCCTACTCGGCCAACGAGCAGGGACCCCCTGCTCGTACTTTACTCGCCCGAGTACGAGCCGAGTACGAGTAGTAAACGAGTAGAGTCGAGTCCGAGTTTTCGAGTCGAGTCCGAGTACGAGCACACGAGTTGAGTATCGAGTACGAGTTTTCGAGGCGAGTTCGAGTCCGAGTCTGAATTTGAGACCAATTCGAGTAGGGTTTTCGAGTAACGAAACAATAAAATATATAAATTGCACATAATTACATTACATTATTACATAATTACATTAACGTCTTTACATAATTATATTACATTGTTCAAAATGACAATTTATAACTAATAACCTCTATAAGATGAGTGCCTTCCTGTTCCTGTATTGTCATCTGATCCATCGGAACTGCTATCTATTTTTTCATATACAAATTGATTCACTTCCTCTGAATCAAAAGGCGAAGAGATTTTTCCTTCGTGCTCTTCTACACTTTCAACTAGATTTTTCAATCTTGCTTTATGTGAAGAATTGGATGTAGTACCCAATGCCCTATAAAATTCACCGAGACGAGTCAGGAATTTCAATTTGTTACTCTTTTTCTTGTTCTTGTTTGTCGTACTCGATCCTGCTTTAACATCGTGTTGTCTTTGACTCGAATATCGCTGAAGTGTAGAAGCATCTTTCATACTGCGTTTTATGGCGATTTGGAATTGTTCTTCCTCCAAAGCTTTTAATCTGGCTTCCTCCTCTGCATCTTTCGTGGATGTCATTTGTGTACTAGATCTAGAAGCAGAAGGTTTGGATGGAGTGGAAGACTTTCTATTCGAATCTAACAGGGCTTGAAAAAGAATTTGGACATCCTTAGGCGCATTGGGGCATGATTTTGCATCACCACCTCGACATGACAAGTGTAGGCGAAAGCGATTAGGCTTGTTTACAAACTTTGCGCCACACAAACCACACTTAATCTTTGTTTTTCCAGACTGTGGCGGTGATTCAACTAGGAAAGCATAGTCCTAAATGTTTGTCGATGGCTCAGATGACGACATTTCTACATTCAATTTTTAATAATAAAAATCAGAATATTGATAAATAAATTGAACTTGATATAGCAACAAAAGAAAGTAATATAAATGTATCAAAATTCAAAAATAAAAGCAAATGAACAGGCATATGTAAATAAATATCAATGATTCAAAATCTTTCAAACCACATTCCAAAAGAACCAATACTTTTGTGTTTGCAGTTGCAGTGAAATAATATTACAGATCATTCAACATTCAGCCAAAAAAATTTGAAAAATCGAAAATAATTACTGATCTGTAGGTAGAGACTCGTCATGAATCTCAATCTCCTCTTCTTCATCATCATCATTCATATCTCCTCCCCATATCGGTAACCAATCTTGCATTACAAATCAACGCTTCAATCAGTGTTTGGCGAAAGTGAGCTTCGATACTTGCTCACAACCCTGCTCCCGTGTCTGAATGCGATTCTGATGCCACTGTTGAAATTGGTATTGATAATATGTCCCGTGCCATCACAGATAATGTAGGGTATTTTGATTCACTAACCCTCATCTTCCACCATTCCAACACATCAAATTCAGCTCGCACTACGATTGGCTCCTTGAGGTACATTTCTAACTCTGATACCTTAGTATTAACTCCTATTAGTGCTTGTGCCAAATATGATATGTATTCATTTAGCACATCCGGATTACCAGGTATAGAAATATCCGCATCTCTACTTTCTTCAACACCCGCTGCGGGTAAAGTATTAACATACGATTTATACATATCTTCAAGGGCTTCACGAACCTTAGACGTCTCTGCTGCCGCTCTTTCAGTAGAATAAAGCTTCATGAAAATAAAGCTAACCAATCCCCTATTACAACGGGGACCAAGAACAACTGCCAAGGACATCAATAGATGACATTTGTCCCAGTATTTATCGAACTTCGTCTTCATACCAACTGTCATCTGGCGTATGAAATCTGGACCCGCACTGGCATTTTTCTGCAGAGCATCCTTAATCTTCCAAAGAGATGGAAGAAACAGATTCGCGGTTGGATACTGATTCCCAGAAAAAATCTTCGTGCACTCGTAGAAAACTTGGAGAAATGTGTGAACTTGTTGTGCTTTGGCCCAATCATCTGTGCTCGGCAACCAAGAATACGTTCTGTCACGCGCCGCGTATTTAGGAAATGCAAGCTGTAATTCCATTGCCGCATCTAACATTTCATAGGTCGAGTTCCAACGTGTACAGACATCCAACTTCAACGTTTTTTTAGATGGCACATTCAAACGTTGGATGATGTCATTCCATACACTCAGTCTCGATGGCGACCCCCTTATATATTTCACACTTTCTCTTATGTTCTCTATAGTGTCGTCGATTGCTTTCAGCCCTTCTTGTACAATCAAATTTACAATATGGGCACAACATCTAACCTGGAATATTTTTCTTTCAAAAAATAAATTTCCTGTAGCCCTGAACTGGTTACGTAAGCATGAAATGACATTGTCATTTGCTGAAGCTTTGTCTAAAGTTATTGCTGAAATTTTCTTCTCAATGCCCCAGCCTTCTAGACAACTGTAGATGTAATCTGAAATAAGTAAACCAGTATGTGGAGGAGGAAGGTGTTTGAAGTTTAAAATTCTCTTGCATAGTTTTCAATCCTTATCAACATAGTGAGCGGTTAATGAAATGTATCCTTTTCTTTGATTGGACGCCGTCCATAAATCAGAGGTCAAAGCTATTATGGTCACTGAAGCTAAAACTTCTTTCAGTTTCATCTTCTCCTTTGCGTACATCTTCATGCTTTCTCTATGTACTGTGACACGGGAGACATTCTCGGCCCGAGGGTTAAGGAATTGACAGAAAGCCCTAAACCCTTTACTTTCAATCATTCTGAAAGGTTTTTCTTCCAAAATCACTAATCTAGCAAACCACTCATTCAGATTCTCCTTGTCAAACTTATGAGTGGACACTACGCCTTGGGGGGAGTCGTCCCTTCGACTTCGTAAATGACAAATACGTTGGTAGGAGGAGGAGTCTTGCTTTCTTAGGACACGTCTTCAAATGTCTAATTAAATGTGTCGTAGATCCTCCTAGAATCTTGCTGAATAACCCTTTGCAGTTATTACATTTTATCTTCTGTACACCGTTAACTGTCACATCTTCGAAATCATCCCACACTGCTGATCTCTTCTTCTTCCCTTTGCATGCGGTTGACGTGTCTGTGTCTCCCTCTACTATTAGAGGAGATGTGGCCGATGCACCCATTCCAGGGGTATTTGGGCTTTCGTCTTGACTACCCATCTATAAAATAAAGTTCTCGATATGTTATACAGCTATACCTAGGGGATAGGGTCCTAGATGGCTAGACCGCTAGACGGGCATAATTACTTAACTGTCTAAATCAGTCACCCATTCAAAGTTAGATGGATTGTAATGCTTCATTTTCCAATTTAAATGCTACGCCGAAATTCCGACAGCATCTCCCCTTATCTCTCCAGAATATATTAATCTTGTATTTGATTCTCATGTCAATCATCAACACAAAGTGTGGACATTCGACGATGGAAATAAATACATGAAATATATCTAGAGAGAAAAAGGAGAGACGAAACCAGAACAGGCATATGCATTTAAATTGGAATAAATGAAGACATTACAATCTATCTAACCCTGAAATGTCCAAAAAGGGACAATTTGAGTAATTTCTATGCATCCAAGAACACACTGAATCTATGTCTGGCAACATAGAAATCCTCAAATGGGCAACTGATTATCCTATACTACAACTAGAACAATACAAATAATAATAAAAGATGACAATCAAACAATAAATGAATTAAAAGTACAATCTGAAAGATGAATGCTAAGTGTAATAACTTGAGTGTACTAAGCATTCCTCAACTCAAATGCCAAATCCAATTAAGCATGGATTGGGAGGACTCGACGCATTGAAGGGTTTTCAAAATCCAAAAATCATTTAGAAGTATGGATGGTATGCAATTAGAATTAAAGGAATTATAAATATTTTCTCATACTAATTTTGAGACCTCTCTTTTTAGTGAGATTATCAATAAATTTTCTTTTTTTTTGTTTATTTTTTAAAGAAAGAGAATAGAATATGTAACATATATAGTTGTTACTAAACTATTAAAGTATTAATTTATTATCGACTACATAATTAAAATTACATCAATGGAATGATTTGAGCAGTCCGTAAACTAGCGCTATAAATTAATAATTAATAAAAAACTAGTGGTTCAATTATGATCCTATGCTATGGTCAATTTAAAAAATGAAATTTCAATCAGTATATCAAACATTACATTACATATGTCTACTAATTAAAGTTATTAATATTAATTTAGTAATTATATTTAAACTCCCATAAGTATGCTACATTCATATCATACCCATTAACAAATCTCTACTAATCTACTATCAGTCTATCACTAGGTAGGATGAAATGAAAAAATAAAAATCAACTAATAATTATTTTATATACTATTAAAATAATAATTAAAAAATAATTCTTACCTGATGGACGGACGGGCACCGGGCAGAGGTGGGATGACTTGCGGACAGGGGCGTCGGGTAGGCAAGGGACGAGCTGCGGACAGGGGCGCCGGACAGGCCGCCGGACATGGCAATGTGAGCACCCTGAGAGAGAGAGGGAAGAAGAAGGGTAGCTAAGTAAGGAAAATGGCGACCGGGCAGGGCAGGGACCGCCGGATGGTCGTTGTGGCCATGCGGGTTAGGATTTTTTAGGGAGAACGTCGAACGACTCAAAAGTTTAAAATGACCGAATAGCAGGGGCACCGGGCAGGCCGCAGGGACGAGCGGTAGGGAGAGAGAGAGAGAGAGAGAGAGAGAGAGAGAGAGAGCTGGCCTGCTGGGCGCTGGACCGCTGGTCGCTGGGAGGGAGGGTTTTTTTGTTTTCTTTTAGGCAGGCGGGCGAAAGGGTGAAAGTGACAGGGAGGGGGGGCGATTTTAGTTTTAGGGCTACCCTGGGTCGAGTACGAGTCTCGAGTACCGAGTCGAGTACTCATTCGAGTATACGAGTCGAGTACCGAGTCGAGTACTACCCAACTCGTACTCTACTCGAAATAATAACGAGTACCAAAATTATACTCGTACTCGGCTCTAACAACCGACGAGTTGAGTCGAGTCGAGTAAAAGCGAGTCAAGTCGAGTAAGTACCCGAGTTTTCTCTGCTCGTGTACAGCTCTAGCGCCAGCCGGCAGAGGGCAAGCAGCAGCCACCCACGGCTCCTGTCGTGGGCCCCACCATAATGTTTATTGATCATCCAAACTGTTCATTGGGTAGGCCACCTCCTAAGGTGGGCCCCCTCCAAAGATCAGGCCGATCTGAGTTTCAGATAGCCCACACCAAAGAAAACAGTGTGAATTGAAGGTCTGCCCTTGATACCCTTTTTGGGCCCACAGAAGTTTCGGATCAAGCTAAAATTTGTTTTAACCTTTCACCTAGGTCTGCTTGACCTTTTTGACGGTTCAGCTGGCTTATAAACATTAGGGTGGGCCCCACGTGGGACCCACAGTAATTTATGTATTTTTCTCCTGGAGCCCGCTGTGATGCATGTGCTTTATCCCCACCGTCCAAGGGACGGTGTGGGTGCGTGCGTGGGTGCTTGCGTGTGTGTGCATGTGTTCAGTGGGTGCGTGTGTGTGTGCATGCGTGCGTGTGCGGGTGGTGTGTGCACATGTGGTTGTGTGTGTGTATATATATTATATTATATTATATTATGTAATACAATATACTTCCTGGTGGACCCTCATGTGGACCCCCCCTCCATGATGCATGTACTGCATCCAATCCGCCCATCCATTTTGAAAGCTCATTTTGGGCATGAGCTTAAGAATGAACCAAATCCATAGTCCAAGTGGACCCCAACTTGGCATGTTTTGAGGTCCATTTTAATATATTTGTGGTAGATCATTGGGGCCCACTTTGATGTGGATGTAAGGCCCATGGGACTAGGCCCATTTGATGTATCTAAGGCTCACGGGTTATGACCCATTGCAATGCGCATAAAGTCCACTGGTGCGGCCCATTGATGTGGCCCACTTGACGAATGAAAGACTCATATGGTATGGCCCATTTGATGTATCTAAGGCCCAATGGGATGAACCTAAGGCCCATTGCAATGTGTAACCACAACCTAGTTCATGTAATGATGTTTACGACGAGCAATGCCTTGGGAGCAATGTTGGTTTGACGTCCACGTTGTAGAATAATGTTGGTTAAATATCCGCATTATGATTCTCCTTAGGGCCCATTGTTAGGCCCATACTTGTAGGCCGTCTAGGCCCATCTCCTTATGAACAACATCTATCCCATATAACATGTTTAGTATAGTCCCATGATTCATGATCATACGCATCATATGTATGCTTGGTATGAGAAGTGACTGATCATAGCATATGCCTTCGGGCAGATTATTTAGGAGCTCCCGGTTAGGCGGTGTTGCCCCACATGAGCGCACAAGACGCGCAGGATTGCTGCATGACTGGATAGTGTGATTCATGCATTTCGCATTATGTGACATGGTTACCATACGCCCTAGCGACATCAGGGTCATAGCCACCACAGTCATAACGTGGTTGGCAGGATTGGATATTGGAAATCTTGTTCTACATGGGGTGCTATAGATATCCCTGGGTGAAAGTCCCTAAACCCTTATGGTACCAAGAGGTTGCTCCAACGTCTAGACCGAGTGGGTGCAGGAGCGCCGAGTGCCGATTACCAGACGGCTGCGCTTTCCACTATGTCGTGGTCGGTTGGAAGGGGGTACGGCCTTACCCGCTCGAGAAGAGGGGGCAATGCTAGGCTGAGTCTGACCAGCTCGAGGAATGGGTCCGCTATCGACGAGCCGAGCCCGATATTGGCAAGCAGGTAGTGAGGTCTCTTCCACTTACCTTATTGCGCGCGATGGGGCGACAATCTGGTTTAGAGTGCACTAGACCCCGGTTATATCTCAGATTTTGAGCTGTATTGATATGTGGACTTAGATGAGGATTTGTATGCTTGAGTTGCATTTCGCACCGCATGGCCTTGGTATGGCTAATGGTATTCATGGATTCACTAGCATGTTCCGCATTACTCTGATACTGTATATCTGCATTACTACCTTGTGCACACACTTTCACCACCCTCTGAGCTTTCTATAAGCTTATGCACAACCGTTACGTGCAGGTGACGCGAGGACGCAGCAGCGCTGAGGCAGAGCGCAGAGCAGATCTTTTTGGAACTTTTTGTCTATTCCCATTGTATTTCCCTTTATGCTCATTGTACTTGTAAAGTTTTTTATCATAGTGAAAATGTGATGGAGTTTTTGGTTGTTGTTTGTGGGTTATGCCTTTGGTTATGCTTATTACGAACTAAACCGATGTTGAAAATCCTCCTTGTAGCATCCCAGGATTGGAACCTGGTGTATGGGCACTGGGAGCCGAGAATGGGGTTCTACGGAGGCTGTCGGCGCCGGATTCGGTGATCGAAAATTTTGTGAGCCCAGTTTCTGAGTTTGGGGCGTGACAGAAATGAAAGTATATAATAATGTAGTCTTTTCAATCTGGAAAATCACATACCTGATGTGTTGAGTGGAGGTTGAATGATATAGTTTGGACGTTGCAGATTGGAGATGGATCCAATGGACAGTTGAGATTTCCCGATTTATAGGTTGACTCAAAAACGGAAAGAGAAAGGAAGAAAAATCGGAGAGGTTTTAATCTGCGTGGATTGAATTATGGAAGCCTTCCAAATCCCTTACTGCAACGTAAGCTAGGTGGGTCCAACGAGATGTTTGTGAGAAATCCATTCCATCTAGCTACTTTGCCGGGTCATAATAATACATGATTTTAAAGGTAAGGCAAATTTGGAATTTAGGGTGGCCATAAGACTGGAAACAGTGGGGTTAAATGTTTGCCGTTAAAATCTGCTTGGGTTGATGGTGAGCGATCTGAATTGTTTTGTGGGTTCTGCCGATGAAGAATGGTGGAAGAAGAAAGAGGAGAGTTTGAATGGGAGAGGAAATTGGGGAGTTTGAATCAAGGTGGGTGTAGGACCCACCACATTTGCCGAAGGAGAAGAAAGAGAGAGAGTCCAACAGGGAGTGGGGAGAGGTGACGTGCTTTTGCACATCACTGCAAAAGAAGCTTTTCTTTTTTTTTCTTTTTTCTTTTTAGAGAATGGACCCCACAAGAATGATGTGACAGATCCACACCGTTCATCAGTCTTGTCGGGTCAAATTAGGGCGAGGGCCCAAAAATGGGGGCAATCCAATGCTCAAGTGGGCTACATCATAGGGAACAGTGGGATCAAGTATCCACAATTAAAGAAAAAGTACGGGTGTTACATTTGCCCTGCTGAATTTCATGTTTGCCCCACTGAATTTTATACTTGCCCCGCTCAATTTTATGCTTCCCCACTCAATTTCATGTTTGCCCTGCTGAATTTCATGTTTGCCCCGCTGAATTTCATACTTGCCCCGTTCAACTTTCAGTTTGCCTCGTTCAATTTCATGCTTGCCTCGCTCAATTTCATGTTTGCCCCAATCAATTCCATGTTTGCCCCACTCAATTTCTAGTTTGCCCCTCTCAATTCCATGTTTGCCCCGCTGAATTTCATGTTTGCCCTGCTGAATTTCATATTTTTCCCGCTCAATTTCATGCTTGCCCCGCTCAATTTCATGTTTGCCCCGCTCAAGACCATGACAACCTGAGTGAACCTGACTCCATCTCAAGTTGGACCGGTTGATCCAAACCCAAGTTGTAGTGAGGGGTAGGTTGGGTTGGGTTGAGGGCAACCTGAGCCTAACATGACTTTTAGAGGACCCAACATATCAGTTGTGAAACCTGAAGAGAAAAATTATAATGATTAGTAAATCTGTTGTTTTTGTCATTCCTTTGAATTTCAGATGTTCCAATTGTGCAACTATACAGTCCTTATTTGATATTTATTTGTCAACACATCAACGAACAATATCTTCAATAGGATGTATTAGCGATACAAGTATGCACTAATTTTGAGTAGGGAGGTGGACCCGAATTTACAAATGTCATGTGAGACTCAACCATAGATAGACTTTTAACTAGTATCAAGTTTAGCTTTGGTGTTGTAGAAAGTCACATGATCCACTACTTCCCACCTCTTGTGATGAGTGCAATCATACAATTGATAATCTGATCTTCTATTGAGTTGTGTACTTCGTATCTTCTGTAAATGTTTAATATGGTTAACTGCTCAATGTGTGTTTAATGTGGTTAACTGCTCAATCTGTGCAACATTCTTTAATTTTCTTTTCTAGTTACTGATCTCTCTTGTAGGAATACTTAGTTCCTCAAGAATACTTACAGACAATGAGACAGTCCATGCTAAATTGATGCCCGGTTTCTTCTAATGATCAAGTTTGTGAAGTGTTCATGAAAGAGCTTGGAAGTATGTCACATGAATTATGTTCTTTTTATTTCATTGTTTGTTAAATTCTTTGTTCATATCATCTTGGGTACATGAGATTTTCATCGTTAATATTTATTTCTCACCAAAATACATAGCCAAAACTTCCATGTTCTTATCTTTGATTTTTTTTCCTTCTTTTTTGTTGTGAAGAATAGTTTTATAAATTGATTAAATACTCAATTGGTGCAAAACTTGCCAACTAAATGAAGCAATCTTTTTATGAAACAAATTTTTGTTGAGTTTGATCTTGTTCCACTAACAAGTGCTTTCCTCGCAAAGGTTCATGTTGCTCACATGCATGATGGCAAAAAAGTTATTGTAAAGGTAATTTTTTGGCGTTCTTCCATTTGCATTGGCAACTAGAGCTTCAAACTCCATATTGGAAATCTCTATGGCATAAATTCGGAACTTTTCATATTAAAGGTTACATTCTCCATGGTGTTCTAATGCTTTGTTTCTTTTATTTATTTATTTATTTATTTTTGCATCAGGTGTGAAGAAGTAAGTTGATAAAGTAATAGTACTTGTGGGAAAAAGAAATGAGAAAATGACCATAGACCTATGGCTATGGATTATAACCGTAGCTTAGATTGTCGATAATATCGACCATAATTCGATAATACCAAAGATGAATGCCAAATTGTCCAGCAACAAAACTCAAAAAATGGATGAATTTTTGATATTATCGAGAATGGTTCGATAGTATTGAGCATAAGTAATCGATACACCCAGATCCATAGCTCAACTGGTAGACTGAGTGGAGATAACTCGTTTCAACACTTGAGGTCTTGGTATCGATCCCTAGTGGGGGTGACTAACATGGAGTGTGTGTACTGACAATAGTGTATACTAACAAGCTAACCCAAAAAAAAAAAAAGCATGAGTCATCGATAATATCAAGAAATGATAGATAATATTGATAGAGTAATGACCGTAGACCTATAGCTACGAAATATAACCGTAGCTATAGGTAATGTAGCCAATCTGGTAGCAAACCCACGTGGGACAAGACATTAAATCGGAGTTGGTTGCTAGATCGGCTAAGATACCTATGGCTGCGGGTATAAACGGTAGCTATAGAGGGCTACCAAATCTTCTTAGACGGGCTACTTGAAAAGTAGGGGTATTTTCATCCTCAATTTTGATGTCCGTACCAGCGGGTCTAATTTCTCAAGTTAAGTTTGTTTTGTTCCGTAAAAACCACCGGATAAAAGTGGGGTGCACCGTCGTAAATTTCTCGAGAAATGGATTGGCTACTCCCCTGCCACCAGCCAATCTCTGATGGTCAGTGCTCTTTTGGGACCCACCATGATATATGTGTTTCATCCATGCCGCGTCCATCTATTTTTTAAGATCATTTTATGGTATTACAAAAAAAAATATAGGTATATCCTTGTTATAGGAAGATCCGAGCCGATTACAATCGGAGAGATAAACGATCCGCTAGTCCGGGTGGAGAATCCGAGCCTTAGCATAATACTAGGAAGGTGGGTTAAGATGGGCGAAGCTCCCGTTCTTGACCGCCTTCTTTCCAAGGGCAGTCGGAAGGGAAAACATTTAAATCGTACGATCAACCCTGAACGAACATCTATCATAATACCGAGAATGACCAGCTGCATTACTTATGAACGGACCAAGGTTCGGCTCGGGATTGGCACAGTCAATCCTCAGCTCGGAGCGATGCCGTCGTCCTCGATCTAGCCGAGCCGAGGCATCTTCGAGGATAAAGGTTTCACGCGCTAAGTGGGGAAACTGCCATGTATGGACGTGTCCTATTATCTCGTCTGTAGATACACACGCCGTAACACATGATCTCCGGATTCTGGGCAGTGTCTACATGATTTGTAAATCACATTGATCGTGCCGAGATTATCGAATGCGAATCAAGCGATGAAGAGGTATAAATATCACATCGTCCCATGACAACAGGGACGCAACATCTGGCACTCCCTTTCCTCCCCAATTTAGACCCAGATTCCATTGTCCTGACTTAGGCATCGGAGGGTCCCCCGGCTTAGCCAGGGTCTCCATTGCTCACGGTTTATGTGCAGGGAACCAGGTCCTTCATCTATTCGGAATATGTGAAGAGGGGAAGAGGGCTGACCAGATTTTGACCTCAACATTTTTGGCGCTGTCTGTGGGAAACTGATACAAAAAGTCAGGTTCCTGTTCTTGAAAGCTATGGCTAGAGGGAAGAAGAAGGCAGTGGTGGTGGAACTGGAGCAGACCCGCTCTTCGTCATCACTTCATGCGGAATCTGCTCCGGGCCCTTCCCAGCGTTCTCGTAATCGTTCCAACAAATACCGCGCCTTGCAAGGTGAAGTACATGCCTTGCTGGATGAGGTGGAATGGATGGGGCACGAGCGCGACTCCTAGCAACAACCCGAGCGGAGAAGTCCAGAAGCTGTCGGGCCAGTCGTTCAAGCCCATTCAGCGACAAGAAGTGCAAGGCATGGGACATCTCCGCAGCGATCTACTCGAGCACCAGTTTCGGCTCAAAATCCTCCCCCAGCTCCAGTGCGAGCCCCTACCAGGAATGCGACGACTCGGGCCCCGACGGATGTCCCAGCCGCCTCGGCTCTGGCTCCAACGGACCTTCGTCACACCCTGGAGAGGAGAAGGGAAAGGAAAACGCCCGAGCCGGAGAACACTTGGGAGGTAGTGGCGGAAAACAGGGATCCCTGGGAGTCACGATTCGCAGACCTGACTAACCAAGTTCTGATGTTACGGAAGCAACAACAGCCATCATCAACCCCGGCTGTTGTTGAAGCCATGATGGAAGAGACCGAGCCTCCGTTCACCTCAGAAATCATGAACGAAGTGATGCCTCAGAGATTTCGAATTCCTCCTGTCATCCAGTACTCCGGGTCCGGCGACCCATCCGAACACGTGGAAGCTTATCGTTCGTGGATGCAGATACAGACTGTAACTGATACAATGATGTGCAGAGGATTCTCGATTACTCTGGCCGGATCCGCTCGGAGTTGGTATCGGCAACTTAAGCCTGGATCCATATCTTCATTTGAAGAACTGGCTTGGTCATTCCTTACCCAGTTCATAAGCGGTAAGAGAAGCCGGAAACCTAATACCCACCTGCTTACCATCAAACAAGGTCCGAAAGAGTCCTTAAAGGATTACATTGCTCGATTCAACGAGGAAGCATTGCAGGTGGAAGACTATGACGACAAGATAGCTCTCGCCGCAGTATGTAGCGACTTGAGGGAAGGAAGGTTCGCCTTCTCTATAGGAAAGAACCCGGCGAAGACGTTAGCCGAGCTCATTGCTAGAGCCCAGAAATATGTCCACGCCGAGGAGTTCTCTACTACTCGCAAGAACATCCAAATAACTGAGCCGAACGGGAAAGGAAAGAGGCCAAGGAACGAGGAACCCCAAGCCCCGAGGAAAAACTCGGATGATCATTCTTCTCGTGATCGCCGACCGAGAAGGAAGCCAGAGGGGAGATTCCGTTCCTACACACCTCTCAACACTACCGCCGAGCAGATCTTGCTGGATATCCGTAGCGAGAAACTTCTCAACTGGCCAGTCTGCATGCTAGCAGACCCGGAACTTCGCGACAGGCGTAAGTATTGCCGCTTCCATCGAGATCATGGCCACAATATTGATGAGTGTGTAGATCTCAAGGATGAGATTGAATCCCTCATTAGGAAGGGGCACTTACGTCGGTACACCAAGCAAGAGAAAACTACTTGGAAAGAGAAGCGAATACGGGAGCGCCCCAAAAATCCACCCGAAGAACCTGTGGAGATCCGCACCATCTTCGGAGGTACATCAGGCTGAGGAGACTCAAACAGAGCTCGAAAAGCTCATTCCCGAAGGAGCCCAGAGCATTACATCAATCTTACCGAGCGGCCTAACAAAGAACCACGAGTCAGTCCCTGTAGCCTCACCTTCATGGAAGATGACGCTCGGGGGATCCAACATCCACACGATGACGCCTTGGTGGTCACTATGACCATAGCCAATCATAAGGTGTACCGGGTTCTCGTTGACACTGGAAGTTCAGCCGACGTGATCTACTCTGAGGCCTTCGGAAGGATGGGGATTCCACAGTCTCGTCTCAGGCCTGTGAAGACCCCCTTACACGGCTTTGCCGAAGAAAGAGTAATCTCTGAAGGAGCTATTTACCTCCCAGTGATTGCGGGAGAGGGGCAACATCAAGTCACCTTGATGGTGGACTTCCTTGTTGTCAATGTACCATCGGTACATAATGTGATTATGGGCAGGCCCTCCCTCAATGCAATGCGGGCGGTCGTGTCTACTTATCACCTGATGATGAAATTTTCCGCCAAAGGCGGAACAGGTTACCTCCGAGGCGATCAACGCGAGGCTCGAAGATGTTATGTCATTGCGGTTCAAAAAGGGTCTGTAAAGTAAACATTCACTGTCAACATCTTGGACCCGCGCGGACCTACCGAGAATAAGCCAATTGAAGATTTGGAGAAGGTACCGCTTGACGAAGCCGATCCCAGCAAAATGGTTCAGTTCGAAACATCACTCAGGCCTGAGCAACGCTCCAAGCTGTTAACTTTCCTGCGATGACACAGGGACGTATTCGCCTGGTCGCACGCGGATATGCCAGGAATCTCTCCAGACGTTTTGGTCCATCGGTTGAACGTGGATCCCGACCACAAGCCTGTGAAGCAAAAGAGGAGACCGTTTGATGTCGAGCGATGTGAAGCCATTGAGGAAGAAGTCTTAGTCCTGTCGGACGCCGGCTTCATAGAAGAAGTATATTATCCAGAGTGGATCGCAAACGTGGTGTTAGTTAAGAAGGCAAATGGCAAATGGAGAGTTTGCGTGGACTACTCAGACCTGAACAAAGCATGTCCGAAAGACAGTTTCCCATTGCCTCGGATCGATCAATTAGTAGATAGCACAGAACAGACACGAACTACTTTCCTTCCTGACGCCTACTCTAGTTACAATCAGATCGCGATGCATCCCCCGGATAGGCGAAGACTACCTTTGTCACGCATGTGGGCTCTATCACGGGGTCATGCCATTTGGCCCGAAAATGTCAGGGCCACATACCGAGGCTAGTCAACCGATGTTCGCAAGACGGATCGGGCGCACGATGGAAGTTTACGTCGATGACATGTTGGTAAAAAGCGTCAAGGCATCCGATCACTTGGCGGACCTCGGAGAAACCTTCGCAGTCCTCCAAGAATATCAAATGAAGCTGAACCCAGCCAAGTGCGCTTTCGGAGTTAGTTCAGGAAGATTCCTTGGATTCCAAGTTAGCCAGAGAGGCATCGAAGCCAACCCCGATAAGATTAAAGCACTCCTCGACATGAGTTCGCCTCGGACTATCAAGGAAATACAATGCCTCACTGGTCGGGTAGCAGCGCTCGGACGCTTCATATCCCGAGCCACTGATAAATGCCTCCCCTTCTTTCAGCAATTGAAGGGTCATAAGAAGGTCGAGTGGACGCCTGAATGTGAGCAAGCTTTCCAGCAGCTGAAACAATATCTGGGCTCACCACCTCTGCTATTAAAACCGGAAGAAGGTGAATCTTTGTTCCTATACCTCGCAGTCTCAGCCTCAGCAGTTAGCTCGGCCCTGATAAGGGAAGTGGGGAATAAACAGCATCCAGTATACTATGTGAGTAAAGCCATGGTACCAGCAGAAACGAGATACCCAGCTCTGGAGAAGCTTGCACCATATTTCCAAGCTCATTCGATCATCGTGTTAACCGACTCCCCCCTCAGGCAGATTCTCCAGAAGCCAGAGGTCTCGGGACGGTTGACCAAATGGGCGATCGAACTTGGAGAATTTGACATTGTTTTTCGGCCGAGGACAGCAAAGAAAGGCCAAGCAGTGGCTGATTTCATCGCAGAATTCACTGTTCTGGGTGAAGGGTAGATCAACAACGAGGTTGAGATGACCCCGCATGACCTCCCAAACAGCTCACAGGGCATTCCAGAAGCCGGATGGGTCCTCTACGTGGACGGATCATCTAACTCAAAACGAGCCGGGGCAGGGATCGTCTTGATCGCCCCTGACTCCACAATTATCCAATATGTCATCCGACTAGGCTTTAAAGCTTCCAACAATGAGGCGGAGTATGAGGCACTATTAGCTGGGCTCAGACTGGCCGCCAGCCTCAGGGTCCAATCTATACAAGTTCGATGCGACTCTCAGCTGGTCGTGAATCATATCTCTGCCGATTATGAAGCCAAAGAAAATAGAATGATTGCTTACCTAGACGAGGCCAGAAAGCTGATCGAGAAATTTTGGAACTATACGATCCATCAGATTCCAAGGACAGAAAATACATGGGCTGACGCCCTGACAAAGTTGGCGTCGGCCTCAGAGGGAAAGATTCCGCGGATTATTCCGGTAGAGTTCATTGAACATCCCAGCATCGATCGAATAGAGAAAAAGACGGTTAATTCAATAAATAACAGCCCGAGCTGGATGGACCCAATCTTTAGCTACCTCGAGTCAGGGGAGGTTCCCTCGGACAGACAGGAAGCTAGACGTCTGAGAGTCCGAGCAGCAAGATATGTTATTCTGAACGGAACTCTTTATAAGAAGGGGTATTCTCAGCCATATCTCAGGTGTCTTCGACCCGAGGAAGCGGAATATGTCATCCGGGAGATTCACGAGGGGATCCGCGAAACCATTCTCGCGCCGAGCCCTGGCTCTAAAGGTGCTTTCTACAGGATACTTCGCCAACCCTCAAAGAAGATGCCAAGAAGTATGTCGAAAATGTGACAAATGTCAGCGTTTTGCGGCCGTGCCTAGGCAACCAGAAGAAATGACTCCCATGAGCGGTCCGTGGCCTTTCGCTCAGTGGGGAATCGACATCATCGGCCCTCTCGCCAACTGGAAAAGGACAAGTCAAATTTGTCATCGTCCGCTGCCGACTACTTCACGAAAGTGGTGCCGAGGCCGAGCCTGCCAAAAGATTACCGAGTAGAAAATAATTGACTTCGTCTGGAAGAACATAGTCTGCAGATTTGGAGTTCCGAATACAATCGTCTCAGACAATGGCCGGCAGTTCGACAATGACAACTTCAGAGGAATGTGCCGAGGGCTAGGTATCAGGAACGCTTACGCATCGCCTCGGCATCCACAGTCCAATGGGCAGGTGGAGGCTGTAAACAAGGTCATCAAGCACCACCTCAAGAAGAAACTGGAAAAAGCAAAGGGTAACTGGCCGGAAGAGCTTCCATTCGTCCTCTGGGCATACAGAACCACAACTCAATCTTCCACTGGAGAAACTCCATTCTCTCTTTCCTATGGGTCAGAGGCAATAGTGCCCGTTGAAGTCGGCCTCCCTACTGCTCGGGTGGAAAATTACCGTGAAAATCAAAATGTCGAGCAAATTGCAGCCAATTTGGATCTTCTTGAAGAAATCCGAGAAGTTTCGAAGCTCCGAGCCGCTGCCCGACATCAACAAGTAGCCAGATTCTACAATTCTAAAGTGAAGGTTAGACGATTCCGGCCAGGGGATTTGGTTCTTCGATGAGTCTTTCAGAACACGACCGAGCCAGGAATCGGAGCACTCGGACCTAACTGGGAAGGACCATACCGAGTGGTCCGATCGACTAAGTCCGGATCCTACCACTTGGAGGATCTCGAAAGCCGTCAACTCCCCCACCTGTGGAATGCTGAGCATCTGAAAGTTTACTATCCTTAATGAGGCGCTCCGAGCAACCTACTGACCTTTGAGATTATTCAATAAATGTACGTCCCCGAACGACAAGCCTTTAAGGCTACGAATAAAAACACATCTGATCGGCTTATTCTTGTCATCTACAAAGATTAAACGGACTAAATTCTACGAAGGCATCTCCTCCTAACCGAGGAGAAAAAGCCACGAGGCGATCTGACTCCCTAGTAAGGAAGTCGGACCAATTTCTACAAAGGCATCCCCCCTTAACGGGGAGGGCAAAGCCAATGGGTAACCTGACTCCCCAGTAAGGGAATCGGCCCCACCTACGCGGAAGGCCCTTCGCTGAAAGCGAAACGAGTTGATCCTTTTAAGGATCAGACCGAGGCCCAAACAACATCCGAACGAATCAAGGACTCGGTTCGACTGCATAATCAAGTAAGCAAGTACATCGGTCATACGAATGAACGACCAATAAAAAAGGAAGATGATCCAAAATTGGTTCTGTCATTAAATGCTCTAAATGAGAAGTACATAGTAAAAAAAAATAAAGTACAAATAAAAGAAGCGGAGTCTTCAAGAGGTCGGAGGAGCTTGGGAACCGGGGGCTTAATCCTGGCTAGTCGCCTCGACAGCAGTATCAGCAGGGTCCTCAGGCAGGAGGGGATCGAGGTCAAGGTCCGGGTACAACTTCTGGACCTCGACAAGGCACTCGTCAAAGCCACGGTCATAAAACTTGGCGACCTCGTCATTCCTCTCCTTCGAGGTCTTGTACGAATCTATTGCCTCAGGAACTGCCGCTGCCAAGGAGGCCTCAGCCTCGGCCCTCTGAATCTCCAGAGCCGTAGCAACGGCCCTGCTTTTCTCTTCTGCAGCTTCGGCCTTGATCTTCTCCTGGTCCTCGCTCAATCGGACAGTCTCCTCGGCCAAGGTGTCAGCTCGGGCCCTGACACGATCCAGCTCGGCTACTGCTGCATCACGTCGTGCCTCAAGGTCCTTCGCGACCCTTTGAAGCTGGAGTAGTTCAGACCTGCTGCCTTCAAGCCGATGACACAGATCACTCCGCTCCAGCTGAAGGATAGAAGCCTTGTCCCGTAAGACTCCCGCTTCCGCCCTGAGAACCTCCGTCTCCGCCCGGAGGGCTCCCACCTCGCTCCTGAGGGTTTCGACCTCAGCGTCAATTTTCCGACGCTCTCGGACCCTCTCCCAGCATAAGAGGATCCTCGGAACAGACTGATCCAAGGCAAGAAAATGAGGAAAAAATAATAATACAAAACAGCTACAACTTTTTCAAGGGAAGAGGCAGGAAGTACCTGGTAGAAGACTCCAGCCAAGTCTTCCAAGAAGCAGTCGTCCGGTTTAGTAAGAAGGCGCGAAATAGATTCCTCCGTAACATGTTTCGTCGCCCAGTCTGTCAAACAAGACATGTGATAACCGGGCTCTAACCTTCCTCTGCTCGTGCCAACTTGAGCCGAGCCCGTCGCCTCCTCAGCTCCCGTTCAACTACCAGCCGAGGGTTGAGCCTCACCCTCGGCATCGCGTACAGCCTCCCCCTCATTACCCGGTTGGGTAATCATGGCATCGGCCATCCGAATAGCTTTCTCCCTCTCGGAAGATGATGGAACAACTATCAATGGAGGATTGAACCATGCTCCCTCGGTGGGGGGAACGACGATGGATGGAGGGGGGGTTGCCCCTGTTGCCAAAGCGGGGGCGAGGTTAGGGCCGCCCAAAGGTACGACCAAATCAACACCTACCAGGGGCACCGTAGCTGCACCCGGTAGTATTGGAATTGGGGACACAATTACAGATGTAGATGGTCCCTCAACCGAGGGTGCTGCGGCAGAAAATGGAGCTGTATCCCAAACTAAGATGTTCGGGATAGGGAGGGGAGGTGCCGCCCTCCGAGCCGCGACCCCTGAGGTAGAACCTGAAGGACGAACTCCTTGAACGACCTTTTTCCTCCGAACTACCTTCGCCGGGGGCTCGGCTCTCAGCATCTCCTCTGCAGTCAGTGCAGCTTTCCTCCTCCGAGAACCAGATGCCTCGGTCATGCCTGTGCGGGAGAATAATAAGAATAACGTTACCTCGGATCAATAAAAATACACTGGCTGAAAATAAGGATACTCACTGAGCGAAGTAGGGAGCGGCCTTGTCTTGCAAAGCCCCGATCGGTGAAGGTTCGCAACCGTGATCAGATCTGACCAGCGACGCTCCTCCGAATATGTCCTCGCTTTGGCTATCTGGTTCCTTTGGTCCGAGGTGATGAAGGGCACGCCCCTCGCGAAACCTGCAAAATAAAAAGAAATTCTTTTCTAAGCATATCTGAAGCAAAAGGCGATGTGAAAAAAAAAAAATTCGGTCCGACCTGGCATCATGAAGCGGGTAGGGACCCGAGTCGAAAGAGCCTCAATCTCCACTGCCGGCGCCTCCCATTTGCCCGCGGCCCAAAACCACTTGTTCTTCCAGTCCTTATTTGAGGACGGAAGTCCCAAGACGAGCCCTGACCCCTTGCTACCTCTGGTCGCGAAGTAGTACCATGGATCTTTGCCTTCGTGCTTGACTAGGTACAGGCTCATCAGCTCGGCGGGTGTCAACTCCGAGTTCCCGACTTGGTGCCAGATGATGTAAGCGGAAATCAGCACCCTCCAAGCATTAGGCGCAAGTTGCCCAGGCGCGAGCCTTAAGTAAGCGGTCAGAGCTCGGATGAAGGGGTGCATCGGGAGGCGGAGCCCGCATAGCAGGCCGTATAAAAATATAGCTCTCCCCGACCGCGGGATTGCCAGCAACATCAGTGGGCTCGGGGGCTCTGATCCGAACGGAGCGTGGTATGTCAAACTTCGTACGGATCCATTCAATTTGGGACTCTGTTATTACGGAGCCCCCTGGAACCAATTTCGATGCCCGTCCACCAGGAGGCATCTCTGGGACATCAGCGACTGCAGCTCTGAGGGCTCGTGTTGTCCCTTTCTTGCTGGCCTTCTTACTGACCTGACGAGTCCGAGCTCTCGCCACCGCCTCGCTCTCTGGGCCGGGATATAAAGGCACGCGCTTGAAGGGACCTTCAGAGGCCTCTCTTCCATTATCGAAACTCCCCAACTCGGAGTCATCATTATAGCCTCTAGCCGATTCTATATCGGAAGACATCTCGAAACAGTGGTGTTGAGAATCGAACTCACCAGACAATCGCCGGAGATTGCTTCAGCGAGTTTAAAAACTATGTCGGAAATCACTTCTGCGGGAAATCGCCTCATCTGATAAACAAATGCAAATGATGGAAGCTGAATGAAAACCCCGAATGGACCTTTTATAGACTGAGGAAATCCTGCATTAAATGGCTTGCAGTAATGGCTGCTTCGGAATCATTGTAGGCCGACTCCGAGTCCGACGTGGCGTCATATTATTGGTCCAAGGCCTGTCAAAGGTAGCCCCATCCGCCTCGATTGTTGTGCATGGAATAATCAACACGACGCCCGAGCGCAGAAAAGAGTGCTCGACACGACGCCCCGAGTGCACGTGGCGATCGTTCACAGGTTGGTGACGATTCGGAATCCCAACCGTCGCCACGTGTTCGCTCACGTTAGCCCAAAGTCGCTAAATCCCGAGGACGTGATGTTCCACACGAGAACCATAAATGCACCGAAGAGCCGAAGCGACTGATCTTCCAATTAATTACTCTCCGAGCTCGTGAATGACCTCAGAGAGTAGGGGGCTTTTGTTATAGGAAGATCCGAGCCGATTACAATTGGAGAGATAAACGATCCGCTAGTCCGGGTGGAGAATCCGAGCCTTGGCATAATACTAGGAAGGTGGGTTAAGATGGGCGAAGCTCCCGTTCTTGACCGCCTTCTTTCCAAGGGCAGTCGGAAGGGAAAACATTTAAGTCGTACGATCAACCCTGAACGAACATCTATCATAATACCGAGAATGACCAGCTGCATTACTTACGAACGGACCAAGGTTCGGCTCGGGATTGGCACAGTCAATCCTCAGCTCGGAGCGATGCCGTCGTCCTCGATCTAGCCGAGCCGAGGCATCTCCGAGGATAAAGGTTTCGCGCACTAAGTGGGGAAACTGCCATGTATGGACGTGTCCTATTATCTCGTCCGTAGATACACACGCCGTAACACATGATCTCCGGATTCTGGGCAGTATCTCCATGATTTATAAATCACATTGATCGTGCCGAGATTATCGAATGCGAATCAAGCGATGAAGAGGTATAAATATCACATCGTCCCATGACAACAGGGACGCAACATCTGGCACTCCCTTTCCTCCCCAATTTAGACCCAGATTCCATTGTCCTGACTTAGGCATCGGAGGGTCTCCCGGCTTAGCCAGGGTCTCCATTGCTCACGGTTTATGTGCAGGGAATCAGGTCCTTCATCTATTCGAAATATGTGAAGAGGGGAAGAGGGCTGACCAGATTTTGACCTCAACAATCCTAATCTCAAGTTGAACACATTATAGGAAACAGTGATGAATGAACTTCTACCATTAAAAACTTTTTAAGGGCCATAAAAGTATTAGATCAAGCTGATATTTGTTTTTACACTTCATCTGGGTCTTTATAACCTAATCAACAGATTGGATTTCAAATAAACATTACAGTAGGCCTTAAGAGGATTTAAATGATAGATATCCAATCACTATTGTTTTCCCGTGGTGTGGTCCACCTGAGATTTATATCCCTCTAATTTTTGGGATAAAGCCCAAAATGATCTTTAAAACTGGATGAACGGAATGCATGAAATACATACATCATGGTGGGCCCACAGAGCACCGACCACCAGCCACGGGGCTGGCGTCAGGGGGAGTAGCCAATCCGTTTCCGGTGAAAGGATTCTGTGACTTCTGTCAAAATTATGACAGAGACAGCAGCTTTATTGTGTCATTCACGTTTTAAGGTCGTGGAGTCCTCACGTGAGATCCTGATGTTACGTGACATTCAGGCGGATGGCACACGTGTCAGAGATCCTGGCCATTTACTAGGTAGGGTACGTTGTGAACATGATATAAACCTAAAAATAATATTGACCAGCTAATCAAGAATGCCAAATTTTAAAGAGAAAAATGGGCTGCTAGAGAGAGAAAAAAAAAAAAGAAGTCCAACCATCCAAATTCAATGTACATGCATGGCTCATTTGATGATGGTTCCAGCGTGATTTTTAGTACATGGTACGTTGATATTGTGCCAACCCCTATAAATGGCTCAGATTTCTAATACGTGCATCGTGCACCCAATTGTCTGGCACTATGCCTCCACACAAGGGGCCCTGAAATCATGGCTGAGCTTCGACTTGGGTGGGTTGGATCAGGTTAATCGTCAGATCAAGCTCCACCCGACCTCAAGAGAATCCAACCCATAACCCAACCCAACCCAAATTCCTAATGCCTGACCTGAACCCAACCCAATCCTAAACCGACCGGACCTAACCAGACTCAACCCAATCCAGATACAAATACATTTGATCATTCCCAACCGCCCTAACTCTGACCATAATTTACTCAACTTCGTTAACCTAAGTCGCAGTCTTAATCATAACAAAAAACAAAAACATTTGTCAGTCGAACATAGGATCCTTTCCCATATTTAAAAAATAAATAAATAAATAGAGAATGACAGAAAGATGCTTGTCCTTTAAAAATTAACAGTGGGTATGGCACGTGCACGTACATGGAAAGAGAGGACGGAAGAGAAGGCAGAGAGAGAAAGAGAGAGAATGTAACTTTGAAAGAGAGGGAGAGAGAGAGCTTGTGGGGTACACCGTACACGTAGGGGAGCTTTGTGCAGACTATTTTGGTAAGGGGAGAAAGGATTCAAACTGCTCTCGTGAAAGAGAAAAATGCAGGAATAAAGGTCATTCGCACAAATCTCCACCACTCATCGAGGCAGTGGGGTTGAAATCGTTGATATACGAACACTCGTAAATGCCCTGGACTTATGTTGGAAATCCCTTCTAATGTCTTGCTAGATCTCAAAATTTACACTCTTAAAAGTAATTGCATGGAATTTTGTCTGTTTGCCGCTCACCTTTTTTGTAGAAAACATGGTGCACAATGTGCAGTTGAAAACAATATAAATTAGATGAAAATCTTACTTCAAATTAGAACAATTACTACAAATTATAATAAAAATTTATGATTTAGGTCATTTATTGACAGTTGGGACTTTTCAGTATATTAGATTTTTTAGCCATTTTCATTCAAAGTTGAGCTCATCGTAATGATGTTTAAGAGTTGGAGAGTGGGCCCTACTTGTATAAACTGTAATGAAATGAAAATGTTTGTGCATAGAAATTTCTAAATGAAATTGAATTTGACGGAGAACATTATTTGGAAGGTTTGAATTATGGATCCTAGTAAGCAAAACTCTGTTTTAAATTTGTATTTTTGAAAAAAACGCATACGAACATTTCTTGTACTATTTATTTGTCTTTTTGCTATGGTATAAATGCCATTTGTCTTTGCTTGCATGGCCATAGACTGGCTAAACCTAATCAAAAGTTCTCTCATGCAAGCTAAAATGGCCAAAAATATGTCAATCTTAAAAATTTCAAGAACAGAATTATCCTAAATACATAACTATGATTGTTTAAAGTTGATCATGGAAAATAACATTATATACACTATGAACTCTGTTGATGCAAAAAACTGGTGAGCCTTCCTTTTATGTCTGCCACCTACACAAGGATGAAACAACGAAGATCCTGGCTAGAACCGAAGACCCTCCGATGCTTAAGTTAGTGACTGGACAAAGTGAGAAGGGTTTTAAGAAGGGTTTTCTGCGTACCTTTAAGCTTGGAGATTTCCTCTTTTTATAGGAATGGGAGGATCCCATCGTGTAGGGATTTGCTTCCTCATTGTCTGGAGATTTAATTCTGATCCGCTTTTGATCTCCATCCGATCCCGAGATCATCGGGATCGGGGATCCTTTTACGGGATATTCGGGACAGTGTTTCCATTTACACCCTCTTTTCCTTGTTCGACTCAACCTTGACCGACTCTAATAATATGAGTCTCAACTGGCTGCAAGGACATGGCTATTTGGCCTTCTGTCGGATGAGACGGAATTGGCTTTGGACTAATATCCTTCCTTAATCCAGTAACTGACATGGTAACTGACCTTACGTGGATCGATTTTATGGTCGAGCGGGGGCTTCTAGCATTCGAGCCTCAATCGGTCCCTTTAGACATTGCTGCCTCGTTGACCAAGCCAACTTTATATGTCTTGTGTATTCAGCCTATGGATCTCGACTTTATATTGCTTGTGCGGAATTTACTTCCTGCAATTCGAGTCAAGTCTCTCCTTTGGGCTTTCTCTGCTCTCGATCTGACCTGTAACCTCGGACATTACGGCAGTGTTAGCAGAGTTGATCCATTTCATAACCGATTCTCCGGACTTGTCATATTTTTCCCCAACAAACTCTAGATTTGATAAATTAAGATTTCTAAAAAGAATTTTTTTTCTAGGATTAGTGTTGAAGAGGAGAGAGAGAAGTATCTAAACTACAACCTTATACATGTATTTATAGATATTCAATCTAGAAGAATCTCAATTAAAGACTAACTTTAGCATATTTTAAATTAAAAATTATAATGATATGTACCAAATTATTATACTTCTTCAACATAAGAAAAATCAATCTACACATTTCAATCAAACAAACCTAATGTGAGATCATTGAAATGAAAATCCTCTTTAAAAGAATGATATCATATTAAATCTTCGAGTGGACCATAAATAATCATCCCAATGTCCAATCACTTATCCAATACCATTGATCTAATCACACTTAGTCGAGCCTAATTAATTTCATATGTGGACACGTATAAATTCTAATGTTCCAATTGTGATGCACAATTATTTACTTTTAATATTAAATAAAATTTATCTTGGCAAACTCTATCGAAGAAAGCCCTTTAAAAATATAAATATATATATATTTTTAAACAGTTTATAAAAAAATTTATTCATTTATTCAATCATGCGCCTTGATAAGTCTCTTGTGCATATCACTATCACGTGATCATATATAATCTTTCTTTAACCCATTTTTGTGTTCCTATTTTGATTTAGTTGTTTTTCTAGTATGCTTTTGACCTATCTAAATTTATGTGCATTGTTTTAAAAATACACACCATTGATGCTAAAATCCGGTTTACCCTTCGCTGAGCTCCGAGCACTTGAACCGAGCCCTATAGCCTGCACAAGATAAGGACAAAGGAGACCTTGGCTAGAGCAGGGGATCCTCCGATGCCAAAGTCAGGCTAGGAATCTGGGTGTAAGTTGTGTAGGCTTAGAGTATTAGATATCGCGTACATGTTCCTGTAGATATGTCTCATATTTATACCTTTCGATTGGAGTGAACATGCCCGTCAATCTCGGCACGATCTCTGTCATTAGGTGAGAGCTACGCGTGCGCTGATGTCAGCCGTTACCCAGAGATTGTGTGTCGGATGTTACTCCAGACATGCGTTACTGTGGTTAATTCCTTAGCGTAATCATCAACCATGTTCTCATATGAGCCGACCCTGAAATCTAAGTCTCACTCATGACAGTCCGAGCTCATGGGTGAGTTGATCCTAATCGGAGCCAACGGATGAGATGTGTAATGGCCTCTTTTGGGTTCCAAGTCGGTGTTAAAGCTCTACAAAAGAATTTGGAAGCTCAACCTAGATTGTTATGACGAGGTTGGTGCAGTCGAACTACCATCGGTCTAAGGCTCTGCTCGTCGACTTCTCCAAGTCGACATCTGTCAAGTTCGGCTCGGATTTTCCCATAACACACACCAATGTAACGTCACCCCATTGGGACCTTATCATGTAATGTAAAATAATATGGATACAAGAGTTACCTGGAACTAGCATACTCACACAATGATTGGACTGGAATCAATTTAGGTAATTAGTCTTACAGCACATGTAACTTAATTTATCTATAGTGAATGATTGAGCATTCAGCATCTATATGATCATCACAGGGGATCTATTCAATCAACCAATGATCTATCCCTACTACAATAGATAAGCTTATACAATCTTGATTGGATACCGAATTGATCATACCTACCTTTGTACGATCTCACCCTAAGCATCTCATAAATAAAGTAAAGTACATCTCATATATATATATATATATATATATATATATATATATATATATATATATATATATATGTGTGTGTGTGTGTGTGCATTTCAATATGCAACACTCTTGTCATGCATACCTTTATAATGGTTAACATTGTTTGAGAGGCCGACCAAGCCTTCAATCAAAGAATGTTGGCAATACCCGAGTGTAAAAGACAAATTGAATATCCATGCACATACATTATCATGTAATAATCATATTCATATGTGTAAACTCAAACATCAAAATATTTCAATATAATCCAATGAATAAAAAGTGTACATGTGTCAATATAGGTTTTATGGGCTTCCCTAAGTTTGACACTCCATGTACCCAACTTGATTCTTGGTGACAAACAGAGTATTTGTATACACTTTCCTCAAAAGAGGGTTTCCTAAAAGAGGGTTAGCATTTTCAGTTCACTCAACAAAATTTAAATAGAATGTTCTTTGTTGAGTTCGCGCTTAGCGCCTATTTAAACAAGCAAGAAATGAGAAGGGGGTTTGCAAAGTGTATCCAAATGCACAGTATCAATTATTGTATGAATCAAAATGGTGTTTAAGTCCCAAATGGCCCCTTGGGAGGGTGTGTCTACAAGGGCTTATATGGGCGCTAAACTTTTATGTGCTTATATTGCCTCGTGAATATTGGATTAGTCAGCTTTTTGGACCATGGTGGGGCCAATAATTATATAAAAGCACAGTAGATGGGGCTATGCATAATTAATATTGGATTAGTAATCTAATATGTATGTGATAAATCCACATTGTCTATTCATCTTGTCATCAATTGAGGGCATGAGCTTAAGAACAAGGCAATTTCAAAACTCTTCTAGCCCTTAGAAGTTTTCAATTTTAGGTGTTCAATCCCTATTGTTTTATGGAAGCAAATTGTGTAGTGAGTAACTCAGTACGCTTCTATAGGGTCCGCCTTGATTTATATATTTTATCCACTCATTCCATCCATTTTTCCAGATAATTTTAGAGCTTGAGCCCAAAACTGAAGGATATCCAAATCTCAAATGGTCCACACCACTGGAAACAATGTGAATTGAACGTCTATCGTTGAAATTTTTTTGGGGCCACTGAAGTTTTGGATCAAGATTATATTTGTGTTTTCCCTTCATTCATGTTTTTTTAATCTCACGAACATGTTGGATGACAAATAAACATCACTGTGGGGCTTAGAAAGGTTTCAATGGTGGAAATCATTATTCCTACTGTTTCATGTGGTATGGTCTACTCAAGCTTTTTATATGCTTTAATTTTAGTGTCAACCCCTTAAATGAGCTGGAAAAATGAATGAATAGCATGGATAAACAACATACATTCATAGTGGGCTCAACCGAGTTTACTCAGTACAATAAGAACATACTGACTAACTCAGTATGCAATCTAGTTTCTTGTTTTATTTGGTGTGGTCCATCTGAGCTTTGGATCTACCTCATGTTTTGCCTCATGTACTTAAGGGCGTGTTTGATTTCTAGTGGCCAAGTAAATACCCATGAAAATATATAATAATTACTTCTTCCCTATTTACCTCCTATTTTTTAATGTTTGATGTGACAAGACGCAGTTTTGACACAAAAACCAATAATGTCACATTATATTTGTGGGTCTCACCTTAATGCATATAGCTTATCCATACAATTAATTTTATTATGCCTGCTGATTTTATAGCATGAACAATAAAAAAGATATATTAAAAACTCAAGTGGACCACGCCACAAGAAAAAGGAAATCAAACACTTACCGTTAAAAACCTCTCAAATCCACTGTTTCTTTTGGTGTGGGCCATTTGAGTATTCAATCTACCTCATTTTTCGACTCATGGCTTAGAATATTGTGTTATAAGGTATGGATGGAATGAATTTATTATATACATCACATTAAGGTTCACAAATTTAAAATAATTCTTTTAAACTGTTTTCGATGTGAAAACTGCTGTGAATGTTCAAAAGAAATTTGAATAGGTGGAATGGTAATAATTATCAATTTCATGGGTATTTACACCACCCCTGAAAATCAAACTATGCCCTAAATAATTAAGAGAGAGAGAGAGAGAGAGAGAGAGAGAGAGAGAGAATAGACGACATGGATATATAACATACATCTTTGTTGGTCCTTTAGTTATGAGGTTCTTATTTTTGGATCAAAGTCTCAACAAGAGGCGTTGTACGTGATGAACGGCTGAATTTCAAACATGTTAATTCAATTTTCCTACTTAAGTGGAGGAAATCCTGCTAGTTGCCTAGCCCCAAGTACCCAAGTGCTCCTTTTATGATAGGGCATGGTTGGATAAATGTGTCCAAAAAAAAAAAAAAAATTTGCATCCCAACTGTGGCAAAACAGCTAGATTTTCGCTGTATACGGAAAATTTTAAATTTAAAAGCATGGGATAGAAAGTATATCTTTACAAAGTACTGTACTAAAGATAAAAAGGTAAAAGACAGGTTGCAATGGAAATACGGAAGTGAAACGTACCACGAGTAAGAAGGGGGAGGACATTCAAAGTAACATGCAGTTACATCAAGTCATGATGTGGTGCTATTTTATTAGACGGTGTTCCATCAAGTCATGACATGGCGCCCTTTCAATGGTCTGACGCACCTTCTACGGTGAGTCTTGGGGAAACGGATTGGCTACTCCCCTGCCACCAGCCCCGTGGCTGGTGGTCGGTGCTATGTGGGCCCCACTACCATGATGTGTATGTTTCATCCATTCTGTTCATCCATTTTTACTGATCATTTTAGGGCTTGATCCAAAAAATGAGAGGGATATAAATCGCATGTGGACCACACCACATGAAAACAATAGTGATTGGATATCCGCCATTAAAATCCTCCTAAGGCCCATTGTACTGTTTATTTGACATCCAATCTGTTGATTAGGTCATACAGGCCCAGATAAAGGGAAAAAACAAAAATCAGCTTGATCCAAAACTTCTATGGCCCCCAAAATGTTTTTAATGGTCGACGCTCATTCAACACTGTTTTCTGTAATGTGGTACATTTAAGATTGGGATATACCTCTTTTTTGTCTCGTACCGTAAAATGATCTATAAAAATATGGACGGCATGGATGAAACACATACATAATGATGGGGCCCACAGAGCACCGACTACCAGCCATTGTCTGGTGTCAGGGGGAGTAGCCAATCCGTTTCCGAGTCTTGGGACGGTGCAAGATCATCCTAGATGGCATTGAATGTAATGTGTGGATGATTCTATTTATTTATTATCAGTGAGTATATCGGGTCTGATGCCTACTTGGATACTGATTGTCGATCTGTGGCCTATCCATTGTGGGACCATCTGTTGAGTGGTTCCGATCATCTGCATGCGCGGGCCAACGAGTGGGCCACTAATTCACTTTCGTACTCTGCGGACTACAAGACGAGGGCTCCTATCAATCGGGTGGAGGGTACTTTGGTTATTTAGCATCAAATGTAGGGGCAATCTAGTCGTTTGTCTCGAAGGGAATAGAGCGGGATTCCCTCGTTTCCGTTGCTGTTTTGAATTTCAAAAATCGAACGGCTATCCCACAAAACCAGCTCAGAAATCCAACCTTTCTCTCTCTCCCCAAAAGAAAACCACGTTCTTCTCCCTCATTCCCATTTTCCATTCTTTTTTGGTTTCCCCTATCTTTCAGCTATTCAAACTACTCCTTCAGGCTTCAGCAGCAGCAGACATTTTTAGCTCTCTCTCTCTCCCTCTCAAAGAAGAGGTTTTCAGAGATGGGTGCTTCAGGAAAATGGATAAAATCATTAATAGGCCTTAAAAAACCAGAAAGAGAGGATCATGTAATCCCATTACCCCCTTATCCTCCATTTAAGATTCTTGAAATCCCTTTTTTCTATTTTGATTATTTCTCATTTTTTCTGTATTTGGGTTTTTTTTTTTTTTTTTCAGGAAAAGATTAGTAAAGGCAGGAAATGGAGGCTGTGGAGGAGTTCTTCTGGAGAGCTTGGATCGGCTTGGAAGGGTATGAAAGGAGCGCATCGAGCGGCATCGGAGGCATCTGATTCCTCTTCAATAGCTGATGCTTTCAGTGCTGCGGTAGCCACAGTGGTTCGAGCACCACCAAAAGATTTCAGAGTGGTGAGGCAAGAGTGGGCAGCGATTCGGATACAGACCGCCTTCCGAGGGTTCTTGGTAAAAACGGTTCCTTCCCCATTTGGAAATTACTCATTGAAAAAAATGTATTCTTTTGTTTTTCTTGAATTTTTAAATGGTTGAAATTGTAGGCTAGAAGGGCATTGAGGGCTTTGAAAGGAGTGGTGAGGCTGCAGGCGCTGGTGCGTGGTCGCCAAGTGCGGAAGCAGGCCGCGGTGACTTTGAGATGCATGCAGGCGCTTGTTCGAGTTCAAGCCCGTGTGAGGGCCCGACGTGTGCGGATGTCGACCGAGGGGCAGGCCGTGCAGAATCTGCTAGATGTTCATCGCGGCAAGTGTGATATCTTGAAAGAAGCTGAGGTATAAGTTCTATTCATTTTTTATTCTTCTATGGCTTTGTCATCTCGGTATTGGTGTTCTTGGATTTGTATTTTTGGGCTTTTGAGGGAGGAATCAGGAAGAGGGTCCAGAGGAATAGATTGTTTCAATGACAAATTCATCAAAAAAAAAAAAATTAATTTTTTTAATGATAGACCACCTGATAAGTGGATTAGCCAAATCATGAAGACCGTGGGGTCCACCCAATGAACGTTCATAGGAAAATGAAAATTTCGAAATTTGATTTTGGGCATCCTGGAAATTTCAGGAAGGATGGTGTGATAGTCAATGTACATTGGACGAAGTTAGAGCAAAGCTACAGATGAGGCAAGAGGGAGCAATCAAGAGAGAAAGAGCCATTGCTTACTCCCTCTCACAACAGGTACATATCAAAGGCAAAAGTTTAAATTCCAATCCATTTATTTAGTCTTCTTTGGTTAATATAGACTTGAGGGTCGATTGGATGCATGTAAAACCTCTACTTGCAAAGACTTCTCAAGGGAAGAACTGTTTGGATGGCTGTAATTGTCTGTAAACACTTAACAGTTTACAGTAGCTTTTAAAATTCTGGCATTTTGCTTGCAGGTAACTACTGTAAAACACTTTATAGCTTAAAGCCAAATGTGATATATTATGATTTTACAATTTAAAATTTTACAGGCATCCAAACAACCTCTTATCATAGAAGTTTTTTAATTCATTCATTTGTTTTTTCTATGTATCAAATTCTCTATCTGGGTTTTTAGGATTATTTATTTATTTTTTCCTGTTTCAGCAATGGAGATCAAACTCAAATTCAAATTCAAATGCACCGGCATTCTCTTTTAAGCATCATGAACTAGATAAGAGCGGATGGGGTTGGAGTTGGTTAGAGCGTTGGATGGCGGCCAAGCCATGGGAGAATAGACTGATGGAACAAGCCCATATGGATCCCTCGGAGACCACTCCATCTTCCAAAAACTGTGATGATTTAAGTGGAAGCCGCTCAAAATCTTTGGAACCCAGTTTAGTAAAAGTCAGAAAGAATAACATGACCACGAGGATTTCTGCGAAACCTCCAGTTAGTGCTCGTTCATCATCAACCCCAAGTTCTGAATTTCAGTATGACGAGAGCCCAGCATCTTCTTCACTGGGAACATCCACTCCAATATCCAGCAACACTCTCCTGGCATCTGAAAGAACTGAAGGGAGTAACAACAGCAGGCCCAACTACATGAATCCAACGGAGTCTATCAAGGCTAAGCAGAAGTCATGTAACTCTCATCGAATGAGGCACTCGTCGGACGATTTTCAGTTTCACAAGAAGGCAATTATTTCAAACGTGGATTCAAAGAGCAGTGTGGGTTCGGATCCTTCTGTTACTTCATCTAAACCAGGCCCACTGATGACACGTATGGATAAGAACTCCCTAAGAGTCAGGGAGAAGGAGAATTGCTATTACAGTGCCGAGAGGATGACTTCAATGTGTTAGAGTTGGCTGTTGCTTGGAATGGTTTTGGTGGCTGTAGGAGTTCAACATCTTGTTGTCCTGTTTGATTGAGAAACTTCTTCGAGTTTGAAGAGTCACAGTTCTAACTGATTTGGGTTTTCATTTGGAAGGGGAATTCAGCTGAAACCGAAATGAGTTCAAACTGAATCAAATCAAATTCGGAAATTCAATGTTTCTGTTTTGTATCATATAATCCAAATTATGCTTGTAGAATTCTGTGGTTGTGTTGTTTCCTATGTGTTTGATCAATGAGAATAGAGTAAAGTTCAGCATAATAGAGTGCATCTGAAGGTTACTATATTTCCATTGGGCAGAATAGCCATTGGCAAAAACGATCCTTGTGCTCAATTTCAGTTGTTTTCTCCATTCCACCTTCATGTGTTTACACTAATACTTCGATACTCTGACAGTAGTGTGATGGATGATAAGCAGACTGTTAGAAATTACAGAGAAATTGCATACATGTAACTCAAGTAATTAAACATAAATTGCCCAATTAAGGATACCAATTTAGCGATTTTCCATGAACCAAAAACTACTCTTGTTTATTTATTTAGTTACTAGATTTATGGATTATTGGACAGTTAAAATAATTAATATAGATGTTCTTATTTTGTGAAAAACAGGAATCCAGAATCCAACCATTCTGATTCCTAGCATGTAATGAGTATCAAGTAACTCCCCTACACACTTTACAGAACTCCATTTCAGAACTGCTTATCTGCACCCTTTCCAAACTACTGAATCTACATTACAGTTTCAAAAATCACCGAAGTGGTTTTCCCTGAAACCAACACATCGGCTTGGTTAGCCGTTTAATTGGTTTCTCCCCCTCAGTTTGGAATTTCTGGGACTTGGCCGGTGCTGGTGTGTTGGTTTGGGCCATGAAATATGTGATAATTGAAAACTGCATTTTGAAAGTTTACTCATTCAGGATTTCTTGGGCGGGATTAGCCAATATCACCGAGTATTATATTCATCAATTAAAAATAAATAAAAATGATGTGACAGTGGGTAGGATTGTGATAAGACGGGAGTACATTGACCATATTGCACTGAGAAAATCTTATTAACCATCTGTTTTTTTCGGACCATTCACTATTTTACAGCGAACCATCCATTTGATAGCCGTCGATTGAATGTTTGGATTGCTTGATCAATGTGGTTTTAAAGATATGCCCCATCCACGATGGAATCCCATAGCGTGGATGGTATGGATAACTCTACATCAGTGGCACGTGTGAGAAGAACGAGTTACCACTTTTTATTTTAAATGGTGCAAAACTAAAACGGGAGTATACTCTTTTTTCCTGGTTTAAAAATTCACCAGTTTCTACGAGATCTTTTTTCTAAACTAAAGAGAGAAAAAATATTAAAAAATGACAGGTTTCAAATGGGAAGGTGGACACGGATTGCGTGGTGACCCCGACCACCACGGACGTCCCAACGTGGCAGGATTGATTGGGCCACGTGCCACGATTCAGGAGGACGCGGATTGCGTACTACCCCCGCCCGTGATGTATCTGTACATCCAAGCCGTCAATCCCTTTTCTCAGATTATTTTAAGGTACGAGAACAAAAATGAAGCAGATCCAACGCTCAAGTGGACCACACCAAATAATAAGCTTAGTTACATTAAAATGAACAAAGCATTAAATGTCAGTTGCAGTAAATGCAAGAGTCAACTATGGTGTGGTCCATTTGACCGTTGGATCTGCTTCATTTTTGTGTTGATGACTTAAAATAATCTAAGAAAAAGGATAGACGGCTTGGATGTACAGATAAATCACGGTGGGCCCGCCCACAGAACTGCCCGTTCGGAGCCAGGGACGGGCGGGGGTAGTACGCAATCCGCGTCCGTTCCAGGATCGGGCCACGGTCCACGGATGCAGATTGGGACGTGGATTGCCTGGATACGTGATCACCGAGGATATCCCTGGTGACCCAGCTCTGTGGGCCATCGTGACGTATGTGTTTCATCCACGACGTCCATCCATTTTGCCGACCAAATCCTAGGTAAATCCAAATCTCAAGTAAACTACCACACAGGAAACAATGTAGATTAAACGCCCAACGTTGAAAATCTTTTCAAAGCCCTTGTAAATTTTGGATCAAGCTGATACTTGTGTTTTCCCTTTATCCAATCTACTGGATGGCAAATAAACATCGCGGGGTGTCATAGGAAAGTTCGACGAAGGTGTTATTAGGATGCCGATTGCATCCTACCCTGAACGGGTTGTTCTATAGGTGGGCCCACTGTGATTTATCTGTTTATCCAAACTGTCCATCCCTTTTCTCATATGATTTTAGGGCATTAACAAAAAGTATGACACAAATCCAATGCTAAGATGAGCCACACCATGTATAACTTTTGCATTTAATGCAACTAACATTTAATGCTTTGTCCATTTAATGCAACCAAACTTATTATTTGGTGCAGCCTACTTTAAGGGTTGGATCTATCTTTTATATATATATATATATATTGAAAAGGTACTATGCGCTTGAGCGTAAAGCGGTAGTCCATGAGGTCGAGGTGGGGTGGGCCCCACCGTGATTCCTTCCGAAGATCCACATCATCCACCAGATGTACCGCTCCAATTGGGACCCATACAGTTGGAAATCGACTGTCCACGGAACTCAGGTGGGCCATACCTTCTGAAAACATAAGTATACACGCAAAAACATGTAAAATCACTTGGTGGGGCCACCTGAGATGTGGATATCACCTGAAAATTAGTCTAAAATTACATCCAAGTAGGATACACATGATGGACGGTGTTGATAATCAAAAAAGTCTCAAAAGGGGGCCACAAGTGGTTTTGAATGTTTGAATGGTGCACGGCCCCTCTCCACTTCTGGACATGGTGTGGCCCATAAAAGTCTCGGATGGACGTGATTTTCAGCCGTATGGGCCCGTCCCAGGATGGTGCATCTGACTGAGGGGATAGATGTTCGAACGGCATCACGGTGGGGCCCACCCCAGCTCGACCTCATGGAGACCGCTTTACGCTCGAGCGCATAGTACCTTATATATATATATATATATATATATATATATATATATATATATATATATATAGGCATGCTCAACTACGCACATGTGCACCTTTGCGCATGTGTCATGGGTGTTGAATCCGAACGGTCCATAAGATGCAGAATCCCATGAAACTTTAGGAGATAAATTTTCACCTTTATCTAAGATTCTGGTGGGCCATAGCAAATAGAAATTCAAATCAAGGGAAAAAACTGTTTGCATTTTTCATGGCCCACCAAAGTTTTGGATCAAAGTAAAAATTCGTACTAGGGAGTTTCATGAAGTTCTGCTTCATGTGGACCGTTCAGAGTTTCGAGACTCATCAGATATGATGAGTTCTCAAGAAAGTTAGTATGTAGTACGTACTAATGGTTCGCAGGTGAGCGTGGGAAAAGGTACTATGCGCTCCAACTCACTATAAGCTCCCATGAGGTCGAGCTGTGTGGGCCCTATCGTGATGCGTGTCGACCATCAATACTGTGCATTTGATGGGTCCCCTTTAAATGATGGGATATCCCAAAATCAGCCGTATACGGAACTCAGGTGGGCCATACTATTTAAAATCATGTGAAGACATGCCAAAAACATATAAAAGCACTTGGTGGGACCCACCTGAGTTTTGAATGCTACTGAAACTTGGTCTGAACCCTCATCCAAGTGGGACACACATAATGGATGGGCTGGATTTGCAAACCACATCTTGGTGGGCCCAAAAAATGATTATGAATGTTTTAATGGTGCACGGCCCCTCTCCACTTCTGTATGTAGTGTGGCCCACACAAGTCACTGATTGACTTGATTTTTGAGACCTAGGCCCACGATGGAATGATGCATCTAACTGATGGGGTAGATGTTCGAAAAGCATCACAGTGGGGCTCACACAGCTCGACCTCATGGGACATTCCCATCAGCTCGAGCGCATAGTACCTTTTCCATATGTGTGTGTGTGTGTGTGTGTGGGGGGGGGGGGGGGGGTTTATGGCCCACCTGAATGATAACTTAATTTTTACAGGGTCCATCATAATGAAACAATGAAATCCATTAGATATCACATAAAAATTAAGCCTCGGTCCCAAAAATCAAGTTCATATATGATTCACGTGAGCCACATAGATGGAAATAGTTTAGAGGATGAACCTTTCCATGTACACTATTTCCAATCATGTGATCCATATGCACTAAGGATGTGAATGAAATTTGAGACTTTGATCTAACATGGGGTGACATACCTGATGGACGGGGTTGATTTTACATTAACTTAATGGACCCACACAAACCCCGGGCCCTTTTCTATGTCAAAATGAAATTAGTCCACCATAAAAGCATTTACTTACATTAATTAAGAGAATTTTCTTTTCATTAAATGCATGGCTAGTTGGACGAAAATACAATGTCCAACTAGTTGTGTATGAGCATTACTCATATATATATATATATAGAGAGAGAGAGGGAGAGAGAGAGAGATGCTCACACACAACTAGTTGGACCGTGAGTTTTAGTCCAACTAGCTGGGCATTTAATAATGTTGAGAGAGAGGGGCGTTTGCTTCACATTTACCTTTTAAGAGGTCTTTTGAAAATGATCTCTGACTTGGGTGGGCCCCACTGTGTTGTTAATGTAAAATCCACCTTAACCATCACATGTGTCACCCCATGTTAGATCTAAAAACAGAAAATCAACTCCATCCTTGATTCAAGTGGACCACACAATTGAAAATAGTGTCAAAACTTTTAAAATAATTCCTTTTATGAGGCACACTTAAATCCAATATGGGCCTGCTTTTTAAGTTCCATGCCTAGGTTTTGATGTGACATTTAATGGTTAGAATGGATTTCACTTACTCATGATCGTAAGTACTGTAGAAATCAAAGGTAGATGTCTCTCCCTCTGCCTTTTCTATTGGTGTGTCCTACCTAAATCAAAAGTCATCCTAATATTTTATCTCTAAATGTAGAATAAGATCACACATCTGATAGTCGTAGTGAATCTAATATACACGTCAAGACATCATGGTGGGCCTAATAAAAATAAGGTTAGACATTCCTCTTCCACGGTTAAGCTTCTTCCAGCTTCCTTATAAGAAAAAAAAGAGCCATCTTAGGAAAAATATCAAGAGTGGATTAAGTGCAGTCCATTGCTTAAGCAGCACAGTTTGTCCCTGACCATGTCACCCATCTTCATGTATGTATTGTATATCCATGTGGTCCATTGGTTTTTTCGGCTCATTTTAGAACATTGATCTAAAAACAAACCAATTATAAATCTTGAGTGGTCCACACCAAATAGAAATAGTGAAAATTGAACTTTTACCATTAAAATTTCCTAGGCCCCACCGTAATTTTTTACTTGCCACCCAACTTATTGATAATATCACAAAGACCTTGATGAAGGAAAATAAAATTAAAAATAAATTTCAGCTTAATCCAAAACTTTTGGCCCACAAAAAGTTTTTAATGGCCAATTACCACTATTTTTGTGGTGTGGTCCACCTGAAATATGTATCTATTTCGTTTTTGGAATCATTTCATATCATTAGCTAAAACTATAGATGTAGAGAATGGATATACAATACCTTTATCAAGGTAGGCCCAGGATGAGGGATGAACAGAACCGCATATGTACAGGCTGCACCCAATGTACTTCCACTTTTTTGGGAACAGACTCCTTTTCTCTCGAGGAATACAAAGAAGTTTAACGGCAGAAGAGAAAGCTTACCTTGATTTTTTATATGGCCCACCTTATCATGTAGGTAAGATCCACTCCGACCATTAGATGTGCAATCTCATTGTAGGTCTAAAGAGAAAATATAAGGTAGATTTGTAATTCAGGTGAGCCACACCAATGGAATATTTGAAGGGGAGACATCCACCTTTGATTTTTACCGGACCCCAATCATGAGCATGTGAAATCAGCTCCAACCATTAGATGCGAAAGTAAAGACTAGGTGCGGGAATTAAAAATCATATCCATAAGTGATTCAAGTGGGCCTCATCAAACAATCATTTTAGAGGGTGAGCTTTTTTAGCATAATGTTTCCAATTGTGTGTTCCATCCCAGCTACCAATGAGGTTTATTTTCAGTTTATAAGTTTAATATGATGTGACACACATGATGGTCGGGGTGAAATTTACATCAACAGCATAGTGGGGCCCACCAAAGTCTGAGATCATTTTCTAAAGACCTCTTAAAAACTAACATGAAGTAAACGCCCCTCTATCTCAACATTAATTAGCATTAAATGCCCAACTAGTTGGATCAAAACTCACGGTCCAACTATTAGTGTATGAGTATTACTCTATATATACCTTAAAATAATATGAGAAAAGAGATGGATGATTCGAATAAAAACGATACATCCCGGTGGGCTCAACCATAGAGCTGCCTGCTCCCGGCTAGAGATGGGCGGGGGTGGGAAGCAATCCGTGTCCGTGTTATTATCTCCATTGATGTGGTGTGGTATATTTAAATTTGATCTATCTTATTTTTTAGTCAATGCCTTTAAATAAAAAGATACATCACAGTGGGCCTGTTTGGAGCATGGGATTAGATGGGTTTAAGTGGGATGAGATTGTCTGTAATCCCATGGCTTGGAGCGAGCCATCCGGCCCGTGTTTGGAAGAGAAGGCCTCTGGAATGCAAACGGATTGGCCACTCACCTTGCCACTACCGATTGGTGCTTCGTGGGCCCCACCATGATGTATGTGTTTCATCCATGCCATCCACCCATTCTTTCAGATCATTTTATGGTATGAGCCCAAAAATGAATTTGATCCAAATCTCAAGTGGACCGCACAGTGTTGATTGAACGCCCACCATTAAAAACTTTTTAGGAGCCACAAAAGTTTTGGATCAATCTTATAACTGTTTTTTTTCCCTTCATCCAAGTCTTTATGACCTAATCAACAGGTTAGATGTCAAATAACCATTACAGTTGGCTTAGGAGATTTTTAATGATGTAATTCAATCACAACTGTTTTCCCATGGTGTGGTCCACCTGAGATTTATATCTACATAAATTATGTGATCAAGCAAAATTATATTTCAAAATGGATGGACGGCATAGATAAAACACCTACATCATAGTGGGCCCCTCATAGCACCAACCACTAGAAATCCAACGCTGGACTGCATAAATCCCTTGCTCCAGTGCATATTCCAAAGAGGGTTTTATAGACCATGCCAATGTGAGTCCAAACACACCTCGCAATGATCCGTGGGATCTTGAAACCTACTTCCACCAAATCCCACATAAACCCATGCCCCAAACGCACCCTACCACCAGCCTGGTGGCTAGTGGTCGGTGCTCTGTGGCCCACCATGATGTATGTGTTTCATCCATTCCGTTCATCCATTTTTACAAATCATTTTAGGGATTGATTCCAAAAATGAGAGGGATATAAATCTCGGGTGGACCACACTAAAGGAAAGCAATAGTGATTGGATATCCATCATTAAAATTCTCATCAGGCCCATTGTACTGTTTTTTGATATCCAATCTGTTGTTTAGGTCATACAAACCCAGGTCGAGTCGCGCGGTGTTTTGGATAACTTCTTCCAGGAGGGTCACGAACTGAGTGGGCTTGCCTCGCTAAGTCCAGACTCTGTGCTGGTCTGACTCCCCTAAACGCACCATGTCAGCTGAATCTACCTGACCGACAACCACACCATGACTCAGCTGAATCTACCTGATCGACAACTGCACCAAACCATTGTGGCTATTGAGTCGACCAAGTGAATCTCGTGATCGAGTCAGGGCAAGTTTGGGAATTGGGGCCGACTCGAGATCTTCTCCATCCATTGGTGGTGTGCAGGAAAATCCACTCCAACTGCGACGTTTCCTTCAAATTCAGCTCGAGTCGGGTTGGTGAGTCAAGTTCAGCCAAGTAAGCAGTCTGAGTTAACTCAACTTTTATTATAAAGAATATAACGCTTTAAGATCTGATGAGGTGTCTCCCCATTGCAGCTTCAATAACTGGCCTTTTGGGTCGGAAGCCACAACCGATTAAGTTAACCAAGTCTGAGTTAAGTCGAAACAAGTGATCTTGATGACGCCGCCAAGTAAGTTGTTCATCGAAACTTCCCTTATAAAATTATGCAATTAAATTGAAAACTTGACTTGGAATTCCCATGGTTAGGATGTTAATTAAAAATGTATTTAAGATGAAGCATGGATGATTTGAATGGAATGTAGGATACGTTGGTTGCCCTTAAACTTCATACATTAGGTGCATTCGACTCAGGAGGATTCAACTCGTGAGGAGATGATTTTTCCCTCTGAGCTTTCCACCTTCATGTTGGATTAAGTGATAGTTAAAACATGAATTTCTTCTTGATAATTGATTAATTTTGAATCATATGTTAGTTTTTATTTTGTGCCTGCTTGCGCTCCTTTAATCATATGTTAAACCTTGTTTAATGCAAGCACTCTCATGTTGCGCATGAACACCTAATCTAGTATGATTTACATGGGGAGGAATTCTCACATGCTTTGGGACGCATGAGTTTGAATATCAAAGGATTAAAGAATATGGAATTTGGGGTTCTCCCTTATTATAACGCGGCAATTGGAACACAATCTTGAAACTCAGGGGTTATTTATGGAGTTTAATTTATCATCTAATTGGTATGAATTTCAACTCATGCATGGAAGATTGATTAGAATGCAAACTTGAGTGTTGTGGATACCCGCCTATACTACGTATAGTAGTACCTTAAACTAGTGGCCTCGGTCATTGAAAATGGTTTGAATGACATTTTATGCCAACATGGATTGTGGGATGAATCTCGTTTGCATCCTTGAATGGACTTCCTTATGTGAATGACATGTGGATTGAAATCCTAGTTGTGTCCCTAATGGAAATCGCAAAGGAAGTATAATGGGGATTTATCTTGTCATCACTGACTCAAAGGGTCAATAGTTGAAATGGTTAACATATTTGATTGTATGTAAATTGGACTAATGAAGGTTGAACTAATCATGTATTCATAGCATTTAGCATATCGAGTGGCTAATATGAATGTTGTGATAGCATGTACTTTCCTTAAGGTAATTTTGCTGGTTTCTATACCACTATCGATCGGCCAACTAGGTGTGAGCTAGTCATTATGAGCCCGCACTTGTCATACTTTCGGTGGTGACTAGCCATTCGATATTGCATGCATGCATTGCCCCACTCATGGGTTTTGCTTAAGCTAGCTAGATGTGCATTCCTAGGCTAATGTGCATACGTATATATTCACACATCTTTTTAAAAGATTGCATTATGTAGTACTTTGTACATAATGAGAAGTTAATTTTTCATTAGCTTCGTAGTACTGAGTCCCCTGCTGGGTGGACTTGTAATTTCTAAGCGGTTTATACAAACTACATTACTTGATGTTATTTCATGGATAGTTTCCTCTTCTGCATCTGTGATGCCCACTGGTATGAATCTCCTGTGTGTTATATTTTTCCAAGATAATACTCTGGTTTTGTGCTAAAGTCATATACTTGAGTTACAAAAACTGGGGTGTTACATGGGTTTAGGGCTTACTGCAATATAGAGATCACCGACAGAGGGAGTGAGCTGAGAGAGAGAACCCCTAGAGTGAGCACACTGAAAAATGCATTCAAGGACAAATACTGCCGAATTTTTCTGTAGTTTTTTTTTTTTCATGTAATGATGATTGGAAGCAATGTAAAGAGAAACACTTACCCTACAAAATTCAGGCCCTATGCCTAAATCTTGGCATGTCATCTAATAGTTGGAATGCATTTCATATAATAATTACAGTAGGCCATATAAAATCCAAGGGGAACATCTCTTTCAACCGTTTCCTTTCATGAGGCACACATGAATCACATGATAGCTTGATTTTTCGGCTTAAGGAGCCTGGATTTTGGTTTTCTGTGAGATGCAGGACCTTATTATTATTATTTTTAAATAAGCCAGGCTTAATGCGTGCGGTGTTTGTGAAATCTACTCTATTTATTAGATGTGTAACCCATCGTCGAGCTCGCACCAAAAAAACAATAGAGTTGACAGGGCAGACTACACCAAGAAAAAGTTGGAAGAGAGACGTCACCTATGATTTTTAAGTGTCCCACGGTGATGATTATTTGAAATCCACTCCTCTCATTAGATGATGCACCAAAATTTAGACATTGGGCCCAAAAAATTCAGGCTTATACCGTATTCGGATGGTACACAACACGAGAAATAATTTGGATGGTGAGGATTGTCCGTACATTTTGGAAACCGTGTGGTCTACCTGAATTAGGGATGTGTCTGATATTTTGGCACTGGCCGAAAAATGGGGTACGCACTTAATCATCCGGGTGGATTTCACATAAACATTACAGCAGTGGGACCCACTCAACACCCTCGTTACTCTCCAGCAGATTTCGTGATGTGCCGCACAGTACCGATCTGATGGTGTTGGAGGCATCAAGTTCTGTAGGCCCCATCATGATGTATGTATCGTATCCAAACCGTTTATCCACTTCGTGAGATCATTTTACGCCATAATCTAAAAAATAAACAAATCCAAATCTCATGTGGACCACACCACGGAAAGTACTGGACACAATGATTCTGACCGTTGAATCCTTCCTAAGGCCCACCATGATGTTAATTTGCCATCCAACCCGTTCATAAGGTCACACAGACCTGGATGAAGGTAAAAAACAAATATCAGATTGATCCAAAACTTCTGGACCCCAAAGAAGTTTTCAATCTAAACCAGTGTTTACCAAAATTGCAATCCAGGTGCAAAAGACGGGCGTAGCCCTTTCTCTTCTCTTCCCGCCATTTCTTGCTCTTCACCGCAGCTGGAGCCCTCCCTCCCTCCCTCTCTCTCCATAGTTCATAGGAAAGAAAGGAAAGATGCTGTGGGTGGACAAGTATCGACCAAAAACCCTAGACAAGATCAGCATCGTCCACGAAGACATTGCCAAAAACCTCAAGAAACTTGTATATTTTCTTTCTTCATCTTCATCTTTCGGTTTTTGTTCCTCTTACATCGTTACATCTCTTCTCATTCTAGGATTTTTTTTCCCTCTTTATTATGGAATAAAATTAGGTGTCGGAGCAGGACTGTCCTCATCTCCTCTTCTATGGGCCACCTGGCTCCGGCAAGAAAACCCTAATCATGGCACTCATCAAGCAGATGTTCGGGCCCGGTGCTGAAAAGGTTTGATTTTCCGCTATCTTTTATTATTATTTTTTTAATTTGGGGGTTTTGTTGGAGCGTGAGGGTTTTTGGATTTTGTCAATCTCTTTCCTTTAGTGATTGATCAGTTTTCCGTTGTTTGCAGGTGAAGATTGAGAACAAGATATGGAAAGTTGAGGTAATTTCGTCCTGGATTTTCACATTTTCGCTATTTTCCTTGTTTGGTCTGGATAATTGTGTTATGGTTTCTCTCCAGCTTTGGAAGCTTGTTGATTGGAAGGTTTTTAGTGTTTGTGAATGCCTCTGTGGTGGTGGGTGGGTTGGATCGATTTGTAAGATTTCAGGAATTTAGGTCATCATCATCTTCTTCATTTAAGCCTCATCTCAACTAATTGGGGTCGGCGACATGAATCCTTTTCCACCATTCCACTCTATCAAGGGTCATAACTTCAGTTAGACCATAGGTCATCAAGTCTTTTTCTTGCTACCTCCACACATGTCCTTTTGGGCCATCCCCCTGTCCTTTTAGAGCCTCTTTTAGAGCCTTCAACCTGTTCCAACTCACTCCTAACCGGCATAGGTCTTGGTCTCTGTTGCACATGACCAAACCATATAAGTCTACATTCCCTCATCTTATTACCTATTCGTGTTACTCCTAAATTGTCTTGTATGCATTCATTTCTAATTGTATCCTTCCTTGTCTTGCCACTCATCCATGTCAACATCCTGATTCAGCTACACTTGTCCTATGAACATGTTGTTCCTTAACTGCCCACCATTCTGTCCCATAAAGAATGGCTAGTCTTATGGCCATCCTATAAAATCTCCCTTTCAGTTTGAGTGGTACCACCCATAAGTGATTCACTGTTCAAGTTTTTTGTGGGAGCTTGGTTTAAATAGTTGCTAACTTGCCATTTCCTGGAAGGGTTTCAATTATCACCACAAGGTCTTGTGAATGGCTCTCTATGCAGGCTGGAACTAGAACGATTGATTTGGAATTGACCACATTGTCAAGCACACACCATGTAGAACTGAATCCCAGTGATGCGGGCTTCCAAGATCGCTATATCGTTCAGGAGATTATCAAAGAGATGGCAAAAAACAGACCGATCGACACAAAAGGGAAAAAGGGGTTTAAAGGTACTTCTGCAAATTAAAATAGAGAAAATAATTCTCTGCCCAATGGTTACATAGATTGCCTTGCCTTTTCTGTAGCTGATGGGATTGGAATTGTCATGGTTCACTTCCTGTTGGTCAGTTTGTCCTGTTGCTAGCTATTGTGAGTGGTAGTTAATTTCTCTTCTTATATATGTTTTTAAATGACATTTTAACAATATTATGAGGACATGTATATGGGCATGCCTGATTATTCTGGACATGTTTCTTCTGATACACATTGGGGTTCGAAGGATAACAAAATGGAAAAGAAAAAAAAAAGAACTTGCTGCATCTGAAGAATAAGACACTGTCAAACTGCCTTTCCTTTTGCGAGTGGCCAAATTAAGAATCACTGTAAATATGGGGACAGACTTTTAATTGGTCCACTGAGAAGTGATCATTTTGTAAATCTGTTTATTTCTTCTGTAATCATCTATCAACAAATATAGGTTTTTCTGGTGCATGCTTGAATCCATATTGTCAGCTATGATGTGAGAATTTGGCTTCGTTTATTTTTATTGAATGACTGTCTAATGGCTGTTCTGAGTGCCCCTTTTTTGTAATTATCTGTATCTCAACTTTTCATGTGCTTTGATAAGGAATGTTGAAATATGCTTTCCTGTGACAGTGCCAGAACTGTTTACGAGTTTACATATATCTGATAGATATGTGTATGTGTGGCAGTATTGGTGCTTAATGAAGTTGACAAGCTCTCAAGAGAAGCTCAGCATTCTCTCCGAAGGACAATGGAAAAATACAGTGCATCTTGTCGGTTAATTTTGTGCTGCAACAGCTCCTCAAAAGTAACTGAAGCAGTCCGATCTCGTTGTTTGAACGTGCGAGTTAATGCTCCAACAGAAGAACAGGTTGATGTGAAATTCATTGTCTAACTCTCTGAGATCGTATTCTTGCATTTCTGGTCGGTTGTCATGGAGCAGGTTGTAACACTTAAGAATGAACCTACAATCCCCAAAGCAGATATCATTTTTTGAGTTACATGTCATTGTTTGTATAGTTAGGATGAAGGGGGTATTAATTGTTTTTATTTGTTGTCTTACATTCCCATCATATTCAGGACTGTTTTTTCTCACTCCAAATCTGGCATTTCCTGATTCTCCATTTATTTTTTCAAGGGCCAATAGTCTTGGCAAATGATTCCATCTCATTCTTGTCAATGGCAATCTTCAAGAGTTAATGAAATCACAACAGCAGGGATCTTTATCTCATGAATGTTTCACATCCATGATCCAACAATTGTAGCATGCTAAGATGATTTTTTTTTTTTTTTTTGAGTTCTTCTCGTTGATTTATGTTTAATGTCTAAATAAAAGCTTTAATTGGTAAGGCTTTTTGAAACACCCTAAGCCTCATTATAGTAGAAACAGATTAGATGCGTGGGCTCTTCTTGAGGTAGTGACAATTCTCTATAAGAGAATTTAATTTTTTTTGTTAACCAATAACAAAAGAATCATTCTCAGTGAGCTTTTCTGGCATTTCATGCTAGTGATCTCAACTGTTTGCAAATTTCCTATGCTAGATAATGCATAATAGTTGGGATAAATCAAAGGGTTAGTTGTGAAATAGTAACCATCTGATCATCCACTCATTGAAACCACCGAAAAATGGAAAAATAGAGAGAGAGAGAGAGAGAGAGAGAGAGAGAGAGAGAGAGAGAGAGAGAGAGAGAGAGAGAGAGAGAGAGAGATTTTTCGCTTAAGCCCTAATGTTTCCCTCAGACTGCGACTCATTACACGATGCATGTGATATTCTCGAAGTTTTCCATGATATTTCGTATGCCTTAGGGTGCAATTCATGGTGAGATATTACCCATACATAAAACACTGCATACCTTGCCAGATGAATACTAATGTAGTACTTCATGCCAGGTTATTGGAGTACTAGAGTTAATTGGGAAGAAGGAAGGGCTACAACTTCCAGCTACTTTGGCAGCTCGTATAGCAGCTCAATCGAACCGAAGTCTAAGAAGGGCAATATTATCTTTGGAGACTTGTCGGGTGCAGCAGTTAAGTTTTGTGGCAAATAGCTGGCGAATGTTTCATAAAATTCTTCTTGTGTTTTCAAGGGCACGGGGAGTAAATTGATTTAAGAACCTGCAGTTTCTTGATGTCAGTTTTATTTTTTTGCTTTGCTTTAGGTATCCTTTCACCAATAATCAAGCTGTTCCACCCATGGATTGGGAGCAATATGTTTCTGAGATAGCATCTGATATCGTGCAGGAGCAGAGCCCTAAAAGGTTTGACATTTACATTTTATGCTATCGGTGAATTTATTTTTGAAGGATAAAATTAACATCTCCAACCGCCACGCCAAATGCCACTGGCTATCTATCTGTGAACTTCATTACATGATGAATGACCCTGCTCTTGCACAAAAGTGGGTGAGCGGTCTCCTGTCTGTTCTACTTTGATGACCAGGCTAGGACAGACTGCAGCCCATCAGTTGACAACTCTACATCCAAGACTGATAGCAGTTGTTTTCAACTTCTTCAAATCTGATTTCATCTTCTTTTCCTCCTATGTTTCTAAACCATAGTTCTAAAACTCACTGACTTGACTTGAAACTTGGTCGTGTCAACTTGACTCAGTGAGATTTTGAGCTGAGTCACTGGGAAACTCGGTACTGGGCCTGACTCAGCTTGGACTCAACAAGACTCGTTGAGTTGACTTGATGGCTCAGTCAACTTAACATGACTTGGCATGACTCAAACTGAGACACTCACCTTATGAGTGAGTGATTTTATTAAAAAGAATTGAGTAGGGGATGAGATTTGAATCCTTAATGTCAACCAAGGGAGGAACGATATTAACCGGTGAGGTATTTACAATGTTTGTTGTTTTGTGTCACGTTCTGTATTACTTAAGTAGATCAAACTATTTTAAATATCTATTAACCATCCTAGTATTTTCACTTTATAATAATGAATTATTGAGTCAAGTTGGGTCGGGTTTTTGAACTATTTTCTGAACATTGGTTGGTCTAATCTTGTCTTATATGTCATGCTTGGTGTTTCTAATTGATTAAGATTGGCTGTTGTTCCTTTTTTAGTGGTTTATGATTGATCATTAACCTCACAATGTATAATTGTATATCATTTGAATAACAAAAGATTGACATGAAAATCCTGTTCTCAATCTCATTGAGAGTCCAAAAGTATTGCTGAGTTGTCGTTGCTCTTTGGAGAGACAGTGTGGACTATAAGAGGACTAGTATGACTCCTTAAATCTTCTTGGCTTGGAAGTCCTGTTCCATTGTGTGCTTATGGATTAGAGCACAAATTGATGTTAGGGCAAGTGGGAGATTGTTAGAGTTGTGCCCTGAAAAACCAATGTGAGCCCTAATCCACTGGCCATGTGGATGTGATAGGGACGATCTTAGTTGTAGATCATGATGACCGAGTGTCCTTGGTGGAGAAATGATATGCCTTAGTTAATATGTGGTGTCACCTTAAACATATCTAGGTACGGGTCAAGTGAGGAGTGACTCCTCTACATGTCCTTGGGAACTCGAGATCAAGGTATTCCAAAACAGTTACATAATGGCCGTGATGGAAATAGTTTCGGCTGTTACACGTTATGGGGTGTAGCAGCCCGTTCCAAAAAAAAAAAAAAAAAAAAGAACAGAAAAAAAAAGAAGGGGATTGTAACGGCCGTGATGGGCCCGAAATGGTCTGTAGCAGACTAGTGTAACAGCCCTGGACCATTCTGCACATAAAAAAAGGGGTTCTTCAAGAGAATAAAAACATGGAAAACAGTGTTCTTCTTTCTTGCAACGTCTCTCTCTCTCTCTCTCTCCCTCTCTCTCTCTCTCTCAAAAATCCTCTCCAACACCCTAGATCTTGAAACGATACCCCTCCCCCTCGTTTTCTTCTCATTTTTTCTTCTTTGCAACCTCTCTCTCTCTCTCTCTCTCTCTCTCTCTCTCTCTCTCTCTCTCTCTTTTCAAAAATCCTCTCCAACACCCTAGATCTTGAAACGATACCCCCTCCCCATCGTTTTTAAAATGTGGGACTCAGATCATTTTCTTCTTTGCAGCGTCTCTCTCTCTCTCTCTCTCTCTCTCTCTCTCTCTCCGTCTTTTAAAAAAGTGGTTTCATGTCAGCCAGTCTTATAAACTCATTCATATGATACTCCGGTTGCGCATTATGTCTGATATACTTGCATGCTTCAAAAATTATACATGTGGCATACATTAAATCAAACCAAACCGTTTAAAATGTGGGACCTGTGTCAAATCAGATATTTTAATGATCGTAACTGTTGATTTGCAGACACTTGTTTGTTGAAATATGACTGCTGGACATTTTTTTATTTGTCACTGTTCAGTAAATGTCCACCGGTTTGATAGTCAGAAGATGAAATAAGCATAATTTAGGCCACATTGTGTTAGTGGGATGAGTGCCATAGATTGCATAATTTTTGGACTGATTTGGGGGCATTTAACTAGCCCCCAAATTGGTGACACTATTCATTCAAATTTACTATCAAATTTGTCTTAAAATTTCTTTGTGGAGATGATGTTAAATGCTTAGGGATAAACATTAGTAGGATGGATGTCATAGATTGCTCGAATATGAGGCCAATTTAGAGGCATTCTAACGGTCCCCCAAATCAGTGACACTATACATCCGAATTTAATTTCAATTTTTATTTATTTTTGGATGAAATTATATCAAATGCTTAAGGATATGCATTAGTGAGATAATTGCTATAGATTGCATGAATTTTGGGCCGATTTTGGGGCATTCCAGTGGTCCCTTAAATCAATGAGATTATTCATCCAAATTTAATTTAATTTAATTTTATATAATTACTTGGGGCAAATGATGTCAAATACTTAGGGATATGCATTAGTGGGATGCGTCCATAGGTTGCCAAAATTTTGGGCTGAGTTGGGACGTTAGAGTGGTCCCTTAAATTGGAGATGCTATTTTTTCAAATTTAATTTCAAATTTTTTTTCTTAAAATTACTTGAGGGAATGATGTCAAATGCTTAGAGATATGCATTTGTGAGATGAGTATCATAGAATGGATTGTCTAAGCTTGTCAGGTTCATAAGATCATTAAATAGGCCAAGAAAACATTCTCTCCAAAGAGTGGACCGTTATGCTATCGTAAACATACTTTAAAAAAAGGATATTTTTCCCTTCCCTCACACAAGAGTGTGAGTGTACCATGGACAAAGGATCATGTTGGACCTTTGGACACTTTCGTTGGTAGAGAGTCCAAGTCACTAGACTAGGGGCTCATTAGCTTGGCTATGATCAAACTTAATGTTGCATAAATTGATGATTAATATTTACACCCGAGGACGTGTAAGGGTCACAATCCTGATTAGATGGCTTTGGCTCTCTTTACAAGGTTTCTGTGTGGCCATTAAAAGTGGGTGTAGCCGGGTACATGCATTAAGTTTGTTGATTCTTGCATGGGCTAATAAGGAATTCACCGAGTTTGCCTTGGGACATGTTTATGTCTGGATCTACTAGATTAGAGACTCAAAGTGTTTTTACATTTGAGTCCAACACTTAAAAAGGTTTTAATGGATTTTCGAAGGTTTTCAATCATTGAAGTTTTGTTTTAACCATTAAGATTGTTGCGATTTGACCTAGGCTTAATTTGATCTAATTGGATTTTGAAAAACCCTTAAATTTCTGCTGCTTTCTAGCTAAAATCCAACACCAACTATCCGATCAATGGATGAGCAATGGGTGGTCTAAAGTTGTCATACCAGCAAAGATCTGACCATCGATCTGGTCCATCTATCATGTAGGCCCGGGCCTACACTCAATTGTCAATAACTCTCAAGAACCACTTCAACTAGGTGATGCTAACCATTTGATCAATGGCCAAGAAAATGGATTGTCTGGATTGATTACACCTTTGATTGACCATAAATCTCAATAATCACTTTGATTGGACGATTCTAACCATTTGATCAAAGGCCAAGGACATAGATGGTCAGATTGATTATACAAAAAATTGTCTATTTGTTGATCTTGACCGTTTATCATGTCTCCACCTTTTATTGAGTATAAATTTGAATTTCACTTTGATCAAGTGATTCTGACCATCCAATCAATGGCTAGGAAAATGGATGGTCCAAATTTATTAAAGTAAAAATGGTATGGTAATTGATATGAACCATCTGTCATGTGCACGATGCATTTGATTGACCACAATCTCAAGAACTGCTTTGATAAGGTGGTCAAACCATTTTCTTGGTGATTATGAAAATGGACGATCAAGATTTGATTATGCTAGAAAAGATCTATCATGATCAAAGCTGTCTGTCACATAGGGCCTGCCCTGACTAAGCATAGCTCTCAAGAGTCACTGTGATTGGGTGATTCTAACCATCAATCAATATTTAGGAAAATGGATGGTCTAAATTAAGAGTGTTGAAAAAGGTTTGATTGTTGATCCGGATAGTGTTTCATGTAGGAACTACCTTTAATATTACTATAACTCTTAGGAATCACTTTGATCACGTGATTCTTAGCATCCGATCATTGGGTAGGAAAATGGATGGCCTAGAATGGTTGTAGTGGAAAGGTCTTTCCATTCATCTGAACCGTCAATCATGTAAACCCCTCTTTGAATAATAATAACTCTCAAGAAACACTTTGATTGGGTGAGATTATAACCATTAGATCAATGACTCAGAAAATTGACGGTTGAGATTGATCACACAAAATAGTTGTAATCATTTGCCTTTATGATCTATCATGTAATTCCCATCTTTGATTGACCATAACTCTTAAGAATCACAGTAGTCACTAAAATGGATGGTCCCATATTAATTTAATACAAGAAAAAGGTACAATTATAGATCTTGACTGTTTATCATGCATACAGCACCATTGATTACCATGCTTCTCAACAATCACTTTGATTAGACAAGCCAAACCATTCATTCAATAGCTAAGAAAATGGCTGGTTCACATTGAGGTAGCTTTTGGGCCATTTATCAAATGAGCCCATGTTTGATTTCCTATGCCCTAAGGTAGCATTTGTGCCTTCCATTGCATGGACCCTATGTTTGGTTGCCTACACCTCAAAAAGAGGATCCTAGATAGTCAACCACATGAGCATCTCACCCACTTCTCAAATTGCAAATTCGATTGTCTGCTTGGAATAGAAACTGAAAACGGCATTTTGTGGGCCTTAAATGGTATTTCAAGAACAATGTAACTTTTCATATACCATTTTAGGCTAATACTATTTAGCTAAATTGCATCTAAGTTGCAATTCAGGGACTGTCCAAACACACCCTAAGTTTCAAGACGTCATTGTCACGGAGGTGGTAAAAATACGCCTAGAGATTATGAGGATTTCTTTTAGTTTATGAGGTTAATCTTTGCTTATAATCATGCACATTCATCTGGAGCTCTCAAAGAGCCAGGCCTACTTGGCCAATCTAATAAAAAAATTGATATTGCTCTAGCCCAGCCCCAGCCCCAGCCACAGTAGGTTCACAGACTATTTTCATTTATTATATTTGTACCTTCTTTATTGCTGAAGTTCATGTTCTTCATATATTCATGCATGTTTATTTCATATAAAGTATATGTTTGTAGATGGTGGCTGGAGATTCTATCATGAATTAAGCTCTAGGTGTGGGCCATTGTTAGCTACAAGGCCTGCATCTGATTATCTAATGATGATTTTCATATGCTTCCAGGCTATTTTTAGTCCGTGGGAAGTTATATGAGCTACTTGTCAATTGCATTCCTCCTGAAATCATTTTGAAGGTAGAATACTGCCAATTTTGAACTCTGGTTAAGTTTATAGTATCTACTCATAATGTTCCTGTAATGTGCCCATCTTAATCCCATTCTGCAGAGGCTGTTGTCTGAATTATTGAAGAAGTTAGATTCTGAATTGAAACATGATGTTTGCCATTGGGCTGCTTATTATGTAAGTGTCATATTTCTTTTCTTAACATTTCATTTCCACCATTTTCCATTGGTGGCTTCCTATAGTTTCAGAAAATTTATTAAGCTACTCTATGATAATCAAATGTGTGCAGGCATGGTGTTTTTTTTCTTCCAATTAATTTATCATTATTATTATCTTTTGGCTTTTAATCAAGTCTAGTTGCTTGCACAGGAAATGTAAATGTGAAGTATTAGAATCACATGCATCAATACCAGTCTTACCTGGACACTTCTACAGTCTGGGTTTTTGGATGTGCCAACACATGGGAACACATGAAAACTCTTGGATGAGACAAGATGTTTCAAGTTTGTACAGATGAAGTGTGCTAGTGATGTCAATGAAAGTGCCACGTGATGGACACTCTTAAATGAGGTGTCCAAACATATTCTTCACAAAGATTTCTTTTCATTTTTTCTTTTTCTTTTGTTAAGCCAAATAGCTCTCACTCTTAGCCCTCAAACTTGCTTCCGATCTCTTGTTGTTGAAGAAACTACTCATAAGGACTTCTTCTCACCCTCTAGATTTTAATTCATTTTTCATTATGGGTACATAACAAAAAGGCATGATCTTTGTTCTTCTTTTTTACTTTTTTATTCTTTCTTTGGGGTTCTCTAAACTTTTATGAGAGCAATTGATGTTCATTACCTTTCAAAAAGGAAAAAAAAAATGTTCACACAAAACTGCTATTACTCGAGATGATTATGCGTGATTTTGATATTTTGTTAATTATTTGCTAATTTAGATTGCCTGTAATTGGTTTTTATTGGATCTTTATGAATTTCATTTGTTTTTTTATTATAATGTTTTCATCATTTTATATATTTTTCGATTTTTTTTAAAAAAATTTGTTTATTAAAAAAGATAATTTATTTGTGATCCTTCAAAAAAAAAGAAGATAATTTATTTGTGTATGAAGTGTCCCCGTGCCTAGATTTTTTAACCTTGTCATGCCAGGGACTTGAACCTTGGCACCCGTACCTTGTGTCCAGGTAAACCCTAGTCAATACAAAGTCCAAGTATATTTTTAGGGTGTGTTTGGGTGCTCATCAAGAGTAGGTCTTTCTACAGTTTGACATATAGATTTGACAAATCTGGTTTTCACTTTTCTCAAATTTGAATGGCCGAAATCATCTGATATTCAGAAACCAATCTTTTAGTCTCAAAACCAGAGTTCATGAAACTTCCCCTTGGAATTTTCAAGACCAGTTTGTAGTAGTTAAAAAGAAGAAGAAAAGATATGTGAGATGGCTACTCGTGAGAATAGTAATCTCAATCCTGCTCTTACCAATGTGCCAGTCTTGTCACTATATGAGATTGTTCATCTAGTGTGTCCCAGTGTTGTGTTGCAGTCCAAAATTTTTGCTACTACTGTCAACAGGTGCAACATGTGTATATGAACAAAATGGACAGCTACAGAAAAAAAAGACCACTGGTAAATATATAACATACACATGTGAACTAGTCATGCTTACATAGAGGGGTCCACCTGATGAAGGGAGCAGCCCAAAATTTCAGGCTGCTGCCTGAAAGCAGGTTGCAACTTGCAACAAAACCAATGGAGAGTGGCTGTTGGGTCCACCACAACTGGAATTTTTTGGAGGTTTCGTGGGCTTAGGTGGCTTTTGCAGTTACATCTTGGGCCCACATGATCATATGTGCTGCTTTGTTTGGGTTTTTAGAATAATGTGGATTTGATTTGGGATATCCAAAGAGTCCTAAACTGGATTTTGAGATATCAGGACTATTAAATACGAGATTCCAAGGAATCTCTCTTTTCTTTTTCTCAGTCCAGTTTTTCAAAAAGTTATGCATTGAACCGAGCCTTAATTATATATATATATATATATATATATATATATATATATATATATATATATATATATAGATTGTGCCATAAGCATTATGAATTTCTTCAATATAGTATTCTTGATGTGGCCTGTGAATTATTCTTATAATGTGATTTTTTGTGTCATTAGTTTTAGTAGCACAGAAAGGTTCTAGGTTCAAGATGTTCTTGTAATGTTGGTTTTGCATGGATCCTTCCACATTCTTATACTGATCATTGGATGGTTGGCTTAATTAGACCCTCCCGCATGGGAAATGACCACAAAATTTCATGCAGCTTATTGTATTGATTTGAACAGTTTTCGCTGTACTTCTCTTGCAGCATTTATCTAATGTAAAATACTTGTTTTTGTTGTGTTGGATCCACCTTATTCTGAATGTTGTCTCAGATGTGTTTAAATCTTTGTAATCATGTAAGCATTTGGTTCTCTCAGGAACACAGGATGCGACTCGGGCAGAAAGCTATATTTCATATTGAAGGTACTTCGATGAGACCTGTTATGAAATTGTTAATTGTCAAAATGTAAAGGAAATAAGGAAAGTGGTTATACATTTTGTATGTGCCACCCGTATTGCCGTTTTGACTTCAAATTCTTTCATGAAGTATTTGGATAATGTTTCATTTATTTATATAACTCTATTTGATAATGTTTCATTTATTGATATAATTCTAATATAATCTATTTTAAAGCTTTGGACCTTCTCTTATTTTTATGTTCATGAATGCTGATGTAGGACGACCTAATCCAACCTTAAATGAGCATGGTATATGAAAGGGGCAGATTTATGCAATCTTAAAAAAAAAAAACAAATAAAATATCAGCCTTATACATCATAAGACGAGAAAGAAATAATGTTAATATAGTATTGATTGTGGCCATCCATCACAAACATGAAGTATTGAATCTTAAAATCTGAGTTTAGTTGGATCCGGCGAAAGATAGAACTTTCGTCTTGCAATAGGTCCATCTAACGATCCAAGTGGATTTTCTAATATATATAAAAAAAGGAAATTCTTGGATTGGGAAATCTGGAAAATTCAGAAAAGAAACGGTGGTTCTTTAAATTTAGATCTGGGTGATGGATTTTATGTGGGGATGAAAATCTTTTGAGATATAATGATTTAGATAAAAAGAAACAAGATTTGGCTTCTAGATCTAAATATTCTAGGAGAAAAGGAAGAGAATGAGGTTAAAGAAAAGAGTACCTTGAGAAAAGAGAGAAGGAAAAAGAAGTGGAGGATGAGAAGTCGTTTACCTGGGTCTCACGCCCTCTTCCGATCACTAGAAGTCGAAGACGAAATTGTCAGAAGCAAAAAAAACTCACTTTTTTCTTTTTCATAAACATAACATAACATGCAATAGATTTAGGGCAACCCTTATAAATTCGTAATTACATGAAATTACCAAAATACCCCTACTAAAAAAAGTTTTAAAAAAAGAAATTCACACAAAATTGTGCGCAAACTGTCTCAAAACTTAAATAAATCAAATGTTCATAGACTAAATGCAAATTTAAGATGCCCGATGGGCCCCGATGACAGTGCCGTGAAGGTGGCATAATGAAGGTGTGCCGTGACGATCCAATGGTCCGATCACACCATCCTCACAATCTAACGGTCTAAATGTCTCCTCTAAGCAACTTACACATGTCACGAACACATGTGTAAGGTCTTCAACCTCTAGAGACCCGACTCGTATCCGTCATCTAACCACATTGACACGGGTAACGTACGCCTCCTGCGTTGATATACTTTGAATGGCCTAATGTCCGCATCAAATGCCTATGAAACAAGGGCACTCTATTATGAAAGGATACCTTAATTTATCTTCCATTGTTGTATTTTAGCAGTTTTTATGTACTATTTTAAAGATTTTGATAGGTTATTGAGACATCAATGTTGAAATGCAGGCTGTCTACCACTGGCTACAGGCTCGAACCTGTACTATTTAATATAGTGCTAATGTAGTTATAGCATTCTAGATACATTTTTTCTGTATCCTGTGCATTTGGAACTAAAACTTTAATAGTAAAATGTCATTTTACTTTGTACATGCATGCTAGTTTGTGGGTTTGTCAGGGTCTTCCGTGCCTGTAGGAGTATCCTTGTTTGACACCGACAGTCATTCATGTCCATGATAAAAAGGTGACACAGTATATAGGAAATATAATTAGTTAAGGATGTGTTCGGTTATGAAACTCATGATTAATCAGTCTAATTTACTGCAAAATATCATGATATTTGTTGGAACCAAACACCCTAAAATAGAAGCAACACTAGAACTGTAAATAATTTTCAAAGAGTAATGATCATGTAAACCTCGATGGGTAGTAATTCAGCATCCACTCATATCCGGCACACATGCCAGCATGTCATGTGTACAACACTCGAGCCATTCAAAAGGTGGGCTCCGCCATGAAGATCACCTTGTACAAAATAGGCTGGTCCAATCATCAGGTAGGCCGCACATGTACATTGAATCTGAACTTTGCCAGGTATAGTCTAAGCAGTACATGTTTTCATGTTCGGCCCACCTGACCTGAGGAGTGGAGCATGCTGATCTCTTACACCAGGTGATCATCACGGGGTGCCCACCTTTTGCACAGCTCAGATGTCATAAAGGTATGATGAGGTGGTGTGTGTGATAGTGGTAAATCAGCCTCCCAGTGTAGTGGTCATTGTTCTTTTATAACTAATAGAAAATAATAGAGGAAAAGAAAAGCTAGGAACCAGGGTACACTCTGTACCTTGTTTCAGTGCAAATTCTGGTGTAGGGCCCTAGTGGGTCAATCTGTGATCATGGTGTGGCCCAATAGAGCGCATTCATCATGGATTGCACTGGAACCATAATCACCCTGATTGGATGATCGCTGCTATTAAAGTAACTCCTGCAGAAAGGACAGTATGGTTGCTTTTATTCTTGCCATCCGTTTTACAGGTTTTCACTTGAATGGTTGTGATAATCCAATTAGAGTAATTTGGGGCGGTGTGAGTAATCCACAATGCACCCCTCCCTTCTAATGACCTTGTGACCATATAGGAGGGTCCCACTATGAATTTACACTATAATAAAGTACCAGTAACTCGTACTGGATCATAGCCCCAAGGAATTGAAGTGCATTGTGGTTTTATCTGAATAACAATATCTGCAGTAATTTGTCCAAATGGTGTGGAAAATCATAAGAAAATACTCTTAGATCACATTACCTCAATACAGTACATCCTACTGCTGTGGAATTTCCAATCATCTCTGCTTACAACCACAAACTTCATGACTTTTCCCCTATTATTGTTTGCAGCATTTGTGGCCAAGTTCATGAGTATCTACAAGGGATTCCTGATCGAAACATTTGGCTGAAGATCTCAAACGGTATATCCTCTTGCAGAACCTTAATATCTCAAGGTACTGGCATCTAATTCCATCTTCGGGTGATTGATCTAAACAGCTGCACATCAATCATGTGTTCTTTTAGATGGTTATTAGGAAGTGAGGATCCAAGCATCTAGATCATCTATGTACATGAGTAAAGAGCCATGATGCTTTATTGTGGCTGGGTTTAATCTTATTTTAAAACAACCATTTGGTTGTTGCAACTTGCTTTTCTCTGGTGAAGATACTTTATTGTGGCTGGGTTTAATCTTATTTTAAAACAACCATTTGGTTGTTGCAACTTGCTTTTCTCTGGTGATGTTAACATTCTCCACCCTAATGAAGAGAGAATGAGTTCGGTGTTATATGTTCTGTATCCCTCTGATGGGTTGAATCCCTTAGGTGGTTTAATTCCCCTTCAATCCGCCCTTGATTCATGAGTGTGATTGTGCCAAATGCATACCAGCAACTCTTGTTGTCAGGTTCACGAGTGCGTAAATCATAGGTCTTTAGCGCTCTCCAATGCTTCGGGTTCAATTTTCCTTCCATGTGCCCCTTGATCATGGCATTTGCATTTCCAAATTTCTGTCATCACCTTGTTTGTGAGAGAAAGGAAGTGTCTGGGGCCCCTGTTTGTTATTCTTTTCCAGCACTGGTCCCTCAGGGAAAGATGGGAATAGAGACTGAATGTGAAAGTCTTGAATGAGTTCCAATGAGGCTTCTGATAAATGAAGGTGGATTAATTACATGACTAAATTTCTCCTGATTTGTAAAACAATGACAAAGTTGCATTGTGGAAGAAGAAAAACCAGTGTTTAGATTGAACCTCGGTTGGACTGAACTAAACCGACTCACATAACTTCAGTCGAACTGAAAACATAAAAAAAAAAAATGGACTGCGATCTGAGATTCCGCCCTTAATCCGGTTGAACCAATAGGTAACTCGGCTCAACCGGGACACAGGCAACTCTGCACCAGATTAAAGGCACTCAGATCAATGGTCTACACACACACACACACACACACACACGTATATGCTAGGGGATGACTCACTTGAGAGAGTCGGAGTCCATGGTTTGATTGCAAACGCAGGACGACCTTGATTTTTTTTTTCGTTTTCTTTATTTATATTTGGAATTGGAAAGAGCCTTTCTTGGCCATCACCTTACACGTGGCAGGTGGGTAGTGGGTCTAGAGTGTCCATAACTCCATCTAGAGAGTTACCTTGTAGATGGCCGACTAATGGATAATCCCGAACGTTGGATTGGAGACTTTTTTTCTTTTTCTTTTTGGATTTGCTTGTTAGTACACCTACTGTCAGTTCACACTTCACTGTTAGCCACCCCCACTAGAATCGATACCAAGACCTCAGTGTTGAAACCAGGTATCTTTCACTCGGTCTACCACTTGAGCTATGGATCAGGGTGTGATTGGCCAGCTTTAAATGGACGGGGTGAACATGAAATTGGGTAGATGGTCAAAATTAGAGGGGTGAAAGCAATGGCCAGGATCATCTTTTTTACGTGGTTTTCAACGCGGGATCATTCATAGGTAGGACCTGCTCAATGGTAAGAATCTGATTGGTGTGCTTGTCGACAACGCAAAATGAAAATGATGAGGCAAAATTCAAAACTGCTAATATCACATCAACCTTGGCTAAGGGCCTGTTTGTTAACGCTGAATTTTTGCACTTAATGTGGAATTGGAAAAATGTTCCGTGTTTAGTGGTGTTTGTTAACGTGTAGTTAATGCAAAAGAAGGAAAGCGCGAAGCGGTTTTTCATTGAATTCTTTCGGCTTAACGGTAAATGCGGATTGCGCTCAGTGAAATTTTCATTAAACAAAAATTTTTGCTTACAAAATTATCCCTTTTCATGTTGCAACGGCAATTTTTTCTCTTTAAATGGTACAAAATCAACTTCAGTGAAATTTTCATTAAACAAAAATTTTTGTTTCTAAAATTATCCCTTTTCACGTTGCAACAACAATTTTTTCTCTTTAAATGGTACAAAATCAACTTCAGTGAAATTTTCATTAAACAAAAATTTTTGCTTCCAAAATTATCCCTTTTCACGTTGCAACGGCAATTTTTTCTTTTTAAATGGTACAAAATCAACTTTTAACCTGTGAAACTTCTTTACACCTCACCATGATGTATGTGTTTCATCTATTCCATTCATCCATTTTAAAGATAATTTTAGGGCTTGATACCAAAAATGAGAGGAATATAAATCTGAGGTAGACCATACCACAGGAAAACAAGAGTGATTGGATATCCACCATTAAAATTCTCCTAAGGCCCAATGCACTGTTTATTTGACATCCAATCTGTTGATTAGGTCATGTAGACCTAGATGAATAGAAAAAACAAAGATCAGCTTGATCCAAAACTTTTATGGCCCCAAAAAAGTTTTTAATGGTCTACGTTCATTCAACACTGTTTTCCTGTGATGTGGTCCATTTGAGATTGGGATATACCTCATTTTTGGTCTCTTACCATAAAATGATCTAGAAACATAGATGGACGGCATGGATGAAACACGATACATCATGGTGGACCCACATGGCACCGACCATCAGCCAATTGGCTGGTGGTAGGGGTGTAGCCAATCTGTTTCCGCGGACGTGCGGATTGGATACTACAAGTTGAGTAGCGAGACTCGCTACTGAAGTTACGTCACCAAGTTGTGTGGGCCCTATCATGATGTATGTTTTATATCCATGCCGTCCATCCATTTGAAAATATAATTTTAAGTAAAGATCTAAAGAATGAATGAAATCCAAAGCTCCAGTGGACCTCACTACAGAAAACAGTGGGGACAATGACGCCCACCATTAAAAACTTAAATAGGCCACAAAAGTTTTTGATCAAGTTGATATGGATTTCAAATAAAAATCATGGTGAGCCTTAGGAAGGTTTCAACAGTAGGCATCAATCTCACCACTGTTTTTCGTGGTGGGGTCAACTACCTATTTGGATTTGCCGCATTCTTTAACTCATGTTCTGAAATTAAATCTCCAAATAGATGGATGGTGTAGATAAAGCACATACATCATAGTGGGCCCACATATATCATAGTGGGCCCATGGAACTTGATGACGTCACTTCAATAGCGAATCTCGCTATTCAACCTATCAGTAGCTAATCCCCGTCCAAGTAAGATGCGGATTGGTTGGTGTATCTCACACCAACTATATAGCTACTATATTGATGTCAGCAAGTTCTGTGGGTCTCATCATAAGGTATGTGTTATATCCAAACCATCCAATCATTTGGTGAGCTCGTATTAAAGCTAGAGATGAAAAATAAGCTACAAAAAGCAGCAAGAGATTGAACGTCTACCATTGAGAAACCCTTTTTTGGGGTCACGGAAGTTTTGAATCAATATTTTTTTTAAAAATTTTTCTTTCCCCTCTTCATATAGGTATTTGTGACCTTATAAATATGTTGGATGGAAAATAAACTTAAATAGGCCACAAAAGTTTTGTATCAAGCTATATTTTATGTATTTTCACTTCATTCAATTGGGAATGATCTTATAAACGATTTGGATAGCATATAAATATAATGTGAGCCTTATTTGAAGGTTTTGTTGCTACTGGTGTTCAATCCTATACAACACATAGTGACAATCTTCCTGCTAAGAGGAATTGAGAGCCTTATGAAGATATTTTAGTTTTTTATTAAGTATTTTAGTTTATTTGAATTAAATATAATAATTTTATTTTCATTTAATAAAAAATAATTTCTTTATAATGTAAAACATTTCTAAACGAGAGATGTAAATGTGTCAAATTAACATATTTAAGACATTCAACATGCAGTTTGTTTCAGATTCAGTTCTTAATTTTTAGACTTCAGCTGCAATTATCAAACAAGTTTTTTTTACTTGTTCTCAGATTCAGGCTTTAGTTTTCAGATTCAGGCTTCAGATTTCAAATTCAGTCTTTAGACTTCAGATTTAACAAACGGGGCCTAAGACTATCTTATCAGTGTTGTATTCACTGAGACCGTGAATTTAACGGTCTGGATTTACATACAAGTATGGGAAGTGGATTGCGTCCTACACCCCCTAAGGGTTTTGTCCATGCCGTCCATCCATATTAAATATATCATTTTAGTGTATAGACAAAAAATTGAGGTAGGTCTACAGCTCAAGTGGATCACATCAAAGGAAGCAGATGTGTAATGACACCCAACGTTGAAACATTTCTATCGCCCGTCGTGAAGTTTTTTTTTTTTTTTTAATACCGTCCAACCTATTCATAAATATCAGACCTGGATGAAGTTAAAACATAAATATCAGATTGAACCGAAACTTCTGCAGCTCCAAAGAAGCTTTTAATGGTGGAAGTTCAATCCCCACTTTGTGTTCCACTTAAGCTTGGTTCTGACTCATTTTTTGGGTTAATACCCTATTTTGATCTGTAAATATGGATGGATGGAGTGGATAAAATACTTACGTCATGGTGGGCTCCACGGACCCCTGCCCGGACGGATTATCGGCTGGGAGGGGTCGGGCGCAATCCCCTTCCGGAATCGGATTGGCTGCACACACCATCGATATAGCTAATGTGGGTACGTGTCGTGCGAAGACGAGCGCTGATGCTCCTTCAGCTTCGAGTTGTACTAGCGGTTAAAAGGAGATCAAAGTTAAAGGGCCCAAAATAATGTATTTATTACATCCACACCGTTCATCCATTTGTCGAGATCATTAGAGCATGAGAAAAAAATGAATCATTTACAAAGCTCAAATGGATCACACCATAAATAACAGCGGCATAATGATTTTCACCATTAAAACATTCGTGGGGCCACCATAACATATATTTTTCATCTACTCTTTTCATAAGGTCAAAAAATACTTGGATGAAGAGGAAAAACAAATATCCTATTGATCCAAAACTTATGTGACACCCAAAAGCGTTTCAATGGTAGACGTCCCAAAAGGGTTTCAATGGTAGACGTTTGGCTCAAGCAATGGACAGTTTAGATATGAGGTATATATAACGCATACCTCATGATGGGACCATAGAACTTGCTGACATCAATACATCACCTAGATAGCTGATGTGTGGTACACCAACCAATCCACTTGCACGCAATGTACTCCAAATTCCCTTTTGGCCTAGTTAGTTAGATTTTTTATTTTTTATATTTATTTATTTTTTATTTTTTTAAAAAGATAGCTTGCCAGTGCACACCCATGTCAGTACACACACTAGGTGTTAGCCACCCCACTAGGGATCGACACCAAGACCTCAAGTGTTGAAAGTAGGTATCTCCACTCGGTCTACCAATTGAGCTAGGTGTTCCCTTTTGCCTTATTGGGCCATGTTTAGGAAAATTGAAGCTATTGGAAATTGGAATGCGTACTGAGTTACTCAGAACGCTCTTGACATACTGAGTAAACTCAGTTGGGCCCACCTTGAATGTATATGGTTTATCCACGCCGTCCATATATTATTCTAGCTCATTTAAGGGGTTGAGACTAAAATTGAAGCAGATCAAGTGGATCATACCACAGGAAACGGTGAGAATAATGATTTTCACCGTTGAAACCTTGCTAGCCCCATAGTGGTGTTTATTTGTCATCCAACCGTTCATAAGTATATAAAGACATGGATTAAGAGAAAAAACAAATATAAACTTGATCCAAAACTTCTGTAGCCCCCAAGAACTTTTCAGTCCATTTTATCTTTGGATATTCTTCATTTTTGGTTCAAGGCCTAAAATTACATGATAAAATGGATGGACGGAGTGGATACAATACATAAATCTTGTGAAACTCACGGAGTATACTCAGTACGCCAAGCGTATGAGTTACTCAGCACGCATTCCGCCTCCAGTACAGGCACTCGGCTTCGGTAGTCACACCCCAAGTGCCGGGGTAAGCAGATTGCGCACAAACTTCTAAGCAACAGCCGAATAACCAAACCCTGTGGGGCCCACATGTGTCTTGTCCATCCGTTTTACCCGCCCATTTAAGACATGAGCCAAAATTGAATTATATCCATAGCTCATTTAAATGGACTCCACACCACGGGAAACAGTGGTAATTGAATATGGAAAACTTCTTGTGGGCCGCAAGAGTTTTTTATCGTGCCAACATTTATGTTTTATATTCATTCAGGCCTGTTTGACCTTATCAATAGGTTAGATGGCAAATAAAAGTAATGCTAGGCATTCAATCACCACTGATTTTAATGGTAGGCATTCAATCACCACTGTTTCCCGTGGTATGGTCCACCTGATATTTGAGCCCACGTCCTAAAATGAGCTGTACAATGGATGGATGGCATGAGCATATAATACATGCATTAAGGTGGGCCCCACGATCAGGTCCCCACCTAATTGAATCCGCTCCCCCAGTGGTACTGTGGGGGCTGGAAAAGCTTTGTGGCCCACCATGATATATGTGTTTTATCCATATAATATTATGTACATAAAATTTGAAGAAGTGAATTTACTATGAACAGATTAAATCTCTCACATCTTTCCACCACTTCATCTTTCATGTACAATGTGTTGGGGATTTTTGGCCTGCGGAATCACCCAGATCTAGATCTAGGATGGTAATCCAATGGCACCAAGCACACAAGAGAACACACAGATTTAACGTGGAACGGGAAAAAACCATGGCACAAAGCGACAGATCACCACTATGAAAGCACCAATTACAAAGAGAAATGACTTACCCGATTCGAACAACCTCGAATCTCACCCTTGCTACACCTTTTAGAAAATCTTAACCCCTTTAAAAGCCTTAAAGATTCATTACCATACCCTAAAAAGCCCTAGAGATACCTATTTATAGTTTAGGAAACTTCCCTTCCGCATCCCGGGCCATGAAAGGACTCAAATCCGCTTTCAGCCAAAATCGCGAACAAACTACGTAACCTACGACTAGTCGTAGCTCTCCTACGACTGGTCGTAGACCACCTATGACTGGTCGTAGCGTCCCCACGACCACTAGCTACAAGAAATGAAATGAAAAACTCTCGCTGGACTTTGAGTCGTACCAGGGCACTTTCTCAACAATCTCCACCAAGTCTTCAATCTTCAACCGTGTAGCTCCTTCACCTCTTCTCTTATTTCTGCTTCACATCATAGCTCAAGATCACACTCCGTCCTTCTTTTCCGCCATCACCGAGCCCAGAGAAGTTTCACAGAACTTGAACTTCTCTACAGGAATTTCTTATTGATCATGTCTGCGGATCTAAATCCACATGCCCAACCACCTTTGCTTCTGTTTTCACAAAAGAATGACGTAGTCTTCTTACCATCTCACCGCTACCTTGCCGGGGTACTTGCTCACAACACTGACAGCTTGTGAAATAACCGGTCTAAACCAGACCATGGCATACACTGCCCACCGCATTCGAATAAGGCTCATGAGATATCCTACTTTTCCTCATCTGTTTTGGGACATGTCCTGAGGAAAACTTGAGGAGATATGCGTTGGGAACGCTCTCCAGCTTTACTTGGCCCATCACATACTTGATCAATACCTACACATAAGGTATTCCTCCTGTGATTACCAAAGCTTACTCCTCCTTCAGTCTTAATGCCGAGAACCTTCTTTGCAACCCCCCGATCCTTCATCCTGAATGTCCCATCATGAAAGAATCAAACCACTGCCTAGGCGATAGGTCGAACCACAACCTCCTGCAAAGTCTTTTCTCAGCCCCTTTAACTTCGAACCGCTTTGGTTGCTTCATGCAGATCTGTTATTCACTTTCCCTTACAGAAGTGCAGACTCCACATCCATCCTTCCAGCTCAAGATCACGTTGGCCAACCAGCGCCAAACACGGATCTAATAGACACCTGCCATACCGTCAGCGTGAATATCTCTGAGAAGCCGATCCCTTCTCTCTGAGCATAACCCTTCACTACCAATATCACCCTGTATCTATGTTGTATCCTCCTGAAGATCCACCTGCATCCAACCGCTCTCCGGCCCACTGGAAGCTCCACCCGCTTCTATATGTCGGTCTGGTACAACGAATCCATCACATCACCTATAGTCACTTTCCTTTTTTCAACACCAGGCTCACCTAGAGCCATCTGAATAGAAGATGAATCTCCTGCGATATTGGAGTCATCCATGTACCTCGTCGATATCCTGCGATCATGCCGTGTGATTCTTCTCACAGGTGGCTGCTCCACCTGATCTGTATCCCTGTCCGCATGTCTCAGCCTTCCTGCCCTGCCCGCTCATGTGGCCATGCCCAACATGCCACACATGTGCAAAGGTGGAATCCACTACATCTACTGTAACTCCACCGTTTGACGTGCTCCTAATCAACTTGTACAAGTTACCGAGTCCTTGTGCTTTCATGATTACCCGTGCCCCCTTGGATACTGTAAGAGCACCATCAATACTTGTGTACTTGCATCCTTTTGCCTCAAGCACATCAAGAGAAATCAGATTCTGCCTCAAATCAGGAACGTGCCTAACATCAGTCAGGGTACGCTCCACCCCATCAAACATCCTGATGCGCACCATACCAACAGCCACAACATTACAGGCAATGTCATTGCCCATAAACACCTGTCCATCATCGTACTCCCTGTAGCTGGTGAACCAACTCTGATGAGGAGTCATGTGAAAAGATGCCCCTGTGTCTAGCATCCACTAATCCTTACGATCATCGTATGACCGTCTGAGTATAGACACAGATAAAACATCATCATCATATCCATCTGACGTGGCAGTGTTGGCCTCCCTACATGAAGCCTCAGAATCTTCCCTCTTCGATTTAGGATTTTCACAATCCCTCTTCATATGTCCTTCCTTCCCACAATTCCAACACTTTACCTTTCCTTTGCCCTTATCCTTGGATTTAGATCTAGAACCTGAAAAACCTGTACCTTGTCCAGAATTCCTACCCACTGTAAACAGTGCATCAGAAGACGTCCCCATGTCGCTGTTTAGTTGTCTCATAGCCTTCCCTTGAAGAGGCGAGATAACGGTATCGACACTCAGGGTTTTGTTCGTGCTGCACATAGTGTCCTTGAATGCCTCAAAAGACGCCGGGAGAGAATTTAGCAACATACATGCCTGTTCTTCATCTTTCATCACTTCCTCCATGTCCAGCAATTTGCAAACCAATTTATTAAAGTTGTTGATGTGAGCCTCCAGATCTCCTCCCTCTGCCATCTTGAAGTTATACCACTGCCGCTTCAAGTGTAGGCGATTTTCAGAAGATTTCTTCGCATAAACATCCTCTAACTTCGCCCATAACTTAGCCGCAGTTTTCTCCCTCATGACGTTGTAGAGAACCTCATCCGTGAGACATAAACGGATCGATGATAATGCCTTCTTATTAAGAGTATTCCAATCACCATCAGCCATAGTGGACTTCCGCTCCTCAAAAGCACCATTTTTGCCTTGCTTGATTAAGGAACTCATCATCTTGATCTTCCATAACTTAAAATTATTTTTCCCTGAGTACTTCTCAATATCATACCTAGCGCTTGCCATTATTACTAATCCCTCAAATTCAGATCTGTGCCCCAACCGATTGCTCTGATACCACTTGTTGGGGATTTTTGGCCTGCGGAATCACACAGATCTAGATCTAGGATGGTAATCCAATGGCACCAAGCACACAAGAGAACACACAGATTTAATGTGGAAAACCCTTGCGAGAAAAACCATGGCACAAAGTGACAGATCACCACTATGAAAGCATCAATTACAAAGAGAAAAGACTTACTCGATTTGAACAACCTCGAATCTCACCCTTGCTACACCCTTTAGAAACCCTAGAACCCCTTTAGGAAGCCTTAGCATTCATTACCATACCCTAGAAAAGCCCTAGAGATACCTATTTATAGTTTAGGAAACTCCCCTTCCGCATCCCAGTTACAAAAGGACTCAAATCCGCAGTTTCGCGCAAAATCACGGAACAAACTGCGTAACCTACGACTGGTCGTAGCTACAGTAAAAAACAATAAAAACTCGCTGGACTTTGAGTCGTGCCAGGGCTCGAACCTACGACTGGTCGAGCGTCTCCCATGACCAATTGAAGCTTCCCACGACCGGTCGAATGACCTCAAAACCTTCAGATTTAAGACTTTTCTCAACACAATGCATGTGCCAAATCTCTTTGTATAAATAAGATATATAACTTACACAGTGGACAAAAAAAAATGTATTATGAAAACCTCAACAACTTTCACCATTCTCGTCTATCTTTAGCTTGTTTATCTACTCCTATTAATTCAAAGAAAAATCCTCTAAAGCCGGAAATCCAACTAAATGTGAATTAAGAATTGAGTATATCTCATTTAAAGAGGATATGAGTAGGGTAATTTCTTTCTTTTAAAAATTTTTATGCTTTAAAATTTCGGCATTACATTTCTTTTGTATGCATCTAATTTTTAACTAAAATTGACAATTATATATTTAAAGATAAGCATAATAATTATTTGTGTTTTCTTTTTTTAATTACTTAGATGTTTGAACTTTGATGTATGTTAATTTGTGTTATAGAACAAACACACAAACACTTTACAACCTATTAAGATATTAGAGGAAACCAAAAGAGGTAAACCATACTAAAATTTATTTTATGAATTTAATTTAACAAATTATGTTAATATTTTATAAACTATTTATTTAATGATTTGTTATTATTTTGCTTAATGATATATTCTCTCTTTGTATCTATCTCTTTACTTAAAAAGAAAATTTCAAATTAATCTTTATATTTGATATTAAAATATGGTGTCAGACTATTATTGTAAAACTTAAAAATTTTACAATAACTTTTTGAATGGTATACATTCCCTTAATTCTCTTAACGGATAAACCATTAATCATCCTTGTATATTAATAATAAAATGGATTATTATACATTTGAATTGTATGCACCCACCGTGATATTACATTTAGGGGTGTACACGGGTCGGGCCAAGTCGAACTGGCCTCAGCCCATCCAAGCTCGTTCAACAGGGACACAAGGCCCGAACACGACTGGGCCTGGTCACCGGGCCAACATCTCCATCCCGAACCGGGCCCGGCGCGAGTTCGGGCCAGTTTTGAACTTTCGAGTTCGGGCCAGTTTCGAACCTGAGTTCGGGCCAGTTTCAAACCTTACAGCAAGTTCATGGGAAGGGCTTTGGTAGGTAATCCGCATCCCATTACAAGGCCCTCGATCAACGGTTTAGATAGTTAAACTATAGACTTCACAAAAAATCTAACTAGTCAGGACATTTACATACATTTGACAATGCATAAAATAAAACATTTTATACAAATTAAATACAGTCTTACACAGGTCAGGCCAGGTCGGGTCGGGCCGAGGCGAGTTGGATTTCAGACCGAGTCGGGCCGAACTGGGAGGTATCCGAACTCGGCCTGAACTCACTTTCGGGCCTAGAAAATTAGCCCGTCCTGATCCGAACTCAATTCCGGGTCAGGCCGAGTCGGGCTTTTTCGGGCTGGGTAGAGCGAGCTAACCGGGCTAGCCCGGTTTATGTACACCCCTAATTACATTGACATCAAATTTGTCCACTGTGTTTGCCTCAGATCGTTAAGCCTAGATTCCATAGTCCAGCTTGTTTCACAAATCAAGTGAATCATATGAAAGTGAATGAAGGTATACAGATCTGCACTTTAAAAACACTGTAAGGAATGTTTAGTTCAGTATGCTATGTTCATGTCAGCAAATCCATTTACTAGGTATGTCTCATCAAGATTAAGGTACACTCCAAAATTAAAGCAATTAAAATATTCTATTGGACATAATATATAGGTTTTAGGCATGATGTTTCATTGCTAACTGTGTAGTAACATATTTTTTACCGTCCTTAAAATAGCCAGAGAAAAAAGGACACGCGTGATTACACGGGGAAGAAATATCACACAAAGATTGTTGGAGATATCATCTGATGATGAGGCATGGTCGAAAAGTCCAAGAGTCAGAAGTTGGTCAAAGAAAACGAACTGTTAGGAGTAATAGTGTCAAAAAGAAAAAGAATGATCTAAAAGACCGAACGTGATAACGATTCAGCTAGTACAATACTAAAGTAAAGAAGAGAAATAGATGCGTGAAAATGCCCCTGTATTAATCACCATCGGTGAGGAATCTCGAACATGAGACCTCCCGCTTTGATACCAATTTGATGTAGGACAATTAACCACTTGCTTTAAAAGCTCGAACTGTATGAGCATGACGAATTAATCCCTTTATCTCACAGCCTAGGCTCCACATCTCATGGGTTAGGACCTCGGTTGAACCCCCCTCGTGGGCCCCAAATTTCATGGGTACCGCCTCACACGGGTCGCCCACCCCAAGTGTGTCCTCGTATCCCACAGGCTACTCCACTTGAGCTCGGTGTGAAATGTATATTAATCACCCTCGGTGAGGAGTCTCGAACATGAGACCTCCTCTGTGGGCATATCACTAAGGTTAAGCTAAAACCATCTCGATAAAAAATTATTTACACACACGCACCCCTCACACAACCAAGCATGTCGTAGTGGGATTTCACCACCTATGGGTTTTGAACCCAAGACCTCGTGTTGAAACTCCTCAGAGTCTACCACTCGGGGAAGGATTAGAACCCCATCTAAATACTTCTTACAAATGCCACCTTAACGAACATACCCAATTCAAAACAAAAGTTACAAATTCCAACTCTAAATCCAATAAAAAATAATAAGCACTTTTCAATTCAACAATTATTCCTATTCAAATAAAAAAACCAACACTACCAATTAATAAACCTAATCTCATAAAATTAAGATAATGAATCTAATCATAGAAAATTAAGATGATGAATCTAATCTAAAATTCGATTAATTAGAATAAATTTTCATGATTTGTACACAAAAAATTATGGCTAAAATGCATGATTTGTGAAAAACAATCAGTAAATAAAATGCATGATTTGTACATGCTTAAACTGTACATATTGAGTGGTTTTAAAACACAAATATAGTGTGTCACGACCCAGATTTTAGGTACTTGACATATACTTCATATTTGAAATCTATGTCATGACTTGTACACTAAGTGTACTTAAACTATTTGATATGTTTACACAAAATTTGCCTAGCTAGTACTACTACTATAGATCTAAGTTCCATTCATACTTAGATGCATATCATGAATAAGAAATCAACCATTAATTCCAATCATCGATTATTAACATAGTTAAGGACTATCTCATTTAGGGTGTTATGCAATAAAATAAATTTTGTCCAACAAACTTGAAAGAAATAATCAATAATTCAAGAACATCAAATAGAATTAAAATGATAATCATGACCGGTCTAGGGCAATAACTTCTTCCTCTTTCAAGTAAGGCCACGTGTCCCTTAAGTCCTTTTCTAGCTCGACCACTACTCATGTTCTTGAGCCACTGGCTCACCCTCAATCACATCTGTACGATTTTACATTAATACAAGGTAAGCTACCCAGACCTAGTGAGAATTCCGACATGTTTCTTCATATCAACTTAAAATAGAATAACAACAATTGTATACAATGTAAGTTGAGAAAGAAAATGAAAATGTTATGCAATGTGTGAATGCATGAATGTATCAAGTGAGAATTCATTCACTGCTTGAGTTGAAAACCCATCAACCCATATCTGTCCCTTAGTGGTAGCCTTCTACCATGTGTTTGGCATAGATAAGGCCTTCATCTACTCCTTAAGTAGGCTTCCACTAATATAATTGGCTTATGATAATGATTCTACCATGTATACAATCCAAGGAGGTCCCTGTAACACCCGTACTCTCGGTACTCGGGTGTTACCATACAACCTAACATAGTATGAACGCAAACCTAGTTTACTTGAACGGTCGCCCTAAATCCATCCATCTTAACTATATGATCTTGGACTATAATCTACACAATCGTAAGATTGAGATCAATCTGTCCATTTAACCACCTCAACATGATTAAACTTGACCTTGTGCTTAAATGAATAAATAGATAAATAATCCTACTATTAGAATCTGGATCATAATGATATGACAGGACATACCTAATTAGTACAACTAAATGACAAAAAAAAAAATGAATTAGGGACTAGGGTCACATGATCCATCATTCATTGGATCCACAACATCCAACTTATAAAACTGCCACCTAGCCATCTCAATCAAACCATCAGACCACCAATTCAACAATGGGTCTTCATCTAGACAAACCCTCGGACCCTTAGCACAATTGGTAGGGATCTCTACCCTTAAGTCAAGTGATCCTACTGTTGAATCAAACAAATCAACCGGATGTCAAAATTGGAAATTAGACGATCGCTTGGAGCGACCTACTATAATGTAAAGTAACCCTAATATTTGGACATGTAACTAAGGGACACATAATAAGTAGCCTCACATCGTACATATAGTTAGGATAAGAAGGGTAAATAAATGAACATTAATGTACAGGTGACAAAAATAATGATATTAATAACCATACTAATAATAATAATGATAATAATAATAATAATAATAATAATAGTAAATAATATTATTAAGAGTAATATAACATAATATTTAGTATTATAAAATCAGAACAGGCCATATATCCGTAATCTGACCATCGAGTCTTAGCTTAAATAGTCCCTTAGATCATTTTAACCGTTGACTTTCAATTTCGGGTTGATCCGACCAACAAATCAGCGGGAAATTCATAAACGAGACCCGAAGCAAGTCGTGGGGCCCACCTAGGCTTTGGATATGACCGATCTTCGGTCAGAGGCCTTTAGTGGGGCCTCTAAAGGGAATGGATGGAGTGGATTTTACCCAAACATCATGACGGACCCCACACATGAGTTGAATGTGCACTAGAGGGTGTACACGCGACGTGCACTAGACGTGCCAGCCCACCCGACCGGCGCTGACCCGAACTCTACAAAAACAGATGGATTTCTCTCTCTCTCCCTGCTTTCGACAGAGGACGGACGGGCGTCCGTTTCCTTGAGATGTGGCCCACCAGGTGTGGTCACGTGCAGGATCCAAACCGTCCATCGTGTGCATGACGTGGACCTGACGAGAACCACGTCACTTGTACAGGTTCATGCACACGTGCGTTGCACAACAACCAACACAAACAGGCCCTACAAAACTATGTTTATGAAAATAGAAACCTGTCTCCGTGCGATAGGTTGGCGATCCGCATGAAGGGTTTTTGGCTGATCTCAGTCGTCCATGTGAAGGGGATCCTGGCCGTCCAATGTCAGCTGACCCAACTGTGAATAAAAGAAAAAGAAAAGGGAGAATGAAAGGAGGAAAACAGAGCAAGAGCAGCCGCAACCTCCTTCCATTGAACCCACCAGCCGACACTTCTCTGAGCTTCGAAAGTTTGCTTCAGGGAGCTCTTGTGGACCCATTTGAGGCATCCAGTAGATGCAAAATGAAGAAAACCACCCAGCAGTAAGATCTGCCATTAAAGCATGATCACCTTCTTCGTTTGGACTAGACGCATGTGTCCGGTAGTATCAACGTGAGGTCACATGAGCTCTGGTCTGAAGGAAGAGAAGGAGAAAGAAAGGAATAAGAGAGAAGAAGGTGTTATATTTTATTTTAAAATAATATTAAAATTTGAATTTTCAAATTTTTGGTAATTTTCCTCCACATTTGAAAAGTGTTGGTACTTTTGTGTTGTGGGTTTTGTCCCACATCGGATTTGACAAAGTAAACTATCTTGTATATAAGATAGTATTTTTGCCTAGGGCTTGTGCCCCTTTTAGGGGGCATGTGAATTTGGTCTTGTGGGGGGGCTATGCCAATAGCTCTAATCTATGTCATTGACTACACACACGCGCGCGCGCCGAGCTGAGCTGAGCCGTGCCATGCCGAGTCCAAGTCCGAGTCCGTGTGCGCGTGCGCGTGCGCGACGCGACGGGACGGGCTGGGTTGGGTGTGGGCGCGGGTGCGGGTGCGGTGTGAGTGTGAGTGTACTCGCGTGGGTGTATGTGTGTATGGGTACGCACGGGACTTTATTTGCGAGTGTACTCGCACTTGTGCCTTTTCGTTTTAAATCAGAGAGATGCATCCCTTTCGGTTGGTCGCACCTGTTGGGTTTAAACCCAATGGACCTAAACTTTTGTAAAGGGTGTTTATACACCACTTCGAAGTCTATATAAAGAGTACCGATTCCAGTTTTAAATATACAAAAATACTCTCTCTTATAAAACTCTCTCTGATACGGTTTTAATCATTTTTATTACTGAGTTCATCGCTGAGTTAACTCAGCACTTTCGGATTAAACTACAAGTGGTTCGAGCCCGTGTACAGAGAGTGCACCGCTGGGACCTGGTCATAGTCTTTGTATCCTGGAGGTTGATTGCTCTGAAAACTTGTTACACTTGGGACGCTGTCCAAGGGGAGCAAATTCGATTTCAAGCCGAGTGACTCAGTCACGCCTCGACTCAATTCAATAAGTTCTTCTTTCTCAAAATCTTATTTTTTTTTGTTCTCGATTTTAATAGTCTATTTAATTCAACCAAATATTCCAACAGAAGGTAGAAAAAGAAAAGAAGAGGAGAGAAGGAGGTTGAGACTGAGTCCCGTTGCTGCACTACATAGTGTAGCCGAGTTGCTGAAGCAGGTCACTGCCGCACTCCCACTCAAACTTAGATAGAGTTGGGCCGCGCCTGAGGCGAGTCCAGCTATCCCCGGACCTTCTAGAAACAGAAAAGAAGGAGGAGGGTGTAAGGCAAGTGCGTTGCTACACCAGCTCAAACTGAGCCGAGTTTGGGCAGGGCTGAGCTTAGGCCAGGTATTAGGTTGGGATCGACCCTGGAACTAGGCCGTATCACACACCACAGTGGGCCACGTCTCAGCCTACCCTATGGGCCGCACCACACACCACAATGGGCCATGCATTGGGAAGAGATTAGCCTCAAATCTGGGCCGAGATCAGGCCATGCATTGGGCTGTGATTTGGACTGGAAACAGCCTTCGGATGGGCTGAGATATGGGCCGGAATCGACCTGAGATCTGGGCCAAAACCAGCCTCATATCGGGGCCGAAATCAGCCCCAAATCTAAACTGAAAATCAAGCTAAACTGCACAATGGGTCTGTGCTAAGCCTAGCCATGTAAACAGGCCAATGATGATCCAAGCACTAATGTGGTGGGCCTCACTGCTGATTGCCTATGCAGCAAAAACCTCCCAACATGAAGATCCTGGCTATAAGACATTTGGGTTTGGTTGAGCGGATGCTCACTACTATATTTTTCTTTCTTAACTGTTTCTTAGTCGTCGGCCTATTGAAAGGTTTAACAAGTTCTCCATTATGGAGGTTTTGGTGCATGTACCTTGTGCTGTGGACTGCTTAGATGGGCAGCCCCCATTCGGGCCACATGGATGGACCAAGCCGGTCCCATTGGGCCAACAAATTGGGCCCAATCCTCATGGTTTTGGAAAAAAGCCCAATGAGCCCCACCTGGTTGTCGTGGTCAAGAAGCGAAGGGACCAGGCCTCAACATTATTATTACAATTGTTAAATATAAGTGATTTTCTTAAATATTATCATGGATAATAGAGCATACTACTTATTTTAATCACAAGAGTTATTAAGATCACATCGACTAAATTCAATTATATCCTCAATGTTAATGATCACTATGAGATTATTAACATTACTAGCGTTATGGTCAAATGTACATCGATTAACACTAAAATCCTAGGATCTAAGTTTACGACTAAGCCCTAGGATAAAAATCCCACTTTTACATCAAAGCCCTAAGATAAGTAATTCAAACCCTAAGCTATAATCTTAAACCTAGGTAGTGCGTAAAACTTAGATCTAATTGTACAAGCTTATGATTTATGGTAGGGTTTGATTCTAAGGGCACACGTGCCTCCTAGCAATGCTGGTAGGCGATGCAAACATAAGGTGATGATTCTTCCCCTTGAACTTTCCATTTTTTCCATTAGCTTAAGTTATAGTTTTTATTTAAATTGATCATAATTGATGTCTCTGTTTTATAATCACATATGTTAACTATTGGGATTGAATTGTTATATTACATGCTTAATGTTTATCCTACATATTTATTTCATACATGTAGACTATTTGTGGATTGCTTATGGAACTTAAACTGGTATATTAGTGGAAAATTCCCACATATAAATGTACATCCATACTTGGGATGTAACTTGACTGGTTGTGACCATAATGGACCTTCGACTTGGTGGTTATTGAGTGGTGGTTTAAATTAATCATTGATGTGGGCTTACCATCAAGGGTTGTTGTGTCTAATGGTTTTTAAGAATGGTCTTTTATCGCATGGTTTTAACATCGGCCCTATGTGACTTAATTTTAATGACCTGCCTTATGTGGCTTAGCTTTGATATTCGTCCGAGTTAGTTTTATTTTGGTATTTTCCCTATACGAGTTTGACGTACTATTTATATACAACCATGCGATGGTAAGCGCCATATACTGTAATATGATTGGCCACTAGTCGACGGGTTTCCATTAAAAATTCTAAGATGGTAGTCTCATGGGCTGGGGATGGTGGTTAGGGGACACTATGCAGAGCCATCGGCCTACATTGGGCCGTGAGCTCCCCGTAGTGACCGTGAGCTTATTTAAATTAGCTGGTTGTAATTGGACTAATAACGGGTTAGCTAATCATGCATGCATATTACAGACCAACATCTATTGTTGTCGTACGTGACATACGGATTTACCTGACTGGATGTTTTGCCCGGGGCACAAATCATCATTTATTGTTATCGTACGTATTTGCCTGTCTGGATGTTTTATCCGGGACACAGACCGTCTGGATGTTTTACTCGGGTCGATGATTGTATGGGTGACGAGCCCAATGTCCATCTGGATGTTTTACCCGGGATAATGATTGCATTCATGCATCCATGCATATAATAAGACTACATTTACTCTGTTTTGACTGCTTGAGTGTTTTATACTATTTCTTACCTAATGCGGCAGTGTGCAATCTTGAGAAAAAATCACACTGAATTGGCACTCATCCATCAAATATATAACCGTACAGGTAGTATAGGTGGCTCAGATGATATCACATTCATGTTGGTGAGGAGCAGGCTATAGTTGACAATGGTGCATGATTTTATTTGCTAAGGGTTGTTACAAGATTTCACAGTTCAAGATTATTACAATTTACCTTGTTTCATGTATAATGTTATTTCATTTTGTGTTTGTAAGAATGGGGACATTGGTTTGTATAAGTCATTATGGGCAGCTCTTGTACATTTAAATGATAAGGTAAACTTTCCTTTATGTTTGATTTGTCCATACTACGCTTATCTGCTCACTCTGATAGTTGAGAAAAAAATGTATACTCGAATTTGACCATCCTTTAGGGTTAACACTCGGGTTTTTGGAAAACGGGTCATGTACTCGGGTCTCGAAAAGTCGGGGCATTACAGTCCCCCAGAAATTCAACACGTTGTGCTTGCAAATGATAGATGCACAAGCATATCAAGTAGTCGCGAATAATGCATTGTATAGATTATTCCAATTTTTAGATTTGAATTAACAGTCCCGTTGTAACACCCTGCGTTTTCAATACTCGAGTGCTATCGCTTAATCCCACTTACATAAATCTAGCACGACTAAACATTCACACGATCTAAAATGTGCCAGACCATTAGGTGAGTCCTCACGCACAGACTAGTCCACCAACTTCAAGATGGACCATCACAACAATCATGGATCCACACTAAACCATTGAAGGTTTACTCTTAGGAACTTAACCATTAGATAGGGCCTTGATGGATAACCCAAACCATACTAAGATCAGTTTAGAAGTTAAAATTTCATGTGGGCCACCTACGCAACACATCAAGTTGGCCTGAATGGCTTACCAGTTGGGACGGAAGGTGTAGGAATTGGACCACCGACATTAAGGACGGTCCATCTGACCCTTAGATCGGCCCCATTCCTATGATCAGGACCACTCGTGCACGGAAGGACGAATAAATGAAACCGATCCATGAAAATCTCCTTGATGGACCCCACAAAACCGTCGCGTGTGCACTGCTGGGGCCACGCCCGTAGTGCACCGGACCATGGGTTCATGTCAAGGCCCTTTGACCCGATTTTTTTTTTTTTTTAAAGAGAGGAAGATTTCCTTCCTTCTGTTTCCCACCGTAAGAAAATTCAAGCTGACCAAACGTCCGAGGATCAAGCGGCCCACCCCGTAGACCTAACCCCTGATCCGAACCGTTAATCGGACAGTAGGGCCCCATGCGACGTAGGACATGTCGACCATTCGTTCCCATGCAGCGTACACGTGTGCAAGCAAGGGCCCACGCAGGCATGGGTGTTGGTCCCCTCTCAAATGAGGAATGTGTAGCTGCCACATATAGATGCCACGTTGGCTATCCGCGTCCATCCTCTCCTGTAAATCCTAGCCCTCCACGTAGCACGGATCTCGTCCCTTCATCCAGCGTCGGAAAGAGAGAGACACTCCGCCAACAGCAAAAAGGGTGTCACCTATTTTCCCTTTTGGGAAATCATGCTGGCTAGATCCGAACCTTCCGCTCGAGCTTTGGAGGCCATCCTAACTGTCCACGTTAGGGAAGCAACGACTTCCTCTAGAATCTCGTGAGAAGTTTGGACAAGGGATCAGGGGCGTGATTTGTGGGCCTCACATCGATCATAGGACATATCCGGTCCTTCCAAATGGATTGGATCGGCCAAATATATCGTCCACAAGAATCTGTAATTAGCAGGTAGTCATCTTCTCCGTTTATCCGGGAAACCTACCATGTGCAGTGGGCTCCACTCCTAAATCTAAGACACACATTCGGTGGGCTATGAAGTCAAGAACACTCTCCCACTATCAGATTATCTCCTTGCTGAACAGAAAGAGAGGAAAAGAGCCGAAACGGACCCACCACCTGGGCCATCCGATGGGAAGGTAAGCGCATCCCCAGCCCTATAAATAGGCCCGACCTCCTTGGGATTCTCACCCAGGATCTCGCTGAGAGAGAGAGAGAGAGAGAGGGTGTAAATCAGGTGTTGCAGTGCACCGAGTCGAGCCGTACGAATCGAATCAAATCGGGTCAGTGCAGCCCATAAACACCATCCAGAGAGTGAGAGAGAGACAGGAAAACATACAGAGAGTGGGAGGAAAGAAAGAGAATAGTGGTGGAGTGCGACAGTTGCCGGACTTGGTGCTGCACTGCACCAAGACAACCGTTTAAAAAAGGAGTGTGTTAGATTAGTGCGAGCCAGAGGCAGCGTTTAGAGAAAGAGAGAGAAAGGAAACGTTGGGTGAGGGATCTGGAGACGTTGTTAGGTTCAGGGTCAGACCTATCATCCATAATCGCCAACAAGGACCGTTAGGACTGTGGGTTTTGCTGGGACAGCTAAGGCTGCAGTGGTGGTTGTTAGAACGTCGAATCAGTTGGGCTGGCCCTGCTATCATCAGGTAAGAAGAAAACTAGTTGCTGAGTTCAAGAAACTCCTCCTCTCCACACCAGGAGAACTCCATTTTCGGCCAGAAAAATTCCAGCAGCGAGGTGAGGAAACTGACTCACACTTATCCAGCTTGGGCGAGCGGAGTCAGGCCACTTGAGTTGGTTAAGTTAACTCACCCAAAGACTCACACACGTCCAGCTTGGGCGAGCCGAGTTAGGCCATTTGAGTCGGCCGAGTTAGCTCAGTTACACGAACTGACTTAGCTCGAACCCCACGAACGGACTCGGACCTATACCTGTCATAAGGCCCGTTTTAGTTAATAACCCGACCCTAAGTGGTTCCTCCAACCAGGTCTTCGATGGCTAAGACTGACTCAGTGAGTTAACTCACCTCTCGCCCAGCCTCCTCAAAAGAATGGGGAGACCCTAGAATCGTCTAAAATAATTCGTTCCTCTCAGGCTTGGACGTACCTAGTGTCATTGAGCAGATTCACCAAGGCTAATGGGTTAGGTATTGTATAAGCACAGCTAGAAAAGGGTAGTCGGCACATAAGGTGAGGATCCTACCCCTTGAGCTTTCCTCTTCCATATTAACTCGTGTTAATTCAACTCTAATTTTTACCTAATAATTAGTGACTCCGCTTTCATGACTAGTGCGATGGTTATTAAATCTAATTACATGTTCAATACCTATTTTGTGGAAACTCATATATGTGGTATGTCAATTTTTGCTTAAAGGATAAATATGTAATGCATGCTTATAACCCTTGAACCATAACACTTATTTGAATGTCTACATAAATTGGCTATTTGCAAAATTTGAATAATGATAATCATGCATTTATGACATTCCTATTTTTGAATGAGCTGACTATTTGAAAGGCTCATTCTCTTGTTTGATGTGCTGACTGTTTGAAAGGCCCATCGCTATCTTACATCGGTAAGCTGACTGTTTGAAAGGCCCACCACTTTGCATTGAATGAGCCGACAGTTTGAAAGGCCCATTCTCTTGTTTGATGGGCTGACTGTTTGAAAGGCCCATCACTATCTTATATGGGTGAGCTGACTGTTTGAAAGACCCACCACCTTGCATCGAATGAGCCGATTGTTTGAAAGACCCATTTTCTTGGCCAACTGGATATGCATCCCAGTTGACCTGCACTCATGCATCTTTGTACTTAAGCAAGGTTGAAATGTGAACTGTTTTATATTTCTGCTATTTTAAATATTTTATTTGGAATAATACTTAGTTAATCCGGCAGTGTGTAATCTTGAGGGGTGTTCCCACTGAGTTGGCCATTCATCCTTTAAATATACAACTGTACAGATGATGCAGGCGTAGATGAGGGCACTTATGGGGTGGATGTGGACGCAGGCCCCTCGGGAGAGGGAAAAGACTTCTATGAAGAGGAGCCCCTCGGGAGAACCTGACAGAGTTCTATGGCCTTAACCAATAGTTGCAGTTATTTCCCTTGTAGTTACTTGAACATTTGGATCTTATGTTTTATATTAAAAGTCCCCAGCTGAGTGGACTAGAATTTGGATTCGAATTGCTATGAAATAGTTCACCATGTTTGCTTCTAGATTCTTTGCACTCTGATTTCGATTGCCTTATTTAACACTTGAGTTTTTGAGCAGTATATCATTCAATTTATGTTTAATTAGTAATTCAACATATAGGTTACATCAAGAGAGTAATTTAGATCATTGATTATACACACATTAATTAAACCATATTATTATTACTATATTAATATAAAAATCACATGTTCAAACAAATAAAGTAAGACTACAGTACAACTAATCAAGTAAAGTAAGAGTACATGGCATCGATTCCCTAGTGGGGGTGGCTAACAATGAAGTGTGAATTGACAGTGGGTGTACTAACAAGCTAATAAAAAAGAAAAAAGAAAAGTAAGAGTACATGACAACCACATAAGGGTAAGTATAAAACATATTAAACAATCCATTTATTTTAACTTAATGGAAGAGAAATACATCGGGATCACTCACCTTGATGCGGTAGAGATAATTCTGTAAATCAATGGTTTGATTTGAATTAGAATTATTTAAAATCACATAAATGAAAATTATTTTATAATCTAACTAGTTTACATGGTGGGGGCCACCTTTCATCAATCTAAATCCATTTAAATAATAAGATATCTCATTTAAATAAATTTATAAATTATGAACCAATATTACAAAATTAAGGTGTTGTTATAATTAGCTCATTGGAATTTATATAGATTCGGGTTGTTTTCAGTAACAGTACTGAAAGTTCGAGCGACATTATGTAATATTTTGAAATTTTACGCAATAACTCCTAATTTCATGAAAAATTCTATTTTAGCCTTGAAATTTTGAATTTTTTTTTTTTAATGCAGTTTGTGATTTTTTACATGGTTTTTTGGAAATTTATTTACTTTGATAATTTAATGCTTGAATGACCTTTGATAGATAGATCAGGGTCACCATTAATCGTCACTTGATCAATTTTAAGGGACAATCGATGATCATCTTGATTTAACCATCTATACATTAATTTATTACAATTCCTAACAATCACATTGATTGATCAATGCGGTACACTAGATGGTTAGATCGATCATCAAATCTGGATGTCGTCATCATCTGATGTCTATATTTTGATAGTCGGTCCATATTGAGTTAGATTTTAACCATCCAATGGTTCCACACAATAAATCAACATATGATTTATTATCTACCATTTTCTTATATCGATGGCGCCCATCCAATGGTCTGATAAATTCGAAATTTAAGATTTTAATTAATTATGTTCTTAAGAATATGATAATGGTGATGTTTTAATCACACATTTCAGATTAAATTATATAATTCTTTGTGTCAAGTTGTGTCACGTCCCAAATTTGAAAACCGAGCTCATAAAATTTCCGATCGCCGAATCCGGCGCAGACAGCCACCGTAGTACCCCATTCTCGGATCCCGGCACTATGTATACCAGGTTTCGATCCTGAGATCATACAAGGAGGATTTTCAATGTGAATTTATTTCGTAATAAATATAACTATAAGCATAACCCACAAACAATAACTACAAGACACCATCACAAAATCCACTATGATAAAAAACTTTAAGGTACAATGCGCATGAAGGGAAATACAATGATAATAATAACGGAAACTCTTGAAACTCGACTGCATGCTCCTACTGCAACTAAGCTACGGCTGCGTACTGGCGTTACTTGCACGCATCAATCGTGCATAAGCTTATATAAAGCTTAATGGGTGGTGAGAGTGTGTGCGCAATATAAGCGTCCTCAGAATGCAATATCAAAGTAATGCAGAATCATGTTGATAAGTCCATGAATACTAACAATAGTACCACGACTATGTGATGCAAGACATGAATGATATTGGTCATACCAAGGCCATGAGATGTAAGACATGAATGTTATCGGCCATACCAAGGTCATGCGATGCGAGATGCAACTCAAGCATACCAGTCCTCATTCGAATCCACATATCAATGCAACTCATCACTAGACCATTAAATATCAGTACAGTTCTCACCCTGGACAATCACCGGGGTTTAGTACACTCCAAATGACATTGTCCCTTTCTCAAGCGCTCAGTCCAAGTGAGAATAAGAAACATCACTATCCGCCTGACCAATAGTCTGCCAATACCTATCCGGCATATCGATAACGAACCCATTTACGAGCTGGTCATACTCGGCTTAGCAATGCCCCCTACCCTCGGGCGGGTAAAGTCTCACCCCGTTCCAACCGACCACGACACAGTGGGAGACGGGGCCTCCTAGTATTTGGCCCTCGTGCGCTTGTGTATGCACTCGATCTCAATGTTGGAGTTATCCTCTAGTACCATCCGGTTTAAAAATTTTCACCCATGGACATCTATGGTGCCCCGATGTTAATAACAGTATTTTTGGTGTCCAATCCTACCATCTACGATATGCCTGTGGAGGATATAGCCCTGATGTCGCTAGGGTGTATAAGGATTATATCACACGAATGCGAGATGCATGAATCATACTATCCAGTCATGTAACAATCTTGCGCGTACCGCGCGCTCATGTAGGGCAACTCCGCTTATCAAGGAGTCCTATAATAATCTGTCAAATAGCAAGTGCTATGATTAATCACTCATCATATCAAGCATACATATGATGCGCATGGACATGGATCGTGAAACTATACTAAGCATGTTATATGATGATGATATACTCTCCTCATATCAAGGATGGGCCTAGACGACCTACTCATATCGAGAATGGGCCTAACGATCATGGGGCCCAACAGTTTGGATTAGCCCACTAAGGGGAGGTGAGAACGGGCCTAACAATGGGCCTTAGGGAGAGTTACAATGTGGACATTTAACCATCATTGGTCTTATAATGTGGACATCAAACTATCATTGCTCCCAAGGCATGGCCCATCATACATATCATTACATACATCATGGTGGAATCATACACCACATCGATCCTCATGTACATCACTTTGGTCCCCACACAAGGGCCTCACATACATCGCATTAGGCCTCACTCTTGAGCCTCACATGCATCACATTGGGCCTCATACAAGGGCCTCATATACATCGCATTGGGCCACATCACATGAGCCTCAAATACATCACATCGGGCCTCATCATATGGGCCGATATACATCACATTGGGCCTCATCATATGGGCCAATATACATCACATCGGGCCTCATCATATGGGTCTCAAATACATCACATGTATCACATTGGGCCTTACTTAAATGGGCCACATATACATCATGTTGGGCCTCACACAAGGGCCATAAATGCATCATATTGGGCCTTACGCAAGGGCCTCACATGCATCACATTGGGCCGCATTGCATGGGCCTCGTATTCATCAAGTGAGCCGCATCACATGGGCCATACCATAAATAGCGGCAAAGATAATGAATTGAAGGATCATCTGGACCATACCACAAATAGCAATGGAGATAATGATTTCCACCCTTAAAATTCCCAAGATCACGTTTATTTTCCATTCGATCTATTCATATGGTCACAAAGACCTGATTTAAGGGGAAAAACAAATATCATATTGGCCCAAAACTGCTGTGGTCCCAAAGGAATTTCAATGGTAGGGGTTTATTTCCCCACTGTTTTTTGCAGTGTGGTCCACCTGATATACGGATCTGCCTCATTTTTAGTCTCTGGCCTTAAGACGTGCTCGCCATTTAGATGGACGTTTTGGATGTAACACATACATCAGTGGTGGGTCCCATCGAACTTGCTGACGTTGCTACAACAGCTATATAGCTGGTGGACACCAGCCAACCTACTACCATACAAGGTGGGTCCCATGTCCCTGAGATGGACGGTTTGGGATAATACATCAAGGTGGGCTCCACACAGCACCGTCCAGATCTGGACGGTACAGATACATAATACATGCATCAAGGTAGGGGCCCACGGCGCTAGCTGACATCACCACATCAGCTTATATAGCCGGTGTGGGTACTCCAGCCAATCAGCTCCCAGGTGGGTCCACAAGTGTGGGACCCACCAGCTGTGGATGGACGGTGTAGATATAAACGCATACATCAAGTTGAGTAGGCCCCACCGTCCAGCCCATCTGGATGGCAGGGATAAAACATATATATCATGAGGGGGGCTCCACAGATGTACGGTTGAGATTTAACACATATCTCATGTGAGCCTCACATGTGCTGACGAAATGCAGCAGCACACTGCTGGTGTGAGGTGCATGCACTAGCCAATCTGTTTGCAAGAGGGTGGGTCCCACCATATATACATATGTTATATATATATATATATGGTGTGTGTGTGTGTCTATATATATATATATATATATATATATATGTTGTTGAAAAGAACTAACGTCCAGACCCTCTGGATGGATGGTGTGGACTTAAAACACATACATCATAGAGGATCCCACCGTTTAGGGGTCTGGACGGTGCAGATTTAGTACAACATCAAGGTGGGTCCACCTCAGCTTTGGATTAAGCTGATATTTGTGTTTTCCCTTCACCCAGCGTCCAAGATGGGTGGCAAGGGTAGAACATAGGTCGGGCCCTACCATCCAAAGCATCTGGACGGTTGGATAGCATGGATGAAAGGCATACATCAGGTGGGCCCACATGACTTGTACCTAATGGATCAAGTGGGCCACACCCATCATGAGAGAGAGAGAGAGAGTAGTGGAGGGACCCCGCCACTATGGGCCCCTCATAGATCACAACACATACATCAAATTGGGTCCCATCATAAGTGGGCCCTTAAATGGAAATCAACGCTGGATCACCCACCGACGACACTCCTTTAGCTCCTTGGACTCCTAGGCTCCTTGGCTTGCTATTTGATGATGGATGATGAAGATTGGATGGCTAAGATGGAAGATTGGGTGGTAGGAAGTGGGCCACACTAAGCTCTCTCTTGGGGTTGCTTGGAGAGAGAGAGAGAGAGAGAGAGAGAGAGAGAGAGAGAGAAGTGATGAGATGAAATGAGATAGGTGAGTGATGTGTGAGTGATGGGTGGAGTGGTTTGTGTAAGAGATGGGATGGAAAGGTATGAGTGGAGAGAGAGAGAGTTGACTTTGGGAATGGGAGAGGGATGGGCTAGGTAAGGTTGTTTATTTGACATTGATTGATGGATTTATGTGATGTGTTGTAGAGATTCCCTCGATATTTACAACAAACGGCATTTTCCTCGAAATAAACGCGGGCCCACAACTCCTGGCCTGGGTGTCGCATCGGCGCGTGAGACGCGACGTTGAAACCGCGGCGATGGCGTGGTCGCTAGGGTACAAGTTTCGAGTCGAGTCGACATAGATATACAGGATGCGACTTAGGGTTGCGCACAAACGCCGATTACAGGTCGCGGGTTACTGGAATTCGACTGGAAGGACCGCGGAAGCCTACGGAACGGTATGGTATAGGATCAGGCCTTACAAGTTGTACATCGCATAAAGAATTATTCTTTTATTATTAATTCAATTTTCTTAAATTAAGGAAGAACATTGGTAATCTATGATCAGTACGGTCCGTTGAGGTGTTGAATAGTTCAGATTCTTGAAATCATTACATGATTTAGTCCTAAAAAACCTGGGAACCGTATAAATCGTGTCGATTTCTGTCCATCATGGAAAGTCTCACATTCTGCACATCAGCCCTAAAGTTATGTACATTAATGTACCTTTCCACATGAATGAATTAGACATACACAAATTCGTTCAACGTGTAAATCAATATTGAATTAAACTACTATAGAAAGATGGTTTGATGAGAGACTACGATATATGTGAGAGAGTTTGGATAATGAAAGATGGTTCATTGAGTGACTACGAGATAATGTGGGAGAGTTTGTATTAAGAGAAATGGTTCGTTGAGAGACTACGAGATATTTGGGAGAGTTTGGATAAGGAGAGATAAGATGAAATCAATGGATCTCTCTCTCACTTAAAATTCAATTAATTTTTTTAAAAATGGGCATTACATAGTGAATAGATTTATGATTTGGATGGATTATATGCTTTGAATTTTGTGTACATAAAATATTGGATGGATTATATGCTTTGGATGCCTAATCAAAGTTTCAAATCTAAATTATTCTTGATGATTAGATGGTAGTCCAAATTGTAAAGATTTAGGCTGCCAAAAAGTCATAAATTTCCAGCAGTTAATAGGCTCACTTGATCACAATTTCACATATAAACAATATTTTAAATTTCCAACAACAATAAATAAATTAATATAAATCAAATACTAGTTTAAATAACTTAATATAAACAATAGTTCAAATTTCCCGTTACACCCACATCATCCAAGAGTAGCCCACGAACTCAAAAATTTCTAACAGACAGTGAGCCCACATGATTATAATTTCACACATATAAACAATCGTGTAAATTTTCAGCAACAATAAACAAGTTATTTTAAAATAAATAAATGTTTAAATAACTTAGTATAAATAATAATTCAATTTTTCAACTACACCCAAATCGTCCAACAATGGCTCACAAGCTCACAAATTTTTAGTAATTAATGGGTCCACACAATCACAATTTCACATATATAAATAATATTTCAATTTTCAGCAAAAATACATAAGATAATTTAAAATAAATACAAGATTAAACAACTTAATAGAAACAATAGTTCAAATTTCTAGCCACACTCACATCGTCCAATAGTGGCACACAAACTCATAAATTTCTAACAATAAGTGGGCCCACGCGATCACAATTTCAAATATATAAACATTACTTCAATCTTCTAATAACAATAATAAATTAATAAAACATCACAGTGGGGCCATGATAGACTCCACATACATTACAGTGGGTTCCACCTACTAGGTTAGGAGAGAGAGAGAGAGAGAGAGAGAGAGAGAGAGAGAGAGAGAGAGAGAGAGAGAGAGAGAGAGAGAGAGAGAGAGAGGTCCAAGATTGGATGGGAGGGAGAAAATGAGAGGGTAAGAGGTGAATAGGGCTTTTCACTTAATTGTTTATTACCCAACAAAATTTTCCCAGCATTTTCACATAGTGATGATTGAAAACGAAAGGAAGAGGAATGTTTATCCTTCACACTGTTCTCTTGTTGTAGCCGCTCCTGAGTCACTAATGTGCCGTTTTTAGGACATTAGTCAAGAACTAAGCCGTATCCAATATTCAATGGGCGAAACGTGATGATACGGCTCTTTCTTATGATGTTTGAGAAATCCACGGGTTCATCCTTTTGTGAGATTATTTCAGGACTTTTGAAATAAAAGGTGGGTAGGGAAATTCCTACCTTTGAAACCTACGTGGAGTTGACATTGTTGTTTACGTACCATCCATACCGTTCATGACGTCATTCATATTTGGATGAAATGAAAACACGAATATCAGCCTGATTCATAACTTCCGTGGCCCCACGAATATTTCAACTGTGGACGTTCAATCATCACGTTTTCGGCCCACTTGAGTACTGGATACCGATTATTTCTTGAGTAATGTCCTAAATTAATCTCACAAAACTGATGGACGGGGTGGATTTCTCACAAGCATCACGGTGGGTCCCACCTAAGTTCCCAGCCCATGAACATCCTGCGAAAGGCTTTAGCAAGAAATCCGCGCCCCTCGTCTTCCAAGCCACGTCCCCTCTACTGGTCAGCAGCAATTTTAGGGCCTGTTTGGGAGACGCCTAAAAAAAATGCGGTCGTCACATCGCTTTCACCATCATCCGCTCATCTCTCTCGCGATCTCTCCATCTCTCCATCCCTCCATCTCTCCGTCTCGTTTGCATCTCAATCTCTCCATCTCTCGCCTACCTCTCTCTCCGCTGCCCCCGCCCAACAAGAAGAAAGAAAGAAAAAGAGTACTGAATTTTTCTCATCTCTTCCTACATCTTTTTTTCTTGGTTGCCTGTTTGGGAGATTCGAAAGTATTTGGGTAGAAAATGTCATTTTCCAAGAATGCGTTTTCAGGAAAAAACATTTTCCTATCCCTTGGAAAATAGTTTTCAAAGTAAATGTTACTTTCTCTCCTTTCCATAATCAAATCGGGCAGGCAATTTTTCTTCGTGCATTTGAACTAAATTCTGATGAAATTCACACCTTATGTGATGATTGATCGTTGAATTTGGATAACATTTTTGTTGTTTGCATAAATGGATGCGTTTTCTCTCTCCTTTTATGTTAATGATCTATTAATGTACACCCTTGGCAGAGGGGTGGCAATGGGCTTGGGTGGCTCCCCCTAATAGGGGTTGAAATAGGTCGGATCGACTGGATAAGTCATTGGACCGACCTAGCAAATAGTGGGTCTCCCTACAAAGTTAAGACCCATGGGGTGGGTCTGGGTCCAAAAGTTGGATCTGAAGTCCTACATGGGTTGGGTATAGGTCTTCTCAGGGCCTGTTTGGATAGTGAATTAGGGCCAATGAATTGTGAAAGTGCAATGATTACAAATTACAATACCCGTCTCCTTGTCACTAGCTAATTTGACTGAAAATTCCAATGATGTTTGGATAGGTCAAATCAACAAGAAAAATACACTGATTTACTGCAATGTATTGTAGATTTGTAATGATTGCAAATTTCTTTACCGATATCCAATTACATCTGCATTTGACCAAATTACATTCCAAATTTAGTATTAAAGCAAACACTTGAGGATCGTAATGATGGCACTTTTGAACTACAATACTGTCGTATGGGCTATCCAAACAGGAATCAACCAGCCGGACCCAATATTTAAATGGGTCCAACTTGAGTCATATTACAATGGGTCAATTTAGAGTTGGCTTGGAACCAGATCCAATCCATGCCCAAGAAAAAGTAATTGTTAGGCATATGGGTTTATTATTATTATTATTATTATTATTATTATTATTTTTATAACTTCGGCTAGACTACAACAGTGGTTTTGAAACACAGTTACCCATCCACTACTTGTGCCAATTTGGACCGTGCAATTTGTGGACCCCATTGTCAATGGAGAATATACAAAAATCATACTAAATGGATACCCTAACCATCTGATATTGCCCATTGAATTTGTTGAAATTTTATTCATTGCCATTAACGTTGAAAGCCACCACCCATTGGATGGATGGTTTGGAATATTATTTGTGTGAGAACTCAATTGTAATGTCTATATGCAACCCAAACTTGATTCATATCCTACCAAACCCCACCCATCTGTTAGATGGTTCTGGTCTGGGTGGGTCTAGGTCCTCATGTACCCATAACTGACCCATTACATAAGCGCACAACTATTTTAGACTTGGACCCAGCCCAAACCTGACCTGAATTTTAATGGGTTGGGTCTGGGTCCAAAATTCTGACCTAATTCTTAAATGGGCTGGGTTGAGGTCCGATTCCGGCTTGTACCTGTTAGTTAGGCGTGCAGATTAGGCTTAAACCCTGATCAATTTCCAGACTAGGCTTGGGCTTAGATTATTTTAGCCCAGCCCAACTTCATTTTTATTGTGTATACATGTACCGTGAATATTGATATTTTCCACTCAAACTCCTTTTTCCAAGGACATGAGAAATAATTTAGACCAAATGTAAGGGCATTTAGGTGACTCAGAAGTGCTCCATACGAGCATTTTCCTCCTTTTAAAATGTTAATGCAAGTAGCCCTTGCGTGTAGCCTGCTGCTATTGTAGGGAGTTATTTGATACTTCAGAATGCTTGATTGGCTGGGACTAAGAAGTTTGTACATGTGGCATACATAATCTCAAATTAAACTAACTAAATTGTGTAGCTCAATGTTGCTAAGTTACAGTCCCAAAGTCAGATTGCTTGAACGATTGTAATCTTTTATTCATCAACACATTGGTTGAAACAGGACTATTCGATGTGTTTCATTTTGAATGAATGTCCACCAATCTGACAATTATATAATCAAATGAGCATAATTTTTTTTATTCATGATACGTCTGATATAAGACCTATGAGTTGAATTAATTGTTCTCCACATGCAATTTCTAAACAATTTCCAAGTCCGTGATCTGACTGTCATCCATTCCAATGTATCAAAGTCTTTATGTATTTTCTTCTGTGCATGTTCTTCAACTGAATCGGGCTGGCTCAGGCTGGGCCTGGCTGGACCTGCTATACTAGGCTCATGCCTGGCTCAAGCCTTGGGCCTCATAGCATCAGGCCGGTTGCCACCTCTAATCATTATGTGTTCAAATCATGGGCAGTACTTTGAATTCCATGATTTTGTGGGAAATACTCTGAAGTTTGCATGCTGATTTTAGCTGGCAATTGAACTCGGAGATTACATTGTTTGAGTTTCCTTTATTTTTCTATTTTCCGTACATGAGTTTTCTGAATTCTGATAAATCAAAATGCATTTAATGTTGAATCAGGTACTTTGAAATCAGAGATATAAATGAAATTCCCTTAATTTGATGGGCATTTGGATTTCAAGATTGCAGTGTTGTTTTTTAGCTACAAATCTGCAAATTGGGCATTTCTGCATTGGATAATTGTTTATTAGTGTGTATATTGGGATCGATTAGAGGCATAGAATAAGAAAGAATGGACGTCCCAATATTGGAAGTAGGACATGATCAAAAGACGCTTGATTCAACGATGGAGGGTGGGCCAGTGTTTCACTGTGATCTTTGTGATTCTGAATTGGTGAACAAGATAGTACTACTCTTGCTCACAGGATTATCGTCAGCTTGTGTTGATAACACCACCGGCGATCTATTCAAGAGCCCTGCATTGGTGGCTGTTGATATGAGAAAGGAGATGGTAGATTATCTTATCCAACGGAGTGAAACACATGTTGCAGAAACCGTGATTGAAGAAGATAATCCGGGTACGGAAACCTCCGATCATCCCACTGATATCATTGAGGACTTTCTTGATGATTTCACTAGTTTAAAGCGGAACATGCTTAGCCGTGTTTCAGGGTGGTTACTTAGTGAAAGGAGAGAGGACAAGATAGATGACTTCGTACAGGAGATGGAAATTAATGGGTTTTGGTTGATGGATAGGAGGACATCTGTTGCACAGACCCTTCTGAGGAATGTCGATTTCAAGAACGAGTTCCACTGCGAAATGAAATTCGACACCATCGAAGAGCTCTCAGAGCATAAAAGTCAATGCATTTTCAGGTCTTTGAATTGTTCGAATGAGGGCTGCAATGCTAGATTTTGTGCGGTCCACAAGGAGAAGCATGAAGGAATTTGCCCATTCAAGGTTCTTCCATGCGAGCAGAAGTGTTCAGCAATGATCGTGAGGCATGAGATGGACAGGCATTGTATTACTATTTGCACCATGAAGCTCGTGAACTGCCCTTTTTACCCCGTGGGCTGTCAATCTGCTTTTCCAGTGTGTACCATTGAGCAGCACTGCTTAGAGTTTCTTCGATCGCATGTGATGCACATCCTTCATGTAATTCACAAGGAGGTGGCATCGGAGGACAATCTGAAACAACACATGGAAGCTCTGGAGAAGGTGAGTCTTTCTTGCATGGCTGTCTGATTTTCCTGTTATTGGTGCATAATATATATATATACTTCAATTTCCACTATATATTTGAAGATATATTGTTGGTAAAACTGTTTTTTTGTTTATGTTTCTCTATTTCTTTGAATTCCATGCAATTGTATTGCCTAGATTAGGAGTCTGTGTGGAATTTCTTGATTTGCAGTTGACTGGATGCACTCCTCCATAATTGCAGGTGGAATAATAACAGCTTTCAGTGTTGTTCCTATCCCACTTGCTATTTGGAGTAGAAAATTGGGGAAATAGGATCCTGCCTGATGCAGTTCTTGCTTCACACTCTCACCCCAATTGCAAGGCGGATTGGTTCTTTATTCTGAGTATCTTGGACTCAGGGAACCAAATTGCGATATATTACTTTCAAGTTGGACTTGTGTGAAACTTAACTGCAACTTGATGGATACTCACGCATCATGAGTCATGACTATTAGGAAACATCGTAAAACATTTTATATTCTCTTGATTAACTGAACTTGTCAATATTCTCTTTTGTAATGATCTCCTATTAACCAGTCTGTAAATAACTTCCGTGAGAACTCATCCCGCGTATTGTGTGCATGACATCCAGCCCATTCATCAGATGTGTTACCTCATGAAACCTCTAGGCCCAAAAATCAGCCTGATTCAAAATTTAGTTGAGCCACAGCAAAGGGAACCAAATCAAGAGGGCACCCTGCCCTTGATTTTCACTGGGGCCCAAATAAGTTGCAAAACAGCCTGATTTTTTGCATAACCCTTCATCCAAGCCAGATGAAAGGTCTGCATGGCCTGGATGCATATACCACAACACATGGGATTAGTTCTTGAAGGGTTCTCATATGTTCTCATGAAAACTGGTTTGTAGGAGAATTTTTTCCTCCAAACATAGTCTAAAATATGAACTATCATCTTTCTACATCTTCCCCCACCCTAACTTCTACTATAGAACTAAGTGCTATTTGTTGATGGAAATTTGATTTTCATACCTGGAATCATGAAACTTAGAATACTTTAAACTAATTCAGGTCTCTTCCTTATACCTGCAAGGCCACATTCTTCTGGGTTCCTATAGGTAGCAGCCAATCATGGTTTACTTCCAATCCTGGACAGATTCTGTCATGACTGTTTTTAGCATTTTCATTTTCTAATTTTCATATGGTTGAATAATGCAACTAAGCAATTTCTACGTTATGGAAGCTGAAGTTTTGATCAAGTTGTCAAACTTGCTAGAATGCTTGGTTTCTCACAGGAATGCCAAGAAGACGGGAAGATGTATTCATTTTGCAAGATTGTAATGTGTTTCATTGAGATGCTTGAAACACATTGTAAAAACCCATTTTGTGGGATAGCGAAAAAGAAAAAGGAAAATTGGCTGGTAATTATGACTGATTTGCTTGATGCAATTAGGTGGTTTAACAATGGATCCTATGCTTGGAGATTAGCCAGTCTGTTTGACGAGAGGTTTGATATTCATGCTAGAGTTTGGGTTAGAATGTTGTCGGATATGCAATTAAAGGCTATTAAACTCGCAGAATTTGGGCTCTTTCATTCCTTTGGAATGTTTTCATCAATAATAGAAGTTTTCTAGGGGGGGCCTTGAGATGGTGGCTTGCTCATTCCAGCATCTCTACGTGCATGTAGCACACCACTAAGGCAATCAGAACTATTTATTTGGTTGACTACAACCTAAAGGGCCTCTAGCTCAATACTCAACCTCTCGGACAACCTTAACGCTGGCATTGGAGGCCTGGCGTGAAGTATTTGCAACAATTGGATGACTAAGATTCTCTGATCATTGATAGTTTTTGGGTCATGTCCTGTCCATGCAGTGGCCCATCAGATCAACAGTTTGATTGCCTAGAATATTTTCCACATGATTGATGGACTACCTGAGGAGAGTGAGCCTCCATGTCATTTCCTTTAATGACGTTGTTTACTTGTAAAAAGAAAGAAACAAGCGAGAAAAAAATCGTGAACTATGAAACGTCCTAAAAGTCTATAGGGTTTCCAGGCCTTGTTGGTACCCACTTCTGTTTTGCTGCCCATTCGGAAGAACACGAGGGGGTGTCAAGGCTGCAGGGAATGCTTGCCTGTTCATGGATAGGTTGTAAGATTACAAATTACAAGAATATGTTAATTACCAAAGGCTGCAATAATTTTAGCAAGTTTTGATGCAACGTCATGATATTAATGCACCATTTCATATCTAGGCAATAGATGTTGACACCAGTGCAGTCAAAGGCAGCACAAGTGCACACCTAGGCATTTTGCACAACTTGCCTGGACCCTGGTTGAGGCATTCACCTTGGGCTTTCGCCCAGGTATGCAGCTTCTTTGATGTAGGACAGCCTAATCTAACCTGAAATGAGCATGCTATTTGAGAGAGGCAGATTCGTGCAATCTTAAAAACGAATAAATATCAGCTTGATTCATACATCATAAACACAAGAAGGAAATAAGGGCAACATAGCATTGATTAGGGCCATCCATCACAAATACGAAGTATTGAATCTCGAAATCTGAATTTAATTGGATTCGGCGAAAGATAGAACTTTCGTCTTGCAATGGGTCCGTCTAACGATCCAAGTGGATTTTCTAATCCAGAAAAATAGAAATTTCCTGGATTGGAAATCTGGAAAATTCAGAGAGAAAAAAAAATGGTGGTTCTTTAAATATAGATTTGGATGATGGGTTTTATGTGGGAATGAAAAGGGAATGAAAATCTTTTGAGATTAGGAGAAAAGAAGAGAGTGAGGTTAAAGAAAAGAATACCTTGAGAAAAGAGAGAAGGAAAAGAAGTAGGGATGAGAAATCGTTTATTTTCCTCGCCTCTTCTAATCACTGGAAGTCGAAGACGAGATCGTCAAAAGCAAAAAGCTCTTTTTTCTTTTTCATAAAACATCACATCACATGCTATGGGTTTAGGGCAACCCTTATAAAATCGTAATTACATGAAATTACAAAAATACCCCTACTTAAAAAAAGTTTCAAAAAAAAGAAATTCGCACAAAATTGTGCACAAACTGTCTCAAAACTTAATTAACTAAAATGTTCATAAACTAAATGTAAATTTAAGATGCCCGATGGGCCCCGATGATAGTGCCGTGAAGGTAGTGTAATAAAGGTGGGCCGTGACGATCCAACGGTCCGATCATACCATCCTCGCGATCCAATGGTCCAAATGTCTCCTCTAAGCAACTTACACATGTCATGAACACATGTGTAAGGTCTTCAACCTCTAGAGACCCGACCCGTATCGTCATCTAACCACATTGACACGGGTAATGCACGCCTCCTACGTTGATATACTTTGAATGGCTTGGTGTCCGCATCAACTCCCCTCGACTGAGAAGATCTCGACTCTGGCGAGATAAAACTTTTGTGCTTTTCTAACAAATCTGGATCTAGTCGTCGCAACTCGCTCTCAACCATGTACAGTCGGATGATGGTCTGTTCTTCCACTTCACTAAGTACCTCTCCGAAATCCACCGTCTCGAGTGGAAACAATTTGCTCATCCACAATTCCTTCAATTTCTTCTCTTATCTCAGGTATAGTAGGCATAGGTGGTGTAAGTTGGGAAGAAAATTCAGAAATTGGCCAATGGTTTGGAACAAAATTAGGGTATATGGGATGGCTTGAACAAGGCATTAGATCCTCCACATTGAATGTTGAACTAATCCCCATGCGAGGTGGAAGATCTATCACATACGCATTGGACCCAATCTTTCTCAGAATCTTAAATGGTCCAAAGACCTTTGCGTGCTTGAACTTCTTAACGGTACCTTGTGGGAACCGTTCTGGCCTCATCCTAACCATGACATAATCACCCTCATTAAATTCTTGAATTCTACGATGTAAGTTAGCTGAAATTTTGTATTGTTCATTACTAGCATTTATCTGCCTCCTAATCTCTGCATGCAACTCATGAATGTGATGGGAAAATGCATCGGCTGACTCTGAGGTCCTCTGAGTGACTGACATAGGTAACAAATCTATGGGTAATCTAGGTTTATAACCACTAACAATCTCGAATGGTCTCATACCCGTAGACCTATTAATCGAATTATATGCAAACTGCGATCGGCAGCGGTGACTAAGTCCCAAGTTTTAATGTGTTCACCCACCAAACATCGTAGTAGATTTCCGAGACTTCGATTCACAACCTCGCTTTGACCATCGGTTGAGGATGGTAGTGCGACGAGAATCGGAGTCTCGCACCCATCATATGCCATAATGTCTTCCAAAAATAACTAGTAAACCGGACATCCCTATCAGATACTATGGTCTTAGGTAAACCATGTAAGCGAACCACCCCTTCAAAAAAAATCTTGGCTATGTTGGATACATCTGAGGTTTTAGAACAAGGGAAGAAGTGGGCCATTTTTGAGAAATGGTCCACGACCACAAAAATGGAATCGTGCTTTTTAATTGTCTTGGGAAGTCCAAGCATGAAATCCATACTGATGTCTTGCCACGGTGCGTGTGGCACTGGCAATGGCATGTACAATCTAGTATTCTGCTTCTTCTGTTTTACCAGTTGACATGTTCAACATTGCCCTAAAATTTTGGCTACGTCTCGCTTAAGACTTGGCCAATAAAATCGATCCTCCACTAGGGCGATGGTCTTATCTCGACCAAAATGGCCTGCAATACCTCTAGCATGAAGCTCCCAAACAAGGAAATCCCGGAGGGAAGTGCGGGGAATACAAAGTCGGTCTCCTTTGAAAAGGAAACCATCTTTTAGCACAAACTCACCCGAACTATGCTGGGCATCTAAGAGTGACACATATGTTCCCCCAAAATCTGGACACATGGGATATTCGTCTTTCAATTGCTTAAACTCGACAACTTCTACACTCAAAGAGTTGAGCAATGTCACTCTCCTACTAAGGGCATCTGCTAGTTTGTTCTTGATCCCTTATGTTTCAGGACAAATGATATTCTTGAAGAAACGCTACCCACTTGGCATGCCTTGGGTTAAGTTTCTTTTGGGAATTCAAATGCCTCAAAGCCTCGTGATCAGAAAAACAAGACAAATTCTTGCGGTAGAAGATAATGACGCCAATGACGTAGCAACTACACTACCGCATAATTTTTTTTATCATAGGTGAAATACTTTTTTTTTGCCTCATTCACCTCACCGAAATAAGCAACGGATGACCCTCTTGGCTTAGTACTCCTCCTATACCTACGCTCAAGCATCACATGCTACTTGAAGACTTTAGAAAAATCTGAAGACGATGACGGGAGCCTCTATCATCTTGCCCTTAATATCTTTGAATGCCTTAGTGCATGCCTTAGACCATATGAACTCTCCCTTCTTAATGCAATCGAATGGGAGCCATAATAGTGCTAAACCTCGAATGAACCGACGATAAAATGTGGCTAAGCCATGAAAGCTTCTCACTTCATGTATGTTCGGCGGTTCGAGCCGCCAACTATGGTCTTGACTTTTTCTGGTCTGCACTCGCATCCCTGCACGACACTATGAACCCTAAGAAGACAACTCTATCAGACAAGAACGAACATTTCTTAAGGTTCGCACATAACCTCTCCGCCCTCGGGACACTACAAACCTGTCTCAAGTGGTCGAGATGCAGCTCTTTAGTGGTACTATATATGAGTATGTCATCAAAATAAACCACTAAGAACTTCCCCATAAAGGGTCTCAAAACTTGGGTCATCACACGCATAAAAGTATCTTATTAGTCAAGCCAAAGGGCATGACCAACCACTGTACAACTCATCCTTCGTCTTGAAGGTCGTTCTTCCACTCATCTCCGGGCGTATGCGTGTCCGGTGATACCCGCTCTGAGGTTTATCTTGGAAAAATGGTGGATCCGGCCATCATGTCTAACATATCATCAAGCCTCGGTATCGGAAACCGATACTTGATCGTGATCTTATTAATGGCCCCACTTCCGCCACGTACCATCTTTCTTAGGCGTTAATAGCGCCGGTACGGCACACGACTCATACTCTCACGGATGAAACCTTTTGCGGGAGCTCATTTACCCTGTGCAACTCAGCATGCTCTGCAGGATTCATCCCGTAATGAGGAAGGTTCGGTAAAGAAGACCCCGGACGAAATCAATGGCATGTTGGATGTCCCGCATAGGTGGAAGCTCATCCCAGTAAATCCTCGGGAATACATCACCGTACTCTTTAAGAACCGAAGTCACCTCGGGGGATAACTCTACATGAACCTCGGGTGTAACTTCCTAGCCATTAGGGCGTACACTGTCGAATCATCCTCTTGTCTCTTTCTCAAACTCTTTGCATTTATGATATGTAGAGACTTCCATTTCCTCACATCCTTCCTTGACTCACTCGTTTTCACATCCCTAGCCTTGTCTGTGTGGCTCTTGGGTGGCAACGGATTAATCTTGATTTTCTTGCCCTCATGCGTGAATGTACACACATTCGAGCGACCAAAAATCATGACATCTCTATCGTATAACCACGGCCTCCCTAAAATGATGTGACCTACATCCATAGATAAAACATCACACCACAACATGTCTTTATATGAACCGATTTGGATGGGGACTAAACACTGCTGGGACACATGCATAGAAGACGTGTCAACCCAAGAAACCTTGTAGGGTTGAGGGTGAGGGATAGGCTTCAAACCCAAACGAGTGACTGTGCTACCTGAGACCACGTTGGTGCAACTACCACTATCCACGATGACTTTGCAGTTTTTGTCACCGCTGTTGATAAACGTGTAGAAAATTGTGCTTCTGTGCCAATCATCACTCTCTTTAGCCTGCGCTAAAGCACATCTAACTACAAGGTGGTGCAGTCTCTGGTTCTTATTCTTCATAATCACTAGCACCTATCTCTGGATGATATTCCTCAACTTCATAATCACCCATGTCATCCGCATTTTCATTTGACTCGTCTATGACTAAGGCTTTCCCGCGAGTCTTTGCCATGCACTGGTTTGCGAAATGACCTGTACCTCCGCACTCATAACATCTCAAATGACCACCACTGCCAGGATTGGCACCAAGGACACCTTTTCCCTTATCATCCTTAGGCTTAGGCGGTGCACTAGCCTGCACCCTAGGCTGACTTCCGATGTTAGGTTTGGTTCCCTGAAAACTAGATCTAACAGTAGAGTCTCGGGACTGAAAGCGCCTCATGACAGGAGACTTTAGGTAAAGCTCTAACTCCTGTATAACTTGGTAAGCCTGATCCAAGTCACTCACTGCATGGGTCATAAGCTCACGCTGCAGATCCGTGCGAAGACCCACCTTGAAACGCACCAGCGTCACTAAGGGATCCTCCTGAATATCACACCGCATCATATACTCAAATTTTGCGATGTAATCTGCAACCGACATAGATCCTTGGCGTAATGCTTGCCATTGATTTAGGAGCTTTTGACGGTAAGAGAGGGGAAGATATTTTTCCTTTAATAACTCCTTCATCTCTACCCAATGCGCGACTGGGACACCTCCTGATCTCTCAATCCTACGCTCCGTATTTGTCCAAAATAATTTAGCTTGACCCACAAGTTTCATCTTTGCAAACCGCACTTGTCGGTTCTCAGACATCTCATACCATTCGAAATAATGGTCCATGTCCGCTAACCAATCAAGGAATGCTTTTGGGTCAAGACGCCCATCAAAACTAGGAGCATCTACTTTAACACTCTTTAAGACCCTCTCATCGACATCATAACGGTCTTGATACTCGACAGCAGGTTGCGGATTTCGCGCCCCTCCACGTCCTACCCCTCGGTCACGTGCTCCATGACTTCTACCACGATTTCCTACCCGTTCCTCAACTACTCCCCCTACGTGAGACTGTTCATCCCCTCCAATGTTGGAGATTTCTCTTAGGGATGCTTCTATCTGATCCATACGGGTATTCGTGTTCCTAGATTGTGCCTCAATGACGGCCAAACGTTGGTTGATCGTGTTCATCATCTCAGTCAACTGTTCCATATTAAAAATCGGGTGTAGACCAAATCCTCTACCAGTCCGAGTGGGCATACATAATAAGACTCAACTTAGGTTTCCTAAAACATGACTCTAAAAGACTGTTTTGACACAAGACTATGGACACCAATGATCCTAACCTTTAAAATGATGCAAATGTGGAAAAATTCAGATTTAGACTCCTTTTTTTTTTTTTTTTAAATGCAAATCTGAAAATTTCAGATTTAGACTCTATATGCAATGCATGAAACCCTAGAAAAAATAAAAAAAAAATAAAAATCTAGACTCTTGATAACTCGATCTAAGACGACCCAATGCAAGAACTAAGCTCTGATACCAAAATTGATGTAGGACAGCCTAATCTAACCTTAAATGAGCATGCTATTTGAGAGAGGCAGATTCGTGCAATCTTAAAAACAAATAAATATCAGCTTGATTCATACATCATAAACACAAGAAGGAAATAAGGGCAACATAGCATTGATTAGGGCCATCCATCACAAACACGAAGTATTGAATCTCAAAATCTGAATTTAATTGGATCCAACGAAAGATAGAACTTTCGTCTTGCAATGGGTCCGTCTAACGATCCAAGTGGATTTTCTAATCCAGAAAAATAGAAATTTCCTGGATTGGAAATCTGGAAAATTCAGAGAAAAAAAAAAAATGGTGGTTCTTTAAATATAGATTTGGATGATGGGTTTTATGTGGGAATGAAAAGGGAATGAAAATCTTTTGAGATTAGGAGAAAAGAAGGGAGTGAGGTTAAAGAAAAGAATACCTTGAGAAAAGAGAGAAGGAGAAAGAAGTAGGGGATGAGAAATTTTACATTGGCCTCACGCCTCTTCCAATCACTCAAGTCGAAGACGAGATCGTCAAAAGCAAAAACTCTTTTTCTTTTTATAAAACATCACATCACATGCTATGGGTTTAGGGCAACCCTTATAAAATCGTAATTACATGAAATTACCAAAATACCCCTACTTAAAAAAGTTTCAAAAAAAAAAAGAAATTCGCACAAAATTGTCCACAAACTGTCTCAAAACTTAATTAACTAAAATGTTCATAAACTAAATGTAATTTAAGATGCCCGATGGGCCCCGATGATAGTGCCGTGAAGGTAGTGTAATAAAGGTGGGCCGTGACGATCCAACGGTCCGATCATACCATCCTCGCGATCCAATGGTCCAAATGTCTCCTCTAAGCAACTTACACATGTCATGAACACATGTGTAAGGTCTTCAACCTCTAGAGACCCGACCCGTATCCGTCATCTAACCACATTGACACGGGTAATGCACGCCTCCTACGTTGATATACTTTGAATGACTTGGTGTCCGCATCATTCTCCTTGAGTGCATCCAGGTGCACCTGCAGTACATGTGGCTTTCTACATGAGGTTGATTCCTTTATGAGCACCTGATATGTGTGGGTTTTTTTTTTTTTTTTTTTTGCTTTTCTTTCTTCATCCTTAAAAAAAATAAATTTATGCGTGCGTGTGCGTATGCATGCATGTAGATAAGAGAGGGCTTCTAAGCACTATTTCAACATCTTTTCTTGTTTCTTTTGAGATTAAGCTTGAGATGTTCTTCCCCCAACAATTTTTCACATTTCTTTTTCTTCTTGATTTCTTTCTAGTAGTGTGTTAAGGTACATTGGGCTTTTGGAAAGCAATTTGAGGTTCCGTTGGTGCCATACAAGATTTTTAATGTGAATTGGGCATTTTGGGTGAGTTGAAAATTCTATATTAGAGGTTTTGGGGATTTTGGAAAATTCGATTATAGTATTTGAAAATTTTAGGGATTTTGGCAAAATTGTAGTTTTGGATTGGTGAATTTACGTAAAATGGGAAATTTAGGGTTAGGATTTGGGGAAATTCGGAAATTAGGATTTAGAATTGGGGAATTTGGGAAAATTGGGGGTGTATGAGGTTTTGGGTTAAGAGGAATTGAATGGTATCTATAATTAACTTGTATCTATAAATAATTAAGTATGGGTTTTGTTAATGTCTTCATGGGGACGTTAGCAACTCCCCTATACCTTTTAAATGGCAGACGGGGTAAACCTATTGCCGATCCCAACCCTTCATTCATTCATACAACCAGGAGCAAACCATGGTGCAAAAATCTTACCTATTGGATGATCCTAACCTTCTGATCAATAGCAAGGAAATGGACATTCAAGATTGACACGAGAAACAAATAGGTCCAATCATCCTGAAGCATCTACTAGATAGATCCCACTTTGCATTTCTTATGATTCTAAAGTAATATTTGATTTGATGATTCTAAGCATGTGATTTATGGTTCATAAACGAAGGTCAGTTGTAACAAATTGGCCCCATTCAAAGGGTTAGGATCATCTGATTGGCGTGATTCTTGCACCATGGCTTGCTCCTAGTTATATGAATGAATGAATGGTTCAAATCAACAATCGGTCGCCTCGTGTGCCATTTAAAAGGTTTGGGGACATTGCTAACTTCCCTACAAAGGTGTGCCTACGTGTTTCAGGCGCTACATTAGCAAAACCCATTATATATTAGTATTTTATTATATAAAATAAAAAACTGCACATGCAATCTCTAGGTGTGCCTACGTGTTTCAGGCGCTACAGTGGCAAGATTGCCTAGAGCCTCTAGCTGCATTGGTTGACACAACAATAGATCTAATTAACATAGATTTTGTCTATTTTTGTGTCTGATTTCTACCTTTACATGATATTGTCATGATATTTTAGAACTGAAGAAAATTTGCAAATGTCCTTTTTTGTTGGTCAAAATTCTTAGCCCCCATTTGGATGTACCCCTAATCAGGTTCTTAGAAAAATTTCTACCTTAAATCTCAAACGAGATATGAATCACTCGATTTTTATCTCATTTGGAATTTGAGTGGAATGTATATAGCCGATCACCAAAGCTGTGAGACCCACATACACCCTTAGCTAGTTACCAAAACTGTATCCACATTATAATGTTTTCACCTGAAATTGGTTATATTGGACCAATTTTCTGGCAAAAGCAGCGATTCAAGCAATTTCAATCATCCCTTACGGCATGTTTCTTTACGTGGAATCTAAGGCAAAAGATAGTAAAAAGCAATAATTATGTAATGATGATTTCCATGAGAACTATTGAAGCATGGATTCCAATTTTGAGTTCTTATTTGGGTACCAAGTAGAAATCTAATATTCCTCTCATTATGCTCACCTAATTTCTTGTGCTAAGAATCCAAATTGTGGAAAACTGTGATGATTGCTTAGTGGAACCCACACTTTCCTATGCTATCCAAACAACACAAAAGTCAGATAAAAGGTAAGTCATTTTCCTTCTCCAATGTTTGGCATGAAATCCATGGTCTCCAAACACGGCCTTCAAAAGTTACAGAGAAAAAAAAAGTGAAAAAGAAAAGATGAACAATCCATTTACAAGATTTATGTTAACCTGGTTTTGATATCATGCAATTTATTCTTTCAAGAACTTTTGGCAGATTCTATTCCATATGAGAAGGTCAACCCTAGTGGGGGGCATGGCATGGCGGGCCATACTATTGGCATTCCCAAGGGATGGCCAGCCACACCAACACCCCTCCCTCCTCTCTCCTCTCTCACATGCTCCGTTTCTCTCCACTTGTAATTAATTGTTCACACAGAGAGAAACGGGTGAGAAAAGGAGAGAAGAAAAACGAAAGAAAGGAAAGAGAGGAAAGGAAGAAGAAATAGAAAGGGTGGACCCCATTGTGTGATCTGATCGAGGCTGTAGTTACATGTTGCTATGTTTTTCATTGGATCGAGGAATTGAAGAGGCACATCTCCCTCTTGTGGTGGCTTTTAATTTGGTCCATTGTGTAGTTGCGTCAGCCATTCCTTAAAGTAAATGATTTCGCCACCCAACCGTTCAATCCTTGGCCTTGACACCTCTGTTATTTCCCTCAGCTTGTTATGGTATTGGAAAGTGAATAAAGTACCCTGTATTTTCTATTTTGATCTATGTTATTTTCCACTGTGAATTTGGATTGAGTACCATCTCACAATCTGCAGAGTCAATAAGCCCTTTTTGAAGGAACAGAATCAATAACCCTCTCTCAGGCTACTCACAGTTATCTGAAAATTATGATATAGATTAAGGGTGCGTTTGGATGCACCATCAAACTGAACTGCAGTTTTACTTGGAGTAACCAACCTACTGTTTTTGGGTGGCTCAGAATCTGCCCCACATCAAATCTGAAATCATGAAGAATGACTCCAGTTTTATGTCACTTGCTATTTAAGAGGACCATATCCTATCAACTGTCAAAGTTCTGCATTCCATTTTTGCCCAGAATGGTTGTATTGGATCGATTTTCTGGTGTAAATGGTGATTCGAACAATTTCTGTTGCCCCTTAACAAAGTAAATAGAAAAAGGATAAACAACCAATCACCCATATTTATATCGAGCCAGTTTTCTCATCATGCAGCTTGTTCTTTCTGAGTTTTGATAGATTTTGTTCTACGGTAGCTTCCACCTTCCAGCTTTACTGATTTCTCTCTCACATAAAGTGAAAATGAACAATCTCTTCCTATGTAGTGTCTTGATGGATACTTCTTCATTTGATTGTACAGACTATTTGCAATTCAATTTGCTTTTTTCTTCTCGAAGAAAAAATGAATTTGCTTTTAAAAAATAAAATAAAAATAAAAATAAAAAATAAAAAAAATTCCAAACACAGTATCTATTTGCAAAGAGCAGCATTAACAGCTGTGTATATCAACTATTGAAATTTGTTATTTTTGCAACAGTTGCCATCCTTCAGTAAGCTTTCAAAAGCTCGAGACCCAAGATCTTTAACTTTGGCCGTCAAGGAGCAAGAAGCGAAGATTGAGAAGAAAGCAGAAGATGATGGTGTTGATAGTTAGAGGAGCATATGGACTGCCAACATGTCAATCCAAGTCTCCATTCGTTCCACTCCGCCATGTTGCAAGCTAGCAAAAAGCACAGCAACAGTAAACCCCTGCAGTCATGAAAGGCTGAGATTTCTGCATCCCCACACTGCAACAAGATCCATTATTTATCTACATTTTTCTTTGGACTGCATCTATCCCATTCATTGCCTGTTTCCAGAGTTACACCAATGGTACTTGATTTCTTGCATTCTTTTGGTTCACGTAAAGCTACAGATGCGAAGCAGTCTGTGACGACTGAACAAAAAGCTTTTTTGGGCCCGCGTAACTGATCTTAATCTTTCCTATACATGGCTAAAACACGTCGCAAGTTGAAGTGCAAAATCATGGTAATCTTGTGATGATAAAACGGGCCATTGATCTTCTGCAAGAGTTCCACTTGATAACTAGCATGGAGGGTCACCTTAGTGCACACAATGTGAGATCTGGGGCATTCATCAGGTGGGAGGCACTATGAACATGCAGCGCTCCAAATCGGGCCGTTCCACTCATCAGGTGGGCCACACATGTGCTGAGAAAAATGGAAGATAGAAAGAAGAAGACCAATGGTCTACATATGGAGAACCTGATGGGTGGACTTAGCTTTCAGCCCAAGGCACGGTCAAAATGGTCCCCAGCTGATGTGTGGCCCAGAGCCCCAACAGGTGTTCGAGGTTTAGACTAATTCTGCATATTGTCTATTCAGTCCCACCTCGGCATCTCTCCCTAGAAATGGGCCTCATTTCTCACGGGAGAGGATGGTGGGCCTTCTTGGGCAGCTTCAAGGTCTCCCCGTTTCTTGATGACAAACATCTCTTCGCATTATTCACTGTGCATCAGGTGGGCCCTGCTATAGATGAAGTAGGCCAAGAACTAGACTAGTCCACTGATCAGGCAGTGGGGCTGCCAACATCCACACCTAGCTAGGAAAGGGGTTTTGAGGGCACCATGATGTATGGGTTTTATCCACACCACCCTTCCATTTTTTCATATCATTTTATGGTACAAGCCCAAAAATGAGAAAATTCCAAGGCTTAAGTGGACCACACACTGAGTATTAAACACCTACCATGGGAAACTTCTTGGCGGCGACAGAAGTTTTGGACCTTATTGGATCGGCCTCAGTTTTGGGCTTGTACCCTATAGATGGATAGTGTGGATAAAACCCATACATCACGGTGACCAGATCATGTGGAAAACAAGTAAAACGTCGGGTTGGCCCTGCTGGATGAATTAGATCCCGCACGTACGTGCAATGGTGACACGTGTGCCTTGTTCACGAACTTCACTGCTCATGCATGTGCGCTTATGGCACCCAGTCGTACCTTTTTTTGGGATTTGATATCTATGAGACTATGATGAGAGGCTAATAAATTGAGCGGTTTGGATTGAGGTAGATCTTTGTCATGAATGTGGTCACTACGTGCATGGGTATGGTCATCATTTGTCACTTATCATAACACATGAATGCATGCATGTTCATGTGTTATACCCAATATTCACGTACGGACTCAAAAGGATCCCTTTGGGTAGGAGATCCTACTAAAACTACCACACCACCTCTGATTTGGATTCTATAAATCACCTTGATCTGAACCATAGGATCAATGTTTAGGAAAATTGATGGTCGATAATTATTCTAATAGAGAAGTCGAATTAGTTATCTTAGACTGTCCATCATGAGGAGCTAGCTTTGATTATGGATCCCTCCTCGAAAATCAATTTGATTGGATGATCCTAACCATCCAACCAATGGAAAGAAAAGTAGATGGCCCACATCGATAAAAAGAGATTAGATAATTGGTAAAAAGTTAGTTTGATCATATGATGGTAACCATCAGATTAGCGTGTAATAAAATGTCCAATAAGAAATCTAGACCATCTATTTTTTGGTTTCCATCACTGATTGCCAATCCCTCCTAAAATATCTCAAATTGCTATTTGCGATTATGAGAAGAAAACTACGAATTTAGAGGAGTTGTGAGTCCGACATGGAGGCCATGGCCCACCGAAATCAGGACTAGACTTAATTTCAGTTGTCTGATATCTAAGTTTTATTATGATATAACATGCAGGCATGCATACATGTAAACATGGAGCATTAAAATCTATGCTGGAATAATTCCAATGGCCCAAAAAACACTCGACATGCAAGTTCTGCCAGCGTGTCACAGAAACAAGACTGTTGGTATCTCTCTCTAGAGAGGTATTACTGATGATCCTAAACCCGAGGATAAGCACAGTGTACTCGAGCCCTGTGTTTGAACAAGTGAGCCTTGGGCCGATGATCCAGACCATTGACCTAATGGGCCCCAGATGGGGGATTCCCATGATGGAATGATCCTTGATTGGCGTCATGAAGTTGGGGCACTAGTACACTGACATGATGATGAGAAATGCGATGGATGGTGGTGTGAACGTGATGATGATAGTGAGAGATAGGATGATGATGTGAGCATTCAAGTTTGTCTAATCACCTGCAGGCAACCGTACCACAACTTGCGGCACCGTGCCACCTTTCCCGTCAACATGCCATTTGTTTAGAAAATCAGTACCATGAAAATGATAGGCCCCACCTTGAAGATGATCTATCTCAAAACTCAGGAAGAACCGCTCACTAGTTACGCCAAGCTTGTGTTTTTAGTCCAATCAACGGTTGTCCGTTGATTCCAACAGTCTTCCACCTGATAAGCAGACCGGATAGATTTTTTATGCTCGGTGATTTCATGGTGGGTCCTACCACTTTAATGGTTCTGATGTCATACCCAGATGGCATGTTGGCGGGAAGGACGGCACATATCATGCCGGTATGATCCTTCACCCAAAGACATGCGTAGTGGGCTAGTGGATGGCTCTTAGTTTGTATGCACGGGAACCATGGCCCAGTAGCCGTTGGGCGCCGTCCTGATGGACCATGGCCTTATATAGGACAACCCTAGCCTTTCAATCTGTGGCCTGTAAGTATATGGTTCGAAAGAGAAATACAACAACGGTCCACATTCAACAGGAAATGACCAAAAATTGGTGGCTAGGATCTGCGAGATTTGTGGGGCATGGTCTACTCACGGTGGGGCCCAACATAACAATAGCCGGTAACATGAGTGTACAGTGCCTATCCTCTGCTTTGAGGATTTACAAGGAAAGGACAATACATTAATGCCTGCTGTCCACCCATCGCAGCTCTTGTCTTCCTCACGTACTGACCCCTACAGTAGCCAGCTAGATGGTGTCAAAGCTCTGTGGGCTCCACCATAACGTATGTGTTTTATCGACACCGTCCATCCATTTTTTCAGATCATTTTAGGGCATGAGCCCAAAAATGAGGTTGATTCAAGACTCAGGTGGACCACACCAGAGGAAACAGTGGGGATTGAATGCTTACTGTTGAGAACTTTTAGAGGGCCACGGAAGTTATGGATCAAGCTTATATTTGTGTTTTCCCTTCATCCAGGTCTGTGTGACCTCATCAACAGATTGGATGGCAAATGAATAAACATTACAGTGGGCCCTAGGAAGTTTTTAATGGTAAACGTTCAATTAATACTGTTTTCCTGTGGTGTGGTCCACCTGTGATTTGGATATGCCTCAATTTTTGTCCCCGTGCCCTAAAATAAGATGGCAAAATGGTCAGACGGCTGGATAAAACTGATATATCATGGTGGGGCCCACAGAGCTTTGACACCAGCTAGCTGGCTGGTGCGCTGGGTCTCTAGCCGACCCGCATCCTCTTCCTCACCCCAAAAGAACATGGGCCCCACTTGAACATGACCCACGTCTATTTTCCAGTCCCTCTCATCATCCACATTTCTTGTGGCTGGTAAACAATTACAGCCTTTTCGATGCTGGTAGAAATCCACTCGAATTTTTATTTATTTATTTAAAAAAAAATGGGCACTATGAAGAGGGTCCACCCACAAACCTCTTTCAATCTATCTTTTTATTGTTCTACTAATCTCAGACAACGAAGCAGTCTCAAGGCCCACTCCAACTCTGATTTGATCAATACTCATAGACAGCTCCAGCTAAGCTGAAGACACCCAAAAATAAGAGCCTCTGGACCACTCTAACAAACCCATCATGTCATGAATGGCCTGTTCCTCAAGGGATACTGACCCTTTTGAGCTTCTATGTGGGTTTTGTTGTCACCTTCACATATGGTCATTTTCACCTAATGGGTCACTCCCAATATTCCAAAAAGAGTGACAGAAGATTTCATTTTGGATTCCTGAGAGCTTGGGAAGTTTGAATGTTGAGTGCCCACTGGCCCAAAAAATTTTTTAAAAAAAAAAAAAATGAAAAAAAGAGTGGTCATGTCAATACCCAATTATTGGAAACCTAAACCATAGACCCTAAGCTTTAAATTCTAAGCCTTGCCCAGTCGGGCAAGGACTATGAAGTTGGACATGGAAACATTCCGTGTCTGATATAGACTGAAAAAAGCTATGCATGAGTAAATAATGAATTTGAAAAACATATTATTATTATTCAAATGTTAGCTCATACATGCATAAGATACAAAAAAGGGAACCTCTACTTTTTATATGTATTGCCTTATTTTATAGGTAACCTGTTGAGAAAGATATGTTAGAAGTTACATGGGGTTATAAAAAGATTAGAATAAGCTATTACCGTCTAAGGAAGGGCAGAGTGGATTAAAGAAAACCATCATTGTTAGGTGCCAAAGCATCCACCATGGAGTTTTCTTATGTAAGGTGTGGGAGAGAGGTATACCATATGCTTGACTTGAACCATACAACTTATATATCTTTCGTTAAAAAAAAAAAAAAAAAAAAAAAAAAAAAAAACAAACAAACAAACTAGAGAAAAACTTCAAGGATGATAGAAACAAAGCGCCAAAGCGTCGATAATACTAGTAGCCAATCTTCTACAAAAGATTCATCAGCTCTCCAACAAGTAACAGCACAAGCAAATCATCTCATTCATGGAAATCTGGATAATGTACAACACAAAAATCTTACAAAATCTTCTCCCATTCATTGTAAAGATCATTCCCGTAATTCTATATATTCGGAACACATCACGCTAGAAAATATATAAGAAAATTTCAATTCAATACGGGTGTTCTTTAAAAACAAACTATTACAAAATACATGGTGGGGGCCAAGTTATAGTTACTGATTTGATAATCACCTGGATATTGACAGCATCATTCCCTTGACAATGAATGTTCTTCATCTTCCAACAGAATAAACGGTTGAACAACTCCTTGAGAACAATGGTGGCCACCTCCCATGCTCGTGCACAAATCCCTTTGATAGTGTTGATGATCATGAGAAAATCTCTCTCAATCTCTACGTGGCTGATGCTGAAGCTCTGAGCAAGCTGTAAATCTTGAAATAGAGTAAAAATCAGCTAAATTGCGATTTCAATTCTTATGTGTAAGGTTACTAATCCCAATGAACTCAGCTAATTCACTTACAATAATGGCCCAAGTCTCTCATTGGATAGTTGTTATCGACAATAGACTCATCAAAGTTAAACTCAGTTCATTCAAATCACAACTATAAACATATGGTACACTCTCTCGCCTCCATACCCCAAGAATAGATTGGATTGAAACGACTTTCCTGTTGAACCCTTTGTGCCTGTATGAATCCTCGACTGCATGGAAACTCTATAGCCAATTTTCCATTTTGGATTCTGAAAAGGTCCATGTAATGAGCTTTGGATTCTAGTTTTCCAAAGTAAGTTTTGTTGGTATCATTTCTGCATAACTACATGCTGGTCCATCCATGTTTTTGGCCTTTAGAGGGCATGTAATGGAAGAAGACTTGGAAGAATGTTAATGAAAATGCACATAGGACTACTGAATCACGGATTGATGCAAACCCCAAGCTGGTAATGGATCGAACCACGAAGAAAACGATGGTTCAATTCTACATCATGCCCGTTAATGGGTTCACCCTCAGTCAACAGCGACCCTTAGTGCAATCTGAGCAATTTACCTATATCATAAAGGGTCCATAGCTAGGGGTCAAATTTTCCAAGCAATTAGTTTTTCGAGAAGCTAAAAAGTTGCATTATCAAATGACATGGGAAGGTTTTTTAAACTTGAATAAAGGGAACTTGAGTAATTTACCAGGTGTGTAGCTAGATGCCAGCAAAGCTCTATTCTAGGGGCCTGTTTGGATTAAGGAATAGTATTACATGGTAAAAGATATCAAAAGCGTAATGATTATGCTTTCCATTACCATTGACTTGGAAACCGCTGGAATCTGGATTTGTTTACAGTGTTGGGTTTTACAGGGGAATCAGCAATCCCCTCCTCCAACGGTTACAAAACATCGCTTGGATAAGCCGGTCCCCCTTCCCTGTCCCATGATTTACAAAACTCCATTCTTCCTCATATGTGACATTCATGGATGGCCATCCACACAACCCAAGTCGTGGGGGAAGAGCATATTTCTAAATCAGACCAATCAAGAAATCCTAACCATCCAATTGATGGCTATCAGATAGATCATTCTAAGTAAAATAAACGACTGAATTATGGGTCGATCAAATTTGAATTGCAAAAATGAGATGACAAGTATCATGTTATCAATGCAGTTTTAGGCTGACCAATCCACAATTAGATCAGTGAAGTCAATGGTCGATCTGGATTGGCCTACAACTAACCCATGCCACGGTTGATGAAGAGTCACCATCGTTTTCAAAATGCAGCAAACCATCAGAGTGTTAAGGCATGGATACAACCTTTAGGATGAAAATGGAACTATTTGATCCAGGTGCCAAACCACTTTTTAGTTCTTGAAGGATGCATTTGGTTGCACAAGAAATTTTATGATGTTTCGCACCAAATTAGATTGATTTATCATGAAATTTCATCATATTTGGTGCATCCAAATGTGCCCAAAAACAGAATTTGAAAGCAAGAGCTGAATTGTCCATGAAAAGCTGAAAAACGAGACATTCTAAAAGGGTAATCATCACTCCAAGTAGAGGATTCCACTAACGACATCTCGATAGTGCCGTTCCTCTCTTTTTGTTGCCATCTTTTCACTTTTCGGAGTGGCTACACCCGATACCACTAGACACTAGTGTGTTCATCATCCATTGGTCCATTCATTACTCAAAAAGTATATAAAAAAAGGATCATTTATATGACAGTTTCAGAAAGCATTGACGATTTTATTAGAATTCAATTGGACAGTTGTGCCCATTTGCAAGGATTCTCATATACAAATTGAACAAGAAAGAATCACATCGAAATGGAAGGAATGCAAGAAACAGATCAGTTGTATATCAAGGAGGTTTGGGCTGCGCGGGATAAACAAGTTGATTGATCTCCCAGCTTTTACGTGGAGCAACCTGTTCGTGCAATGGAATGTATTGCTGCAAAATCCAATGAGAACACAAGAATTACTAGGATGAAAGGGAAATTTGCATCCTCATCTTAGAGCAGCAAGCACTGATTTCAATCAGTACTTGCAAGAAAGTGATCATCATCGTAGCAGCCTTGTCTGGCTATTTGGGTTGGCTGCTTATGCGAAAGTGATATAAAGGATAAAAGAGAATAACCTGAAGATTATCTAAAACTATGATACCCAGATACTTGTATATATTATGTTCCACCTGATACTTCAATTTTATGTGTAAAATCTGCATCTCCATCATATTCATGGTATATCCAGGTGGAACACAATACATACAAGTATCTGGGTATCATAGATCTAAATACAGAAGAGTTGCATTTAAATGTAGTAGAAAGATTCTGTTGAATACGGGTCATTACCTCCATCTTCACAATCAGTTCTTTCGCGGTTGGAGCAGAGAGAACGATCTGCCGAGCAGATGGCATGATGAAACCTTCCGCGACACCATTGTCGAACAATGCAAGCAAGGAATTGTAGTAACCATCAACATTCAATAGACCGACCTGCGGGTATAGAAGTTTGATAATCAATAAACTCTTCTTTACAAATGAATCGAATGATCTTAAAGCCAGGATATGAATAGCAATGTCGGGGTCCTTAGTTTGTACAAACGGGGACAATGATTTGGTGATCCAGACCACTGGTATGATGGATGTTGCATTGCATGTACACTGCCCCAAAAATCTCCTTGATGGGACATCGTGACCCTTCAGTTGGTGGCCTACAAATTGATAATTGAGAAACGAAATACAGCACCGAACCACATTCAACTGAAAAAGAAGCCAAAAATTACATGGTTTGTGGGGCAGGGTCCATCCATGGTGGGGACCATTAGATTGGCAGTATGAATTAATAAAACATGGGCCCCACTTGTATAAATCAAAAACCTGAGGATACTAGGCATATCCGATTATCCTCAATGATCATGCACCTCCTCTTCTTTAAAATATTCTACAAAACCAGTTCCATCAACATAAATAAACATAAAAAAATTACCGGTTTGCTGTGAATTCCAAGCTGTGACCATGTTATCATCTCCAAAAGCTCTTCCATGGTTCCATATCCTCCTAAAATATTCAAAAGTTCACATTGAAAATCTAGAATGCTACGCATCCATGAAAAAGACCCTTCACTTCATGTTCAAGTATGCAGCTTAAGCTCACTTACCCGGAAGAGCAATAAAAGCATCAGCTTGTCGGGCCATTTCCGCTTTACGCTCATGCATGTCAGAAACTGATTTTACTTCGCCCACAGTCTGGCCGGATATCTGTGAACATTAAAGCAATTTATGTTAACTAAATACATACTTGCACACTACATACATATACAGTCTAAATCCGTTAGTGAGAAGCAGTAGAAGAGACTGGTCAGATGTTGGTAGCCACCTCATCAAGCCCTATTCCTCTCAATGTTCTTTGTTTGTGATTTTTAGTGGGTATGCATGCGTACAGTGACACACTCTATGCATGATTCATATTATCTGTATCCATTTCCAACATTCAGGTCCAACCACAATCAATTTTTCTCACCTTATCCACCTTATCTCTGTGGTTTTGAATTAGATTGCTAAATGATGTTAGGATTTTTGTTCTTCGAGAACATGTGGAGGTTAGATTTGCTAACTAAAGCAGAAAAGTGCCTTCATGAGGGTTATCATCCACCAAATTCTTTCTCATTTACTGAATGCAAGTACTCATATGATAGAGTTAAATTCAAAACTAACATTCATGGAAGCAAATCGAAGATATGAAGTCACTCGCAGGATCAGATTCACTAAAAAGCAGAATCTGTGAATCAGAGGACAGAAGCAGTACGATGAATTGTTCATGGGCATTTGCGAGTAGTAAGATTAACAGATCCTCCTGTCTTTCATATACCCAAGAATTTAGGAATTAAAAGGATGCCATCGATCTGCCCCTTTTCCTAATACTACTTCTCACTAATCAAAGTCTTACTGAGACTCATATGAAATAAAATCTCTTTTTAAAGAATATTAGAACAGATGCCAAAAGCAAGTTACATGCCATTTACAAAAATCAACAGAATTTATTCTATACAATTCTAACTTATAAGTTTGTGAGATTTAGGAGTCTATGAAGACCAAAACCCAACAACCAAATTCCTTCATCTAACCAAAAAAGTCCTAGTAAGAAAAGATAACACTGTAATTGAAGACATGCTGCAGAAGAGCTATGAATAGAGGGAAAAAGCTCAAGATGGATGTTTTACATACCTCAAGAGGCATAAGAGCTGTTGGAATAACCCTGCATACATTAAAAGAAATATGCTAAAAAGACACTAATCCCAGAAATCCATAGCTGGTATACCAAAAGCTTTCATGAACAGAACTTTAAAAAAAAAAAAAATTCTGTTTTTGAGGGCCTGATTTCTTACCCAAGAACATGGCAGCCTCCATCATAAACAGCTTGGGAGATCAAACCCATCAATCCCACACTCCCTCCCCCATAAACCAAATCTATCCTTCTCTTCACCTGAAACCCCACACTCAAAGAAACAGTTTTTTAAAAAAAAACACAAAAACAAAAACAAAATCCATAAAATCTCATTGAAAAAAATACAACAAAAACATATCACAATAGAACCAAAAGAAAAAAAAAAAAAAAAAAAAAAAAAATACCATTTATTCCAACGAACACTAATTCCTCTAATCCTCCAAACTCCATAAAAAAGACATTCAAATTCTCCACCAAAACAGAAGGGAGAACGAAAAAATAAAAATAAAAATCCTCTAGCATTAAGGGGAAAAAAAATAAATAAATCCAATTTTAAAAAACACAACCTATGATTCAAAAACCAAAAGTAATCAAAACCCAGATGAAATTCCAAAGAAAAGAGGCTGACCAGTTCATGACCCAAATCAAGAGCAGCATCACCGAAGACTGTTCTGTTGCCGGAGCTACTCCCACAGAAGACACAGACTCTCTTGAACTTGTTTCGAATGTTGCCTTCCATTAATCAGCTTTTATACAATTCAACCAACAAAAAGACAGAAGAAAAAAAAAAAAGCTTCAAAAATCAAAACATGAGAACGAGAAATCTCTAAACAGCCATTGAAATTTCTCCTTTTTATCTCTGTTGGGTTTTTTGGTTCGTAGGAGGTAGAGTTTTATATTGAGAAACTGGGCTCAAATATCATTGATTTTGCTTCCAATCAATCAGCATCAACACCTCCAACAACTGTAAATTCTTGGCTTTTTAGCGGCGAGAAGCTCCCACATTCTCTCTTTTCCTTTTCTCATCCAACGCCTCTCTGTCGCTACACGTGGCCGTATCCCAGTTAGTTTTCAACACACGTGCGTGATCTGGACTCTTATTTGATTGGCCAGACGATGAAAATACAATAGTTCACTTGAACGTTGATGGTTGATCGGACTCTTTTTTTTTTTCCTGATCGCACGTTTGTAATTCTTAGACGTCCTCCGGTCAGTGGCCAGGATCACCCAGTCAGTATGATTTTTTAAGGGTGTCGGTCAACGGCCAGTCCTGGTAGATGGACAGTCCGGATCTTGTAGATGCGTGCCTCGTATGCTGGTACTGGCGTACTGCGTGCATCGTGACTAGATGATGGTGGAAGCGAGGAGCAAGATGAACGGACGGTTCCTGGCACACGTGCACGAGATCCAGTCCATTCATCAAGTCGTTCACGGATCCCGATGTCCGCAATGGCAGAAAATCTGGCCGGCTCACTCACCGGGCAGGCTGCTTGCATGCGAAAATCCGGATCATTGAAAAAAAGAATGACTAGCGACCCGTACTCAGCTTAGACACGTGGCCCAACTGATGAGTGGACGGTCTTGATTTTTGGGCCTAGGTATTCTGGCTTCGGGGTCCATCTCGTCCAGGATCTTAGATGGACTTGCCAGGCTGACACGTGTCCGGGAACAAACTCTTCAATTTCTCTTGAGAAAACCATTTTTTTAGAACTAATTCCCTACAGGTAACAGTACCAGTAGCTGTGGGGAAGTACCATCTTTTCCGCTAAGATACCTTTCACGTAGTAAATCCGTACCATTAAAACAATAGAACTCAGCATTAAATTCTCTTTCCTTGAAAACTAAACTGATCCCCACTCTATCTGGGCCACACAAATATGTTGTGTCATACCGTCGGTTCTTCATTGATTCCAACAGTTTGACCCACTTGAATAGCAGATTAGTCTGATCCAGTTTCGATTCATCCATCTTCATGGCAGGACCTACCATTTTGATGGTACTGATGTCCTACATAGGTGCAAGGTTACCAGGAAATATGGTACAGTACCACAAGCCATGGTACGTTGCATGTAGGCAATCAAGTATTGTTTGTGTATTTTAACGGAAGGGTATTGCCTGTCGGACGGGGATTAGCTATGACAGGTTGAGTAGCGAGACTTGCTAGACGCGGATTTCCTGCGAAAGCCTTTCGAAGGAAGTCCTGCGCTGGAAACCAGGTGGGCCACAGTGATATTTTTCAGGAATCCGCTCTGTCCATCCGTTTCGTGATCTCCTTATCGGAGAGTAGGCCAAAATTGAGCGGGATACAAGACTAAGTGGCGTAATAAAGGAAAAGTTGGTTAGGGAAATCCCTACTGTTGAAATCTCCTTGTGTTCGACAGTGATGTTTACATGCAATCGTACCGTTAACAACGTCATTCCTACTGAGATGAGCTGAAAACACAAATATTAGCATGATCCAAAACTTACGTTGGCCCATGAATATTTCAACTGTAGACGTTTAATTACCCCGTTTTCAGCCTACTTGAGTATTTGATGCGGCTCATTTTTGGCCTTATATACTAAATACACTCAAAAAAATAGATAGACCGGGAGGATTTCTCACAAACATCACAGTAAGCCCGACTTACTGCTAAAGCGACGTCACCTAATTCTGGGTCCACCATGACGTATGTTTTGTATCCACACCGTCCATCCATTTGTAGAGACGTGGGAATCGCTATCTTGCCAACTCATTTTAGCTAATCCGCGTCCTTGCCTGTCGCACACGCAACAGGGATATCCCCGTGGCACCACGTGGCCAAGTTCGGAGGAACCCACTGTGATGTATGTGTTATATCTACGCCGTCCATCTGTTTTGCCAGCATGAGCAAAAAAAACTCAGATCTAAATATCAAGTGGACCACACCATCGACAACAATGGGAATTGAACGCCGTTGAAAACTTATCAGGATCTAACGAAGTTACCAAATCAATTTTATATTTGTGTCTTCCTTCCGTACAAGTCTTTGTGAAATTATGAATAAGTTGGATGGCAAATAAAACATTACGGCGGGCCATAGTAAGTTTTTCGACAATGCATGTTCAACCTCAATGGTTTTCTGTGGTGTGGCCCACTTGAAATTGAAATCTGCATTTTTTTTGGGCTCATACCATAAAATGAGTTGGCAAGCGTGGATAAAATACATAAATTACAGTGGGCCCCACAGATATTGGTCTACGTTGCGCGACAGGCATATCCTGCAGCGGGTGCCACAGGCAATCGGCTACCTATTTTAACAGAAAGTCGGCTAAAATGCATCTTAATATATTGCAACAGGATACGATGGATTTGGATTCTTTTCATGACTCAATCTATTCACGTGACCGGCCTCACATTAGATGGCCTTCCAGGAAAACCTCTGTGTTTGAATATTCCAACCTTTTGATTGTGCATAGAGGTTGGTGACCGTTCATACTCAAAGCAAAAGGTCAAGTAATCAAAATCTCATTTTGGTTCATTCAAAAATGACCTAAGTTTCAAAGGCTATATTCACAATGTATCTTATTTCAACGTTTTTTTCAACTTTCTGCGATGAAAATGCCCTGATACGTTTCCAGGCCTTTTATCAATACTTCCCGATTAACTCTTCCTTTATGCCTGCACTCCCTTGATCTTTTTGCCTTTTTACTACTCTGATAATCTTTAATGCTTTCCAACAATTCACTCTGTAGAAACTCTCACCTTAGAAAAATGAAATTTTCTTCTCATTACTTATTATATCAAAATGAATCTGCCGTGAAGAAAATGAAATAAAAAATATTATAAAAATTTTACTTTTAAAAGATTAGTTGTCTTTCTTCTTCAAAAGATTTTACGTAGATAAGTTTTTTCTTTTTCCCAAAGAATTACATATAATGAAAGAAAAGAGATAAGAAAACTTTTAAACAATAAATTTTTCTTATTTTTTGTATATTTTCTTTTCTACTTAAATAGGTTTATTTAAAGAAAACATGTATCAAAAGATTAAGCTTAGATGAATCTTTTGCCAAGCATTGGACTTGAAGCCAACTTTTAAAAGGGCAAACGATATCCAAGTTAAGAGAGAGAGCTATTATTATTTTCATGAGGTCATATGATGTTGGAAAACTACCATCACAATTGAGAGAGCTATTATTATTTTCATGAGGTCATATGATGTTGGAAAACTACCATCACAATTGAGAGAGCTATTATTATTTTCATGAGGTCATATGATGTTGGAAAACTACCATCACAATTGCGGCCGGTACACACAAGCGATTGCAATCAAGGTTTGTACACGACGAAGATCATGGTGGTCTATACACAAGCAATCACAATCACAAACTGTACATGATAGCGATTGCAATCTATCCATATAAACGGACATGAATGAAGGGAAAACACAAATATCAGCTTAATCCAAATTTCCTGTAACCCGTTGGAAGTTTTCAACGATATCAATTCACATTATTCCCTACTGTGTAGGTCACTTAAGCTTTGGATATGGTTTAATTTTTTACGCTAATTCCTTAAAATGAGCTTAAAAAATGTATGCACAGCATGGATAAGGTACATACATCGTTGTGGGCCCTATACAGTTTACTTAGTATGTTGAATTACACTGTGCACAATATCTTTCTTATAGACCACAATTATTTACATGTATAGACTGCAATTGTTGTCATGTACAGACCACAATCTTTGTTGTGATAAGAACTTGGTCACAATCACTTGCGTGTACAAACAACAATCACAATTGCAGTATTTCTAACACTGTGCGAAGAAACTATCATAATTCCCTTGTTACAAATCAAATTGAGTCAATCTTAAGCTTCCTAAAAAGATAATTCGAAGGCCATTAAAATATAGTGACGCAGGGGAGGACGTGAGGTCGAGCACCGTCTTCCTCAAGAGGATAAGTATTCCAAATCCACGGAACTTCTCTGGACTCCTCACAGAGACTTCTCGAATCACGAGGAAAGAAAGTATAAAATAGAAATAAATTCTAATAAATTCAAAATTGATTAATGAATGAATAAAAATGAGTTCACAACCCTTTAAATAGGGGTACCAAGCAATGAGAAAGAAATCAGAATCAAACTATAACTAAAACTCCTAGAAATCGCGACTTACTATAAATAGTAAACTTACTATTTATAGACGGTCGTGATGTCTACTAGTGCGCAAGGTTTTCGGCCAAAAATAGTAAGTGTCCTATTTGGCTTCACCAAACCATTCTCCTAATTATTCTAAGCTCTTTTCACGTTGGGCGCAACTCCTAAAGCCCGACGGATGAAGAGTTATAATCAAACTAAAACTTACTATTTATAGTAAAAACGAAATTAAAACAGGGAAAAGATTGTCGATTCAGGGGTTTTTAGCAATTTCGGGCATCGTAACTCTGCGTAACTAGGTTGGTTGGCTAAAGTAGCTCGTTCTACCCCAAAATCACATATTTTACATCAGGTAACTCATTCCGGGTTGTGAGATACGCCCGATTTAAGGTTCGATGGTCTGGATCACTTTTGTCGCCGACCGGACCTTTTCCGATTCATCTTGGCCATGAAACTGTCCGCGACCCACTCTACATCAGTCCCCTCCACTTCAAAAGAACTCGTCCTTGAGTTCTTATCATGCGCTGGTTCATGATACTAGGTCAGGTCCGCGACGTTGAAAGTCCGTGAGATCGCCATGCCATCTGGAAGATCAACAACATAAGCAATGTCATTGATCTTTCGGATGATTGGTACCGGTCCAATCTTTTTATTCTTCAATTTGTTGTACGTTCTGATCAAAAATCATTCTTTGCACAGATAGATCATTACTTGATCGCCCACCTCAAACACTTTTTGTCGCCGATGCTTGTCCGTTTGCTCCTTGTACTTTTCGTTCGAGGCATGTAGCTTGGTTTGTACCTTTGTATGAATGCCCATGATCTTGTCAGCCATATGTTTTGCTACAATGCTCATACCTGGGAGCTTGGGCAGAGGGACCAAGTCTAGTATGTGGCGAGGTACTCGTTCGTAAATACTTGGAACGGAGATTTCCCTGTCCAACGGTTCACCATGTTGTTGAATGCAAACTCCGCTTGAAACAAAGTCAAATCCTACTGCTTCGATTTTTCTCCTGAAATACATCGAAGGAGGTTTCCCAACGTGCGATTCACAACCTCAGTTTGACCGTCAGTCTGTGGGTGGTAGGCGCTGCTGAACTGAAGTTGTGTATCGAATCGAGTCCACAAAGTCTGCCAAAAGTGGCTTATGAATTTTGTGTCACGATCAGAAGTAATAGTCTTGGGAACCCCATGTAGCCACACAATTTCTCTGAAGAATAGATTTTTCACGTGTGTTGCATCGAGTCTTCTTGCATGAACTAAAGTACGTCATCTTAGAGAAACGATCTACTACCATGAATACCAAATCCATGTCGGGTTGTGTTCGTGGGAGACCAAGCACAAAGTCCATAGATAAATCCTTCCAAGGGCCGTCAGGCACGGGTAACGGGGTGTAGAGGCCCGTATTATGAGATTGCCCCTTGACGGTCTAACAAATATAACAACGTTGGACTGTCTTTCCCACATCACGTACCAATTGCGGCCAGTAATACCGTTCTTCCATAAGAGCTCGCGTCTTGTCTCGGCCAAGGTGTCCACTGAGGCCAGCTCCATGTAGATCTTGGATTATCTGTTCCCTTAGCGAACTGCTCGGGATACATAATCGATTTCCCTTGAAAAGGAACCCGTCTTGCAATGTATGTCGTCGGGGTGACCTTCTTGGCATCTAACTCATGCGTCCTTGAAGTCGTCGTCATCGGCATATATGTCTTTGAGGCGCTCGAACTTGACAACCTCATTGCTCATAGTGACTAACAAAACGGCACGATGACTAATTGCATCAGCTGCTTTGTTCTGTTGACCTGACTTGTATTTTAGTACGAACGTGAATTCCTGTAAAAACGAGATCCATCTAGCATGCACACGGTTAATGTTAGCTTGACTATTAATGAATTTGAGAGCTTGATGGTCCGTGTAAAGTATGAATTTCTTTTGAATCAAATAATGTTGCCAGTGTCGCAGTGCCTAAACCGTCGCGTATAACTCGATCTCATATGTAGACCACTTCTTGCGTGCATCGCTAAGTTTCTCACTGTAGAAGGGTACCGGCCTACTTTCTTGAGACAAAACTCCCCCAATTCCGACATATGAGGCATCACATTTGACTTCAAACAGTTTGTCAAAATTGGGAGTACAAGAATTGGGGTTGTAGATAATCTGCGCTTGATTTCAGCAAAGCTCCGGTCGGCTTCATCAGTTCACTGAAACTGTCCTTTTTTCCTGTAATCTGTGATTGGTGACACAATGGTACTGAAATTTTTCACGAATCGACGATAGAATGTCGCCAATCCATGAAAACTTCGCACTTCGTGAATATTTGTGGGAACCAACCATTCTCTGATTGCCTTCACCTTTTCCTTATCCGCCCGAATGCCCGTGGATGTTATGACAAAACCCAGAAACAATAGGCTATCAGTCATGAAGCTGCACTATTTTTAAATTGAGATACAATTTATTTTTAGTGAGCACTTGAAGGACCTTCTTGAGGTGTTCCATATGAGTGATTTCGTCTTGACTGTATATCAAAATATCATCGAAATAAACCACAACAAACCGCCCAATGAAAAGTTTTAGAACTTGGTTCATCAATCTCATAAATGTGTTAGGCGCATTCGAAAGACCAAAGGGCATGACCATCCATTCGTAGTATAATCCTTCCTGGGTCTTAAAGGCCATTTTCCACTCATCACCCGATCGTATTTGAATTTGATGGTAGCCGCTCCTTATGTCCAATTTAGAGAATATTTTTGCACTCTCTAACATGTCCAGTATATCATCCAACCGTGGTATAGAAAACCTGTATTTTATGGTAATTTTGTTGATGGCTTGGCTGTCGATACACATGTGCCAACTCCCATCTTTCTTTGGAGTTAATAGAGCTAGTATAGCACATAGACTCATGCTTTCTCGAATAAGACCCTTACGGATCAACTCCTCTACTTATCCCTGCAGAATATCGCATTCATTCGGACTTATTCGCTAATGAGGACGATTAGGTAAACTGGACCCAGGGACAAAGTCAATATGGTGTTGGATATCCCGCATGGGGGGTAACCCATCAGGAAGGTCATCAGGTCAAATTTCTTTGAATTCATGTAGCAGGGGTCTTAGTCTTTCAGGGATGATGGTAGGCTCGAGTTCTTCCCCTTTTACAATTAATGCATTAGTCTGTCCTGTTTCTTTGGATTCTTCCACGAAGTTCTGTACGGTTAAGAGAAAACGACCCTCCACTTTAAAAGTTTCAGGTGGTCTCTCTGGATCCATAGGGGCTAATATGATCTTCCGGCCGTCCTTGACAAAGATATATATGTTATCTCGCCCTTTATGAGTGGCGTCACGGTCAGATTGTCAGGGCCGACCGAGTAGTATGCGACATGCTTCCATGTTAACCACATCACATACTACTTCATCCTTATAATATTTGTCAATTGAAAAGAATATGGTGTACCGTTTAGTTACCTTTGTTTCGCTGACCCTCTTGATCCAACCGATTGTATATGAAGAGGGATGATGCTCCGTTTTCAATTGTAATTTTTTCACCATGACCTTGGATACAATGTTCTCGCTACTCCCACTATCAATGATCTCGTCACAAACCTTTCGATTTACTGTACACCTAGTGCGGAAGATGTTATGCCGCTGTGGATGCACTTCTTTTCTTGACACATATAATAGTCGCTTCACGACGAGTTACTCGCCGTGATCTTACTGAACCCAACCTGAATCATCTGCCTCGTTCTCGGTGGTATGCTCATGTTCTTCAATATCTAGATCTTCATAAGCGTTATCAACACTACCATCATTGATGGCGAGGTTTGCCACTTTTCACTGGGGACAAGTATTTGATAGGTAGCCCGGTTGGCCACAATGATAGCAGTTGTCGGGCCTTGGCAGAGCATAGGGGTTCGAAATTCTACTTGTACCAGCAGCAGTTGATATGCCCCTTTGGGGTTTAGCCTGATCTCGGTTCTAAGACGTATGAGGTTGAGTGCATGCCCCTACGGGCTCCTTCCCTTTGGGCTGTATAGTTCCCTAGAGTGGACCTGCCACAGGGATCCTTATAGTAGGATAGGTTCGTGTGTTAGGACATTTAAGTTGCGCTTCTGCCCGAGTAGCGAACTTGATTGCATCATTTATCGTCCAGACGGACTGCATCTGGACCCGATCCTAGATAGTCATACGAAATTCACTGTTGAATCGAGCGACTTGCTGCGATTCAGTCTCGACTAAATCGTTACGCGCTGCCAGGTAGTAAAATTCTTCTGCGTATTCTCTCACCGACCGACTACCTTGTCGACAATTTTGGTATTGTTGGAATAATACCTGATCGTAATCGCTAGGGAGGAATCGGGCACGTAATAGCTACTTCATCCGCTGCTAGGTGCAGATTGGTACTTTCGTCTTCCTGGTTTACGCGAGTTGCAGTTGTTTCCACCAAGCTGAAGCTCCTCCTTTCAACTTGCCACAATCTTGACCTTCTTTGCTTCAGGGATGTCCATATAGTCGAAAAATCGCTCAACTTCAGAAAACCAATCGAGGAAATCCTCAATGTGTAGTTGGCCATTGAAGCTAAGAATATCAACCCACATCTTGAATTCTCAATCCGTTCGATCTACTCGATCGTCGCCAGGTCTGGGGTGTTGGAAGATTATGTCATTGATTTTCTTTTCACTGAAGCCCCCTTCCTCAGGAATGACCCTTAGATGCACTACCGGTACTATCTTGCGATCAGGGCGATTACGAGTTTCAGCAATTGATGGTGGAAGATTACCACCAGGAATACGGAGTTACCTTAGGTTTTCCGCTAAGAGATCCGCTATGCGGTTGATGGAAGCCTGCAGCCCTTGCATGGCTTGTCGATTCTCTTGTTGCGCTACTTCGAAAGCTGCCGCTGTTAAAGGTAAATTCCTTGGAGCACCGCCCATGGGATTGTTGCCAGACCCGTCGTTCGAAGCCATCGATCCGAGGAGAAACCTCGCTTTGATACCAAACTGACGCAGGGGAGGACGTGAGGTCGAGCATTGTCTTCCTCAAGAGGATAAGTATTCTGAATCCACGGAACTTCTCTAGACTCCTCACAGAGACTTCTCGAATCCACGAGGAAAGAAAGCATAAAATAGAAATAAATTCTAATAAATTCGAAATTAATGAATGAATGAATAAAAAAGAGTTCACAATCCTTCAAATAGGGGTATCAACCAATGGGAAAGAAATCAGAATCAAACTACAACTAAAACTCCTAGAAATCGCGACTTACTATAAATAGTAAACTTACTATTTATAGACGGTCGTGATGTCTACTAGTGCGCAAAGTTTTCTGCCAAAAATAGTAAATGTCCTATTTGGCTTCACCAAACCGTTCTCCTAATTATTCTAAGCTCTTTTCACGTTGGGCGCAACTCCTAAAGCCCGACGGATGAAGAGTTATAATCAAACTAAAACTTACTATTTATAGTAAAAACAAAATTAAAACAGAGAAACGACCGTCGATCTAGGGGTTTTTTGCAATTCCGGGCTGCATAACTCGGCGTAGCGGGGTTGGTTGGCTAAAGTAGCTCGTTCTACCCCCAAAATCATATATTTTATGTCAGGTAACTCATTTCGGATTGTGAGATACGCCCGATTTAAGGTCCGATGGTCTGGATCACTTCTGTCGCTGACCGGGCCTTTTCTGATCCATCTTGGCCATGAAACTGTCCGCGACCCGCTCTACATCATATAGCCTTTTTTTTTTGTTTTTTGGTTTAGCTTGTTAATACACACCCACTATCAGTAGACACCGCACTGTTAGCCACCCCTACTAGCGATCGATACCAGGACCTCAAGTGTTAAAATGATGTATCTCCACTCAGTCTACTAGTTGAGCTATGGATCAAGGTGTCATTCAAATAGAGCTGTAAAAAAAAAAAAAAAAAGATTCATTTAAGCTTAATCTTTTGATGTCTTTCATCTGCTTTAATTATTAGTTTTATTTTTCTAACCAAACTTATATAAGTAAAAATTTTAAAGAAATAATAACCCATCTTGTAAAAGTGTAGTTTTTTAATATTTCTTTTGTTACCTTATATGTATTTCTTGACAAAAGACTTATCTAATTAGAATATTTAATAATAAGAACTCATTTTATAAAAGCAAAATTTTTATTATATATTTTCATCTCAATGTATCTCATTTTCTTTTTCAAAAAGAGTTCATTTTTTAAAAGCGTGGTTTTTTTGTTTTTTATAATATTTGTTCGTCTCATTTTCTTTTCCAAAAAGCACATTTCAACTTAACATATTAACACACACACACACACACACAAATTATTTATAGGTAAGATCTTCTGGCAGAAAAAATAATAAAAAAGCATAAAAATTTGCCGTAGAGTAATTGGAAAATATAAAAGACCACCAGGGCTAAAAATAACATTAGATAAATACTCTTGCAAATTATGATGCTTCATACACGTCTATAAGGGTGTACACAAACCGGGATAGCCCGGTTAGCTCGCTCGACCGGGCCGAAAAAGCCCGACTCGGTCTGACCCGGAACTGAGTTCAGGTCAGGACAGGCCAATTTTCTAGGCCCGAAAGTGAGTTCAGGTCGAGTTCGGATACCTCCCAGTTCGGCCCGACTCGGTCCGAAATCCGACTCGCCCCGGCCCAACCCGTGTATGACTGTATTTAATTTGTATACAATATTTTATTTTATGCTTTGTCAAATGTATGTAAATGTCCTGACTAGTTAGATTTTTTACGAAGTCTATAGTTCAACTATCTAAACTGTTGATCGAGGGCCTTGTAATGGGACACGGATTACCTGTCAAAGCCCTTTCCATGAACTTGCTGTAAGGTTCGAAACTAGCCCGAACTCAAGTTTGAAACTGCCCCGAATTCGAAGGTTCGAAACTGGCCCGAACTCGGCCCGAACTCGAGCCGAGCCCGGTTCGGGCTGGAGATGTTGGCCCAGTGACCAGGCCCGATCGGGTTCGGGCCTTGTGTGGTTGTTGAATGGGCCTGGACGGGCTGAGGCCAGTTCGACTTGGCCCGACCTGTGTACACCCCTACACGTCTATTCATAAGTCATAGCGTGGACTATGTTTAACTTAGAATACCTCGTCCAAATAATTGGAACAGTTAAAAGGTAAGCCATATTCTAAAGTTTGGATTGAAATAAAAATCATAGTATATGTTTGGTGGAAAACCTTTTATTATAATTTGATTTGTTAACAGTTAATTAAGTGTCCATAAATCTGTTAGTTAACAAAGCATTTCGCTGTATGTTTCTGTCATGGATCTTATGAAAGTGGGACTCACGATCTGGACAGTTTAATTTAAATGACAAATATAACACACTTACATGCGTATGAACCATCACTCTGCCGGAGTATTGAGAGAATTTTTTAGTTTTTTCTCCTTGTTAATTAACCGGTCCTTTCTATTGCTATATGCACCCATATTTTTTACTATTCTACAGTCAAAAGTAGAAGGGATGGATGTCTTTAGCAATCCGGATGGGTGAAGAACTGGTAAACCAATACATTTTTCTTTCTTTTCATTTTCCTTTTTTCATTATTTATTTATTTTGCTCGTTGGAATAAGTGCACCTTATTTTCAACTTTAGGTGCATCTGTCAAACAGGGTGGGTGTAGATATCAATTCCCAAAAAATTGGAAATCCCTGTTATTTGATACCTTGCCGACAAGATGTGTAGTACTATGTCCATGCTCCTACGTCCCTAATACTGTGCCTCTGGCTCATCAATCCAGACCGTTGATCTGATAGCCAGGCTGTGCAATGCTTATAGCCCTGCAAAAGAATGTCCTCGATGAGACAATTGAGGAAAATTTCATCAACTCCCACATTCAATGAGAAAAGGCAAGATATTCGACGGTTAGATCAACAGTCAAAAATCACTGAAAGATCACATAACTAGCTACCGATCTCTCTCGAGTCATCTAAGAACTGGATCATCGGCCAGAGTGTCCATGGAGCCTCACAAGTGGACCACACGGTTTGGTGATCCAGACCATTGATATGAAAACCTCCTTGGCTCCGTTTTGTTTCACTCGAATCATTGCAGTTTTTTTAACCATCGATCGAAGGGTTAGGATTGTCCCACCAGAACATTTTCCGGCACAGACGTCTCAAGGCAATCCCATCAGATCAACGGTTGGATCATTAAATAATTGGTACTAATTCAACAAGTTGGGGATATTAAGCGTATTTTCCAGCTGGACGCCGATTAGGGGGAACGGATTGGCTACTCCCCCTGCCACCGGCCAAATGGTCGGTGCTCGGTGGGACCCACCATGATGTATGTCTTTCATCCATGCCGTCCATCTATTTTTCCAAATTATTTTATTGTATGAGACCAAAAATAAGGTACATACGAATCACAAGTGGACCACATTACAAGAAACAGTGTTTAATCAGCATCGACCATTAAAAACTTTTTGGGGGCCATAAAAGTTTTGGACCAAGCTGATCTTTGTTTTTTTCCCTTCATCTGGGCCTGTACGACCTAATCAAAAGATTGGATGTCAAATAAACAGTACACTGGGCCTTAGGAGGATTTTAATGGTGGATATCCAATCACTATTGTTTTCCTGTAGTGTGGTCAGCCTGAGATTTATAACCCTCTAAGTTTTTTTATCAAATCCTAAAATAATCTTTAAAACTAGATGATCGGAATGGATGAAAAACATACATAATGCTGAAAAACATACATCATGGCAGGGGGAGTAGCCAATCCTTTGCCCCGATTAGGTACTACCCCAACTAAGACCTAGCTAGAAAGGAACGGTCCGTCAGAGCTCTGTGGAGCCCACCATGATTATATGTTTTATCCACTCCATCCATCTATTTTGAAAGATCCATTTAGGACATTATCCCAAAAAGGAGGCTGACTGAATGCTCAAGTGGACCATACCACAGGAAGCAGTTGGGGATTGAACTCCTTCGGTTGAAAACTTCCTGGGGCCCACCGTAATGTCTATTTCCATCCAACCTGTTCATAAGGTCACATAGACCTAGATGAAAGGAAAACATAAATATCAGCTTCATCCAAAACTTCTGTACCCTTTAGAAGTATTCAACAGTAAGTTTTCAATACCTACTTCTTCCTGTATTGTGGTCCACTTGAACCTTTGATATATTTTATTTTTTATTTTATACCTTAAAATGAACTGTAAAAGTAGATGGACGGCGTAGATAAAACATATACATCACGACGGGCCCTACAGAGCCCTTGACAGGACCGTCCGTCTCTATAGCTAGGTCGCGGCGGGCGTAGTATCCAAACCGCGTCCTCTCCGGATGAGTCTATTTCCTCCGTACATACAGGCAACCGTACCATCCTTCCTGCCGACATACTTCTTGTGTACGACATCAGTGCAATAAAAATGGTAAGCCTCTGTAAAGATCACCACTCACCAAAATGAAGCTGGTCCTCTTATCAGTAGGAGCCACACATCTACATGTGTCAACCACCGGTCAGTCATTGAATCCAACTGTGTTGTCCACCTAAAGAGTGAAAAGACCTGATTCTTGTTTCATTTGATCTTCATTGCGGATCGTACCATTATAATGGTCCTGATTCCCTATTCAATTGACATGTGGTTTATCTTTGACCACATGAGATCCGCGGTTTTTGTTTTTTAATCCAAATAGTCTCTTGCCGTGATGTGGTCTAACGGAGTCGTGGCCTGAGCTCATACGACTAAATTCAAATTTATGCAGCCCTAAGTGCATTCTGTAGATTTTTAAAGGACGAGTCGGGATCCTCTGTTATCAGGTTAACAGAGAATTCCTGATACCCTAATTCTCATTGGTCCACGTCACCACTCACTAAAAAAATATAAAAAATAAAAAACAGCTTCGGACGCCAAACCATGGGTAACAGGAATTCTCTGTTGGCCTGTTATTAACAGATGATCCGGACTCAGTAACAATATTGCCACTTGTAGGGCTGTCTCTCGTTTCAAAAAATGAAGTCTTTTTAAAAATAGACATGAGCTCCACTAAAATTTAAAATTCAGCTCATGGATGGCCGATTTGATCCAATTATTTTATTCAGACAGTCGTGATTTTAGATAAAAGTATTTTCAATTTTCTTTTTGAAGATATTTATGGCCTACAATTACGTTAACATTATGCATAAATTTTAAACTATGTCATTCGATGTGGTCTATTTGTGATGACTTTTTCTCTCAAACTTAGGTCAATGACATGAAATTAAAACCCCTTACATGTGAATGAGTTAGATTTGCTTCACAAGAACCAAGTGGACCCCGTATAAGATATGGATGAGTTTAAAATGTGGGTCCTTTGCAACATGAGGTCATCTGGCCATTTCATTCTTCAGTTTTTCTTCACTTCTTGGGAGCCGCATGAAGCTAAAACGGTTAGTAATTGTACAGTCGGAGACTGCATTCTATGGGTGTCAAGGAAAAAGTTCGGCCAAGCTCCGATGAATCTTAGAACGCACGTTTTTTTTAAAAAAAAAAAAAATTATAAAACCTTTTGACCACAATATCCAATGAAAAAGCTATTGTGTCAAAAGGTATGTTTTTTTTTTTTTTTTTTAAATGAATGGTGGGAATTGTAATAGGTTTTTTTGTTGTATGAATGATGAAAGTTGTGGTAATTTTTTTTTGGTTTTATGAATGGTGGGAGTTGTTGTGGGTTTTTTTTTTTTTTATGAATGGTAGGAATTATTGTAGATTTTTTTTTTTTAATTGTATGAATGGTGGGAGTTGTCGTATGTTATTTTGTTTTCTAAATGTGATGATTAGTGTAATAGATATCGAAATGGTGTAACAATTGAAATAAAAGAATGTTGAACTGGGGGAATGGAAGAACGTTGAAATAAAATAATTGAGGAATGTTGAAATGAAAGAATATTGACACGAGAAAGTAGAAGAATATTGAAATAGATGAATGTTATAATGGAAGAATGTGTAATGGAGGAATATTCTTAGAGCACCACTGATATTCACTATGGATTGCCAATATTAACATAAGACCATTGATATTCATTGTCGATCGCCGATATTAACAGAGGACCGCTATTAATATTGGTGATCCACATTGAAAGTCAACGGTTCTTTGTTAATATTCACGATCCACTATAAATATCAGTGGTCTTATGTTAATATCTTTATTCATTGTGAATATCAGTGATCCTCTATTAATATTGACGATCCACGGTAAATATCTGCGGTCCTTTGTTAATGTCAGTGATTTGTGGTGAATATTAGCGATCCTCTATTAATATCTGTGATCTATAGCACAATGCATATACGTTGCAATGTGATAAATGAGAACATTAATCCATAGACTTTGCAATATGATGAAATCTGATTTATTCAGCATTATTTTTTAAAAATAGGCCATAAGTGAGCATTACACTATACATTTACAAAAAAAAAAAAAAAAAAAAAAAAAAAAAAAAAGTAGATTATAGGATATTTGAAGTAATAAAAAGTGGAAAATAGAAAAAAAAAAAAATCAATTTTCACTAGATGCTGGAAGAGAAGTGTACATCATTTGATTATGACCCGTTGGCTTGCACTTAAAGGACTTGACAATTGGTCTAGTTTCTTCTTTCGAAATGAATCTATGTGTGGTTGTTGTTCTATTAGAGAGTCTTGAATTTATAAATTCTACTTTCTCTTCCTCCTGTTCAGCCTCAACGGGTTTAGTTTGCCTTTTAGTCTTTCTAAATTGTTGAAGACAATAAAAAATTGAGGTCTTTCTAAAATAGGAGACTTTATCCTACAGTTTAAGTTACAAGTTAATTTATTTATGACATGACCAGTAAGTAATAATGAATTAGACTGAGCAAGATTTCGTAAGAATCTTACTGGGTTGAATACAATTTCTTGTTGCTACGTAGAAAAGCGATGTATTTCATCACAAAGACTCCACATTCGCTTCCCCTAGTCTGTTTTGAAACCCCACTTACTATTATGAAAAGTTATCTGACTTCCTAATGCTCATTACCCCGTCACATAGATAGAACAACCATCTTAACCTCTCTTTTAAGTCAATTATTAAATCATTATACTTCCTCCCCCATCTAATATGGATGTTATCGAGCAATTAAATCAATCTTATTTTTTTGTGCATGATAATCAAAACCTAGTATTGGTTTTGGATATTGCGTGGAAAGTATACCTATAAAACACATACAAAATATTATAAGTACATTTAAACTAAACACGATGTATAAGACTAAGCTAAATAAGTCATGTAAAATTGAAATAACAAACTTAAAGAATCAAATTTCTACATCTCCTTTTGAAAATGCTCTCCTCTAATAAGAATTAAAATCTGAGGATTAATATCCTTAAAGATGTCATATCTAGCCCTATAAACATGCAGTTGTTGAGGGTCAAATATTGTATATTAGACTCCAATTACTACCTGGTTTTACGAACATAATATCATCTAATGGTCCGCTTTAATCGTGTTTATGATGCAAGGTGTATTTATGAGCTGGAATCGAAATAGGCTGCTAAAAGCATGGAATTAACACTCTGATGGCACCAAGGCAAGAGACGGACTCCGGGGGACCAAGATTGACGGATGTACACCCCAGAGATCCGAGAAAACCAAGAAACTGAAATTCAAGTGGCCTGAAAGTCAGCTAGAATACAAGATCATAGGGTTCTCACCATCCGTTTGGCTTGAATCTTTATACATGGCCTGAGGACCATAAATTAACCGTACACATCAAAAATCAGCCATTAGATCTCTGTGGAAGTGGCCCAACGGACAGATCAACCCCTTAAATCCTTAAGTAGGACCCACCTGCTATCTGGATATGCTTCAAAATTGGCCTCGGTGGTTCAAAAGATATGACAGAATGTATGGACGGAGCGGATTTCAGAGATCTATCACAAGGGAACCCTATTGGCCACGCCAGTGCACGGTGCACTAGTGCACTGGAAGTGCATTGGACCAGGACTTCCGGTCAAAGCAAGGAGACCCGTCTCCTTCTCCTTCTCTAGCACAAACTACCAGCGGATGCACCAGCGTCCGCCAGTTCTGTTTAGTGGGACCCACTCCTCCTTCAGATCGTCAATCAGGACCATCCTTTATGTGCATAAGGGAGTACTAACCTCACCTAGGTGTCCTCTTTCCACCATGCGAGCTATTGGAAGATACTGGCCGTTGAAAGAAGGATGGACGGCGGAACTAAAGATCAAGTGGGTCGCACCGATTTCACTCCCGAATACACCCTCCCCGGACAGTTTTTCGAGATAAAGCTTATGTACGGAGTGAATTTTCCAAAAGACGTCGATCTGGGGCCCACCGATCATCACAGCGTCCCTGCTTACACAGGGACGTGCGTTCGCACTGACGGTTGCAGGTGATCCTTGTGGGCCACCATCCGGTCTCAACGATCCAAACCTAACCGTCCATCAAATCCCCATGGAGCTTCTTACCACTGTCTAGGTGGCAGAATTGCAAAAGATCACGAGGATCGCAATCCAACCGTTCAAACGGAAGATCGATAGAAGAGCAGAAATCAGGTGGACCGCATCAAAAGCAATCCAAAAGCAGCCATTTCTGACCTAAATTCTGAGAGGAATCCACTGGATGGACTGGATTTGTCAAACAAAATCATCTGTGGGCCTCACCAACGTTACAGCGCAATCAGATTTCGACGGCAGAACAGAGTCCAATATTTTCTGCAAATCGCTGTGCGTAAGAAGGGTTGGTGACCAACCTAGCCATCTCCCTTAGTCTATAAAAAGGGAGAGAGAAAGAAAGAGGAAGATCAATCGGCTGGGAACAGAGAGAGAGAGAGACAGGGAATAGTTTGTTTATTTGTTTTAGTTATAGTTTATTTTTCTATCATGGTTCTCCTGAGATATGGTCCAATCATGATAGGCTAGACCTCTTAGCTAGGGCTAAGAGGTGAAGCTTGCAGTGAGATGGGAGAATCTCTTTTATGACTTTAATGTAATTTATGAACAGAACTTGATTTTAGTTTGATTATTAAGAGAATGTTTTTAGTTTTTAATGGTCTGTTGTGCCTGAAATTATAATGAGTCTGCGATAGCTTTGAGCATGTTCCTTTCCTTTTTTATGTTTATGATGTCAGGAAGCCCTGTTGTTCACCATTGTCTCCTGGGCATGGTCGGATGACGGTACCCTTCCTAACTTTCATACATTATTGATTGGTTGGTAATTAGTTTAATGTTGTTGTTTACTTTGTCTCATGGGCATGGTTTGGTGATGGAATCCATTCTAATTTATATACCTTTCATCTCTTGAAAACTATATCAAATAAGTTCAGTTTAATTTCCATGATTCTTGAAGCAGGCGCAAGATCGCCTTGATCTCTACAAGTGGATCCTCTGAATTCCTAGTTTCCCTCTTCTGAATTCTCTTAAGTTTTAGATAATTATTTCACAATTATTCCTTAAATTCTATTTAGATTACATCTTAGTCTAATTCTATCTCTACTTAGTTTCAGAGAGTGTACAGGTATCAGTCCCTTGGGATTCGACCTCGGTCTCACCGAGTTTTATTACTACATCACAACCCTGCACTTGGGGAGTGAACAGCAATCCAACACTATATTCTTGTACTAGCTCAACATTGCCCTTAAAAAGTTGATCTCACAAATGAATCAAAATAATATAAGTTAGATTGGTTCAAATATATGTTAAATGTACATATCAATAAATGGATATTACCTAAAATAATGCTGTTACAAACATGTATTCCTGATAATACATGTAAGAATATTGTAGACGTCGATCGGTCAAGAAATCTATATACAGTTGATTCCCTGTGTAAGCCCCAAATTAACAGTTAACATATATAATATAAAATGAAGTACGTAAAACATATTCGTGCCAAAATTTTATCTCGTTATCAACTCGTACATTCTTACATATGCATTTTAGCTAAACATGAGTACCGTCAACATAAGCCGCCTTAACAATTTCATATTCCTCAAGGGTAAGCCTTCTTAATGGGTCCATAAATATAAACTTGTAGTGGGTCGAGTCCCTTGCCTAGATATGCACCATGACACCTGCTAACGTAGAACGTGCACCTTTCATGAGCATCACATATATTAGTTACACTGCAACAAACAAGATGTGCACATAATAACAATTGAAAATTTAAATACCATCAATAACTTCACCCGGCCCATAAAAAGTTTACTTCATTGCGCATGCGGATATTCAACTTTTCCACCTTCAAATTTTCAGATAACATCTTTAAGCAGAAATCTATTCCTCTCCCCCAATCTCCTCCCCTGACTTTCTCATTCCACTATTCGAGTTTGATAGTGGCTCTTTCTCTTTATTCTTAATCTTCTTCACGCCCACCTCCTTCTCCTTAATATTCTTCCTCGTATTCCTCTTCTTTACCACCAAAGTGACAATATTTTCCTCATCCACTATGAGAATGAGGTTACTGTTAATCCTAAGCTGCAACAATATATATATATATATATATATATATATATATATGCAACGTTAGAAATACTAAAATATAACACGAATAATTCAAGTTTGAAGTAATATTTCAACTTATCCTCACATTCGTGAAAACTTTTGTTAGAGCTTTATATTTTTCCACCTTAGTCATATTATAATTCAGAAATCATGAAATTCTGATAAGACTACATCTGGTGGCCTAGCCCTTCTGGCAACATAGGTTGGGGATGACCTCATATGCTCAAGCCTGTTAAATGGGTGAAATAAGGAATATTAAAATAAGGCATATTATAGTAGCATAATAGTTTACAAAAATTCATAGGAAAAAATTATATGTAGGCCATATGGACATCCGCAGAAGTCGTAGGAGTCCGGAAGGAGTTCTTTAATTACAGTATTCACTTCTTCTTTTAAGATCTGATACCTCACACTTCCCCATAGGTGATTATCAAATGCATCATAATTATTTGCTAAATATATATACTTATCCACATACGCATTTTTTTTAAAGCAACTGAGAGAATGAATTAAAGAGAAAAAGAAGTACAAAGAGGACTGCTGAGATAGCAGCCAAGAGGCAAAAAAACTAAGATCCTAGAAAAGAAAGATCATAGTCCTTTAAGCACAATACAGTAGACACCCATTCTATAATTAACTTTTTGACAAAAGATCCTACTGATCTGGCCAAAGCCTGAGAGTCGTTGAAGCATCGTTCATTCCTTTTCTTCCAAACCGCCCACCAAATAGCAATGATCCCCATTCTCCAAAGTTTAGTTTTCACTTTACCAAGCTTTGGCCCCTGCTAAGCTGTAAGCAAAGACGCTGCCGAATTGGGGACACAACCGACAATTCCGAAACGAGACAAAAAGTCCCACAGAATTAGTGAAATAAAGGGGCAGTGGACCAAGAGGTGGTCTACTGTCTCCTCGTTTTGCATACAACAGCGGTAGACATTGATAATCTGCATACCACGCTTCCTTAGATTATCTATAGTGAGTATACGATTCATAGCAGAAAGCTAACCAAAGCAGAGAAACTTAGGTGGGGCGGCGCATTTCCACATAAAGGGCACTGCCTGTTGAGAGGGAGGAGGATTCTGAGCGAGAAAAGAATATAATGATTTCACCGAAAAGGTGCCAGATCTATGACCATTCCTGCGCAAATCATCAATAGAGGATGGGTCCGGAGAAGCAGTAGAAAGACACTGCAACAGTTGGACATATTCTCCAACTTCCCTATCGTGCAGATTGCGAAAGTAATTGATTTCCCAAGTTCCGCTGGTCCCTGCTTGGGAGAAATTGTTGGCGATCGCACTTTGTTTATTGACCGCAATGCAATATATTCCCGGAAATCTACTGCTAAGGGTAGACTCTCCCAACCATTGATCTTCCCAGAACCTGATTCTCGTTCCATTACCCAAGACAAAGCCTATTTTGGACAACACTATTGATTTATAGCGGAGGATGCCTTTCCAGACGAAGGAGGCCCAATAGGAAGAGGTATTGCTTATCCACCAGCCACCAGCCGACGTGCCATATTTCATTTTTATGAGAGTGTTCCATAGAGCTTCAGTTTCTTTACCCAGGCGCTAGATCCATTTACCCAACAGAGCCTTGTTCATGAGCTTGAGATTTTTAATGTTGGCTCCCCCATTCCTGACGTACGTGCACACAACCTTCCAGTCCATTAAATGAAATTTGTTGTGGTTATCTTTACCGTTCCAAAGAAATTCCTTTCTGAGCGCATCTATTCGATTCAAAACTGAAGTCGGACATCTGTAGAGAAACATATAATAAAGGGGAAGGTTGGACAGTGCTGTTTTGATAAGGGTGATTCTACCTCCAATCGATAAATAACGGCATTGCCAAGTTGCAAGTTTTTTTTGAAGTTTAGCGATAATCTGGTCCCACATCGCAATCGATGGGGCGCCAACAGAGAGAGGGAGACCAACAAATGTCGTAGGGAAGGAAGCACAAGAGCAGCCCAAAGTAGCAGCGAGAACTTGTAGCTCATGATCCGATAGGTTAACACCATAAATTTTAGACTTGGCCATATTGATTTTCAAACCAGAAACCGCCTCAAAACATCTTAAAGTCGTATGGAGATTGTTCAACGAAACCTCATCTGCCTCAATCATAATGAGGGTATCATCCGCAAACTGAATGTGGGAGAGACAAGGAACATCATCAGAGAGGAAAATTCCACGGAACAAACCAACGCTCTGACCTCTAGATATCAGCTGAGATAGAGCCTCTCCGATGAGAATGAACAAAAGTGGGGAAAGAGGGTCGCCTTGGCGTAAACTTCTCGAACCTGGAAAGAAACCTTTAGGGGAGCCATTTAGAAGAATAGAGTAATGCGTAGACTCCACACACGCTCTGATCCATCTTCGCCATTTGTCACTAAAACCCATTCAAAGCATCATGTAATCGAGAAAGTCCCAGTCAACGTGATCATACGCTTTTTCGATATCAAGTTTATAAAAGATTGTCTTCCTTCCTTGTAAGACCTATATCCTAGTTCATACTGTTCCGTCGACTTCTGCGATCCTTCCCGTAGAATTCCGGCAACCTGCGATGTTAATCAATATTTGTGAACAATCCTAAGTCATATCCTGTATATTTTAGTCGGCTTAACCTGGGACTTCTATCTTAGCGACCGCGTCATCGCCGCGATTCCAACGCCGCATCTCATGCGCCAATCCGACGCTTAGATCATAAGATGTGGACCATACATTATAATAACCATGGACCGCACATTACGGGACCCACTCATCCCATGTGGCACAAATCCCTAGGTAATTATGAGGATAATGGATGACATCACCCTAGCTATAGCCACCCTAGTCTAAGCTATAGCCACCCTACCCCCTAGCCTTCTTACAAGTACTTATGACTAGCCACCCTATCCTTAGCCCTCTTACAACCATTTATTGCAAGCTACCCTCTCTTACAAATAATCATGGCCTACCTAAGCTACTCTCTCCCTCTCTTTACTACACCCTCTCTCCCTCATTTCTCATCACTTTTCCTAAGCAAGAGGAGAGGCTCTCGTCCAAGCTTTCCCATGGAGAGAAGAGAGTGATTTTGGTGGCCCACCTTTCCCATCCCTTTAACCATCATCCTAACCATTCAAACATCATCTTCCACCATTAAAGTGAGACACTAAGAGATTGGCTTTCCGACGGACCAAGAAGATCGACGGTGGGTGCTTTATAGGATAGGTTTTTCATGTTTTGATGATGGACCGAGTGAGGCCTACCGATCAATGGTATGGATCTCACTTGGGACCTTAAGATGTAGCCGATGGCCCACCTTGATCTTCATGATCATTCTGTGATGGAGCCATTCTCCATGGACCCCATCATGATGTTTATTTTCTAGCTTGTAAATGGTCATCTAGACCTTTCATTTTTGGTGGAGAAGGGATCTCGACCGTTGATCTTGGATTTGGTGGGCCCACATGCAATGGGACCCACTCGATGTATGATTGCTTATAAGGGAGGGCTCATAGTGGCGGAGCCCTCCATCATGCGTGTCCCATCTCTCTCTCTCTCTCTCTCTCTCTCTCTCTCTCTCTCTCTCTCTTTCTCCCTCTCTTTTATTTATTTATTTATTTACCTTTGTGATGAGGTGACCATGTGACCCACTTGGATGGGCCCCACCTTAATGTATGTTTTACCCTTACCATTCATCCATTTGGTGGCCCACAGGAGCAAGGCCCACCTTGTGCATGCATTATGCAGAGGCCGTCCATGTCCAGGGACGTCCCTGGACTGAAATGAAAACACGGATATTAGCTTGGTTCACAAGCTTTTGGGGTGGGTTACTTGTTTATGCCCCACCTTGATGTATGTAGTCAATCCACGCCGTCCATTCCATGCCTTAAATCATGTCAGGCGTTGAGCTGAAAAATGGGCTCAATCCGATGTCCTGGCAGGCCTTAGCGTAATAAACGGTGTTTTCTACCATTGAAATCCGCCCTGATGTTTTTGTACCCCAAACCATATCCAATATTGGGCTTGATGGATGGAGTATGAGCTATGGGATCCATTGGGCGGGTCTGATTCATCAGATGCGGGCCCTATACCGGAAAAACCACGGAAAAACGTGTTTTCAAAGAAAAAAATAATAAAATAATAAAAAAAAATCACACACAAAGAAATGCTTCGTCATTGTGTGTCGAGCGGGCGGGCGGACGCCAGGGCTCCACGGCCCTCAGTCGTGGGCCCCACCATGATGTATTTATTATATCCACTCCGTCCATTTTGTGGACCATGTCCTGAAGTGGGTCCTCTCCAAGTTTCAAGCCCATCCATGACTCAAGTGGCCCACAATATAGGAAACAGTGTGAATTGAGCTCTACTGTTGAAACCCCTTTTTGGGTCCACTGATGTTTTGGATCAAGCTGAAATTTATTTTTCCCCTTCTTTCTGCCCCATACGACCTTATGAACGGGTTGGATTGGAGATAAACATTATGGTGGGCCCCACGTGGGACCCACAGTGATGCATGTGTTTCACCGTCCACTGTCGTGGACGGTGATTTGTATGTGCGCGTGTGTGTGCGTGTGTGCGTGCGTGCTGCGTGCGTGTGTGTGATGTGTGTGTATATATGTGCATATATATATATATATCATATTATATATATATTATATATATTATATTATATGTTATATTGTATATATATTATATATTATATTATATAATATATATTTGTTGGTAGGCTTTAGGGATTTTAATGGTGGAAATCATCATCACCACTTGTACTTTTGTGTGGCCCACCTTGGTATACATGTAAGGCCCATGTGACTAGGCCCATCTAGATGTACTGGTGGCCCGTTTGTTGGGGCCCACTTGGTATACACGAAAGGCCCATATGATTAGGCCGTCTTAATGTGTTGAAAGCCCATGGGTTATGGCCCATTGCAATGTACATAAGGCCCATTAATGCGGCCCACTTGATTTATACAAGGCCCATATGAGGCGGCCCATTTGATGTATCTGAGGACTATGGGTCGAGGCCCAATGAGATGTATATAGGTTCATTGCAATGTGTGATTCCCCATGGTTTGTGTAATGATATTTATGGCGGACCATGCCTTGGAAGCAATGTTGGTATGACGTCCACATTGTAAGAATAATGTTGGTTTAATGTCCGTATTATAAATACCCCTAGGGCCCATTGATAGGCCCATACTGGTTATGTGTAGGCCGTCTAGGCCTATCTTCAGTGTAAGGATAGTTCATTACTTTATAACATGCTTAGTGCACTTCCATGATTCATACGCATACGTATCATTTGTATGCTTGATATGAGGAATGTTTGATCATAGCATAAGCCATTGGGCTGAGACATTTACAGGACTCCTCATGAGACGGAGTGCCCCACATGATCGCGTGGTACGCATGAGATTGCTGCATAATTGTACGGTGTGACTCATACATCTCGCATATGTGTGACTTGATCACTACACACCCTAGCGACATCAGGGCCATGGCTCCACAGGCACATCATGGATGGCCGTATCGGATACCGAAAATACCTTGTTCTAGCACTGTGGGCACTTAGGATGTCCTTGGGTGAAAGTCCCAGAACCTTTTTGGTACCAGGGGATGCTCCAATGTCTAGACCGAGTGGATACACGAGTGTCCGAGTGCCGAATACCAGTAGGCCATGTCTCCCACTGTGTCGTGGTCGGTTGGAAAGGGGTGTGGCCTTATCCGCCTGAGTGAGGGGGCTATAAGCTAGGCTGAGTTTGACCAGCTCGCAAATGTGTCCGCTATCGACGAGCCGGGTAGGTATTGGCAGACTACTGGTCAAGCGGATAGTATGGTCTCTTCCACTTGCTTGACTGTGCAGCTAGGGAGGAGGCAGTCAGTGTGAGGTGCATTGGACCCCGGTGATATCCAGAGAGGAACCGTACTGATATGTGTACTTGATGAGTACTGACATGCTTGTATTGCATCTCGCATATGACATTTGGCTACATAGGCCTCGCATCGCATGGCCTTGGTATGGCCGATAGCATTCATGCCTTGCATCACATAGCTTTGGTACAGCTGATAGCATTCATGGCCCTACCTGCCTACTTCCGCATTACTCTGATATTGTATACTTGGCACTTGCCTTACGCACACACTTACACCACCCTCTAAGCTTTTGTAAGCTTATGCACGACCGTTGCGTGCAGAATGCTGATGACAGAAGCCCGAGGCGGAGTGCGTGCACGGACTATTTTGGAGCTTTTTTATCACCCTGTATTTCCCTTTCTGCATTGTACTTAAAAGTTTTAGATATAGTGGATATGTGGTGATGTTGTTTTGTGACTTGGTTATGCTTGTGGTTATGCTCCATTACATTACAAAAAAAAAAATCATACTGAAAATCCTCCTTGTAGGATCCCAGGATCGGAATCTGGCGTATGGGCGCTGGAAGCCGAGAATGGGATACTACGGAGGCTATCGGCGCCGAATTCGGCGATCGGGAATTTTGTGAGCCCAGTTTTCGAGTTTGGGGCGTGACATTCCTGCTTTGTGAGATATATGTAAACACTCGTTGGCAATTAGCGCACCATCAATAATCTACCTCCCTTTAATAAACGCATTTTGGTGTTTAGAAATGAGAGTCCTTATGACTGCAGCAAGCCTGGAGGAGAGAATTTTAACAAGAATTTTGTAGGGACCTCCAATGAGGCTAATCGGCCTGAAATTTGAAAACGAAGAGGCACCTGAAACTTTGGGGATCAAGGAGATGAATGAGGCTCCTAAACTTTTAGAGAGTTTCCCCCTCTCATGAAAATCGTGAAGAAATTCCATAATATCTTCTTGGATCATATCCCAGAAGGCCTGGAAGAAGTACAACATAAAGCCATCTGGACCCAGGGATTTGTCCCCTGACAAATCAAAAACCGCTGCTTTAGCTTCTTCCACTGAGAAGGGGGCTTCTAGAGAGTTTGACTCATATCGTTGAATAGCGAAGAAGACAATGCGGCCGGGACCACCCTTCAGAAGTGAGAAGAGAACGAAAATGCTCAATTGCGTGCTCCGCAATCAGATCTTTGTCTTCGATCTGACAACCATCTACCATGATGCTACGGATAGCTTTACCACGAGCTCTGATATTGGCGATCTTGTGAAAGAATTTGGTATTTCGATCACCTTTTTTCAGCCACTTCACCCAGGATTTGATCTTCTAATAAATTTCATCTTCCAGTGCACGGGCAGACAGAGATTGGATGATTAGAATCCGCCTAAACAGAGTTTCAATCGGGATGTCATCAACACTCGCTCCCGCATCTATCTGTTGAAGTTCGATCATCAGAGACTCAGTTTCCTTCTCCCTTTTCTTTAATTCTTGTTCCTTCCAATCCTTGATTTTTTCCTTGAGAAGCTTGAGCTTACATGACAATCTGTGACCAGCGTAACCGGCTACCTGAAAAGAGCTCCACCATTCCGCCACTTTTTGTTGGAAACCTTCTACTTGAAGCCAAGCTGGGTTAAATTTAAATGGGATCGGGCCCCAGTTAACATCCTCCATCGACAACATAATCGGACAGTGGTCCGAAGTTGTCCTAGGAAGAGCCAGCTGATGAACCGCGGGGAAAACCTCCATCCACTCGGTGGAGAGAAGAAACCTATCCAGTCTGGATTAAATCTGGGATCTGCGGCAATTGGACCAGGTGTACGTGGCGCCAAACATGGGAAGATCGATAAGCTCCTGTGCTTGGATCCAGTCAGAAAAACTTCGCATAGCAGAAGAGGTGTTCCTATAACGAGAGTGTTCATCCAGAAACCGAATTATATTGAAATCACCAACAAAACAACATGGGCCTGGAAAAGACTGTCTGGACAAGGTCAGCTCTTCCCAGAAGGAAGACCTGAGAGAGTCATCATTAGGACCATAAACTGAAATGATTAAGCAGGAGAAATTAGAAGACTTATCTTGAAGCAAAATGGAAACAGAGAAATTCTCAATCGAAGAGGAGAGCAGAGACCACATACGCATTCTTTTTGGGCGATCCAATGAGTAAATTCTCTATGCATATTAACATCGTCAACTGTATGTCGATCACGTCATAGGTAACCCTCCCTGGAGAGATCAAAATGTTTTCAGCAAATCCTTTTTTGTAATACGAGATTGATCCTTAAGAAATTGATTCCTAATACTCTTTCTTCTTAACGATCATTGACTAGTCTGCTTCAATTCGTTTGGTATTCCCCACTTCAGATCCATAGTCAAGGTAAAGTCCAGCTCCTTTAATTAGGAAATGATGCTAGCGAAGTCAAAGTACAGGTCACCGAGGTACCTCTGCATCAGGTAGTGGAGCAATGATCTATTTTACCCTCTATCCTCCTTCATCGAAATCAGATACTCGCATTGGGTTCTTCTAAACATCTTTATCTTGATAGAGTACTTGTTGAATTCATCCCTTAAAATAGGTAGAAATCGTAATAAGCACTTGGTAGTAATCTTTATATTGGAGTATTCTAAGCAAAGGTCATGTTCCCTCACCTCGCAAAAGGACTCTGTAGTATATGAAAGACAAATTATTATATTAAAAGATAATCATATTTACAGACGACCGTGAATATTAACAGAGGACTGCTGATATTCACTATGAATCACTGATATTGAAAGAGGACCGCTGATATTCACTATAGACCACAAATATTAACAGGGGACCGCTGATATTATCTGTAGTCCATGGTGAATATCGACAATCCTTCGTTAATACTCCTAATCCACAATAAATTTCACTTATATTCACTTTGGACCGTAGATATTAACAATAGCAAACTAATATTATCTGTGGTCTATAGTAAATATCAGCGGTCCTCTGTTAATATTCTCAATTCATAGTGAATTCCATTGATATTCACTATGGATCGTGGATATTAACAGTGGCTTGTTGATATTATCTGCAGTCCATAGTAAATATCAGCGGTCCTCGATTTATATCGGCGATCCACAATAAATATTTAATTATGGACTGTGGATACTGTTGGGATGCCTTGCACAAACCTTAGGATCTAGCCTCCCGAAACAAACCAGAATTATGGATAATAAAGTAATGAAATAAATCAAAGCATCAATCACACACCACACAAGAGATTTTTACGTGGAAAACCCTCAAAGAGGTAAAAACCACGGGACCTCGTCCAGATCAACAATCCACTATGAAGTAGAATGTTACAATCTTCTTCACTCACGCAGGAGTGGATAAACAATAAGAGAAATAGAGAAAATAGAGAGATCTAACCGATTACGAGGACATAAAAGCGCTGAGATATAAATTGCACAGTAGAAAACCTCCACGAGCAGAACCTCCCTTCTATAAGCTTCCTCTCTCTCTTTCTCCCTCTCTCTCACCTTTGATAGCCCTAAACCCTTTAGCAAATCCCTTGTAAAGCTTTAAGAAACTCTCTTGTTGTGCTTAGAAAAGCCCTAGGCAACCCCTTTTATAGTTTAGGAAACTCCTTTTCGCATCTCTATTGCGAAAGGACTCAAATCCGCAGTTTCGCGCAAAATCGCGGAACAAACTGCGTAACCTTCGACTAGTCGAACCTAGTTTTTAACTAGTCATAGGACCCCTTCGACTAGTCGAGACATCCCTTTGACCAGTCGTAGCTACAGTAAAAAATAGCAAAAATACTCGCTGGACTTTGAGTCGAAGTCCTCGACTCGAACCATCGACTGGTCGACCACCAACCTTCGACCAGTCGAGCAGGGCTCTCGACCGGTCGAAGATGGGTCAAAAAAACCCATCAAATCTCTCCCTTTTTGACCCAGGAGGGATCCACCTTCTTCAAGCCAGCCAGGTTTCTACAAACCTTAAACTTGCCCTTGAGCAAAGCCTTAGTCATCATGTCTGACCCATTATCATCCGTGTGGACTTTCTCAAGCTGTAACACCTTCTGTTCCAAAGTATCCCTAATCCAATGATACCGTATCTCAATGTGTTTCGACTTGGAATGCTGACTTGGATTCTTGCTCAAGTGTATAGCACTCTGACTATCACAATAGACCACGTGCTCCTCCTGCTTCAGGCTAAGTTCTTGTAGGAACCTTTTCATCCAAAGCATCTCTTTACATGCCTCTGTGACTGCAATGTATTCGGCCTCTGTCGTCGATAATGCTACGACCTTCTGTAGCTTGCTCTGCCAAGAAACCGCTCCCCCTACAAACGTGAACATGAACCCCGATGTAGACTTCCTGGAGTCTATGTCACCTGCCATATCTGCATCTGTGTAGCCCTCTAACACAGGTTTTCCGTCACCATAGCATAGGCTCAACCTGGATGAGCCTCTTAGATACCGTAGTATCCATTTCACCGCTGTCCAATACTCTTTGCCAGGATTGGCAAGGTACCGGCTGACAACACTAACCACATATGCTATGTCTAGGCGTGTACACACCATAGCATACATCAAACTTCCTACAGCTGACGCGTAGGGTATTTTCTGCATCTCTTCCACCTCTGCCTTCGTCTTGGGACACTGCCTGTCGCTCAATCTGAAGTGACCATCCAGTGGAGTCTTGGCCAAACCCATTTGCATTCATATTGAACCGCTCTAGGACTTTCTCAATATACCGCTCTTGTGACAGCCAAAGCTTCCTTCTACTTCTGTCATGGGTTATCTCCATTCCTAGGATTTGTCTAGCCGGGCCCAAGTCTTTTATCGTAAAAGACTTGCCCAACTCCTGTTTCAGCCTGTCAATATTCTTGATGTCTTTTCCCATGATGAGCATGTCATCAACATATAACAGTAGAACTAAGAAATCACTATCTGAGAACTTACGCGTGAACACACTGTGGTCCAACTCCGTTCTGTCATACCCATATTTCAGCATAAACAAGTCGAACTTCTTATACCATTGCCGTGAAGCTTGTTTCAGCTCATACAAGCTCTTCCTCAGCCTACACACCATATGCTCCTTGCCCTTGACTTCGAACCCCTTTGGTTGGTGCATGTAGATCTCTTCTTCTAGGTCACCATGGAGAAAGGCAGTTTTAACATCTGACTGCTCTATCTCCAGATCCATGCTAGCCACCAACCCAAGCAACATCCGTATGGATATCATCTTCACCACTGGTGAGAATATCTCTTCGAAGTTTATACCTTTCCTTTGACCAAACCCTTTCACCACAAGTCTGGCCTTGAACCTCGTCTGTGAATTCTTCTGCTCAATCTTCTTTCTGAACACCCATTTGTTGCTCAAACCTTTCTTGCCCTTAGGCAGTTTAACCATATTATAGGTGTGGTTCTTATGCAAGGATTTCATCTCCTCTTGCATAGCTTTCAACCACTCCCCCTTATGCTCATTGGCTAGGGCCTCGGAATAATCTTCTGGGTCTCCCCCATCAGTCAGCATAATGTACTCATGTGGCGAGTACCTCTTGGACGGCTGTCTGTCCCTAGATGACCTCCTCACATATGGCTCAACAGGTGAATCAAGTGGGGGCTGCTCCTCTGGTCCATCTTCTCAAGGAACTCTCTCGTCCTCTACACCTTACTGTACTCCCCCGTCATCAGGCATCATAAGAGGAGTAATCAGATCCATATCCTCTAGCTCACCTGAACTAGGCTGGTTCTTCTCTGGCTTACCAATGTCTTCTATACACTGATCTTCAAAGAAAACGTCATCTCTGCTCCTGACAAGCTTCCTCTCGGTCGGATCCCACAATCTGTAACTGAATTTTTCATCATCGTACCCTAAGAACACACACTGCCTGATCTTCATATCGAGCTTGGAACTCTCGTCCTTTGGTACGTGAACGGATGCCCTGCATCCAAACACCCTAAGATGACTGTACGATGGATCATGTCCAATCCACACCTTCTCAGGTACTTCTCCATTCAACGGGGCTGATGGAGACTTGTTTATCAAATACACCGCCGTGTGCATTGCTTCTCCCCAGAACGTCTTGGGCAATTTTGCATGGGATAACATGCATTTGATTCTCTCAACAATAGTGCGATTCATTCGCTCAGCTACACCATTATGCTGGGGGGTCTTGGGAACCGTCTGTTCATGCCGTATACCCAGGGACTTGCAGTACTCATGAAAGTCACCAATATATTCACCACCATTGTCAGTGCGGATGCACTTCAATGATCTACCTGTCTCTCTCTCGACCATAACATGAAACAATTTAAACACACAAAAGACCTCGTCCTTGGATTTCAAAGCATAAACCCAAACCCTCCTAGATGCATCATCTATAAAAGTAACAAAATACAATGCCCCACCCAAGGTTTTTGTCCTCATAGGACTACAAACATCAGAATAAACCAAATCTAATGCATGCACTTTATTAACATGAGAAGCAGTTTTAATAAATGAAACTCTATGCTGTTTCCCTGATAAACAATAAAGACAGGTTTTGAGATGTATACCTGTCACATCTGGAAGGAGCCGCTTCCTCGCTAGTAGCTAAAGCCTTTTTTCACTCATGTGGCCTAGATGCCTGTGCCACATGTCAATAGCTGAATCTTCCACTGCGTTCAATCCACCCTTGCACATACTGACACTTGCCTTGTAAAGGGTGCAACACTTCTTTCCTCTAGCCACGATCAACGAACCCTTGATGAGCTTCCATCGCCCACCAGCAAACCGGCTTTCATAGCCATCATCATCCAGCCTTCCCGTCGACATCAAGTTGAGGCGAAGGTCTGGGATATGCCTCACATCCCTGAGAACCAATGTGCAGCCCACATCGGTCTTCACACAAATATCACCGACTCCCACGATTTTTGATACGCCAGAATTTCCCATCTTCACAATCCCATAGTCACCTGACTTGTAGCTTGTGAAAAAGTCTCTGCGTGGAGTCGCATGAAAAGAAGCTCCCGAGTCAACCACTCAGTCGGGGTCCTGACTCGTAGCCGTGAGACATACATCATGATCTGTAGAAAGAATAACTACCATGTCGCCATCTGAAGCGACCGCAGTGGAATCTAATTCATCTTCCTTCTCTTTTCTTTTCTTGTCGTTTTTCTTACCACGACATTCATGCTTGTAGTGGCCCTTCTTACCACAATTCCAGCATTCAACATCTTTTCTGTTACTCGACTTGCCTCTTGATTTATCTGGAGCCTTCCCGCCCTTCCTGTTCTTTCCTCTCCCCTGTTCCTGCGTCACAAGAGCCTTTTGTTGAGTAGACCCCTGAGACTTCCTCCTTGTCTCCTCATTGAAGAGACAATTGGTTACCTGTTCTATGGATATCTTTCCATCTGGCGCGGAGTTACTTAGAGACACTACCAATGTCTCTCAACTATCAGCCAATGAACTAAGTAATAGTAGAGTCTGCAATTCATCATCCAGGACCATCTTCATAGAGGTGAGTTGGTTCACTATATTGCTGACCTCATTCATGTGCTCGGCCACAGAACCACTATCCTTGAACTTGAGATTCACAAGTCGCCTTATCAGAAATATCTTATTACCGGCTGTATTCCTCTCATACAGCTCTTGTAATTTTAGCCATAGGCTTGCGGCTGAGGTTTTCGAAGACACATGGTGGAACACAGAATCATCCAACCATTGTCTAATAAACCCCACCGCCTTTCGGTCCGTCTTCTTCCAATCATCATCAGTCATATCCTTGGATTTTGCTAATATGCCTAAGATTGGAGAATATAGGTCCTTGCAATAAATCAAGTCCTCCATCTTAGCCTTCCATATGGTCCAGTTAAAACCATTGAGGCTGATCATCCTTGAGCCACCTTCCATAATTCAAAACCGATCCTACCCGTTCAATGAACTTAGCTCTGATACCACTTTGTTGGGATGCCTTGCACAAACCTTAGGATCTATCCTCCCGAAACAAACCAGAATTATGGATAATAAAGCAATGAAATAAATCAAAGCATCAATCACACACCACACAAGAGATTTTTACGTGAAAAACCCTCAAAGAGGTAAAAACCACGGGACCTCGTCCAGATCAACAATCCATTATGAAGTAGAACGTTACAATCTTCTTCACTCACACAGGAGTGGATAAACAATAAGAGAAATATAGAAAACGGAGAGATCTAACCGATTACGAGGACATAGAAGCGCTGAGATATAGATTGCACAGTAGAAAACCTCCACGAGCAGAACCTCCCTTTTATAAGCTTCCTCTCTCTCTTTCTCTCTCTCTCTCACCTTTAATAGCCCTAAACCCTTTAGCAAATCCCTTGTAAAGCTTTAAAAAACCCTCTTGCTATGCCTAGAAAAACCCTAGGCAACCCCTTTTATAGTTTAGGAAACTCCTTTCCGCATCCCTGTTGCGAAAGGACTCAAATCCGTGGTTTCGCGCAAAATCGTGGAACAAACTGCGTAACCTTCGACTAGTCGTAGGACCCCTTCGACTAGTCGAGACATCCCTTCGACCAGTCGTAGCTACAGTAAAAAAAATCAAAAATACTCGCTAGACTTTGAGTCGAAGTCCTCGACTCGAACCTTCGACTGGTCGACCACCAGCCTTCGACCAGTCGAGCAGGGCTCTCGACCGGTCGAAGATGGGTCAAAAAAATCCATCAGATACTAACAGTGGCCCGCTGATATTATCTGTGGTCCACAGTGAATATCAGCGGGCCACTGTTAGTATCCGCAGTCCACAATGATTATTAATGGTCTGCAGTGAATGTTCATGATCCATTTGGTACCACCATTCATACAATAAAAAATTGGGACCCCCATACTCTCCTCCCTTCTACAAACTTCCGACATTCACTCATATAATAAGAAAAACCCACAACATTTATAAAGGAACCACCACAGTAAATTCCTCTAATATTCATTGTGGATCGCGGATACTAATAGTGGCTCACTGATATTATCTACGGTCCACAATGAATATTAGTGGGCCACTGTTAATATTCGCGGTTCATAGTGATTATTAATGGTCCGCAGTGAACATTCATGATCTATGTGGTACCACCATTCATACAATTAAAAAAATTGGACTCACATACCCTCTTCATTTATATAATAAGAAAAATCCACAATATCTATAAAGCAACTACCACATCATCCGCCTTTTCGCAAACTCCCACTATTCATACCTACTAATAAAGACAAAATAAAGAAACGTAAAAAACTTACCTCTACTCGCCATAGCTTGCACTTCGGAGATTATGATTGGAAAACTTTTTTAAAAAATTACAGTAGAGAGTTATTTGAACTTCGTGGGAGCTTGACCAAAGTTTTTTGCGGTTACCCAAAGAGTGCGGACTCCGGCTGTACAACTACCAACTATCAATGAAGTTTCGGCATCGTGTGGGTCCTAGGAAGTAAGGAAAAAATGAAGAAAGAAACAGTCGACAAATGGCCTAGTGCAGTAAGAGCCCCACATTTTGAACGCATCCACATCTTATGTGGAGCTCATTGGGTTGTCGTGAAGCAAATCAAACTCGTCAACATGTAAAGGGTTTTAATTTTATATCATCGGTTAAAGTTTGAGGGAAAAAGTCATCACAAATGAATCACATTTGAAGGAAACAATTCAAAATTAACGCACAATATAAGTGTAGTTCTAGGCCACAGATATCTTTAAAAAGAAAACTGAAAAACCTTCCTTTGAGTTCAAGGTTGTCCGATTAAAATGAACAAATCAAATCGGCCAAGAGTGTGTCGAATTTCAATTTTTGGTGGAGTCAACATCCCTTTTTAAAAGGATCTTTCATTATTCGAGATGAGAGCCTCTCATTGGAATGATGATAGTTGTGATAGAGGGCATTTTTGTCATTTAAAAAATGAAAAAATAAATTTATGATTACAAAATTTTGAGTTTAATATGTACAAGCTCATGCCATGACTACGCATAATAAGAGTGCTATTTAAACCAAAAACCCGAGATCAATTCCCTCGTATTAATAACAAAATACCCTTGAAACCATGGCTATTGACAGCCTTGGTATCCTCCACACGCGGATGGCACGCAATGCTCTCCCTAGGAATATTCCTCACATTGAAGTTATAGCAAATAGGAAAGAGTGAGAAATTTCCGTTATTTTATTAGGAAGTACTTGTTTGTTGGATATTACATGCATTCAATTGGCCACGATGGGAGTAATAATGCTACCTGCATTGACCTATTTCTTGCGGGCCATTGATTTTTAATAGTTAGAATAATCCAGGTGAGATCTGATTACACTGACACCATGTCAGTGAATTTTGACTGAGTACTTCCATCTCCGTACAAAAAAGTCATTACCCAAGTCAATCTAAGCCGTTGTATTTTGACCGGGTATTTACATTTCCTTTTCAAATGTTCACCAAAAATAATCAATGCCCATTTATACATCATCGTTGCATAGATTGTAGTAAAGTGTGCCTGTCTGATTATTATTTTTTCTTCTCTTTCAAAAAGGATTCCTGCAGCCTAAATCTCCATGAGGCTCATCCTCATATATGTGTTATATGTACATTAGTTATATGTTTGGCTAGCTTATTTTAAGGCATGAATCCAAGCATAAGGTGACCCAAATTTCAAATGGACCACAGCACAAGAACAGTGAGGGAAAATGATGCCCACCGTAGAAACTTTTCTATGGCCTAATGTGATGTTTATAACTTTCCTATGGACTACTGTGATGTTTATTTTCCATTGGTGAAGGGAAAATACAAATATTGGCTTGATCCAAAACTTATCTAGGACTCAAAACTAATTTTTTAGTCGTGGGTCCTCCTTCACTACTGTTTCCTGGTGTGGTCCACTTGATATTTGGACCGGCCTCATGTTTGGACTCATGAACTAAAATGAGCTGGTAGTGGATAAATGGATGATTTGAGTGGTTATGACATTACATCATAGTGGGCCTCAGTAAGCTCAGGGATGCAGACAATCTGCATCCTTCGATATGGGAATGATTTGGTGTGAATCACCAATTGTCAGAGCTCGTGATGGGCGAATCAAATTGGTACATGGCGTGGATTGGCTACTACCCTTCCCAGGACCTAGCTAGGGATGGATGATTCTGTAGGGGTTCTATTGTTCCTACTGTGATGTATTTGTTTTATCCACAGGTTCCGTCCATTTTGAAAGATCAGGGCATGAGCCCAAAAAGGAAGTAGATTGAATGCTCAAGTAAACCATGGCACGCCCTGGTAAACCACAACATGGGAAGCAATGGGGATTGAAAGCTTACCATTGAAACTTATTAGGGCACAAAAGTTTTGAATCAAATTGATATTTTTGTTTTCCCTTTATACAGGGCTACATGACCCTACGAGCAGTCTAGAACACCACGGTGGATGCTAGGAAGTTTTCAATGGTAGGTATTAAATCCCCATTGCTTTCTATGGTGTGGTCCACTTGCACCCCCAATCAACCTCCTTTTTGGGCTCATGCCCTAAAATGATCTTTCAAAATGTAAAACATATACATCATGGTGGGCCTGCAGATCCCCCGTCAGGTCCGTCCGTCTCTGTGTAGGTCTTGGTGGGAGTTGTACCCAATCCACAGCCATTGCTATGTGTCCAAAGTGATAGGAAGAAAGCCCCACATTGTAGTAGGTGGCTGGATCAAGACCATAAATGGCCACTAATCAGCCATTTAAGACCATTTGAGTTTTTTTTTTTTGGTTAGCTTTTTATTACACCCACTGTCAGTTTACACTTCATCAGTGTTAGCCACCCTCACTAGGAATAGATACAAAGACCTCAGTGTTGAAACGAGTTATCTTTCACTCAACCTACCACTTGAGCTATAATTTGAGCTTAATTCTTTGAAGTACTATCACCCACGATTTGTACGGTCCTCTTTGAGGGCATATATGCCACGTGTACTGTATTAGATTGCATGCGTCTGAACCACCATTAGAATCTGGGAGAGTATGGAAGTTTTTCTCTGCTGTGGTCTTAGGGACGGTACAGGCGACTGACCAATGCTAGATCGTACAAAAAACACAGATGCTGGAATAGAAAGAGGTCCTTTGCCTTAAATGGGTTAGTATGCAGACTCTTTTGGACTGCCGGGATTCCGCTTCCCTTTTGGAAGCTAATTGCCTGGTTACCCTGCCAGGCAAGCCTGTGTGGCCACTGTTATGTGTATTTTTTATCCACACTGTTCATTCATTTTGTTCGCTCATATAAACATAACCTTAAAAATAAATAAGATATAAGGCTCAAGTAGACCACATAACAGAAAATAGTTGTGATTGAACGCCCATCACTAAAAACTTCAAAGTTTTGGATCAAACTAAAATTTGTATTTTCCCTTCATCCAGGTTCATGACATTATCAACAGGTTAAATGTCAAATAAACATCAGTGTGGACCTCAAAAAGATTTCAACGGTGGGTGTCATTATCTCGACTATTTACTGTGGTGCGGTACACTGGAGTTTTAATCTGCATCATTTTTTAGCTTATCCCCGTTATTTCCTGTAATAAAATTCACTTAAGCTTTGGATCTGCTTCATTTTTTAGCCTAGCATGGATTTAAAACGCATACATTATGACATCCAAGCCACCTCCCCTTTAGAATACATGTGTGATTCTCGCACGTGTGCACACGGCCTAAGTGCACAATTAGGGTTGTCAAGTGTACAGTTAGAAAGGAAATACACTAACCATTCACCATGCTAGGATCCTCCGATCTGGGAGATCTTAGCTGAGGTCTATTATCTATATGGTTTAGATTATGCTGACAAATGGTACAAACGCAACATTCCAGTTGTAGTGTACAAATTTTGCTCCATACCCAAGTTGTGCAAGCCAGGATCTGTACTCTTGCTCCGGTGGTAAACTCTCTGGAGTTTCAACACCGGTCAAGGGTTCGAGTATCCATTGGTGGTGAAATCCAACTACGGCGTAAGTGTGTGGGGGTATGTGTGCGTGTGTTAGGAAAAAAAAAAAAAGTTGTGCAAGCCAAATTTGATGCCTTAGAAGATACCCCTCTGGATTACCCTGCAACTAAAAGCTCTGTGGGGCCATCTAGATGTCTTCGTGATATCTAATTCCTCTAGCATACCTCAGTAAATGAGACTCAAAATCGAATATATCTAAAACTCAAGTGAGCCACAATCAAATATATCTAAAACTCAATAGGATCACACCACATGAAATATTAGATATAGGTCCACTATATATAACATTGTTATAACACATCTTTGACAACATTTTATATGAGCTCTACTATATGCACCACATCACACACATCAACATGTAAACAACCTACTATATGGTCCAAATAGCTGATATACAAAGTCCAATGGAATGGATATGAAAATATACGATTCATATTGATTATTCTATAAAGAAGTCCATGACCCGCCCTCTAGATTGCTTAAATTAAATGATTTTAATAATTTAATCAATGTATATGGAAATGGATGATTTGTATTAATAATATTAGATTATTGACATGGTTAATTTATTTAGGCTGACACTTGATCACACATTGAATAATGCTTATGAAAATGAATAATTTATATTGATTATATAATAATAATAATAAGAAGAAGAAGAAGAAGAAGAAGAAGAAGAAGAATAATAAAAGGTCTGACCATTAATATGAACCATATATTATGTGGGGCCTGGCTGTGATGGCCCAGCCCAACCTAGCACTGTAGTCTTCCATCAAAGCCCTTTAAACCTAATTTAAATTCCAAACTTTACCTTATTGGGGTTATCTTCAATTTTCTTACCACATGGTCCAACCATCTATAGTGGCTCCCTATCATTAAAAATTGTTACAATTGCTTAGAATGGCAATCCTATTGCATCTATCAACCGTTGGTGCTTTATCCTATTCATTTACATCAACATCCTCCGCTTTGAAAGAAGCATCCTCTACCTAAAATACACTTCTTATTTTAGAGGGAGTTACTTGATACTCTAACTGCATGTACGCTCAATACACATGCACATAAAAATGGTACATGTGGTTCAAATTAACTCAAATTCAATGGATAAAATATGTGGAATCCCTATCATAAGGTTACAGTCTAAAAATCAGATTGATTGAACAATCCTAACCTTTAATTCATAGACACTTGTTCCCTAAAACAAGACAATTGCTTATTTTTTATCATTTTTAACTGTCTAGTTTTCCTTCAATTTAATAGCTAGATAATAAAATAAGAATGGTTTCTTGTTTATGATACATCCAAACTTGTACCCATAAGGGCTTCAATCCTAATGCTCTCAAGTATCATTTCAAGCCTTTTATGTTTGGGATGTTTGAGGCTGACATTTCTGTTGCATCTAGTTAACTAGATTCCTAGGAACTTGAATGGATTTTCAAATATTCTAGTGCTTCCTTGAAGGTCCAGATTGTTCAAAAAAATTGTTATGTGGGGCCCATGGCTCAGGTATTCTTCACCGTTGGTTTGATGGGCCCCACATTGATGGCGGCCCCAATCCTTCAATCACTGGTCACTAGTCTAAATTCAATGGGAAAAAGGACTAAAGATCAAAAGGCCCCATGGGATCTTCTAAATTTGGGGAACATCCCATTGAACAGTAGGGCCCACCGGATCAATGGTCTTGATTACTGAACCACCAGAATCACATATAAGGGATCCACATCTGGATTAAAATACATCATTTCTAACGGATTCAATTGCCATAGAGGTGCACCCATGTCTCCATATTGAAAATCTTGTTTGTGTTGCGCAGTACGCCAACAACACAATGAGCCTAGATCCAATCTCAAGTCTCACCCACAAGTAATAAACATGAAGAAATATAAACTAGAAATGAATAAAAGTATTTAAACAAACCACAAGATAAGATATACGTGGAAAAACCCCAACAAGGGTAAAAAACCACGGATGCAAAACTTTCACTATGAAGAAAAATAAAGATTACAAGAAATATACTAACCTTTCCTTGGAAGCACATAAAAACTCTTTGCTCACACCTTAGAATAACTTTCACATCATACCTAGAAAAGCCCTAGGATTATTTATAATTTAGTTCTTTCAGATCCCAATTGCGAAAGGGACCATCTCTTTCGCATCCCGGGCTTATCAAAGAACTTGCGATACGAAATCCGCGAAACTCTTTTCCACATCTCAGTTGCGAAAAAATTTGCGATATGAAATCCGCGCAAAAACGCGGATCGAATCTGCATAACCTCGACTGGTCGTGGGCAGCCCCAGATGTGGCTCCACTTCTCAACAGTTTGGCCTTTAGGAAATTAAGGGGTTGGAATTCAGTTGGCGTTTGGATAGCTTTGTTAGAGATGGGACCATCTCATTCAATGGAATCATGGGTTAGCCCGTCTAAAACATATAGCCTACCTCAAAAATTTTGGTTTTTGTTTGGTGGCCTAGAAAAACACATTTCTCATCTATTGCAAGAGCTTTACTAAGCCATGAGATATGCCACCGTGGTGGACAAATGCAATATCCTAGCCATGCGGCAGAAGAGTACCACTACATAGATTCCCTAGCTCAAGAATCAAGCTGGCTCACTCATCAAGTGGGCCACAATTAGCTAAACAAATATATGGCTGTGAAGAAATTGGTTAAAATTTTCTAACCCATCAATTTATTTCTAGAATCATGCACACTTACTGAGTGTATTTACACATGATTAGATAAAATGGCATAGAAGATGTCGTGTGGCTGCCATATATCACACATGATATAGATGAATGATAAAAGGAAGAGTTAGACGTGTTCACATGGAAAGCATTAAATGCTAATGTCTTACAAAATCAACTTTTTAGCAAGTGTTAAGGTGATAAAGTCCCAAAAAGCTACAAAAGAATCTAGCTCATAAACACTCCATACACGTTGGTAAGACTGAACAAACCATACGTAAAACCAATGCAATCAAAACAACTTTTTTTAACTCTCTGCCATGTGAAGAATCTAGCGACATAAACACTCCACCAAAACCTACACGTTGGTAAGACTGAACAAACCATACGTAAAACCAATGCAATCAAAACAACTTTTTTCAACTCAACGGTGCCTATCTTTCATCCCTCATGGACATCTCAATTAATTTAGTTCAAATCTGTCTACTTCTATCCAGCTCTATGCTATAACAAGTTTAAAGTGTTTAGTTTAGTTTCCGCTTTTGTTTTGTCCATTGCTAATGCAAGCTTGTTTAGTTTTAGGTTAATTATCCATGATGACAATGTCAGGTCCCTCAAATCTCTAAGTCCTTATTTAGTGATTTTTCGATCACGACCTGCTATCCAAATGCCATAACTGTTTCATAACCATTCAAACTTAGAATACCTCAGCACCATAGCTCTGTTGTCGATAATTTCTTATGCTTTATTTTCTTTAACTACTGATTGTACTTCATTCATATCTAGATTAATAAAATCTGTTGTTTTCTTTATATATATATATATATATATATATATATATATATATATATATATATATATATATATATATATATATGACCTAACTATCATGGTTATAAGAAAAGTCATTGTTTTCAAAGTAAAAAAAGAATTCATCGAAATGACAAAATCTCTCCTTCAAAACTCATCTAATTATTTTGCAAATCAGTGGCTGAATAGACAGTCAATATTTACAGATCGAGTATAAATTAGTCAATCTCGACACCTAGGCTCACAAGGGGTTTAGTTCAATTAAATTCAAATATAACTCTGGCATGCCCAACACTTACATACTCAAACACAGATAATTGAAATCAGGTCATTCATTACATGTGTGGCCATGTGTCTGAATTGAATAACGATGAAGTGAACCACATTTACTTGTTTAGTAGCATCTACACTGTAAGGTCCTAGTAATAGATGGCTTAGATATTTTATTTGTGCGCGATAGTGGTGTTGGGTGCAAAAGTGTTACCCAAACCCTCACTTGGGCTAGTTACATCATACCCTACTTAAGATTGGGCCCATATATACATAGGCTAGACCCTACATAGGATTCAGCCCGATACGCACATAGGCTAGTTGGGCATGTAAGATTGAGCCCGCCTTTGACGTACTACTTCCACCTACAGTTGACCTTAGGATGCATCTTAGCATTATTAGCACTCTTAGAAATTTATCCTGCGTCACAAGTAGAAATTTCTTAGAACTTGCATTATTGGCATATAAAAAGTCAAATTAAACAGTCTAATTTACGGTACCCAGTATAGATGTATCAAGAACCAAAATTAAGCTTATTGGATTATGTGACTATCGGATTGGTGGACATCATTTGGACGGTTAAAAATGGAAAATATCCAACGGCCCTCCGTCCACAAACAACTATCCACGAATCAATGGTTAGGAATATTCAATCAATCTTGGATTGTGACTTGGTCAAGTGGGCTGAGCAAATCTGGTTGGTTTATTTGAGTTAATATATGCCGCGTGTACAATTTCTGAATGCCTGCGTAGCAAGCGTCACAATCAGCCGAGTATCATATAATCCCACGAAAGAAAAAGAGGGTTGAAAGTTGAGAGTTGAAAACCTCATCTGATTTATTTGGTCCACATGACCCACCAAGTCACTTATTTCGAGATTTGTACGTGTGAACTTTCATCACATTGGTCCCCCACAAGAAAGATGATGTCCTTTTATTTTCATGGGCCTTTCTTAGCCACTACCTTCTTTTTCTAGCATACTCGAGAATAACTAATCCAAACTCTCCTTTTCTCTTGTATCCAACCGAGGGCGGCCATGGAAAGGGACCCCTACCCATATGCGGATAAGGATCTTACCCTACATGTGGGACCCATGGATTCAGTTATCCAACCGTTGATTTGTTAGCCCCAACAGTGGATGGAGAATCCCCCGGATATCTCCCAGATTGGAAGATCACAGTCCTTAGACATAATGGCACATACAGCAACGGTCCACATTGATTTTTTTTAAAGGCCTTATTTCCGTTGTTGGGGTTCTTCAAATCTGGGAGATTTCACGATGGGGCCGATCAGATCACCGGATCATGTCCCCCAAATGTACGTAATCTAGATTTAAGATCCCATTTAGATAACATGCCACGGTCCATGTCGTTGGCCCACATGTGGCCCATACACTCATAAGTGTGTATAATGTAGGAGTACAGTTATGTGGTCCCTTCATGGACAGTTACAATACACTTGATAGGAACACCCACCTATGCATGTGGCGTCGATCCATCCGAGACCGTCGCTGTAGGAACTCTGACCACCCACCTCGGTCTGCCAAGCTGTCATCAACATACCATAAATCTCATCATCCATGGCCCATATTCTTTTAAATGGCTCGGCCTTTTTTTCTTCACACATACAAGTGGGCCCATGATTCCTTCATTATTTTGAAAGCTTCTCAAATTAGAGTGATTGACCCACCCTTCCTTTAATAAATAAATTAATTAATTAAAAAAAGCACATGTACAATCCATCTGACACACATCTACGGAAATCAGAACCGTTGGTGTAGTGGGGCATCATGTTCACAAGCCATAGCTCGAAAACTGCGCCGATCCAAGAATCCTTTCACCACATAGACCAACCGTCGCGTCAAAACGACAGCTGTGATGGCAGTAAAAATGTGCGGTAGAGATTTCTGGCAACCTTCCCCATCAACCCTCCAAAACTAATAATAATTCGTCTTGAAAGTCAAAACAGAAAGTTGGATTGATGGTCCACTGACAGCTAACTCATATCTACTTATTAAACTTGTTTATATGCTAATTCAAGCCCAAATAATGTAATTATTTTTTATTCTCAATCATGTTTAGGAAGGCCCGATGTGGTAACAGATGCACGATCGTGACCTTGCATCGCGACGTCCGGTTTTCAATGGCTCTGGTGCCATGTAAGGCCCACCCATGTCATATCTTCGTTAATCATGTTTTCTCAAAGGAGAAAGATGGATCACCATACATATATGTTTAAGGTGTCGTATCAACTTGATGAAGATAGAATATCAGTCACAAATGATAACTGATTTAACAAATGAAAGCTGCTTCTAGAAACTATGGTTTGTCACCAAAAATCTTAGATTCGATATATTGTACATGGCAGATGTGGTGGACCACGACATGGTTGGGCCATGGCTAGTAAATAGCAGTAGATCGGGCCCGTCTTATCACTGGTGAGATGGCTACCTTTTTCATCAACGGTCACAGTTGTTTCTGGGCTTTTAGCCTGTCCACCTTGTGACACGTCAGATGAAAGCCCCGGTCAACCTAGATGTGTGGAGATGCTTTGATGGGCCGTGAATCCGTCATGTTGATGTGCCAAATATAAGGTAGCCGGAAAATGGACGGTTGAAACAAACTGGAGCAACAATTAGGCAAATGTCCAGATTCAACGCACGAAGATGACAGAAATCTAGGATCGTCCAACCACTTCAGTTTTTGGGATATTGATCATCCACGTAGTGCCCCACCAAATCAACGGTTCCAGTAAACCATCATTACAACTTGTGGTTTGCCCATTCTCACCGGAACCTTCTCAATGGATTAGGAAAAATGAAAAACAACAGGCGGCCGCACCATAATATATGGTACCGCACCATCATTAAATTTACTACCAATATCATCTCTTTCAGAAAATCAGTACGCCTATCAAGAATATCCTCATTTAAAAATAAATAAAAATAAAAAAATTTAAGCTGTCTTCTCCGTAGATAGGCCACATATTTATTGTTTGTAAATTGATTCCAACGGTGTGGCTCACTTGAATAGCGAAATAGTCAGATTTTCGTTTCAGGTAATCTTCATGGTGGGGGCCACCGTTTTCATGGTACTGATGTCCTACAAAAAAATGTAAGGTTGGCAGGAAAGGATGGTACTGTACCACAAATTGTTGTGCCTGTACCTGACGGTGAATTCCGTAGACTAGAGGGACGAAAGTGGGGCCTTTGATTATTGGAATAGACACCTCTTCTTTTTAGGCGATCCACGTGAGAGGTTGAAGAGGTGAATCGCCGCACGCATACCGATGCGGAACACGTGTAAAATATCCAGGCCAATCATTTTGGTGGGGCCATCAATAAACATGCCCCGGCATCAAATCAGCCCTATACATTCATCATACGAGAACTGCGTGTAGAGGAAAACGGACGGTTCAAAGGAAAATCACCAACGGCCTATCTTCAACGTCCGCGTATGGGCTACCAGAAGAGTATAGGAGCCTGTATTTTGGGAAAAAATAAATAAAAATGCATGTACTCATCGAGACCCATCTTCTACATAGTCTAGATCACACACACGTATAAAGAGTTATCACGTGTGCCGCAAATCACCTCTCCAATCACTACTCGCTGGAACCGGTTTATAACTTGTGTTATTCGCTTTATTCGCTTTTTCTTTGGAAGCAGGGAAGGACAGATTGAAGGTTCAAAGTCTAGTCATGAGTCATGACCTCCTAACTATTTCACTGCATAAATTGGGGGGCCCACATGTTTTCTGAAAGTGAATATTTTTATTTATTATTATTATTATTATTAGTTTCGGAGATGATTTAATTCCACCCATACTATCTGAGTTGGTTATCAAGCATTAATATCTATAGTAGTGGCACACGTGCTTTGTACAATCCAAACCTTTCATCAATTGGAGCCCACCATGAATCCGGTGATCCTAGACGCTGATTAGGGTCTTGAAGACTAAAAAATGCGCAGTTATGAAATATCCAATAAGTTGTTGAAAAAGGATGATTTGGCAGGTGTGATGCTTGGCACATGGCCTGTCCATGATGGGGTTAGAGTAGATGGACAGTCTGGAACTCGCACATGTGTGTTCTTTTGGGAACATGGACTTCTCCTTTTTGTTCAGACCATAAAATGTTGCAAGTAGTAACTTTGTTGCTGGTAACCTAAATATTTGATCTGGTGGACCTCATCAAGGGTAGGATGCTTTGTCATTTCCCCTGTCAGATTTACGTTTCCCATTCGATGAAAATTTACATCCAACGGGTATCAAATCTGACAGCCGTGGTCCTCTGATGGGGGGAAGAATGTTATCGCTATCTCCCATACACCACAGGACCAACTGCGTGAACGATTTGAATTCTAGAAGGTGGACCCCACATGTAAAGTAGGAGGCAAGTATAGAACCCAGTTGTATGGGCTTTCCATCAGTGGACGGCTCTCCGTGTAAAATTCCAGCAATAGAACCAATCACATAACACCATCTTTCCCACCAACATGCCCATTTGCGGAGGACATCAGTCCCTCCAAAAGGGCAGGCCCCATCCTGAAGATCAACTGGGACATATCATAAGGGTGACACTGTTGGAATCGAGGGAAAACCAACGGTCGGATTCAGGATTGAGGTGCGGCCCACCTAATGAACAGAGAGCAGCCTGATTTTCCACAAGGGGGATAATGTTCTTGGAATCTTGAGGTCTGCCGTTTTCATGGTATTAATGTCATACAAGCGAGATGTGGACCACAAGGTGATGAGAAAGCAAGAAACGGTTTCCGTCCTTGAGGCCATTAAAAGTTGGAGCCCCGCAATGTATGTCCCATTATGCATAATTTGTTTGCAAATCGGGCAAATCCTAACCATCCAACTGGTAGCATGCGAATGGATAGAGCAGAACTATGGGTCAGCTGTGAAATCCCAAACATCGTCCTTCATTCACATATATGGTGGAGATTGGGGCAAAACAAATCGGCGGCAGAGTTTCTGAGGGCATGCTTCCGTCAGATGAAAATAGAGGAAGAAAAAGGAAAACAAATAATATCATGGCATAAGCTTTGAGGTAAAATCCTAACTCAACTACGTGGAAAGGAAATACTTTGCTAGAAATCGGTTTTCTCCAACATTTCAGTTGTTGGGATTGCACATGTTAAAAATACATACAAACAGGGGTTAACATCACTCGTAATAGTATACAAATAGAGAATAAATCATTTTCATGGGATAAAAGAAGGAAAGGAAAACAGATTTCCGTCCCTTCCATACAATTTGAAAACAATGTTTGCCCTTACTATTTGTAACTTTTCATTCAATCCAAACAGAGTTCCCTTTTTTTTCTTTTTTCTTTTAAAAAAAAAAAAAAAAATATAAATAAATAAGAACTCTTCTTTCAATCCATACAAGAAAATTTTGGGTTGGTCGTCGTGCCAAACTTGACCCTCTCTGGAAATGATTTCTCTTATGTAGAGATGAACCCGGCCATGAAAAGCAGCCAATCTTTACCCACCGGTAATGATTTCTGTATATAGATGAACCTAGCCGTGTAAAGCAGCCAATCTTCACCCTCTGGAAATGATTTCTGCACGTAGATGAACCTAGCCGTGAAAAAGCAATCTTTCCCTAGCGTTTGAATTTTATTTTATTTTTTATTTTTTATTTATTTTTTAAGAGCGGAATCTGGAGTGGAAGGATAGGAGTATAACTGGCGTTCACCACACACTTCACAAAGTTGTGGTAACTCATGCACCATACATGAGAATCCATTCTGTTAAAATTACAAGACCATGTTGGATGGACGGATCACAGCTCATAATTGCATTGATCAAGTGACTCTTTAACCATCCAGGTAAATGGGACATCAACTGGACAGTTGAACAAAATGGGTTGTTAGTATTGCTTGATGTGGGAGTTCTTTTACTGCCCCCACCCATTGTGGGGACGGGCACCACCTGTACGGAATGCTGGCCTGAAAGAAAATGCAAGTAGCTTGCATGCACACTCATCTTTCATTGCTATCCATGGATTGTACAGAGAGATTCAAGATGAGTCAGGGTGCATCTGCTCTGCAATTACAATGCGGTGACCTGAAAATGAGGAGGTGAGAAAACAAAGCAATGATTATGAGGCAAAAGTCACAATGATCAGATGGCTAGGATTATCTCATCACTGCAATTTTTTTTTATGGCCCACCCAAGTGGCGGTCAAGAAAAAGCAACCACTGCAAACTTCAACACATGCGCCTTCATACAAACTTCCATGAGGCAGGCAATCATGATATAGCATTTCTCATGTACAAATATCAAACAGTGCATAATACCAATGGCTCCATGAGCTGCCCAACAAAAGCTAGCATTGAAATCCGGATTTAAGGAGGGAGAAAAATAAAATCAATACAAACGACGAACTCAACCACTGCCAGTGTTTGAAATGAGTCGCCTGGCACAGACGTAAAACATAAAATGATATTTAAAATTTTTTTAAAAAACATTGGAATGTACGGAATGAAATGGTAAGGCTAAAAGAAACAGCAGGACCCACGCCAACACAACTTGAAACATATGGACAGAACGTTACCTCAGCTTGGTGGCTCAGTTAGGCACGACTCCTTGGACACCTTTTCCTCTTATTGTGTGGTAGGCCTTTGAAAAGTAGCCTTTCCTGACCAGCACAGCAGTAACCATCCTACGTCCCAAATGATATATAGCTCCCCTCAAATCGCAACTCAATGTAACAAGAATTTCACTCCCGACTGTGTATTAGTACACCAGTTCATGATTTACAAAAGAGGGTAGGGTGAAATAGAAGTACACAAAACAGCCTCGGCTAATACTGCAGGCGCTCGTCCGTGTCGAATTTCAGGTTCTCCATACCCTTGAGTGTAGACTCATAGTTCTTTATGTTAGAGTTGTTCCTGGCAGAAGATGAGCGTTTGGGTTCCGAGGAGCCAACGGGCGAACTTCTCTGCCCGCCCACGACCTTGCGGAACCCTCCGGGGCTTGCCTCTGTGGTGCGGGGACGAGATGGGTCACCCTCGCTCCCCAAGACCGCATCACGGCTACTGGAAACAACAGCTCGTCTCGAAGATCCGCTTGACCGCCCCAGGAACATGGAACTGGACAGCTGTAAGGTTCAAGCATGAGGACTCGTTTATAGGAAGGACAACAGAATAAACATAAAACAACTGTTTTTAACTTCGACAATATTCTAAAACAGATCATTATTCATTTACTATATTGAGGTTACATACATAGCTAGTAGGCTGACAAACATAATAACACAATATTCTAAAGTTAGATGCACTTCGTGCATTACTGGGAACTAGCAAATCATGGAACACCTTAATAGCAACAAAAGAGGGAGCATGTGCAAGTATTTTCTAACATCAAATAAGTAAGGGTAATGCTCACACACAACTAGTTGGACCGTGAGTTTTGGTCCAACTAGCTGGGCATTTAATAAAAAAATTCCCCTTTTATACAATGCATATACCTATATTGAGGGATTTTAGAATGCATGTCATAGTTATGTAAAGTGGCATATTTGCTAAGATCTAAGCCATTCATCAGTTAGGATCCACTAAGGAGAACTTATATAGGGACAAAATTCAGATCCATTCATCTTTCAAGTAGGCCACGCCAACGTAAATAGTTTGGAAGGTGAACTTTTCTTTATCAACTATTTTCAGTTGTGTGGTCCACCCGAAGCATGGATGGGCCTGAAATTTGAGCCCTAGGTGTAAAGTGAGGTGACCCATCAGATGTTCAAGGTAGATTTAAAATTAACACCATAGTCGGCCTACCCGAAGGGGCCACTCTTTTTCAAAGCTGCGTTTAAATCACTCGTGGATCGGCATTACAAGGATTAATTACCAAAACAACGGACCCGGATTTCCTGCAAAAGCCTTTCACAAGAAGTTCCTGCGCAAGGACGTTGGGTGGGCCCCACCGATATGTTTGTGTAAAATCTATCCAATCCATCCTTTTTGAAAGATAATTTTAGGATGTGCGACCAAAAATAGATGTATCAAGCACTCAACTGGGCCACATGAGAGGAAATAGTTGTTATTCAGTGAGCACCGTTGAAACATTTTGATGGCCATAAAATTTTTGTATCAGGCTATATTTTTAGTGTTTTCACTTCATCCAATTTGGAATGACCTTATAAAGGGTTTGGATTGCATATAAACATCAAGGTGGGGTCCAGGAAGGTTTCAACGGTGGGAATTTCTTTCCCCAATTTCCCCTCTCGTGTGACCCCTTTGAGTCTTTTATCCACCTCATTTTTGGTATAACGTCCTAAAATGTGCTTGCAAAACGGATGGACGGAATAAATTTCTCACGTACATTGCATTGGGCCCCACCCGGCATCCTTGCGCAGGAACTTCCTGCAAAAGGCTTTCGCAGGAAATCCTCGTCCACAACACCACCACTATGCCAGCATTACGAGCATTCATTACACCAAATGGTAATATTTTGGGAGCAGGTACCACACGCACTCCCACCTCAGATTTTTTCACGGGCCCACTCCTAAATGTATGTAAGATCCACTCTGACCATTAAACATGTAATCTAGTGATAGGCCCAAAGCAAAGAAATTAGGCTAATCAATGGTTCAGATAGGCTACACCAATAGGAACAATTAGGAGAGAGACATCCGCTCTTGATTTTTTTCAGGGCCCATCATAAAGAAACTATGAAATCCGTTCTAGCTATTAGATATCACACCAAAATTAAGCCTGAGTCCCAAAAATGAAGCCCATATATGATTCATGTTAGCCACACTGATGGAAATAGTTTAAAGGGTGAACCTTTCGATATACGCTGTTTCTAATCATGTGATTCACCTGAACTAAGGATGGGAATGAAATTTGAGACCTTGATCTAACATGGGGTGACATACCTAATGGACGGGGTTGATTTTACATTAACGCAATGATGGGCCCACTCAAGCTGTGGGCCCTTTCCCATGCCAAAATGTAATTAGTCTACCATGGAAGCATTTACTTACATTAATTACGAGAGTTTTTTTTTTTTTTTTCATTAAATGTAGAATGGACTACACACTTATTATAGATTTGGACCATCCAACTAAAAATCAGATCTGTACATTAGATAAATTACATTATCAACTTGCTAGGGGCAAAAAAAAAAAATGATGCTCGTATGATCAAACATGTCAAATACTTATGAAAATAATGGGTTGTTAATAAAATAGTCCAACGATCTAGATTTAACATGCACACTTGTACTTTTCTTAAAAGTGTAGTTTCTTAGTTTTTAGCATATAAGTTCTCCTTAGTGGATCCTAACTCATGAATGGCTTAGATCTTAACACATATGTCACTTTACATGACTATGACATGCATTCTAAAATTCCTCAATATAGGTGTATGCGTTGTATAAAAGGGGGAATTTTTTCATTAAATGCCCAGCTCTCACGGTCCAACTAGTTGTGTGTGAGCATTTCTCAATAAGTAATGCTCAACCAATGTCTCTGGATGGTAATCATTTTGACCATACCCAGTTGAGATAGGAAATTCAATTCCAATGATCAAATGAGTGGAAGTTGCTCATGCAACTCTGCAGCATCCTCTCAGTAAAACCCCAAAAGATAGGTGGGTGGTTATTGTGTTTACCAAAAGCTGATATAGGTTTTGGAATGGTAGCAAGCAGTGTTCTAGCCATGGATTAATGGAAGTAAGGTCCTTGATGAATGCTACTGCAGGAAAAACAATTTGGAGCATGTAGGAAGAAAATAACAACCCTGTCCTCCTTTGCTCCACAATCGCATTTGGAAGAGTCACTAATGCAACTATTTAGCTTTACCAGATACTGACATTATCAATTAGCAAGGAGCAGGGAGGGTAGCAGTTGTCAAAAGTGAAAAATAAATCATTTTAGGTTCTGAAGCATGTAAAAACTGAAAACGTTCAAATGGCAGCGCCATCTGAAGTAGTAGCTGATTCCTGTGATTATATAATCACATAAGGACAATTTCACAGCAGTCCTAGTGTTCCTGATTCTCAAGGTTTGAGAAGATTAGTTTACCAAATTAGAACTTAAAATTCTTCAAAGGGTTTGGGAGAAGATGAAACTCAGGGTCAAATTTTTTACAGGATTATATGCAATCACAAAGCTGTAATGTTGGGCCAAGGCTGATAAAGAGATCGAATTGGAAGTTACTCCACGTCCTTGAAGGTGATAGCAGTAACTTAAGACTGCAGCATTCACATGTCAAGTATCCTGTCGTCTATTTTCATGCAATGAACCTTTTACATAGTCACAAATTCCATTGTCTACAGAACATATGTACTCCCTTCTCAAGGGAAGTAGATATGGTAAGACATTAGGATGTGTATCAAAGCAATGTCAGGACAAAGGTGAAGTTGGTGAGTGGCAGTGGAGAAAGGCACAGTGGAAGATTTTGCAAGATGAATAGATTTAAAGAAAGTAATTTTTTTTTCCAAATGACAAGACGAGGGAGAACGTAAACACAGCTAAATTTATGGAGGGGTGCTTTAGAACATAAAGGAATTAAAATTAGACGGACTAAAACAGAGCATATGGAGTGCATTTTAGTAACAATAAGAGTGGGAACAAGGAATTAGAGAAAGATACTGCCCATAGAATTCAAGGGGAGTGGAGGAAATAGAGATATGCCTCTAGAGTTTTATGTGATCGCCATGTACCACTCAAACTGAAAGGGAAATTATATAGGATGGGTATAAGACCAGTAATGATTTATGAGAGAGAATGTTGGGCAGTTAAGGAACAATACGTTCATTGGATAAGCATAGCTAAAATTAGGATGTTGAGATGGATGAGTGGCAAAACAAGGATAGAATTAGAAATTAATGCATTTGAGGGAATTTAGAAGTAGCACTAATAGGTAATAAGACGAGGGAATGTATACTTAGGGGGTTTGGTCGTGTGCAACGGATACCAAGAACTACACCAATTAGAAGTGAGTGGTACGAGTTGAAGGCTCTGAAAGGGCAAGGGGAAGGGCCAAAAGGATGGGGGTGGAGGTCGTAAGAAAAAGACTTAATGACCTATGGTCTAAGGCCTCGTTTGGGAGCTTGTATTAGGAATTAATTGGAATCCAAATCACAATTACCATGGAATCGATGTGAATTTGAACCCCCACTTGTGTTTGCTAGCTTGTAATTGGAATGCACTAGAATCCAAAAACTGTGTTTTGATGCTTGTAATTGGAATGCATGAGAACTCTTTAGTACATTCACAGGAAACTGAATTTGATTAACTAAGTCAGCTTTGATACCCCAAATTAGTATACATATGTGATATTTGACAGAAATATATACTTTACTAAAAAATGAGGAAATTCCAAGCCTCGACTGGGCCACAAATGTAAGGATCACAAACGAGCGGCTCACCAACATGTTTTAACCATCCATTTAGATTGCCAACATTTGGGCACTTCGATTCATTTTATCGGTGTGATTTTAGTAATGCAGCCGATAATTGGAATGTTTCGGGGTATCATCAACGTGCCACATGTGCAATTGATTAGTGGCCTATTGACACCTTTGTTACTCGTGCAACTCTGCTACCCCCAAAAAAAGGCATTTCTCACCAATTACAATGAATTCATAGCAAAACAAAGGGATTTCAAAACACAACTAATTTTTCTTTTATCACCAATTCCATTTACCTATGATTAAATGGCACCAAACACACCAAAAAGGTGCATTTACACCCAATTACCTCCAAATGCACTCAAATACCGGGTGCCAAACGCCACCTCACTTAAGTTATGGCCCTTGATAGAGTGGAATGGCAGAAAAGGATGCATGTAGCCGACCCAATTAGTTGGGATAAGGCTTAGAGGATGGTGATGATGAGGCTTCCATTGTAAATTGAGTATTTCTATATAAGTAGTGTTGCATGTCATCCATCACACTGTGCTAGAGAGCTAAAAGTTTCTCTCAAGGCCAAAAAAGGCGAAAACAGTGCCCACGTGAACTCCACCATGTGTGCCATCAGTGGCATATCCTACGAGCACTGTGACAAATCTCCTAGAAATTTAAAATCTCATGATATCAAACGATATTAGCACGATAATATCACGAGATTTTCAAAATCTCAGCAATTATATTTTATTTTATTTTTGCGATTTTATCCCAAATTTAAAGCAAATTTTATTTAAATTTTAAAATAAATCATTTTATACTGATATTTTAAAAAAAATTTTAAAGCATTTATTAATTTATAATGAATATTTCTAATAATCTATTTTCAAGAGATTTTCCTGATAATATCGCACGGGCTGAGAAATTGCCAGGAACAAGATTTGTCATTATGGGTACAAGAGCCAACCCTTCAATTAGATGGACCTACCGTGAATATGCATTTGCACATAAATCAGGCCAGTTCACTTGTAAGGTTGTACACACTTTATGAAACAATTAGAAGGTTCAGAAAAAAAAAAAAACAAAAAAAAAAATCGAATGATTTTTCTAACATTGCGACCCACTTTAAGATCAGATGTGCATATGTATTTAAAAAGTGTGTGAGTGTGTGTGTGTGTGTGTGTGTGTGTGTGTGTGAGAGAGAGAGAGAGAGAGAGAGAGAGAGAGAGTCAACATACATGTTGAGGTAGAGGAGCAGTAAGAAAAAATGGGAGCTGCTAGGAAAATAGAGGTAGAAGTTTGACAAAGCAATAGGAGGCTAGTGGAGAACAGTCATAGCTCCAATGTATTGAGTAAAGGAGAGGGATAGTGATCCATCTTACTTGAAGACAGTTGAGTATTTCGTAAAACAGTGAGGTAGTAGGATGCTCAAACATGGAGTAGGGAAGTAATTCAAAGAGGACGCTTTGGGATGGGAGATAGAGTTCATACTTTGAGAGGATTGTCACGAAGATGTGGACTCACCATAGCATCTTTTGTGACAGCTGAATCAGCTGCAACTGGGTTTTTCTGCTTTGATAAGCTCCCAGCATTTATAGCAGGCCCTGGGATTCTCCTACGAGAAGGATCATTCGCCAACCAACCAGCTTGTCTTCCTTCCTCACCACCTGAGGCAAAAGTTAGAAAATACCAATTAATAATGTCTTTCTGACCATGGAAGATTACAATCGTTCAGGAAAAAGTAGCGAGTTAAGATTTATTCTCACTTCAGAACCAAAAAAGAAGTATACATCTAAAGCATAAACAGCCACAGAAGCAATGTATGCATGTAGTCATGCAGGTGACAAGCATGTTGAAAGAAAGGTAGACAGATGGTGGGGAGATATATAATCCAAATTAAGAAATTAAATACTCAATCCACCATTACCAAATATGGTAAAAATATGATACAGAGGGAAGACTCGCAGAAAAATTACCTGACTGCCTATCTGCACTTGCAATGACAGGGGGCATTCCAGAGCTTGTTCCAGCATTAGGACCCTTGAAGGAAAGGAAAGAAAATAATTTTCGGAATGCAAGAATCGCTAACATAGCAAAAGCTACCTCTCGCAACAATATTACTTACAAGATTACGTGGAGGAGCAGTTGCAATCTGTGATTGTTGATACTTCAAAATGGTCCAGTCAAAGACATAATCAAACTGAAAGCCTGCAATAGAAAAGAACAACAACAAAAAAGATGAAAATGCCCTTACTGATGAGATTGATTGTAAAATTGGTAATCGCAGTTCTGTTGCCAGGATTGACATATTGTAGGTTGCCATATGCATATCAGTTTCGCTAGCAACACAGAAGCACCATGGTACTCTCTTTTCAAACTGGCAGTATGAAAGCATCATAAGTACCAGCCCTAGGTTTTCACATGGCATTATTTTTATTACTTATAGCATCTATTGCACAAGTTTATTTCTCCATACTTTTCATATGTTTTGCATTATAAGAAAACCCAAATTTGATTTTCCATAGTTTGCATTATAACCAATGTTTTAAATATCGGTTGATATATCCCACGATATATCTTGTATAACACCTGTGCGATACGAAACGCACATGTTCGATCCGGTGAGCATTTTCAATTTCCGATCCCTTTTTTGTTGAAATTATGTTAAATCGATGTCAAATGGTTACAAATCCATTGGTTCTTCATGAAAATGGTTGAATTTTTCAATGAAACTTCAAGGATTGTTAAAAAAGACCTTAACACACTCTTAAATCATAACATCTCAAAAAAGAAGTGCACGTAATAGGTTTCCTTTGTACAAGATCCTTAAATATGCATTGTCTGACTGAACTAATGCAACTATATTCAAATTGAATGCATAACATTTAGACTGTCTATGATGATTATTTCATTAAACACTCATAAATATTTTGAAATTAGTCTTAATTGACAACTGGTTGAAGGGAAATTTCAAAAAAAAAAAAACTTTTTATTAATTTTTAATTAAAAAAATATTTTTATTTTTCAAAAACTAACAAGGACTTAAATCAGTAGATCAACCCCTCATACATGTTTGATTTCATGCTTGGAGTGCAACATTACAAGCAATTTGGGAGAAATTAGGAAATTTTCGAATTTTTCCAAATTTTCGCCAAATCAAACCACCTATACTCAAATTTCGCAGTTAGAGTGTATGTGATGATCATTTTATCATATACTCCTAAATACTACGAAATTAGTCTCAATTGATAGCTGGTTCAAGAAAAAATTCAAAAAATAATAATAATAAATAAGAAACACGGAGAACATGAAGAACCAATGGATATCAAAATTAAAGATCCAACTCCATTATTTTTCATGCAAAACATGAAGAATCAATGGATTTATAACAATTGGACATGATTTAACATAATTTCAACAAAAAAAAAAAAGATCGAAAATTGAAAATGCTCACTAGCTCAAACATGTGGGACATATCGACACTACCTGTGCGTTTCGTATCGCGCAGGTGGCATACAAGATTAGGTGTACAAACCGGGCTGCTCCTACAAGCTTCATCCGGGATAAAATCGAATATCAGTTCGAGACGAGCCATTTTCTAAAAAGTGATTGATTTCGGATACCTCCCAGTTCGGCCCGACTACCCAGACCCGTGAATTTGTATAAAATGTTTTATTTTATGTTTTGTCAAATGTATATAAATGTCCTGACTAGTTAGATTTTTTGTGGAGTCTATAGTTCAACTATCTAAACCGTTGATCGAGAGCCTTGTAATGGGACGCGAATTACCTGCCAAAGCCCTTCCCATGAACTTGCTGTAAGGTTTGAAACTAGCCCAAACTCATGTTCGAAACTGGCCCAAACTCGAAGGTTCGAAACTGGCCCGAACTCGGCCCGAACTCACGCTAGGCCCGGTTCGGGCTGGAGATGTTGGCCCGGTGACTAGGCCCGGTCAGGTTCGGACCTTGTGTGACTGTTAAACGGGCCTGGACGAGCTGAGGCCAATTCGACTCGGCCCGACCCGTGTACACCCCTATACAAGATATATCGTGGGATATATCGGCCAATATCATCGATATTTAAAACATTGATTATAACTAACACCCAGATGTGAACTTTGGGTTCCTAATAACAAAACCCTAATTTGATTTTTCCATACTTTTCATATGTTTTGAATTTACTAAAGTTAACATGCCCCAGCAGCTTTAGGGCATTGGTCAAAGAAATCCATGAGTTGATTCGTGACTTGGCTGAGTTGACTAATTTTTTAGCAAACCAACTCAAAAGGTTGGAACATGCAGCATTGCAAACTGTAGACACCCCAAACCAGTTGAGTGTTAGCCAGTTCTAACCAAAACCGGCAGACGCACAACCGGCTACAAGTTTTGGTTTAAAACCGGCAAAGCGTCAGCCAGTTCCAGTCAAAGCTCCACCGGTTGTGGTTCTACTCTTATTCGAGCTCGGTTTGCAGCCTCGCTTTCAAATAAAGCTCGAACTCAGGAGATCCAAACCTGGCAGTGTATCCCTCTCCCCAAATGCCTATAAAAAGAGGAGTCTAGCGAGAGAGATCGGGGGAAGGGTTTGTTACAGAGAGAGAGAGAGAGAGAGAGAGAACGTCGAGGCTCTGCCTCTGCACCTAACATCTACCATCCAAAAGCTAGGAAGTCGGCTTCCCTTTTATTCTCTCGACCTCTTCTATTCTCTCAATCTTCCATTCTTTCAATACCTTCTATTCTATTTCAACTTTAAAGCCAATGTCATATTCATGATCTATCATTTTCAAGTTTGTATATTCGAACCCCACTGCTTTAAATACCTGAGGTAGTAGGCTCTACTCTAACATCATGTAAAATATGCTCTACCGTTGCCTTTTTTTAGGATTATTTGTATCAGAATACGTGACTTGAATGAGTAACTGAAAACTCTATGTTCTTTTTCTTTTCCGTACTTCTATCAGAAAACCATTTTTTCTACTGTTACCATCTTGTTTTCTGTTTATTTTCTATAATTTAGACATTTAAAGCTTTAGTATTTTACTAGAAGTTCTCTGAATCCCCTTTGAAAGGGTACAACCTCACAAAGTAGAGACAGTGTTTGACACAAGCAGTAAAAGGGTGCCTAAGCTCTTCCTTTTCCGTAACCGATGCCGTTACCTAGAATCCATGGCGCAGATCAAACCAAGAGTCACTAAAGTAGGGAATTCTTAAGTTTTCCCAATCTCAAGGCAATTCCACAGATTCTAGCCTACCGTGCATTCTGAAGCCTTTATTTTGGCCAGTGGCAACTCCAAAACAGTACTCAATCAAGTCATTCTATCAGTCTTGTGAAAGGTAATGTACAACCCAGAACCATACCGAGTTTTTGCAAACCAAGTACACCCTCGGGGCTCAACGTCCGTGGATACGAGCATGTTGCATGAGGGCTTACGAATGGTATAAGAATAATTATTAGCTTCTATTCTCAACCCCTCCGCGTGGTCCAGGTATAGAGGCCTTAGCTATGGTTATGCTGGATCTTAATAGACTTCAGATCTGGGCCTTCATATGCTACTACCCGTAACAACCATGCACATATAATCATAACCTCTCTTCTAATCCCCTCCGCAAGGTTCAAGAATGGAGGTCTTAGCTATGGGTTTCACTGGATCTGGATAGACTTTGGATCTAGGCCTTCGCATGCTATCGCCCGTATCAATTGAGCATATGGTATTCTAGATTTACGAAAGACACATACTTTGTCTTGCCGGGTATTTGGATCTTGCCACATCAGAAATCTAAATTCTAGTCCTATATTTATCACCGCACATGTGTGTGTGTGTGTATATCCATTGTTCGAGTCATGCAACCATCATACGGTCCTTTCAGACGCCTAGTGGGCAGCCCGGGGAAAATTTTCCTTGAGCATTCACACAAACAAAGGAATTGACTCAGCCAGTTTTGTTTTTTTTTTTTATTCTTTGTTAAGATTCAATGACTCCCAAATAAATAAATGAATAACAAAAAAAAAAAAAAAAAAGTCTCAGTCATAGCCCTTTTCATCGTATTGCAGCACCCAACGCTTTCTTTTCTTTTTTGTTGAGCCAATGCAAAGTCATGCTTTTTAAATCAAGATTCAACAAGTTGCCCATTCAAAGGATTCCCAGGAGTAAAATAAAATAAGGTGTTATGGACTTTTTCATCTAAAATCTTAGGTAATTTTTTAGCTTTGATCATTTTGCTCTAGGAATATGTTTCAAGTTTGTGTCGCATAAAGTTGAGACTTGTTAACTAAAATTATCAGATGAGAAAACTTAGGAATGATCAACACTATGGGACCAATTTTTGCAAATTCCGCAACAAATAATGATACAAGACAAGTCTTTTTTTTAGAATTAGCGACAAGAGAATAGGTTTGGCATCAATTAATACTGACTGGTAAATATTATTGCGTTTTTAAGTAAACATAATGATTAAGTTTATCTCTATTAGATAAAGGACCCAAGCACTTAAGCTTCTGCGCATGCACGCGTATAGGGAATGTTCATGGGGCACCCGGATATCGTGGGACTCATGTCCAGTGTGGATGAGAGCTAACCCATCCAAAAGGTGAACACCATCGAGGTGGTTAGATGCCTTAAAAATTAGGCTAATTCAACCATCAAGTGGCTCACACCGTAGAAAACAATGAAAAAAAAAACCGACAAATTCAAGTGGTGGGGCACACCTAACAATTTGATTGCCCCTGATTTTTACGCAATCCCATCATATTGGTGGAACACACCTTTTGGACAGGTTGGATTCCATCACATACCACGTAGGCCCCACACTTGAATTTGAGGGTTTTATGTTGTTGTACCTAATTTTATGCGGAAAGAAACCCCATGATGTGCTGTAATTGTTTGCAAATGAAATAGTTTCAGTTGACAAGATGAGGGAGGCTTAAACACAAAGCTGGAGTTATGGAGGCGTGCTTTTTAGAATCTAAAGGATTTAGGATTAGTCAAACAAAAACAAAGTATATGGAGTGCAATTTTAGTAACTATAGGAGTGGAAATGAGGAATATGGGGTGAAATTTTAGTAATAATAGGAGTGGAAATGTTAGTTAAGATTGCGAAGGATATTGCCCATAGAATTCAAACGGGGTAGAAGAAAGATGTGCCTTTAGAGTTTTATGTGATCATTGAGTACCGCTCAAATTGAAAGGGAAATTTTATAGGATAGCTATAAGACTAGCCATACTTTATGGGACAAAATGTTGGGCAGTTAAGGAACATGTTCATAGGATGAGCGTAACTGAAATGAGGACGTTGATATGTATAAGTGGCGAGATGAGGAAGGATAGAATTAGAAACAAATGCATTCGAGGATCATATGAGTAGTACCAATGGGTAATACGATGAGAAGAAGTAGAATTAGATGGTTTGGTCATGTTCAACGGAGACCAATAGCTGTGCCAATTAGGGAGTGTTTTAGCACAAGTTGAAGGCTCTAAAATGGCAAGGGGAAGACCCAAAAGGACGTGGGTGGAGGTGGTAAGAAAGGACTTGATGATCCATGGTCTAACTAAAGTTATGGCCCTTGAATTTTATAGTGGAATGGCTGAACAGGATTCATGTAGCCGACCCCAATTTGTTGGGAAAAGGCTTAGATGATGATGATGATGTGGTTGTACATTGTTTTCTACGATGTGGCCCACATAGTGATTGGATGGACAGATTTTTTTTTATCTAGGTGCACATCATGGTGGAGTGAACCTGTTGAACAGGATGGTCATCCATGTTGAGAACACACTCAACATTTTGTTTTTTTTTTTCTAATGGTATTGCCTTGATAGTTCCATCCCACATAAGGAATTTGTCGGAATGTTTTTTTGTCACTTTTACCCGCATAAAGAGGCCCAAGTCGAATAGTCTACGTTAGGAGAGAGTGTATGCAGTGTAGCCATTTGGGCACCTGACCACCTGGGAGCTCTAATGAGCCCCATGGCCTTTAATATAAATCTCTTCTTTTAACATGATATGAAGCAGGTTGCATCCTGTTGACTTTGCCTTTTGGTGGTGTTTGTGCTGTTATTATTGTGGTTGTTGTTGAAGTTGAAGAATGAGGGCTTGGATATGCTCATGATGATGCCCGAGAGGAAAACAAATCTGGCTTTTACACCTTGTCACCCTCCATTCTCATCTCCATCTGTTCTCACACCAGTCAGCCCTCATGTAGGTACCACTAGCGAGAAGCCCATTGCTGTTGTTTACGTGGTCACTTGTCATCGTTACAGAAGTTCGTCTTCATGGTGGATTGCACTCCAAGTAGGAGTTGCTGTCCACCACCAGCTTTGATACTATTTTTGCTGTGCCTCGCTTCTTGACTATAACCCATTTGCCACAGTGTGGTCAGCATAGTGGTGTTCCCAGCAAGAAATCTGAGGGTTCCAGATTCTACTAAACTAAATACCAAAGGAGACAATGGTGCGGGTTGTGTGCATAAACTGTCTGATTAAAATCCTGCAAAAGAAAATGTGGTCGCTTGCACTATTTTAGGTAATGGGTGATAAATGAAGGTCATATTCTTTGATCCCAATAGTTTCTACTTTCTATAGGAATCTTGATTCATTCAATGAAGTATCAGCGATATGGCTCACAATACATGGAAACTTGATGAGGACATCGTGCACACGCACGGCCGCGCACCACCACCCCTACGCACGTATGTACGCAGAAGGAGGATCCCATCATCGATCTGGCTCGATGACGACGTCCAGGGAGGGCCTCCTAGCTAGAAGACAAGTTTTGGTTCAGAAAAGTGGGCCCGATAGTCAAGAAAAGCCCATCATGGGATCTCATGATCGTGGCCCACTCGTCGGATTGATTTCATTTTTTAGGTTTTGCTTATTGTTATTATTTAGAACATTGTGAACGCTTTAGATTTCTGTGTTTGGTTTTTATTTTAGTTTACTTCATCGCCAAGTAATAGGTGTCGCACATGTGCGAGTTTTTGGGGATAGGGCTCTCCCTATAAATAGGCACCCCTTGTAGTTCTTTTGATTCATTCAAGTTTAATAAAAATTCCTGCTTTATTTTTTTGCTCTCTTCGTGAGTTGTGGAAGAATTCAAAAGTGGGTGCGAAGCCCTCCCTTTTCGAAGGGCTGACTACCATGGTGCGAAGCCACATCGACCCCGATTCATCCCCATCCCCCATCATTTTTTTTCCATCTTCTCCCACCATCCATACTTGAATTAGTCCCTTCATTGCATCGAGTTCGTCATTACTGACGGTTTTCGATTTCGCCCATAAAGGTGACCGACACTTCAACGCCACGCACAAGCCCGTGCGGATCGTCTTTGACTTCGAGTTTTATCCTCTTTATCCTCTCATAGCCTTTTTCATGAAACCTAGCCCTAGATTACGTTTTCCTAACTTATATGCCCATTTTCTTTCCCTAGGGTTCCTTGATTTGAAATCGGTGAATCCCTTGGATTAGGGTGATTACTATGTATGTGTGAAGGATTATTTCTTATCTTTGAGTATCGTTTGCTTCATAATTTTATTGATCCAAATTATCATGTGTAGTTCTGGACCCGCATAAATTCCCTTTAATTAAACGTTTGGATTTTCATGTGGGATGTGGAATTTGTGTAATTGTTTACAATTGGTATGATCTAAGCTTTGAAATCTTGCATATCATATTTACATTTCATGTCCTGCATCAAATTTGGTATCAGAGCCTAGGGTTCTTGTAGGGGAATTCACCACATATTTATAATTTAGTTTATATTTGTCCGTCATGCATTCAGTCCATCATATATAGCTGAATTTTAGTAACGGTGTATAATCGCCTTCATATAAAGTCTCATAGGATCATTTAGTTTTTAGATGCATATAGTTGTCATAACAGGTCCTTAGGTTGAGTTAGCCTGTGTATGCCCACACGTACAGGTCGCAGTTTTGGTTTGCACCCTACTTTAAACATGGAGCAACTACAAGAATCAATGGCCAAGTTAACCCAACAGTTTGAGTCTATGTCTAAGCGGTTGGAACAACGCATGGATCAACGCCTTAACCAATTTGATAATCGCGTTACTCAAATAGAGGCCTCCCTCAGGGCAAACCCCACCATTGGGGAAGATGCTCATTCTCAAGCAGGTGGTCAGGAGATTAGACCAAGGAATGGAGGCGGCCAAGGAGTTAGTCATGGGCGCGCACCTGTGCACCCACCCCGTGAGGGACATCATGACCAATATGACCCGGATGCGCAACTCCTCAAGGGAGTTAGAGTAGATGCCCCTACTTTTGATGGCCACTTGGACCCTAAAGCTTTTTTAGATTGGTTGGCGGATATGGACCACTATTTTGAGTGGTATGATATGTCGGATGCTCGACGAGTCCGATTCGCCAAGATGAAGCTTGTGGGTCAAGCAAAGAGGTTTTGGGCGACGGTTGAGCGAAATGAAAGAAACACTTAAAGAGAAGTACCTCCCTTTTTCTTATCACCTGCGGTTGATTGAGGAGTAGCAATCTCTTCGACAGGGTTCCATGAGTGTTGCTGACTATATTGAGAAATTCGAAGAGTACTTGACCCGTTGTGAGGTTGATGAAGACCCTGTACTCACCCTTGCTCGTTTTAAAACGGGCCTCCGTCCTGACATTAGGAAAGAATTGCTCGCCAAAGACATAGACACTATCGAACAGTTGTACCAAGTAGTGTTAGATGTTGAGCAATACCTTAAAGCATCTGTGGAAAGGCGGTTTGACTTTCGCGAATCCGGTACTAAGGCCAACCCCTCTGGGGCTAGACCTAACACGGGATTCCAAAACAAACATTTTCCTAATGTTCAGCCCAAACCTAAGGATGATAAGGGTAAAGAGATTGTTGGGTCTAATTCACGTGGAAGTGGGGCCACTAGGTGTTTTAGGTGTCAGGGGTTTGGTCATTTTGCTCACCAGTGCGGCACCAGAGAGGGCACTAAAGTACTCCTTATTGATGGGCAAGTAGAAGTAGTGCCCCCAGAGAGTGATAGTGAGGAGGAAGAATATGAGCCAGTCGGAACCTCTAGTGATGAGGAAGAGGGAGCACAAGAGTCTGTGACCCTCGCAATTGTGCGTTGCGCCCTGGCTCAAGCCAAAAACACCGATGACTGGCGCTGCAACACGATCTTCTACACTTATGCAAAATGTGGGGAAAAGAACTGTAAGATGATCGTGGATAGTGGCATCCTCAGTCCTATAGAGTCTCCTGGGTTGATGAGACATCCATTCCAGTCTCGCACCGCTGTCTTGTTCCTATTCAGTTCAGATCTTATAAAGACACAATTTGGTGTGATGTTGTTCCTATGGATGTGGGCCATATCATTCTGGGTAGGCCGTGGCTCTATGACAGGGATGTTACCATATTTGGTCGTTCAAATGTGTGTACATTCTGGTTTGAGGGTAAGAAGGTCAAGTTAAATCCTCTACCACCCAAGAATACAACTGGAAAAGAGTTCACCACACGAGTAGTGTGAGCGGCCCAAAAGAAGTGAAGGAGTCGATCCAAGTCCAAACCGCTCCATATTTTGAATGCCAAAGACTTTGAGCGTGAAAGGGAGGCGACTCGATGATATACGCCCTTGTGGCTAGGGAGAGTGTACCGAGACTAGCGTAAAGTTACCCACCGAGGCCATTCGGGTAGTACATGAGTTTCGTGATGTCTTTCCCGATGATTTACCGAATGAGCTTCCCCTGAGGGATATACAAACATGCCATTGATTTAATCCTCAGGGGCAACTCTACCAAACCTCCCGCATTACGAATGAACCCGAAGGAGCACGCCGAGTTGAAGAGGCAGATTGATGAACTCCTGAGAAGGGTTTCATTCGAGAGAGCATGAGTCCGTGTGTGTGTGCCGCCTTTCTTACACCTAAGAAGGATGGCACATGGAGGATGTGTGTTGATAGTAGGGTCATCAACAAAATCACAATCAAGTATCGGTTTCCCATACCGCGTCTTGATGACATGCTAGATATGATGGCCAATGCCACTATCTTCTCAAAAATTGACCTCAAAAGTGGGTATCACCAAATCCGTATACGCCCTGGTGATGAGTGGAAGACGGCCTTCAAGACGAAGGATGGGCTATATGAGTGGCTAGTTATGCCTTTTGGGTTAACTAATACCCCAAGCACTTTCATGCGTGTGATGACCCAAGTATTGAGACCCTTCATGGGGAAGTTCCTAGTCGTATACTTTGATGATATCTTAATTTATAGCATGACTAAGGAGCAACACCTCAACCATTTGAGGCAAGTTTGTGGGATCCTTAGGGCTGAGAAGTTGTACGCCAACCTAAAGAAGTGCGCGTTCTTGTCTAGTAGTGTGATCTTCTTAGGTTTTATTGTGTCAAATGAGGGCGTATCGGCGGATCCCGAGAAGGTCAAGGCCATCGTTAATTGGCCTGAACCCCGCAATATTCATGAGGTGCACAACTTTCATGGCTTAGCCACTTTTTATAGGCGGTTCATTCGATGCTTCAGTTCCATTGTGGCTCCCATCACGGACTGCATAAAAAAGGGAGTTTCAATGGACAAAGGCCGCCTCAAAGGCCTTCAAAGAGATAAAGGTCAAGATGACCGAAGCTCCAGTCACGCGACTTCCAGATTTTTCAAAAGCCTTTGAAGTCGCATGTGACGCGTCAGGAGTCGGCATAGGAGGAGTACTTAGCCAGGAAGGGCACCCTATCGCCTTTTTTAGTGAGAAACTGAACGAGGCGAAGCAGAGATATTCCACCTATAACAAGGAATTCTATGCGGTAGTGCAATCACTGCGCCATTGGCGACATTACCTATTACCGCAAGAATTCTTGTTCTCAGATCACGAGGCCTTAAAATACTTGAACTCTCAGAAGAAATTAAGCCACGGGCACGCCAAGTGAGTTCAATTCCTTCAAGAGTACACTTTTGTGCTTAAGCACAAGGCCGGTGTAGAGAATAAGCCTGTTGACGCGTTGAGTCGTCGAGTCGCATTACTCAACTCCATGAGCGTTGAAGTTACGGGCCTTGAGCGCATCAAAGAAGAGTATTTTGAGTGTCCAGATTTTGGGGTTGTGTATACGTCTTTATTAGAGAGTCCGTCAGGAGCTAACAGTGAGTATTTGATTTTGGACGGATATTTATTTAGAAGTGACCGCTTGTGCATACCACGCACCTCCTTTCGCGATTTTCTTGTCTGGGAGTTACATTCAGGGAGGGTCGCGGGTCATTTCGGTCGTGACAAGACCATTGCCCTAGTGGAGGATAGATTTCATTGGCCAAGCCTCAAGCGGGATGTGGCCAAAATTATAGGGCAATGTCGTACTTGTCAACCGGCAAAGCAGAGAAAACAGAATACGGATTATATACACCTTTGCATCCCTTGGCGGACATCGCATGGACTTCGTGCTTGACTTCCCAAGATTATTCGAAAGCATGACTCCATATTTGTTGTCGTAGACCGTCTCCAAAATGGCCCACTTCGTTCCTTGTTCTAAGACCTCCGACGCCTCTCATGTTCCAAGTCTGTTTTTAGTGAGGTTGTCAAACCGCATGGGTTACCAAAACCATAGTGTCCGACCGTGACGTGAGATTCATGAGTTACTTTTGGAAGACACTGCACATGATGAATACTAGGCTCCAATTTTCTTCGCCTTACCACCCTCGACCGATGGCCGACCGAGGTGGTTAATAAGCCTAGGGAGTTTACTTCGATGTTTAGTAGGGGAGCATACCAGACGTGGGGCGTCGTATACCCATAGCCGAGTTTGCATACAATAGTTCTCGATAGGTCCACAGTCTAAGTCCTTTTGAAGTCGTTCGGTTACAAGCCTAGGAAGCCTATTGATCTTATCCCCATGTCATTATCCCATAGGCCATCAAAGTCTGCAGAGTCTTTTGCGTATCACATACATTCATTGCATCAAGAAATCAGGCGAAAGATCACTACTAGTAATAAGCAATACAAATTTTCTGCAGACCAACATAGACGTTTCAAAGAGTTCAATATTGGGGACTTTGTGATAGTCCGCATCAGGCCCGAGCGGTACCCTCCAGGGGCCGTTCGTAAGTTACATTAGCCTTCACTTCACCCTTCAAAATTATAAAGCGAAACGGTCTCAATGCATATGAGGTAGATCTTCCACCCTCCATGAGAATTAGTTCCACATTCAACGTGGAGGATCTAATTGCTTTTCAGGGACCCACTGATACTTTGTCCGGCCCTTCGCCTACCCGTCCTCATCCCAGCCTCTACCTCCCATACCTAGCCTTCACACCCTAAGAGAGGAAATAGAGGATATCCTGGACCATGAGATAATTTCCACGTCGGATGGCGGGTTTCAGAAGTACCTCGTTAAATGGAAGTCACGTCCAGCTTCAGACAGCACATGGCTTCAGGAGTTTTATTTCGCCAGTGGCGAAATCTTCGCAGCCGAGGAGAGTTGATGAGGACATCGTGCACACGCACGGCCGCACACCACCACCCCTACGCACGTATGTACGCAGAAGGAGGATCTCATTATCGATCTGGCTCGATGACGACGTCCAGGGAGGGCCTCCTAGCTAGAAGACAAGTTTTGGTTCAGAAAAGTGGGCCCAATAGTCAAGAAAAGCCCATCATGAGATCTCATGATCGTGGCCCACTCGTCGGATTGATTTCATTTTTTAGGTTTTGCTTATTGTTATTATTTAGAACATTGTGAACGCTTTAGATTTCTGTGTTTGATTTTTATTTTAGTTTACTTCATCACCAAGTAATAGGTGTCGCACATGGTGCGAGTTTTTAGGGATAGGGCTCTCCCTATAAATAGGCACCCCTTGTAGTTCTTTTGATTCATTCAAGTTTAATAAAAATTCCTGCTTTATTTTTTTGCTCTCTTCGTAAGTTGTGGAAAAATTCAAAAGTGGGTGCGAAGCCCTCCCTTTTCGAAGGGCTGACTACCGTGGTGCGAAGCCACATCGACCCCGATTCATCCCCATCCCCCGTCATTTTTTTCCATCTTCTCCCACCATCCATACTTCAATCGTCCTTCTTGCATCGAGTTCGTCATTACAAGAGGTTTTCGATTTCTCGCCCGTGGCGGCCGACACTTCGGAGCACCACGCACAAGCCGTAGCTCGGATCGACCCGAAACTTCGGGGTTTTGGAGCCTCCCCCTGGCCGACAAGAGCCAAGGAGAGCTTTTCCGCAAACAACGCTCCCGCCCCAAGCCCGCTACCCATACGCGGGATCGTCTTTTGGCTCAGGTTTTTATCCTCTCATAGCCTTTTTTCATGAAACCTAGCCCTAGATTACGTTTTCCCTAACTTATATGCCCCTTTTCTTTCCATAGGGTTCCTTGATTTGAAACTGGTGAATCCCTTGGATTAGGGACTGATTACTATGTATGTGTGAAGGATTATTTCTTATCTTTGAGTATCGTTTGCTTCATAATTTTTATTGATCCAACCCTCATCATGTGTAGGCCTGGCAAAGATAAATTCCCCTTTAATTAAACATTTGGATTTTCATGTGGGATGTGGAATTTGTGTAATTGTTTCTGAATTGGTATGATCTAAGCCTGAAATCTTGCATATCATATTTACATTTCATGTCCTGCATCAAAACTATTCGACATAATGTTCAACCCAACCTGATGTGGAGGATTTCAACCTGCACAAAAGATTTTCCTTTCGTTGATCTTCTCTTCATTTATTAGGCGTCTGTTATGACCAAGGTGTGTTGTAATGGTAACGATGGCACCCATTATGCAATAAAGGGTTGTAACGGCCGTTACATAAAAAATGACATGTAACAGAGCCGTAATGGTCCCCACTACAGGACTGATACATGCCTTTTCTTCCAAAAAAAAAAAAAAAAACTCGTAACAGCCATTACAGCCCATATCGTAACAGTAACAAGACTTTACCATTGATTGCAATATCAATATATCGGTCGACATTATCAGACATGCGAATCGGCCGATATTATCTGACCTGCGATATCGGCTAATATTATTGATATCGCAGGTCCACGATACGAAACCCTACTAGAGTATCTAAAATCCTTGATTTCACGGTGAAATCGAGGATTTTAGATACTCTAATAGGGTTTCGTGTCGCGGACCTGCGATATCAATAATATCAGCCGATATCGCAGGTCACATAATATCGGCCGATGTCGCATGTCTGATAATGTCGACCGATATATTGATATTCCAATCAATGGTCACAGTATTGTTACTGTTACGATATGAGCTGTAATGGTCCACTACAGGACCAATACATGCCTTTTTTTCAAAAAAAAAAAAAAAAACCCTCATAACAACCATTACAGCCCATATCGTAACAATAACAATACTGTTACCATTGATTGCAATATCAATATATGGATCAACATTATCAGACATGCAACATCGGCCGATATTATCTGACCTGCGATATCAGCTGATATTATTGATATCGCAGGTCCGCGATACGAAACCCTACTAGAGTATCTAAAATCCTTGATTTCACCAATATCGTTATCTATCGTTCGATATCATCACTGTTCCTTTTGTATTTTTCTTATGCATCGATAATCTGTCAATATCGACAAATAACGCCAGGGTTACTGCAGCTATCTTCAAAAAAACCGCAAAATACTCCATTTTTTGCATTATTCCTTCATTCTTCCCTCTTTTAAACACGTCTAGGGTGGAATTTGGTCCATCCTTTTGAACTCTTTGGGAGAAAAACAAGGTTATCAAGCAGGAATCAAGATCAAAGCATATTTGGCGCCGGTTTTGATTCGGTGAGTATTTTTGCATTTTGCTCCCTTTTTTTGTTTAAATCGTACCAAATTAGTGCCAATAGGTGAGAAATGCTTGATTCTTCATGTTTTTCCAGGAAAATCAAGGATTTGAACCTTCGATTTCAAAATTTGAGGGCAGGTGATCCAATATGGGAGAAATTGGTGAATTTTCCCCAATTTCTCCCAAATTGGTTGCAATCTTTTTGTCCAAACACAAAATCAAACATGTAAAAGGCTTGATCTATTGATTCATGTTGTATTGGAGGATTTTTGTAAAAAAAATATTTTTTATTTAAAAATATTCTTTTTAAATTCGAAATTCCACTTCTATTAGTGGCCAATTGGGCTAGACACATCACTCACAAGTATATTTATAAATTTCTACTTCTTTTGCTTTTGAATGTAATAGTTTTCTGTGATGTAATTATTTAAAAGTGTGCATTGATGTCTTTGTTAACAATCCCTGAAGTTTCATTGAAAAATTCGACCAATTGCCCAATGTTTCCTTATGTTCACAAAATGTGCGAAAAATTCCCCGATACGACCGATATGTCCCACGTGATAACCAATATGTATCCGTATCCCAAGAGTGCGATACGTAACACAATACCAATAAGGTAAACACTGACCGTTACCATTACAGCATACCATGGTTATGACTTGCGGGTGCAATTCGCTCACCATTATGAAGTGTTGTACTCGTGTTCTCACATGCCAATATTGCCTCCCAACCAATGTGAGGATGTAGTCCACACACTGTAATATTGCACTTGTGTAGTTCACTCACCATTATGCAGTGTTGTAATCGTGTTCTCAAATGCCGATATTGTCTCCCAAGTCCCAATGGATGTAGCCCACACTTTTTGTATAGTATTGCACTTGTGTCTTGCTAAGAGGATTTCAAATGTGAATGACTTGTTGATGGCTCGATGGTTATCAAGTTTAGTTATGACCTACTATTTTAAGAAAAGGATCATTGGACGTCAAAAGCCCAATTTAAAGCTATAATAGATCTTGGATTCCACCATGTTGAGTTTGTGGGGAGTGATGGCAATACAAAATTCAACATTTTATGTGTTGTCTTGTCAGGTATTTGTTGGTTGTCACTCTTATCTACAATAGAGGGGCTCAAGTCAGATAGTCTAGTTTACGAGAATGTAAGCAGCATTCATAGTATCAATATCATTACAAGTGCCACTAGCTGGGACATGGGAACATGTATCAATATCGCCGACGATATTATTGATACCCGAAAATATATCATTAACTAAGGAAAACATTGACAAAACATGGGGAAAATGGTAGGATTTTTCAGGTGAAACTTCAGGAGACTAAAATCCGAATATTTTCATATTTAGGAATTAAAAAATTGTAAAAATATATATATACATAATAAGTTTCCATTTAACAAGAACCTAAAAGCCATGTACTATTGTAAGAAATCAATTCAATAGTTACCAAAATGAGTTCAGTTTATACCAATAATATCATTAGAAACACAATAATCACGTAAAGTTGTTTCTAAATCAAAGAAAAAGTCATACGCCCATCCATCCATGCATACATACATCCACACATGTCCACCCATCCATCCATGCATACACTAATACATACACACTTGTCTACCCATCCATCCATCCATACACTAATACATTCATCCATGCCTACACAAATACACCAATACATCCATCCATCCATTCATACATCTCTACATGTCTATCCATGCATACATACACCAATACAGCCATCCATCCATGCATACAAACATGCATCCATCCATCCATCCATGCAAATATGCATACATACACGGATACATGATCCATCCATCCAACCAACCAAGCAGACACGCATACATGATCCATCCCTGCATACATGTCTATCCAACCATGCATGCATACATGCATACATGTCTATCCACCCATCCATGCATACAATAATGCATCGATCCATCCATGCACACAAACATGCATACATAATTCATCAATACATGCATAACACATCCATTCATCCATCCATTAATGCACACATCCACACATACATATATCATACATCCACCCATACATGCATACATAATTATGAAATTAATTATTTATTTTTTAAAATTTTACAGATTTTTTTATTTTTCGTAATTTTTAAAACTACAAAAAATATTTTTTTTATTGAAAAAAGAAAAAAATCACTCGTCAAGACTCAACATTCATCCATAAAAAGAAAACATTAACAAGTTTTTCATGAAATAGCATCATTAAAACATATTTTTTTCCATTTTCAAATTTTTAAATAATTAAAAAATGCAAAAATTGAATGAGTGGTCTAATCCACTCCCCTACCAGATCCACAAAAATAAAAAAATAAAAATATTTATTTTTTTATTTTTTCTGATTTTCACATATTTACGCATGTTTTCCCCCTTTCCCAATTTGTTCTCCAAATTGAGAGATTTGCTTCACGAAATGGAAGTGGTTGAAATCTACTCCCCAACTAGATCCCTAAAAAAATTTAATATAAAAAAAAAAAGAACTAATTTTCTATTTTCTTCTGATTTTCAGAGAGTTACGCATGTTTTCCGTATTTCCCAAATTTTCCCACGAAAATGGAAGGGGTCAAAATCCACTCCCCAACCATTCTAAAAATAAAAATCTTTAAAAAACAGCTTTTTATTTTTCGCCTTCATTTCTTGATTCCAGCCCACCAAGTTTTCAACCCACGATTTCGCCCCCAAATTCGAGCTTCAATCCACAGGGAAGGAAAGGGAGTTGCCGATTTCCACACCGAAACTAAGATCTGGAAAAAAAAATAAAAAAATTGGGAAGATTCTGCTTTTTTTGGGGGGGATTTTTTCGCTATTTATGCCTGCTGTCGAAAGAGGATATCGACTATATTTGGAACTTATACACTCAACAGAAGCACGAGATACCAGTGATATAGGATAATATCGATTATCAGCGAGATATCAACAAAATCCAACGAGTAATTGGGTTATCGGTATTGTCAATCCTACAAATATATGCAATTATGCATTGTATAATACGTGTAATGCCAAACTTTTGTTATTTTACGGTTTTTCTATTCTATATTTAAAAAACTAATGTTTTAATCCTTTTTTTTTACAGTTTCTACCTCCAGTCCAGACTTCCAAAGATGCAAATAAAGAGTAGAAAAGCACAAACCTTCACGAATAAAAAGGTCACGGAATATTCTCTTCAGATAAGCATAGTCTGGCTTATCATCAAAACGAAGCGAACGGCAGTAATGGAAGTATGACGCAAATTCAGTTGGATAACCCCGACATAAGGCCTGTGGCAAAGGTAGCACATTCTTGTAATAATTTCCTGATGCAAAGCAAAAGATTTAGGGGGAAGTAACCAAGTTCCTTATTCAAATAGAGATTACCTCAATAGATGTGGAAACCTTTCTTTCGCTGATTTTTTCATACTTCTGTTTCTTAGTTCCTGCTTTTAAACCCTGCCAAGGAAGACTAAAAGAGGACTGCATGTATTAAACAAGAGCGCAGCAAAGAGCAACATTAACTTCCAGGAGAGAGAGAGAGAGAGAGAGAGAGAGAGAGCCACACCTTCCTCTTAAGAAATACATAAGAACATATCCAAGCGATTCTAGATCATCCCTCCGGCTTTGTTCTTGGGAGAACAAGAACGACATAGTCAGAAAGTCATATAATAACCAGAATAGTAAGGGCAAGGTGTTCCATATACTATTAAAGATAGAGACCCTTACAGTAGCAGATCAAGAATGAAGTGCTTGGTCGAGGGATGTTCACTCTACTGACTCTATAGATTGGAAACAAAGATTGCTTATGCCAATATAAATATTACATACCAATGCCAAGATGAGTGTTCATGCTTGCATATCTAGCTGTCCCAGTCAAGCTCTTATTCTCTCTGTGCGATATCCATGAAACACAACATGCCAACAAACAGGCTTCAGTAACTAGATAACAAATTGCTGCATCCAATTTAAACCAAATGATGGACCCGATATTCTAGGAAGCAGGCCATATAACAGATGGAAAATAAGCACCGGCAGGCTATAACATGAACATCTGGTAAACAGTGAGGGGTGTGTGCAGTTAAATGCAGTGGATTCATAAGAGCCCCAGCAGAGCACAGCCCATACAAGAATAAAAGTGAGATCAAGCTAGCTTTCTTGGGGTCTTCTGAAGGCATTCAATAACTGTGGCCGTAATGGCCACCGTCATTACTGTTACTATATGGGCCACAACAGCCATTACAACAAATTTTATTTTTTTTAAAAAAAAAAAAAGATAAAAGAAAAAAACTATAACAGGCCATTTTTACCGTAACAACCATAACAACCGTTACCATTATGTAACGGACAAGCCGTTTAACTCTTAGCATAGTATCTGAGACAGGACAGTATTCTGATCCTTCCAAATCACCCTAAATGCTACCAGGAAGCTCAGTTCCCAAACAGTTTTCCTTTTCTTCCAAGAATGGCAGATCTTCCAAGCCTCACACGACACAACCACTGAATACGCGCAGCCATTGACCATGTCCACCTGCAATTGCCTCCCGCCCCAGCCCCAAACCAAAGATGAAAAACTGCAAAGAATCAGAAAATAGTCGACTGATTCTGTGTCCCTCAGGGATTCGATCTTGACCAGCAAGCAAAGCAAAAGCCACTACTCTGTTGAGCCTTTTGATTTCCAAGCCCAACCTGTTGGTTCGCTGAGGCCATCTTCAGAAATCAACTTTGAAGTGAACATTTGCCCGTGAACAATTTAGAAGAATCCCTGTGCCACCACAAAAAGTCCTCCCTAGCTTGGTCAATCCCAACAGCTAAGAAAATCCTCATCATGCTAATGAATTCCGTTTCTTCTTCCTCAAGGTAGTCCCTTCTAAAGATTGGATTCCAAACTTGATTTCCCACCACTTCATATCAGTTCCCCGCCCTTGATTCATTCTTCGACCGCTGCCACTGCGAATTAATGGGGGGAAAGATGCCCACATTGTACAGATACCACACCACACATCATGCCAAAAGCTCGTGGAACTATCATTGCTGATTTCCACCTCTAACCCTTACAACACAACACTTTCTGCTGACAAAATTCCTTTCCAACCACCGCCACTACAAATAAATGGGTGAAAGATACTCACATCGTAGAGATGCCACACCATTTATCAAGCCAAAAGCTTGTGGAACTGTCATTGCCGATTTCCACCTCTAACCCTTGCCACACGATACTTTCTGTTGACAAATTTCTTTCCAACGTCTTGATGCCCTGTATCTCGAGGAAGCAAATGTACCTCAATCATCCTCTCAATTTCCATCTCTCCACTGGAACTTGTCTACAGAAAGCATCTTTTTCTGTTGCATAATGCCAAATCCATTGCCAAACAATGCTTCATTTGTCACCTTCAGATGTTGAAGACCAGGGCCCCCTTTACTCGTAGTTTTGTAAACCTCCTTCCATTCCAACAAGTGAAATTTATGTTTACATTCGGAGCCCTGCCAAAGGAAACCAGGCTGAATTTTCCTGAGTCTAGAAACCATGCTTGTCAAGCATTGAAAAATCATCATCATCATCATCATCTAAGCCTTATCCCAACTAATTGGGTCAGTTGGACATCAAAAAAGAGACATAAAATAAACCAGCACTATTGCTATTGCCGCCTTTATGAGAGTCAAATCTTCCACCCAATGATAGGTGCCTACCTTTCTATGCTGCCAATCTTTCCAACCTAAAAATCACCAGATCCCACTACAATTTGGATGGAAGCCTACGCAAAGGGGTACTCAAAGATAGGTGGAGGGCAACGATCCTACTTTACACCCCATGGTGTTTGTCATACCTTAAACAACATGTTGAAAGGAGCCTGTTCTTGCAAAACCTTAGAACACTCTTTGGGCGTTGAGTTATTGCAAGGAACATTGGAGCCTCTCATTCATTTTTAAGAGGATAAGAGACATTTTCCTTTCTTTCTGTATCTTTTATAGTGGCTCTCAAGAAGCTAATGTGTTGACCGACTTCCAAGCTAAAGAGGCGATGGAACATTCCATGCTTTATGTCAGTTCTATTCCACTATCTTAATGGCTGTTGCATTATTTTTCTTCTTTCTTGCTAAAACCTCTTTGCTGGTTGCAAAACAAGAGTTTCAAGAAAACCCAGAGCAGCGGTCGCTTGTACCTGTTAACATCTACTTTGATAGATCAACACTGATCCATTTGGATTCCAGTTTAATGTACCAGGCTAGAGCAAGGCATCGGTTATCCAGTTCAATGACTTGAGCTCAAGTATCATCAAGGCAGTTATTTTGAACTCCTTACACATCCAAGAGTTTACCAAATGGAACTGGCTGGAACCCTACCTCAAACCCTTCTTTCCTGAGAAACACTTCTCTCACGTCTGCAATACAGAAGATATCTGCATGAGAAATGTGTGTAAAAAAATGTATTGTATTGGATCTATTGAACTTCCAGGTGGTGTGTAAACAGACCCATATGAACAGCATTACTCTTTCTTTCTTTCACTTTTTTAATCAGTAATATGCAGTTAAGAACCAAAAGCTCAATGACACTGTCAAACACCCTGAACCCAATGAGTGAGTCCTCTATGATCAAATAATATTAGATGATTATGTCTTTTGGACTGTTTTGCCACGGATTCTACATAGAAATAAGGTGTCCTTAATCAACAAGGGAAAGCTTACTAAAATTTAAATTCTTGCTCTCAGAGAGATGCTTCTACAGCCAAATATCCAAATATCCTCGACAATAATAAAATTACAATGCGGCACATTTCAGAATCACCAGGAACCAAGGACTTCCATGCAGTTAACAATAATACTGACTAATGGACCAGGTCCAAAAGAGATTAACTGTAATCAAGTACGGTAGCAGCATATTTAAGAAGGCAAAAATCGACGAGCTAATTTTACAAAGCCAACAAATTCACCCATTAAATCAAACATACTTACCTATAAGGAATATGTTGGTGGGTTGAAGTATCTCTATACTTCTTAGCAAGCCCAAAGTCAATGATGTATACCTATATGCAAGTGCAATTGGACATAATTCATCAAATCAAGCATCCTAGCTTCAATGAGGGTGGCTCATGAAGGGAACACCAGAAATCAACTTTAAAATCACACCTGATTTGCACGCCTCCCCAAGCCCATGAGAAAATTATCCGGCTTGATATCTCGGTGAAGAAAAGATTTGCCATGAACAAATTCAACTCGGTTGATCTTAACAGGAAACATCATGGTTACTAAGAATGAATAAGTATAACAAAGTATTATAAAGAGACTAGTGGGAAAACAATTGATGAAAGTCCTACCATTTGATCTGCAAGCATGAGAACAGTCTTTAGAGACAGTTTCCTGCTGCAAAAATTGAAAAGATCTTCCAGACTTGGTCCCAATAAATCCATCACAAGAACATTATAGTCCCCTTCCACACCAAACCATCTCACATTCGGAACTCCAGCTGCCACATTGAGAGAGAGAGAGAGAGGAAACAATAAATTAATATTATATACATAACAGATCAACTGAAAACCAGAAGGAATTTAAAAAGTAAAAAAAAAAAGTCATTACTTCCTCCCTGCAGGATTCTATACAGCTTCGATTCATATAACAATTGGGGATGCTTTGTCTTGACATTTTCCTGGGAAAAATAAAATCAATATGTAAGAAACTAATGTTGAAAAATCATACTATATAGATGAAAGATAGGCAATATATGCACCATGTATTAACAAAACCCCATGTGAAAGAACAAGCAATGTTGAATTGAAGCAGAAAGGTGCATACAGAATGAATATCCAGTAACAGGCAAGATCAATTTAGGCAAGAGAACTTTCACTATAATAGATTTTTTTATGTAAGATCGATAATAGAGATTTTTACCAAAGGAAGAGAAAAGGAAGCACATTCCAGCAGAGGTATAGTGCTAATGAAAAGCAAGACTCCTCCAGAAAACCCCTGCTTGGCTAAAGAACCCACTATGGAATAACCCTCCCTCAGGATGAGAGGAAAATAGAAAAACATCCCCACTTAAGGCCCTAAACTCTTCCACCCAGTCCAGGGAATCCAGGGTAAGGCTCCCGGACAACTAGCCCACTGAATAGCCTTAGCTGAACCACATTCTATCACACCTCCAGACCCTGCGAAGTACTGCACAACTCCCTGATCCCATTCCACAACACCCGCGATCCAGCCTCTAATTCTACCAGAGATGTAGCTTTCCTTTTTATTCCGAGAAAACCTATCATCCCATTCCTTCCAAAATAGACATAGCACAGTCACCAGACTCTCTACAAGATTTTTTTTCCCCACCTTGAGTAGAAGGCAAGTAAGGATAACTAGAACATAGGTTATTCCAGTATGTGGTACAGGAACAGGCACATGGAACGCTACTAGTTCAAGAATGTTCTGCCCCTAGCATACAACCATTCAGATCACAGTGGTACAACTACCAAGTACATGCAATATAACCATATGCACAGACTATTATTTTAATTCATACAAGAAATCCAATGCTATTGGTATAAATTGAGTATGGACTAAACTATGATGATGACCACAATATAAATCTTATCACAGCATGGAGATGGCGAAACTTAACTATTTTGGGCAGATACAGAAACACAATAACATGTGCAGAGTCTGCAAATGTGCTCTTGCATGTCAATTCCAAGAGCAACGAATTAGGCTACGCCATAGAGTAAAATCCATTTGTCATGAAGCATACAATAAAAAAGCCTTGTCAAAGGAAACATAAACCATAAGCTTTTCGGTGACGGACGGGTCAACTTCCCAATCAACAGCATGAGTCCGACAACACTATATACCCAAAATAACAAAGTTTAGATGTCCAAGCACTCCAAGGCGGTGAGCTCCACATCATCATCATCTAAGCCTGATCCCAACTTACTGGGGTCAGCTGCATGAAAATCCTATTCCACCCTATCAAGGGCCACATTGTCAAGATTTGCGATGAAATTTATAGCAAAACTATCACACCAGCTGCCAAACTGATGCAACCCTCCTTTATGATCAGGGGCTTGACACTGGCAATGAGAGTACAGAACTCCCACAAATGCTATGTAATAGCCTATCACTCATGCAGTGGGCTCGGTAGAAGTAAAAATATCATGCCAATCACTAATAAAAGTTCAAAAAATATATATACTAAACCAACCAAATCTCATAAACAAATGGTATGATTTTAAGACAGAAGCAAACAATAGTAATCATAAGATACTGGTGGTGCAGTTCTTTACCAGAATTCTCATAGAAAATTCACCTAATTTAAAAATTCATGGAACCTTCCCTTCTTAATCCACGGATTATTTCCCCGCTTTTCTAACAAATGTACCCTAAGACACGCATTCACAATTTCTCTAAATCTCCATCCATGGACATTCCACATATAACGGTTTCCCATCAAATATAACACAATTACAAGATCGAATAAATAAAACGCAGCTCCCGAAAGCAAATAATCAAATTTTTTTTTGAAAGATAATTTGCAGATCCTCTTCTTCTAAAGCGAGAAAAAGGCGAAAACTTACAAGCTTGATGCCGACCTCCTCGTTCGTCTGAATATTCGTACCTGAATTTTAATAAAAATAAAAATATCAGCAGCCATCAAAACCCTAAAAATCCAAAGAGAATCGAAGATATCAGACAAGAAAAGAGAGAATGCAAAGAGCGAACCTAAATAGATCTCTCCAAAGGATCCACTGCCGATCTTGCGACCTAGGCGGAACTTGTTCCCCACGCGAGGCTCCATAGAGAGGCGAAAACCCTAACCCTAACCCTAGATATCAGAACCCAGGAGAAGCGGGAGGAATGAGGAACAAAACGGACAAAAAGACCCTCCGATCGCGCAGTATTTACCAATTCACCCTTGGGGATCAGGAATTGGCAGCGTGTACGGACTGAAACCGACCATGGGACTCAACGAGTGGAATAACCGGAACAGGGACGACGAGGGGATTGACAGAAAAAGGCGAGGGTAAAAACGGGATTTTATAATATAGATATATAAAGAGAATTTTCAGAGGATGGATTTGCAGAAGAGGAGAGGAAGAGAGGGAGGAGAGAAGGAAGACGGATGAGGCGTCATGATAATATGGTGTCCCGCGTCACCACGCTCTTTGATGTAATCGAAGCCGGACTTTTCAGCTACAAGAGGCGACGACAATTATAGGTTTTTCTTTTTCTTTTTTCTTTGTTCCTTTTCGCTTTGAAGAGTCCTAATTTAAGTGCACACGCCAGATGGGACAACCGTACACGTGGAAAGAAGAAAATGCCTGCGGGCTCTGATCCGTTCATAGGTCCGACGGACCTCACGTTTAGTGCAAAATCGCGCTGGTGCACTTTCCCGGTTGGTGAGCCGTGGTGCGTATGAAAAGGGATGAGCATCGGTCGAGGTGCAGACCAAATGACGAGTGGGCAGGTTGGATTTTGGATCCTAAGGGAGACTAAATTCAGGGCTTGGCTGATCAACGGTCATGATCTTGCACGTGCAAATACGTGGCTGCGATAGAGTATGGAGAACGCTTGCATACCGCGCACTAGGTGCCTACCGGGGTCATTTTCTGTAACGTGGGGAAACGAATTAACGTGCGTGAAATCCACGCCGTCCATCAGGTGCGCCATTTCTGACTGTTTGGGTGATACCTCCATCCTGATGAGGTACATCAGATGAACGGATTGGATGGCATATAAACACCACGGCGGACCCTATAACACTAATGGTAGGCGTGTTATTACATATGCTTATTACATTGTGGCATACCTGGATTCAATGGTTAAAATTAGCCATCCTACCTGATGAACGGGGTAGATCTCATGAAAGCTCGGTTTGATATGTATGCTAGTACGGTTCGTAGGGTATGTTTCCTACCATTTTGCTCCTTCCTATATCGCTGGGCAACATCCCAATTGCGAGGTGATTTGAATTTTGAGCCATGGATCCAGCAGACCAATCCTTCCACAGGTTGCGTGCCACTAATCATGGCCCATTGAATTATTCTAACCCCTGCGTCAACGGGGGAGCAATGTACGGTTTAGAAACAGTTGATCGAGAAATGACAATGGTCGTACTCTCGGTGGTATCAGATGGAAGCGGATTGGCTGGTGTACCACACACCAGCTATATAGCTGGTGTAGATACGTGTCGTGCGAAGACGAGCGCATACGCTCCTCTAGCTCCGAGTTGTACGAACGGTTCAAAGGAGATCAAAGTTACATGGCCCACAATGATATGTTTATTATATCCACACCGTTCATCCATTTTTCAAGATCATTTTAGAGCATTAATCAAAAACTGAATCATATCCAAATCTCAAATGGACCACACCAAAAATAGTAGCGGGGTAATGATTTTCACCGTTAAAAAATTAGTAGGGCCCACCATAATGTTTATTTTCTATCCAATCTATTCATAAGATCACAAATACCTGGATGAAGAGGAAAAACAAATTTCATATTGATCTGAGACTTCTATGACCCCAAAAGGGTTTCAATGGTAAACGTTCAATCCCTCACTGCTTTTTTGCAGTATGGTCCACTTGATCTTTAGATCTTCCTTATTTTTAAGCTTAAGCCTTAATACGAGATCGAAAATTGGATGGGCGGTTTGGATATAACACATACCTCATGATAGGATCCACAGAACTTCCTGCCGTCAATACATCAGCTATATAGCTGGCGTGTGGTACACCAGCCAATCCGCTTCCGTATCAGATAGCTATGGTTGTCCAATCACCACAAACTTTGAATTATGAACCGTTTACATGATGGCCCAGCATATGAACGGTTCGGGTCACCCCGAGACGGTTGCCGCGTAACATGGTAGGTTTGAGTGTGTAAACGTGTCTGCCACTGCCCGCGGGTTGTTGAAAACCTTGAGAAATTGATATACTTAATGTGTTTATCCTGTATCCACCCAAGACCGTGGGACCTACTTGATGTGTTTATTCTGTATCCACCCCGTCAATCCGCTTTTCCATATCATTTTAAGGTATGATCTGAAAATTGAAGAAGATCCAATTATCAGGTGGACCATACTTCAGGAAAAAGTTGTGATTGAACATCCTACCGATAAAAACTTCTTCGGCCCATCTTATTGTTTCCGTAATGTTTATTTGTCATCCAATCAGTTGATAAGGTCACGTGAGTAGCTTGATCCAAAACTTGGGTAGCCCATCAATGGTCAATCACCACTGCTTCCTAGAAAATGGAGCACCTAATAATCATATTGTTTTATTTTTTAGATAATGCCTTCAAAAGATATGGAAAACGGGCTGGGTCTTACCTTATCCGCTCCCATTGAATGCATCAACATGGATAGCTATAGGATACGCTGGGACCTAGCGTCTGAGTCTGATTTATCTTGCAATGATCCAAACCGTTTTTATCGTGGGTCTCACTTTGTATGATGGATGCTAACTAATAAAAGCACCCAAGTTAGATCATTTCTACATGCTGATGATGATATGGCTATGGGTGTACACGAATGAGCTAGCTCGGTTAGCTCGATCTACTCAGATTAAAAAAAGCTTGATTCGACTCAGTATGAAGCTGAGTTCGAGTCGAGTTGAGCTGATTTTATGAGCTCGAAAATGAGTTCAAACCAAGTTCGAGCAAGCACCAGCTCGGCTCAACTCGGATCGAATCCAGCTCGAATTGAACTAGTTCGGTAACTTGGTTACTTTGCCATTAATGTTGCTCACTAACTGTTTGATAAAATGACTCACCGAAATGTGGCTGATGGCAAGGAAGGTTTGTACATGAAACAAATACTTTTTTCTCTTTGTTTTTTTATTTTATTTTTTATGTTACTTAGAAGATGTTTGAAAAAATACATGTAAAACCATTGTCTCTGTTTGTAAAACAGTGGGTTTTTTAAGTTGCAGCTCAGGTGTCTGTGAAAATGCCTCGTTCGCGAACTCGGCCCGATCTTGGCTCGAACTCAGCCTGAGGTGGCTTGAGCTGTTGACCGAACCGAGCTAAATTGGCCAGTCAGGCTCGAGGACTGAGCTAAGTCGAGTTCGAACTGAGGTCAGCCACTGTTCAAGCTGAACCAAGCTGAGGCCAGCTCGACTCGATTTGACTCGATGTACACCTTTAGATACGGCTCTTTAAGTATGAATATGAACGGCCATAGTAGCCTTTGCTTAATCTAATAATTAAAATATTTAGTTTATTTATTTTATTATATTTTTGTTGGCAGTCCTATCACATACATAGATTGGTCATTCAAAAATACAGCCAAGTCTCAACGTATGGGGAGAGGATTAGTTGTTACCCTGGGTAACACTCACTTGTTAACCTGACCATAAGGCTCACCTTGATGAATGTGCTTTATATCCACATCGCCCATCCACTTTCCCTAATGCCCACCGTTAAAAACTAACTAGGACCACCGTAATGTTTTCCATCCAACCTGTTGATAAGGTTAAACAGACGTGGATTAACCAGAGATTAACTTGATCCAAAAAATTTATGGCCCACAATAGGTTTTTAATCATCAATCACCACAGTTTCCAGTGGTGTGGTCCACTTGAGATTTTGGACTTGCTTAAGTTTTGGGATTATGTCCTAAGATGGAAAAATGGATGGACAGGATGCATATATAACAAATTCATCAAGGTGGGTATCGTACGGTTGGCTAACACCCACTGACGGGTTAACCGGGTAACACCTAATACGCTGCAGGTCCGCTCCGCACGCCAATTGGTAGCACCTAATCGGAAGCGGATTGCGTACTGAGTAAACTCTCTGGGGTCCACCGTTATTTATATGTTTTATCCCCTCCTTCCATTAGTATTACCAGATATGTCTATTGATTAATCCCAAAAATGAAGCATATCAAAAGCTCAAATGGACCACACCACGGTAAACAGTGTGAATTGAACATCTACCGTTGAAAATTTCTTGAGGGGCACTAGAGTTTCGGATTAAGCTTATATTTGTATTTTCCCTTCATACATGTTTTTTTGATCTTATGAACACGTTGGATGATAAATAAACATCAATGTGGGGCCTAGAAAGGTTTCAACAGTGGAAATCATTATTGCCAATGTTTCATGTGCTATGGTTCACTTGAGCTTTGTATGTGCTTCAATATTGGTTTCATCAACTTAAATGAATTGCGATACTGGATGGACGGTGTGGATAAACCACATACATTCACGGTGGGCCCAACAGAGCTTACTCACCTTGGGTATTGAGTAACTCAGTAGGCAATCCGATTTCCACCTAGTCTGCTCCCCAACATGTGGTATTGTAATTAGCCACGAGCCGTTAGTACGTGGACACTGATACACCACTAAGTGGACTCCACTATGATTTATGTGTTTTATTGAAGCCATGCATCCATTTTTTCAGAGCACAGTATAAAATTGAGGCAGATTCAAATCTCAGTTGGATCATATCACGGAAAAGTAGTGGTAATTTAACACTGCCATTAAAAACTTTCTGGGACCACTGTAATGTTTATTTGCCCTATAATCTATTGGATATATTGCACATACTTTAATTAAGAGAAAACACAAATATCAGCTTGATTTAAAATTTTTGAGGACCCAAGACATTTTTAATGATGTACGCTCAATCACCACTATTTCTTGTACTATAGTCCACCTGAAATTTAGATCTACTTCCATTTTTTCAGGGGTTTATACCTTGGAACGAGCTTGAAAATAGATGAATGGCATGGATAAGGCGCATACATCATAATGGCCATATCCTCCATGTCAGCATGCAATCCCTGTGCCTGAGCGCGGGATATTTTTACCATGTTTTGGATTGGGCACGAGGTGGAAAACGTCGGACAGTAGCATTGCACAGCTACCCGTGGTACAAGGCTTTTCTTTTGACAAAATGAGTTAAAAGAATTAATTTTATTAAGTTTATCTCCCTCTTAATGCATTCTGTGTATGAAAAAAAACCTTCCAATATATTTTTAAATGAGAGGACGAAGCCGTGCCATATAATATTTTCATAGGTATAGATGCTAGGCCGTTCAATAAATGGATCAGGCATGAGCTGACGTTTACCCCACCTGAACCTAACCAACTTACCACCTGTTGGGGATCGTAATTTGCAAGAACGTGACATGGAGTTTGTTGAATTAGAAATCTGAGAATGGTTAGTTTCGATCACTGAAAGAGAAAACGTATAGGCATTACAAATTTACTACTATATCCTTACTCCGATTTTGGTCCCCGCTAAGGACCATGGGACCCACTTAAAAACATGGCCCATGAAGACTGGACGCGGATTGTGTCCTATCCCCGGCCGGACAGTAATCTGTCCGGACAGGCTCTGTGGGGCCCACCATGATGTAAGTGTTTTATCCACGCCGTTTAACGATTTTCTCACATCATTTTAAGATATGAATAAAAAAATGAGTCAGGTCCACGACTTTCTCGAATCACTTAAAGGTACGAATAGAAAAATGAGACAGGTCCAGGGCTTAAGTAGACCACAAAGTTGGGATTCAACGTACACAATTAAGAACTTCTTGAGTGCTAGAGTAGTTTTGGATCAAGCTATATTTGTATTTTCACTTCATCCACATCTACATGACCTTATGACTAGGTTGGATGGTAAAAAAACATCACCTTGGCCCTTAGAAAGGTTTCAACAGTGGGTGTCATTTTCAGTGTAGCTTTCTTTGGTGTGTTCCACTGGAACTATGGACCTGGCTCATTTTTGGGAATGTACTTTAAAATGATCTGAGAAAAGCGTTGAATGGCATGGATAAAACACTTACACCACAGTAGGCTCCATGAAGCCCTGCACATTTGGGGGCGCGTAGACCAAGACTATAAGTCAGTGAAAGCTTACCTTGCATACGTACAAGGCCATGCTCACTACTTTTTTTTCTGTTTTTTTGGGTTAGCTTGTTAGTACACACCCCACTGTCAGTCCACAGTACACCATTAGCCACCCCTACTAGGGAATCCATGTGGAGCTAACTACTACATGTCCATTATGACGTGCCCTTAAACTCAAGCATTGGACTGATCTAAATCTTAAGTAAGACTACTATAGGAAACAATGTAAAAACATGCTTAAAACCTCTAATCCGTTATTTGGAATATAGGATTAAATGGTATGAAATTGTAATAGATGAAATTAACGTCATTATTACACAACAAATATATGTCTACAAATATCATGGTATTTTGACCATTCAATCCAATATTTGGGATTAAATTCTTCTTTTGAAAAATATACCATACCAAGTTAAGCTTATGTTTAGTGGACTATAAAATTATAATTAACACGCTAGATTTCACAAATGATATTGGTCCCCATGTCTACGGTAAAGGGCACATAGGGATAGACAACTTGCACAAAACACATAGATTAGTGTGGGGCCTACAGACGTAATGGATTTTGGCTACCATTGGCACTAAATGCTATAATATATAGGGTTAATCAAATTCTCACATGAGACCAAATGCAATTCCACACCACCTAATCCCACGCACCAAGCAGGCCCTGAATTCTCACTACGAGGCCCACCTACGTTTCACAGTAGTGCGATTTTAACATACCTTTGTTTGTATAAGAAGTGCCATGTGAGTTGTGAAAGTGCCAATGAATTGGCATTTGTAAAACAATGGCAATAAAAAATTAAAAATTAAAAAAATAATAAATTTTAAAATTTTAAAAATAAATAAATAAATAAATAAGAGGAAAGTAAAAGTTTTTTTTTTATTTTTTAAGGAAATTAATTATTAAGGAAGTAGAATTAAGATCCAAGAAGTTAGCATCCAAGATATTTGAAGTGTACTCTAGAAAGGGATAATGTTTCAATGTGCATGGTGTGCATCGATGATCCGTATACACATACGTCTCACCGGCCAATAATAGCGGCAGAGAATCTTAATTTCAAAATGGTCAGTTGCCAAATTTGCAAATTGAAATGCTGACTGGATTCTTGCCGGCCATCTTTAAATGACATTAGATGTTTTCTGCACGTTGATGTTGTGCCCTTTAAAAGAGTATCATGCTTCCTGTCCCTTAAAAAACGGGCTGTGACTCAGCGAGCGGCCCCTTGTCTGAGGAGGTGGATTGCCTGTCAGAGATCTGCAGCGTGGCACGTGTTATAGATCTAGATCATTCATCAAGTAGGGTACACCATGGACATATCATGGACCAATAGTCAGTCAGGGATAGTTCCTGTCGCAAGAAGAAAGGCGGTTAGAAAAATCCAACGGTAAAAATTAAATATAAATATGTGGCTTGCTTGATGAGTGTACCACCCTAATTTTTGGTACATGGTATGCTCACAGTACTCAGTACTTGAAGAACGGTCCGGATCTCTGCCACATATGTTGCATGCATGGATCTCTGCGGCTGGTTGGATTGCTACCCATTATAAAACGTGTAATTTCTACATTATTTCCCAAACAATCGCAATATTTACCACGTGTGGAGATAAATGGGTCATTCTGATCTGTAATAGGTTGAGATATTTTAGTATTAAATGGCATGAACGGGGATATAAATTCCAACAAATTCACGATTTAATCAGTATAAATGAGATTGTTTAAGTATTAAATAATGACAGAGCATAAGTAAAATGTTTATTTTGAGAGAGTGGATCGCCTACCAGTTGTATGGTACGACAAACTTTTTTGGGACTTTAAATATTTATTGGGCGTGGTGGGGCCCACCTGATGTAACTGATCTGTCCAAAGGGCTCAAAAATCAGCTCCAACAGAAACTCAGTTTGACCATGGAACAGGGAACGAGTTAGAGGTTACATTCACCTTTGGTTTGTATGGGGTCCACCGTGTTGTCTATGCAGAATCTATTCCGTTCGAACCCTTTATCTGTCCGGCGTGAAGGGTAAAAACAAAATTAGGCTGTTCTTCTGCACAAGTAGGCACTGACTAGTATCAAGAGTCAGTGTCCCGTCCCACCTTTTTACCAGTGCTGTGGGCCACCAGAGAATTTGATTGAGCTGATTTTCAGGCCCTGATAGTAACCTTAAAACGCATGGCCTCACACTTGCCCAGCATGGTGCCACCAATGTAGAAAAAATGTACATGGTAGGACCATCATGAAGATCACCTAGCATGAAAATCACATTGGTACACTCATCAAGTGGACCACACTGCTGGAATAAATGGAAAACCTAGAGTCTGATTTAACATGTAGTTGTGGCTTACCCGATAAGCGGGCGTGGACGTTGGATCTTGGGGGATGGAATCCACTCGCTTTCCACATGTGCCTTTCTCGAAGGCTCCTTTAGTTATGATTGAGAGTTTAAATTTGACCAGATTCGTCCCTAACCAATTGTTCATTCTTATAATAGACTAGACCTTGTAGAAACGTTGGGATAGAGAATCCGGAAATTCTCAACTCTAAGGGGGTGTTTGGCTTACAGTGTTATATGAGATCAGGTGGAATGAAATTGCATTTGGTACCATGCAAATTCCACCCCGCGGAGAATGAGAAAGGTTGAGATTAGGTTAGATGGATTTCCATTTGATCCCTATTGGATTAGGATGACTCCCGCCTAAATTTTTGAAAAGTTTTGTATATGTGAGCAAGTTTTGTAGGTCCCGCCATGATATATGGACTATATCCACACCGTCCACCTATTTTTCGAGATCGTTTTAGGGCATAAGCCCAAAAATCAAGTATATCCAAAGCTCAAGTGGACCTCACCTTAAAAAGCAGTGGGGATTGAATGCTTACCATTGAAAACTTTTCGGAGCCTACTGAAGTTTTAGTTCAAGCTGATATTTGTGTTTTCCCTTCATCCAGGTTTATTTGACCTTATGAATAGGTTGGGTGGCAAATAAACATCACAATGGACCCTAGGAAGATTTCAATGGTGGGCATCATTACCCCATTGTTTTCTATGTTATGGTCCACGTAAGCTTTGGATCCGCCTCGTTTTTGGGCCTATTCCATTAAATGAAGTTACACAATGAATGGCCGGTACGGATATAACACATATATGTTATTCTTAATAATTCCATATGATAGTATAACTATTAAACGGGCAACAAATTAACAACCAAACGCCACCATGACGCAAATAGGGTATGAAGTTGTGTTTGTGCTATGATATCTCATAGTAATAAGGGACAATCCTGTCACGTATAATAATTATACTTTTTTAATCTCATACCACTTAATCCTATCTTATATCATGCGCCAAGCACCTCCTAAAGTGATTATGCGGGCTGTGATCAGAGATTCTAAGTAAGCAATCCCAGTTACAAAAAGGGAAGGTGTTAAGCACTCACTATGCTCGTATTGATGTATGGTCTTTGCTTCATAGGATTTTGTTATTCTTAAGGGTTAAGGATGAGTTCTCGTATGCTAATACTGTATGTAATGCAATGCTTATGACTGAATCGGTAAGGTTTCTGATGGATATGATCTGATTATATCAGTAAGCCGCGAAGCATACTTTCAAACCGATTTAGTGCAAATGTGTGTTGTATGAATGAGATGAATGTTGCACAATGCAAATGCTTGGATTAGATGAAGCTTAATTGAAGATTGAATGGTTGGGTGGACAATAATGTTACAAGGGTCAAGCTGAGAGGCTTATATCGAGATTTGGATGGCTCAGGTGGCTTTGGATTTGGTTAGGGTTAGACTTAGTTGGACCTGGGCTATGCTCTTTCTTATGGCGCTTTTCTTTCCTTAGTGAAGGGATGAAGTGGCTATGCTAAGGCTTAAGAGGTAGGTGAGTGAAAAGGCTGAAAATGAGAGTATGTGAATTTATGGACGCTTGAAATGTGAATGGAAATGAGGTATTTATAGCCTCCAACCTAATTTTATAGTAAATCTTGTGGCTAAAAAGAGTTTGGATGGCTAAGATTTGAGACTGTCATGTGACAAGATCTTATGAGTTGGATTGATGGCATAGGCTGTAATTTGAGCTCAAATGAGGGGCATCAGAGTAACTTCAACATTATGCACGTGCATGGGATTGAAAAAGAGGTAAAAAAGAGGCAATTTGCACATGACTGAGCGGCTGGCAAAAGTACGGCCGGCATCATATGCCGCTCATCATTTAGCTTTGGATGGAGGCCTCTTCCATACACCTGGACAACTTTGGTCATCCAAAGCTACTTTGTTGTCTTCTCTTGTACATCGATTGAGCTTTTGCATGGGCCTGGGCTAAAATGGGTTTATGCACCTATCTTGACATGGTGAATTAAATAGGTAGGCTATGTGGGTTGACCATGTGAGTTGATTCAATGAGTTGGCTCAACGGGTTAACTCATGGGTAGACTCAATAAATTAGGTTTTCCTAGAGTTTAGGTTTAGGTTTAAATTTTCGACAGATTTATATAACTAAGTTTATTGGCTTTAGGGTTGATTCCTAAAATTTTTGAGATTTTTAGGATTTAGATTTAGGGTTTAAGGTTTGGTTGGGTTCGGAGAGTATGGATAAGGGTTTGTTTAATCTCAATCAATTTATCGACATAAGATGGGGTGTTTACACCAGGCTAGCCTGATTTTTGTATTAGGTGATCTTCATGATGGGCCCAATGGTTTGCGTGGTGTGGATTTCTTACACAGGTTAAATGTTAATGAGAAAGACCTGGTCGAACGATAAATTATGGTACATTCAGCTGTGCCAAATCTGCTCCCCTTGCAAAATGTTGAAAAATGTGCCACCTGTTAGGTTCGCTTACAACAGGTTGTAAAGATCAATTCTAAGGTTAGTGGACTTTTTTCCCTACGTCCAAAAAAATATAATGGACGTTTCGCATTGAACTCAGACCATTGACTATCTACATTCCTAGTAAAATTAAAATAACCATCAATCGGCGGTGCAAAGTTTGAAATTTCATCGATCTAAATTGAGTCACAATTCGGACGCTTCAATTTGTGCCGATCAGATGTCACTTATACAATTTAGATTATACGTGTTTCCCATTGGTTGCATAACTGACCTTTGATAGTTATTTATAGCATTTGCTTGCCCATGCTCATGCATGATATCTTGTACGACTGGGATTGTTGGACAATCTTATGTGTCATGGTCTGCGCCACCACAAATGCTACAATAATTACCTAAGGAAGTGTTTGCTTTAACCATATCAACCTTCATAATTTCCAAGGTTTTAACCTTTCTAGCTAATGCAACGAATTTTGCATTAAGGTTGTCTTCCTCTCTTAGGACGTACATATCTGTTTTTTCTTTAGAAATGAGTCTAGTTTGGTCTGCTTTAGCAGAGACATCCCATGTTTGCGTATTCTCTGCTAACATGTTTAGAAAATCCCAAGTCTCATTATGATCTTTATCAAGAAAGGTTCCACCACACATAATTTATATGAACTGACGGGTATCCATGGTAAGCCCCTTTTGGAACGCATCAATCACGTGCCATGGTTCATAACCATGATGTGGACAAGTAGAAGGTCTTTGAAGCGCTCTCAAGCTTGGAAAAACAGTTCATTCCCCTTTTGGGAGAATAACATGATTTCTTGTTTAAGTGCATTTGTTTTGTGCTTGGGAAATTTTTTTTTCAAAAACTCTCTACTTAAGGCTTGCCATGTAGTAATAGTATTAGGTCTTAAAGAGTTGAGTCATGCTTTGGCCCAATCCTTTAGAGAAAATGAGAATAACATAAGCTTAAGTGCATCCCTATTACCATTGTTTATTTGTAATGTTGCAATTACTTCCTCAAAGTCCTTAATGTGCAAGTATGGGTTTTTAAAATCCAAGACATGAAATTTAAGAATCAATTGAATCACACCTAGTTTAAAATCAATGTTCCCTATGTGACCAGAGAACACTATGCAAGATGGTAAAGTTGATCTCTCATGGTGTAGACGTCCATGTAAAGTTCGTGGTTGGTTTAACACATTCCTATGAACTTCATTCTCATCCTCAAGAGGAGGATTACATTGATTATCTCTGTTTTGATTTATAGTTGGATCTGGCATATTTGGATTTGGATTATCAACTGGGTCTGCCACGTAATTCAAGTGATGTTGAGTGCCTCTTCTAAGTGAATGATCAAGGCCTAGAACTAGTTCGCCTTCGGAGGAGAGTCGATTGTTTTAATCCCTACTTCAACTGAACATAAATCATCTACACCACACAACAAATACCACTAATTCAAATAGAAAGTATGATACTTAAAATAAAAACAAAAACTTAACCAACAACCCAAGCGGCAGGGCCGACCACGAGGGTTCAATCCACAAAGCAAAAATAAATCAACAACCTAGGTGACAGGGCCGACCATGAGGGTTTAATCTACAAAGCAAAAATAAATCAACAACCCAGGCAGTAGATCCGACCATAAGGGTTCAAACCATAAAGCAAAAATAAAAAATAAATCAACAAAAGTAAAACTAATGTAGAAATTAAATTATGCTAATCTGGAAAATAGATTCAGCGGATGATCTTTGTGATCAAACAACAATTGTAGAACAACCATAGCACTTGGGTGATAAAATCTCAAGCACGACAACTTTATTTCACAGTTAGTACTTGAAAGACCCAACTGAATTTACTTTAAAAGAAAAATAGAAAATTTACAGAAATTTTGAAGGGTTTAGAAGAGAACTTACCTTAGAAAAGAACTTACCTTAGCTATCTTGCACAAATCTAATCTATCTCAGTCTCTCCCCGGTAACAACGCTAAAAACTTGATTGATTGCCTCCAAGTGCAAAGGTTCGTAAGTAATATCCCGTGAATACAGGGTCGATCAAACAGGGAGATGAATTGCGAAAATGAGAAAATCAAATGTAAAACAAACTAAGTAATAAAAACTAAATTGATGATTTAATTTCAGGAGTTTTAAATGGATGTAATTCAACTGAATTAAAATAATACCTAAGCTTCAAAGTTCTACACATAGGTTAATGTTCCAAAATCATGATGACTTGGATAACACAACTAGGATCCGAGCATTATTGTCGGCCTAATCGGAAAATAAAATAATTTAAACATTTTAAATAAATGATATAAAAGATTAGAAAATCATGAATTTGCACAATTGATATATATTCTCAAGCGCCAGTGATTTTAAGAATTCATATCTATAAGATAATGAATATCAAAGAAATGTAACAGGTTGAGAACCTCTTCTATCTAGGAAGTCTAATTAATTCAGGGTAAGCCTATCCATCAATGTGGATCTTATATGATGGAAACATATGGATCTCACATGAGGATCAAAAACTAAACTTAAACAATTGATAAAATGCATATACCATTCATTTCATCATTAAAAACAATCAATCATCAAAACTTAAAGAATTATTAAACCCATGTGCTTCCTTTCTAGCTTGGGCTAGAGAGAACTTAGAAAAACATAATTAAATCACAGAAATAAAAAGCAACAAGAAAAAATAAAAATCTTGTAAAGAAAAATAAATTAAAACTATGAAACTTTCCAAAAATCTTAGATAAAACTCTCTAAAAACTCTGGATCTTGCTTTAGAATGCCTTCAATGATGCTTATGAATGCCCTTGGAAGCCCTATTTATAAGTGGGGAACTCTAACTTTTGCACGTAATTGGAAAACTCTAGAAACCGCTTCAAATTTATGCAGTTTGGTAAATAGACTACACTCTGCCAGTTTTCCAAAATAGACTTCAGAGTTTCAGAATACGTTTTTTCAGGATTCTTCACTTCAAATCTTTGATTCTCTTCATTCCTCACTTGGTTTTCTTGGATCTTTAGCATGTGAATTCTTCAATCTTGGTCTCCTAAGATCCATCCTTTGCCTTGGTGATTCTTAAGCATCAAATTCATGCTTTTACCACCCTTTTTAATCCAAGCTCTTAAATTCACCTTACAATACAAACATGAGTAAAATATAACATTAAGTTGATTCATGTTCATAAAACCAATATATAAATAGGGGAAATTATGCAATATTTAAGTCTCAACAGAAGCTCATAATCTGTCGCGGCCTATTCATGATGGGAGCTAGGTTTTGAAAGAATCTAATCATCCATGTGCATGGAACAAGTAATTAGCTCCGAATTTCACTTCAGGAGTCCGCGGGCTACAGGACGAGCCTATGTTTAAAATATAGGTGGCATAGATGGGGTGGGAAGTACAATAAAAAGATGCATGGGGCTCACCATGATGTTTTTGTCACATCCACTCCATCCATGTTTTCTACAGCTCATGTTAGGACGTAAACTATGAATTAGGGTCATCTAAAGCACAAGTGGACCACGCCATAGGGAACGCTGGGGAATACGTACCATTAAAACCTTTCTGGACCCACTGTAATGCTTATATGCCATCTAGCCCGTTCATATGGTTAGTCCCATTTAGATGAAGGGAAAAAAAAGTCATCCAGATCCAAAACTTCCGTGAACCCCAAGAAGGTTTCAATGGTAAGTGTCCCATTTCCCCTATGGTGTGGTCCCCTTAAAATTTTTTTTCTGTCTTTTTAGTTTCACACTAAAACGATGTCAGGAAAATGATGAACGGAGTGGATGCCACACGCCCATTAAGGTGGATCCCAAAGATATTTTTGTTGCATAGGCTCCCTACAAAAACTGCAATCAGAAATTCGCGTTTGCATCTCCGCATAGATGGGCTAGTGGGCAAACATGATTGGCGAGGCTTGCAGGTAGAGGTTTTGCTAATCCCACAAGTGTGTATGAGAGGAAGACCCTTTGCTTGCACACCACCACTCGTGCCACAGTGAGAATCGTGTATTACATTCAGCTAGTTTTCAAGTAGGTCCCACTACACAAATGGTATTTTGCTTTAAAATCAAGCCAATCTGCTGACCAGAAAACCATGTCAGTCTACTGACCATAATAAGATACTAAACAAGAGGTGGCTAAAACTTCTGGCAAGCTTTAGCACTGCCCCCATGTTGCAACCGATGGCTGCGTTTACAACCATTTTTTACCCACCCTTTGGACCAATAAGACATCATTAGGTGTAGGCAAATAAAATCATACTTACATTGGAATATCTTTTGCTTTTTTTCCTTTAGTGATACACATTCCATCATAAATGTAATGTTACGGAACATATGCATGCCTTTAAAGGAAACGAAGTGATGAATGATAATAACCTTAATGTGTGCGGTATGTGACTAAAGAAGTATACTTAGCACGTTTATAAAAGACCATCGAGGCAAGGATTCTTTCATGGATTCGGATAAGCTTAGTAAAGTCGTATCTCATAATCCTTTCAAAATGGGAGATTCATAGAGATGTTTAGAGCTCTCGTGACAATTCCAAAGATTCCGAAGATTGGACAAATATCTTAGTAGATGGGAACCAATATATTGGGGCCCGATTTGGATATGGTGGGACTAGTTCCACCAGTTCGATGAATATTTATGATCATGATAGGGGATATTTAAAGAAGATCCGTAATTGAGCTGGATCTAATGAGATAGAGCCCTAAAAATAATTTTCAATATATGAAAACCACTGCAACCATGCTGGCTAGAGATCTGAAAATGGTCTCAAATTTACATAGATCTCTTATAGGAAAACTACATAAAAGGCATGGCTGCGAATGATCCTAAATCAATAAGGAAACCTATTAAGGGTTTTGTCACCTCCAGAAGCTATAAAATGAGAATACGATGAAGAGCTTAAGGCTCACACCAAACACAATTTATCTTTGTAACGTCTCGGAAAAATCCGTACCGAGACCCGAGTACCACCTCAGGCAGAAATCACTCAGGACCAAATCCTTTAGAAATTAGACGAAATTAACTAAGCGTTAAACTAAATTAGCTGTGAAATCCGCTTGAATAACTTTAAATACGATCTGTAAGACCTAAAACTTGTAGAATCATTGACGCTAGGGTATCCTAAAATCTAGGATCAATCTCATTACCCAGTTGCTCTCGGGAGCATCACGAAACTCCGTATCGGATTTGGACCGCACATTGAAAGTCCGATGACCACGAGACTAAACGATTAGGACCGCCTTGCTGGGCTAGACAACCATATCGGAAATTAAATCCAGATAGTGTCCTGGGGCTATTCGTTTGAGCCCGGATGAAGTGTGTGAGAAATGTGGATATTTTAGAAATAAAAATCTAAATTTAAGTAATCTGAGACTTGTCACTTGCGGGCCGAATATAAGGATTCAGACCATCAGAATCTGACCCAAATACACCTTCGGATCAGGAAAAATTTCATACACAAGTTAGTGTACTTGTGGCCCTGATCGGTGATCATGGACCGTTGAATTGAAACGAGTCCGCCACGGGCGATCTATAAATCCGATCGGATTGAAAACTTAACTCAACCTAGATCCATGGTCAGGGAGCTTAAGTCCGACCTTTGGATCAAGGGGGCTCCGGAATTGCTCCGTTGAGCTAAAACAGACTCCCTTTGGCTATAACCTAAGTATACCTTGGCCCTGGGGTCATTTCCATCAGTTTTAGGCCTATATAAGGACCTTAAACCCTCTCTCATTTACTTCATACGAATTTGGTATAAACCCTAGGAGAGAGAAAAGAGGAAAGAGAAAGAAAGTGAGAGAGAAGTGGGAGTCACTCCTGGGATTCGATCCCTGCTATTCTAAGTGCCTATTCATCGTTACCTAATCGTTATCCCGGCGATTCTGACTTCGTTCCTAGGTAAGAAAACCTAACCCTAACCTATTCTAGGGTTTTCAATTGTCGCTAGTTGTGAAATAGCTGACTCAACTCGTGCTATAGGTTGTCCTTCCATCATTGACGAAGACTTAGAGTCTCTGTCGAATTCGTTACGCTTCTACGGCGTAAGGTGCGGACTATAGACGTATAAGTTATGGTTTTCAAAGCTTTCAATGTCGAATAATGATAGATTCCTGATGTGGATGCTATTTCACATGCAAAATGCGATGTTCGTTTTGCGATTCAGCTAAATATAAAATCTGTGGAGTTTAGTGTATTCTGTGTATTTGTAGAAAATACCGTATACGTACAAAATATGAAAATGTGTTTGTCATGATTAACTACTGTGTGTATATGCTAGATATATGTGTAACAACTCATTGGTGAAAAGATACGCTCTAATACATGTTTTGGCCAATATACGTTATGTATGTTAAATAAGTGTAGTCTAAGTGTTTGTGAAAATGCTTGTATGAGTAAGTACTTAGGAGATAATGCTTTAGATGGGTGTTGAAATAGGATTCTCAACTACCTTATAGATGTGTATGATTTCATCCATGCAAGTTATTTAGTTTAATCGCTTACTTATGAAATGTATGTGTTTAGATTTTCTGTTTACATTGTATTTTATAACATGCTTGTTAATATGTTTGAATTACTTGGTTAATTCTGCTCTGACTACTCCACATGAGGATTGAATGTGTTTGGGACTACAATATAGTCCAGGCAATCGGTAACAGGTTTTGAGTTCGTGGCTGAGATTCATTCACCATATAGGACGTGCTTAACGAACCCAAGTCGTACTAGAGTTGTTGGCGGTGGTTAGGCCACACAGAGTGTTTATGCACTCCGTGTCGATCAACTTCAGGTGCGCTCGTAATAGTCGAGCTCGTCCAGTAACCTGATTTGCCCGATGTATGTTCACCATTTATGGACGCTACTGCTTGAACCTAAGGTACCAAACTCACAAGTAAAACCTCGTTTAACCTTGGTACCTCGATCCGCTAAGACTCATGAGCCGGACATGGTGGTATGAGACACCGTGGTCAAGCTGTAGGCCTACGCTAGGGCGATGAGCCTCCCCGTAGTGATCAGTGAGCAAAATTACCTCGTGAGCCAAATACGGTGGTATGAGACATTGTATTCGAGCTGTCGGCTTACACTGATTTGGTGACGAGCCATTTGTAGTGACCTTGATCATACTCTGAACCTACGTAGAGGCGACGAGCCATTCCGTAGTAATCAAAGTATACACTAGGCCTGTACTGATTTGGCGACGAGCCCATTGCAGCGACCTAGAACCGTAACATCGTATGAGATTTACTAGGACTGATGACCCTAGAATGGATCCTTGTTTGGGAATGATATAAGGGAGGTACCTTAGTTTCCCAATCCTGCTGTATGAAATGGACTAATAAGAACTCGGTAATCACGTTCATAACATCACACTGCATGTGCCCCGGGTTGAAGAGCACAAAGAGAAGAAAGCATGCCGCGACCGTAAGATGGTGTCGCATGAGGGAGTGTACGTGAGGGCATGCATCATTGTTAATATCATTCTTGCATTAATAAGAGTATCTAGGTATGTTTAATTTTACTGCTTTATCATTACTACTTGACCGAATTGATAACATGTTAACCTTTACTATATAGTTTCACTGAGTTGATCACTCACTCCCACGTTACGGGACGGTGTTTTAAACACCAACCAGACTCTGTCTTGATTTTAGATGACGACGTGACCCCAGAGGTGGAGCCTGATTACTATGACGATCAGGACGAGTTCTTGTATATGCAGTTCTCCGGCGGCTTCGCATAGGCCATCCGGATCGACGGGGCTACATGGATTATTATTGCAGTTGTAATGCTTAACATTTTAATTTTGAGACTATTACATGTATATGGTGACTCAGTAATGTAATCATACTCTGGAGACCGATCGTGCTCTTTTGACTTATATACGTTTATTTATGTCTTTCAGTCTTCCACTTGCATTTTACAACTTGATCTGGAGTATGAGTTACTGTTTTGGTATAATCTCACTCATGATTAGCGCACTAACATGGACAACATTCAATCATAAGCATATATGTTGCATAAGTGATGTTTTGGAACTTGGGAGTTGAGTTGCTACTCGACCCCTAATTTTCAGGGCGTTACAAGTTGGTATCAGAGCATGATTTGGATTAAACCGGACCTGGGTTACGGTGACTCAGTGATGTATTCATACTCTGGAGACCGATCGTGCTCTTTTGACTTATATACGTTTATTTATATCTTTCAGTCTTTCGCTTGCATTTTACAACTTGATCTGGAGTATGAATTACTTTTTTGGTATAATCCCACTCATGATTAGTGCACTAACATGAACAACATTCCATCATAAGCATATATGTTGCATAAGTGATGTTTTGGAACTCGGGAGTTGCTACTCGACCCCCAATTTTCAGGGCGTTACAAGTTGGTATCAAAGCATGATTTGGATTAAACCGGACCTGGATTATGGTCACACGATATATGCTGACGCTTTTCAACATAGGTGGGTGCAAGGAAAATGTAGAAACAGTCATAGGAGTCCTGGTTTCACCAATTGGCGACGTTTACCCAAAACGATCGCCGAAATCGGGTTCGTACTCTCCCATGATCGCTTAAAGTGACCCTGGATCACTCCTAGACCGTTAAACGACGTGTCTAAATCACAAATTACCCCATCCCAGCCTTCAAAATTCTCCATGTGCAGCTGTACATCAGAATCATACCCGAAAAGCCCCAAAACGACTCGAATCGGAGTCGGTGGCCAAACCGAATAAGTCCAGGGGGACCCAGGGTGGGCCCCACACATTTTTGGGACCCAGGGGGCAGGAGGACCTCACCCCATGGGCGAGCCCTCGCCAGAACCTCCAGAGACCGGCGAGGGCCTCGCCGCCAAACGGGCCCAGGCGGGCGGGCCGATCGAGCCGATGATATTTTGGGCATTGTGTAGCCCACCTATCCATGGGGTTTTGATTTAAACCTCTCTTAGGTCGCCCCTCCTTCACAAACTACCTTTCCAAGCTTCCATTTTCTTCAAAAATCTCATATCCTTCACTCAAATCGCCCCACCATGAGTTCTCTCTTCCATTTTCGTGCACCCTCTCCACTACCCTGCTATAAACCCTTCTCCATTGCTACCTATCTCTCCATTCTTTCTCATTTGAGCTCTTAAATCCCCCATTCGAGTTTTAAAATCCTGTAAACCCATTCACCCATCTCATCTCTTCATTTTCCTTCTTTATCCCCTTTCATTTGAGCCTTTACACCCTCATTTGAGGCTCAAATTCGTGGAGACCCAAAGATCTTATCCCTTTCCTCCATTTTCTTCATTTTTCCATGGCCCTATTTGAGCTCATTATGGTCGTATTTTCGATTTTTACCTTTCTCTCTCTCATGGGAAAGAGGAAGGGTGCCATGGATGAAGTCAGGCCTAGTCGCCCTACTCGTTCAAGGAAAAAGAAAGGCGCCACCGCAAGCACGAGCGTTGAATACGAGATATGGACTAAGCGGGACCTCGATCCCCAGGCTCCTCTCCCAAGAGCTCTACTGGCGGATTTATTGCATGGAGTTTATGAGGGCCGTAGGGTCCTTTTTGAAGCGCACGTGGATGCGAGGCTCTTTGGGGAGTATCTGTTATTGGAGGGCATGGGTGAAGCCGGTTGGGGCCCCGTATTTGAAGGAAAATATCGTGCAAACGTGGGTACTGTCCGTGCATTCTATGCCCATATTCAAGAGCCTACGCTGGATCCCTCCCGCGGGAAGAGGTCAGGAGGCCACAATTGATGCTGGCCTGATTAGGGGTGCACAGGGGTCAATTTGGTCCGGTTCTGGGGTGAAACTGGAACCAAACCGTTGCCAACGGTTCTAGGATATTTGGAACCGGAACCGGACCATTGCCACCCTAGAACCGAACCGGAACTGAACCGTCAAAACCGGTTCGGTTCCGGATCGGTTCCATGTTCTGGGCTTTTTATAATCTAGCCCAATTGCAAGCCCATGTCCATCCATGTGTGTGGTCCATTTGATGAATGGTTTAGATATTGTATAAGGTGTACAAAAATATATTTATTAAAATAATTAAATTATGCATTATAAACCATAAATCATGAGTCAAATATGGAAACAACAAAGGGTTCTTGATTCGGTTCTAAGTTCGGTTCCAGGTTTGGTTCCACGGTTCGGTTCTACGGATCGGATTCATGGTTTGGTTTTACAGATCGGTTCATGGTTCAGTTCGGTTCTACATACCCCCAAACCGAGAACCGAACCGATGTAACCGGTTCTTTGATTTTTGGAACTGAAACCGGAACCGGTGCACTCTAGAACCGGACCAAACCGGACCGTTTGGTCAATTCCGATCCGGTTCCACGGTTCTGCTGATTAAATGTGCACCCCTAGGCCTGATAGCTCGACTCATGGGAATACCGCTTGGCCAAGTTCACGCGAGCGAGACGAATCTGAAAAATGCACGTGAAAGGAATCGCCGTACGCGTTTCCTTTGTGGTCGACTGGTTCAGTGGCAGCCCAATAATGGTCTTCTAGCGACCAATATGATTGACGATTTTCGTCTGCTTCACCACATCTTCACGTTTAATGTCTACCCCAGGTGGAGCAACCGCAGTGAGTGCACGCGCCTGATGGTAGATTTCTTGTATCAAGTGGGAAAGGGTGAGAAGTTATGCGTGCCTACGTATGTTCTGCGACAGATAGTTCTTACTGCACGCTCTAATAGAAGGACTGATTCGCTCTCCTTCGGCCGACTCATATGCAAGATTGCATGCGAGTTCAGCTACGGACTTGGCACAAAACTCCCAGTGTCGCAACACTTCATCAATGAAACCACTCTCAATCAGATGGAAATTGGGCCACGACAATGACAAGCCCAACTTGAGGACAGTGAGGATGAGTCAGCTAGTGAGGAGTATGAAAGCGATCAGGAAAGCAGGGAAGAGATATAGGAGGAACAAGAAGAAGAAAAGAAGGCCCAGGACACGGAGGAGAGCTCCCCTCCTACGACACCGGAGTAGGACGCTGATCGGGCTGCTGAGGATGCCCGTTTAGCTCAGCTTGAGGAGGGTCAGGCTGTCCTACGACAGGATCTTATGGATCTTTGAGGCCTCGTGAAGCATAAGTTCAAGAAGGTGACACGCGCCTTGAAGACTATCATGTGCTGTCTGCAGGATAAGGGTGCCCCTCCTCCGTCACCAGACTCAGTTGCCTAGTCATCCATGCCGTTGTCTTGCAACTTGTTTTGGTTACTGTTTTAGGTTATGTTTGTATTCATGTTGATGGGCCTAGTAGTGTAGTAGTTAGTAGAATGTTTTCAGTGTTTGAAGCTTTGGTTGTATTAGTTCACATGCATCTTCTGTCATGATTCATGTAACTCTATATTCTATGTATTATGACAAATTTTGGTGAATAAAATGCATGTAGTTTCTTTTGTTATGAAGTGTGTGAGTGTTGCTTGATAGATCTAGGGAGCAGGACGATATGTATTGACCTGATTGTCACCACGATATACCATTTCGACGTCATCCTTGGTATGGATTGGCTAACTGAAGTGAGGGCGGAGATAGATTGCAAGACCAGAGTCGTGACAGCCTACGGACCTGAGGGCACAGTTTTTACTTTTCCAGTTCAGGTCAGTTGGCCTTGTCGAGTTAGTTGTTGCGCTGCCTTATTAGAATGTATTGATGGTCCGACGTTGGAAGATACGCTTGTGGTTCAGGACTTTACAGACGTATTTGGGAAGATCCCTAGATTACCTCCTCGGTGCGAGATCGATTTTACTATTGATCTTGTGCCTGGTGCGACCCCCATTTCATTACCTATGTATCGGATGCCTCCATGTGAGATGGAGGAACTGAGGAAATAGATTGATAAGCTGGTAGAGAAGGGCTTCATACGACCCAGTGTGTCTCCTTGGGGAGCACCTGTGCTGTTTGTCAAGAAGAAGGATGGGTCGCTATGATTATGTATTGATTACCGCAGGTTAAACCAATTGACCATGAAGAACAAGTATCCTTTGCCCAGGATAGACGATCTGTTTGATCAATTGAAAGGGGCGCGATACTTCTCGAAGATTGATCTACAGTCAGGGTATCATTAGTTGCGCGTCAGGGATGAGGACGTGCAGAAGACGGCCTTTAGGACCAGTTTTGGGTATTACGAGTTCCTCGTGATGTCGTTTGGTCTTACGAACGCACCGGCCGTGTTCATGGACCTAATGAACAAGGTGTTTCGGCTGTTTCTATTCCAATTCATCATCGTATTTATTGATGACATCCTGATATACTCTAAGAGTCAGGAAGAGCACGAGGAACACCTACGAGCAGTCTTGGATAATCTGAAGAAGAACCAGTTGTTCGCACAGTACAAGAAATGTGACTTCTGAAAAGAGGAAGTCAAGTTTCTGGGACATGTGGTGTCTAAGGAAGGGATAGCGGTGAACTTTGCTAAGGTAGCCGCGGTTCAGGACTGGAAGCAGCCTGGTTCGGTTACTGAGGTGAGGAGTTTTCTTAGTCTGGCGGGGTACTACCGACGATTCATTAGAAATTTCTCAAAGATATCCAGATCGTTGTCTCAGTTGACATGGAAGGATCTGAAGTTTGCTTGGAATGAGAAGTCGGAAACAGCTTTTCAGGAACTGAAGGACAGACTGACGTCCACCCCTGTGCTAGTATTGCCAGAGCAAGGGGTCAAGTATACAATATGCACCGACGCGTCTCGAGTTGGTTTGGGCTGTGTCCTTATGCAGAAGGATAAGGTGATCGCATATGCCTCAAGACAGTTAAGGAAGCACGAGGAGAATTACCCTACACACGACTTGGAACTGATAGCCGTCATCTTTGCATTGAAGCTCTGAAGACATTACCTCTACGGAGAGGAGTTCGAGCTTTTTTGTGACCACAAGAGCCTTCGCTATATATTCACTCAGAGGGACCTGAATATGAGGCAACGACGATGGATGGAGACCTTGAAGGACTTTAAGTTCGAGGTTTCCTACCATCCTGGCAAGGTCAACCTTGTGGCAGATGCGTTGAGCCGCAAGAAGGCTATAACATTTGCGGCTCCACTAATGATAGCAGAGTGGGATATGGTAGAGTTCGTGCGGGACTTCAGGCAGAAACTCACCATGGAGGAGCCATTCGAGAGTGTCGCACACATTCGGGTGCGGACACTTATCGATGACAGGATTATCGAGGCCAAGAAGGGCGATGCATGATTGTCTGAGCTTCGAGAGCAAGCTAGCGATGACGAGGACTCCGAGTGGAGAGTTGACACAGATGGGGGCCTACGATACCGTGGCCGCCTATGCATCCTAGACATTCATAACTTGAGACAGGAGATCTTCGATGCTGCCCATAGATCGAAGCTTGCGATGCATCCTGGTAGCACGAAGATGTATCAGGACATGAAGAGGTCGTATTGGTGGGACAAAATGAAGGCTCATATAACAGAATATATCTCCCGTTGTCTCACGTGCCAGCAGGTCAAGGCTGAACATTGCCGACCTCCTGGACTGCTTCAGCCCATGCCCATAGTTGAATGGAAGCGGGACTTCATCTCTATGGATTTCATATAGGGGCTGCCGAAGACGAGGAAGGGTTATGACTCTATTTGGGTGATCATGGATCGGTTAACGAAATCGGCTCACTTCCTCCCGATTAAAGTCTCGAACTCTGCAGACGAGTTGGCCAGGCTGTTCATCAAGGAGATTGTGTGTCTGCATGGAGTTCCCTTGGAGATCGTGTCAGACCGAGACACGCGATTCACATCTATCTTCTGAACTTGTATCCAGGAAGTGATGGGTGTGAAGTTGAAGTTCAGTATCACGTTCCACCCGCAGACCGACGGGCAGACAGAGCGGGTGAATAAGATTTTGGAGGATATGCTGCGGGCTTGTGTTTTGGACTTCAAGGACAGTTGGGATGACTATCTCCCATATGCAGAGTTCACCTATAATAACAGTTTTTAGGCGAGTATTGGCATGACTACTTACGAGGCCTTGTACGGGCGCCCTTGCCGAGCACCGCATTGCTGGGCAAAGGTTGGCGAGCGCAGTTTGATTGTCCCAGAGATGGTACAGGCGACCTCAGAGAAGATCAATATTATCAGGCGTTGACTTCTGACAGCGCAGAGCAGACAGAAGAGTTATGCCGATACGATGAGGCGACCGCTAGAGTTTGAAGTTGGAGACCATGTATTCCTCTGAGTTTTTCCCATGAAGGGAGTTCTGCATTTTGGCAAAAAGGAAAAACTTACGCCGCGGTTCATTGGCCCATTCCAGATATTAAACCGAGTGGGTGTGGTGGCATACCGTCTTGCCCTGCCCACACCACTTGCGGGCGTGCACAACGTATTTCATGTATCTATGCTGAAGAAATACGTTCCTGACCCTTCCCACATTATCAAGTGGGAGCAGGTACAGTTGAGCAAGGACGCTACATATGTACTACGTATTCTAGACAGGAAGGAGCAGGTGTTGCGTAGCAAGGTTATTCCACTTGTGAAGGTATTGTGGGCATCACACTGAGGAAGAGGCTACTTGGGAGACAGAGGTCGAGGTCAGAAAGAACTACCCTCAGATTCTCGAGGAATATAAAAAGGTACTAATTTCAAGGATGAAATTTTTCTTTAAGGGGGATAGATTATAACGTCTCGGAAAAATCCGTACCGAGACCCGAGTACCACCTCAGGTAGAAATCACTCAGGACCAAATCCTTTAGAAATTAGACGAAATTAACTAAGCGTTAAACTAGCTTAGCTATGAAATTCACTTGAATAACTTTAAATACGATCTACAAGATCCAAAACTTGTAGAATCATTGACGCTAGGGTACCCTAAAATCTAGGATCAATTTCATTACCCAGTTGCTCTCGGGAGCATCACGAAACTCCGTATCGGATCTGGACCGCACGTTGAAAGTTCGATGACCACAAGACTAAATGATTAGGACCGCCTTACTGGGCTTGATAACCATCTCAGAAATCAAATCCAGATAGTGTCCCGGGGCTATTCGTTTGAGCCCGGAGTGAAGTGTGTGAGAAATGTGGATATTTTAGAAATAAAAATATAAATTTAAGTAATCTAAAACTTGTCGCTTTCGAGCCGAATATAAGGATTCAGACCATCAGAATCTGACCCAAATACACCCTCGGATTAGGAAAAATTTTATACACAGGTCAGTGTACTTGTGGCCCTGATCGGTGATCGTGGACCGTTGAATTGAAACTGGTCGGCCATGGGCGATCTATAAATCCGATCGGACTGAAAACTTAACTCAACGTAGATCCATGGTCAGGGAGCTTAAGTCTGACCTTTGGCTCAAGGAGGGGCTCCGAAAGTGCTTCGTTGAGCTGAAACAGACTCCATTTGGCTATAACCTAAGTATACCTTGACCCTGGGGCCATTTCCATCAGTTTTAGGCCTATATAAGGACCTTAAACCCTCTCTCATTCACTCCATACGAATTTAGCATAAACCCTAGGAGAGAGAAGAGAGGAAAGAGAAAGAAAGTGAGAGAGAAGTGGGAGTCACTCCTGTGATTCGATCCCTGCTATTCTACGTTCCTATTTATTGTTACTTAATCGCTATCCCTGCGATTCTGACTTCCTTCCTAGGTAAGAAAACCTAACCCTAACCTATTCTAGGGTTTTCAATTGTCGCTAGTTACGAAATAGCTGACTTAACTCATGCTATAAGTTGTCCTTCCATCGTTGACGAAGACTTAGAGTCTCTGTCGAATTCGTTACGCTTTTACGGCGTAAGGTGCAAACTATAGACGTATAGGTTATGGTTTTCAAAGCTTTCAATGTCGAATAATGATAGATTCCTAATGTGGATGCTAATTCACATGCAAAATGCGATGTTCATTTTGCGATTCAGCTAAATATGAAATCTGTGGAGTTTAGTGTATTCTGTGTATTTGTAGAAAATATCGTATACGTACAAAAAGTGAAAATGTGTTTGCCATGATTAGCTACTGTGTGTATATGCTAAATATATGTGTAATAACTCCTCGGTGAAAAGATATGCTTTAATACATGTTTTGGCCAATATACGTTATGTATGTTAAATAAGTGTAGTCTAAGTGTTTGTGAAAATGCTTGTATGAGTAAGTACTTAGGAGATAGTGCTTTAGATGGGTGTTGAGATAGGATTCTTAACTACCTTAGAGATGTGTATGATTTCCTCCATGCAAGTTGTTTAGTTTAATCGCTTACTTATGAAATGTATGTATTTGGATTTCCTGTTTACATTGTGTTTTATAACATGCTTGTTAATATGTTTGAATTACTTGGTTAATTTTGCTAGGACTACTCCACATGCTTACTGGTTAAGGATTAAATGTGTTTGGGACTACAGTATAGTCCAGGCAATCGGTAACAGGCTTTGAGTTCGTGACTGAGATTCATTCGCCACATAAGACATGTTTGACGAACCCGAGTCGTACTAGAGTTGTTGGCAGTGGTTAGGCCATACGGAGTGTTTACGCACTCCATGTCCATCAACTTCAGGTGCGCTCGTAATAGTAGAGCTCGTCCAGTAACCCGATTTGCCCGATGTATGTTCACCATGTATGAACGCTACTGCTTGAACCTAAGGTACCAAACTCACCAGTGAAATTCCGTTTAACCTTGGTACCTCGATCCGCTAAGACTCATGAGCCGGACATGGTGGTATGGGACACCATAGTCGAGCTGTTGGCCTACGCTGAGGCGACAAGCCTCCCCGTAGTGACCAGTAAGCAAAATTGCCTCGTGAGCCAAATACGGTGGTATGGGACACTGTATTCGAGCTGTCGGCCTACAGTGATTTGGTGACGAGCCCTTTGTAGTGACCTCGAGTATACTCTCAACCTGCGTAGAGGCGACGAGCTTTTCCGTATTAATCAAAGTATATACCAGGCCTGTACTGATCTGGCGATAAACCCATTGCAGCGACCTAGAACCGCAACATCGTATGAGATTTACTAGGACTGACGACCCTAGAATGAATCTTTGTTTGGGAATGATACAAGGGAGGTACCTTAGTTTTCCAATCCTGCTGTATGAAATGGACTAATAAGAACTCGGTAATCACGTTCATAACATCGCACTGCATGTGCCCCGGGTTGAAGAGTACAGAGGGAAGAAAGCATGCTCGACCGTAAGATGGTGTCGCACGAGGAAGTGTAGGCGAGGGCATGTATCATTGTTCATATCATTCTTGCATTAATAAGAGTATCTAGGTATGTTTAATTTTACTGCTTTATCATTACTGATTGACTGAATTGATAACATGTTAACCTTTGCTGTATAGTTTTACTGAGTTGATCACTCACTCCCACGTTACGGGACAGTTTTTAAACACTAACCAGACTTTGTCTTGATTTCAGATGACGACGTGACCTCAGAGGTGGAGCCTGATTACTATGACAATCAGGACGAGTTCTCGTATATGCAGTTCTCCGGTGGCTTCGCTTAGGCCATCCGGATTGACGGGGCTACAGGGATTATCATTACAGTTATACTGTTTGACATTTTGATTTTGAGACTATTACATGTATATAGTGACTCAGTGATGTATTCATATTTTGGAGACCGATTGTGCTCTTTTGACTTATATATGTTTATTTATGTCTTTTAGTCTTCCACTTGCGTTTTACAACTCGATCTGGAGTATGAATTACTGTTTTGGTATAATCTCACTCATGATTAGCGCACTAACACGGACAACATTCAATCATAAGCATATATGTTGCATAAGTGATGTTTTGGAATTCGGGAGTTGAGTTGCTACTCGACCCTCGATTTTCAGGGCGTTACAATCTTTATAGTCTTTATCTTTATAATTATCTTTGCATAGTCTAGCCTAGTCTTATATTAGATCGCTACTGTCTAGCGTTATCGCTACAGTACCATAGGAACAATCTAAATATCCACAACCTTTCATTGTTGGATCCTGATCAACCAAGTCCTTACTTGAAAGATTAAACATTTTGTTCATGTCCTACTGACCATTTATTTAGATCGTTTATCCATAAAGACAGTTAAGGTATATATATCTCTTTTATTTTATTCTTTAGTTTTATTTGTTACTTTGTTAATTATAATGAGCATTACTTATAAATTAATAAAAGATGATCAACATGATTGTTTTTAGCCTCTTTTCTTTAGCCTGTCCATCTTTGTTCCTTTGATAAATATATATTAGTCGCAAGTACTGGTGAAAAAATAAGTCCTTAAGACATAAAAGTAAAAAGAATTCATTACGAAGGACTAACCCCTATCCATTTGCAAATCGCCTGATTGTTGTTACAATTGGTGGCCTATGAGGGAGGTGAGTCCTAGAACTTGGTCTTAATCAGTTCATCTTGGTACGGGAATCACTATCATTCCATCAAACATTGATTCAAGTACGACTCTAGCATGCTCGTAATTTTCTAATTGCACACGTAAACTAAATATAGACCCTCACTCACACATGTGACATAATATTTGATTAAATTGCAGGAATATAGTGAATTAGTCTAATTTTTTATCCGGTGGAGGGGACATCATGGATCTTGGCCAGTGTGTCACATAGGCACATGTAGTGGCATGGAGATGAGCCTGCACATGCGTTTGTGATTAGCAAGCGCTGCTTGGGTGGATCCACAGAGGTCAGTGGATCCTTGACTCTAGGACCTACCTTAATGTATGTGTCTTACGTCCATATCTTCCTTCTTTTTCACCGCTCGTTTTAGGACATGATTATGTGAATGCTACCCACGGGCTTGATCCCCATCCCATTGCAGTCGATCATGAGGAGGGAAAAAGCTCACATGCCTTTTACCCTTTTGTGTGATGTAAGGTGTGTTTAACTATGTTATGGTTTGATTTACCTCGTTTATTTAATTGTGCAATTCCTTTTAAAGGTGGTTGAAAAAGAGTACGTTTGAATATTTGGAGTCGTCACTTGTCGAATTAGACTTGCTTATATTTACGGTCGATTGGGGTTTGTGGATTCACCTCGTGGTCGGGGGATTGTGAAACCCCTTGACCTAAATGACTCTAAGGATTGGCTTGCGATTGTAAAAATCTGGGTAAGGGTCTCGGTTACAGAAGAGGAAAGGATTACACACCATCTTTTGCTCGTGCATCATATGGTATCTATTTGATGGGATATAAGACTTTCAAAGGAAGTTTAACATGCGGAAATATTATATGTCTAGCCATGCTTAGCGTAATCTTACAATAGGATCGGGCATGCAAAGGTAGAATAAATCCTAGCATTATTATACAGAAATGAGCAACACCCGGGCAAGCGAACAAGGTAAATAAAAATGTATAGAAACATAATAGCTAAGAATGTGAATGATGGTAGATAATATGTTGTTGTTTTTTTCCCTTCATTCAGGTTTATGTTACCTTGTTAATAGATTAGGAAAGATTTGATTATCTTTTTAAAAAATTTTAATTTTATGTTTAGATTTGATTACGGTATGATTTGATTTGATTGATTGTAATCTCCCTTAATTGGGGGCATCCCTCCTATATATATATACAGAGAATTGCATTAATTGGAATACAAGAAAAATACAAAAAATTCATTTCTCTCGTATTTTAATTCTCAAATTTGTCATGGTATCAGAGACAACCCTCGATCTAAGCCATTGATTCAGTGGCCCCTTTTATGGACAGATCTCGTCCATGCTCAGGATAAGACACCGAAATCTACTCCAATAGTCTGCTGCACGTGATCATCACATTTCTTAGCTGATCCTCTGTTGAACCTTTGTTAGAAATCCTATTAGGGTCTTCTTCTTTGTGGTTATTACGGGTTCACAGTTTCATAAAACCTCTTGGTTGGGATTAATTTGATCTTTTACTCATAAGTTAGACATTATGGATTTCCCCCACAAACTTAAAAGGAAAAATTAGGAAAGAATTGATTTTTTTTTTTCCCTTTTATGTTTAGATTTAATTATGATATAATTTGGTTTGATTGATTAGGCCATCCCTCCTCTCGCTCTCTATATACAGAGGAATGCTTATGCACTTTCTTATGTGAGCACCTGTCTCAGCCTTTGCACACGTGTAGTGGGCACAAAATCTGAATAGTCCATATGATGCGACACCCCTTGAAACCTTCCATGCCAAACTTTCAGCCTGATAAAAAACTTTGTTGGACCATGAAAAAAGGAAACAATTTCCTCTATTGATTTTGCATTTCTGTTTGATATGGCTCACTAGAGTTTTAGATTAGGTTGAAAATTGAGCCTATACAGTTTTAAGGGATTCCACATCACATGAACCGTTCAGATTCTGTGCCCATGACAAGTGTGCGCATGGGTGCAAAAAGGTACACTGGTGAGCATTCCTCTCTATATATATACAGAGAGAGAGTATTGCACTGATTAGCATGCAAGGAAAATACAAAAAATCCATTTCTTTCGTATTTTAATTCTCAAATTTGTTAAGGTTGGATGGCAAAAAATACATTACAGAGACATTACGATGAGCCTAACGAATTTTCTAACGGTGGGTCGTTCAATTACCGACATGTCGTGTGTTATGGTATGGTACGACTGACATTAGGATCTGCCTCATTTTTAGACAAGAAATTTACGACTGTACGACCCATTTATGGCCCATTTACAAGAGGAAGCCCACCTCATTTTCCCTTGCGAGAATAAGCCCCAGCTGTACGGACGACTTGCCAAAGGTCGAAAATGCCCCTTGCTTTTACCTTCAAGCGGATCGGCTGGTGCTCGAAGACGAGCGCTGACGCTCCTCGAACTCCGAGCTGTACGAACGGTTCAAAGAGATCAACGTTACGTGGGCCCCACAGTTATGTATTTATTATATCCACAACGTTCATCCATATTTCGAGATCATTTCGGAGCATTATCCAAAAAAAAAAAAAAATCATATCCAAAGATCAACTGGACCACACCACAAAGAGCAGCAAAATTTGATTTTCACCGTTGAAACTTTTGTAGGGCCCACCATAACATTTATTTTCCATCCAATCTATTCATAAGGTCACAAAGACCTGGATGAAGAGGAAAAACAAATTTCATAATGATCCAAAACTTCTGTAACCCCTAAAAGGGTTTCAATGGTAGACGTTCAATTCCCCACTGCCTTTTAAAGTGTGGTCCACTTGATATTTAGATCTGTCTTATTTTCCGTCTCAAGCCTTAAAATGAGCTCGCCAAATAGATGTACGGTTTGGATATAACATAGACTTCATGATGGGACCCAAAAAAAGATTCACGTTAAAATAAAAATAAATAAATAAAACAGATTTTTATTTTATTAGATACAGAGAATTAGCTAGAGACTATAACCGTAGCCTTGCCTACCAAATCCGTAGCCAAAGGGCCCTGTCAGGGGTGGGCGCACCGAACTAGGGTGCCCGCGCCACTCACCCGAGCTGCTCGCTGACCTATATGGCGGGGGCGCGCCGATTTGGTGGGGACGACCCCTATAGCTTCGGATTATAACCGTAGCCATAACTGTAGTCTGTGCCAATCTATGAATTTTTATTTTTATTTTTTTTTTTTTTAAATTTACATGGAGAACTTCATTCTACCTACAATTTTCTCTAGTACATATTTATATAAATATGTATATAAAAGCACATTAAAAAAATTTTCTCTTTTTTTTTTTTTTCATTTCTTTCTTTTTTCATTTAACAAGAATATCTTCTAAACCAAAATTAGTTACTTGACGTACCCTATATGAATTTAGGGTAGGAGAAGCTACTTTAGCCAACCAACCTGGTTATTTTTCAAGATTCCATCAGGTCGATGGTTGAAAATCCATGTCATTCACTTCACGGTCAATTTCAATTGGTTCGCGGTCAATTTCGCTCATTTCATTTACTTCACGATCAATTCCATGCATTTCACGGTCAATCCCGGTGATTCCTTTTTTATTCACGGTCATTTTCATGCATTTCATGGTCAATTCCCTTCACTTCACGGTCATTTCCATGCATTTCACGGTCAATGCGCTTCACTTCACGGTCATTTTCATGCATTTCACGGTCAATCCCGGCGAATCCGTTTTGATACACGGTCATTTCCATGCATTTCATGATCAATTCCCTTCATTACACAGTCATTTTCATGCATTTCACAGTCAATTCGCTTCACTTCGCGATCAATTCCATGCATTTCACGGTCAATCCCGACGATTCTGTTTTGATTTACGGTCATTTCCATGCATTTCACGGTCAATTCCCTTCACTTCACGGTCATTTCCATGCATTTCATGGTCAATTCACTTCACTTCACAGTCATTTTCATGCATTTCACGATCAATCCCGGCAATTCCGTTTTGATTCACGGTCATTTCCATGCATTTCACGGTCAATTCCCTTCACTTCACGGTCATTTCTATGCATTTCACGATCAATTCGCTTCACTTCACGGTAATTTCCATGCACCTGCCTATTTCGTGTTGATTCACGGTCATTTCGATGCATTTCACGGTGAAGTGTAACGATTGAACCGTGAAATGCACGGAAATGACTGTGAAGTGAAGGGGCATGACCGTGAAATGCGTCGAAATGATCGTGAATCAACACGGAATAGGCGGGAATGACGGTGAAATGCATGGAAATGACCGCGAAGTGAAGCGAATTGACCTTGAAATGCATGGAAATGACCGTGAAGTGAAGGGAATTGACCGTGAAATGCACTGAAATGACCGTGAATCAACATGGAATAGGCGGGAATGACCGTGATTTCTATGGGAATGACCGTGATTTCCATGCATATCATGGTCATTCCCGCCTATTCCGTGTTGATTCACGGTAATTTCGACGCATTTCACGGTCATGCCCCTTCACTTCACGGTCATTTCCGTGCATTTCACAGTCAATTCGCTTCACTTCAAAGTCATTTCCATGCATATCACGGTCATTCTCGCCTATTCCGTGTTGATTCACGGTCATTTCGACGCATTTCACCGGTGCTAGTGTCCTTCGAAAGAGAGGAACAAGGCCTTAGTGGTTGGCAAATGTGAGGGAGATGGAGAAGAACATGGCAATTTTGAAGAAGAAATCTATTAGCCTTATATCACCGGTGCTAGTGATGAGGAAGTAGATGAAGAAGAGATTACACCACCTGTAGTAGTTAATTGTGCCTTGACCAATGTTAAAGAGACTGATGACTAGTGTCAGACTACAATTTTTTACACGTATGTAAAATGTTGGGAGAAGAATTGCAAGGTGATCATCGATAGTGGTAATTGTACAAATGTGGTATCCACTATCACTTTATCTCATTTGGAATTGAAACATGAACTGCACCCTCAACCCTTTAGAGTTTCATAGGTTGGCTTATATTCCATGCCTATTACCTAGTAATGTCTTGTGCCTGTTCATTTTAGATCCCATTCAGAAGTGACTGTGAAGTGAAGGTCCATGACCGTGAAATGTGTCGAAATGACCGTGAATCAACATGGAATATGCGGGAATGAACGTGATATGCATGAAAATGGGGGTGAAGTGAAGCGATTGGACCACGAAATGTACGGAAGTGACCGTGAAGTAAAGATGAGGGACCGCGAAATGCGTCGAAATGACCGTGAATCAACACGGAATATGCGGGAATGACCATGATATGCATGGAAATGGGGGTGAAGTGAAGCGATTAGACCGTGAAATACACGAAAGTGACCGTGAAGTAAAGACGCGGGACCCCAAAATGCATCGAAATGACCGTGAATCAACACGGAATATGCGGGAATGAACGTGCTATGCATGAAAATGGGGGTGAAGTGAAGCAATTGGACCGTGAAATGCACAGAAGTGACCGTGAAGTGAAGACGCGGGACCGCGAAATGCGTCGAAATAACCGTGAATCAACACGGAATATGCGGGAATGACCGTGATATGCATGGAAATGGGGGTGAAGTGAAGCGATTGGACCGTAAAATGTATGGAAGTGACCGTAAAGTGAAGATGCGGGACATCGAAATGCGTTGAAATCACCGCGAATCAACATGAAAAAGGCGAGAATGATCGTGATATGCATGGAAATGGGGGTGAAGTGAAGTGATTGGACTGCGAAATGCACGGAAGTGACCATGAAGTGAAGACGCAGGACCACGAAATGCGTCGAAATCACTGCAAATTAACACGGAAAAGACGGGAATAACCATGATATGCATGGAAATGGGGGTGAAGTGTCACGATTGGACCGCGAAATGAGCGAAAGTGACCGTGAAGTGAAGACGCGTGACTGCGAAATACGTCGAATTCACTGCGAATCAACATGAAAAAGGCGGTTATGACCGTGATATGCATAGAAATGGGGGTGAAGTATCACGATTGGAACGTGAAACGCACGAAAGTGACTGTGAAGTGAAGACGCGGGACTGCGAAATGCGTTGAAATGACTGTGAATTAACACGGAATATGCGTGAATGACCGTGATATGCATGAAAATGGGGGTAAAGTGAAGCGATTGGACCGCGAAATGCACGGAAGTGGCCATGAAGTGAAGACGCAGGATCGCAAAATGCGTCGAAATGACCGTGAATCAACACGGAATGTGCGGAAATGACCGTGATATGCATGAAAATGGGGGCGAAGTGAAGCAATTGGACCGCGAAATGAAAGGAAGTGAATCACTCGTCATCACTTCACAGTCAGTTTCACGCATTTTGCTGTCCAATTGCTTCACTTCACTCCCATTTCCATGCATATCACGGTCATCCCGCACATTCCATGTTGATTCGCGGTGATTTTAACGTATTTTGCGGTCACGCATCTTCACTTCACGGTCACTTCCACGCATTTCGCGTTCCAATCGTGACACTTCACCCCCATTTCCATGCATATCACGGTCATTCACGCCTTTTTCGTGTTGATTCGCGGTGAATTCAACGTATTTCGCGGTTACACATCTTCACTTCATGGTCACTTTCGCGCATTTCGCGGTCCAATCGTGACACTTCACCCCCATTTTTATGCATATCATGGTCATTCCCCCCTTTTTCGTGTTGATTCGCGGTGATTTCGACGCATTTTTACGGTCCTACGTCTTCACTTCACGGTCACTTCCGTGCATTTTACGGTTCAATCGCTTCACTTCACCCCCATTTTCATGCATATCATGGTCATTCCCACCTTTTCTGTGTTGATTCACGGTGATCTGACGCATTTCACAGTCCCGCATCTTCACTTCACGGTCACTATCATGCATTTTGCAGTCCAATCACTTCACTTCACCCCCATTTCCATGCATATCACGGTCATTCCCGCATATTCCATGTTGATTCACGGTCATTTCGACACATTTTGCTGTCCCGCGTCTTCACTTCACGGTCACTTCTGTGTATTTCACGGTCCAATTGCTTCACTTCACCCCCATTTCCATGCATATCACGGTCATTCCCGCATATTCTGTGTTGATTTATGGTTATTTCGACGCATTTTGCGGTCCCACGTCTTCACTTCACGGTCACTTCTGTGCATTTCACGGTCCAATCGCTTCACTTCACCCCCATTTCCATGCATATCATGTTCATTCCCGCATATTTCGTGTTGATTCACGGTCATTTTGACGCATTTTGCGGTCTTGCGTCTTTACTTACGGTCACTTTCACGTATTTCGTGGTTTAATCGTTTAACTTCACCCCCATTTTCATGCATATCACGGTCATTCCTGCATATTCTGTGTTGATTCACGGTCATTTCGATGCATTTCGTGGTCCCGCATCTTTACTTTACGGTCACTTCCACGCATTTCGCGGTCTAATCGCTTCACTTCACCCCCATTTCCATGCATATCACGGTCATTCACGCATATTCCGTGTTGATTCACGGTCATTTCGACGCATTTTGTGGTCCTGCGTCTTCAATTCATGGTCACTTCCATACATTTCACGATCTAATTGCTTCACTTCACCCTCATTTCCATGCATATCACGGTCATTCCCGCATATTCCGTGTTGATTCACGGTCATTTTGACGCATTTCGCGGTCCCGCGTCTTCACTTCACGGTCACTTCTGTGCATTTCGCGGTCCAATCGCTTCACTTCACCCCCATTTCCATGCATATCATGTTCATTCCCGCATATTCCGTGTTGATTCACGGTCATTTCGACGCATTTTGTGGTCCCGCGTCTTTACTTCACGGTCACTTTCGCATATTTCGCGGTCCAATCGCTTCATTCACCCCCATTTCCATGCATATCATAGTCATTCCTGCATATTCCGTGTTGACTCACGGTCATTTCGACGTATTTCACAATCCTGCGTCTTTACTTCACGGTCACTTCTGCGCATTTCGCGGTCCAATCGCTTCACTTCACCCCCATTTCCATGCATATCACGGTCATTCCCGCATATTCCGTTTTGATTCACGGTCATTTCGACGCATTTCACGGTCATGGCCCTTCACTTCACGATCATTTCCGCGTATTTCGCAGTCCAATCACTTCACTTCACGGTCATTTCCATGCATATCACGGTCATTCCCGCTTATTCTGTGTTGATTCACGGTCATTTCAACGCATTTCACGGTCATGCCCCTTCACTTCACGGTCGTTTCCCTAAACTTATACTTATAACGTAAACCTATTCTCAAATCCTAAAACCTATAAGGGCCTGTTTAGCCAGGCAAGGTGGATGGGATTAGGTTGTATTAGGATGGATTGGAAGGAGCAATCCCAGGATTTAGCTGGGCGTGCCAAACGGGCAGAAGTTGGATATAACAATCCCATGGGATTGCCAGCAATCCACTGACATCACCATCATTACCTTGAAATCCACCCAATCCCTCTTAACCCCATCTATTTTGCTTGGGATATGTTTGGTTAGACGGAGCAATCCCGGGATTGGCTGACGTAATCCCAGGATTGGCCAGGCGAGCCAAACATACTCGGTGGTGAATTCCCTGGATATAACAATCCCATGGGATTGCCAGCAAATCCACTGACACAGCTATCATTACTTGCCATCCACCCTAATACAATCCAATCCCATGAGATGGGCCCGTCCAAACACGCCCTAACCCAAGCCTAAACCTTATCATAAACCTATAACCTATAACCTAAACCGAAACCTATAACCTAAACCCGAACATAAACCCGAACCTGAACCCGAATTCTAAACCTAAACCTATTCTCAAATCCCAAAACCTATAACTACAACCTAAACCTATAACCTAAACATATAACCTAAACTCAATTCCTAAACCTTAACCTAAACTTATAACCTATAACCTAAACATATAACCTAAACTCAATTCCTAAACCTTAACCTCCAACCTAACCTAAACCAATACTTATAACCTAAACCTATTCTCAAATCTAAACCTATAACCTAAACCTAAACCTAAATGTATAACATTAACCTAAACCTTTAACATAAACTTATAACCTTAACCTAAACCTATTCTCAAATCCCAAAATCTAAACCCTTAACCTATAACCTAAACCTAAACCTTTAACCTATAACCTAAACGTATAACCTATAGCCTAAATCCAAACCTAAACCTATACCCCGTAACTTATAACCTAAACTTAAACCTTAACTTATTCTCAATTCCCTAAATCTATAACCTATAATCTATAACCTAAACCTTAGCCTAAACCTAAACCTAAACCTTAACCTATAACCTAAACCTTAACCTATAACCTATAACGTATAATCTAAACCTATTCTTAAATCTCTAAACCTATAACCTAAACTTAAACCTATAACCTATAACCTAAACCCAAACCTAAACCTTTAACCTTAACCTAAACCTATAACCTAAACCTAAACCTTAACCTATAACCTAAACCTGAACCTAAAACCTAAATCCACTGACACCATCATCATTACCTTAAAATCCATCACATCCCTCCTAATCCCATGGGATTTGCCCGCCAAACAGGCCCTTAAATCCCATCCAATCCATCATAATCTCTTCAAAAATGCCTGGGACGTGTTTGGTTCGGGGGATTGAAAGGGATTGGAAGGTTTAATCCCTGGATTGGCCGGGCGTGCCAAACAGACCCGATATAGCAATCCCGGGGTATAGCAATCTCATAGATCTTGCACCAATCCAATGACACAGCTATTATTACCTTGAAATCCATGCAATCGACTGTAATATCATCCAATCCCATCCAATCTGCCCAGCCAAACAGGCCCATAGGGTACATCAAGTAACTAATTTTAGTTTAGAAGATATTCTTGTCAAATGAATAAAGAAAGAAATGAAAAAAGAGAAAAAAAAATTATATACTTATATATAAATATTTATATAAATATGTGTTAGAGAAAATTATAGGTGGAATAAAGTTCTCCATGTAAAATAAAAAAAATAAAAAAAATTGCACTACGGTCAATGGCTATGGTTATAATCCGTAGCTATAGGGTCCCCCAGCTGGGCGTGGCCACGCCGGACACTCCAGCAAGTGGCGCAGGTACCACTAGTTCGACGCGCCTACCCCGGTTTAGACCTTTTTGGCTACGGACTGGGTATCTATGGCTACGGTTATAATCCGTAGCGATAGGTCTGACCGTAGCAAATGACTTTACAACATTTTTTTTTTTTCGAAATTTTTTTTTTTGGGTCCCATCAGGTCTATATTATATCCAAGCCGTCCATTTATTTGGCGAGCTCATATTAAAGCTTGAGACGGAAAATAAGATAGATCTAACTATCAAATGGACCACACTTTAAAAGGCAGTGGGGAATTGAACGTCTGCTGCTCTTTGTGGTGTGGTCCAGATGATCTTTGGATATGATTTTTTTTTTTGGATAATGCTCCGAAATTATCTCGAAATATGGATGAACGTTTTGGATATAATAAATACATAACTGTGGGGCCCATGTAACGTTGATCTATTTTGAACCGTTCGTACAACTCGGAGTTCGAAGAGCATCAGCGCTCGTCTTCGAGCACCTGCCGATCCGCTTGAAGGTAAAAGCGAGGGGCATTTTCGGCCTTTGGCAAGTCGTCCGTACAGCTGGGGCGTATTTTCGCAAGGGAAAATGAGGTGGGCTTGGTCTCGTAAATAGGCCATAAATGGGTCGTACAGTCGCAAATTTCTCTTTTTAGGCTCCGACCCTAAAATTGATATGGAATACATATGTCAAGGTGTACCTCATGGTAAGGGATGCACCATCTTAGGTGAGGCTAGGGCTGCACCTAATCCACTCCCCTCATAATTGCCCTTGATTGTGATTCCATGCACTAAGATGGTGTTGTTATATTGTACGGACCAGCAATCTAGCCACGAAGAAAATGTCCTCCTGTAATCGACTTACACAGAACCGTCGCTTTCATACTTTGTCAGGTTGAGAAAAAAAGAGAGGCTGGTGGGGTTAATGTGGGAGAGATTGGAATTACATTATTGATTATACGCGATCCCAGGCATTCCACAGTGTACACATGTCGCTGTTTCCAACAAGTGGGGGCCATGCTTCTGTAATCCAGGCCGTTGTTAAGTTGCCTCCCACCGTTAAAGAGCCATGCCATAAAATTTTAGTGAGATTAGTAGATCCTACCCGTTAAACTCGGACATTGCTGTGTTTCTGTTTTTAACCGTACGCCAGGGATGGTCACATATTGTGGAGAGGTTAAGATGGTCACATCGAGGAGGCATTCGGATCTATCCACGGTGGGACACAACAAATCAGTGATCTAGATATCTGAATCATGGCCCATTTGTCAAAATCAAGTTCTCGAGTGCTGAGCAAAACTTGGGTCGTGTAGGCTATGATTCGTCGTCGGGATAACTGAAAGGAGACAGCAAGAGCAAGAAACCAGAGACCGTGATGCTTCATGTCCTCGAATTGTCCGTTGGCCAGTGTATTAAAGGGAAACGGATTGGCTACTCCCCTGCCACCAGCCGGGTGGCTGATGGTCTGTGCTTTGTGGACCCCACCATAATGTATGTGTTTCATCCATTCTGTTCATCCATTTTTATAGATTATTTTAGTGCTTGATTCAAAAAATTAGAGGGATATAAATCTTAAGTGGACCACACCACAGGAAAACAATAGTGATTGGATATTCACCATTAGAATCCTCCTAAGGCCTACTGTACTGTTTATTTGAAATCCAATCCGTTGATTAGGTCATACAGGCCCAGATGAAGGGAAAAAACAAAAATCAGCTTAATCCAAAACTTTTATGGCCCCAAAAGGTTTTTAATGGTTGACGCTCATTCAACACTGTTTCCTGTAATGTGGTCCACTTAAGATTTTTATATACCTCATTTTTGGTCTCATGCCATAAAATGATCTGGAAAAATAGATGGACCGCATGAATGAAACACATACATCATGGTGGGGTCCACAGAGCACCGACCATCAGCCATTGGCTGGTGGCAGGGGGAGTAGCCAATCCGTTTCCGTATTAAGGAGGGTTTTGATGGGGCATGGTACCAGGGCCACTTTCTATCCTCGGAGTGGGTCCTTAGGTTGATTGAACCGTCCATGTCATCATTACTGCTATATAGATTCTACAGTTACAATCGTTGTTCATCCAGGGCCTGTTCGGTGCCTGCTATTAGGTGGTAGGTAATTGCATTTGGTTGAGATGAATCCCATTACCATATCATATATGATGTATTTCAAAATCCATTACATCAGCGGGCTCTATGTTGATGCATGTCTTTTATCCATATTATTCATCCACATGTGCCTTTTACACTAAATATTCAAGTTACGTGTGCATTGGTGACCAACATTAGCTGTGAAATGTGGTCCGTTGATTACAATTCTACAGTTCACTAATGGATGTCTTCAATTAATAGTATATTTCGAGTAAAGAATTTGATCCCAAACATAAGATTTGACTGTGTAGAGATGTAGTCATATGCAACAATGATGTTAATTCCGCGGTTCAAACAGGGGGAGCAAATTAGGTGCAGCCCGGCCTAACTTAAAACAGTGCGGTCTTTATATATATATATATATATATATATATATATATATATATATATATATATATATATATATATATATATATATGTTTGACCAATTCATCACAGGGCATGAATCCAAAATTATGGTAGAACCAATTTTTAGATAGACCACACTATAGAAACAGTGGTGATTAACAATCAATGAGCCACAAAAGTTTTGGATCAACCTGATATTTGTATTTCTCTTCATCCATGTTGTTGGATGACAAATAAATATTCCGGTTATATATGGTGGGGCGTAGGAAGTTTTTAATGGCAGGGCCTTCAATCACCACTGTTTCCCATGGTATGGTCCACCTGATATTTGGATCTTCTACATTTTTTCGCAGATGGGCAGCATGGATGTGGATACATACGTCAAGGTAGACCCCGCGGTAAGGGTCGCACCGTCTTAAGGCAAGGGTCACACTTAATCTGCTACCCTTCACAAAATGTTTCTTACTATTGTTCTAGGTGACCTAAGTACAATGACATGGTTGTGACAGGAGCATTTACGGACCAAACTTAAGGATTTGAGTCATGAATCCACTTTTTCATTTTTTGGAGGACAAAAATGTACCTTTGCCATAGTTGTGCCAGGCGAGCTCTCATCCCGAAAAAAGAAATATCATTTTAAAAAGGATATGACCCCACTCAAAATTAATATTCAGTCCACCCCTTGGCTAATCTAATCGGTCATTTTTATCGGACAATAGTGAATCAATAGAAGGGTTTTTTCCAATTATATGTTTGAAGCCATTTGTGATTTACAACTATACTATTGTTGTGCATTAATTTTGAATTGTTTTCTTCTATGTGATATATATGTATATATATATATATATATATATATATATATATATATATATATATATATATATATAAGTTTTGCTTTCCAACTTAGGTTGACTACCTGAAATTAAAACCTCTACATGTAGACGAGATATATTTGCTTAAAGACAACCTAGTGAGCCCCACTTAAGATGTGGATAGATTCAAAACACAGAGTCTTCTGCACAAAGGCCATTTGGTCATTTTATTCTTCCTGGATTTTTTATTTTTCACAGGAGGAGAGGATGTTGTTTTTTAACTCACTTTCTTTTTATGTTTCTTTATAATAATAATAATTATTTTTTTAAAATTTTATTTTAATATAGTATGAATGATAGAGTTTGTGAAAGGGAAAAGGGTGTGAAAAAATACTATAATAGATGAATTTTTATGATAGAATGATGTTATAATGGATGAATTTTGTAATAGAAGAATGTTGTAATGCATGAATTTATGATAGAAGAATGTTTGTAATGGATGAATGTGATGAACATTGGAATGGATGAATGTTATAATGAATGATTATTGTAATGAATAACTTTTTATAAGGGAAGAATACTGAGATAGATGTATGTTGTAATGAATGAATATTGTATGATGGATCATCGATATTTACCGTGGATCCGCCATATTCATTGTAGATTATCGATATATTCACTATAGATCACCGATATTAAGCGTATATCGTCAATATTCACTATGGATCACCGATATTAAGCGTATATTGTCAATATTCACTATGAATCACCGATATTAAGCGTATATCGTCAATATTCACTGTGGACCACTAATATTTAGAGTGGACCACTAATATTCATTGTGGATTGCAAATATTTCCATTGTAGATTGCAGATATTCACTGTGGGTCATCGATATAACGAAAATTGTCATGACTTCCTCAGCGCATATTCAATTTACGTGATCTTGTATTTATTAAAAGTATAATTTGATGAACTTTTAAATAAATTTAGAATAATCTCATTTGAACACTATTTTGATTTGTCCAAAAGTGAGCCCAAAATTCATCAAGATCACCATGTAGTCAAGGTTCACCCCACCGTGATACTTTGGGGCGCAACTTCGGTGTATCCCTGACTGCAGGGCCCACCTTCATGTATATGCCTTACATCCATGCCGTTCATCGGTTTTTAAAGCTCATTTTAGGGCATGACCCAAAAAATAAAGTAGATATAAATCCCAGCTGGGCCACACCATAGAAAACAGTTGTTGTTGACCATTAAAAACTTTTTGTGTGCTAAAAGGTGTTGGATCAAGGTGATATTTGTTAGGTCCATTCAACCAGGTCTTTGTAACCTTATCAACAGGTTGTATGGTGAATAAATGTCCGCTGGCCTCCAAGAATTTTTTATGGTGGATATTTGATCACCATTGTTTCCTGTGGTGTGGTCCACCTAAGATTTGGATCCACTTCATTTTTGGCATCATGCCCTAAAATGATCTGTGAAAACGGATGGATGGGCTGGATGTATGTAAATCACGGTTGGCCCCACCTCAGCAATCCTCCAACTGCACCCAATACTTTTAACGGCCCAAAAATCATATAGTATATCGTTGGATGAACTCCCTCTGCTAATATTGACTGGAAACGGTAGGTACAGCTAGCCCATGAATCGCCAACCATCACATTGTACGAATGCCCCTATTATGGCCACAGAATCTCCATTATTGAATCATTCACGGTCCTTCTTCCACAAAGAAAAAGAAAAAGAAAAAGAAAAAAAAAGAAAAAGAAAAAGAAAAGAAAAACAATACAAAGCATCTTTTAAATTTGTTTGGGTCCATTGCCTTTCATTTTCCATGGGGTGGCCCACCTAACGATTGAATGGACCAGATTCTTGGGTCATCTCATCATCATAGTGGGTCTCATTTAATATATAAGTTGGATGTCGTACACATAGCGAGGTGGTAGATGGCGTACGCATAACAAGGTAGACCGGCAGATGCAATAGATGATTAATGTGAACATAAGGTGGATTGGGTGAAACTTATAAGAAACGAGTGTCAGGATACACGTGACCATTCCCACAGCACACGTGACCTATACAAAAATCCAAACCATCCAAGAGTAGATCCACACCATCCAAGAGCAGATCCAGTGTCATATGATCAAAATCATAGTTCTTAACCACCTCTTTGAGCCTTTTTGTCTATTTGGACCATTAACTCGTCCATAAGATGTCCACCAATTGACCAGTCAGGTTCATAATTGTAGTTTTTTTTTTCGTCCACCAACAGTGGGTCCCGTGATATGAGTGGTGGGTATTTGAACTTATGCCACGTTCTCATATGGTTGGGGACTTGATCCTTCGTGTAATTTTCATGACTAATATTGAAGGCAATCGATCCACTAGAGGGTGCGTTTGGATACACTATTCAATTGAATTGTAATTATAAGTCCAGTAGAAGAGAAAGTTCAGTTCACTCCCAAAGCACAGACTGGACTGAAGGCATTTGCATCCAATTTCATCATCTACCAACTATCAATTTTCTTGGGGGCTGGGGAAGTTTTAGATCAAGATGACATTTGTGTTTTCCCTTCATACAGGTCTATGTGGCCTTAATAAACAGGTTGGATGTCAAATAAACATCATGGTGGGCCCTAGGAAGGTTTCGGCAGTGGGCATCATTATCACAGCTGCTTCCTGTAGTGTGGTCCACTTAAGCCTTGGATCTGCCTCCTTTTGGGCTCATACCCTAAGATGATCTGGAAAAAAATGGATGAACAGCATGACAAAACCCATACGTCACTAGCTGGACAATTTCTGTCGAGGCGGTGGCATGATGGAATCCACTTCTACTGCAAAAATAGTTGAAGTCTCTTGATACAAGGATTCCGTAAAGCAATTATTACACTTATCCTCTAGCACATGAAACTAGGTGACTGTTGTCTAATGGATTTGATGACAACACTTGCTATTCAAAGAACATGGAATCTCTTCTTCAAGTGTTTGGAAATAATCATGATTTTTTTATTTTTTTTCCCATTTTTTTCCGGTTGGATTCTTTATATCCAAACAACCCTAAAGGTTTTGTTTACTAGAATCCAATTCAGTTTATTGGGGTCTCTTTCAAAATATCAATATCATGATTCTTACATGGAAAATCTAAACAGGAAATGAATTTTATCGACAGGACATGATAGTATAATAATACACCACGATGATAAAGTCCCATTGAAGGAACAAACTTGAAAAAACTTCCTCCAAATCCTGCCAGCGCATTTTCCGAAAGAATGCCAGCCTCGCACCAAATGCTAGTGCGTTTGGTCAACGAGAACCAAGATGACTTGAAATATGTTATCATCCTTGCTCAGGCCTTCTCTTTCACTGGAGATGTTATCAAATGATGCAATGTGGTCGCTTGGACAACTGTGCTTGGACCTGAATCCCGAGAGCGGATCGAACCGGTGCGCTTGAGGCTGAAATTCCTCTCATTGCCCTTGTGTAGAAAATGTCGCAGTGGCCGTGGAAGGACCGCCACCAGGCGCGACGAACTAACAAGTAGAATCACCCCAATGATGATAAGCAGCCTGCAGCCAGAAACATAGTACGCTCGTCATGAAAATCAAATCCAAGGGGGCATTTGGAGACACAACGCTTCGACATCCAAAATGCAAAATAGGTGGCACATGCAAATCAACCAGGGTGGTGATTAACTTTTACTGGTAACATCTGGAACTTATTTCAAGCCACATAAATCTGAATTTGAAGATTGTAGCAAGCTAATTTGAAACAAATCTCAAGGCGTAAACCAGACTGAAGCATAAAATCAATACAATAGAAGGAATCAGAAGTTAAATAAATCAGTGGGCACAAGGGGTTTACCATCCAAGCAAGAGCGAAAGGCGATCAAGGGGAGCTGAAGGCAAGCGTTCACCTAGAGCAAGGATGCCAGCAACTACACCGGTCACTATTGACGCCACGGCTGCACATGTAGACACAACAATTGCCCTCCCATGCTTTAAACCCCGCGTCTGTTCATGACAGATAGCTTATGTTAACACTGCATTGAAATTTGAAACTACACCATTGATAAGCTGAGAATCCCGTATACCAAAAGATGGAATATAAATGGTGGTGAACTTCCACATGAACAAGAAAAGAAAAAGAAACAACAAATTGGAGTGAAAATTTTCATGTGAACTTGATAATGGACACCAGACCAACATGAGGTTTGCACGCATGGAATCAAGGGAAAAGTAAATAATAAATAATAATTATCCAATAACTGTTTCCACAAGCACTATTGAAACACGGATTCCATTTTTAGTAGTGTTGTTTGGATAGCAAGTGAATCTCATATTTATTAGACAAGGGTCGCCTTCTTTCGTGACTATGGAAAAGACTAACAACTGCTTTGTGTAATCCACTATTTTTGTTGCTATCCAAACAACAGAAAAGGTCACATCAATGAGAAACCTTTTCCATGTCCCGGGATTTCCATGGTTTTCCTTGTATCTAGGCCTGTTTGGATGGCGAGTTACAACTGTAATGTATTGTAAAAGTGCTATGATTACAAATTATAATACCTGTCTCCTGGAAAACAGGTAATTTGACTGACAATTCCCGTGTTTGGATGGGCTTGGTAAAAGGTCACATCAATGAGAAACCTTTTCCATGTCCTGGGATTTCCATGGTTTTCCTTGTATCTAGGCCTGTTTGGATGGCGAGTTACAACCGTAATGTATTGTAAAAGTGCTATGATTACAAATTATAATACCTGTCTCCTGGAAAACAGGTAATTTGAATGACAATTCCCGTGTTTGGATAGGCTTGGTAAAATCGTAATGATGAAACTTTTACATTACTGAAGTGTCAAATCAACAAAAGAAAAAAAAATACATCGATGTGGGTTTGGATAGGAGATTTCTACTGCAATACAACGTAAAATTGTAATAATTACAAATTCCTTATCTCCTATCACATTTGCATTTGACCGCATAATTATGTGCCAAATTACGTGTTTAAACAAACATTGTAAAATCATAATGATGGCAATTTTACATTATATTACAGTCATAAATCACAATCCAAACATAACATGTTAGTTCCAACTTCCAACTGCCATCTCAATCTAGCCATTATCAACATAGCGAGCACATAAAACTTTTAAAGCTGTTGTTCTTCAGTACTCCTGAACAATGGTTCTAAAAAACAAATTTGCTTAAATTTTTAATACTTCGTTTACTATAAATAAATGATTTTTAGATCTATTATTTACTTGTGGGATCTTTTTGTTTATACAATAAACTATGCAGACATAATGTTTTGTTATTCAGAAAATTTTTGAACAATTTGTCATTCAAAATAGTTGTATGGACAAACTGACGGTTAAAAGTCAACTGCATCCATACCTTGCAACCATGTCAGACACCCACATGTATAAGTAAAAGAATAATGCATTAATAAACCCATAACATCTGCATGCTCAAGTAAGCATCCACTCTCTTTTCAAGCCGTGGAAGGATCTCAAAAGTATTATATTAAGTACTATATTTCTTTTGACATTGGTCAGTGTAAAGTGCCACCATTCCTGTGGGTAGCCCAGCTGAAATTGCACATAAAGTACAAATGACAAGAACATTTTGATAAATACAAGCATTTCACAGGTTGGAAACAGAATAATATTAGTACAATGTGTTGGGCATGCCTGGTAAACAAATCCGGTGCCACTACAGCATATGCTGATCGAAAGGCATACAGGAACAACAATATTTGAATAACCTTGCTCGGAGAACACAAATCCCATCTTCGATATTACAGATGCCATCCTGCAGGGTTACACATATACGTTATAGAATTTCTTAAGAACTGATTTAAACCAATTTTACTATAAGTGAAAATCCATGACGATTTCTAAAGCAACAAAATAAATCTTTCTCACTAAAGCTAAAAGTTATATGTGCCCATACAATCCAGTGGTGAATACTGAAACTCGGTAAAAGAGATACAGTAATGCATTGATAACAGTTTGACTGCATTCGAGACATAGGTCCATGCATTGTTAACAACACAACTGCATAATTCTTAACAACACAACTGGTTAACTTATTATTATTATTATTATTTTTTCGTACTGACAATTCTTTTGAAGAAGAAAATAGAAACAAAATATCATCATCTTCTTCATAACCTTGTACCAACTATTTGAGGTCAAATTTATGAATCTTATTTATGACAAAATTATACACCGGATGATGGGATAGTCCGATATTTATCTATTCCATTTTTTATTTGTGCTGTCACATTTATCTATTCCATTTCCTTCAAGGGGTTACAAGTCCCAAATCAAAGATACAATGTGTGATCAGGTTAACTTCTAAATGTTGTGCAGTTCCTTTGCAAGAGGGACATTGTATAGAAATGTTAACATAATTTTTGGATCAAAGAGATCAAACCCAACATACACAACCTATAAAAACTCAATGTTTCTTGCTGAGGGAGGGATAATGGCTCCATTGAGCGGTATTCCTCTAACCATGGTTTAGTGAGTTTGACATCATAAAAGGACCTAGTCTAGGATCATCTATTGATCCGTGAAATACACGTGAACAGAAATATTTACTTTTGGTGGGTATGGGTCAATTTTATTGCTAAAAAAGGAAAATAATCAGCAAAAAGGCAGGCAAAAGTGCTGACGAGTGATCAGTTCCATACGCATCTCCAAATCCCAAAAATACAATACCAAGGTCAGGAGGGTATAATGATACTCCCATTTGATGCTGGGTCAGACAAGGCACTGAATTAACATGAATTGTAGTTAACTTTTCAGGGTATTCACTGGAATATTTTATCATTTAAAATTCTGTGATTCCTCTTCTTCGAAATTGAATAAAAGAAAAAGAAAAGGAAAAATGTGATTTAAAGATTCTTCTGCCTCTCCACACATGAAAACATGTTCTTGTAAGGTTCTTGATCATGAGGATCTTGTTAGCCACAACCAACTGCATGAAAGCTTTGATACTTGGGAGTAGAGTACTTCCACACCTACAATGAAGGAGGTCCTCCTGCAAGGCTGAAATAACTTGGGAGGAAGGATCTGGAAGAAAACCTTACATTCTTTGACCATTTCCAAACCTCCTCATCATCAACGGTGTCAATGCAACATCATCATCTAAGCCTTATACCAACTAATTGGGGTCATATAAACGAATACTCTTCTGCTATTCCACTCTATCAAGGAACATAGCCTCAATTAAACCACAGGTCATCAAGTCTTAATAGCTCCACCCATGTCCTTATGGGCATTCCCCTTACCCTTTTAGAGCCTTCAACTTGAACCAACTCACTCCAAACCAATGAAGTTCTTGGTTTCCACTGCACATGGCAAAATAATCCAAGTCTACTTTCCCTCATCTTATTACCTAGTGGTCCTACTCCGAAGTTCAATTGAATGCATTTATAGTTGTTTTGGGGTACTTCTTGGTGCTACTCCTTGATCATCAATCTTAACTATGGTTCTTTTGGGTACTTGTTTCCACTCATAATTCTATCATTCCTCGTCTACTCATTTTGCCACAAATCCATCTCGACATCCCATTTTACTACACTCATCCTATGAATATGTTGTTCCTTAATTGCCCAACATTATGTCACATAAAGCATGATTGGTCTTATACTAAAAAAAAATCCCTACCAGTTCGATTGGTATGTGGCAATCACATGATACTCTAAAGGCACATCTCCACTTCATCCACATTCCACCCATTTCAATTCTATGAGCAAAATCCTTCTCAATCCCTCCACTACCATGAACCATCGACCCACGGTAACTAATTCCTTGTTTCAACTTCTATTGTTTCTAAAATTGCATTCCATATACTTTGTTTTAGTTTGACTAATTTTCAAATATTTAGATTCTAAGGCATTCCTCCATAGTTTTAACTTTTGTATTTACCCCCTCCATCATCTCCTCAATCAAAACTACGTCATTTGCAAACAACATATACCACAGGGCCTCTTCTTATAAATGCCTAACCTTTGTAACAAATGCAAAAAGATACACGCTCAATGTTGTTCCTTGGTGTAAGCCTACATTAATTGGCAACTCACCTGTCTCTCCACTAATGGTCCTCACATGTGTTACCACTTCCTCATAAGTATCCTTAATCATGTCAATATGTCCTCTTGAGACTCCTTTATTTCCCAACACCCATAAGAATAACTCTCTAGGGCTTTATCGTATGCTTTCACTAAGTCAATAAAGACCATATCGAGATCCTATATTTCTCCATTAGCTGTCTAAGTAGGAAAATAACCTAAATGGTTGACCAATTGACCTTCCTAGCATAAATCCAAATTGATTTTTCTGATACATTCATCTCATTCCTTATCTTTACTCAAACGCTCTCTCCCAAAGTTTCATAATATGATTCTTAGGTTTAATCTAGAAAAGTTAGTGCAGCTTTGTATGTCTCCTTTGTTCTTATAAATATGATTCTTAGGTTTCATGGAACTTTTTTCTCAATTCTTCTGGCATATTCTTTGATTTTACAACCTTGTTGAACAACTTTGTCAACCAAGATAAACAAATCTCTTGTGCGCTTCATATATCCTAGTACTTTTCCCGTCTTCATCTTTGTCAGAGCTTCTTTCACTTCATATATCCTAATCCTTCAAAAGTATTTATTGTTTCTGACCTCATTTGAGTTTATGATTCCTTCTATCCCAAAGCTTTTAGAGAGGTTGTCATTTGACATGTTTTGGAAAAAAACTCCTTCACCTTTCATTGATCTCATCATCCTCAACCAAGACCTATTAGTTATCTCTCTAAATGCATTTAACAAGATATAGGTACATACCCTTCTTCTCTCTCATTTTAAATATATCTTTGGAACCTCGTCCCAGACTATTGTATAGATCATCAGAAGAATTCAGTTTAGACTCACTACCTTTGCATTCTTTTTGGCATTTTTATATTGTTCTAAAATTTCTTTACTTCTATTCCATTGCTAGGCTTTGAAAGTTGTGCGCCCCCCATCCCCAATGTTCCTTGTGGTATGGCCACTTGAGTTTTGGATTGTGTTGATTTTTGGGTTCACGTTCTAACATGAGCTAGTGCAAACGATGGACAGGATGGATGTCCCACACGCATTATGGTGGGCACAAAGAGCATTTTGTTTGCCAGACTTCCTCAACCAGTGTTTTAAGTATCGATGATATCAGCCGCTATATCCCACGATATATCTTATATTCCACTTGTGCGATACGAAATGCACAAGTAGTGGGATATATCCCACATGTTCAATCCAGTGAACATTTTCAATTTTCAATCCTTTTTTTTTTTTTTTCCTTCTGTAAATCATGTTAAATCAATGTCAAATTGTTACAAATCCATAATTTTTCATGTTTCGCACGAAAAATCATAGATTGGGAGCTTTGATTTAGAGATTTGAAGATGGGTTGAGTTGCAAAAAAATTGAAAAAAAAAAAAAATCAAAATTTCCCAATTTCTCGCAACTCGGTTGTAATTTTTGTGTCCAAACATAAAATCAAAGATGTATGTAACCTAATCTAGTGATTCTTCTTTTGCTTTTAAATGTATTGCTTGTGTTTCCACACATCTTCTTACATTTATAAATTATATGAATAGACTTTGAATATATTTGCAGCAATTCAGGTAGACAACACATAGATTAGGACCTCATACAAAGAAAACCTATTATGTGCAATTGTTTTTTGTAAGGTTTTGATTTATAAGTGTGTATTGATGCATTTTTTAACAATAAATGAGGTTTCATTGAAAATTTCAACTAATTTCCCAATGTTTCCAACAACAATGATACATTACGCGATACAACTGGTATATCCCATGTGATAACTGATACATATCCGTATCCCAAGGGAGGGATACGTAATGCGATACTGATATTTCGAAATATTTCGAACACTGCCTACAACAACATTGTCGCACATTTTCGTTTCATTCATGGTCAGTATTCAAGTGAAAATCCACCTTTTTGAAAATCCAAATTGTTGGTTTTTGAGGTATATGAATGACCAATGGGCTTTTAAATGCCTGGTAATTTGGGTTCTCCCCATCTCCCTCCCACATGTTGGTATTGGTAGAATAGTGTCCATTTCAATTCCCAGGCATCCAAATGCTCACAATCCAAACGACCTCTTGGGGGATTCCCTCCCAAACGTTGGTAGAGGTAGGATAGTATGTATTTCAATTTTTAGGTGTCTAAATGCCAACAATCCGTACGACCCCTTGAGGGTAAACCCCCTCCCCCCACAAATGATCCGCCGTGTTTTCTGCTTATAATAGTCCACCGGAATGTGTCCAGTTCTCTTCTCCAAACCCCCACTACCATTTTCCATACAAAGCACAATCCTTTTCTCTCACTTTTCATAAACCAATCCTTCATCCCTTATAAACTTTTGCACATCTTCCCAATTTACTTGATGAAATTTGTGCCTACTACCTTTTCCTTCCCACAAAAAGTTCCTCCGTTAGTTTTCTATGATTCTGTCTTTGCAATTTGCACCGGCAACTTGATAGAGAGAGGAAATTACATTGAGAGATTGGAGAGAGCTGATTTGATAAAGCATACTCTTGCCCAAGGGAAAATAAAATCATCTGGCTAACCTTTTTTCAATCCTTTCATAATTGCACCTGAAAAGAAAGGTGCGGAAGCTTTTCCTCCAAGTGGAAGCCCAAGATACTTTACTGGAAGCAGCTCTCAACTACACCGCATTCAATTGGCCAACACCTGAACATCTTCCTCACGGGCCACCATTCCCATCATGGTACTTCTCTTAACATTCAACTCTAAGAATCAATACAACTTCATAACACCTTAGTACTCCTTTGAGGTTTTTACTCTCTTGGAAAAATCCGATAAAATTGGAACATATAATCCCATTTGCATAAATGCCCTACCAACACTACAGAAATAAACATTTGTTTTCACCAAGCTTCCTGCCACAGAATCACCAAACCTTTTGCCATGGAGAACTTTTCTTTCAGCCTATGGGAGAAATTATTCAATCACAATCAGCATACTCACAATGGAAATTATTCACAGAGGGAAAGAGTCCCAAAATTACATCTGAGGAAGCTGACATATCAATTGGACAGGATAGAGGCTTCGGGCCAAGAAATATGCAATGTAATATCAAGAATCTTGTCAAAGGACCCAGTATTCCAAGGATATCCACCCTGTATGGCCTGAAGACTTGTTTTCCAGGTGCGACAAAGGTATCTAACGGGTCCTGCATTTACAGTAAATCTGGTAGGCACAACAGTCAGGAGCAGCTGAAAGCAACAAAAATGAAGCAAAGCAACTCAATTTCAGCAACAATCAAATAATTTTGTCCTAACAAGCCACCATATGTTAGCTGCAGTTCATCACATGAGGTGTCACCAAATCTAACTTGTGGCTAATTTTCTATCTGCCACCAGTCCACCAAAGTTGAGCTAATTTTCCAGCTGCCACCAGTCAAGTCGCATATGCAATTTAACTGTTAAACTGAGGCAGAAACAGAAACCTTATAAAAACGCTTCCTCACCCATTTTCTCAATTTTCTCTCTAGGGGGGTGTTTATCACATGATTTCAAGATTGCCTTGAAGATCTTGCGGATAACACCAACCATTCCACATGCCAAACAATTTCATCAATCATGACATCTGCATTCTGCACAAAATATCAAATATGCTACAAGGAAATAATAAGATAGATTACACATCAATAAGCAAGGAGTACAGACTGCAATAAAAATAACTTTTCATGCTTTGAACGTGAAATCAGCATAAGAATGAGGGGGAAATGCATAAATACCCAAACAAAATGCCTGATTCCAAACCATATATAATTTCTTCAATGACTTCAGAGTCTACCTGCATTTAATGCACAAAATGTCAAAAAGCATTACCGACGTATTAAAGAAAACTATATAACAAAAAGCATTACCGACGTATTAAAGAAAACTTATTAAAGAAAACTATGTAACAAAAAGCATTACCGACGTATTAAAGAAAACTATGTAACAAAAAGCATTACCGACGTATTAAAGAAAACTATGTAACAAAAAGCATTGCCGACGTATTAAAGAAAACTATGTAACAAAAAGCATTGCTGATATATTAAAGAAAACTATGTAACTAAAAGAAGAAACCCAGAAAGAGAGAGAATCTTACCAATTCCTGTTCTCGCCTTTGGCGTTTGCATATGCGAAGCCATGCATTAAGGAGGACCTGATCCCCAAGTGTGAAATCAGTGATGCGATTATTGTATTTTTACAACTAAAAAATCCATTATACCTACAAATCCAACACTAAACAAAGAGGAGATCAGGTTTTCAGTACGCTCTCTCACTAGCAACCATGGTTGGGACTTTGAAGGGAAGATCCATTATGAGAATGCCAAAGCCGAGACAACGTAGAGAAACAAGGATGGTTGGGTGGAGTAATGAGGAATGAAGGAAATCCCTATTCTGGTTGGGTTGGGAAAAACTTTTGAAGAACTTAAATTTAATCTTACAGATCTGGAATGCAGTCTTTCACGGACTCATGAGTGTTGTCAGAGGGTAAAAGAAGCTCCTTGTAGAATTACTGCTTATACAAGCTAGGATGACTTATCCATAGAAACTCTTGTTTCTTATCATTACATAGTTGTCATTGTTCAAACTCAACAATGTGCATCACTAAAACCATTACCATCCCTGATCCCTCGCAAGCAAATCCAAACTTCAACAATTGGCATCAGAAAATTCCACCCCTTTCAGAAATGGTTTGCTGGCAAATCCGTTAATACAGCATGACACATCTCTTGCAAAGACTAGAATACTTCTAAAACGATTTCCTCATTTTACCAAAACAAATGAATGAAATGTACTAATGTCAGATGGTGCATAAGATATGATACCTACAAACAAGATGGTAACAATGAAAACAAGCCAAGGTATATTGAAAAGTGATATTGCAGACACTTGTTGCTCCTCCCCTCCAATGCCAACTCCTGCCAAAATGCCATAACATGCACTGGTTATAATCTCAATGCAGGTGATATTACATTTGCTACAAGAATACAAAACATTGTGGGGCACTTTCGGTCGTCAAGTTTCTTCCTTTTTTTTTTTTTTTTTTTTGAGAATGAAAACTTCATTAAAGAGAAACATGCATTACATCAAGGGGTCACAAATCCTAGTGCAAGATCAGTTTGAAAGAGAGAACATAATAAGTGGGGATTGAACTTCCATAATCACTAAGGCATCTTTCCAACTTCTCTTCTTCTTCTTCTTCTTCTTCTTTTTTTTTTTTTCATAGCTTTGAATCAAATTTACAGTTTTTGCCATGGAATTGGCTAGAATGAGTGGTTTTTTTTTTTATGTCAGTACTTTCTTTTATTTTCTGTAGCATGTCCTTAATTTAAAAGCATATGAAAATGATACTGTTTTGTGATATTGCTGAATTCTCATCCAGCCAAGCCTGTAAATCAGTAGGCTGATCCACTCGTCAGGTACACCACACCTATACAATGAGAAATGGATGTCCACATTGAACGCACAAGCATTGCCCACCAATGAAAGGGCTTGCCCTATTTTGCCGGAACACATTAAAGGTAGGGTACAGTTCATGAATGGCTCAGATCACATCGACATGTACGATGCTCATAGGTGTTCTGTGAAGAGGATTCTCAATCCTCCCTGCACAGATATCATTCTTGTCACTCGTTCCTTGATGTCCGTCATATTTGTAAGAATTATTCCAAATTTACAAGTAAATATGATTTGCAAAAGCACTGGAGACCAAAAGGATCTCTAGATATAATCATATCTAGGACATCATCCCTTCTAAAGACCATAATGCTGATTTTCTACCTACTGGTACAGGCTTCTATTTCAATGAGCACAGTACAAACATTGTTCTCATAAGAAGGGGCCTGCAACTTGATTCTACTATGTAAGAATTAGGAAAAAAAAAGAATTAGTTAAGTATAGCACCCTGAAAATCGATTCCCATGTACATCACATGGGATCCGAGGTGTTAGCTAATGTACTCAAGGTATAACCCCTTGTACTTGTCATACATCCCATGAATTCACATTCGTAAAGGTACCCAGTTATGAGAATAAAACCAACCACACTATAATTCTTATTCCATTCAACCATAAAAGTTCAACAAATCATTTAATGCTTGCTAAGGTGGGAGCCTATTACAATAATCCATGGTGTTTGTAGTGTCAGACACGCCGACGAATCTCCGTAATAATGGGATGCGGAGCGAGCTAGACTTTTATGAATTATATTCGATAATATGGTGGTCACCATGTATGATGAGCCGCAAATATTATGCTAGGCATGTATTCATGTAGATTGGTTGCACATACCGATACCACTCATAATGGTGGAATACCGAATGTATGGTTGAATGGAATAAGAATTATAGTGTGGTTGGTTTTATTCTCATGACTGGGTACCTTCATGAATGTGAATGCATGGGATGAATGACAAGTACAAGGGGTTATACCTTGAGTATATTATCTAACACCATGGAATTCGCACACGATAGTCGATTTTCAGGGCGTTACAGTAAGTGAACTTCTTTCACTGGGAGAGAGTGACCGAGCAAAGACTAAGGTCTGAGACAAATGTATTAGAAAATCAATTTGGTTTCATGCTTAGGAAGTCTATCCTTAAAGCTATTTTCCTACTTAGATAATTGATGGAGAAATATAGGGAGAGGAGGAAGGATCTCCACATGGTCTTTATTAACTTAGAGAACGCATATGATAGAGTATGTAAAGAGTTAATTTAGTGCATACAGTAGGGTCCCTAGAGAGTTATTCTGGTAGATGTTGGGGAAGGAAGGAGTCTCAAGAGGATCTATTAACATTGTTAAGGATATGTATGCGGGATGGGCAACAAATGTGAGGGTCATTAGTGGAGAGACATGTGAGTTCCAACCACTACGAGCTTACAGGGGTCAGCATTGAGATCATACCTTTTTGCAATGGTTATATGGACGAGTTAACAAGGCATTTGCAAGAAGAGATCCCATGGTGTATGTTGTGTGTAGATGAAATAGTTTTGATTGACAAGACAAGGGGGGGCATAAATGGAGATAGATTTATGAAGGGATGTTTTAGAATCTAAAGGATTTAAAATTAGTGGAAGTACAATAGAGTATGAAGGGATGTTTTAGAATCTAAAGGATTTAAAATTAGTGGAAGTACAATAGAGTATGAAGGGATGTTTTAGAATCTAAAGGATTTAAAATTAGAGTCAAGGAGGAATTAGTTACGATTGCTTACTAGAAGTTTCCCAAAATGACCATTTTCGATACTTTGTGTCAATAATTCATGAGAGTGGAGAGATTTGAAAGGATGTTTCTCTTTGAATTCAAGTTGGGTGGAAGAAATGGAGATATGCCTCTGGTGTTTTATGTGATTGTTGTGTACCATTTAAACTAAAAGGAAAATTTTAAAGGATATCTATAAGACCAGCCATGTTTTATTAAATCTTTCAGAAAAAAAAAAAAACAGCAATGCTTTATGGGACAAAATGTTGGGCAATGAAAGTCCACTCCATTGATCCATTTTTGGAGTTCATTTTTAAAGACATCCTGATACTCGTGTGGGCTAAAAATGTGAGTATTGAATGCCACCAACATGTTCATAGGAGTGTAACTGAATGAGTAGGATGAGTGGCAAGACAAAGAAGGATGAGATTAGAAATGAATGCATTTGAGGAAACTTAGGAGTAGACGAGTAGTACAAATAGATAATAAGATGACGGAAAGTAGACTTATGGTTTGGTCATGTGCAACGGAGATTAAGAACTGCGCCAATTAGAAGGTGTGATGGTACAAGTTGAAGGCTCTACAAGGGCAAGGGGAATGCCCAAAAGATGTAGATGAAGGTAGTAAGAAAAAACTTACCTATAGTCTAACTGAAGGTTTGAGTGGAATGGTGGAATAGGATTCATGTAGCCGACCCCAATTAATTGGGATAAGGCCTAGATGATGATGATGAGCTTTCCATCTTTCTTTTTTTTGAAAGGTAACCCTACCCAGGATTGAACCCTAGATCACTCACACACACAACAGCGTCTCTACCAGCTCATCTGCCAGCTTTCCATCTATTTAACTGTTGCTAAATAAATTCTTCCTGCTTGAGATGGCCAAATGACAACATTAATCCCCAAATACTAGTAAAATATAATACAAAGAAGTTATTTTTAAGTTGTCTTTATTAAAAGAAAGATGTTTTGTTGGTGAGATGGCAACTGCTTTCAGTATGTTACCAGCTTTGTCCATGATAGCGTCACCATCAAGGTTCCACCTCTTGTGTCCAAAATCCATACGATTAGGAATGTGAGTTTTGTATACTTCTTGTACCTACCATTCTTAATTTCGATTTTATTAATTTAAAAATGAGACAATTCCTTCACTTTTGAGTTTTCTTGACCGCCATCTTAGGTTTCTAGTTTATGAAAATGAATAGAGGAGAGACTACAAGAAAGCTCAACACAGGGAAAATTCATTCTTAACTTACATTACCTATCGTGCCAACACCAGCCATGACGATTCCCACCCAATCAAGTGCATTCATCACCTCCTTCAGATAAAAGTGGGAAAAGACTGAAAGTATAGCGAGTCCACCTCCAGAAACTGGCTGTATAACAGATACCTGCCGTGAGTAAACTCTTTACGTTAAGAAGAGCAGAATAAATGTCCAACTGACAAAGAGTTCCACAGATTTCATGCATAAAAGTAAACATCAATATCTGGCTAAATTTCAGTATTGAACTTTCCAGACTCACAGATGATTGGGTATTGAGAAACTATTTTTCTTTAAAGAAACAAAAAAAGGAGGTCCTGAGCATGTTGCAGATACCAACCTGATATTCTTGCTACTTGCTAGCTTGCATCTGCAAATTTCTTTGGCCTCATTGTATTTTTTCATGCTAATCATATTCATAGACAAACATTTGGAAAATCTAAAGCGTTCAATTGTGTGGCCAAAAGAAAGGTGGTTAAGAAAAAACAACTGTCCATATTTGGCCAGAGAAGGCCAAACATTCAGAGGTCCACATTCGTGATATGTTGACATCCAAACCATGGAAAGTTCAACCCACCGGAGTGCAAAAATCAAGCCAATTCACTCATCCTGTGGGCCAAACATGTGCATTGTGTTAGATCGTCGACCATCCATTAATTTTTTTTGAAAGGGACCATCCATTATTTTATTTTATTTTGAAAGGGACCATCCATTAATTTTGATTTTTTTTTTTTTTTTTTGATAAAGGTAAAGAATATATTCATGCTAGGTGAACTTCTTGTGATATTATAGATATTTTTAAGGGGTATTTTAGTCCTTTTACCTTCTAGTGGCATTATTGTGATTTCCTCTTCTTATTAATATAAATAGATTAGTCTATCATAATGATAGACTGATCAAACACTCTCCTCATCTCATGTTTCCTCTCTTTTCTTCTTTGCTCTCCTTAATCTCCTTTATTCTCCTGTTTTTGGTTCATGAATCTCAACTATGGTATCGAAGTGTGATTCTTTAGATTTCTTTGTTGATTGCTGCTACGGGGCCTTGCGGACATCTGCATCCATACAGCTGACATTAGCAATTGTCCTATCAGCATGGACAGAGTAGATCAAGAAGGGTATGATCTAATCGATCTCGATTTTAGACAAATTATGATGATTTTGTATAAGTTTTTTGGCTGATTTGAGGTAAGTTTTGTGCCAATCTTTGCATCCAGGGAAAAATGGCCCCCAAATCATTGTTTTTTGATATTTCTCCTAAATTGATTGATGATTCGTAGTAAAATCCAATACCAGGTGGGGATTGGTTTTGCTTAGCAGTTCCAAGTCTCTTGATATTAGCCCAAGACCACCTTCATTCACCAGCAAACCTTGTCCAGCAAACCTTGTCCCAAGCTATCAAATGAAAATTGTGAGCACCCTCCCAGTCATTCAAAAGGAGTGTAAAATAATCGTTTCAATTTTGTAAGCAATCTCCATAGTGCAGCGGTGAATGGACATCAAATAGACTGAAGAGAGGATGACTAATTAGAGTGATCCTCCCACCAAGGGAAATAAATTTACTCTTCCAAGTTGCCAATCTTCTAGAATACTATCAATTATAAAAATCCCAAAAATCTAAACCCATTTTGCCTATGAACACTAGGATGCCGAGGTGCTTAACCAGAAAAGCAGTCTCCCTAGACCCATTATCTTATGGGCTAGAAGACTCCACTGCACACTCTAAGTTAATGCCCAATATAGACTGCTTTTGGTAAGATTTACCTTGAGGCCCGGAACAACTTCAAGGTATACAAGAATGTCTCTGCAATTTTGGGCTTACAAGTTTGACCCATCTCTGGAGATCAACATAATCTCCAAAGTCTTTATGTTCACCCAAAACCGTGCAATTAATGAGCCCCAAGTCTCAAAAGAGATTCAACCTCAATAGAAAAAAGCAAGGGTTGGAGGGGATTGCTTTGATGAATTCCATGACTCAGCTTGAAGAAACCCTAAGGGGTTTCGTTAATAAAAATGGAGAATCAAGGAGAGGATAAACAACCCCTGATCGAACTAGTCCACTTGCTATAGAAACCCATTCACTTCAAAAGATCCCCTCGCTTTCCACATCCACCTTAAATAGAAAATTGTTTGAATCCTTTCTTGGGCCCCTTCCAAGCTCCTCCAAGAATTCTTACCTTAGGGCCCTTCCAAGCTCCAACAAGAATTCCTGCCTCATCCGTGGATCATTTGGTCCATACACCAAAGAGGTCAAAAGCAGCCACCCATCAAGGACTCAAACATGATGAAAAGAGACACCCTTCACATTGCTGAATTGACCTTTCTAAGAGATTTGAGGGTCATAGATGATGAAAATACCCTTCGACCTACCTACCACCTTGATATTATTCCAACCAGCATCCAAACTAACCTAGCCCTCTTCAGTGGCATGGGTTATGCCCAACTCTATTGATAGTTTTTTTTTTTCTTAATTCAGTGGCATGGAGGTGGCGTCGGAGCTTCAGGTCGGATAATTTGGAGACTCTCTCCTTGCAGTATTGTGGGCCATTTGGGGTGATAGAAGCAATAAATGTTTCAGAGATGTATTCGGGAGTGCTGAGGGAGTGTTTCTTAAGGCTAGATCCTTGGTTTTTACTTGTGAAGCAAAATCACATATGCCATGTTCACTCCTATCTTTTATTATTATTATTATTATTATTATTTAAAGATGAAGAGTTCACTCGTACATTTCCTTTACAACATTCCATTTATTAGCAGAACCCAGGCCTTTAATACTCCAAACTAGAATAATCATTGAAATACCAACACACGATCTTCCATTCCTTTGATATCTACTCTCATCAAGCTAGCCGATTTCTCAAGCTTCTTCTTAATCCACGTTGACAGTCTCGATCTCTTCAGAGACATGACAAGGCACCCAAGGCAAAAACTAGAGTGGCCTTAGCTTCTGAATCCCCAACCAAAGCCGGACCAACTTTACACTTGTTGTCTAAAGGTAAGGATAAAGATTCTCTTGGAAGAACCTACAAGCACCTACTCTGAGGAAGAAAGTAAGCAAGGAGCTCCATTACATTGAACTTACTACACGAAGCAAATAGCCCATGGACCATGACCTGAGACCTGTCATGATCAACAACATCATCCACCACTCCATCATACTCCAGATCTAAGCCAACAGAGAAGCTTGAGGATGTATCGACAAAAGAAACTCAACAGGAGAAAGAAAAAATCCCCCTGCATTAATGGACTCTAGCAACGAGGCTTCACAGTCCAAAAGTTAAAGAAGAGGGGAAGGCCTGGTCGAAGAAGGATAAACCAAAAAATGACTGAGAGGGTGTCTGGGCAGTGGAGTAGAGGCAAAAACAAATTAACCTCCTAAAACTGCTCAATGATGGAGATTACATCATCAGATCTCGGCCCACTGAAGATGTTAGCAAGATCTTGAAGCTACATGTACGCTAACACAACTGGCTCTTTGCATTTCTTAGAGTCATAAGCGAAAACTTTCAATGCTGAAGATTGGAGCATTTGATCCCAAGTCCCAACCCGCCGAGATGGACAGACATTTGTGCCTCGGTGGAGACACACGTCCTTGACAGACCTTGTATCAATATGTTTCTTTCCAATTTTTCCATTGTTCACAAAAATACTGTCTAGAGAGCTTCCTTAATTTTATTTTATTTTTCTTTTTAAAATTATATCCTCCTTAAAAATCTTGGTGATTAGGAAAAACTACAATTGGAGTCTTAGCATGATTCATAAAGAATAAAGGTAAATTAGTCACAAAAAGCTTAGAAATGAATTTTGTAAAGATCAAATCTACAAAAGCAACTTTACTCTCCCAAAGTACGTGCTTACGAGTCATGTGGTAAGTAAGAGAAGAACCCATCAACATCAAACATGTAATAAGGCATATATGATGGCAGATCATATAGCAATAGGGAGAACAAGAGCTGACTTGATATCGAATACACTTACCGGAGCTTGAGACAAAGCTCTCAACATCAAAAGTGCTCCAAATATATCCATAAGGAACCCTATAATCCATGCCTTGTTGAAAATATATGCTCTTATCACCTAAATTCATTGTTCAGGGCCCATAGCAACATATAAGAAGCCACTTTATAAGAAAAAAATATTCAAGTTCAATACAGATACACATTAATCACAGAAGATCTTTCAAGATCTCTGATATTGAAGATCAGAGTTCACAAGGATCAATGTATTAACAGCTTCCCAAGTTAACATTCCCATATAACAAAGCGTCTGCACTATTTCATAACAAAATACAGTTTTATACACAATCATGCGAGGGCATACAAGTACCATATTGATGATCTAGGGGGAGTACACAACAAATTACCTCCATATGCATGCATGAAAGCTCATACAATTGCTACAGATATAGTATTTGAGAATGGAGCCTCTATGTAAAAAAGAGAACTTTGTACAAAAAATCGTACAACACAAAATATTCATATGGTTGCATAAAAGAGGTTATAAGAGTTGCGAACTTGCGATATTCTTGGACTCCTTATTAGCTGATGTAAAGATATTCTAGGAAACTTTCTACTACTGCACCAATAGGAATTAGGTTTAGTTTCCATATTAAATCAACAATCAATAGGAGTTCTCCAACTTTTTTTAGCATTAAATCCGTTGTGTAAGGCTACATACACATAGCCATGACAAAACGAACGGACTAGTTGATGAATATTATGAAGAATGAATGCTTTCATTTCCTTTAATTCCTGTGATCAGGATTGTTTTCTTTTGGTGCAACCCCATTGGATTGGTAGAGTGATTCTACCGAGTTATTATTTACTTCTGCTACATCTGTGAAGTTCTTCTAATTTTTTTTTAAAATTTTTTATTTTTACAAGTTCAGATCCAGATCCACAACTTTGACTGCATGGCGACAACTCAAGCCCTGTTAGTTAGGTCTTCCGCTCATCCTCTTTCCAGGCACTCCAACCCTGATCACAGGCCATAGCTTCCCACCTACCGGGTTGTCTCCAGCTTTCATAGAATATAATCATTTGATATGTTGGATGGGAGGGGCTGCCCTAGGTACTAGCCAATGGCCATGATCACACCTCAGTGGCAGCATTTGTGGGAAGAAAAAGGATTCAACCTTCTCTTGCAAGGCAGTACCAGCATTGAAGCCCATTTATCAAAGACGGAGATCGATCTCACCTCTCACATGAAACAAAGAAGGCAACTTTGAAGGAAGGTTATAGGGTTAAGACGGATTCAACATTTTCTTGCAAGGAAATGCCATCAGGACAAGGAATTCAATTACTGAAGCCCAACTCTCAAAGATGGAGATCGATCTCACATCTCACATGAAAAAAAAGGTAGGAAGTCAACCAATTGCATAACCTGGTTGTCCCTGTCATGGAATGTTTGCCACATGCAAATACGTCACAACTTTGCCCAGTAGTGAGCATCACCCAGTCCCAAGCCTAGGTAAAGGAGGGTTGGTGTTAGGTGGGCAGCCGGTCATCAAATCTTTACCAAGCAAATAACAAGAGATCTCATTTTGGGTGATTGGCAAAACAGGACGATGAAGGATGGTTTTCTAACCTAGGATGATAGATGAAATCAGATTTTTAGTTTAAACATGAGCAACAAAAGTATGAAATTTCAGCAACCTCATCATAAACCAAACAATTAATCAAATAAGGCATTTATTTGTAATCCCAGGCTGCCACATGCTCGTACAAAGGAACTAGTAAGATGTTAAGTCGAAATAGGCCCAATGGAATATAGAAATTCCATCCAAAACATGATGGTAGAACTATTTTAAAGGAAATCACCTAAGTCCTAAATGGATTCCAGGTTTAGGGAAATTAGGATTAGGGTTAAGGTTTGGAAATTGGGGAAATCTAAAATTACGGTTTATTTGAAAGGGAAATCTAGGGTTTTAGGTTAGGGTTTGATTGAAGAAAGAAAAATAAGGAAGGATTTAAGAAAATGATTGAAGTGGGGTTCACAAAACAGTCTGTACGGATATACTGATTCACACTTACAACTGGACTTTTTATTTGGGTATAAGTTGGGATGGTTTGGGTTATGGATGGGTTGAGGATGCTTGGGTTTAAGAAGAAAAGGAAAAGAAAAAAGATAAAGGAGAAGGAGATTTGAGAGGAAAAAAAGAGAGGAGATGAGAAAAAACACATTTGGAGCTTGAGAAGAGAGAATGGATGGATGAACAAGGCTTCACACCAAAGTAGCTTTCGTTCGGATTCACACCTAATGTGGTTTCGCACTACATTCTCTATAAACACGAGCAAGAGGAGAACTTCAAGCTTTTTCATTAACATCACATCATTAAAAAAAAAAAGCTAGGGTTGGACGTCCAAGTCTTTACAATCTAAAAGTTGGTCTTTTACAAAAAAAGACAATTAATGAAAAACCTGTTTGTTTTTAACCCCTGCTTTGTAAGTTACAAATACCTCATTGTAAAAGCATAAAACCAATAAAACATGAAAATAAAGCCTCAAAAAGTAAACTAAGTGCTCAAAAATAAAAATGACTACAATCCTAAGAAATTAAGACCATCCGATTAACTTTGAAGACGTCCACAATCACGGCGGACCACGATTAAGTTGCATCCAATGGTTCGATCGGGAAGTCCTCGAGATCTAACAGTCCGAAAACATCCTCCATGCAACCCACATGCTATGTGGGGTCTTCGGCTCCTCCTCTTGACTAGAATGGATACTCGCCTAGCCACAAGGACACTGGAGTTCGAACTCTCCTCTGATATGTGCGTAATGGCGTCTGTAATGTGATGTCCCCATCACAAGATTAGTGAAACCAACCCCAAATAGCTAGGATAAGGTTATGAAGATGATGATGATGATAACAATTGAACTTCACAAGTTGAAGACAATCATGATATGGCAATCACCTCCCAATGGCCGATGGAAATCTCTCTCTCTCTCTCTCTCTCTCTCTCTCTTTTAAAGGTAACTAGATTTTACTAAAACCAAAAGAAAAGGATGAGCCCCTGCAAACAATGGAAACAGGGGAGAAGGATCAAGAATCATCTCATCCATTACAAGCAAGATCATTCCCAAGCATTCCAAAATTTGTTCTTAGTGACATCCCTAAAACATATGAGACACCCTCACTCCCAAAAGCAGCCACCTCTACCCTATTGCTAAAAGTCTTGTGATTCCTCTCCTTCCATATCAACCAAAGGTCTGCAAGTAGTGAGGTGATATAGAAAATTTCTCCATCATTCCCCATGCTCCCACACTCATGCCATGTGAAAAGAAAATACTAAATTGTCCTAGCATCACCCAAACAATCCTAACACCCCAACAATCCTAAAAAGGGTAAAGAAATGACCAAGTTCTTTGTAATGAAGCGAGCCAAAGAAACCACCCTAAAAAGGGTAAAGAAATGACCAAGTTCTTTGTAATGAAGCGAGCCAAAGAAACCAGCCTAAAAAGGGTAAAGAAATGACCAAGTTCTTTGTAATGAAGCGAGCCAAAGAAAACACCCTGCGGGAACCTTGGCATTGCCAAATGTAGGCAATCCAGGATGCTCACACTCCAAGTTGCACATTCCACGATCTTTGAATAGAGACTTGACTGACAACATACTAGGGTTCTCGAGACCCCACTCCCTAGCGCCACCTTCTATAGGGAACAAATGCTATCCATATAATCTCTCCATGAGTTCAAGGAAATGTGTTGTTTCCCCTTCATTAAGATTCCTCCTAAACTTTGGCGTCCACACCAATCGGCCACCCACAAAGTTCATAGTGCATGGATATCATCACTTATTTATTACGCACCACTTGAAACCAGTAGTAGGGGTATGCTTTATCCAAGGGCACAATCTTCACACCAAACATCCTTCTAGAATTTTGTTCTTCACACCAAGATTCCTTTACATAGACCTTCTTTCGCCCTTCCCACAACCAGTGTTCGAAATATCGGTATCGCACCATGTATCGCACCCTTGGGATACAGATACGTATCGGTTATCGCACGGGATATATCGTTTGTATCGCATAATTTATCGCACTTTTTGGGAAATATGGGGAAACATTGAGAAAATGGTTGAATTTTTTAATGAAACTTTGGGGATTGTTAAAAAAGCCCTTAATACACACTTTCAAATCTTAAGATCTCAAAAAAAAAATGCACATAATAAATTTCCTTTGTATAGGGTCTTAAGCTATGCGTTGTTTAACTGAACTAATGCAACTATATTTAAATTGAATGCATGATATTTATAAATATATCAAAGTCATGTATGAAAACACAATCAATTTATTAAAACCATGAGAGGAGGAATGAGTTAGATCTAAATTTGGAGTGGACCCCACCACAGAAAACAACGGGAAAGTAACTCCTACCGTTAAAACCTTCCTAAGGTCCACTGTGATATTTATTTGAGATCCAACGTGTTCACAGGTTAACACATGCATGAAAGAAGGGAAAACACAAATTTCAGTTTGATGGATAACTTCTGTGGGCCTTAGAAAATTTTAATGGTGGGCGTCACTCTCACCACATTTTTTTGTGGTGGGTCCGTTTGAGCTTTAGATCTGACTCATTCTTTAGATCCTGCCCTAAATTGATATCTCCAAATGAATGGACGGTGCGGATATAACATATATTTCATGGCGGGTCCCACAGAAATGGCCACGTCACTGGTTGAGTAGCTAATTCGCGTCCCACGTGGAAACGGATTGGCTACTCCCCCTGACACCAGCCGTGGGCCCCACCATGATGTATGTGTTTCATCCATGTCGTCCATCTATTTAAACATGTGATTTTACGGTATAATAGCAAAAATGAGTTGTATCCCAATCTTAAGTGGACCACATTACAGGAAACAGTGTTGAATTGGCGTTGACCATTAAAATTCATTTTTGGGCCATAGAAGTTTTGGATCAAGCTGATTTTTGTTTTTTTTCATCTGGGGTTGTATGACCTAATCAACCTATTGGATGTAAAATAAACAGTTGATGTGGGCCTTAAGAGGGTTTTAATGATGGATGTCCAATCACTATTATTTTCATGTGGTGTGGTCCAGCTGAGATTTTTATACCTCTCATTTTTGGGTTCAAGCCATAAGATGATTTGTAAAAATGGATGAACGGAAAGGATGAAACATATACATTATGGTGGGGCCCATGAGCAAAAATACCGACCACCCGGCTGACGGGGTTGGTGTCGGGCATGGACGGACAAGGATTTCCTACGAAAGCCTTTCATTCGGAAGTTCTGCAAGCCTAATGGATCTAGGTGGGGCCCACTATAATGTATGTGAGAAATCCATTCCGTCCATTCATTTTGAGATCTCATTTTAGTGAGTGCCACAAAAAAAGCTAGGCGGATAAAAAACTCAAGTGGGTCACATGAGAGGGAAAACTAGGGAAAGAAATTTCTCCGTTGAAATCTTCCCTGGCTCCACCTTGATGTTTATATGTTATCTAAACAGTTTACAAATACCTCATTGTCAATGGGATGAAGTGAAAAAACAAAAAATATGGTGATACAATAATTTTTGGGCATAAGAATGCTTCAACGGTGCTCAAAAATTGAATAATCACTATTTCTCTCGTGTGTACCACTTTAGTTCTATATACACGTAAAATTTTTTATCTCAAGTCCTTAAATGATCTCGAAAAATGGATGGACCTTGGATTTATCAAAAACATTGTAGTGGGCCCCACCCACATCCTTATGTGCCAAGCGGTCCGTGCTCCTCCCACGCAAGCCACGGTTGTATAGAATGGTAGTACGTGTCGTGCGACAAGGACACGTGACAACGCCTCGAGCTCGAGTTGTACGAACGGCTCAAATGAGATCAAAGTTATATGGGCCCCACCATAACGTTAATTTTCCATCTAATCAATTAATCATGGTAAAAATATATGAAAGTGGAAAACCAAAATTCATATTGTTACCATTGAAAAATGGACCACACCACATGAAACGGTGTGAATTGAATATTCCCAATGGTTGAAAAATTCTTGGGGCCCATAAAAGTTTTGGATCAACATTATATTTGTTTTTTCCCTTCATCCATGTTTAACGTGGTCTTATGAACCGTTTGGATGACAAATAAACTTGATCTATGGGCCTAGTAATGTTTCAACGGTGGAAATAATTATTTCCCTGTTTCTGTGGAATGGTCCACTTGAGCTCTGCGGATAAGCTTCATATTTTTATCAACCCTTAAACCGAAAGAAAAACGGATGGACGGTGTGGATAAACCACAAACATTTACATGGGGCCATCAGTTTACTCAAGATAAGAGCGTCATGAGTAAAAGTACCTAATCCGACTTCTCCTTCACAGTCACCCTCATCCACATCCCTCTCCCTTCCTTTCGAAATGAAATAAGGCCACGACAATTACGGCAGCGAGATTTCTCGCCGGATTTCTCGCCGGAATCTCCGAGATTCCTATTTTGAAGAAAAAAAATAGAAGAAAATCGGCGAAAGGAGGGAAATCAAACTTACCTCCGTCAATCGATGGAATGGCCCACCTCCGAATCTCCGATCGCTATGGCCACAGGTACTCTACGATTTTTCCTCTTGTTTCTTCTATTTTTTTTTGATTTTCTGTAAACATACTACCCCTTTTTATCGTCGCCACTGGGTTGTTGGCTTCTAGGGGACTCGTGAGTCCTCTGCGATAACCCGTGACTCTGTCATGAGCTCGAGGATATCGTGAAGATATCGATGATATCGCACGAAATGTGCGATATATTGCGTAATATCGGCCACATATATCGTTCATAACCGAAATCATCGGAATTTTTTTACGCACCTACTTGAAATATTGGCGGTTTCGTATCGCTGGGCTGCGATACCGATATTATCGGCCGATATTATCGATATTGCGAACACTGCCCACAACTACCACAAACCCATTGCTTCATATTGTGATAATCTTTGGTGTACCACCCCCAAGCTATGCCAAAACGGTTAACCATTATGGGTAACAGTGGTAACCATCATGCGTTAGAGGGCCGAAACAACCGTAATGGCCATTGTAGAAGAAGTGGCTTGTAACTGTCCTATAACGGGGCTAAAATAGATTTTATTTTTTTATTTTTTATTTTTTTAAAAGGCGTTGTGGCCTTTACAGCTCGTATCGTAACGGTAATGGTGGACCATTGTTACCGTTATGGAATACCTTGACCACCCCAATAATGGGACCCATATTTGCTCTGAATGGGCTACTTCTACAAACTTCCATTTTCCAACTCAAATTTCCATAATAATTTCCCGAGCAATGATGAATTCATAATTTAAGAGATCTTCTTACGAGATTCCCTTTGTTTATCACCTAACATACCACTCCCCAATAAAGAGACTCATATTTGCTCTGAATGAGCTACTTCCACAAACTTCCATTTTCCACCTCAAATTTCCATCATCATTTCCCAAGCAATGATGAATTCATAATTTAAGAGATCGTATTACGAGATTCCCTTTCTTTATCACCTGACATACCTCTCTCCACTCTACAAGGTGGCATTTGTACCGCTCTTCCTTGCCTTTCCAAGGAAATCCTAAATTCTCTTTGTTGGACACTAGAATAGACACATTAATATATCAGCATGTTGGAGAGAACAAAGGGCCCTGCGACCATCAGATCACTCCATTGAGCACCTTTCTACTTTGGCACAAATTGTATACAATCCCCAAATACGGCTTATGAAGTATGGGACAAAAATCTTTCACCATCCATGCCAAAGTATTCAATAATAGTAATGGCGGCCATAATCGCCAGCCTTATGGCCGTTACTATACAGACCGTAACGGTCGGATTTTTTTTAAGGAAAACGTGTATCAGCCCCATATCAGCTTGTTATGAGCATGTATTGCGTTACAACCCCGTATTGGCCTATTAAAAGCTTTTTATTTTTTTTGTCAAATTGAGCATTATAGCCTCGTATTACGTAACAGACACCGCCATTATGTAACGGCTATTATGATCGTAATGTAAACCTTTTTTAATACCATGATCCACGCCATCTTTCTCGAGAAAAGAGCAATGAACAAGGACCCTAAATCCTTCAAGATCTTACCCCTGCTATAGACTCTAACATTTTTTTTTTTTTGTTTTACACACGCAACCGCCACACACCCACACACGCCGTAGTGGGATTTCACCACCTATGGGTTTCGAACCCAAGACCTCGTGCTACAGACTCTAACATGAATGTCCTTAACCTCCTCTAGAACACTCGAAAGAATGCCATGGGGAAAACCATTAAGACCTAATGGTTTCTCTACCCAATTCTGTTATCGCTTTCTCCACTTCATCTTCCCCAATTGGATGATCCAATTAATTTGCTACTTGTGATATTTGAGCTATTTCCAACTTGTCCAATCTCAATCCTTCCCAACTTTCTTTTGAGAGGCATTCTTTGTAGTACTTCACAATGTATTTGCGAACTTCCTCTTTCACTTCCACTCTTTCCCATCTAACTAGTGAACTATAGATCCTTTTACCCCTCCTTGCATTTGCCATGCCATGGAATAATTTAGTATTTTTATCTCCTTTCAACTGCAACACATGTGACTATTGCCTCCATTTAATTTCCTCCTCATTTGCCTTCCTCTTGACTCAAGCTTAAGATCATTTCTAATTTTCAATGTTCCTCTCCTCCTAAAAAATGGACCCTTCCTCTTCTTTCATGTTTACTTGTTGAACCTCTTTTAACAGTTTATTTCTTGAACCTCATTCCCCTTCATTATTGCAAAACAGTCCTACCAGCTCTATTGCTAGATCTGACCTTTAAGCAAATTAAGTTTTGCCATTAATTGATCAATGGCTCACCTGGGGGTGTACATGAGTCGAGCTTGGCACGGCTCGGCTCAGCTCGGCCACTAGCTAACCCCAACTCGAACTCGGCTCGGCTTAGTCCTCAAGCCTGACTGGCCAGCTCGGTTCGGTCAACAACTAGGGCTAGTTCGAGCTGAGTTCGAGCCAAGATCGAGCCTCTGCGGCATTTTCACAAACGCATGAAGTGCACTTTCAATTTCTCGCTGTATGTAAAACAACAGGAACTGTTTATAGGTATTTCATCAAACACCTTGTAGGCAACATCAAAATCAAGAAAAAAATGGTATTTGTTTCATATACATACTTTCCTTGCCACTAGCCGACACTACGTGATGCAGGACAATTAACCACTTGCTCTAAAAGCTCGAACTGTTAGAGTATGGCGAATTAATCCCTTTATCTCATAGCTCAGGCCCTACATCTCATAGGTGAGGACCTCGGCCAAACCCCCCTCGTGGGCTCGTGGGCCCCAAATCACATGGGCCGCCCACCCCGAGTGTGTCCCCGCATCCCACGGGCTACCCCACTCGAGCCCGGTGTGAAATGCCCCTGCATTAATCACCCCCGGTAAGGAGTCTCGAACACGAGACCTCCCCCGTGGGCCCCAAATCACATGAGTCACCCACCCTGAGTATGTCCCCACATCCCACGGGTGACCCCACTCAAGCCCGATGTGAAAATGCCCCTGCATTAATCACCCCCAGTGAGGAGTCTCGAACACGAGACTTCCCGTTCTGATACTAATTTGATGCAGGACAATTAACCACTTGCTCTAAAAGCTTGAACTGTTAGAGTATGGCGAATTAATCCATTTATCTCATAGCCTAGGCCCCACATCTCATGGGTTAGGACCTCGGCCGAACCCCCCTCGTGGGCTCGTGAGCCCCAAATCATATGAGCCGCCCATCCCGAGTGTGTCCCCGCATCCCATGGGCTACCCCACTCGAGCCCAGTGTGAAAATACCCCTGCATTAATCACCCCCAGGAGGAGTCTCGAACATGAGACCTCCCGCTTTGATACCAATTTGATGCAGGACAATTAACCACTTGCTCTAAAAGCTTGAACTGTTAGAGTATGGCGAATTAATCCCTTTATCTCATAGCCCAGGCCCTACATCTCATGGGTTAGGACCTCGACTGAACCCCCCTCATGGGCCCCAAATCACATGGGTCACCCACCCCGAGTGTGCCCCTGCATCCCACGGGCTACCGCACTTGAGCCCTATGTGAAATGCCCTTGCATTACTTTGTTGAGTCATTTCATCAAACACTTGGTGAGCAACATCAATACGAGTCGAGTCGAGTCGAGCTCGGGCAAGCTCGAACTCGGTTCGAAAATTTTTCGAGCTCAAACAATCAGCTCGAACTTAGCTTCAAACCGAGTTGATTCGAGCTTTTTCGAGTCGAGCAAGCAAGCTAACCGAGCTAACTTGGTTCGTGTACACCCCTAGGCTCACCCATCCATCCACCCTCAACGATCTCCACCAACACTTCACCTTTGAAACAAAGCCTCTTCTTCCAGTCACATTAAAAATAAATAAAAATTGTCAGTACATGTCATTACCAAACTCTTTGGCCACCAACTTCTCACCTAGTCCAATTCGGCCTGTGAGAAAGACCATAGCCCTACATCATTTGTACCATAGACAAACGTAACACAAAGTTGCCTCTTATTTCTTTACCAAAACTAATGTTAAGAAGGTCCCTACCTAGTTGCTCACCTTGTCTAACACTTCCAAATCCCATATCATAAAAATCCCATATGATCACAATTTCTCCTTCCCAACACTAATAATCCATTGTCTAAATTTTAGTTTCCTGAATTGCCACCACCTATGCCTTTATACCTTAGTTGAGCATCCTTCTAAGTAGGTGCCGCTCCCACATCAAAACCCTATTCCAGACTCTCACACTTGTTCCCTCTTCCTACCTATTTATACTTATTTACATTTTGAAAGAGACACTTCCCCGTTGTCGCACCCAATTTTTTGCCGCTTCGCATCATGCTTCTTGCAACTATACTTTATAGTAGTAAATACATGCTATGGAAGCTTAATTTTGACGGATCTTCACTTGGAAAAATCAGGATTAAGTGGGATTGTGGGGGTAATTAGATATTAACAAAGTTCAATCGCTTTTTCTTCTTTGGGACGCACGGGAACGGGAAACTCAACTAAATGAGGCACTAACTTTGAGAGAAGGCCCTTGATTATTTGCATCAAAGCTATCCAAGCCCATTGTTTTTGAAGGAGACTCTTTGAGCATGATTTCTTGGGCTCAAAAAGGTAAAGACAAGCCATGGCAACTCTTGTTTATCTTTGCTGAGTTCTGCTATCTTTCGTCTGGGCTAAACATTTTGCCCACCAGGTTGGGAATGAGGCAATTTCCATGGCGGATGGTTTACTGCTGGGAGGTGTCATCAGTCTTCCATATCTGTTGAAAAATTATTCTCTCTATTTTTGTTACTTGGTTTCAATAAAATCGTTAAATTTCCAAATAAAAAATAAAAAATCAATATGCTTTGGATGGGTTTGGATGTTGCAAGCAAATAAGGGGTAGAAAGACTCCTTCCACCTTTTGGGTCATTTGACTCCCTGGTATATTAATAGGTGGAACGAATCTGTTTCCTGGAAACAGATTGTGTGAATCAGATTGTGTCTATACTGTTTGTGCACTGGGAAAGCCATTCCTAGGAATCCAAAAATCGTGTTTCAATGCTGGAAAGTGTTTGTTGTTAGGATCTTAGGCTTGGCTTTATAACATTTCAAAACATGACCAATGGAGAGGAATCAAATCCCCGTGGATTTGCTCCACAGCTTTCTCTGAGAAATCCTAGAAGATTCAAAAACGTGAAAAGAATTCCCATAGGAATTCATTTCCAACCATTTTCCAGCACCCAAATGTGAGCAAAGGCCCTTATTAATGGATTCCGTTTCCATTAGTAAGGGTACCAAGTGACCCAAATCAGTATCTAATACATTCCCCAAACACAATCTGAGGATGATAAGGTGGGTAAACAATAGCAAGTGTGATGCAGTTTCCAATTCTCAAACACAGCAGAATGAAGATAAATATGCTTCCAGCCAGGAAATTCAAATTGCTTGTGATTTTAGGCCATGTTTGGATGCCTGTAAGTTTTTTAAGTTGTAACTTACTTACAGGTAAGTTACAGATAAGCATGTTTGGATAATCATGCCTGTAAGTTACAGATAATCTGAGGTAAGTTTTTTAAGGTGTAAGTAAGTTACAGATAATCATGTTTGGATGTAAGTTGTAACTTACTTATAGGTAACTTCGTTTCTGTGTTTGGGTAACTTGTAACTTAGTTATAACTTATAAGTAGGAAACTATATATTCACACCAACCAGAGCTTCGAGTAAGGAATCATTTAAAAATCAAAATGACACATAAAAAATCTTAAATAAACATATGCCATCTTATTGAGCCCGTCTAAATGAATAGTTGGACAAATTTTCGGGCTAAACTAATCATCAGTTGGGCCATAGGCCCACATATGCAAAATACCTACATAAAAGTGGGCCACATATTCATCAGCTGGAAATTGTGTCTTCCCTTCATCCAGGTCTATGTGACCAAATCATCAGGTTGGATGGGAAATAAACATGAGTGGCCCCCAGAAAATTTTTATTGGTAAGCATTATATCACCACTGTTTCCCGTGGTGTAGTCCACTTGAGAGTTGGATCTTCCTCATTTTGAGATGATACCCTAAAATAATAATCTGAAATAGATGGACGGCATAGATAAAACACAAATCATGACGGGGCCCACACAAATCTGTAACTTATTATTATCATTATTATTATTATTATTTTACACACGCACCTGCCACACACCCACGCACGCCGTAGTGGGAATTCACCACCTATGGGTTTCGAACCCAAGACCTCATGTTGAAACTCCTCAGAGTCTACCACTCGGGCAAGGACTGGAACCCAACACACAAATCTGTAACTTACTTACCTGTAACTTTGTTACATTTTACATAAGTTACAGGCATCCAAACGGCCCCTTAAGTACATCCAGATGCACCCTTAAGGATGACCAGACTGATTACGAATACAACCAACTGCATCCTTTGAGGATGACTGGATAATGAAAAACACTTGAAAACAGGAAAAAGAAGAAGAAGAAGAAGAAGAAGCAAAAAACTGTCAAAGATGAGATGTTACATACAGCCAATGCCAAAAATTCTCAGAAACCAGAAATTGGCAAGACCCAGATGTCAAGATCATTAAAAAAAGAAAAGACAGAAGAAATCAGAAACACCCAGATGCTGGAAATTCACAAAGAACAGAAATCACAAACACATAAATCAGAAGGACCACGATGCCCAAAATATTAGAAAAAAGACCAGACATCACAAAAACTCAAATGCCAGAAACTCTGAGAAAACCAAAAATCAGAGCAATCCAGATGCACAGAGCATTCCAAAGACCAGAAATCACAAACACCCAGATGCCAGAAACGCTCAAACAGAAATCAGAAACAGCCAGATGAAAAGAAATCTGGAGAAAACAACCCAGAGATCCAAGACAATTCAAGAAACCAGAAATCCCAATTACCCAGATGCCGAAAGCTCTCAAACCCGAAACAAGAAAGCCCCAGATGCCTAAAGCTCACAAAAACCACAAACCAAATACAAAGCACCAGAAATTAAAGACACCCAGATTCCAGAAAACTATCAACGGAAACGAATCAGAAAGAGACGGATCGAAATACCTTCAGCTTGAAAGAGAGAGGAGGGAGGATGATTGTTCCTTTCTTCTGAAGAACTTTGCCGATATTATTCCCGGCCGTCGCTGCGAGCGTTAGGCAGATGGATTCCCACATTCTCTCTCTCTCTCGTTTTTGCTTCGATTTCGGGGTTTCGAGCGTTTGAGAAATGTCCGTGAGTTGTTTCCGCAACGCTTCTGCACTTAAAAAAAAGGAGAGAGGTTTGTCAGCAGCCCCACGCGCACCGGAAACGGATTGGCAACGCCCCCTGCCACCAGCCCGGTGGCTGGTGGTCGGTGCTCTATGGGCCCCACAATGATGTATGTTTTTCATCCATTCCGTTCATCAATTTTTAAAGATCATTTAAGGGCTCAATGTGAAAAAATATAAGCATATAAATCTCAGGTGGACCACACCACAGGAATAAATAGCGACTAGATATCCACCATTAAAATCCTACTAAGGTCCAATGTACTGTTTATTTGACATCCAATCTGTTGATTAGATCATTCAGGCCCAGATGAAGGGAAAAAAAAAGATCAGCTTGATCCAAAACTTTTATGGCCCCAAAAGGTTTTTAATGGTTGACGCTCATTCAACACTGTTTCCTGTAATGTGGGCCACATGAGATTTGGATATACCTCATTTTTCGTCTCATACAATAAAATTATCTGAAAAAATATATGGACAGCATGGATGAAACACATACATCATGGTGGGGCCCACAGAGTACCGACCATCAGCCATTGGCCGGTGGCAGGGGGAGTAGCCACTCCGTCTCCACGCGCACCCCTCTACACACGCATCACACGTGCCAAATCGAGAAAGGTGGGCGATATCTGAACGGTTCGTCAAGTGACCCACACTATGAAGATTAAAGAGAGCGAGTCCGTCGAAAAAAGATCAGGCGATACCAACATCAGGCTGTGGAAACGTGTACTTTAAATGTGGACCGTTGGCAACCGTCCATCTCATCATCAAAAGGTGGGCCATGTATTGAATGAATGGACCGATATGGATTTAGGTTATGATCGCATGCACGGTGGCGGGCCACCTCCTGCGTTGCTCAAATGCCCCTCCCACGGGCCCTGTTGGCACGTGTTCTGCGTGTGAAGTACTAGACAGGGTGGCGGAGCAGTGTTTCCAGGATTCGCGCTAGAACGGATTCGGCATATGCGATATCCGTCCATTCATCAAGTGGGGCCCACCAAGAACTTGTCGTCATCCAACAGCCAGCCCAATGACAATCGTGGACCACACGTCAGGGTAAATCATGGTTGGAAATGTTGATCCACGGTCTATATTCAACTTACGTGAATAGCCCACCTAACGAATGGACCAGCTTGATTTTTGTTAAAATCCAATGACCATTTGTCTCGCCTAAAAGTGGGAAACTCGTGATTTATTCAAATATTGGCAACTGATGCACTGAATACGTGAATCCAGACCGTCCAAATAGTGAGCCCCGACGTGGATGGATCAAAGAATGAATTTTTATTTTCATTGGAGTCACTATCTGTCCAATTGATGGGGATTAAATGGACTGTTAAAGAGTTGGTAGATTGTCCAATTTCAATAGAGTCAACATCAGTTTTACTTCTCAGTTACGTGATGAGATATGATGAATACTACGTGATTTCCACGTCCGGATTGGAGTGCATCTATGCCACGTGTACGGCCAGTGTAGTAGCGTAGCCCATGTAGACATTCGTGCTTATAGTCCGGTCGAGCACCATACTACCTAACGGTGGGTGGGATTTGAACTGGGATGGGCTCAGGCCCATGGGTCTCAACGTAGCCCACTTGCATCTGTCTAATGGTCCAGCTCATAGACTGGTCGGACAGGATTCCTTCGTTCATGAGCTCTTCTAGGCATGGACTCAGGTCCTTTGGCCAGCCCAACCGAGTTCGGGTCCTACCAGTAGGGTTGCACCGAAATTCCACCAGCGCGAGTGTGTGGGGTGTGTGTGCGTGTGTAAAAAAAAAAAAGAAAAAAAAAGAGGTGGGCATCAGATCAGGTATGGACCTATTAATTGGGCCGCAGATCCGGGCAAGCGAATGGCATGTTCGGCCCGTCAGTTTTTTCGGACGCGGTTTGCCTGGTGATCCCAACATCATGCAGCTATCTGGTGTCAAAGCTCCGTGGCTCCCTCCATGATTTATCTGTTTTATCCATTCCGTCCATCAATTTTTCCATCTTATTTTAGTATACGAGCCCCAAAATAAGGTATATAAAAATCTCAGGTGGACCACACCACAGTAAACAATGGTCATTGAGCGCTTACATTGAAAACTTTTTGGGGGTCACAGAAGTTTTGGATCAAGCTGATATTTATGTTTTCCCTTCATCTGTCAAGAGGTTGGATTTTAAATAAACATTACAATAAGCCCTAGGAAGCTTTTAATGGTGGACATTCAGTTAACACCCTTTTCCTGTGGTGTCGTCCACCTGAGATTTGGATCTGCCTCATTTTTTGGTTCATGATCTAAAATGGGTTGAAAAAATGGATGGACAGCGTGGATATAAACATATACATCATGGTGGGGCCACGTATCTTTGACATCAGCTATCTTGCTGGTGTAGGGGTCACTAGCCAAACCACGTCCCAAACTCGCAGTTTTTGGGGTCATGCTTTGGGTCAGGTCCTTGTCAGCGCAACATGATGTGTAGATGCGTTCTTTTCTTCGATATCCGTTACAAGTAGGGCTGAAAGTTAGGCCGGTTGAACCTGTCTGACCCGTGACAGAACCAACATTGAGTTGGGCTTGGGCAGGATGTATCGAGTCCGATCTCGGGCTTGGGCTATACAAACACTAACCCGAGAAAACTTGGGTCAGGCTCGGGTTGAAGTCTTGGGTTGTCTGACCCAACTCAAACCCGATCAATATATGAGTTACTTATAAATTATAATTGAGGGTGGATCGTATGTGTTGAAAACATAGGAAATTCTGGTGTTATCGGGTCTCATTAGTCCACATCATTTTGTTGTGACTCAAGCTAACAAGAAATGCTGGATTTCTCTCTCACAAATAGATTGTGTGCTACACAACACGACTTTTAAATGAGTAGTTGTCCTCTATTTTAGCTTGTTTGTTTTGAATAGATGAAGTTTTTTACGATAAATAACTACATATATAATTAATAAAATATAAGATGTGTATTGAAATATAATAAACTAGTGTAATCATTAAAATATTAGCATGCATCCACCCGATCAACTCGACCGAACCTGCTTGGGTTGAGCTTGGGTTGAGAATTCCCAACCCAAGGTTGGGTTGGGTTGGGTTAGGGTTGAGGTACAAGAACATTAGGTTGGGCTAGGGTTGAGCACCAACCCGACCCAACCCACCTGACTTTCAACCTTAGTTACAAGGCACGACGTGTATCATGTGTTGGACGTAGGCCAGTGGGGCCCACTGGTGAGCAATCACCAGTGGATGGGTCCCATATGTTTAGGCTTCTTTCGACTTTTTCCTTTCTGTTGAAATTTCAAATTTAATTTTAAATTTGATTTGGATAGGAGATAGGGAGAAGACCAGATAATTTGGTCTCATCCCATCTCATTCCTTTCCTATATAAAGGGATAACTTTTCTCTCGTAAAGGGCAATCAATCATTAGAAATACCGTGGGTATATAGAGATATATAGTACGCACTATAATTTGTCCATTTTGGCTTGTCCTTAGAACGATCTAATCCATAGATTGTGATCCGGGGCCATCTATACCGTAGGATCAGAAGTGTGAATAAATCTATCTGCTCCATTAGTAGATAGGCAGGCCATTGGAGCATTAATCTTCTGCTTTGTGAGGGTTCCAAAACTCGTGTAAACCGTCAGATCTTAAGGGCTCACCTTCCGCGCTTCCCAACAGTGGTATCAGAGCATTCAACGGCGGATCTCCGATTATTTTCATCTAAAAGGTTAGTGGCCCCCCTCTTTTTTTTCAAGGATTGGATCCTTGATTATATTTTTTTGAATGGTATCAGAGCATATTAAAATATTTTTGAATGGTATCATATTTCTTGCATTGATCAAATTGCTAAGAAAGCAATCCAGATTAAAATATTTATACGGTGGGTTTCGTTCACTAGATAGTAACCAGCCGAATGAAGCAAAAGGTTCCAATAGAACTCTTTGAAATACCCGATGTATCTCAGGAAAGTGGGAGTTCTGCTTCTCAAAATGATAATGCTCCTATATTTCGTCAGGATAGTGTGAGGACATTTCAGCAGGCTCCTGAGTTACGTCGAAGCGAAAGAGAATTGATTCCCCGAAGATACTTTGATATTACGAGGCAAACATTCTCTTACGTTGCGGTTCATGATGATGAACCTGATTCGTATCAGGATGCATTATTATCTTCTAACTCGGCCGATTGGGTGAATAATATGGACGAAGAGATTGCTTCCATGGAAAAGAATAAAGTCTGGGAACTTGTTGATCTTCCTTTCAATCACAAAAGGATAGTAATAAATGGGTACTAAAAATCAAAAGAAAGGCAGATGGTATAGTAGACAAGTATAAAACACGATTAGTTACTAAAGGTTTTACACAAAAAGAAAGCATTGATTACGAGGAGACTTTTTCACATGTTGCAAAGTTCTCCTCAATTCGTATGATCTTATCCATTGTCATAAGTTTAGACTTAGAGTTATATCAGATGGATGTAAAGACCGTATTCTTAAATGTTGACTTGGATGAAGAAATATACATGCAACAGCCCATGGGTTATGTGAACAAAAAACATCCAAATAAAGTCTGCAAGTTATTAAAATCTATTTATGGGTTGAAGCAATCTTCAAGACAGTGGTACATGAGGTTCCATTTTGCCATCACCACTTTTTGATTCACGATGAGTGAAGAAGATCATTGTATATACATGAAACGGTTTGAAAGATCTTTTCTGATACTACTCTATATGTAGACGATATCCTGCTAGCGGGTAATGACATGCAATTGTTGATATTGACTAAAGATTGGTTATTTTCAAACTTTGAGATGAAAGACCTAGGTGAAGCTAATTTTATTCTTGGGGTAAAAATCATTAGGGATTGTCCTAAGAAATTTTTAAGCTTGTCTCAAGCCACCTATATACAAAAGATCTTAGAGCGGTTCAGGATAGAAATTTCAAAAGTTGTTGAAACCCCTGTGGATAAAGCTACTAAGCTGGATAGAAAATCGTGTCCCCATACTAAAGCCGAAAAATTGACTATGTCCTCAGTACTTTATGCAAGTGCAGTAAGGAGCTTAATGTATGTTATGCTTTGCACTAGACCGGATATTAGTTATGCAGTTGGCATAGTCAACCGCTATCAGAGTAACCTAGGACAGTCTCATTGGCAAGCCGTCAAACGTATATTCCGCTATCTCAGAAGAATAAAATACCTAATGTTGTGTTATGAAGGCACAAGCCTTGAGCTCAAAGGATATTCTGATACTGCTTGGGGTAATAACGCCGACGAGGAAAAATCTACTTCAGGATATGTATTCTTACTCGGAGAAGGAGCTATCTCATGGTTGAGTAAGAAACAAACATCTACAACTCTTTCATCTATGGAATCCGAGTACATCGCATGTTGTGCTGCAGTTCAGGAATGTGTACGGGTTCGCAGATTTCTATTGAGTTTGGGTGTTGTACCGACTGTTCGTCAGCCTATATCGCTGAAGATAGACAATACTTCTGCATTGACTCGGCAAAGGACCCTAAATACCACCAGAAATCTAAGCACATTGAGATCAAGTATCATTACGTCCGTGATCAAGTGAGAGATAAGAAGGTTGCCCTCAGCTACATTTCTACTAAGGAGATGATGACTGATCCCATGACGAAACCTATAACTATAGATCTATTTCAGGTTCACGTCAGGCAGATGAGATTGAAGAAAGCTTGAGTGATGTACTCGTTTTGTAGTACCTTTGATCTTTCATTAATGAATAAACACATTTCATTTATTCAGTATTGAACACTAATATAAACTAGGTAAGTAGATCATCAACATTTACCTTGAGATCATGTAGGATTTCTATTTTTGTTGGCAGGCCGGTCACCTACTCGCATAGGTTGACCAACCTTGAATGTACAAGAGAGGTACATTTGGAATCATGTTCATACACTGAGGTATGAACTTCTCTTTATTGTGAATACTAAAGGATGAGAATATGAGTGAGTCGTATCCACGTACAATCTTTTAAGATTGAAGATGAGACTGATAAAGTCAAATAACATAATCGCATCATTCTTTTTTCACATGATCAATGTTATGGCCTGAATTTATAGTCAGGTTATGAGATTATGAGATGAGTCATACCTCATGTATAATGACTTGCGTATTGTAGACCCGACATGCTCCTAATATTGTCTACTTTACGACATGGATTGTAGCCACGTGCTGGGACCTTTTACCTATAGATTGCTTTAATTCGATCTAATCATTACAACGTGCGAGTAGCCAGTCCCGTAGGTGACTCTTTATGTCCTTAACTACCATTCTCTTGTGTATATGAGGATGAGATTGAGTATTTGTTCACTCCCCAAGTATAGGGTTGTGATGTAGTAATAACTCGGTAAGACCGAGGTCGAATCCACAGGGACTGAAACCTGTACACTTTCTAAAAATAACCAGATCTAGAACTAGGCTAAGATGAAACCTAACCAATTATGATTTGAGGAATAATGATGAAATAATTAATCTAAAACTTTGGAAAAATTCAGGAGAAGGGAAACTAGGGATTCAGAGGATCCACTTGTAGAGATCAGGGAGATCTTATGCCTGAATTAAAATTTAGGAAATAAACTGAACTGCCTTTAATGTAATTTTAATAAGATGAAAGGTATATGAATCAGAATGGATTCCATCACCAAACCATGCCCAGGAGACAAAGCAAACAACAGAATTAAACTAATTACCAACCAATCAATGTATGAAGGTTAGGAAGGGTACTGACATCCAACCATGCCCAGGAGACGATGGTGAACAACAGGGCTTCCTGACGTCATAAACATAAAAGAAAAAGAACATGCTCAAAGCCATTGCAGACCCATTGTAATTTCAGTCACAATAGACCATTAAAGACTAAAAACATTCCCTTAATAAAATTAAATCAAAATCAGATCAGTCTTAAACAAAGGCACAAGCAAAGAGACCTCCCATCACGCTACAAGCTTCACCTCTTAGCCCTAGCTAAGAGGTTTAGCCACACATGAGTGGACTAGATCTCTCAAAATAAAATAAATAAATTAAAAGCAAAGAAGGAAAGAAAAAAAAATACAACTCTACTTCTTTCTCTCTCTCTTCTCTCCCTGGCTCTGGATCTCGAATTTCCTGGCTCTGAATGCCTTTCCCACGTCCAAAACTCCCCTTTTATAGCTGCTGGATGGCTGGAATCGGTGGCAGAGTCGTAGAAGGACTCGGAGTACAAATTTTCGCAGCCATGATCGGTGGGCCCCACAGAGGTGTTTTCTGAAAAATCCACCCCGTCCATTGGATTCAGGAGAAAATTTCAGTCAAGAATGGGTGGTTTTGAAGGTCCATTGTCGTGGCCCACAGAAGAAATCTCAAAAAGATCAGATTTGAACGTCGCCGGGTAGCCCTTTTGTGGCCTCTGTATCACGCACGTGTGTACGCATGGGAGTGAACTATCAGCATGGTTTTGTAGTATTCATGGCCCTCTACACGATGGACGGATCGGATTTGCCGTACGGATGACGTGTGGGGCCCACAGCCGTTCGCAAAAACGGACAGCGTCCGTTCCTTCGCTGACGCAGAACAGGGACGCGGCTTCGCTGCGTAAATGGTGGGGTCCACTGTGATGTTTTCTTGAGAAATCCATTGCGTCCATCTGATTCCCAGCGAAAAACCGTTAGGGATGGACGGTTTTGGAGCTGTTTCGGTGTGGCTCACGCGATTATTTACTCCGCCGTCCATCTTGCATTTAACGGCTGGAAACTTACATAAGCTTGCATTGGGTCAAAAGGACACCTAGGCTAGGGGTTTTCCCACCCTCTGGACACAATGGACGGTTCCGATTATTTAAATGGATGATGTGTGGGTCCCACAACTCAAAACCGGCGGATGCGGTGCGTCCGCTGTTTGAAACCGAGAAGGAGAGGAAGACGAGTCGGTCAGCGCAGTGCTGACCGACTTCCCTGGTTCGGTGCACGGCGCCTGCACGTGGACTGTACACACGCTCATGTAAGGTGGGTCCCATCTTGATGTATTTGTGAAATCGGTTCCGTTCATCTGTTATGTCATATCACTTTAGACGTTGAGACCAAAATTGAAGTGAATCCAAATATCAGGTGGGCCTGAAATCATTTATGGACTGATTTGTCTGTTGGGATGTTTTCACAAAGATCCAACGGATGAATTTCGCCATGTACGGTTAGTATGTGATCCTCAGGTTTTGTATGGAGTCTTGTCCTGAACGGATGGTGGAAACCCTGTGATCTTTGCATTTCGGACCCTTTTAGGCCACTTGAGCTTCAGTTTCTCGGTTTCTTCGGATTTCTGGCGTGAAAATCTTCCGATCTTGGTCCCCTGGAATCTTTCCCTTGCCTTTGGTGTCATCAGAGCGTTAAATCCATGCTTTAAGTATTCTTTTATAATCAAAGCTCCTAAATTCAACCTGCAGTATAAACACGATTATTTCAGTCCTTTAAACAGTATCATAATCGCAAATCCAGGTAATAACTGGGGTCTGATATGCAATATTCGACCCTCAACACAACCCCCAACCAGCATTTTGCTAGTCTCGAGCAAAATATGCGAAAATTAAATTGAGAATTACGAGACAATTCTTGCGAAGCCGAGTAATATTTTGAGAAACAATCCAGATATGAGAAATCTTAAGATTCTTGAATGTTGATTATCAATTTCTCCTGGCCTCTCATGCACGGTGAATTTCATAATCAAGTTCAAATATTAATCCATACACTAGAATAATTTTAAACATTGAGTTCCATGAGTGTAAAGTATAATCTCGACTTACAATCAGTAAGAGATCCAATTGTCAATTTCATGATATATTGGTAATCAATCAGAAAATTCATAACTACCATCACCTAAACCAGAACTTTGCTTCACAGATCATTCTTTCATTTTCTAGTTTTTTTTTTTTTTTTTTTTTTTTTTTTTTTTTTTTAAAGATGGGAATCAAATTTTCACTTATAGGGAGCAGACCTATGGTGAAAATAGTCGTCCAGCTCTGTCTAATTGTTAATCATAGAAAATCGAATTCACACCTATAGGGAGCAAACCCATGGTGTAACTCTCTTTTTATACCCTGATGGCCAAATCTTTTAGGCTGATTTCTTTCACGCTTAGTGATTACCAAGTAAATCATTCAATATCAAACTGAAATCTCATTGTGTAAGTGAGATGTGGTATGTGAAATCATGACTCAATCAATGTTTATAACTTCTAATCATGGATTAACAATTCAAACTTAACTGTGAAATCTACAGATAACTGAATCCAAAAGTCATGAATTACCAACAATACGTATCTTGAAATTCTAAATCCAGGATATCTGTCAAAATCACTTCAAATTCACAAGGATTTCCAGAAAAAATTTTAAAAATTTTAAAAATTTTTGCTCAAGACCAAGAAAATACTGATTAGGTTACCTAACCTAATCTCCCACCCCCAACCTAAAATCTACATTGTCCTCAATGTAAAAGATATGAGCGTGGAATGCACATGGGACAACGAAAGTAAAAGAGAAGTGATGGGAAGATAGTACCTGAATGATGAATCGTGAGAGACTTTCCAAGAGATCGCAGCATGGAATCCGGTCAGCACGAGGAGAAAGCAGAACAAAAATAACAAAAATAAAATCCTATCTATACCACTTTCGCAGGTGTTCTCGATTGCATTTAGCATATGCAACAAGCCTTTAAACCCCTAGGTTACCCCTAGTGGACGAGTTGTAGTCTCGTGAGGGTTTGCAGTAATGTTACCCACAAACATTGAACTAACTAGGAAAATGAAATAAATGGGAAAAAAAAAATTGGGTTGCCTCCCAGGAGCGCTAAGTTTAACGTCTTCAGCCAGACAACTACAGCAACTACCCTAGTCCTAAGAAAGCGATAAACCTACCTATACCTCCATCAGACTAGGAGATCAGTCCTGGTAGACAGGATCAGTCAGAGGCATGGACATGTCCTCTGAATCAAATTGTTCGACAAATGGCTTTAAGCGATGTCCATTTACTTTAAACTCTTTGCCATTGTCCGGATCTCTTATCTCGACGGCCCCATGAGGATATGCAATAATAACAATGTAAGGGCCGCCCAACGAGATCGAAGCTTACCCGGAAAGAGATGTAATCGAGAATTATACAAAAGGACTTTCTGGCCTGGCGTGAATGATTTTCGTAGAATATGTTGGTCATGAAACGCCTTCATCCTGTCCTTGTAAATTCTCGAATTCTCGTATGCGTCGTTCCGGATTTCTTCAAGTTCATTTAATTGAAGTTTGCGTAAATAGCGAGCCGGCGTTGTTCGATTGAAATTTAAATTTTTGATCGCCCAAGAGGCTCTATGTTCCAACTCCACGGTAAGTGGCAAGCCTTCCCATAGACGAGTCTAAAGGGAGACATTCCAATAGGAGTTTTAAAAGCGACGCAAGTACGCCCATAAGGCATCGGTCAATCGAATTGACCAATCCTTACGGTCGGGGTTAACCGTTTTCTCCAAAATGTGTTTGATCTCCTATTAGAAATCTCACTTGCCCACTTGTCTCGAGGGTGGTATGGGGTGCTCACCTTATGAGAGATACCGTATTTCTTCATTAAACTCTCAAATGGCCTATTACAAAAGTGTGAGCCCCATCACTAATGATGGCTCGAGGCGTTCCAAATCGGAAAGGATGTTTTCTTTTAGGAATTTAATGACCGTGCGATGGTCATTATTCCGACACGGAATCGCTTCGACCCATTTAGTGACATAGTCTACAGCAAGCAAAATATATAAATTCCCAAAAGATTGGGGAATGGTCCCATGAAATCGATGCCCCAAAAATCAAATGCCTCTATGATAAGAATGGGATTCAAGGGCATCATATTTCGACGGACAATGCTCCCAATTTCTGACAACGCTCACAAGCTTTGCAAAACTCATGAGTGTCCCTGAACATAGTGGGCCAATAGAAGCCACATCAAGAGAATCTTGGCCGTGGTCTTTTTGCGAAAAGTGACCACCACAGGCTGTGAGTGACAAAAGGAGATGACACTCGATGCTCGTCGTCCTGGCACACATCTCCTCAAAATTTGGTCAGGCAATATTTAAACAAGTATGGATCATCCCGAAGAATTTGCGCACCTCGGTGAAAAAGTTCTTCTTATCTTCTTATTGCATCCAATGTGTCGGTATGGAACCCGTAGCAAGATAATTAGCAATATCGGCGAACCAAGGTGAATGGGAGACTCGAACAGTTGTTCATCGTGGAACATGTCATTGATATGGGTCGCCTCAAGGGAATCGAGGTATTAAGGCGAGAAAGGTGATCGGCCACTACGTTCTCTACTCCTTTTATCTTTAATTTCTAAATTAAATTCTTGGAGTAGAAGGATCCATCGTATCAAGCGGGGCTTAGAATCATTCTTAGAAAGAAGATACTTGGTGCCGCATGATCTGTATAGATAATGATCTTGGATCCGATCAGGTAAGACCTAAATTTGTCCAAGGCGAACACTACGGCTAAGAGTTCTTTTTCCGTAGTCGAGTAGTTCACTTGGGCAGGATTTAACGTCCTACTCGCGTAATGGATGACGCAGGGCCTCTTATCTTTTCTCTGGCCTAGAACCGCTCCAAGAGCATAATCAGAGGCGTCGCACATAAGCTCAAAAGGAAGGCTCCAGTCGGGTGGCTGCATGATGGGTGCAGTGGTTAACATGCTTTTAAGCTTGGTGAAAGCTTCCTGGCATTGCTCAGTCCACTCGTATGGAACATCCTTTTGAAGAAGATTACATAAAGGGCGAGAGAGGAGACTAAAGTCCTTTATGAATCGCTCAAAAAATCTGCGTGTCCTAAGAAGGATCGCACGTCTCTGATGTTCTTGGGTGGAGGTAGGTTAGAGATAAGATCGATTTTTGCCTTATCTACCTCAATTCCCTTGGACGAGATGATATGTCCAAGGACAATCCCCTTATGAACCATGAAATGGCACTTCTCCCAATTAAGTACCAGATTCTTTTCTTCACATCTTTTCAGCACACATTTAAGACTTTTCAAGCACTTACTGAAAGATGAGCCATAGACAGAGAAATCGTCCATGAAGACCTCTAGATATTGCCCCACCATATCAGAAAAGATACTCAACATACATCGCTGAAAGGTGGCAGGGGCATTACATAGTCCAAATGGCATCCTTCGGTAAGCAAAGGTGCCGTAAGGACATGTAAATGTGGTCTTTTCCTGGTCCTCAGGGGCGATTTCAATCTGATTGTAGCCCGAATAACCGTCAAGGAAACAGTAATAGGAATGACCAGCTAGCCTTTCCAAGATTTGATCGATGAAGGGCAGAGGAAAGTGATCCTTCCTTGTGACGGTATTCAATTTTCTGTAGTCAATGCACATTCTCCAACCAGTAGTGACTCTGGTTGGCACGAGTTCATTATTAGCATTGGCTACGATGGTGATTCCGGACTTCTTAGGAACCACCTGAGTTGGACTCACCCATTGACTATCAGATATAGGGTATATGATACCCACATCCAATAGTTTAAGAACCTCGGCTTTAACCACTTCCTTCATGTTTGGATTTAGTCTACGTTGTGGTTGCTTGAGCGGTTTTCGCATTTTCCTCAAGATATATGTGGTGAGTACAAATCGAGGATCGATTCCCTTGAGGTCCGCTATCGTCCATCCTAGGGCTCCTTTATGCTCAATGAGAGTAGATATGAGCATACTCTCCCGTTCTTTCTCCCGAGGTGGGCAGAGATCACCACGGGTATGTCTCATCTTGACCTAAATAGGCATATTTCAAATCGAGGGCAAAGGTTTTAGGTCAAGCTTCTATGCCTTGAGGTTAGACGGTAGAGGCACTACATCATTTTGTGGCAATTCTTCAAATTGTGGCCTCCACCTAGGTTAACTTCAAGTGGCACGGTGCAAGATGTCAAGCAAGGCACACATCTCCCCAATCATATCATCATCAAACTCATGGGAGTGGGCCAAGCACGTCTCTAGAGGATCGAGAGGATAAGGTAAGGGGTGTCCTATCTTCCACGAAAGTATCGATCATGTTAATGTCGTGGACATCGTCATCATCCTCTGCATTCTTTGCCGTTATTGAAAAAGATGTTCGACTCCAATGTCAAATTTCCAAAAGACATAGTCATGACACCATTCCCGCAATTGATGATTGCATTTGATGTGGCAAGGAATGGGCGACCAAGAATGACGGAATCGAGTGCTCATGTTGTTGATCGGTTCGGTGTCCAAGATGATAAAATCTACGGGGTAGTAAAATCTATCGACTTGGACTAACACATCCTCAATAATCCCTCTTGGTACACGAACAGATTCGATCGGCAAGTTGTAGTGTGGTTAGGGTAGGTTTTAACTCACCCAATCCTAACTGTTTGTATACCGAGTAGGGGATTAGATTGACGCCTCGCTCCCAAGTCAAGAAGTGCGTGATCAATTCGATGGTTCCCGATTACACATGATATGGTTGGGCTACCGATCCTTGAATTTCTCGGCACATCTTGCTTCAGGATGGCACTCACTTTCTCGGTCAAGAAGATCTTCTTTTGAATGCTTTGCTTGTCTTTTGGTCGTACATAGGTCTTTCGAAATTTGGCATATGAAGGAATCTGTTTTACGACATCAAGTAGAGGAATGTTGACTTTCACTTGTTTCAACACCTCCGAATATCCCGAGAGTTAGAAAGACGTTTTGGTGCAACCAACCGTTGGGGAATGGAGCAACGGCTTCTCTAGAAGTTCCGGTTCTAAATTTTGTGGGACATCACGAGATCCATCATTATTGTCCTCTTCTGGTTCTTGAGATTTTTCAGGCCTAACCGGAAGGGTTTTATCAATGATCTTCCCACTCCTAAGAGTGGTGATGGATTTAGCGTGTCCCATTTGATTTGAAGAGCTGGGATCATTTATCTCGTATTGCGGTTTAGGATTGGGGAGCGGTTGTGCAGGAAGCATCCCCTTTTCTATAACCGTCATACGTGAATCTATTTTCTGCATAAAGTCACGCATTGCCTGAGTCAGCTCTTGTATGGGATTTGGAACCGGTTCTTCTTGAGGTTTCCCCTGATTTTGGTTTTGATTAAAGAAATTTTGAGGGGTAGCAGTTTGTCCATTCCTCCAACTAAGATTTGGATGATTTCTCCAACCAGATTGTATGTATTGGAGGTAGATCCATTGAAAGGTCTTTGATAGTTATTTACTGGCATTAGCTTGCTCATTCAACACTCCTCGAAAGCGGATATGGTAGGACAATTTTCGGTTGTGTGAATGTTGCAATCACAGATGCCACAAACAATTTCATTAACCTTCTCCTTCTTTCCTTCCATGGCCTCGACTCTTCGAGTGAGATTAGTCACTTTAAAATTTACATCGTCCTCTTCTTTCGGAGATATACTCCACCTTTCTCCTTAGATTGAGTTGGCTTAGGCGTGGTGTTTGATTTTGGGTAATGGTCCCATGATTGTGCATTCTCGGCAAGTCTATCGAGGTAATCCCATACCTCATCGACCTCTTTATTCATGAATTCACCATTACACATTGTCTCGACCAGTTGGCGCATGGAAGATGTCACCATCATAGAAGAAATTTGTAATGCGCCACATTTCAAAACCGTGTTGTGGGCATGAACTGACAAGATCCTTGAACCTTTCCCAACATTGGTAGAATGTTTCATCTTCCTTTTGGGAGAAGTTCATGATTGCTTTTCTGAGGGTAATCGTTTTATGGTGTGGGAAAAATTTCTTTATGAATTCCCTCTGCAAATCATTCCATGTGCCAATGGATCTAGGACGCAGTGAATGTAACCACGTCTTAGCCTTTTCTTTTAAGGAAAAAGGAAAGAGTTTCAGCCTGATTGTATCCTCGGATACATTGGGAAAGTATAAGGTGGCTATGATCTCATCGAACTCTTTCAAATGTAAGTATGGACTTTCGATTCAAGCCCATGGAATTTAGGAAGGAGTTGGATAACTCGGCTTGATGTCCATATGTCCTGTGTTTTCAGGAAAAATCATGCATGAGGGCGTGCTCACCCCCGCCGGTTGTAAATAATCTCGTAAGGTACGAGGCGGGGGTGCTTGAAGCACCTCATTCTCATCATGTACTTCCTCATCCATTTGTTGAGGTAGTGCTTAAGGTTGATTTTCAGCCATAACCTCAATTAACTCAGGGGAATCCGAGCGGTGTCTAATCCTGCGATGGACAGTCAACCCCTCAACTAACCCTCCTTCAGTCAAGAGACGTCGAGTGTCGTCACGGGCCCACTTGGGCATGAAACACTCGCAGCCCTCAGTTAAATTCTAAACCTAATCCTAAGAAAGAAAATGAAAATCTAGAAAGAAAAGAGGGTTGGAAGGAGATTACCAAATTGGAGTCCCTAAGCTAAAGACCTGCAAAATAAAACAAAATAAGTTAGTTTCTAAATAGAAGAAATTTCTAAAGTAAATCAAATTTAAAGAGTTAGAGAATCTAGAAAATCAGAAAGAGTTTACCAAATTAGAAGTTCTATCTTAACAACCTACAAAATAGGAAATAAGTTAGTTCTATGAAAAATAGAAAACAAACTTAAAAATTAAAATTAGTAAAATCCTAATCTTAAACTAACTCTAAATCTAATTAATTTCAGAAAATCGTAGCCGGTCAACCCAAGAACAGCGCCCAAAAACTTGTTCACTCCCCAAGTATAGGGTTGTGATGTAGTAATAACTCGGTAAGACCGAGGTCGAATCCACAGGGACTGAAACCTGTACACTTTCTAAAAATAACCAGATCTAGAACTAGGCTAAGATGAAACCTAACCAATTATGATTTGAGGAATAATGATGAAATAATTAATCTAAAACTTTGGAAAAATTCAGGAGAAGGGAAACTAGGGATTCAGAGGATCCACTTGTAGAGATCAGGGAGATCTTATGCCTGAATTAAAATTTAGGAAATAAACTGAACTGCCTTTAATGTAATTTTGATAAGATGAAAGGTATATGAATCAGAATGGATTCCATCACCAAACCATGCCCAGGAGACAAAGCAAACAACAGAATTAAACTAATTACCAACCAATCAATGTATGAAGGTTAGGAAGGGTACCGACATCCAACCATGCCCAGGAGACGATGGTGAACAACAGGGCTTCCTGACGTCATAAACATAAAAGGAAAAGAACATGCTCAAAGCCATTGCAGACCCATTGTAATTTCAGTCACAACAGACCATTAAAGACTGAAAACATTCCCTTAATAAAATTAAATCAAAATCAGATCAGTCTTAAACAAAGGCACAAGCAAAGAGACCTCCCATCACGCTACAAGCTTCACCTCTTAGCCCTAGCTAAGAGGTTTAGCCACACATGAGTGGACTAGATCTCTCAAAATAAAATAAATAAATTAAAAGCAAAGAAGGAAAGGAAAAAAAATACAACTCTACTCCTTTCTCTCTCTCTTCTCTCCCTGGCTCTGGATCTCGAATTCCCTGGCTCTGAATGCCTTTCCCACGTCCAAAACTCCCCTTTTATAGCTGCTGGATGGCTGGAATCGGTGGCAGAGTCGTAGAAGGACTCGGAGTAAAAATTTTCGCAGCCATGATCGGTGGGCCCCACAGAGGTGTTTTCTGAAAAATCCACCCCGTCCATTGGATTCAGGAGAAAATTTCAGTCAAGAATGGGTGGTTTTGAAGGTCCATTGTCGTGGCCCACAGAAGAAATCTCAAAAAGATCAGATTTGAACGTCGCCGGGTAGCCCTTTTGTGGCCTCTGTATCACGCACGTGTGTACGCATGGGAGTGAAATATCAGCATGGTTTTGTAGTATTCATGGCCCTCTACACGATGGACGGATCGGATTTTCCGTACGGATGACGTGTGGGGCCCACAGCCGTTCGCAAAAACGGACAGCGTCCGTTCCTTCGCTGACGCAGAACAGGGACGCGGCTTCGCGGCGTAAATGGTGGGGTCCACTGTAATGTTTTCTTGAGAAATCCATTGCGTCCATCTGATTCCCAGCGAAAAACCGTTAGGGATGGACGGTTTTGGAGCTGTTTCGGTGTGGCTCACGCGATTATTTACTCCGTAGTCCATCTTGCATTTAACGGCTGGAAACTTACATAAGCTTGCATTGGGTCAAAAGGACACCTAGGCTAGGGTTTTCCCACCCTCTGGACACTGATGGACGGTTCCATTATTTAAATGGATGATGTGTGGGTCCCACAACTCAAAACCGCATGACGCGGTGCGTCCATTGTTTAAACCGAGAAGGAGAGGAAGACGAGTCGGTCAGCGCAGTGCTGACCGACTTCCCTGGTTCGGTGCACGGCGCCTGCACGTGGACTGTACACACGCTCATGTAAGGTGGGTCCCATCTTGATGTATTTGTGAAATCGGTTCCGTTCATCTGTTATGTCATATCACTTTAGACGTTGAGACCAAAATTGAAGTGAATCCAAATATCAGGTGGGCCTGAAATCATCAGTTTATGGACTGATTTGTCTGTTGGGATGTTTTCACAAAGATCCAACGGATGAATTTCGCCATGTACGGTTAGTATGTGATCCTCAGGTTTTGTATGGAGTCTTGTCCTGAACGGATGGTGGAAACCCTGTGATCTTTGCATTTCGGACCCTTTTAGGCCACTTGAGCTTCAGTTTCTCGGTTTCTTCGGATTTCTGGCGTGAAAATCTTCCGATCTTGGTCCCCTGGAATCTTTCCCTTGCCTTTGGTGTCATCAGAGCGTTAAATCCATGCTTTAAGTATTCTTTTATAATCAAAGCTCCTAAATTCAACCTGCAGTATAAACACGATTATTTCAGTCCTTTAAACAGTATCATAATCGCAAATCCAGGTAATAACTGGGGTCTGATATGCAATATTCGACCCTCAACAGTATTGCTACTTTAGTATACTATGACGAAAGGTCTTTGATTGGCCAGACTTAGTTACGCTAGGAAAGCGGCTTGATTAATTCCAAATTACACATCTACGTGGGGAAGATTCCGCGACAGCTACACCAAGTTTCTAGAACTATAAATACGTACTTGAAGACTTTTCCGCCGGCAGTATCAAGTTTTTTTAATAGACTTTTGTAAACAATATTTTTTCTTAAAAGCATATATATAAGTATTACTTTAGATCGATTTTAGTCAAAGTTTGTGAAAAATCAAATTTTCAGAATAACTCGATAAGTTGGATATGTGCGTATGTTGGCCGAGTACTCCAGATCGGGAGTTAACTCCATCTGGTGTGGTCATGCAGACTAGGACAAACATTGCAAAGCTTGAGTTATTGAGTACTAGTTAGATGGTCACTTAGTACTTAAACACCTGTGAGAAGATTACGACGATCCAGCTGGTTCCACACCTCTGATTCTTTTGATCGTAATGTTTGGTCTTTGATCGTTATTATGCGAGTTAGATGGACAAAATTTTGTGCCTATCCTACAATGTGATTGAGTGGGAGATGTTAGAAGTAGGCCAGTGGGGCCCACTGGTGAGCAATCACTAGTGGGTGGGTCACATATGTTTAGGCTTCTTCCGGCTTTTTCCTTTCTATTGAAATTTAAAATTCAATTTTGAATATAATTTTGGATAGGAGATAGGGAGAAAATTGGATAATCTAGTCTCATCCCATCTCATTCCTTTCCTATATAAAGAGATAGCTTTTCTCTTGTAAAGGACAATCAATCATTAGAAATACCGTAGGTATACAGAGATATATAGTGTGCACTATAATTTGTCCATTTTGGCTTTTCCTTAGGACGATTTAATCCATAAATCGTGATCCGGGGCCATCTATACCTTAGGATCAGAGGTGTGAATAGATCCATCTGTTCCAGTAGTAGATATGCTGGCTATTGGAGCATTAATCTTCTGCTCTGTGAGGGTTCCAAAACTCGTGTATACCATTAGATCTTGAGGGCTCACCTTCCTTCCCAACATCATGTTGGTAGACTGTTGGTTTCCCTTTCTAAATGGATATTTCTTTGTGAATATGTGGCCCACTTGATCAATGTATAAATTGGGAAAATTCAGCTTCAGAAATAGGGATTTAATTAAGTGGGCCTAGGTCCAACCAATTTTTAGGGTTGGGATTAGTCGCAGTTTCCTGCGGGTCTTGTACTCCACGTTCTCACCTTTGTGTGCTCGGATTTCTTTGTCAGGCCCAATGTCTGGGCTCGAGCCAACTTAGGTCCGTTATTGATTGGGCCGGAATCGGGCTAGCTGTTTTTTCAGGGCCATTTGGTTCTGCCTTTCTTTCTCCTTCCAACCCATCTAAATCGTTCATCAGATGGGACACAAGATGGGCCTTGAGGAATGGGGAATCGCTAGAAAATTGAGTACATTTGAGGATCCTAACTCTCTCTGATCATTGGATTTTCTTCTGTGTTAACATGGATGTGTAAAGTTGTATTTTCTTTTTAGTCTGTTTTGTAAGCCATTGATTAAGGATTTTTCAGGGATGTCCATGTGAGTTAGGGCCTATCTTATCAACGGTTTGGATCGTCAAACCATGGACCATATGATTTGCTAGTGAATGGGCTCGAAATGGACTGGGTTGAAGATTGAAACAACACTGGGCTGGACCAACCTGGGCTAGTTGCAAAGGAAGCACTTGCTAGAAATATCCAAGACTGGAGAATACTGTCTATTTTGTAGGCCACAAATTTGGAAGGTCAGGATCATCCCATCAAAGAGATTTTGTGGGATGTAGCCATGTCCAATCATGGAGGGACCACTTGCAAAAATCCCCAAGACAGGAGGATCCTAGCCGCTTACCTGAGGCACTTTCGTCCCTCAAATATGGACCGTTGGTTTGTGTTTTTTTTTTTTTTTGTTTTTTTGTGCACATTGCATCGTCCGCTTAATTATAGTTTTAATAAAAAAAAGTCCACTTGTATAGCATTATACGTCCACCTGCAACCACATATACCAATACGTCACACATGCATGATTCATCTGTCGATGATGATGATGGGCCACTTTATTTCAACCCTATAATTAGGGGTGCACACGGGTCGGTTCGGTCTGGTTCTGGGGTGAAATTGGAACTGAACCGTTCCTAACGGTTCTAGGATATTCGGAACCGGAACCGGACCGTTAGCACCCTATAACCAAACCGGAACTGGACCGTTAAAACCGGATCATTTCCACGATTTTGGGCTTTTTATAATCCTGCCCAATTGCATGTTTTATTTTATAATCTAGCCCATGTCCATTCGTGTTGTGATCCATTTGATGAATGATTTAGATATTGTATAAGGTGTACTTAAATACATTTATGAAAATAATCAAATGGTGCATTGTAAACCATAATTCATGAGTCAAATATGGAAACAATCAAAGGGTTCCTGGTTCGGTTCCACGGTTTGGTTCCGTGGTTCGGATTCACGTTTCGGTTCTATGGATCGGTTCACGGTTCGATTCGGTTCTACATACCCCCAAACCGAGAACCGAACCGATGTAATCGGTTCTTTGATTTTTGAAACCAGAACTGGAACCGGTGCACTCTAGAACCGGACCAAACTGGACCGTTTGGTCGGTTCCGATCCGGTTCTATGGTTCTACCAGTTCGATGTGCACCCGTACATATACCGGCACATGTATACGATATTCTAGACCGTCTTGATCACTCAAACCGTGGATGGTGGGCTACTTGGTTTCAACCATACACGTGGCATGTTTTAGGGGTGCACACGGGTCGGTTCGGTCTGGTTCTGGGGTGAAATTGGAACTGAACCGTTCCTAACGGTTCTAGGATATTCGGAACCGGAACCGGACCGTTAGCACCCTATAACCAAACCGGAACTGGACCGTTAAAACCGGATCATTTCCACGATTTTGGGCTTTTTATAATCCTGCCCAATTGCATGTTTTATTTTATAATCTAGCCCATGTCCATTCGTGTTGTGATCCATTTGATGAATGATTTAGATATTGTATAAGGTGTACTTAAATACATTTATGAAAATAATCAAATGGTGCATTGTAAACCATAATTCATGAGTCAAATATGGAAACAATCAAAGGGTTCCTGGTTTGGTTCTAAGTTCGGTTCCAGGTTCGGTTCCACGGTTCGGTTCCGTGGTTCGGATTCATGTTTCGGTTCTATGGATCGGTTCACGGTTCGATTCGGTTCTACATACCCCAAAACCGAGAACCAAACCGATGTAATCGGTTCTTTGATTTTTGGAACCAGAACCGGAACCGGTGCACTCTAGAACCGGACCAAACTGGACCGTTTGGTCGGTTCCGGTCCGGTTCATGTATACGATATTCTAGACCGTCTTAATCACTCAAACCGTGGATGGTGGGCTACTTGGTTTCAACCATACACGTGGCATGGTTGTACTGTAATCCAAAGCGTCCAACGTGCTGATTCAACTGTGGATGGAGCTAGACTTAGCACATAGACCAGATCTCGTGCAAGTACAATGCTGGAGAGTGTAGCATGTTTAATAATAATAATAATAATAATAATAATAAAACATTTTAATTTGTGTCATCCAAATAGCAAATAGCACTCTCCACAACGCTTGCAGTAATACAGTGTTACTGCCACTCAGATATCCATTTTGATTACATCAACGCCGTCCATTTTGTGCTATGACGTGCTCAAGTGGACCCTATAGCATATTCAATCCAAGCCTTTTGTCATTACATCGGGCCGGTTTGTAGATTTGACATGAGAGGCCCATGTTTCAATGATCCAAACCATTGGTTTTTCAGTCTCTTTGAAAGTAAATTTGCTACAGCAGCCAATAAGTCTTTTTGAAAATGGTGGTTTGCTTACCTCTAGCGTTTCATTCATACATATAGTTATGCTTATGTTCAGACCTTCTTAAAGGGTTTCATCTTTAGTAATTTGAACATAGTTAGAAGTGGATGGACAATCATTCCACATGCGATCATGAGATCATTTTTCGCCATTGCATAGACAATCTAAACGTTGGATAAGTACAAGGTGAGAGAAAATGTGTATATCATTTTACAACCACAACTGTGTTACATTTCCAGTCAAGGAATGGTAATATTGAGTTCCACCTCATAGTGCAATTTTTATTATTATTAAACTACTCGGGTTTTTTTTGTTTCAAAATACAAAATCTCAATTTCTTTTTAAATATCCTGATTTTTTTGAAATCTCATTTTTTTTAAAAAAATTTTAATTTTTTCAAACTTTATCATTTTTTCCAAAATGTCAATTTTTTTAAACATCTTATTTATTTTTTCAAAATCTCATTTTCTTTTATTAAACTTCTTAATTTATTTCAAAATACAAAAATCTCAATTTCTAAATAAAATATTTTTCAAAGTCTTTTTTTTTTTTGGAACTTGTCAATTTTATTCAAATCTTTTTTGGAAAATGGCATTTTTTTTTTCAAAATGTCATTTTTTTTTCCTTTCAAAATCTCACTTTTTTTTTTTTTTTTAAATCTTAAAAATTTTCAAAATCTCAAAATCTCTCAAACGTTGTCACTTTTTTTTTTCAAACTTTTGAACTTTTTTTTGAAAATCACAATTTTTTTTTTAAAAAAACTTATTATTATTATTATTTTTTATTTTCAAAATGTTAATTTTTTAAATCAAAATCTTAGTGTTTTTTTAAATCACATAATTTTTAATCATTATCAATTTTTTAAAAAACTTGCCAGCTATTTTTCAAACTAAATTTTCTTTTTCAAAATGTCAATTTTATGTCAAAATGTTGATTTTTTAAATTTTAATTAAAAAAATTAAAAAAACTTTATTTGTCAAATTTATGAGTGGAAAATATACTTTGAGAGTCATCACATTCAAACTTGGTAAATAAAAACAATTGTTGTCCTCAGTCTCTTTGAATAAGTTTGTCTTTTTCTATTTAAATAAATAATTCTCTCCATATAAGATACTTAGTGTATAATGATTTGCAATGACTATGGATCTCATGCACAAATGGATATTCAATGATCTCTAGATGGTTGCCCGATCCTAAGTCATGGAGATTTGTGCCTCACAGTTAGCCATATTAAATGAATGGCTCAGATCTTTAACATGTTTAGCTCTCCATTCAAATCTATGACTAATGTTATTTATGCCTTTTCACATGAGGTCCCTCCTTGAATTACAACCTTAAAAAATTAAAGTTGTACAAGTGTACATATTTAGCTTGAACTATCCAGATTGTGTGCCTCATGTTGGATAGATTATAAAGAAAATGTCACCTTGATTAGGCCGACTAAATATTCTATCTGATTACATTTATCAGATGAATGAAATGAAAAATTCAACAATCCTAAATACACAAAAATATGTCCATGAATCATAGCTTAGAATTGTTGAAGTAATTTTGGTTTTGTATTTACAACCTATCTACAGTGGGTCCTGAAAATTGAACTGTTTATATTCCGTACATGACACGTGTGCAACCTCTTTGTACCTTTGTACACTCTGACAAAGCCTCAAAAATTGACACATAAAATGTGGATGTTTTGAATAACTTCTTTTTTTTTTTTTTATACTAGCTATCACTAATCACAATCTGATTTTACTCTTGTTTGATCTTTTTTGTTTTAGATAATCTCAATAGATTCCATAAGAGCAAAAAGCCCAAAAATTAACTCCAAGACTTCTAGTGGATTAGCAACTGCTAATACGTATACCAATCTAGAGCAATGGTGCCAACATCAATTTCACCTCAGCGGTGAACCTTCCGTGAGCCATGGCCCACGGCCCACTAGCTTAATGATACAAGGGTTCAATCAAAGTGGCCAACGTACCTTCATTTCGAAGTGGAAGGCATTTACAAATTACAATCACCCTCTTCTCTTGACATAGTGGGCCTTTGCCTAGGCTTGGGCTAGGCCTTGTAAGAAATGTGGTCAGATTGATGTACTAGTTTGGTCCATTTATCTATAAGACCCTAATTTTGGTCCAGCTCAGTCTGAAGAACTTGTTAAGGTCAGGTCCAAGAGTTTTGGGGCCAGCTTGATTGGGTCCATATCTCATTTTTAGGACCTGGATTTGACCGGGTCAACATCAAATAATGCAAATTTACAAGGTTGACCCACTTGAACGGATGGATTAGATCATCCACATGTGGCGCTTTGACTATTTCTACGGTAATGTTAATAGATATAATATTATGATTGAAATTATCTGGACTCAACCTGATTTCTAAATGGGTCCAAGAGAATAGAACCCGACTTATTTTCAACGTCCATCTATGGCCCCCACCAAGCTCAGATTTGGAGACACTTGCATAGGAAAGGGACCTTAAGACCAAATGTGGGGCCATCAAGTGAAGATAATTTGTAACCTACAATGCTATGGGCTGAAGTCGTCGGTCCGTCCATAAGTCGTTCACATGCCAACATCATGCTAGGTGTGGGCCCACAGATGTTGTTACCAATGTGTCCTTGGTGCTACACACACACACACACGCATATATATATGAGAGAGGAATGCTGACACAGAACTAGTTTGCATGTGGGGGCCACTGTTTGTGTGACATCTAGTCGTGTAGCAATGTTGTTCCACCATAAAAATAGGACACTATGCTGCGACGTATTTTTTCGACGGACTTCATCCGTCGCTAAAATCTCTTAGTTTAACGACGGATTTAATTCGTCGCAAAGGGAAAAGGTCCGTCGCTAATCCCGTGCTTTTCGAAAATCCGGTCTGGACGTCGCTGACTTTAGCGACGGACCAAAATCCGTCGCTAAAATCTGATTTACGACGTATTTATGACGGATTTTTGTCCGTCGTTAATAGGCGACGGACGAAATCCGTCGCAAAATTTGATTTTGTAAGCTATATTCCTGCTCAAAACACCAAATGGCGCGCTTTTCAGTTACTTTTGCGACGGTTCATGCTCCGTCGTAAAAGGACTTTTGTCTTGGCATTAATTTTTTTTTCATTTTTTTAACAATATGGTGGAAAATTAAGTTTTTTTTTTTGTAGTCTAATAGTTGGTTTTGGTGGTTTAATTATACATATTTGTATCTACGATTATTTTTTCACAATTGATTGAATGCAAAAAGAAAATTTATTATGCTTTCATATTAAATGAGTGGAATTTTTATTTTTATTTTTTAATTTAAAATTAATATTTAAATGATTTGTAATATCACATGAAAAAGAATATTGAGAAGTTAAAAAAATTTAACAATGTTTGAGAAAAAAATTAGATTTTGAAAAAATAAAAATCATAATTTAATAAAAATCTATTTTGTGGGAACAAAAAAGAATTTTGAATAAAGTTGATAAATTTGAAAAAACAAAAAAGCATTTGATTTTGAGAAAAAAATAATATCCCGAAAAAGAAAATTAAAAATATTTTAAAAAATGTGAAAATTTTCATAATGTTGAAAATTGAAAATATTTTAAAAAAGAAAATGAGAGTTTGAAATTTGAAAAATAAAATAAAATTTCATATTTTAAAAAATGTGAAATTTTATTTTATTTTCACTTAAAATAAAATTCGAGTGAAAAATAAAATAAAACGATATTAAAATATCGATACTTTATCAAAAAACAAACATTTTGAAACAAAAAATAAATAAGTTGAATAATTTTGTGATTTTGAAAAATAATTGAAAATGTTCAAAATTCGAAATTAAAAGAAAGTTATTTATAAAAACACTAAGATTTTGAAAAAATATATATAATTTAAAAAAAATTGAAAAGTTGAAAACAACATGATGCTTTTGAAGAAAAAAATCGGCATTTTGGAATTTTTGGGAAAAAATTAAAATTTGTGAAAATTTTAGATATTTTGAAAATAAAAATTCAGAATTTGTATTTTAATTTATTTTTTAAAATATTTTATAATAAAAATGATATTTTGTTAAAAGTTTTCAAAGAAAAATTAAGAGTAAAAAAATATACATTTTGAAAAAATTGTTATTTTTAAATGGAAATTGAAATTTATTTGTGAAAAAAAAAATTAAACAAATTATTAGGCGCATCCATTAATTGAACATTTAACCATTTTTAGACAATCGAATTAGTCCAGATTGAAGAGTAAATAACTTCATAAGTTTAAATCAAATTTCACTTAAATTGTTGATCAATCTTGTATGCCCAATATCTTTCTCGTATGTAGTTAGCCTGATTGGGGCGAGTAACTAGTCAAATTGAGGGTATTGATCAGTAAAATAGAATGAATGGACTAGACATATAAAATGGGCTAAATATTGTTGTTAAAATTGTGACCCAACTTATTGACTTTGTGAGAACCTACGAATTGATGTTAATAAGTTTTGTGGGCCCCATCATGATGTATGTCGAACATCAACACCGTGCATTTAATGTGTCCCCTTTAGGTTATGAGATATCTCAAAAATCATCCGTAAACGAAACTCAAGTGGGCCATACCATCTAAAACCATGTCAAGACATCTTAAAAAATATAAAAGCACTTGGTGGGGCCCACATGAGTTTTGGATTCGGCTAAAACTTGGTCTGACCCCTCATCCAAGTGGGACACATAATGAGTGGGTTGGATATGTGAATAACATTAAGGCAAGCCCAATATATGATTATGAATGTTTTAAGGAAACCCCTCTACATTCAGGTTAGTCATTACCCTTACTAGAGTAAACTCTGTGGGGTCCACCGTTATTTATTTATTTTATCCACTCCGTTTATCCATGTTAACATATAATTTGAGGTCTAAAGAACAAAAATGAAGCATATCCAAAGCTTAAGTGGACCACACTACAGGAAATAGTGTGATTGAACCTCTACCATTGAAATATTCTTGGAGGCCTTAGAAGTTATGGATCAAGCTGATGTTTGTGTTTTCTCTTCATTCACATATATTTAATATTATGAATAGGTTGGATGACAAATAAACGTTACTGTGGGCCTAAGGAAGGTATCAATGGTGGAAATCATTATTCCACATTATTTCATGTGGCATGGTCCGCTTGAGTTTTGGATTTACCAAAAATTTGGAATCAACCCACACTGTTCATCCATTTTTCGAGATTATTTCAGAGAATTATTCAAAAAATGAATCATATCCGAAGATTAAATGGACCGTACCACAAATACCAGCATGGATGGGAACGGATTGACTACTCTCCTGCCCCCCGCCCGTTGGCTAGTATTCGATGCTATGTGGGCCCCACCATGATGTATGTATTTCATCCATTATGTTCATCCATTTTTACCGTTCATTTTAGGGCTTGATAAAAAAAATGATAGGGATATAAACCTAAGGTGTACCACATCATAGGAAAACAATATTGATTGAATATCCACCATTAAAATCCTCTTAAGGCCCACGGTACTGTTTATTTGACATCCAATTCATTGATTAGATCATAAGGCCCTGATGAAGGGAAAAAATAAAGATCAGCTTGATCTAAAACTTTTATGACCCCCAAAAGGGTTTCAATGGTAGACGTTCAATCCCCCACTTCTTTTTTCAGTGTGGTCCACTTAATAGTTAGATCTGTTTTGTTTTATGTCTCAAGCCTTACGACGAGCTCGCCATATGGATGGACGGTTTGGATATAACACATACCTCATGATAGGACCCACATAACTTGCTGACATCACCCAGCCCCCTCTCTCACGAGCGCGGATGGCTACTAACAAGTTGAGTAGCGAGACTGCTACTGAAGTGACGTCACCAAGTTCTGTGGGGCCCCACCATGATATATGTTTTGTATCCACACCGTCCATCCATCTGGAGAGATCATTTTAGGGTAAGATCCAAAGAATAAGTCACATTCAAAGCTCCAGTGGACCCCACCAGGGAAGACAGTGGGGAGAGTGACACCACCATTAAAACCTTCTAAAGTCCTCAAAAGTTTTATATCAAGCTGATATTTGTGTTTTCCCTTCTTTAATGTCTTTGTTAACTTTTGACCAAGTTGGATTTCGAAAAAACATCATGGTGGGCCTTAGGAAGGTTTCAACGGTGGGCATCAATCTTCCTGATGTTTTCTTTGGTGGGGTCCAGTAAAGCTATGGATCTGCCTCGTTCTCTGGGTCATGCCTTAAAATAATATATCCAAATGAATGGACGTTGTGGATACAACACATACATCCTGGTGGGGTCCACAGAACTTGGTGTCGCCACTTCAGTAGCGAGTCTCGCTCAACCTGTCAGTATCTAATCCGCGTCCCTCACGAGCGGATTAGGGCGCCGACCCTCTCTCTCATTTGAGCTTTTGAGGCTCTGTTTCAACCCCTCTCTCATACGTCTCCTCTCTCCCTTCCTACAGATCTGTCCTTCCTCTTTCTCTTCTTGTCGATCTCTCTCCCTCCTCTCTCCCTTCATGATGCTCTTCAGTCATTTTAGCCCATTTCCCACTTCATGTACTTGTATGCTATACTATGTATATGCCCATTTTCCAAGCATTGGTTAAGCAACACATGCATCTTTCAACACAGATATGATGCATAAAAGGAGCTTTACGAATGGCTTACTCAGCAGGTTGTATCATCTAATGTATGTTTTCCAATTTGTTATTTCAATGATTATGCCCCAATGACATTAAGGGCGTGTTTAGCTGGTTGCATTAGGTGGGATTAGAAGGGATGGAACTAGTTTTAAGGTAATGATGATGTTGTCGGTGGATGGGTTGGAGTTCCATGGTCTGTATTTATGAATATAACTGTATGATGGTTGAATGGATGGAAGGGGGAATCAAAGATATTTTTTTGGGTCTGGTTTCATGGACCAAATGGTAATAGAGATGCAGTTTCATAAATGAAAGCAGTTACAAGTACTGACAAGTTGTTGCTATCTTCTGATTATGCAGGTGTATCTTGTTGAGAAATAGGAATTTCACAGTTCCTACACTTTCATTTGGTCATTTTGTTAGACACTAGTGCATTAAATGCAGATTGCATTGCGCTGTTGTGTATTGATTCTAACATCTAAAGATCTTTTCAAACTGTATTGTGCTCTCCTAGTGAATGCTATGAAGTTAAGAAACGCTCTTACCTGAACCTCTAATGGCTAGGATGAATTCTAATATTTTATTTTGTTAATTGGTTTCAGTTAATTAAACTATTCACTTTTCATGGATTTGAGCTGGTTATTTGTAATATATGAAGGGTTGACTAAACTAGCCTTTTCTTGGATTGAATCTGGTTGTTTGTAATATATGTAGGGATGGCTCAAAAGAAGGTTGAACAAGAGAAGATACTAAATAACCAATTCAAGGCAAGGCATAGCCAACAGTTGAAGTTCCGAGTAATTTCTATTGTATGGGTCCTAGTTTGGGGGGAAAGTGTTTAGTTAGGAGGGTTAAAGTCGATTTTTGTTGGAGTGGGCCATTTGGGTCATTTTTTCTTTTATTGAATTGAGTTGTTACCAATTTTGTGAATAGGATTCTTATCAAACAATAGTGTGAATTATTTTTTGAATGACTATCAGGTGTAAGATTAAAAAAATAATAATAATAATTTATCGATATTTTATTTTTATATTTTAGCAACGGACCAAATCTGTTGCTAATTTCTAAACATTAAAAATCAACAACGGATTCGAGGTTCGTCGCTTACTCATATTAGCGACGAACCTTATCCGTCGCTAATTTCTTACCGTTGACAGTACCGATATGAGGTCCGTCGCTTACTCATATTAGCGACGGACCTTATCCGTCGCTAATGATTTTTATTTTTTACGACGGATTTTATCCGTCACTATGATGCAACGGACCTTATCCATCGCAGATTAAACGACGGATAAAATCTGTAATAAACCCAAAAACGACCCAATAAACAGCTTTTACGACGGATTTGGTCCATCGCAAAACAGCGATTTTGGCATAGTGGGATGTGCTAAAATCAGGACATTCTAACCATAAAATTGTGATGCTCTATGTGAATGTGGAGTTTGTAGGTGTTGTTTCATTGTTTTCTATGGTGTACCCTAGCTAATAGTTAGATTAACTTGATTTTTGGGCATCTCATTTTCATGATGGGATAGTCTTAATGTATGGGCAAGTTGTCGTACAAACAACATGGTGGGCCCCACACATCAATGAGTTAGACATACAATATATATTCCAGTTATTTAATCAATAGTTATTAATTAGTATCAATGACTAGCACTTTTTAAATTTTTTATTTTTATTTTATTTTATTTTATAAAATTCATGTAGCTAAAAAAAGACTAGCTCTTCTAATGCATTTTAATGTAAGCTTAGGGGTCATTTGGCACCATGGATTTGGGAGGATTCGAGGGGATTTCAAATCCCCTGGTATGTTTGGCACCATATCAAGGTTAGCTTGATAATCTAAAATCCTTTCAAAAGGTTTCAACTAAAATCCTTTCAAAAGGGGGGGGGTAACATTTGTGTCCCTAGGTTGCTAATTTATTGGGCACATGGCCCATTGATGATATTCCAAAATAATCCTCAACCGCATCACTATAATTACATTAATAGAATAATTATTGCCGTCCAAACATTGTTCATGTAAATCAACAGTTAAAATTTGTTGGTTAGTCACTTAGACGTGATACTGTGCTTGTGGCCCATCCAAGACTTGAAATTTCATTATTTTCAAGCAAAGTAAATATTTCAACAGACTTGTTACAATCATTGTGTCGAACATTAAATACATACACTGATTAAAGATATTAAAGTTGATTTAATAATTAAATTCAAACCCATGTAATTATAATATGTATTGGATTATCGAGGATTCTGAATCCATAGTGCCAAACACAACGCAAGGATTTCAAACCAGGTGAGTTTCGAATTTAGGGGGTTCCAAATCCACTCTCCCATACAAGCCCTTATTCTACAACATTCCCCAAAATTATCGGTGCAGTGTATGTTCCATCCAACTCGCCGATTGCTGTGTGCAGTGTTGATGCCATCATGAAGGTCGCCCTATCATGAAAGTGGGAGACCCCATCAATAATCCAAAGATATTTTTGTATTTTTAACAATTCAAAGTTGGCATTAAAATATAATATGTTTTGTTAATGGTTATTATTTTATTTGGAAATTTTCAAATTATAAATTGAAACCTAAAACCTTAACGAATTTGGGTACAGGTATGAGTGCCTATTTCAGGTTTAACATGAAATGACACAGCGGATGAAGTACACATTGGTGGGTATGTATATTAATATCTCCCACCTTATGACCTGAAATGTGGCACATTGCCAACCATGTTTGCAACATCCCCAAGTTAAAGCAGACTATTGCTGTCGTTGTGAAACCCATGCGGTTTTGGAGATACTTCCAACTGGAAGGGACGCTGAGATAACACCAAATGAAGATATATAGTTTGTGACTTTCAATATCATTGGCTGAAGTGGTGGGACCCATCCCTACATGGTGCTCATTCCCACTGAAATATTGTGGCTCCCGTTGCCTCAGTCGATGGGAATCTGCAGTCGTGCAGTGGCCAGCTTGAAAGATCAAATTTCTCATCATCTCTCCAGACAGGAGTGAAGTTGACTGGAGGAATATTACGTACATGAGCTTCGATAGACCATGCTTCACGTACGTGTTCCAATCTGGCAGCTATGCGCGGCATCTGATCCTCAGATGGGCCCTATCATTCAAATAATCTCACACTCAAATCAGGCCAAAAGCAATGGGCGGCTTCAGCACCGTTCATGCTTAATATGAACGTGTGGCCCATGCATTGTGTGGACCCACCTCGATTGCGGGCAGTCTCATCTATATTAGGGTACACACATGATTCACGGCTCAGATGGTCGATAAAATGTGCTAAGTTGGCACACATGGCGATGTGATTGCATAGTTTTTTGAGTGCAGCTACGACAGCATTTTGCCAATATTCGCATTCTATGGACCATCCAAACAAACCATGAGTGGTTGAGGAATAATTGGTTTGGACCATTTTCAACGAAATATGTATCTGTAATGAAGACATTGGCTTGGCTTTTAGTTCCTGGCTCACTGATGGTGTGGCCCACCATATAGGTGAACCATTTCGATCACCACATGTATGGTTAAGGTGGACCACCTACTCCTATTACCACGTACAACTAGGGGTGGTAATGGCCCAGCTCGAGCCTGACTTGACACTTAAGACCCAAGGCTCATGCCTAACTGGAAAAAAGAATTAGTTGGGCCTGGGCCTAACTGTGACCTGGCTAAACAAATTGATAAAATCCTTTTAAAAAATAAAAATAAAAATTTGCCTGCTTTATCTGTTTATCAAGTGAGTGACGCAAGAAAAAAGAAAAGAAAGAAAAACAATTATTCAATGATGAAACCACAGTCCTCATTCAAGATAAATGGTTGCCTATACACACACACAAACACACCTTACGTGAGCACCCATGCACACCTTTGCACAAACGTGTCTTAGGCACAAAATCTTAAAGGTCAACGTGATGCGGTATCCCTTGAAATCTCACAAACCTAACTTTTAGCCTGATACAAAACTCTGGTAGGCGATGGAAAAAGGAAACAGTTTCCTCCCTTAATTTACATTTCTCTTTATTATGGCCCACTAGAGTTTTGGAGCATGCTGAAAATTGGGCTCATATAATTTCAAGGGGTTCCACATCACGTGGACCGTTCAGATTTTGTGCCTAAGACACGTGTGAAAAGGTTTGCACGGGTCCTCATATAAGAAGGTGTGCATGTGAGCATTCCTCTCTCTCTCTGTATATATACACACACAAAAAGCAAAGTCGGGTGCTAGCGGGCCATATCAGACTCATTTACACTATAGAGCCAATCACACTGTTCTCTCTCTTTCCACGGTACGTGGAATTGCTGGAGCCTTTTTCTTTACCCAAAGCGTGTGTTTTTTCACAATCTCTTTACGTAGCTTCTGGGCTTAAATGACTTGAACCAAGCCTGAGCCAAAAGTTGATTGTGCTATGCATGCGGGGCCCAAAGCTGGGCCAGGCTTGTTAGGTGAATGGGCTACCTTGTCCATTGCCACCCTTTAAACCATCCGGACCATCCAAATTGTGGGTTCTACTATGGATGGAGCATATTCTAAAATTATATTAATAAAACAATATTGACAATCCATCTGGCAGCTACCGTTCAAAATAAGGCAGTGAGAGATTTAAAAGGGCTTGTAGATCTTATGCACGCGGGGAATAGAAATATCTTACAGCTAGGGGTGTACACGAACCGAGTTAGCTCGGTTAGCTTGCTCGACTCGACTTGAAAAAGCTCCATTCAACTCGGTTCAAAGCTGAGTTCGAGCCGAGTCGAGCTGATTTTTTGAGCGCGAAATTTTTTTGACCAAGTTCGAGCTTGCCCGAGCTCGACTTGACTTGGATTGAACTGCAACTCGAATCATACTCGAATCAAACTAGTTCAGTCACTCGGTTACTTTGATATTGATGTTTCTCACCAAGTGTTTGATGAAATAACTCAACGAAGTGTCGGCTAGTGGCAAGGAAGGTATGCATATGAAACAAATATTATTTTCCTTGATTTTGATGTTGCCTATAAGGTGTTTGATGAAATACTTTCTGCTGTTGCGTAGAGTTGGGCATATTGGGTCCGATCCGGTGGATCCGACTCGATCCGGCCCGATTCGAACCGATCCGACGGGCTGGATCGGTGCGGATCAACTAGCCCATCCAAATCTGAATTCTTTTCGGGTCGAGTTTGGGTTGGACTTGACCCGATCCGACCCGATCTGGAATCCGATCCGATTGGATCTGATTCGATCCGATCCGATCCAGATATATTAAGTAATATTTATTTTTTTAAAGTATTTTTTTACTATTTTAAAAAAAATTTAAACTATTTTTAAATTTTTAGTGATCCAAATCGTGCCCAATCCGATCCGACTCGTTTTCTTGACTGAGTCCGACTTGGATCGGATCAGTCCATTGAGTTTTCGGGTCGATCCGAGTTAGGCGACCCGGAGTTGGTACTGGATCGGATCGGGTTCAGGTCAGGCCAATGACATTTCGGATCGGTCCGGGTTGGATCCAATCCGATCTGACTCGGACCGATGCCCAGCCCTATTGTTGCGTATATTGAAAAATTAAAAGTGCTTTGCATGTGTTTGTGAAAATGTCATAGAGGCTCGATTTCGGCTCGAACTCTGCTCAAACTAGCTAGAGCTGCTGACTGAATCGAGCCGAGCTGGCTAATTAGGCTCGAGGACCGAGCTGAGCCAAGTCAGCTAGTGGCTGAACCAAGTTGAGCTAAGGGTTCGAATGGTGTACACCCCTACTTACAGCCATCATTTTTCTTCCAGTTGCATATTTATTACAATCAGGTATATTTATTTAACAAACCCTAGCATGAATGTCACGTGTATAATTAAAGAAAATTTTGCATAATACGACCTCATTGTTATGGTAATTAGATGTCTGTACCTATTTAAATGAACTTTTTATTAATCTACCTCATTAATCAAGTAATTATCGTAACGGTATCTTCTATTAGTTTTCTCTAAATTCTATTAGATTCAGTCAACCAATTAACTTGATTAATGAGGTAGTTTAATAAAAAGTTCATTTCGATAGGTACTGATATCTATCTGTATCATGTAAAAGTCCCTTTAATTATACGCGTGGCATTCATGCTAGGACTTATTAAATGAAGAGATTGGATTGCAATAAATATGCCACTCGGAAGAAAACTTTTTGTTATTGCAAAACACAATCTAATGAAATTTAGAGAAAACTAATTACAGAAGATAACGCTATGAGGTAGTATTATGTAAAAATTCTCAATTAATATAGTAGTGGATGGTGGGACCCACTTTTTGGAAGGTGAAGATTGGCATGCATGTATGCCACAGTGAGTGACGGATGTAGATAGTAGTGGGGTGGGCCATATTTATATATGTTGTACATGGCTGAGCTCACGTCACGTGGTGTATATGATGGATAAGATAAGGCAAAATGGAGATAGAAAAAGGTCAATGACACACACACACACATAATAACGGCTAGTTACATAAAATTAAATAATTGCTTTCCTTTATGGTATGATTATTATAAAATTGTCCACTTGTAGCCATAAGCTACATACCAAGATGATCAGAGCGGTTGGATCATGCCAACCTCTTCATCGTTCATTTAAGGCTTCTGGTTTTGGTGGGCAGTCTGCCCCCCACACCAACTCCACTTGAAGAGAACCTCCCTGTCCTCTTTAACCCAACTCCGCTCCACTCTCAATCTCAAGAAATCAGCACCGAAGTTAATTAGTGAGCTTTTTTGTCATTTAATTATTAAAAAAACACACTTAATCTAACAAAATTTACAGAAAACTAACAGAAGAGATACTACTGTAAAAATTAACTTGATTAATGAGATAGCTAGCTTAATGAAAAATTAATTTAAATAAGTATCAGGATGTAAAGATCATATTAATAAGGTAGTTTTATGTAAAAATCCCTGTAATAAATTACACCTATCAGACACGTGCTTTGATAATCCCACATGCGTGTACAAGTCAGCTGATGCATCATTACAAGGGTTTTACCATGTAGATTCACCAACCCAAGAATCAGACCAATCAATCAAAACCACTGAAAAATATTATGATTGTGAAAAAATCAGGAGTTTTCTAACATAGCTAATTATTTCTAATATCATAGCACACCAATTAAGTGGACCACCTTTATCTTTAATTTAGCCATCAGCATCTACACTATAAAGCCCACATGATGGTTGGTTTGAATATTTCCCCATGTGCCATGTTGGTATATGTGATGCATGTGCATTAGTTGATTTGTACACGTGTGTAAGCTTAGCAAAGCTCATCATACATTCCAATCCATCTAACGGTTGGCTACGTACGAAAGCAATTGTGGGAAATAAAAATTATTAATGGTCCATTAAAGCAACCGTTGGAAATAAAAAATATTAATGGTCCGAAGTAAATCAACGTGTAGGATATTGATTAACAGCCTTCAATTTTGAAACATAAGTCAATATTCTTGTTAAGGCCCTAGATGGATGGACCAGATTATAATTAATCTTGCGATGTGCACTGTACCTCACGCGGTTTTCCTGATTTTTCACGTTGAAGGGATGCCATGCGGGAAACAGAGGTTCGGCCCACCGCTTAATGATTCAGACACTTCCATCTAGATGGTCTACATAAGTATATGGTCAACGTGGGAAACTGGTTTTTCTAAGTTACTTTGTATGGGATGATCATGAGATCTTTGAAAACTTTTCCAGATCTAGATGAACGGTCTAGATCATCACAAGAGCTGCAAAGGGAGCGAGATTCTTGACGAGACCTTTAGACCATCCATTGCTTTAGGGCACGAAACTTTGATGCATTGCTTCCTGTATTGCAGACGTGTGATCCGGTTGTAAAGATCTAAACCGTTTATTCATCGCCATTGGACAATCTGAACCATTTAAAAACTGGTCTACCCATGTATCTGTCAAGTGACTTTTGTATGCCACTTTTATTATATGCATTATATGCGTGTGAGTGCTGTCCAACCCGTTTATTATATGCATTAACATCCAATGGAAAGTGGGGTCGACAGTGTTGTGTAAAGTGTACGTATATGCCATCCAACCCATCGATCAGGTTGACCCCACCATGATGAAGGGATCCATCAAAACTCTGGGCCATTTCAAAACTCAGGTGGGCCACAACACATGAACATATACGTTTTATGTGTGATTGTACTCTGCTTGCTATGGTGTGTCCCACTAGAGTTTTGGATATCAGGATGGTTATTGGTTTGTACGGTGAACATGAAGAGGCGCACCAGATTCACAGTTTGTATTCCACGGAAACACTACAAGTGGGCCCCACACAGCTCAAGCAACTATAGTGATCATTGTTTGTTTATAGACCATCCACTGATTTCTGACATCTGTGGCCTACATGATTGTCGAAGTCGAACAGCTGAGTTTTGGCCGAATGATCGAGACGTTTGGTCCCGCATGATACAGGGCTTGGATGAGTAGTAGAATGACCATCTAATCAGGAATTATTTAATTCTCTAGAAGTGCAGTCAAGCAAAGTTTGTACATGTGGCATACACGCAACTCAATCTGAACCATCCAATTTGTACTCTGCGGTATATATGGGTCAGTGCGTCACAACTAGAACGCTTGGACGATCTTAACCGCTGATCAATTGACACCTTAGACTACTTATCAATTCAACCGTTTGATCATCAACTGGACGGTTAGGATGGTCCCTACAGCGTGACTATTGGGTTATGACCCATTTAAAGTGGTGCCACAGCTTGGAACGGTTCATATCCGCGAGGACACGAAAGAAAGAGGGTACACGAACTAGATCTAGTACCATAAATCCGTACAAGAATCGTCTAAACGTCCAAGTTCTGTGGGGCCACCATGTTTTGTATGTATTTTGCCCGCCTCATCATATTTGTATCAGACTCATTTATTTCGTGTCCACACGCATCATCATCCCAGTGAGTTAGACCTCCATAACGTACGGGTGGTGCATGGCCCCACACAAACCTATGATTGGCATCCCATCTCCTCTGTTAGTGTGGCCCAGCTGAGTCATGGATCTTGCCCGATGAATAGAACCTGACGGACTGAATAGATTTTACATACTTTATAAAGTGGGCCCCACAAGCATGAGTGTTTTAAATGTTGCTGTAAAATAGGTGTTGTAGAGACTATTCCAGGTCATGAATCCTCACTCTGTTTGGCCAGTAGTATTAAATGGGATTGCATTATTAATCCGACGTGGAGATTGGGAATGACATGTTGTTTGGAAGGAGTGTAGAATGGATTAAAATTAAATTTATAGGCTTTGGAAAATGAGTCTTGTGTTGAAAAGTGTGAGATGAGATTTTCAAATTCCATGGATGATGAATTTTTTTCTTTACCCAAGTGTAATTTGAAAGGAAATCTCGGAATTTACTTCTAATTACGTAAATTCTAATGGAAAACATAGGATACACTCAATCCAATGACAATACCTTACACATGTATTTATTATTATTTTTACAATTCCATCCACCTTAATCCTACTTTACGTAGTTGGCCAAACGGGCATGTCTGATCATCTAACAGGCAATGTACTGCAACTAGTGGTACCCGGCCTCTTTTCCTCTAGCTATGAATATCACCTTTCTCAAAAATCAGTCCAGCCTGCTCATCAGGTGGGCCACACCTGTATGTTAGTCATTATGGTTTCCTTAGGAACGAGATAGATGGATGCCTTCCCCCCAACCAAATCCAATTTTAAACTAGCTTTGGTCCCTGACGCGTAAGTGTAATCACATAAATAACAGGCTTTTCAAAAGAAAATAGTAGTCACATGAATGACAGGCTTTTCAAAAGAAAATACAACTTTCTACATTTTAGTCTAAAAGAAACTTTTGAATTTTGGGCTGGTAAGCTTGGTTGGCCCATCACTAAAACATGATCAACTGGTCGTTTCTTTGAGGTATTATGCAATGCTCTCGTTGAAAGGTTGTATTATAGGGTTTGGGTTTTTATATGATCCAAACCATTGATATGATGGATCTCACAGGAATCCTTGCCTTACATGTATGATTATCTAACAAGCAATTTACCACAGCTTGCGGTGTACCCTACCATCTTTCTGTCCAAATTGAATAAGTAGTCCAACTTCTTTATCATGTGTGTGGGCTACACCTCTATGCTGAGTTGTTATAGTTTCTTTGGAAATGATGGATTGATGCCTTTCCCTGAGCAAATCCTTTATAACTTTGAAACTAGCTTTGTTTCTTGACCCTTGTAGTCACATAAATGACATGCTTTTCAAAAGAGAATATATATAGCTTTCTATGTTTTAGACTAAAAGAAAATTTTAAATTTTGGTCTGGCAGACTTGATTTGCCCGTCACTGGGTATTATGCAATGCTCAGGTTGAGAGTTTGTAATGTAAGGCTTCAGTTTTCCCATGATCCAAACCATCGATACGATGGACCTCATGTGATATTCTGGGTCCCATATGAATCCGAGCTTTACATGTCTGATAATCTAACAGGCAATATACCACGTGATTATCTAATACGTAATGTACAACTAGTGTAAACTTCTGTCTTTCCCGGCCATGAATATCACCTATCTCAAAAATTAATCAGTCTAACTCATCATGTGGGTCGCAACTGTACGATGACTTGTTATGGTTTCCTTAGAAATGAGGGATGGATGACTTCCCGCGAGTAAATGCTTTATTAGTTTGAAACTAGCTGTGTTTCTTGACTCATGTGGTCACATAAATGTCTAGTATAAAAGGGAATTTTGAATTTGGGGCTAGTAATCCTAATTAGCCCATCACTAAAACATGATCAATTGGTCAATTCTTTGAGGTATTATGTAATGCTTTGGTTGAAAAGTTGTACTGGAGGGTTTAGGTTCTCCGATGGTCCAAACCATTGATATGATGAACCTCACCTCACGTAAATGGCCTATGTTAGGGAACCATGGGAGCAAATATTGAATTCGGATCACATTATGGTAAGCAAATTCAAACAAAATATGCATAACTACATATAGATTTTATGTGGAAAACTTTTGCTGAAAAAAATCACGGCACAAAGCAACTGCAAAATCTACCATGAAATGATATTAGAAGAGATAGATTTACTTATACAGACGAAACCTTTCAGAAAACTCTAACCTCCCTTTAAAACCCTTTTATAAACATTTAAGCTTTCCTTATAATACTCTAATCCTGCATCGCACCCATATATATAGTGTTACAACTGAAATGAAAAAGAAAATCCATGCAATTACTTAAAACCATGCGCACCGTCGGTCTAAGCATCGATCAATCTTCAATCGATCGAGCAATCCTCGATTGATCAAGCTCCCATGTTCAAGTGCTCAAACATGCTAAAAAATGTCCACATAATAAACTTGATTTTTCTAAATTACGTCAATCAACCGAGCCAAGAGTTCGTTCAATCGAACTTGTCAAAAAATGTTTAGCGACCAATCTATAAAAGCTGGGGCTCACTTGATTGAACTACTAGACTGGTCAATCAATTGAGTCCCTGTATACTGTACATATTGAATACGTTTGAATGCCCTAATTTTTGGTCTATTCATTTTGTCAACTTAGGACACACACAGGAATAGTGTTGCATGACATATAAATTAACCAACGGTGGGCATCCCCTCTCCAATATCTCTTGTGGTTTGGGGCAAAGAGCCAGCTGAGTTATGGATTAAGCTGAATTTTGGCCCTTGCGTCTAAAATTGATGGAGAGTTCAATTTTTTGAACACATCATAGTGGGGCCCACATCGACATGCAATGTGATCATTCCTGTATACAAATAAATATGAATATTGTATGTGCATATACTGGTTATTGTCTTCCACAATGTAGCCTTCTTAGTTTATGTATACAAAATAAGGCTGCCAATTGATACACGGACCTGTCAGGTAGACCTGACTCCATTTTAACAGGTCTGGTCCACTTTCTCGAACCCATTTAGAAGTCAGGTTTGGTTGGGGTCTACAAGCTTCGAACCCGCCGGTTACAGAACTGGTTCTTCTAGGGCCAAGGCCTACCTAGTTACGATTAACAGTAGCATCTTATGTATGTGGAAAATTATCTAGTGCAGAGGTTTTCACCACAATGTGGTGCAACGGTCGTGTGGGCCCCACCATGCATGATCTTTTGATAACATCTACTCTGACCATCATGTATGCTTTCCCTTGTTTGGCTAAGTCGACCTGGGTGGGCCACATGAGTAGCTGAAAGTGAACACCTATCCTTGATTCTAACTGGGCCTCACCCAAGTCTTATAATGATCTGATTTTTGAGGTATGCTGTCATCTTGGGTAGATGTTTCAAATTAATAGATTGGATGGCACATATACAACATAATAGGCCCGCCTATGAGAATCAAGGGTGGGCATCTACTTTCAACTCTTACTGCAGGTGTGGCCCATGTGAGCCATGAATTGACCTAATCTTTTAGACATGTATCAAACAATGGCTGAGATACATAATGGTCGGAGTGGATATTGTCAACACATGGTGGGGTCTACAGTCGACCATTTGCACCATATCGTATGTTAACGTTAGTGTGTATTCTAAAGATGGAACGAGGTTCGCTAAACCATTCACATATAAGATAGCTTACTTACAACATGAATGTGTTCAAAGTGATACACGTGTGTGAACCAATCCATCCACTCAATTCAACCTCGACCATGTAAATGTCCTTATTTGTGGACGGAACTTGAAAAATCTAAAATCACAAAATCTTTTAATTAGGCCATGGCCAAACACATGGCAGGGATCAGATTCCAAGCTATCGATACTCAAATCTAGTAAAATTTATGTGGACAACAATATATTAGAATAACCAATGATGGTGATTGGCAAATATCTTAGAATATTTCCACAAGTTGGTATTTGCAACTTGTGGCAATAGGTTTTTATATATATTTTTTTATATATATATATATATATATATTTTTATATATATGTGTGTGTATTTTTCTGTAGAAAAAATTAGCCGCTTTGTACCTTTTCATATATAATTATTATTATTTTATTTTCTGAAAAAAACTGAATAAGAAAAAGAAAAAGAAAAGAAAAGAAAGAAAGCTTGTGGCAATCATTTAGGACGTCCTTTCGCATCATTGGATTTCAAATTTTTAATAAAACACTTACTTGGGTTCCCACCGTATCCGATTCAATCGTGAAAAATGCCAAACATGGTACAATCATCTAATAGATTTTGCCTAGAATTGAGATACTGTAAGAGTACTACAATCGAAAGATGTCTATATCTATTTGCAAAGATGAGGTCACTCTTCGTGGCTGCGGTACACGTGATTTTCGAGCCCTGATATTCTGATTCATGAAGGATCGTTCGTAGAAGGTCGTCTTCAGCTTGAGTGAGAGGATATTTGAAGGACTATTCCAACGCACAAATCCAACGATTCCTAATTCCGCATCCAGAAATTGAGAAGGTTGGACGTGGTTTGGCTAGTGATCCAACACCAACCAGCTAGTTGGTGTCGCAGCTCTGTGGGCCCACTATGATATATATTTTATCCATGCTCCATTTGTCAGTTCATCTCAGTGTGGTCAACTTGATCTTTGGATCTGTCTTATTTTTCGACTCAAGCCTTACAGCGAAGTCACAAAATGGGCGAACGGTTTGGATATAACACAAAGGACCCACAGAACTTGGTGACGTCAACACACCTGCCAGGTCGGTGGCGTGTGGTACTGGTACACCAGCCAATCGGTTTCCCTTCCTGGAATGCCTATGTGGAATCATGATTCACGTTTGATAGGACACATGCCTTGTCCAATCATCTATGGACATGTCAGGTTTCACTGTTTTCTTACCTTAGAAAAAGGATACAATGCATGTCATGCCCAAGAGACGTAAAAGAGAAGGGCTCCTTCCGAAAGTCTGTAGACGGTAAGCCACGCATGTGGCTGGCTACCTCACATCACATTCATGGATTTCAAGTTCTCTTTATTTATATAAGGGCAAGTTTGGCAAATGGTATTATAACCGATTGGATGAGATATACTATCTAATATCACATTTTAATCCTACAGTTGTGTTTGGTTAGGACAATCAATCAATAACCAATTGAAGCTTTGGAAACTGTGCCTATGTATTGATGATTTAAGATGAATATGGCATATTCATTTGTAGTAGATTTGCAACATCCACCGATACATCCAGTGGGAGAAAATTTTGATGCTATATTGGGTGGTGTGACACCATAATGAATGTGTTATATCCACACCGTCTATCCATTTTATGAAATCATTTTAACGCATGAACCCAAAAAAGAGACAGATCTGATGCTCAACTGGACCACACCACAAAAGGCCGTGGGATCAGACGTTTACCATTGAAAATGTATTAAGGCCCACAGAAGGTTTGGACCAATATGATATTTGTTTTTTCCCTTCATTCAGGTCTACGTTACCTCATGGACAGTTTGGATGACAAATAAACATCATGGTGGGCCCTATTAAGGTTTCAACGTTATGAATCATTGTTCACACAGTTTTTTGTGGTGTGGTCCACTTGAGCTTTGGATTTGCCTCATTTTGATCAATATCTAAATTGATCTAGCCAAATGAATGGACAGTGTAGATATAACACATACATCATGGTGGGGCCTATAGAAGTTGGTGAGGTAAACACACATGGAAGTCGATGAAAGTTAGTGGTGTGTGGCACTCCATGCAATCTGCTTCCAAAATCTCTTGCCCTTATTATAGATTTGTAAATTTGGGTCAATCTAAATTCCCCAAATAACACTACAGACCTAGGCTCGATTCAGTAGATGTTGAGGATATATAATACTGATGTAGAGCAGGTTGCAGACAATTTCATGACAAATATGGACCAGAAAAGGTCGGATTGGAGGCAGAAATGATCCAGACCACCATAACCTTAAAATATTCGTATCTCGCAAACAAAGATAAATTTTTGAACATACTATATATAATTTTAGGCAGGATAAATTACTTTAGCCCACCAACCTCGCTATGTTGGGTTGCCCACGCCGGATTTGCGAGATTCCATCAAATTGATGGTCAAAAGGCCATTTTAATTTTGCTTTTATTATAAATAGTAAGTTTTAGTTCAATTATAACTTTTGATCCTTTGATTTGATTTGTAGTAGTGCCAACATAAAAAGAGCTTAGAAAAATTAGGAGAATAACTTAGTTAGGCCAAATTGGACACTTTTATTTCTGGCTGAAAATCATGAAGTCTAGTAGGAATGGTGACCGTTTATAAATAGTAAGTTTACTATTTATAGTAATTCACATTTTTAGGGTGTTTGAGTCTAAAACTTCATCCTAAGTTTTAGCTTATTATTTAGAGGATTGTAGTTTCATTTTTTTAAATCATCAATTAATTTATTTCAAATTTATTAGAAATTATTTTTACTTTTTTATCCCTCGTGGATTTGAGAAAATTCTATGAAGAGTCTAGAGAACTCCGTGTATTCAGAGTAGATATCCTGATCAACCTCATCGCGTGCCTTCCTATGTAGAATACATAATGAGTTCATGTCATTTCACTTTCTTTTCTTCTTCTTTTTTTAACCACACCCACACCCCCACACACCTACCCACCCGCTTACACCATAAGGGTGCTCAATCCCAGCTGGTCTCATCGTTGAAAGAAAGCTTGTCTTCCACTGACCCATAAAGTTGGAGGGGTTTGCTCAAGTACATCCTCATGTATTGCAATACAATACATCAAAACTTTAGCCTAACCTTTGAATCTAGGTAATCTTTTAATGATCTAAATGGTTTATATGATGATTCTTACATTGTATAATAGAAATTTAATAAATAAAATCTCTCAATTAGATTATTTCAACTCTTGATAATTTTGCTGTTTTTCTTAGAACATGAACAATAACCATTACTTTTGTACAATTAAAGGGTTAAAATATTCGGCACGAGAGTTTTTTCAAGCATTCTCCATCAAGGAGAGTCCTATCAAATAAATGGTTTGGTTCATGTAAAGGGCCCAAATTCAACTGCTAGAGTTCCAACCTATTTTGATTGCATTACATAAGAATGTAATCAAGCAAACCTGCACATGAGTACACATGCTACTATAGACCATATGTGCCCAATTAGAGCCTTTTCCATGTGTTTGTAACATCCATCCCTTCATAAGGTACTCTCCACCTCCAAAAGCTGTGCCCGTTTAATCCTACCATCCAACATAAAATTTTCATTATCTAACACTCTTCTTTGTGTCTCAATACCACCATCCAATCATTGAGTGGACCAAACTATGATTTTCGCCATTTTAGAAATTATTTGTAAGAAAGTCGGAAATGTTCTATAAGATCTAATTGATATTTTTATTTGTGACAAAATTAGGTTTGGGGGAGATTTTGCTATTTCAAGTAAACTTTATTTGAATTAGGGGTTTAATCATTTTTATAAGTTATGCAATCAATCGGGAAATTTTAGAATGATTATTTCATAAAATATTTTAGGTTTTTCTCTCAATTTTTTTTTTTTTTTGTGAACTGATTAAGAATTTACTTTGTGGATTCAAGGTCTTGATTACTCGATGAAGATGGTGATCTCCCTTTTCATCGTTTCACGCTTTTCTCTACGTGGCATCTAGAGTTGTACACGAGTCAAGCTTGGCACAGCTTGACTCGGCTCGGTCACTAACTGACCCCAGTTCAAACTCGGCTCAACTCGGTCTTCAAACCTAATTGAACATGTGCGGCATTTTCTCAAACATATGGAGTGCACCTTCAATTTCTCACGGTATGTAAAACAGCAGCAACAATTTATAGGTATTTCATCAAACACTCAAGAAGCAACATCAAAATAAAGATATAAGAGTATTTATTTCATATCTATACATTTCTCACCATCGAACGACACTCATTTCATCAAATACTTGGCAAGCAACATCAATATGAAAATAACCGAGGCATCGAACTCGTTCGATCCAAGTTAGATTCGAGTTGGGGTTTGATCCGAGTCGAGTCGAGGTTATACAAGCTCGAACTTGGCTCAAAATTTTTTCGAGCTCAAAAAATCAGCTCCACTCGGCTCAAAGTTAGTTTCAAACCAAGTCGAATCGATCTTTTTCAACTCGAGTCCAGCGAGCTAACCAAGCTAACTCGGTTCATGTACAGCTCTAATGGCATCCCATTTCCAAGGTGGGGCGCACCTTCGTAATTGTTAGATTCAATACAAATATAACCTGTCGGAGGTAATGATTATTTCTCCTTTACGACTGAGCACTAAACACATGCATGTGAAGGATCTGAGCAGCCCATCAAGTGGGCCAAACTCTTTAAGTCATGACCAGGCCAGAAAATCTAGCACAGTTCTAGATTTCAGGTAGGCCACAGTGTAGAAAAAAATGCATGGCTATTTCTCACTCCACTATTTTACTAGCCTACTGTCTACACAGTGCGGCCCACCTTATGGTCTGCCCAAGGTCTTATATAAGTTTGTCGTGTTGACTGTTGAGGGTCAAATATTGCATATCAGACCCTAGTTACTGCTTGGATTTACGAACATAATATTATTTAATGGTCCGAATTAATCGTGTTTGTAATACAGGATGTGATGACGAGCTGAGACTGAAAATGAGTGCTTAAAGCTGAGATTTAACACTCCGATGTCATCAAGGCAAGGGACGGACCCAGGAGACCAAGATTGACGTATTTACACGACAGAGATCCGAGAAAATCGAGAAACTGAAGCCCAAGTGGCCCGAAATGGGTATAGAATGCAAGATCACAGTGTTCCCACCATCCGCTTGGCTCAAAACTCCATACATGGCTTCAGGACTCTAAATAAACCGTTCACATCGAATTTCAGCTTCCGGATCCCTGTGGAAGTGCCTAAACTGACAGATCATCCCATAGATCTGTGAATCGGGGCCCGCCTGATATCTGGATATGTTTCGATTTTTGTCTCAACAAGTTGAATGAAGTTACAGAGAGGATGAATGAAGCAGATTTCTCAAAAATATTAAAGAGGACCTCACATGGGGGCTGTGCGTGCATAAAGTATACGCACACCAGCCGTGCACCGTAGAAACACAAGTCGGTCAGCGTTGCGCTGACCGACGATCTCCGTCTCCTTCTCTGCTTCGAAACAGCGGACGCACCCGACCCGCTGATCTTACGCAGTGAGGCCCATCCATCATCCATATCATAAATCTGGACCGTTCAAGGTGTCGAAGGAGGGGATATTACCCTCGCCTAGGTGAAGAAATTTCAAAAGACACCAGATATCAGTTTGTGATCGTTCAAACGGAAGACAGACGGTGGAGCTGTTTGAATCGATGGGCCACTCAAAACCCGAAAAAAATACCCTTTCCTAACTAAAATTTCGAGTAGAAGGCAATGGACGGGGTGGATTTTATCAAAAATATCATTGCAGGGCCCACCGAACACGTCAGCACGATCGCGGAGGCTTTACGCGTGTCCAAAATTTCTGAAAACTCCGGGCGATTGTGGGCCACTCTCCGTGATCGGATCAGTAATCCAGACCGTCCATTCGTTCTCTGAGGTGGCCATAATCCACTCCTAGGTGGCGGAATCTCCGAAAACAATGAAGATCTCAATCCAGCCGTCCAAACGGAAGATGGACGGTAGAATGAAATGTCTTATGGGCCACACCAAAATCAAACCCGATTTTGTCTTCCAAGATGGTTTTTCATCCTGAAACTAATGAGCGGCTTGGATTCCTCATATGATACCAATCACAGGCCCACTATCCTTCACAGCAGCGTATGTACGAAGCTCTGTTGCGGAACAGAGTTGCGTACGAACTCGGGTGGGTCACCATCTTTGATCAATCGGGAGATCTAGACCGTTCATCTTGTAGGCAAGCCAAAACTTCCCAAGAGAGGTTCATTTTCTTGAAGAAAGAGAGAGAGGAGTATGCTCTTTTAACTTGTCAAAAGAAGGCTTTCTTTTGCCTTGCGTACACGTTATGCACGTTATAAGTTTCTTCTAGCCGACTTTACTCCTCTATAAAAAGATAGAAAGCGTCGACGGCTGGAGGGAGAGGGAGAGGGAGAGACAAGGATCATCTACGGCTGGAAGCTTGGAGGATCGGGATCGTGGCTTGGGTTTTGACGTGAAGAGAGAGAGAAAGTAACTGGTAGTGTTTTTTTTATTTATTTTTAAGATGTATAGCCTATCTATGGTGGGCTAAACCTCTTAGCTAGGGCTAAGAGGTGAAGCTTGTAGCGTGATGGGATGCCTCTTTGCTTGTGCCTTTGTTTAGACTGAACTGATGTTGATTTGAGTTTAATTAAGGGAATGTTTTTAGTCTTTAATGGTCTATTGTGACTAAAATTACAATGGGTCTGCGATGGCTTTGAGTATTTCTTTCTCCTTTTATGTTTTATGACGTCGGGAAGCCACAGTCTCCCGGGCATGGTTGGATGACGGTAACCTTTCCCGATTTTCATGGCATGTTGATTTGGTTGGTAAAGTTTAATTGCTCTGGCATGGTTTGGTGATGGAATCCATTCTAATTCATATACCTCTCATCTCTTGAAAAACTATATCAACTAGTTCCCCGATTTTTAATCCAGGCATAAGATCTCCCGATCTACAAGTGGATCCTCTGAATCCCAGTTCCTTTCTCTGAATTTTTCAAGTTTTAGATTAAATATTTCACCATTATTCTTCAAATTACACTCAATTTAGATTTCATCTCATTCTAGTTCTAGTTCCAGTTGGTTTCTTATATCTCATCGAGTTTATTACTACATCATAACCCTATACTTGGGGAGTGAACATTGACCAATGAACTGGCGTATAAAATAGCAGGCCTTCTTGGAAAACCTTCGATATGGATATCCTAACTTTTTTTTTTTAATGGCCGACAAAAAGGCAGCTGAAGAGACCGCCCATGTGTAAAGGGTTGAAAATTTTCAATAAGGAGACTTTTGTTTATTCCACGTACCATCAGGCCCATGATATAAACGCTTTATATCATTCAAACAAGCTGTCACATGAACCGAATCCTGTGCAACAGCAAATACTATATTTAATGGAAACTTCCTCATGTACAACCACGATTTATGGACATTCTTGACTTTCGGTCCATGGGCCCTGTGATATTTTGTGTTTCAAAATAAAATATAAAATTATTTTTAAATTTCTCAGTAAAATTTTTAAAAAGCAATAATTTTTGTTTTTTGTTTTTTGTTTTTTTTTTTAAAATCTTATAATAGCTTAGGTTTAGTCCCACGTCGGATAGACAATGAAAAAAATTTTAAATTATGAAAAGAAGAATTTGGATAGAGTTTAAGCCTTTTAAAGGCATGTAAATTTGGTCGTTAGGGGAAGTAATACAGGGGCATTTTCACACTGGGCTCGAGTGGGGTACCCCATGGGATGTGGCGATACACTCGGAGTGGGTGACCCATGCGATTTGGGGCCCACGGGGGAAGTCTCGTGTTCGAGACTCCTCACCGGGGATGATTAATGCGTTTTCACACCGGGCTCAAGTGGGGTAGCCTGTGGGATGCGGGGACACACTCGAGGTGGGTGACCCATGTGATTTGGAGCCCATGATGGGGGTTCAGCCGAGGTCCTAACCTATGCGATGTGGGGCCTAGGCTATGAGATAAAGGGATTAATTCGCCATACTCTAATAGTTCAAACTTTTAAAGCAAGTGATTAATTGTCCTGCATCAAATTGGTATTAGAGTGGGAGGTCTCATGTTTGAGACTCCTCACCGGGGGTGATTAATGCATGAGCATTTTCACGCTGGGCTCGAGTGGAGTAGCCCATGGGATGCGTGGGTCGTGGACAATTTCATGGCCAAGATGGACTAAAAAAGACTCGATCGGCGACGGAAGTGATCCAGGCTGTTAGAACCTTAAAAAGGGCATAACTCGAAAATTGGAATGAGTTATCCGACGTGCCATATATGACTTCGGGGTAGGAGAAGCTACTTTAGCCAACCAACCCTGCTATGTCGGGGTGCCCAAGCCGATCAAATTTGCGAAATTCCATCAGATCGATGGTCGAAATTCTACTTTATTTTCATTTTTATTATTTTTAGTAAGTTTTAATTTGATTGTAACTCTTCATCCATTGAGTTTTAGGAGTTGTGTCCAACATGAAAAGTGCTTAGAAAAATTAGGAGAACAACATGGTTAAGCCAAATACAACACTTACTATTTTTTGCTGAAAACCATAAGGTCTATAGGTAATCATGACCATCTATAAATAATAAATTTACTATTTATAGTAAGTCATGATTTTAGGGAGTTTTAGTTGTATTTTGATTCCGAAACTTCTTTCTAGAGTTCATAACATTATTTAAAGGGTTGTAAATTGGGTTTTTTTTTTTTTTAATCAAGCAATTTATTTCAAATTTTTAGTATTACTTCTAGTTTCTATCTTTTCTTGTGGGTTCGAGGTTTCTCTGTGAAGAGTTCAAAGAAGCTCCGTGAATTAGTAGTTATCCCCCTCATGAAGATGATTCTCAACTTCAACACATCCTTCCTTGTATCAATCTCTTATAAAGTGAAGCTTATTGACCTTAAACAAGCATGTGGCTATGTTTATTGTGAGCATTGACCATATCCTAGATATTATTGTTGGTCGAACGATCCAAACCATCCTATTAGTCCAATTTTGGGACCCCAAAAAGGTCCATTGTTATTTTTTGCTCAACTTTTTCTCTGCAAATGTCATTTTTTAACGGCTGATTCATGGTGGCCCACTAAACTAAAGGTCCGATCATCTCAGGTAGACGTGATTTGTACGATAGTGATAAAAAAGAGTAAAAGAGCACGAAGCTGGAAACAAGATCCTAAACATCCTTGTAAAGGAAGTATTCATCTGGCATTTAAGGTCATTAGATTGCCCAAAAAATATATTTCTACGAACCATTTGGCTAGTGACCCACTAATTTAAAAGCTCTGGAGACGATAGTGGGTCCCACTAGTCAAGGTGACAAAACTGACTCATGAGCCATGGTTGAACCAATCCACTTTCAAAGAATCATTTTAAAAGAGATCTTGACCCTATGCTGACAAATTCCTTTGTAGGTTGGTAGTGTGTGGTTATGTATTCCATCCAAAATTCGAAAATCTTACCTTTCAATGTAGGGAAATACTCTGTTGCTCCCAGAGCACTATAACTTATAATGCTCTTACTTGCATTGGGACACTTATGTAAGACCCGTACCCTAAAAGACTATTCGAGCACCTAATTTTTGACATCAGCACACTTTGGATAGACCAGATCAATGAGTTCCGATTATACATTACATTTTAATACATTAATGATCCAAGACCTATACCCAAACGACCATATGGATACTGTGATTCCAACGCCGTGCGGCAGGTTCCATTTCAACGGCTAGATCGAAAGATGTATGCCCCATTAGAATTAATGTATGCAATGTACCGTACATGTGTGCAAACGTGACGTGGGGCCCACATAGTATAAAATATCTAGAATAGTAAAAAGTCACTTTCAAATTAAAAAAATATATCTAACGCATTTACGCCTCACCCTTACCGCGCTATGCCTATCCCACGTCTCATCGCCTCTATATTCAACGATGACCACGCTGTCTCGTGTGTGAAATCATCTTCCATTCATCTTAACTAAAGGTGGGCATTTCTAACCTGATCCGGCGGATCCGACCCGATCCAACCTGTTCTAAACAGAAACGACAGCCTAGATTGGGCCTAATTGAGTGTGGAAATCCAGATCCAGTCGTTTTTCGGGTCGGGTCCAGATAGAGCTCTATCCGGACAGATCTAGACTAAAAACCATAACCGATTGGAACCGCACCGAACTGACCAGACCCGACCCAAGCGGATAGTATAAAATAGGTTTTTAATTTTTTACTCTAATCATTTACACCCCTCCCCTCTTTTCTTACCCTATCAAACAAGTGCTGCGTTCTGCTGCCTGCCCGTGCCCGATGCCCGATCTTCTTCCTCTCCAGTCTCTTCTTCTTCTTCAACACCCGTTCGTCCCTTCTTCAACACCCGTTCGTCCCTATCTCCTCCTCACTTGAAAAAATAGCCTCATTTTCTCCCTCTCTCCCTTCTTTATTTATCTGATCCTTTTCTTCTCTTCTTCTGCTCTGAACAATCTCAACATGGCTTCTTTGGCTACTCTCTCAATAGCCAATGCCTCTCTTTAGGTCTCTTTGTCTCTGTCCCTGTCTCTGTCTCTCTCTCTCTCTCTCTCTCTGTCTCTCTCTCTCTCTCCTCCACTCTCTCTTTCTCTCTCATGGTTTGGAATGTAATTTTTGCGTGATTTTCAGGCAAATGCTAAGGGATTCTCTGAATTCTCAGGTCTGAGGAACGCGACCTCTCTTCCTTTTTCTAGAAAAGCTTCTGACGATTTCCTCTCTGTCATTGCCTTCCATACTTTCGCAGTGAGTTCCTATCTATAGAAATGCTATGTGCACTCGACTTGCACATGGAGGTGAGGTACACGTGTACGTGATCTAAGCCGCTCACATGGCAATCCCTTTTATCTTTCATTGTATCAAACTATGGTCCTATATGATCATCAGGTGGGCCTCACGTGTAAGTAGTTTTTCAATCATTTGTTTGGTGTCCGGTAGCCACACAATAACCACACACAACATGCAAATTGCAATCTACAAGTGGTAATTAACATGAAAACAAAACACAAGTAGCATTAGATTTTTGGATGTATCTTCCACACATTTTATGAAATTGGGACCAAGAACCGATTCGAACTTTGCCCAATCCGATCAGACTCCATTTCCATGACCAAGTTGGACTCGGATCGGCTCAAGATAGCAGGGGTTCGGGTTGATCCAAGTTAAATGACCTGGACTCGGTTTTGGATCGGTCCGAGTTTGAGTTGGATCATGTAGAATCTGGATCGAGTCGAGTTGGACCCAATCCGATCTGACTCGGTCCGATGCCTAGCTCTAATCTCAATAACTGCATGAAAGAAATCGAAAGGAAAAACGAAACGATACAGAGAAAGAAAATATATAGTTGAACGAGAGATTAGAAGAGATTAGGGAGAAGGAAAGGTAATCTCAACCGTCCACATACATCCGGTGTCCAAATCAACCGTTGAGGTGATTGCACAAGTCGTTTACCCACTTTTTAAATGTCGGGCCCATCAAATGGACTCCATCTTGACGTATATGTTGATATCCATGTCATTTTCCCATTTTGCTAGAAGATGGGACCCACCTGTCCATGCTACCTAGCGTGGCCAACGTATGGTCCACCTAGATATGCATATAATTGATATATATGGATTCCATAATGGTAGAAGCTCATTCGATGACAGAAATTTTATGTTTTCTTTGCCCAGTATATTCCTCATTTATTGGGTTTTGATGGATATGTAAAGCTCAGTAGGCCCACCATGAACTGGCCAATCTCATAGATGGAGTAGATCACTCACGTGGGCCCTACGTATGTATTTACAAAAATAAACAAAAATAGGTGGTAACTGTTAAATACACTTCATGCAGATGTTTACCTCAATAAACCAGTGAAGTTTTTACTCGTAGACCCACCTTAAGGTTTGTGTTAAATCCAGACCATCTATCTATTATGCTAGATCATGGCTAGGGTCAAAATTTAGGCGTAGTTTAATTATAGGTGGGCCATGCTATAGGGAATAGTGGTGACAGTAAGGCTCACCATTGAAAGGATATTTGCCAATGCATTTATTAGCACCATCAAAAAGTCATATTGGCAATTACATGGTGAAAATATAACAAAAGAGGTGGCCCACTCATAGAACCCATGTGTTGTATGTGTGGCATTTGAACCATCTATCGGTTTTGCTTGATCATATCAGGCCTTGCTTCCAATTATAGGCCTGACCCTGATCTCGGATGCGCCAGGACAAGAATGTAGACCATTGAAAACTAACTACTGTGGCATTTAGTGCGGCATGCCATTTTCATGAGATGATGCAAGTCTGAAAGTGACATGCCAAACAATGGGTGGTCCACTCATGGGATCTATCTCGGTAGATAGGTTTGATCCATACCATCCGTACTTTTAACCAGATAACTCTAAGTTTAAGAGCCAAACTCTGATGCAGATCCCGATCATAGGTAGACCACACTTAAAAAAAAAGTAGTGGTGATAAAAATGGCCACCATTCACACGTGTGATGCCCACCTCGTTGTATGCGTTTAGTCCTCACTGCCCATCTGTTTCTCCGTATTACTTTAGGGTAAGGGCTTCAAGATGAGGTAGACCCAGATCTCAGGTGGGCCACACCAAAAGCCAAATGGACAGGGACGTCCACCGTAAGAGTAATGGTCTCCTCGCACCGTATCGCAGGATATTATGCGCACCAAGCTAATGGAGTGGGAGTGAGTAGGCTTGGGGTCGGCTTTATGGTGATGTTTTGTGAAATCCACTCCGATCATTAGGTAGTAATTTAATTGTAGGTTTAAAAGAATAAATAAATTTAAAATTCAGGTGGGCCACACTAGGAGAAACAGCAGTAGAAGGATACGTCTACCATTAAATTTTTACAGGGCCAACTATGATATTTACGTGAAATCCACTCAAACCATTACCTACCTCCTGGAAATACATTCACGAGGACAAAAATTCATGCCCATCTTGGATTTACGTGAGGCCATACAAGTGAAACAATCTTAAATGGTGGGCGTATCATGCACTATTTCCACTTATATGGTCCACCTGAATTGTGTAGGAGGGTGAGCTTTTAGCACTATGGTTAAATTCATATCATGCATCTCATTATCGAAGAGGATTTCACCTAAACAATAGGTGGGCCCATGCCAGCCCTCCCTGTTACTGAAGTGATGTCACCAGGTTCGTTGGGCCCCACTATGATATATGTGTTATATCCATATTGTCCATCCATTTTAAGTTAACATTTTACGTCATGAGCCAAAGAATGAGGTAGATAAAAATCTATAATGGACCCCACCACAGAAAACAGTGGGGAGAGTGATTCCCACAGTTGAAACTATCCTAAGGCCCACCATAATGTTTATTTGAAATCCAACCCGTTCAAAAGTTAAGAAAGACATGAACTAAGAGAAAAAAAAATATCAGCTTGATCTAAAACTTTTGTGGCCTTTAGAAGTTTTTAATGGTGGACGTCACTGTCCCATTGTTTTCTGTGCTGGGGTCCACCGGCGCTCTGGATTGAACTCATTCTTTGGATATTTCCCTAAAATGATCTCTCCAAATGGATGGAAGGTGTGGATACAAAACATACCTCCTGGCGGCGAGTACTGAAAGTGTTATGCGAGCCCTATAACACGGGTTTTATCTATATTATTCATCTGTTTGGCTGGATTATTTTATATCATTAGATCAACAACGAGGCAGATCCAAAGCTTAGTTGAACCACACTACAGGAAATAGTGGTGAATGAATGCCACCATTAATTTCCTATGTTATGCTCTACCTGACCTGATAATTGGATTTCTTCATTTTTGGGATAATACCACAAAATGATTAGGAAAATGGATGGACGGAGTGGATATAGAATACATACATCAAGGTGGACCTACGGTAATGGTGGCATCGTCTTGGGTCAGTCCCGGATCTCACCAAATCCGCTCCCGGGCATGTAACCTGCGTATCTTGCTGCAGCGTGCCAACGAGGTGGGGTCATCTTAATGCGTGTGTGAAATCCACTCTAATAATAAGTTGCGTGACAATAATTTATCAATAGGGTTAAAAAATCACCCACTTGCATAATTTAATTGGACCATATAAGGGGAAACAATGAAGGGAATGCCCACCGTCTAAATTATTTGGCTTGATATGGCCCAAATAAATCAAGTAAAGGTCTAAAATTTGATCCCTATGCATATATTGTCATGAGGCATCTAATGGTTGGAGTAGATTTCATATAAAAGTTACTGTGGGCCCCGCAAAATTTCAACTGCAGGCATATTCTTCTCTCGGTGTTTCTCTTGGTATGGTCCACTTGAATCATGAATCTATCTGTTCTTTGGACTACTATTAAATTACTATAATAAAAAAATAATTAATGGTCCGAGTGGATGTCACCAAAACGTCACGGTAGAACCCACTCCAAGCCTACACACTCCCACTACATTAGCTTGGTGCGCACAAAGGTCTCATGTGGTACGTGTGCAGGAGACCATTCCTCTGCAATATAATATATTATCTTATATAAAGTTAAGGGAGAGAGAGAGAACGTCATCTCTGGATGGCAGCGTCCAGGGAGGTGTTGGAAATTATACAGATTAATGTATTTTCTATATAATATGGAAACAAAAAAATTATGATAATCAGAAATAAGGACAGGCTGAAGTACGTCTGAAAACGTTGTCCTTAAAGCGTTATTTGCTCCTAGTCAAGTAAATTGAGTATGCCGATAGGTTACAGGCAAACAGTTTCTAGGATACGACGAGCCTGATGTGGGTCTGCGTTCAGCAAACACGAAGACCCACCAAATGGAACTCTATCACACACTTTCTAGCAGTATTACAATATAGAGAAAAATCCCAAAAGAAAGAGAAAAGTGGTTTTGACCACTGCACTGGTCAGTTCAATTCTTCAGCTACAGGTTCAGTTGAACCGTCCTAAACCACACCGTTGGTCTGTTCTTCAAGCTAAGGTTCAAGCCTTACTTGTTGCTAGAAGCACTAGAGTATATAATTTGAAAGGAGTTGGCTGTCTCAGTTCTTATGGGTTTGCTGGAGTGAGTTGAGATGATTTGGAAACCCATCCAGGCCCTCCTTTTATAGGCTCAGATGGCTGGGAGTTATGGTCCAGGGACATAAATCCACTAGCCGTTTTATGACTGTTGGAAACTAGCTGTTATATGGCTATTGTGAGAGAGCTGACTAGCCGTTTTATAGCTGTTGGGCTAGCCGTTTTATGACTGTTGGCAACAGTTTCTTGCAATTAAGTCCATAGCTGTTACACATTTATGCAACAGCTATATTTCCAGCCTCTATATAATCAAACGGACTCTCATTCAGTCCTCTAGATTTTCGTCCAGCCAACCATCTGTCTTAGCCACTAGTCACACCGCGACTCGCACCAGTCTCGCTCCGGTTCATGAAGGGAGCGACCCTTTGCGACACGATGCGCATGTGCGAAGTGCGAAGTACGCTACTAGCGCCTCTACAACCACACTGCCTCACAGGCCCACGCCCTTGCACCGAGCCCGTGCCCGAGACCAAGACCGAGACTGAGACCGAGACCGAGACCGAGCCCGAGCCCGAGAGCGCGCACGGGTGTTCCAGTGCTACGCACTAGAACACGCAAGGTCCATAGTCTACGGACTAGGTAGGTAAATATTATAATACTCCACTATTATCATTTAAACCACAGAATTTTTTCTTCCCTTTCCCATGTGGGACTATTCCCAAAAAACCCACAAACGGTATTTTTCAAACAAAATAATATATTATATATATTATTTTTATTATTAAAATATATTTAAAAATCAATATTTTTTCAACAATCCCCCACTTGATTTTTTTAAAATATTTTTTTTTGGTTAAACAAATCTGCCAGAATAATCAGCTTATATGCATAAAGAAAGATATCTTTCGATTTTAATCTTTCCTTAGTGTAAGTATCTCAAAACTCTGTCGAAATTACTGGCAGCCGCAGCTTTGAACCAGTTATTCCTAGATAACAAAGTTGAAGAAACCACACACATATTCGCTATGTGTTTGTTAGAGTTCCCACAATCTTGCTCAGCACATTTAATGGCCATGTACTTATCCTAATTCATGAACGATCCCGAGAGAAAACTCTTAACTCTCATGAGAGACGGCACCATCTCTACGTTCATATAGGTGAAATCCTTCCAGTGTCTCCGTTACTATAAGACACTTGTCCTATAGACTGGATTTCATTAAGAGTTCTCAGACTCAACCCTCTTTCGTAACGCTCAGCACTTATCTATTATGGATGAGGTTTTATAATTTAGTGCTGAAAAACTTTCCATATATCAGTGACTTGTTTTTATCCATTAAACCCAAATTTAGAGATTTTCTAACTTCAGGTTGGGTTACCACCACTGGTGGAACTTTGGTTGAAGAGTTTCAAACCCATCCCTCTAGATGTTGCCTTTACTACCTCTCTTGGTAGAGGTTTAGTGAAAGGGTCTGTCAGATTGTTGCTTGATTTCACATAAGAAATAACAATGATTCCATCTCGAATCAATTGTCTGACATAATCATGTCGAAGACTTATATGTCTAGATTTACTATTATAAGTGCCGCTATAGGCTCTAGCTAATGTGGCCTCACTATCACAATGTAATGACACAATCGATATAGGCTTTACACAGAAAAGAATTTCTAATAGAAGATCCTTTAGCCACTCAGCCTCTTTGCCTGTTGCAGCCAGGGCTATGAATTCAGACTCCATAGTCGAGTGCGTTATGCAGGTCTGTTTCTTGGATCCCCAAGATACAGCTGCACCTCCTAGGGTGAATACTTTTGAGGGTCAAATATTGCATATCAGACCCCATTTATTACCTGGATTTATGAGCGTGACTCTGTTTAACGGCTTGGTTTAACTGTGTATGTGATGCAAGGTGGAATTACGAACGTAGACTGAAAAAGGGTACTAAAAGCGTGGATTGAACGCTCTGAAGACACCAAGGCAAGGGACGGACCCCAGGGGACTAAGATCGACGGATTTACACTCCAGAAATCAGAGAAATTCTAGCCACTCACTTCAAACAGGCCTGAAAAACGTCCAGAATGCAAGATCACAAGGTTCCCACCATCCGATCCGCTCGAAACCCCATACAGGACCTGAAGAACATAAATTAACCGTTCACATCAAATTAACCGTTCACATCAAATTTGGATCCATGTGGAAGTGGCCCAAAGGCTAGATCAGCCCCCTAAAATCACGATTTGGGGCCCACCTGAAATCTGGATATACTTCAAACTTGGGTTCGACCCCTTACATTATCTGAGGAAATGGATGGACAGAGAAGATTGCTCAAAACCATCGCATGTGGACCCCATCTGAGATAGGTGTGCATAACCTACCTGTGCACTCGCGGTACACCAATCCATCAAAGACGGTCAGATAACCTTTGACCGACGTAAAAAAATGGAAATTTCCGTTTTCGTTTTCTTTCTCCAGCGTTCTTATGAACGAATACAAGTGGGCTACCATCACCTGATATTTTGATGATCCACACCGTTCAATAAGTTTGGGTGGTCAAACCGACCACACAAGGATCTACGATCCAATTTTAAGCAAACAATGCATATACACGAGGTTCAAATGCTGGTTGGACGGTGGAATGGAATTATCCGCGGACCACACCAAATCCAGTCAAAAACCATCCGTTTCAAGCTAGATTTTCTAGTAGAATGCAATGAACGGTGTGGATTTTTCAACCGTCGACGTTTACGGGCCCCCCAGAGATCAGTGCGCGAGCCCTGTTTCCGCGTCCGACCGCTGCCCGGATACCGCGGACGTTGTACGATCACGATGATCATTGTAGGTACGATCTGGACCGTCCATCGTGTAGGCCAGCCAAAATCCTTGTAAGGGACGTTGATCTTTGGGAGAAAAAGCAAGGAAAGTGGGAGTTGGAATGCTGACATCACAGTTGCGTAAAAGCTTTCGCAACAGCTTCTAAAAATGGCACTGCCACCGTTTCCGGGCTGCGTAAAAGCCTTCACAGGCAGTCTCCAATGAGGACTCCAGCAAACCATCCGATCTCCTGGCTGCATATAAAAGGAAAGAGAGAGAGAGAGCTCACGGGATTCACTTTTGTGGGCAGCCGTGGAGGCGAGGAGCAAAGGCGAAAGAGAAGAGAAGTTCAAGTGTTTTTTTTCCTATTTACTGTTTTGTTTTTTTTTTATGATTTTAGAGAGATTTATCCCACTCATGTCAGGCTAAACCTCTTAGCTAGGGCTAAGAGGTGAAGCTTGTGGCGTGATGGGTGATCCCTACGGCTTTGATTCATGTTGAACTTGATATTGATACTAGTTTGATTCTAAAGGAATATTTCTAGTTTTTAATGGTTTGTTGTGACTGAAATTACAATAAGTCTGTGATAGCTTCGAGTATTTCTTTTCATTATTTGATTGTGAAGATAGGAAGCCCTGTTGTTCATCATTGCCCCTTGGACATGGTTGGATGATGAAATCCTTCCTAACATTTATACATCTTCTGATTGGTTGTGGATCGGTTTAAGTTCTGTTGTTTACCTTGTCTCATGGGCATGAATTTGTGATGGAATCATACCTAATTATTATACCTTTCATCTCTTTGAAAATTAGATCAAAGGAAGTTCAGATTGTGCTTTAGTGATATACCCTCCAACTGGATGAAGATGGGACTCAAAATCCAGTTGTGTTCTTGAATCAAGCGTAGATCTCCCTGATCTCTACAAGTGGATCCTCTGAATCCCTAGTTTCCTTTGCCTGAATTCTTTTAATTTTAGATTAATTATTTCACCATCATTCATTCAAATCACCCGATTTAGATTATATCTTATTCCGATTCTAGTTCTAGTCAATTTTAGAAGATGTACAGGTTTCAGTCCCTGTGGATTCGACTTCGGTCTTACCGAGTTTTATTACTACATCACAACCCTATACTTGGGGAGTGAACAAATACCCACCCTGTAGTAGACTTGTTATCCCCTGCACTCAATATCCAGCTCGCTTCAGTATATCATTCCAATACGGCCGAAAACTCTGAATAAAATAGTCCTAAGTCTTTGGTTGCTTTTAAGTAACCAAGAACTCTACTAATTGCCTTCCAGTGTTCAGTACTGGGATTACTAATAAACCTACTAAGTTTACTCACAGCATATGCGATGTCAGGTCTAGTGTATTGCATAGCATACATAAGACTTCATATAACACTCGCATATTCTAAATGTGCAATGGTTCTTCCAGTATTTTCTTTTAGCTTAATACTTGGATCAAATGGGGTCTTTGCTTCTTTTATATTTAGATGGTTAAACTTGTTTAATATCTTCTCAATATAATGAGATTGACACAAAGCATAACCCCCATAATATGTTTTTTAACTTTGATATCTAGGATGGTATCAACTTGTCTAAGATCCTTCATTTTGAATACTGAAGATAGAAATCTCTTTGTTTCAGTTACACCTTCCATTTTATTACTTTTTATTAACATGTCATCAACATATAGACAAATAATAACGATACAACTACCATCTACTTTAGAATATATGTATTTGTCAGCTACATTATGCATGAAACCATGAGATAGTATTTTGGAATCAAACTTCTCATGCCATTGTTTTGGTGCTTGTTTTAATCTATACAATGATTTGACTAATCTACATACTTTATTTTCATTTCCTAGTAGAATGAGCCCTTCAGGTTGTTCCATGTATACCTCCTCATTGAGGTCACCATTCAGGAAAGTGGTCTTTACATTCATTTGATGGATGTGAAGATGATGTATGGAAGCTAGCGCAAATAATATCCTAATGGATGTTATCCTAGCTACAGGTGAGTATGTGTCAAAATAATCTATCCCTTTTTATTTGTCTAAAACCCTTAGCTACTAGTCGAGCTTTCAAGGTTTGTATAGTCCCATCAGTGTGATATTTCTTTCTAAATACCTACTTACAACCTATGGGTCTAGAACCTGGAGGTAAGTTAACTAGTTCCTATGTTTGATTTGACATTATGGATTCCATTTCATCGTTTATAGCTTCTTTCCAAAAAGCTGCGTCTCTAGAGGATATAACCTCTTTATATGATTTAGGATCATCTTCTATATTCATCACTATAGGTATTTGTCTTATAACATTTTCTTTATCTGCTTTTACAAGATGAAAAATGATGCATTGTGAGTCTATGTAGTCATCTCCTAGTCTCTTCTCTATTCTTGTTATTTGACTCCTACGAGTTTCAATAGGAGCTTCTATTATCTGTGGAGCTGTGCTATCTGGTTCTCTATTAGGAGTTTGGATTTTATTATCCTTTGACTCCAAGGATAGTGAGTTCTCAAAAAACTCAACGTCTCTTGATTCTATTATTGTATTAGACTCCATGTCTAGAAGTCTATAAGCTTTGCTATTTTGTGCATACCCTACAAAGGCGTACTTAATAGCTCTTGGTCCTAACTTAGTTCTTTTGGGTCAGGGGTTCTGCAGTATGCAAGACACCCCCACACTTTTAGATATCCTAGGTTAGGTTTTCTACCTCTCTATGTTTCATATGGAGATATTTTATACTTTTTAGATGGTATTCTATTTATAATATGGCATGCTGCAAGCAATGCCTCACCCCATAGACTTAGTGGTAACTTTGCTCTTATCAGCATTGAGTTGACTATTTCTACTAACGTCCTATTTTTCCTTTCAGCTATTCCGTTTTGTTGAGGTGTGTATGGAGCAGTACATTGATGTATCAGTCCATGTTGTTCACAGAAGTTATCGAATTCATTTGAGAAGTATTCTCCTCCTCTATCGCTACGGAGAATTTTTATCTTCTTATTTAGTTGATTCTCTACTTTTGCTTTATATACTTTAAACATGTTCAATGCTTCATCTTTGCTCTTTAATAGGTACACATACATATATCTAGAGCAATCATCTATAAAGGTTATGAAGTACCGTTTACCTCCACGAGTAAGAATGCCGTTTAACTCATAGATATCACTGTGCACAAGATCCAACACTTGGGACGATCTTTCAACACTTGAAAAAGGTTTCTTCATCATTTTGGATCGTATGCACACTTCACATTTTTCAGTTTCATTATCTGTGTATGAGATTAAACCATTCTTAGCCATGAACTTCAAGGTACTATACCCTATATGAGCTAGTCTATCATGCTACAGTCCAGCGGATTCAACTATATACGCAGAAGTGCTACTTTCATTCAGAGAAAACTTGACCATCCCGTTACAAGCATATCCCTTTCTGACAAAATTCTCATTCTTAGACAGAATCAGTTTACATGACTCGTACACCACCCTTATCCCTGGTTTTCCTAGAAGATTCCCAGAAACTAAGTTTCACCTCATGTCTAGGATGTGCAGTACATTAGTCAGAATCACTTTCTTCCCAGAGGAGAATATAAGTTCGATAGTTCCTTTACCGATGACCTTCGATCGGACTTCATTATCCATTTAGACTTCTTGACCATCGGTCAATTCCTCATAGGTTTTGAAAGCAGATTTGTCGTAGCACACATGTACTGTAGCGGCAGTATCATACCACCAACCTGGAACTTTGCCTTGGATGACATTCACCTCAGTTATCATGGCCACAATATCGCCTTCTTTTACTGCACTTACCTCTTGTTTAGATTTGCGATATCAGCATACTCAAGCATAGTGCCTGGTTTTCCCACAGACATGGCATAGGCCTTTGAACTTTCCGTTCTTCTTTTGGGCGTTTTTCTTGAATTTTCCTTTATTGGATTTCAGGGAATTGTCCTTCTCAGGATGTTTGTTATTAGAGTTTTCACTGCATGTACCTTGGATGAGGTATTCCCGTTATCATTTTTTTTATCGCGGTTACGGGATTCTTCCTCAATTCTGAGGTGTTTCTGGATTTGTTCCAGTGTGTAGTCCTCAGTTTTATGCAGCAACTTCTTTCTATAGTCTTTCCACATCGGTGGTAATTTGGCGATTATAGCCCCGACTTGGAATGATTCAGGAAGATCTATCTTTATTGCTTTGATTTTATTTACTATTAGCTGCAATTCTTGTATTTGGGGTAGCAGAGGTTTGTTATCTACCATGTTGAAGTCAAAATACCTGGTGATGAGAAACTTGTTGGTACCTTCTTCTTCAGCCTTGTATTTAAACTCCAGAGTGGCCCAGATCTCCTTTGCTGATGATGTCTGTTGGTACAGATCATGCAAACGGTCGGAGAGAGCGTTCAGAATGTGTCCTCGACACAAGAGTTCGTCTTTAGCTCATTTGGTGCGGGCAGCCACCTATTCAGGTGTGTCATTGTCGGTTGCTTCATGTAGCGCTTGCTGATTTGGATCTAATATATAGTAGATCTTCAGCGCTGTTAGGAGAAATTTCAGCTTGTCTTGTCATCTTGTAAAATTGGTTTCATCGAACCGATCAAGACGTATCAAGTCCTGATTCATCAACTTGATGGATGAAATACTGTTGGCTTCCATTACAAAATAACGCTTTAAGATTGTTGGAAATTATACAGATTAATGGAAACTGAAAAATTACGATAATCAGAAATAAGGACAAGCTAAAGCACGTCTGAAAACGTTGTCCTTAAAGCGTTATTTGCCCCTACTCAAGTAAATTGAGTATGTCAATAGGTTACAGGCAAATAGCTTCTAGGATACGATGAGCCTGATGTGGGTCTGCGTTCAGCAAACACGAAGACCCACCAAATGGAACTCTATTACACACTTTCTGGCAGTATTACAATATAGAGAAAAATCCCAAAAGAAAGAAAAAGAAAGAGAAAAGTGGTTTTGACCACTGCACTGGTCAGTTCAATTCTTCAGCTACAGGTTCAGTTGAACCGTCCTAGACCACACCATTGGTCTGTTCTTCAAGCTAAGGTTCAAGCCTTGCTTGTTGCTGGAAGCACTAGAGGATATAATTTGAAAGGAGCTGGTTGTCTCAGTTCTTATGGGTTTGTTGAAGTGAGTTGAGATGGTTTGGAAACCCATCCAAGCCCTCCTTTTATAGGCTCAGATGGCTGGGAGTTATGGTCCAGGGACATAAATCCACTAGCCGTTTTATGACTGTTGGAAACTAGCCGTTATATGGCTATTGTGAGAGAGCTAACTAGCCGTTTTATAGCTGTTGGGCTAGCCGTTTTATGACTGTTGGCAACAGTTTTTTGCAATTAAGTCCATAGCTATTACACATTTGTGCAACAACTATATTTTCAGCCTCTATATAATCAGAGGGACTCTCATTCAGTCCTCTAGATTTTCGTCCAGCCAACCATCTGCCTTAGCCACTAGTCGCACCAGTCTCGCTTCGGTTCGCGACCCTTTGCGACACGATGCGCACGTGCGAAGTGCAAAGTGTGCCACTAGCGCTTCTACAGCCACACTACCTCACATGCCCACACCCTCGTACCGAGCCCGAGACCGAGACCGAGACCGAGCCAGAGACCGAGACCAAGACCGAGCCCCAGCCCGAGAGCGCGCACGGGTGTTCCAGTGTGCAAGGTCCATAGTCCACGGACTAGGTAGGCAAATATTATAATACTCCACTATTATCATTTAAATCACAAAATTTTCTCTTCCCTTTCTCATGTGGGACTATTCCCAAAAAACTCACAAACGGTATTTTTCAAACAAAATAATATATTATATATATTATTTTTATTATTAAAATATATTTAAAAATCAATATTTTTTCAACAGGAGGGACATCTAATCCCTTAAACTATGCAAACAGGAAGTGGGACCCGGTGTAGACCCCACCATGATATATATATATATATATATATATATATATATATATATATGTGTGTGTGTGTGTGTGTGTGTGTGTGTGTGTGTGTGTGTGTGTGTGTTCTATCCAAGCCGTTCATTCATTTTGGACTGGCTGTCTTAGACATTGTGATCAAGAACGGGATAGATACAAGCCTCGTATATGCCACACTAGTAAGAATGGAAAGATTGAAAGTTCAACGTTGAAACCTTCCTAAGGTTACCCTGTTCGCACAACCCCCACTGCATCTGAAAGTAATATACAAATATCATCTTGATCCAATACTCCTGTGAGCCCCAACCTTTAGATAAGTGGCAATTAAATGGCTACGTTGAATATTCTCAGGGCTATAGTGTGATTTGACATCTAACCTGGTTAGCAGGTGACACTGACTCGTAAAATCACATATATCAGTGTTTCTATCAACACTGGTTAACCGTGGAACCCATGTAACATGTGTAATATCCACACCGTTCATCTCTTATCATTGTAAGACTAGAGTCCAAAATTGGAATAGAACGAGATCTTTGGTGGATCACATTAAAGAAAACAATGGGAACAATGATGTCCACCTTTGAAATTTTCTAATGGCTCTACCATGATGATTGATTGTCATCTAACCGGGTGACAAGGTCACACCAAACCCCAAATCTAGGGAAGATCTAAGTCTCCAACGGACCCGCTCTTAGGTCCTATTTGTTTTTCTAAAGTAAACTTAATTGCATTGTAAATAGGTAATAATTATTTCTATGTGTAATAAAGGCATGGTTTTCTAGGATTGATTTGACTCTTACTTTCTCAATGCTAAAATCAAGGATGCTGCCAAATTTTTGTGGGGCCACTGTTTACTTTGGTGTGGGCCACTTCAATGTTGGATTTGCCTCATGTTTTGGCTCATGCTTCAAAATGTCATAGTAAAGCAGATGGACAACACGGATATGTCATATACATCATGGTGGAGCTCACAAATTTAAGTTAATCCTTTTGTTCCATTTTCCCCAGCAAAAGTACCTGCCCATTTCCAAACATGGCGAAATTGTAATAAGTAGGTATTTACAGGGCATTTATCATGAATTTGAAAAATCAAACAAGCCCTAAGAAACAGCCATAAATGACTGTCCACCATTGGAAGTTTCTTGAGGACACGTGTAATTTGCTTTGCAACCAAACTTGTTGATAAGGCCAGAGAGACCTGTATAAAAGAAAATCACAAATGTTAGCTTGATGGCCATTGGTCACTGGAATCCACCATGACGTATATGATACATCTGTTGTACTAGCTTACTTTATGCGTATATGCCCAAATATGAGGCTGATGCAAGTCTTAAGTGAGTCATGCCACATGAATATTTAAGTTTTTACTAGGACTGTCATTCGCGTCCACGCTCTTTATCTTAAGCTATTTAATGTTTCTTATCACATGAATATGTGTACCAAAATTTGGTAACATGTAATTATACCTGGCCCTGATAAGGTTGACACTAATATTATGCTTAGGATAAGGCATACCATACTCATTCATATTGCTACACACATCATCTATATGCCTATTATGGATTCTGATTGATTATAGCATACGCCTTTTAGATTGATATACTTAGGTGACTTGTATGAGACAAGGTCGCCCGCATGATTATCGTATGACTTGATGCATGACTTGAAAGTGTGATTCATGTATGCCACATTATGTATGACACGTTACATCTACTCCTTAATGACAACAGGGATGTAGTTTTGCAGTCAGGATATGACTGACATATATAAGTATGGACACCAAAAACTATTGAGGTTACAGAGCGTCACAGGCGTCCCTGGGTAAAAGTCCCTAAACCCCGTGGTACTAGTAGGATACTTCAATGTCTAGATTGAGTGGATTCATGAGCGCATGAGGGCTAGATACTGGTAGGCCGCATCTCCTACTGTGTCGTGGTCTATTGGAAATGGGTTTAACCTTATCCGCCTTGGTGAAGATGGCTATATGCTAGGTTGTGTTTGACCAACTCGTGAAATGGGTTTGCTATCGGCAAGCCAGGTGTGTTTTCGTATACCATTGACGAGGCAGATAGTGAGGTCTCTTGCATTCGCTTGGTCTTGCTCGCGATGGGTGGCAACCAGTGTCGGAAGTGTACTAGACCCCGATAATGATCCAATTGTGAACTATTATGAGATGTGGACTAGACATCATGATTGACAGGTGACATATGGTAACCATACATTCATGTAGCACTCAAGATTATAGATGTGTAAATATAATTAAGTTTTCTACAATCGTGAGCCCTATCCCCAACAGGTATGGAACTATTCCGGATTAGGAGTCTATCATCATGGAATTACTTTACATGTCAAGTATGGAATTAACATGTGCTGTAACCCTGGGTGCGAGGCTCCTACCGACATACGACACTACGCACTATGACTCGTGTCTTTATCATGCATTTTTATATTGCATTACTGTATGTGACATTCAGCTTAATAGGCCTTTTACTTTGTATAACCTTGGTGTGAGGTGACCGACACCCACGCTTTAGGCAATTTGTGTTTTTTTGTGTGTTGTTTTTTGGGGGGCGGCGGTGACTTTGATTGTAAATTTGGAGTCGCCACTAACCACTTAATCTCAAAATTCCGCAGTCGGTTAAAACCTTCAGAATATGTAAGGCTAGAGAAATTCGAAGATTCTCTTGCCTTGGAATAACTCCTGGTCTGCGATCCGGGATTCCAAGTAAGGGACCTCAGTTATAAAGAGGGAAGGTGTTAGGCATCCTCTATGCTCGTATAAATGTACGGTCTCTACTTGGTGCGGTAAAAAATTTCAAGAGACGTACGATATGGTCGGAGTAAGACTAGGCACACGCGGGTTTCTAATGTAACAAGATCCGGGATTTCGGTAAGCTAAAGAGCATACGTCCGGAGATGTGTCTAGAGAAGCGGATGTAATGATGCTTGTGTAAAAGTAAAGAAAAGTTGACTAGATCACTAGAAGTTTCTGATGTGACATGATCCGATGTACGGCAAGTCATAGAGCATACATTCGTAAGCGATCTTGAGAAGCATGGGGTTGAGAAGAGTGGAGATGTTATGATGAATGCTTGAATAGAAAAATGAAATGATTTTTGGCTTGATCTCGAGTTGGCTAGAACATGGACTACACCATGATCAATCTGGGCTAGACTATGGGGTTGAGATGGTTGTGAGGAGGCTAAGGGGTAGCTGAAAAATTAGATCTTGGAGGCTTAGAGCTCCTTCTCACCCTCACTCTCTTCCTCTCTCTCCCTCTCCCTTACTTGAGATTTTTGAAATGAGATGTTGTTGTTGTGTGAAATATGAAGGGGGGAGCTATTTATAGCCTTTTGTGGTGGCATTGTGGTAATTGCTCAGTTTGTGAAGGTTAAAAGCTGACATGACAGCTTGGGATTAGTTGAGGAGAGAGAAGAGCCATGTGACATGCTCTTATAGGCTCTTAGGGGTAGGTAAAAGGGTAAATAGGGTGAACTACATGGCTAATTCCATATGAAAGTTGATTTTGGAATGAGGGACAACTGTGTGCTCAGAGGGGACACCTGTTGGATAAGGAGCGGCAATCGGATTACCGCCCGCGGTAGTTCGACTATCGCTCGAGTTGGGTTTGATCCAAAACTCATCCTATTGGCTCTGTGCACATTTTTTGAGAGCAAGCGTTAATCAAATTACCGCACACGGTAGTCAGATTACTGCTTGCGGTAGTCAGACTATAGCCCGAGTATAGTTTCTCCTAAAATTTAGCCACTGGGTCCTTTTTCTGACCCCAAGAGTAGCCCAAATCCCGTTTTAGATATTTGGCTTAAAAATGGCTCAAAATTGGCTCGATCATGACCTGAAAGTGGCTCGAAAAATGGATTGATTGTGGGTGAAGGTTTGGGTATGCTTTGGCTTAAATGATGGCTCGTGATAGCTCAGGTTTGGATAAGAGTTTAGGCAAGGGTTAAGGTTTAAGCTGGAGTTATGGTTTAGGCTGGGTTTAGGCTAGGTTTAATGTTTGGCTAGGTTTAGGGTTTAGGCTAGGTTTAAGGTTTAGGCTAGGGTTTGGCTAGGTTTAGGGTTTAGGCTGGGATTAGGGTTTGGTTTGAGATATGATTAGAGTTTCCAAATTGTTCTAATTTTCTCAAGATGCTAGCTTGGGTGGGGTGTCTACACTTGGTATGACCGTTAACATTCACGACTTGGCAGCATAACTCTCTATCATTTCCATATACTTTGATATCATTATACTTGTCACACCTATTGTGCACACACACACGCACTCTCTAAGCTTCGTAATAAGCTTATGCATGTTGTTTACGTGCAGGCTATACTAGACAGCAGCAGTAGTGAGGCAGGAGCACATGCCTGACATTTTGAAGTTTTTATATATGTATTGTATTTCCCTTTCCGGTACTGTACTCAAATCCTTTTATAATGGATATATGTGATGATGTTTGGCTTATGGTACATTCATGGTTATGCTTCTAAAAAAAAAAAGATACTTTGAAAATTCTCGCTGTGGGATTCCAATTTCGGAACTTAACATAAGCTAGGAATTGAAATTGGGGTGTCATGGAGGCTGTTAGCATCGGATTCAATTTACGACAAATGAGTGTCGAAAATTAGATTTAGAGCGTGACATGATAAGGGGTCGTTTGACACCTGGATTGGAGGGGATTGGCAATCCCCTGACTGTTTGCCAGTATAAAGTAACTGAGATTTCAAATCCGGGGGTTTCTAATCACCTCTTTGAGGGGGTTTGCAATCCACGGTGAGAGCTTGGATTACACCTAAAATCATTTCAATAGTTGCAGGTGCAATATGTGTGTCACTGTACACTATCATTCTATTGGGCACATGGCCCACTAATGATGATCAGCACCGTCCAAACATTGTCCAGCACCGTCCAAACATTGCCCATAATAATCAACGATTAAAAATTGTTGGTTAGTCACTAATATTAGTGGCCACCGTCCAGTTTCTTGCTCTGGACTGTACATTCTATCCAACACAGATATTACGGGCCACCATCCAAATATGGCACTTAGCTGACAATCACACCAATTTATTCATTAGCCTTTAATTTGAACGGTCATAAATCATTTACACAAAATAGGTCCATTCAACATTTTGATTAATCTATTTAGTATATTGTAACCCATCATTGGTTGCTTATTATTCTAAAGAGTCCATTTTTGTCAGGCAATCCTAACCATTCCATCCATGGTTCGAGAATGGATGGCTACAGAAATAAGGAGGGAGGGATTGGATCATCCAATCAGTGTGATTTTTCATAGAAGTCCATAAAAATGTGTCACCAACTTAATTTATAGGACAGATATTTTGATTGATCGATTGGACCGTACAAGTGACAGATACAACTAAAAGCACTGTAACTTATTACAGTGCTCTGAGATCACCGGAGCATACCTCTTCAATACTATAACGTATTATTATGCAATATACATCTACACTCGTATTATCTTAAACTTTATAAGTGGTTCGTTAATTCCATGCCGTCACACGTGTGTAAGATCTGAGATTTCCTTCTGGCTAGATCTTCTGCTAGAATTTTCCCGGCTGGACATTTTGTTTTGATATGTTGTGGCTCATTTGAGTTAGTGATTGACCGGAATTTTTTACCAGAAGATCTAAAGAGAGTAACCCACATGATCAAAAGCTCGGATCTCTCACGAGGGTTCCAGATTGGCACGTGTTCCTGAGCATGGATGGATAGCAAACCCACCTTTCTTTGTTTATTCTCATGAGAAAGTCTAGAGTCCAGCGGGTTGGACCATAAGTTACCATCCACCCAGCATATGGCTTTCAACACTTCATATCCGTACGTGCGACATCCACTCGTCCAAAAGATCACCTTTTGCAAAAAATCAGCCACATGGCCCACATCCACTCATGAGTGCACTACACTTATATCTTGTTATTTATCAATGGCTAGAAATTGTTCCCTACAGTGTAGCCCACCTGATGAGTGGACGCTGGTGAATTTTGCATAATATGATTAGGGGGGCCACCCATTGAAAGGATTGGATGTTGCACACACATGACAAATTATAAGTAATTCGTTAGGTGGAGTGATTCAACCCGATGGACTTGAGTTCGTTTTTATTCAAATGTCTTCATGCCAAAATATCATGCACAAGTGCAAAAACACAAGTAGCCAGACTCGTCACCAATAATATTTACAATATAATATTGGATTTTTATTTTTTTTTTACAACCATTCGGGTGACCCACGAAAAACGAAGGGGTCCCACCTATTATATAGATCCACAAATATACACCGCCAAAATGTAACATGAAGAAAACATTGGCCGATGAAAAAGTCCAACTGCACAATATTAGATATCATTATAGTGGTTTCACAAATACCACACGTGTAAATATCCATATCGCCATGTGCTAATACTGTTGGCGTGTGGAACATCTGATCTGCCCACCGAGTGGGACCCGTCGTGTAGATTTCCAGGCTAAGAATAAGGATGGTACACTCATCAGGTGGGCCAGAGAGTATGAAATGAAACAGATGAGTAAAGCAAGTTTCTTTTTTACTATCTTATGCTGAGGAACATCTAGTGAAAGTAACGGTTAGGACAGGGACCATACATAAATGGGCCACCAGATAGATGAATCTGATGTCCAAGCTGACAGATGCAGAGGCCTGTATGGAATGCAGATTGCCGCCTGTGAAAGCCTTTTCAGAAACTTCTTTTGACGGGGTCCTTGCTCTTACTCCGGTGGTAGACTCTCGGGAGTTTCAACACCTGGTCAAGGGTGCGATGGTGTGTGTGCGCGCATGTAAAAAAAAAAAAAAAAAAAAAAAAAAAAAAATCTTTTGATGGGAAGTTAGGTAGGCCCACTGTGATGCTTATGAGAAACACACCTGTCCATCCGTTTTTTTCAAATACATGGGCCTAAAATTGAGATAGATAAAAAGCTCAAGTTGGAAGGAAAATGCCTGTTACGAGTATTTTAAAAAATACATACAAACAAAAAATAAAAATGAACCACCTGAATTTCTCGTAAGCTTCACGGATTAGAAAACAGCTCAAAACGTTATTATAATCACGTTACTATAATAAATTTCTACTTTTATCTTTTTGGGGTTCCAAGCAGCAGTAGCTCAAAAGTAGAGCCCGCAGCCCCACCGAAAGACGAAAACAAAAAAAATAAAAACTAATGCAGCCTACCCAATGCGAATAAATTTATTTACAATCGGCAATTATTTGAACCCACCATTTTCTCATATTCATGCGGTCCACCCAATGCGAGGAAAACCTAATTTAATTTACAGGACGGGCATGCATACTGTAGGACCACCTTATGAAAATACATGTACCTGGGATGGTGTGCTTGTACGATCATACAACTCATTTTCTTATTCATCATATTCCAATATAATTTCAGATGGTTGAAATAATCCAATTTAAGACATTTTATTTGTTGTTTGCGCCTGACAATCAAGCTGAGACTCTGTCCTCTATGCCATTTCAGTATAATTTCAGATGGCTGAAATAATCCAATTTAAGAAATTTTCTTTGTTGTCTGTGCCCGATAATCAAGTTAAGACTCGCGGTCATCTAGATGGTTTGGATCATCGGATATATTTGAACAAGCCCCCTATCTCTCTCAATGAATATGAAATGGAATAGAATATGTGCCATTCTCCACGGACTAGTCGCCACCCTTGAACAAAAAAGAAAGAAAAGAAAAGGAAAAAAGAAAAAGAAAATAAAAAGAGAGCCCATGGAGCCTATAAAAATAAATCTAGCAACACCCTCGTTTCCATTCCATTCATACCTCTCTCTCTCTCTCTCTCTCTCTCTCTCTCTCTCTAATACTGTTTCTCACAAGCCAACTACTATGGTTGTGAAATCTCTCTTACTCTTATATTTCATGTTAGCTTTAATTCAAGTAAGCTTGGCTTCTAAGGCCAGGCATTTCAAATGGGAAGTGGGCCATATATTCTGGTCGCCGGATTGCCTTGAGAACATCGTGATAGGGATAAACGGCCAATTTCCGGGGCCAACCATCCGTGCCAAGGCCGGCGACACTATCGTTGTGGAACTTACTAATAAGCTCCACACGGAGGGTGTTGTAATTCATTGGCACGGCATCCGGCAGGTATTACTATTAATCCAATGTCAATCTCCGTATAATCTCTTCAAGAAGCCTCCTCTCTCTCTCTCACTTCTTTTTTCCATATAAATTTCAGTTTGGAACACCATGGGCAGATGGAACGGCAGCCATCTCGCAGTGTGCAATCAATCCTGAGGAAACCTTTGTATACAGATTTATAGTTGATAAGGTATTAATAATATACTTAATTTTCTCGCGACATGTTTGGTAATTGTAAAAGTTTGTCCCTGAATGTCCTATCCAAGTTAAATTCATCCTCATGATACTAATAGTAGTTATGTTATCATGTTGTTTGCCCGGCACACGAAATAAGGTACAGATTAATATTTGACATATATGATAAGTATATAGTGCTTGAAAATGTATTTTGATATATGTGGCACATTTATATTACTAAATAATATATGGTTATACATGCGGCACATGTGAGTACAACTTAAGAGATGTGAAAAATGTAGTACATAAATGGTAAAAACACTGTAAGATAATTTTCCACCATTTTCCATAACTTAGACAATTTAGTCCTTAAAAAAAAAACTACAATGGTTAAGATGCTTGGACCAGTTATAGGAACAAATAGTGGGTAATTCATAATTAAAAGGCTTGTTTAAGTTAAGTAGTCAGGGATTGAACTTTTGCAGATGTCATGTCAGAGACCCTTCAATCCTATTACTGATATTTGCATTTCGATATTAGAGGAAGAAGACCTATGTTTTGTTTTAATATGATAATGTATTATATGTTTGTGTCTATTGCAGCCTGGCACGTATTTCTACCATGGGCACTATGGGATGCAAAGGTCCGCTGGGTTGTATGGTTCTTTGATTGTCGATGTTGCAGATGGTGAGAAGGAGCCTTTCCATTACGACGGGGAGCTCAATATGCTCTTGAGCGATTGGTGGCACAAGGACGTGACCGAGCAGGGCCTCGGTCTCTCTTCTAAGCCATTACGGTGGATAGGAGAACCTCAGGTAAGGATCATTATGTTGTGCTTCCAATTTTACAGGTGGGAGTCGGGCCCACTTTTCGGTGATCCAAGCTGTTCATCTCGTTGGGCCCCTTATGGATGATCCATGTCGAAAGATTTTCTGATGATTTAAGTGTAGTATTGTTGGCCTGCGATTCGCGGATGAGCAGATTTTCCGTCGGTCTATATTCAACTAAAATACGTACATGTATCTTGTGATTAGGTGGGGAGATTTTTAGGGGATGACCTTTTCATGATGGGGACCACTGGATGAACGACGTGGATCGTGCAACGGTTGCTTGCCAAACTAACGTGTACCATGGCCATTTATTATTATTATTTTTGGTACACTACAGACTATGGCTATCCATACACATTCACCGTGCTACCGCAATCGTGGCTTACATGTACTCAATCCAAATCACCGGGAAATCGATAGATGGGTCGTAAGCCCAAAATCAGATTGATTGGACTGTCTAACCTCTGATTAATGATCGTTTACTTGATGAATTTAGACCGCTGAATCAGTTGATCAAATCAATGTAATTTTTTGTTTTTTTGTGATCCATTTAGCCGGGGCCACAAATTAAAAGCTTTAATCTGAGTCAACCAGATTTCATGTGTATCGACTAACATACTCTCCCAGAGTACTAACCTCATTCTCAAACCAGGCAATCCAATCCGCTTTCAGATTCTGTTGTCATTCTGGCATTCCATCGAACGTCCATTTGTCTGCCATTCCTGTCTTGCTCGCTGAGATGCCCTTCTGTACGGACGGGAATCGTCCCGCGTGAAACGTCCAAGCACTGTGGGGCCACCATGTTACATATGTAAAATCCACTCCGTCCAGCAGGTTCTATCGTCGATTCTATTCGTGGTTCAAAAACTCAGCTAGATCCACAACTCAGGTGGGCCACACTTCAGGAAAGATTGAAGAATGTGAGGCCAACCAGCGTTTATTTATAGGGCTGATATTCTATACGTGAGTTTCAAACAACGGTTCTCACCTAATGGAGGGAGTAGATCTGCAAATGCAATATGGTGGGCCCTACAAAGATTGGGTGTTTTCCAGAGAAACGGATGGATGAGTGGACATAAGACACATACATGAGAGTGGGCCCACAGTCAGGGATCCACCGAAGCCGCGTCTTATTTTATGCGCTGTCTCCAACCGGTGTTAGACGTCTCCGGCTATCCCGTCCCTTTCTGTACATTCTCTTTTCTTTCCATATTGGGCTTAAATAATGGCAATGCATCCAAGCCGACCATCAAAATCACGGGCCCCACTTTGGTTTTATCATAGCCCAAAAATGCCATTGATTAAGTTGGACCACTTTCGTTTCCTTTCTAACAATCCACAACCATTCGGAGGATTAGCAAGCAGTGCGAATTTTGGGCCAGGCGATTGGACTCTACAAGTTAGACGGTCTAGATTGGATTTCATGTTTGCTACGTGGACAGTTGATACGCCGCAGAAGGGTCGTACCCCTACCGGGGAAAAGAAAAGGACCGTTTACCCCCTCCACTCACGTGGTTGATGGAACCAATTCCACGGAAGGGAATATTATAACAAATGGAAGTGATTCGATACTCCTGCAGCATACGATGCTTGATACGCATACACTCAGAAATTGTACAACTGTCATGCAAGAAATCAAATTAGGGCCTGTTTGGGCGGTGGGATTAGAAGGGATTACGTGGGATGGGATTCAAAAAATATAATGATTAAGGGTTGGCAGGGATTGTGCCCTGTTGCTGTGGGATAAGATTAATGCTGCCATGCTTTGTTGATAACATGGTGGTACATTAAATGAATATACCCATCATCATTTGAAATTGCTGAGAATAATACACGTGTTATATTTAAACCGTTCATTTATTTTGTAACCTTATTTCATGGCATGGGCCTAAAAATGAGGTAGATTCAAAACTTATGTAGCCTCAAAGAAGTTTTCAACAGTAAGTATTCAATCCCCATTGCTTTCTATGGTGGAGTCCACTTGAGCTTTAAATTTATCTGATTTTTTAGCCCATCCTCTAAAATAATCTTGATAAATGGGTGGACGGTGTGGATATAGCCCACACATCATGGCGGGACCTACCTAACTTGCTAACATTGAGTAAAATTAGCAAGCAATCCGATTCCATCTAACCTACAATGGGATTCCATCTAACCTACTTCCAAGCTTTTCCATTCTTCCTACGCGTGAGTGGAATTGGCACTACGTGTTAGGGCCTGTTTGATTTTCCATTTACAGATGTAATTCCCACTAAATGGGTAATAATTATTTACCTCCTGTTTTATCGGTTGGATTTTCAAAGTGATTTGACTGCGACCTTTCATTTATAGCCCTCTTCACGTCCACCATGAGAAAAAAGTTAAATCGTGTGCTCACCTTGATGTTTTGTGTATTATCCACGCCGTCCATCCCTTTAGCCAACTCATTTTAGTGCATGAGCCTAAAAAAGAGGCAGATCCAAAGATCAAGTGGACCACACAGCCATAAACAATGGAAATTGAACTCCTACCATTGAAAGAATCTTGAAGGCCCCTGAAGTTTTGGATCAAACCGATATTTTTGTTTCCACTTTATCGATGATTGTGTGACCTTATTAACGGGTTGGATGACAAATAAACATCACTGTGGGGCCTAGGGAGAAAACAACTTTCAACCATTGACATTTTAATGATCATTGTTTCCTAAGGTGTGGTCCACTTGAGATTTTGATTTTACTCATTTTTGGGCTCATGCGTTAAAATGTATTTTTTTAAAGGATGGATGGTTTGGATAACTCATATATATCATGGTGGGGCCCACATATTTAAATCAGTAATACCAACGTTTGTAAAGCTCAATTTTCAAAACGTAATTACAGCTGCTTTCAAACAGGTGTAAGTAAGTAATAAAAAAGTAATGCCGTGTTTTTACTAGTTTAAGTATAGTCATCAAGGTTTTTTTTTAATTTATCATGCTGAAATCAGATTAGTTGACAAATTGAGTGGAGATACCTCGTTTCAACACTTGAGGTCTTGGTATGGATCCCTAGCGGTAGTGGCTGACATGGAGTGTGTGTACTGACATGGGTGTGTACTATTAGTTGATCAATCCTAATCTCAGATTAGTTGACCATTGGATATTCTCAACTTCTAACCCTCCAATAACTGGCCACCCATCTAAAAGTCAGATAATCAAATAATCTTAGCCTTTGATCGACAATTTAACTGGAATTATTCGCATGCCATGTCTAAGACATTTATTAGTGCCTGCGTATCATCCATCACACTCCGCAAGAGTATCAAAGTTATTCTGTATTTTGAAATAAAGTGTCATTTTAACCATCAATCGACGGAAAAAGGACAGGAATGATAGACACTTTTGCTTTTAATTCGTGGATTTTGTGCAGTCGCTGTTGATCAATGGAAAAGGACAGTACAACTGTTCACTCGCAGCGCATGTTAGCAACAGCTCGTTGCCCTTGTGTCAGAAGCTGCGCGGCCACTGCTCGCCCCACGTCCTTCACGTCCTTCCTAACAAAACCTACCGGCTCAGGATAGCAAGCACCACCGCACTTGCCTCAATCAACGTCGGCATCGGAGTAAGTAAAAACAACTCTCTCCAGTACTAGTATAAAGATGGCCCTTCCTTTTGATATTTTCACCCTCTTTGTTTACTTTTTCGTATGAGGCCAAAAGGAGAAAAGGGATGTATTTAAATAATTAAAAAAATGGGACGTAAATGTCATCTCCCTGCAGTAACAACTCCGCACTAGAAAAGCCAACTGATCGGTATTATCTCTCATGCACATGTGGGCCCACCTAGGATCATGTTGGACTGCCAAACAGTCACCTTGATGAGATGATCAAAGCCATCCAATTATTCTTACTTTACCGTGCATTGTGGGCGTTCTGATCATCATCTAGGGTTCTAATCATCCGATAATGGTGATTCTAGGGCATGAGTAAATTCCCATAAATCACATTTTTCCAATATCCATTAGGGATGGTTTTATTTATAAAAATTAAAAAATTATATGTGAAATAAAATTTATTAGGATAAATATTTTTTTAAATTTGTCTAATTCATTTATAAGCAACAAATAAATAAAGAAACATAAAAGAATAATTTACTTTAAAAATAAAAATTTAATATATTTTAAAAAATAAAAATAACTTATACCCACTAACTAAAAACTACTGAAAGTACTAGACTAGGGAGGATTGATCTTAATTTTCAAATTGTGGGCCCTCATCATAGATTGGCCATAGCTAAAAATGGTCCAGCAACATGACATCCTAGTCATAGGGTCAAATAAGGTGAATGTAGTCCACCTGTAATTGGTCACCTACAACCAGCAGTAGGTTAGCTTAACATGCAACCTGGCTTACATGTGATGAGCGTGGTCGTGGTCGTGGTGGGTTTCACCTTCTGCACGATTCTGACGTCCTTCATATCTGCACGGTGGTCGGTGGTTGGGCCTTTGGCACGGAACAGGTTGTATTTTAAACTAACTTGCAACTGCTTGTCAGTTAGCATTGCTGGTAGACCATTAAGCTTTTTGTTCTTTCAATTGTCCACTGATCAAACGGTTAGGATTGTCTGGTGGAGGCAAGTTTTGGAGAAGGACCCGCCAAAACTGTCACATTGGTGGGCCTGGAACGAAGAGATGTGGAAGAATGGTGAAGAGCACTTGCTTATGTAATAGATAGGAAGAGATGTGTACATGACATCTAATCCATCCACCACGTGCACCCTGTCATGTTTTCCTTGAAGCTCAAAAAATCTGGCTGATCCAAGACTCATGTGGGCCATGCAATGTAAAATCATGCATAAAATCTTTAAAATCATTTAGAATGGCCCACCTGAGTTTTGGAATGGCCTGATTTTCGGCCTGTCCATTTATCCCATTAGGGCCATCTTCCGAACGGATTGGATGCCATATAAAAACACACTGGGCCCCACAGACAATCCGGAATGCTTGTCCCTTGGGGACGCCGATTCGATACTGACAATGTCAGTAGCCAACTCGCTACTGAAGTGACGTCACCAAGCTCTTTGTACCCCACCATGATGTATGTAATGTATCCATACCGTCCATCCATTTGGAGAGATCGTTTTATGGCATGAAAAAAATAATGAGTTAGATCTAAGGTTCAAAAATGGACCCCACCACAGAAAACAGTGGGGCAGTGACATTCACCGTTAAAATTTTCTAGGGCCCAACATGATGTATTTTTGAGATCCAAGATATTCATAAGTTAACTTAGAGGTAGATGAAGTGAAAAAGCAAAATATCAGCTTGATCGAAAACTTCTGTGGCCCCTATGAAGTTTTGAATGGTGGATGTCACTTTCCCCACTGTTTTCTGTGGTGGAATCCACTTGAGCTTTGGATCTGCCTCATTCTTTGGCTAGTTCCCTAAAATGATCTCTTCAAATAGATGGACGGTGTAGATATCACGAATACATAATGGTAGGGCCCACAGATCTTGGTGACGTCGCTTCAGTAGCGATTTGGCTACTGACACTGTCAGTACTAATCCACGTCCCCGGGAGTACCGGTAATGGAAGTCTCCACGTGTGAATATGCAACAAGCGCGATGTACGCGACAAGATCATCGTGTACATCGACGGTGATAGGAAGTGGATCACACCAGTTCCAGGCACGACCTAAACCGTTAAATCAAGTGGGGTCCACCAATCGAACCCGATCTTAATCGGACCGCAAGACGATTCTGTTATAGGGATTTCACAAAGGATCATTCCACTAAATTAACTCATCAGACTCTCATTAACTGAGTAACTTCCATTGACATCTCTCCACAGCATCACAAGATGGTAGTAATAGAAGCCGACGGAAACTACGTCGAACCGGTGACCGTCGACAACATCGACATCTACTCCGGCGAGAGCTACTCCGTCCTAATCACGACCGATCAAAACCCATCATCAAACTACTGGGTGTCCTTAAACGTAAGAGGACGGAATCCAAGAACCCCACCCGGCCTAACCATCTTGAACTACCATCCCAACTCCCCATCAAAGCTCCCAACCTCCCCACTTCCCATCTCCCCTGCATGGAATGACTACCCCAAGAGCAAGGCCTTCTCCAACAAGATCCTCGCTCGGCCCGGCTCCCCCAAACCACCAACCAAACCCGATCGTCGGATCTTCCTCCTCAACACCCAAAACACAATCAACGGTTACACCAAGTGGGCCATCAACAACATCTCCTTGGTCTTGCCCACAACCCCTTATCTGGGTTCCATCAAATACCGTTTGAAAAATGCATTTGATGTTGAGAGCCCGCCGGAAACTTTCCCAAGCGACTATGACGTGATGAAACCGCCGGTGAACCCGAATTCAACGCACGGCAGCAATGTGTACATGTTCAAATTCAATAACACGGTGGACGTGATTCTCCAGAATGCGAATGCGTTGTCGGCGGACGTCAGCGAGATACATCCATGGCATTTGCACGGACACGATTTCTGGGTGTTGGGATACGGAGAAGGGAAGTTCACAGCAGCAGACGAGAAGAAATTGAATTTAAAAAACCCACCGTTGAGAAATACAGCTGTGATTTTCCCATACGGTTGGACTGCATTGAGATTCGTTACAGATAATCCTGGTGTTTGGGCTTTCCATTGCCATATCGAGCCTCATCTGCATATGGGGATGGGTGTGATCTTCGCCGAAGCTGTCCATCTTGTTAAGAAGATACCCGTTGAAGCTTTGGGATGTGGGATGACAGCGAAGATGCTGATCCGGCCTTGAAACTAGTAGCATTTGTTTGTTGGGATTTTCCTCCCCTGTAGTGAAACCAGTGCCATTGCTCTGTATGTGTTTTATTCAGTTAGTTGTTTTGTAATCTTTTTCATGTAATGTAGCATCTCTAGGAAGTTGGTGGAGAAGGTATATATAGAGATGGAAAAATAGTAATAGTAATTTAGATTATGATATTTGTGTTCGTCTGGGTCGCATATGTATCTGATGAAACAGGGTTATGATTATTTTAAGGTTGTCTTTGGCTGTACAAGTGGATTGCATTGCAATTTTTCAATTTAATCATGGGTGTGTTTGGTTGCACCAAATATCTTGAAATTTTATGATTAATCAGTCTAATTGGGGTAAAATTTCATGATAGTTTATGAAATTTGGTGCAACCAAACACACACAAAGAAAGAATGAGAAAGTCTATGATCCTAGGTAGTTTTCGTAACAAGTAACTGACGGATTGTCATTATTCCACTTTGGAGTTAGACTTGGAATGAATATCATGGCAATTTCAGGTCTCCGCATTCACCGAATGTGCGATAGTTCATCCTGTTTGGATGAACAATAGAATTTAATTGCAAATATTCACCTCACTCTAATATGAGATGAGTAGGTGCAATTTGGTATTATTATTTTATGAACCTCCTACTGCAATTTGATTTGATATTGCATCCAAACATATTATAACTGTCATCGCATGAGGAAGAAATCAGACGGTTACAAGTAACATGGTTAAAAGACATGGATCCTTGAGAAGCTTTCTCCTTAGACAGGTCGTCTTTGGGAAGTGAAATTGATTGGAAAATTGGCGCAGGAAGGGACTTGATGAGGTCGATCAGCACTGTCTTCTTCAGGGGATAACTACAAATCCACATAGCTCTTTGGACTCTTCACGGAGCTTCCTCGAACTAACAAGGGATAAAATCAAGAATAATTCTTAATAAATTTGAAATAACTTGATTGATGATATTAAAAAAATAAAATTACATGTCTTCATATAAGTAACTCAAACCCTAAGAAAGATTTTAAGACTAAGACTCCAACTCAAACACTCTAAAAATGTGACTTACTATATATAAAATATAAACTTACCATCTATAGACAAACACCATTATTCTCTAATCCTAGTCTATATAATTTTCGGCCAAAAACAGTAAGTGTCCAATTTGGCCCAACCACATTATTCTCCTAACTTTTATAAACCCTTTTCATGCTGTCACGACTTCTGCCACTCGAATGATCAAAAAGTTATAATCAACTAAAACTAACTATTTATATAAAAATGAAACTAAAGGGACTTTTGACCTTCGATTTAATGAAATCTCGCAAATTTGGTGTGGCCAACCCGGGTACGCTTAAGTAGGTCCTCTTACCCAAAATCATATATAATATGTCGAAAAACTCATCCCAATTTGCAAGATATGACTGATTTAAGGTTTTGACCGCCTGAATTGTTTTAACCTCCAATGGAGCCTTCTCTGGTCCATCTTTGCCATGAAAGCGTTTGCAACCCACTCTACATCAAAAATCTTAAACTTTTGTTAATGGAACTTTTATTTCTTAAACTCAGATTGTCACCATGAATTATAATATCCAGTGCTGTTAATCATATATATCTTAGATATATACAAAAGAATCATATGGCTCTTTACCAACTACACATGTTAATATGACATGATCGGTCTAAGATTCAATCTATCTATCGGAAGGGCATCGTTATATTAATGCCCAAGACCAAGAATCAGATTGCTCTACTGGTCAGGTGGGCCACAGTTTGCAAAACAAATGCATGGGTCTGAAAAACATGTCTGAAGTTTTCTAACCCATTAACATGCAGAGGTTGGACCAACATGATGGATGGATTAGATATTGCACTTATGCGTGTGGTTAGTATGTGAGCTTTATTGCACACACGTGTACACTTAAGGCTCTAATTCGTGTTAGAGTTTAAAATGCACATCGCACATTAAAAATAACCAAAGTACCCCCAGCTTTTATCTTATTCAAATAAAATAATGCTGTTGTTCTACAAAACTCTGATAAAGATGGACAGTTAAAAGTAGCGCTGCAAATGGGCTGGACCTGAGTTGGTTTGATCCATTCTCAAAAACCCGAAAACTCAACTCAACTCATCCAGCTGGATCGGGTCATCTCAAAGACTCAACCCGACCCAGCTCATATTTAATAGTAAAATTAATAATAATATTTTAGTAATAATACCTATTTAATTTACAAATATAAAAATTGACATAGCTTATCGCACAAGAGGCGCATGGTTCGATCTCTATTTTGAACTAATTGGGTGGGCCTGGCTGATTGAAAATATTGATTTTATCAGCCCAAACCTAGACCATTTGCCACCTAAAATAAGAAACATGGTTTAATACTCGGACTCGATAGCACCCGAACCAGTTCGATACCATCGGTTATCCTGACTAAGCCTAGTTGGGCCCATTCAGCCCCAGCTTTTCTATCTGAATCACCAAGTCTTTTAACCATGCAAGAAGTAGAGGTGCCAATGGTTTGGGTTTGGGCTGGGTTGGGGTCTATCTCTAGCGTAATCCCTTCACTAAATAGGCTAAGAATTATGGCCCAAACAGAACCCACGACCCATTACCCAAGGCCCAACCTAACCCACTTGAAATTTACTAAGCCTGACCCACCTGACATGGTCCATTAGGATGGAATGATCCCACCCAGCCCAGATCAACGGATATATTTACTCACACAAACATGTATGCATGCATGATAAGGCATACATACATCTTTGTAATTGGGTCAGGTCGATTGGGTTTGGTTAACCATATAGCAGGATCAGGTCTAGTAGGATTCAACCTCTGCCAGACCCATTTACTTAAACGAGCCACGCCAATACATTGAGTCAGACTCGGTATCTGCCGAGATTTTGGAAATCACTCGATAATATGGTGAAAAATACAGCAAACAATATTACCGCGAGATTTTCAAAAATATCGGTAGATTTTAAAATATTTAATTCAAAAATAGTAAAAACCTTAAGAAATTTGTTCAAATTATTATTAATTATATTTTAAAATATTTTTATTTTCAATGCGATTTTCTTGGAAATTTATTGGGAAATTTCCGGGCAGAGAAGAAGATTTGTCGCTATGGTCAGACCATCGGCTGTTATTTATTTCAATGATGTAGATCGCCTGATGAGTGGATCACCTGGTTTTCAATTACTGTGATCTTTAAAACACGTGTACCACTTTTTGCACGGCTCGGATGTTCTACACAAGTGAGTCGTTGTGCGGAAAGAATGTCTGGTATGTGAACATTTATCCGGTTGTCAACGATCAGGATGGATCATGACGTGAATTGGGCCCACTGCATCTATAGCAACGAATGTTCGCTGATCCAGACCGTTGATATGTTGGACAGGGTTCGGAGAGTACTTAGAGATCCGAAGACTATGACACTCCAATCAGTGGAATAAAAGTAGACCGTTAATAAAAATCTGAATTGAGCACGGTGCACCCATTGAAGGACCAGGCCCAGGCCCATAAAAAATCTTGGGCTTGAATTGGGCCAGCCTCACAGTCATCCGGGTCCATGACAGTCTTAACAGCCATGGCCCAGAAAGAAGGACGAAAATATCAGATGGTCAGGAACTCCGATCTAGAAGCTTTTTTAGGAAGTCCTTAATCCATCATGGGTCCTATAACATCAATGGTCTTGATACTCAAGCCACTGGTCCCACTTATGTAGAATTGAGTAAAAGAGCCAATTTGAGGTGTAAATTTTATATGATCCTAGATCCAAGGATAATGCAATTATACATGGGCTTTCAATTTAGTAAGGCCCTTAGTCTAATGATCTGACCGTTGATCTGGTGTGACCTGTTGTGTCCATGCCCCAAAATCATCCTTAGATTGGGAGATCTTGGCCACAGTCTTGGGATGTGGTTTTGCGGGACACAAAATCAAAGGAGACGATTGCAACCCTTAGTTTCTGGCATCCGCATGAAGCCGTGGACAATCCATGGTCAGACCAACAGACCAATGGTCAGGATAACTAAACCAAGGGCCCCACTTGTATATATGGCCAGATCAAAATCATTCAGACTCAAAACACAATCCCAAGGCAAAACATGGTACGTACCTTTTCAGAAGCACTTAGAAAAGCTCCATCCAGCACTAAGGAAAATGTTCTCAAGACGTTGATATTGCTTGCGAGTTTCAACCCTTTGTTTCTGGTTAAATAGTACTCTGTACTATCGTGCTATCGTACACTTGGAGGTCGTCCAATGTGTTAGTGCAACATAAAAATCACACTGCCCTTCTTGAGGCCGGTTTCTCTACACTGTGGTGTGCGGGGGCCCACCAGATGTGTGGATTATATCCAACCTGTCCATCATTTTCGTCCCCTTATTTTATCCTCAAAGCTCAAAATTCCGGCCAATCCAGAACTCATGTGGGTCACATCATGTAAAAAAAATCATGCCTAAAACCTCTAATATCACATGGTATGGCCCACTCGAGTTCCTGGCCTGATTTTTAGTTTGTCCATTTAGCCCTCTGAATGGATTGAATGGCATATACAAAACATAGTGGGGCCAGTTTGGAATGTATCAATGGTGGAAATCTTCATCCCAACTGTTCCCTGTAGTGTGACCCAATCCTATCTTTTATGGGGATAATTTTCTGGATACCGAGTTAACTTGAAGGGATGCACCTGATGTACGGATTGGATGTGTCCACGACATCATGGTTGGCCCACACATCACCTTTAGAACAAGATAATTCTACTAACGCGGCAGGGAAATTTACGATCAACAACAAAACGATACCTGCCTACACATGACATTCATGTAACATTGATAGGGTGGGCCACCTTGGGGATGGTCCTTGAATAGTCAAAATAGTAGCAAATGGATGGCCCTTAAAAATGAATATGAATCCCAATTCAACAGGCAAAAGTGTTCGACATTGGCGAGTTGGTTGTGCCACACTGTTAGCTTTGATATCACTGGTTTCATCATCATGACCTAAGCCCAAATTCCCACAGGGGAATTTTGGGAGCTAAGGAAGCACCCAAAGTCAAATCTAACCAAAGTACACGCAACCGCACAATCATTTTCAAATAAGAGTAATTTGAATTTTATCTAAAAAAATTCTTGAGAAAAAAATCATGACATAAAGCAACCAGGGTACACTATGAAAACAAAAATTATAAGAGATAAAGAGTTACTAACTCCTAGAAGCATCAAATCCACTTCACGAGCCCTACTTATGCCATTGAAACCCTTAGAAAGAAATTAGGAAGCCCTCTTTATACCTCTATAACTCCCAAATCCCGATTACACCTGATATACAAGGCATCACAACCGGAATAGAAAACAAATGTCATGCTTACCCAACTCTACATGCGCTCGATAGGACTTCGATTGCATCAACCACCCATCGAGAATCTGCCAATGTCATCGAATTTACTTCGATAACATTGAGTAGCAACGGTAAAATGTTCTAGCAACCAATGATTTTCTGAATTTTCGCGATGGTATCGAGCACTTATCAATGGCACCAACATTGCTTGATGGCAAGTGATCTGTTGATAGCATCAACTAACCCTTGTTGCTGACAAATTTGAAACATCACCAAAAGGGAAGAATCCTAACCTTATAAATGGGTGGTCATAAACAGACTGTTAGTAAAGAAAATTTAGCACTGACGAAAATTGTAATTTTTAGATAGCTAGGATCTTCCTATCATCATCATCATGCTTGATGAATCCCACCATTTCAATGGCTTAAATCTTCGGGTCATGGTCCTACTTGCACAAACTAGAAACAGATTAGGTTTTGAAGTGATAAAGTCCTTTGATATACATTGATACAACACACTCTGACAGCTTAAGCTTTTGGAATAAATAGTTGTTTGACATGGTATCAGAGCGGAAGGTCCTATGTTTGAAAGTCAAGAGCAGCAAATATACCTCGCTAATATATTATTCTCCCACGGGGGGTCAGGAAAATCAGGTCCGGCCCAGGGACTGGGAAATCAAGTCCGGCCTATTTATGGTATGAGTGTCCCTCCATCCTTGTCAAGGGGTGTTGACAGCTTAAGCTTTTAGAATGGTTATTTAATGAAAAGAAACTTAGAGATTCAAAAAATGTTGCATCTAGAGTGACATAGTGACGAAAAGTATGAGGATCCACAAATTTATATCCTTTTTGGGTAAGTGAATTTCCAACAAACATGTAAGAGATGGATCTATCGGATAACTTTGTTCGGGAGGAAGAGAAGTCATACACATAAGCAGTGCAGTCGAAAATATGAAGAGGAATATCGGTGACATAGTGAACTTTCTTAAATATGGAAATCGGAATCTAAAAGTTTAAAGCAGAATGAGTCAGTCGATTAGGCAAGTAGCATGCGGTGAGAATTGTGTCTCCCCAATAACGTTTGAGAACATGCATCTTAGTGAGGAGGTAACGAGTGATATTCAATAATTAATGATTTTTTTTCTTTCTGTCATCCCATTCTGTTGAGGAGTGGAAGTACAAGTGGTGTTCGACTCGATATTGTACTAATGAAAGTAGGAAAGAAAAACAGTGGAAAGGAATTCGCCACCATTATCACAATGAAGGACCTTGATTGTTGCATCAAAATGATTAATCAACCAAACATGAAAAGATCTAAAAGTTTCAAACACTACACTTTTATTTTTAAGAAAATATATCCATGTCATCTTGGTAGTACAATTCATAAAAGACACAAAATACCGAAATCTCATGTAAAAGGGAATAGGAGCAGGTCCCCAAACATCAGATTAATGACAAAAAAAAACATATTATTCTACATTTGCCATTTTTCATCTTGGCTAGGGTTACGTTGTAACAACCCATTTTTTTAAGGGAAGTAACCCTTGTAATTCGATTATACTTTCCAGGCATCTAAACAACCTCTAACTGTTCGAGTCTTAGCAAGAAATTTCCCCCCACACACACACTCGATAGTGGGCTTTCACCACCTAGATACTCGAACCCTTGACCAGGTGTTGAAACTCCCTACTACCACCCGAGCAAGAGCAAGGATCCTCTTAGCAGCAGCAAATATGCTTCATGGAATAGGTTGTCTTGCAGCGGCAATTAATCATCAATGGTTGTTTCGCTAGCTGTATGGACTATAATCAACTCTTCTTCTTTTTTTTTTTTTTTTTTAATTTTATTTTAACGATTAGTCTTCATAAATCTAATCTTAATTATTGTATTTCACCCCCTTAAAGTCACAGGCATTCAATTCGATTCAAGTTACATCTGGCTCTTACATGCAAAATGCGTGATCAAATCTCAACAAAGCAACCACATGTGCAGTCATGTGGCCAAATTGAAGCCAACACATGTTAGTTCCCACTCCTTAAGGGATACCAAATAAATAAATGACTATTTGAATCCAAGTTTTGTATGAAGATTCCACTTACTCGAACAAAGTGGGCCCAACCGCAGGTTATAATAATACATCTGAGAAATTATTTCATTTCTTGTGGTCACCGTTGACGTATGAATAGAATTGGAGAAATTTGGGACTGTGGACCCCACCTTTTATCCAGCTGTTTTTACGAAACACTACAAACTTAGTTTTGGAACTTGACCTGCACGTCCGGAGACCGAATTTCAGGACGAAAATACCCCTCCTTTTTCCATACTCTTTTCATTGCATTGCTTTCAGCATTGCTTTCACTCCCCTTAACGAAAAAACAGGTGCTTCCATCCCTATACTCTCTACTCTTTTCACTGCATTGCTTTCAGCGTTGCTTTCACTCCCCTTAACGAAAAAACAGGTGCTTCCGGCCCTACACTCTCTTGAAACGAAGAACTGAAGTACGAAGGGTTTTCTTCTCATTTTCCTGACTGAAATCTCTGTGAAGCATGTAAATATCATTATTTTACATTTGCCATTTTTCATCTTGGTTAGGGTTACGTTGTAACAACCCATTTTTTTTAGGGAAGTAACCCCACCGTCGGCTTGCGCGTGGCCCACCTAAGTTTTGGATCAGCCTGATTTTTTAGCCTGATGTCTTCTCTTGGCCTAGCCGAGATGATAGGCAGAGTAGATTTATATTATCGATAATGGGACCCACCAAATCTAAAGAAATAAAAATAAAATAATTTATATCTTTCGCACGCCGACTAAACCACGTTCTCCATTCTTCCTTCCTTTTCGTACGGTAATGGGCGCCGAACCCTCCCACTAAATGAAACCGTCCCATAATCCACTCTTCCATTTCATTACGCACTCCTTTATATATATATATATATATATATATATATATATATATATATATATATATATATATATATATATATATATATATATATATAACGAAGGAAATAATCAAATCAAAAATAGAGAGAGAGAGAGAGAGCTCTGTAGATCAAGGGAGAGAGTTTAGAACGGTGCCGGATTATCAGACTTTTAAGGTAGGCGATCTTATCCTAGAATTTATTATTTTTAATTATTTAATTATGCTTATTTAATCCAATATTTTGATAGGAACATTGTTTTTGTCAGTTGATTATTATATAAGGAATTCTATTTATTTAGGAATTTCTATTTTTATATATTTCTGATATTTAAAATAAGTTTAAAAAAATAATAATAAATAAATAAACAAACAATTTATCTAAAGTTATAATTTAATTTATAAAAATATTTATGTTATCATATGCCACAATTGAAATTTCAGATTGCCTGTGTGTCAATCGTCATACTCTACCAGAGTATCAAATAACTCCTCATGAGAAGTCAGAGGATGCACCATGAGAACCTACTTTAATGGAGAAGGTTTCAAGTCCATCAAGCTGGACCACAAGTTACGGTCCACCCAGCAATAGATTATGACATACTAAGTTCATATAAAATTCAACCCTTACAATACATCTAAAACAACATGAAGATCACTTATATGAAAATTTATTCCTATATACTAGTTAGGATATCCTCAAAAATAGAAAATAACTTATAACTGTTGATAAATAGTATTATCCATTTAATGAGTGAATGTAAGTGTATTTTTTTGTAAGTGATCCTAATTGTTTAATAAACCTAATGAATGGGTTAGATTTTTCACATATATTAAAGGTTAGAAGTTATTTACTTGATGGACCGTAATGTTTCCAATCGATTGTACTGGAGATCTTCTTATTATAATGGGACTCTGTTAGTGCGAGATATGCCATGGCTAGTATGACTATAATCTTACTTGTCTCTACATGCGGAACATGGCACACGTGTGTAAGCCTGAGAAATCTACTATGCAATCCACATCTTTGACGTGCCCAAATATAAAAAATATATAATAATAATAAATAAAAAGAGCACAGTCTGTCTATTTTCTTGGGCACCATGAATGAATGAAAGCTAACAATGTTCCTTATTCAACTTACAAGTATGGTCCACCTATTTAGTTTAACTACCAAATTTTCAGTAAAGGGAACATAGAAAACATGACCTCTCAGATGAACGGAATAGATATCACACACGTGGCTCGTGTGGCACGTGACACATTAGTAGGATTCAAATCCTACTTGCGCGAGTAGCTTTCCCATTTTCCATGAAGAATTGAATGGTGGGGCATTGGATTTGCTGCATGGGTTCTAGAAATGAACCAACGGCTCTGGATTTGTACAAATGGTCATAACCTCTCGGCTCTGTAGTGTATAGATTCACCATATACCTGTATTTTTAAATTATTACTTTGAGTTGCACCATTTACTCGGTTTGCTATATGGATTTATTACCACACTCTGCCTCCTTTTTAAATAACACTATCATGATAGTCTACTGCCATTCTTAATATGGTGGTGACTCCTCAACCATCCATCATGAAATGCTTGTATTGCGGAACAACTTTTAATGGTGGACCACCAAAAATTTGAGCTGAGAATGTGAAAGTAACCATGAATTTTGGTAGGCCCCAGCCACTCAATGTGAGATTTATTGCTCAAGGGTGGAGCTCATGTAGAACATGATATTTTAACAAATTTATGCACCTCGTTCAGAATTTGCATTATAGTGTAGAAATTGGATTATTAAATTATTAATCAGTTATTTTTGTTTTTATTAAAATTGTTTATGTTATTCATGTTTATCTATTGATTATTAAATTGTAAAAAGATATGTATAATTGTATCAGCAAGTAGGGCGATCGTGTCCCTTGGGTGAGAGACTCTAAAGCCAGCAAGTAAGGCAATTGTGTCCCTTGGGTGAAGGACCCTATAACCCACTGGATCATTTGGAGTCTCCTTTGTGTACGGCGTATGAGTACAATTGTATACGTGGACATACGTCAGAGGTACAACTGGAGCAGTAGTCTGACCAGCTAACGTATAAATGGGTCCAACACCATGAGGTACCAGTGTGTGGGCGTTAATGCAACGTGACCATACACTTGGATACGGTGTTGTAAGAAATGATATAATTATTATGAGAATTCATGGAAATATTACATGCATTGCATTTTCACAATTATATCATTAAATTTCATTATCTGGATTTATTTTCCTTCATTGTTATAAATTGATATTATCTAAACATATTAAATTTTGGGTAAGAAATGACCCTACTGGGCTGTTATGCTCATCCTACTAAAAAAAATGCACAAGTACAGAGCTGGAATACTACGAGCAGGCAGGCCTCTACTATTAATTTTATTTTTCTAAAAAATTAGGATTAGTTTAAATTCAATTCAGTTTTTATTATTTAGATTTAGTTTATATTCCAAATTTTAATGTAGAAGAAAAATATATCAAGAGTTGAATTTAATAAACATTTCAGCAGTATTTCCTTTTAGATGACGTTGAATATTTATTGAATTTGATTGAATTGCGTGGATTGTAATAAATATCATTATATTATAACTCACGATCCTTGGGATTCGGGTCCTGAATACCTTATTCAGGTACCTAAATTTTGGGGCGTGATAGTTTGGTATTAGAGTCAGGTTAGATTAAAATTGTGGACTTAGGGTTGTCTTTAGAATTAGTGACCCAAACATAAATCCTTTTGCTTTTATGATAGAAAAAATAGAAATATAAATTTAGGGATCATCACATTATGTGGACATCATATATAATCTTATTTAGGCTTGACATTAAACTAATAACCCAAATTTGGACCCTAAGGAATTTTTAAGAAATTTTAGCATGCTACGTTAGATTGGACAGCAATATTAATCAGAAAATACTTAACTTTCAAAAGTCATAACTAATTAATTACAACTCCTTTTAAGTTGATTCAAAATCTCAGTCGTAAATTAACAAGTTTAATTTCAGTAAAAAATAATTCAAAAATGTGAATATAGGTTTATCCTTTACTAATATTAAGTTATGTGTATACTAGTTAGAAATCATTTGTTTCTGGACAGACCTAATTATCTAAATTTTAGAGAAAAAAATTAGACTTTGTATTAGGCTGAAATTTTACAGAATTATAGTAGACTCATATATGTATCCTCATAAAAATGTTTAGATCAATTTAACATGTATAAGTATCAGAAACATTAGCGGGAATAGTATCCTAAGAATCTGAATTTTCTGCACTACAACTTTGATACATGTCACTGCCTGAATTCTCTTAATCTTCATGTGTTATTATTTTAGATCATCAAATATTATTGCAATCCAATAAATTTTTCATGCTCCTATATACCTTAAATAGTATGCACTCCATTAATGATACTTAGAATTTAATTTAGTTAATACAACCTACCTTGGTTGTTACACTCTAAACTTACATGTTTAAATTAATCATAGATTATGGTGGATCAAAACATAGGCGTCGGAGCCACATCAGGAGCTCCTGGTCCTGATACCACTAAAAATGGGTCACTTATGCGTGGAATTCTTAGGGCTATAAGGGATCTTACGGCTCTTGTGGGCTATCAGATAAGATAAACTCAAGCGCAAGGTCAAATCCAAACTGTTCACGTAGCTAACAAAGGGATAAGAACTTTATTGAAAAAGTTTAAAAGATAGAGGCCGCCTGTATTTAAGGCTGGGCTTGACCTATCTGAGGCCGAGGTGTAGAAGAAACAGATTGATAAGATATTCACAATTATAAAGTGTGATGAATACTAGAAAGTAGAATTGGCTATTTACATGATAGAAGGGGAGGCAGATCATTGGTGGGACTCAGTTGTTAGGATGAACCTGAGTGTTGAAGTCTGGACCTGGGCCCAATTTTGTGAGAAGTTTGATGATAAATACTTTCCTTTGTATGTAAAAAATCAAAAGGCGGGAGAATTCATGAAATTAGAGCAGGGCGATATGACGGTGCGTCAATATGATGATAAGTTCACGGAGCTATCGCGATTTGTAACTTTTTTGATGTCTGATAAAACCCGTAAGGCACAAAAATTTGAGGAAGGTCTGAGAGCATCTATTCGTAGCCAATTAGCCCCTTTCGTACAGAAGACTTATGCCGAAGTATTAGAATGTACCTTAGCAGTGGAGAAAGATATCAACGAATATTGGAAGAATCATGATCAGAGGAAGGACGTAAAGAGTAGTGCTAGAACTACTACACATATATCTACGGCCCAGCATGATGCAGCTAAGAGACAGAGAACAACATTGACATCGATGGCCAGACCGACAACAACACTTTCTACACCATGATTTTCGGGATTTTGCTATAATTGTGGGCTCGAGGGCCACACTTCTCATTTTTGTTCCAGACTACAGCGCACTCAATATCCACAAAGGTCAGGACCTTCGTATCAGTCTTTCAGGCCTCCCCAGTAACATGCGTCACCGTCTATGTCTCAACGACCTCCACTACATCCTTCTGCCTCACAGCCTTCCTCGAGACCACCTCAGTCATATCCACAGAGGCCGCTACAGTCATACTCGAGGCCACCACAACAAGGACCTTCATCGGTATATCAGAGACCATCTCAGCAGCCGCCGCCACAGCTTAAACTTCAGCAATACCAGCAGTCGAGGAAGGGAGTTCAGGCACTACGACCACAAGCTCAAGGCCAAGTCTATGCCCTAGTACAATCAGGAGATGACACAGTGCAGCCGTACGAGAACTTGATGCAATAATACGAGGGTCCAATTCAAAGTTATGATGTTCCAGCACAGTTTGAGGATGGAGCGACCCAGACTTATGATGATGTCGCACCCTTATATGAGAATCTAGTACCGCCAACAGATGACATTATTCAGCCTGACATCGAGGCTAGCAGCGATGTGATCGAAGGTACCATCGTCATTTATTCATCCTTAACTACAGCGTTATTTTACTCTGGAGCATCACATTCATTTATTTATTACTGCCTTTTATACTCGCTTGGGTTATCTCCTACTCCCTTAGATAAAAAGTTAACAGTAGTAAACCCCTTTGGTAATTCAATGGACCTAAGTTAGATTTTTAAATCCTGTCTGATCATGATCGAGAATGTAAATTTACCAGCTAATCTCATAGTTATGCCGATGCGAGAATACGATATTATATTGGGGATGAATTGGTTATCTTTATATTGGGCAAAAATCGATTGTTTTAAGAAGATGGTCATATTAAATATCGATGGGCGAGCACCGTTACAGTTCCATGGGACGCGAAGGAAGGGAGCACCGGTTAGTTTGTCTGCCATCTCGAAAGTTGAACCTCAAGGAGTAGAACAAATTTCGATTGTTAATGAATTTTCAGAAGTATTTCAAGATATCCCTAGATTACCGCCAAAGAGAGATGTTGATTTCACAATCGATTTAGTACCTGGGACTGCACCAATTTCCAGAGCACCATACCGTATGACACCTGTTGAATTGAGAGAATTAAGGGAGTAACTTCAGCAACTCCAAGACTAAGGCTTCATTAGGGCTAGTACGTCGCCGTGGGGTGCACCGGTATTATTTGTAAGAAAGAAGGATGGGTCTTTGAGGTTATGCATCGATTACCGTCAACATAATAAGGCGACTATCAAGAACAAGTACCCGCTGCCGAGGATAAATGATTTATTCGATCAGTTGAAATGAGCTAAATATTTTTCAAAGATAGACCTACAGTCTGGATATCATCAGTTGAGGATTAAAGATGAAGATGTACCCAAGACTGCCTTTAGGACTCGGTACGGCCATTATGAATTTCTAGTGATGCCCTTCAGACTAAAGAACGCTTCAGCAGTATTTATGGACCTCATGAACAAGTTCTTCAAACCGTATTTGGACCGATTCGTGATAGTGTTCATAGATGATATTTTAATTTACTCCAAGACGCAAGAGGATTATGCTGAACACCTTCGAATAGCTCTTCAGACTCTAAGGATAATCAGTTGCTAAAGGACAATCAGTTGTATGCCAAAGCTTCAAAATGTGACTTTTGGAAGAATGAAATAAAGTTTTTGGGGCACGTGGTATCGAAAAAAGGAGTGTCGGTAGATCCATCGAAAGTCGAAGCAGTGTTAAATTGGGAGAAGCCCACCAATGTGACGAAAGTGCGCAGTTTTCTCGGATTAGCTGGTTATTATAGAAGGTTCATTGAAGGATTTTCTAAATTAGCAACTAACTTGACCAAGAAGGGCACTTCTTTTAAATGGAATGAAAATTGTGAGCAGACTTTCTTTGAATTGAAGAAACGATTAATGGAAGCCCCAATGCTTTCCTTACCAGTAGAAGGGGAGAGATTTGTGGTATATACTGATGCATCTTATCAAGGGTTGGGATGCGTATTGATGCAAAGTAGTAAAGCAATAGCTTCGCGTCAAGGAAGTTGAAACCTCATGAGCAAAATTATCCCACTCACGACCTAAAGCTTGCAGCTGTAGTGTTTGCCTTAAAAAATTGGAGGCATTATCTTTATGGTGAGCAGTTTGAACTGTACTCTGATCACAAGAGTTTAAAGTATCTTTTTAATAAAAAAGACCTAAATTTGTGGCAGAGGAGATGGATGAAATTCTTAAAGGATTATCATTTCGACATTTACTATCATCCAGGTAAAGTGAATGTCGTAGCCGACGCGTTAAGTAGGAAAACGCGCAAGCTGGTGGCGAGTTTAATGATTAAAGAATGGGAGGTGCTTGATATAATAAAGATTTTGAAGTCAAACTTCGTATCGATGAACCTCAGACTTATATCAGTAATTTAGTGGTGCAACCCACTCTGGTTAGTAATTTCTAAATTATCCATTTACATTAGCCCTTTAATTCTTATATTAGGATGTAGTTATTTAAGATTTTCTTTTTGAGGTACGACGAATAATAGAAGCGCAGAAGAATGATGCATGGTTACAAGAGAAAATAACGGAAGAAGCAGGAAAGGACAACTCGGAGTAGAGAGTAAGCTCTGATGGTGGGGTTAGATTTCAAGGAAGATTATGTGTTCCAGACATATCTGAATTGAAGCAAGAAGTCTTAGATGAGGTGCACCGCACAAAATTCACCATCCACCTAGGATGAACCAAGATGTACCATGATGTACGACGTCAATATTGGTGGAGTAATATGAAGAGAGAGATGGCCAACTACGTTACAAAGTGTCTTAGTTGTCAGCAGGTTAAAGCGGAGCATCAGAAGCCGTCGGGACTTTTACAACCGTTACAGGTCACAGAGTGGAAGTGAGAGCATATATCGATGGATTTTATTGTCGGACTACCGAAAACAAGCCGTCATCATGATGCAATATGGGTGATCGTTGATAGGTTAACAAAGTCAGCACACTTCCTTCCTATAAAATTTCTTCATCCCTAGATGACTGAAGCAAGCAGTATATTAAGGAGATCGTTAGACTTCACGGCATTTTTGTGTCCTTGTATCCGATCAAAACCCCAGGTTTACATCACGCTTTTGGATGAGTCTTCAGAAGGCATTGGGAACGACGCTAAACTATAGCACGACTTTTCATCCGCAGACTGACGGACAAACTGAGCGGATAATTCAAATCCTAGAAGATAAGCTTCACAGCTGCATTCTTGACTTCAAGGAAAATTGGGACGACCACCTCTATTTAATAGAATTTGCCTACAACAATAGTTTTCAGTCCAGTATTGGCATGACGCCATTGGAAGCTTTATACGGAAGACCCTGCAGATTACCAAGTTGTTGGACTGAAGTGGGGGAAAGAACATTATTGAGACCGGAACTAGTGCAAGAAACATCTGAGAAGATCGCCGTCATCAAATAACATCTACGTACCACTCAGAGTCGTCAAAGAGCTTAGAGTTCACCATAGGAGACCATGTGTTCCCGAAAGTATTCCCGATGAAAGGAGTTTGCGATTTGGGAAGAAAAGAAAATTAGCACCACGCTACATTGGACCATTTGAGATCTTGCAGAGAGTAGGCCTCATAGCCTACAGGCTAACCTTACCTCATTAACTTTTTAGCATCCACGACGTATTTCATATATCTATGCTTCGGAAGTACGAGAGAGATGCATCGCATATCATTGACTGGGAGCCGCTGGAAATTCGGGAGGACGTTTCATACATAAAACAACCGATTCGCATCCTCGATAGGAAGGAGCAAGTACTTCGAACAAGATCAATATCACTCGTGAAGGTTCAGTGGGGGCATCATGGCGAGGACGAAGCTTCGTGGGAGCGAGAGAATAAAATCCAAGAGAAGTACCCTCATCTCTTCATATGATAGGTATGTTAAATTTTGGGGATGAAATTTTTATTAAGAGGGGTAGAATGTTATAACCCATTTTTTTTAGGGAAGTAACCCCATCGTCGGCTTGCGGGTGGCCCACCTGAGTTTTGGATTAGCCTAATTTTTTAGCCTGATGTCTTCTCTTGGCCTGGCCGAGATGATAGACGGAGTAGATTTATATTATCAATAGTGGAACCCACCAAATCTAAAGAAATAAAAATAAAATAATTTATATCTTTCCCACGCCGACTGAACTACGTTCTCCATTCTTCCTTCATTTTCATACGGTAATGGGTGCCGAACCCTCCCACTAAATGAAACCATCCCATAATCCACCCTCCATTTCATTACGCATTCATTTATAAAAAAACAAAACAAAAAAAAAAGAACGAAGGAAATAATCAAATCAAAAATAGAGAGAGAGAGAGAGAGAGAGAGAGAGAGAGCTCTGTAGATCAAGGGAGAGAGTTTAGAACGGGGCCGGATTATCAAACTTTTAAGGTAGGCGATCTTATCCTAGAATTTATTATTTTCAGTTATTTAATTATGCTTATTTAATCCAAAATTTTGATAGGAACATTGTTTTTGATAGTTGATTATTATGTAGGGAATTCTATTTATTTAGGAATTTCTATTTTTATATATTTCTGATATTTAAAATAAATTTTAAAAAAATAATAAATAAATAAATAAATAATTTATCTAAAGTTATAATTTAATTTATAAAAATATTTATGTTATCATATTTCACAATTGCAATTTCAGAGTGCCTGCGTGTCAATCGTCATACTCTACCAGAGTATCAAATAACTCCTCATGAGAAGTCAGAGGATGCACCATGAGAAACTACTTTAATGGAGAAGGGTTTCAAGTCCATCAAGTTGGACCACAAGTTACGGTCCACCCAGCAATAGATTTATGACATACTAAGTTCATACAAAATCTAACCCTTCCAATACATCTAAAACAATATGAAGATCACTTATATGAAAATTTATTCCTATATACTAGTCAAGATATCCTCAAAAATAGAAAATAACTTATAACTGTTGATAAATAGTATTATCCATTTAATGAGTGAATGTAAGTGTATTTTTTTTGTTAGTGATCCTAATTATTTAATAAACCTAGTGAATGGGTTAGATTTTTCACATATATTAAAGGTTAGAAGTAATTTACTTGATGGACCATAATGTTTCCAATCGATTGTACTGGAGATCTTCTTATTATAATGGGACTCTGTTAGTGCAAGATATGCCAGTATGACTATAATCTTACTCGTCTCTACATGCGGAACATAGCACACGTGTGTAAGCCTGAGAAATCTACTATGCAATCCACATCTTTGAGGTGCCTAAATAGAAAAAAAATATAATAATAATAAATAAAAAGAGCACAGTCTGCTTATTTTCTTGGGCACCATGAATGAATGAAAGCTAACAATGTTCTTTATTCAACTTACAAGTATGGTCCACCTATTTAGTTTAACTACCAAATTTTCAGTAAAGGGAACATAGAAAACATGACCTCTCAGATGAACGGAATAGATATCACACACGTGGCTCGTATGGCACGTGACACACTAGTAGGATTCAAATCCTACTTGCGCGAGTAGCTTTCCTATTTTCCATGAAGAATTGAATGGTGGGGCATTGAAGTTGCTGCATGGGTTCTAAAAATGAACCAATGGTTCTGGATTTGTGCAAATAGTCATAACCCCTCGGCTCTGTAGTGTATAGATTCACCATATACCTGTATTTTTAAATTATTACTTTGAGTTGCACCATTTACTCGGTTTGTTGTATAGATTTATTACCACACTCTGCCTCCTTTTTAAATAACACTATCATGATAGTCTACTGTCATTCTTAATATGGTGGTGACTCCTCAACCGTCCATCATGGAATGCTTGTATCACGGAACAACTTTTAATAGTGGACCACCAAAAATTTGAGCTGAGAATGTGAAAGTAACCATGAATTTTAGTAGGCCCCAGCCACTCAATATGAGATTTATTGCTCTAGGGTGGAGCTCATATAGAACATGATATTTTAACAAATTTATGCACCTCGTTCAGAACTTGCATTATAGTGTAGAAATTGGATTACTAAATTATTAATCAATTATTTTTGTTGATATTAAAATTATTCATGTTATTCATATTTATCTATTGATTATTAAATTGTAAAAAGATATGTATAATTATATCAGCAAGTAGGGCGATCGTGTCCCTTGGGTGAGAGACCCTAAAGCCAACAAGTAGGACAATTATGTCCCTCGAGTGAAAGACCCTAGAACCCATTGGATCCTTTGGAGTCTCCTTTGTGTACGGCATATGAGTACAATTGTGTACGTGGACATACGTCAGAGGTACAACTGGAGCAGTAATCTGACCAGCTAACGTATAAATAGGTCCAGCACCATGAGGTACTAGTATGTGTGCGTTAATGCAACGTGACCATACACTTGAATACGATGTTGTAAGAAATGATATAATTATTATGAGAATTCATGGAAATATTACATGCATCGCATTTTCATAATTATGTCATTAAATTTCATTATCTATAGTTTATTTTCCTTCATTGTTATAAATTGATATTATCTGAACATGTTAAATTTTGGGTAAGAAATGACTCTACTGGGCTGTTATGCTCATCTTACTAAAAAAATGCACAAATGCAGAGCTGGAATACTACGAGCAGACAGGCCTCTACTATTAATTTTATTTTTCTAGAAAATTAGGATTAGTTTAAATTCAATTCAGTTTTTGTTATTTAGGTTTAATTTATATTCCAATTTTTTATGTAGAAGAAAAATATATCAAGAGTTGAATTTAATAAATATTTCAGCAATATTTCCTTTTAGATGATGTTGAATATTTATTAAATTTGATTGAATTGCGTGGATTGTAATAAATATCATTATATTATAACTCACGATCCTTGGGATTCGGGTCCTGAATACCTTATTCAAGTACCCAAATTTCGGGGCATGACATACGTGAAATCCCACGAACTGGTTGCATCTCCTTAAAAAGGTTCAAAATATTCCCTCACTCCAAAGCACCTCTCTTCAACCTTCATTTGATCGGTACTGCGACAGTCAGAGGTACAGATCTTGAAAAAAAAAACGTTACACTCGTACGATGGCATTGCATGCGAAGTTCGGTCAATTCCATGTGATAGGCTTAGTCAATTTCTTGCGTTAGGCTTAGTTAATTTTATGCGTTGATCAATTGAATCCATGTCAAACTCGCTCAATTCAATTTGAAGCTCACTCAATTCCATGTTAGGGCTCACTTGATCTCATGCTAGGCTCGCTGAATTCCATGTTTACCCTGCTCAATTTCATGCTATAACCGTTCAATTTAATATTTGCCCAGCATAATTTCATGGTAGATAAGGTCAATTTAATGTTTGCCTCGATAAATATCATGTTAGGATTGCTCAATTTAATGTTTGCCCAGCTTTATTTCATGGTAGATAAGGTCAATTTAATGTTTGCCTCAATAAATTTCATGCTAGGATCGCTCAATGTAATGTTTACCTAGCTCAATATTATCCTATGCTCGCTTAATTTACAGTTTGCCCATTCAATATCCATGCAATGTTCGCTCAATTTAATGTTTGCCTGGCTCAATATTATCCTATGCTCGATCAATTTACAGTTTGCCCATTCAACATCTATGCAATGCTCGCTTAATTTAATATTTACCCCGCTTAATATCATGCTATGTTCTCTCGATTTAATGTTTGCTTGCATAGCTGAATTTATAGTTTGTCCCGCTCAATTTTTAGTTTGCACCATTCAATTTCATGCTTGCCATGCTAATGTTTCGGATTTTCCCGCTGAATTTTACAATTTGTCTTGCTCAATTTCATGTTTGCCCCGCTCAATTTTCACGTTTGCCCCGTTGAATTTCATGTTTATCCCGCTGAATTTCATGTTTCCCCGCTCAATTTCAGGTTTCCCCTGCTCAATTTCTAATTTGCCTCACTGAATATCATTTTTCCCCGCTTAATTTCATGTTTGCCCTGCTGAATTTCTAGTTTGTCCCGCTGAATTTCATATTTGCCCCCCATTGAATTTTATGTTTGCCTCGCTCAATTTCCAGTTTGACCCGCTAATTTCTTGTTTGCCCCACTAATTTTCTTATTTGCCCGCTCAATCTTTAGTTTGTCTCGTTGAATTTCATGTTACCCTCGCTAAATTTCATGTTTGCCCTGCTCAATTTTCAGTTTGCCCCGCTGAATTTCTTGTTTGCCCTGCTCAAATTAATGATTTGCCCCGCCGAAGTTCTAGTTTGCCTTGCCGAAGTTCTAGTTTACCCCGCTGATTTTCATGTTACTCCCGCTGAATTTCTTGTTTGCCCCGCTGAATTTCTATTTTGCACTACTCAATTTTCTAGTTGCCCTGCTAAATATTATGTGTGCCCCGCTCAAACTGATAATGCTTCCCTCGCTCAATTTCATGATAGATAGCGTCACAAAATTAAACAAGCACCACTTGAAACCATTCGTTAACGACGAAGGCCTAATCTGTATAAGATCTGATTGTTTTTTTGAAATATAAACGCGTAGCTTACTGTTCATTTCCTTAAGCTCTTTATCATCCTCATCTATAATAGAAACTGAGTTGTCGGTCCTTCATTATTGTCACGCCCCACACTCGGAAACCGAGCTCACAAAATTTTCAATCGCCAAATTCGGTGCCAACAGCCTCCGTATTACCCCATTCTCGGTTCCTAGCGTCCATACGCCAGATTCTGATCTTGGGATCCTACAAGGAGGATTTTCTAATGTACATTTAACTCGTAATAAGCATAACCACGAGTATACCCAAATCACAAAGGCAACATCATCATCACATATCCACTAATATAAACATTTGAATACAATGTTGAAAGAGAAATACATATGTCAAAATTAAAGCTCCAGAAGTCAGCTACATGCTCCAAGCTCCACGCTGTTGCAACCTAACATCACCTGCACGCATCTATCATGCATAAGCTTATAGAAAGCTTATATGATGGTGTAAGTGTGTGCACAAGGTAAGTGTCAAGTATTCAATACAATGCCATAATCATATAATACCGGAAGTATTGGTAAGATCACGAATCATACGATATCAGAGTAAGCGGAGATACTGACAAGTCCAAGAGTCGAATAATATCAGAGTACGCAATACAGATCAGCTATGCAAATGAGGAGTCATAAAGAGAGCTAAATATCAGATACTACGGATGCAATGTAATATGTAAAAACGTAGCAATCCAAAATGTCATATGTCGTGGATGAAATAATGCAATATGCGTTGTGAATGAAATGACTAAGCTAGAGTGAAGTCGGGATGATAATATATAGTATCGCAGGCTATGGGGTCCACCACAAGGGACTTCTATCCAAACCAATCCCATACATAAATTTGGATAGTCAGACTCAATGTGGTAAACTCCTGATCTCAGGTTAGTCGTGCGCCCCAACCGAAATCCTGGCCATTGCGAAGGTACACATAATAAATAGTTGCGCACCACCAGCCTAAGTGGATAGTGAATAAATGAATGAATGAGTATGCAACTCCTGCTCAATAAGTCTACATATCAGTACAGTTCATCTTTGGGATTATCACCGGGGTTTAGTACACTCCAAATGGCACTGTCCCTCTCCCAGCAGCACAGTCCAAGTGAGCGTAAGAAACCTCACTATCCGCCTGGCTAATAGTCTTTCAAAACCTATCCGGCACGTCGATAGTGGACCTATTTACGAGCTGGTCAAACTCAGCCTAATAATGCCCCCTACCCTTGGGCGGGTGAGGCCACATCCCCTCCCAACCGACCACGACATAGTGGGAGAAGCGACCTCTTGGTATTCGGCACTCGTGCGCTCATGTATCCACTTGGTCTCAAAGTTGGGGCGTCCTCTAGTACCAAGAGAGTTTAAGAATTTTCACCCAGGGCCATATATGGCATCCCAATGCTAGAACAGATTTTCGGTGTCCCGTTTGGCCATCCACGATATGCCTGTGGAGGCTACGACCCTGATGTCGCTAGGGCGTATAGTAATCATAGCTCACAATGCAAGATGCATGAATCATACAATTCAGTCATGTATCAATCCCACGCATACTATGCGCTCATGTGAGACATTCTCCGCCTATCAGAGAGTCTCATAACAACCGGCACTATGGCATATGCAATAGTCAATCATGTCTCATAACAAACATGCAGATGATACGTATGGGCATGTATCATGATGTTATGTTGTCACATACTCATAATCGGTATCAATAACCGGCATCAACAATCGGCCTCGACAATGTAGACCTCTAACCAACATTGCCCCAAGGAATGGCCCATATAGAGCCAAACACATAATGAGCCCACGGCCTCACACAAAGGCTTAATATTCAACACAGTGGGCCTTGCCCAAGGACTACATATACACAACAGGTGGGCCCTGCTCACGGGCCTTAAATATATGACATGTGAGCCCTACACATGGGTCTCAAATACATTAAATGGGTCATGCATCATGGCCTAATACATATCATAATGGGCCTCAAATATACATTAGAGGTGGACCTTCAATATACATCACAGGTGGGCCTCAAATGGGCTTAGACTACACCAAGGAATCATTTCACTAATTGTAGGTGTAACATGTGTATCACTGTACACTGTCATTCCATGGGGCACATGGCCCACTAATGATGATCGGCACTGTCCAAACATTGCCCAGGTAAATCAATACCATCCAAACATTGTTTATGTAAATCAGCACCATCCAAACATTGTCCAGCACCGTCTAGCTCAATCTGGAATAATAACGATTAGCTAATTATACATTCATAGCATATTGACGATGACGGGTAGCTAATTCTGGATGCTGTAACACGTGCCTTAGTATTATTGGGGTATCATTTCGCTAGCTCCCAGACCATCGACTATCGACCTATTTTCGGGTGACGAGCCCAAGTTCCGACTAGATGAACATTTCCAGGTTGATGATTGCATGGGTGACGAGTCCAAGTCCGACTGGATGAGCATCCACAGGTTGATGTGCATTCACGCATCCATTCATTTAAATAAGACTGCATTTTGGTTGTTTTGAATGCTTGTTGTTTTTTAACTATACTTAGCTAAGGCGGCGGTGTGTAATCTTGAGGAGAATTCACACTGAGTTGGCCACTCATCCATCAAATATATAATCGTATGGGTAGCACAGACGGCTTATGTGATATGCAAGTTCAGAAAGATGAGGAGCCATTGTGGTGGTTAAGGATGCGTAGTTGTATCTACCAATGAAGCTGCACAATCTTACGGCTTTCATTTATATGCTTTTATATATTTCTCATGTATGTAAATCTTGTAATGTTAACGTGGAGACATTGATTTGTATAAGTCATTATGGGCAAACTCTTGTATACTCTAAATGTAAAAATAAAAAATAAAAAAATTTCTTTTATGCTGACTTATCTATTCTACACTTATCTGCTAACTCTGATAAAAGAAAAAATTATATATGGAATTTGGCTCTTTTTAAGTTAACACTCGGGTTCTTGGGAAACGGGTCATATACTCGAGTCCTAAAAATACGGGGCATTACATTGAGCTTGATCGAGGGAAGCATGAAATTGACCGAGGCAAACATCAAACTAGAAAATCAGCGGGACAAACTAGGAAATCAGCGAGGTAAACATAAAATTGAGCAAGGGAAACATGAAATTCAGCGAGACAAACTAGAAAATTAGCGGGGCAAACATGAAAAAACTGCAAATTAAGCGGGGCAAACATGAAATTTAGCGGGGGAAACAGAAAATTCAGTGGGAAAAATTGAAAAATGAGCGGGGCAAACATGAAATTCAGCGGGGGAAACATGCAATTCAACGGGAGAAACATGAAATTCAGCGGAGCAAACTAGGAATTAAGTGGGGCAAACTAAAAAATTAACGGGGCAAACTAGAAAATCAGCAGGGCAGACATGAAATTGAGCAGGGCAAACTACAAATTCAAGGGCAAATAGAAAATCGAGGGCAAACTATAAAATCAGCGAAGGAAACTAAATTATTGGAAATTCAGCGGTGCAAACTATAAATTCAACGGGGCAAACATGAAATCGAGCGGGGGAAACTAGAAAATCAGTGAGGCAAACTAGAAAATCAGCGGAGCAAACATGAAATTGACCGAGGCAAACATGACATTGAGTGGGGCAGACTAGAAAATCAGCGGGGCAAACTAGAAAATCAACGAGGCAAACATGAAATTGAGCGGGAGAAACATGAAATTCAGTGGGGCAAACTGAAAAATCAGCAGGGCAAATTTAACAGATAATTTAATGGCTTGACCAAAAAAAATCTAAACGTATCCAATGTTCAAATGGACCACACCACATGAAAATTTTGAAATGAACTTCTCATGTTCATCATTTCATAGGGGCCACAGAAGTTTTGGATCTAGATCACCAATTGTGTTTTCTATTAATCCATGTCTGTATGATCTTATGAATAGGTCTGATGACAAACAAACAAGTTATCCCAATGAGCATGTTATCCATGTTAACACAATGATTATGGTGATGTATTATTGACATCCTTATACATTGGTGATCTAATATTCACAGACAATGATAGTGTTATGATTGATGAGTTTATAAAGGCTAGTTCATAAATTTGAAATGACAAATATGGGTCTTATGGCATATTATCTTGAATCAGAATAAATTAAATAGATGATGTAATTTTTACATTTGAGAACACGTATATTCATTAAACTCTAAAAATCTTTGTGATAGAAAATTCTAAATTAGTGTGCATACTCATGAAAATTGCGTTGAAATTGAGCAACGACAAGAAAATTAATCTAATAGATCCTAAAGGGCTTCAAGTTGTCAATTAGAAGTTTTAAATACTTGACTCATACTAGCCTAAACATCTTGTATAGTGTGCAATTACTTAACTACCACATGAAATTTCTAAGTTAGATTCATCTACAAGTAGAGAAAAAGATTTTGCATCATTTGAAACGTATACTTTATCATGATATTTATATGTGTGCTAAAGAATATAGACTCTTTTTTTGTTCACAAATAGTGATTAGGTAAGCCAATTTATATAGAAAATAAAAAAGTACTTTAGGCTACTTATTTTATGTTTGAAGTGGTTCATTCACATAATTCTTTAAAAAAAGTAAGATGTGATAACAAACAAACATCACTGTTGGGCCCACTATGGTTTCAACGGTGGAAATCATTATGCCGACTGTTTCCCGTGGTATGCTCCACTTGATCTTTTGATATGCTTCAATTTGAGGCTAAACTGCTTAAATTAGATGGAAGAACGGATAGGCGACGCGGATATACTACATACATTCAATGTGGGTCTATCTGAGTTTACTTAGAACAATGAGAGTGTACTGACTAACTTAGTACGCAATTCAATTATGCTTGTTACGCCCTATAATGATGTTTTATTGTAATATATCATGTTCATTGGATTATGTAATACCCCTCTGTTTTCATCGGATTATGCATACACCAAAACCCCATACGTGGGAGGGAACCTTGACATTAACCGGGGCGAACATAAAATTGAATGGGGTAAACATGAAATTCAGCGGGAGAAACATTAAATTCAGTGGGGAAAACATGAAATTGATCAGGGCAAACTTGATTTTCAGCGGGGGAAACATGAAATTCAACGGAGAAAACATGAACAAAATGCAAATTGAGCGGGGCGAACATGAAATTCTGCGAGGGAAACAAAAAATGCATCGGGAAAAACTGAAAAACGAGTGGATAAACATGAAATTCAGCAGGGAAACATGAAATTCAGCGAAGAAAACTAGAAAATCAACAGGGCAAACATGAAATTGGGTGGGGCAAACTAGAAAATTAGCGGAGCAAACATGACATTGAGCGGGGGAAACATGAAATCAGCAGGGCAAACTAGAAAATCATTATGCCCAATGTTTCCCGTGGTATGATCCACTTGATATTTTGATATGCTTCAATTTGGGGCTCAACCCCTTAAATTAGATAGAAAAACGGATGGACGGCGTGGATATACTACAGGAAACAAATTGGCTACTCCCCCTACCACCAGCCAATGGCTGGTGTTCGGTGCTCTATGGGCCCCATCATGATGTATGTGTTTCAACCATACCGTCCATCTATTTTTATAGATCATTTTATGATATTATACAAAAAAAAATGAGGTATATCCTGATTTCAATTGGACCACATTACAGGAAACAGTGTTTAATGAACATCGACCATTAAAAACTTTTTGGTGGCCATAAAAGTATTAGATCAAGATGATCTTTGTTTTTAGCCTTTATCTCGGTCTTTATAACCTAATAAACAGATTGGATTTCAGATAAACAGTACAGTGGGCCTCAAGAGGATTTAAATGATGGATATCCAATCACTATTGTTTTCCTGTAGTGTGGTACATCTAAGATTTATATCACTCTTATTTTTAAGATAAAGCCCTAAAATGAAGTTTAAAAATGGATGGACAGAATCGATGAAACACATACATCATGGTGGGGCCCACAGAGCACCGACCACCAGCCACAGGGCTGGTGTCAGGGGGAGTAGCCAATCCGTCTCCTATACTACATGCATTCAATGTGGGCTCAACTGACTTTAAAATATACCTGTGGTGCGTTCTTTCTTCACTGCTTAACTATTTTCAGAAGAAGACGAAATGCTAATAAGGGGGCCCATAAAAAGGGTTTTTTTGGTCTTTCTAACAAGGTGAGGAAATGGGGTGAAAACAACAGCAGTAAAGCAGCAGTGGAAAGGAAGAGCAGCAAACAGTTGAAAGGAGAGGAAAAGCCACGGCAGTGAAAAGGATGGGTATTTTCGTCCTCGTATTTGGTCTCGGCGTGTGCAGGTCTAAGTTCGAAAGAAAGTTTGTATTGCTCCATAAATACCGCTGGATAAAAGATGGGGTTTACGGTCCCTAATTTCTCGTAGAATTGTTTGGCAACTCGGATTTCCATGCATGTGGCATTAGAAAATATTATTATAATTGTGCTATTATTATAGATTCTTGGACCCGATTTGCCCTGGCCTTTCTTGAACTTACCGTCAGGGGAAGCTTTTTGGGCCTATTGTGATGCTTGCGAGAAATCCATCTCGTCCATCCATATTGCTAGATCATATTAAGACATGGGCCAGAAAATATGGCAGATCCAAAACTCAAGTGGGCATCGGAAAAAGTGGATGGGTAAATGTCTACCGTTGAAAACTTTCTAAGGCCCACCGTGATGTTTGTATGCCATCCATACCATTCATAAGATCATTCCTATTGAGATGAACTGAAAACATAAATATTAACCTAATCCAGAACTTCTTTGGCCCCATGAATATTTCAATGGTGAGCATTCAATCCTCACTGTTTCTTGTCGTGTAACCGACTTGACTTTTAGTTCTACCTTATTTTTGGGCCATGTTCTGATATAATATTATAATATCGTAAAATGGATGGACGGGTTAGATTTCTCACAAGAATTACGGTGAACCCCATCTAGCTTCCTGTCGCAGGTAACTAATGCGAAAGTCGTTCGCATGCAATCGGCGTCCTAGTTTTTTATTTTTTACTCCTTGGTACAGCAATGGTACCGTATGGCGACCGGCGTATTTATGCATGTGGCATTAGAAAACATTATTATAACAGTGTTATTATTATGGATTTTTACGTTCGTGGCTTTTGGGTTCGAACCAGCTGTCCCACCAAAAGAGAAAAGACATCGGCGATATATTCGAGGAGCGTTTATGTTTTGAGTTGCACCATTTCTACACGCAGCATAGTGTCAACTTGGGACACGTGTGAGAGTATGAAGCCATTATTATGTAGGCCCCCCAAAATGTGCATTTTACAAAAGATCAAGCTAATCTTATCAAGCTAGCTTCACACGTAATTGGATTCGGCCATATTTTGAACTGTCCATTTTTCTCATACTCATGCGGCATACCCAACGCGAGTACAACCTACTATACAGACCGGGGCACACATACTGCAGGACCACCTTACGAACGGGAACGGATTGGCTACTCCCCCTGACACTAGCCAATGGCTAGTGGTCGGTGCTATGTGGGCCACAACATGATGTATGTGTTTCATCCATACCATCCATCTGTTTTTACAGATCATTTTATGTACAACTCCAAAAATGAGACATTACAAATCTCAAATGGACCACATTACAGGAAACAGTGTTAAATGAGGGTCAACCATTAAAAACATTTTGGGGGCCATAAAAGTTTTGGATAAATCTGAATTTTTCAACCGCTTTCTCAGTAAAAATGATGGACGGTGTGGATAAACCATATACGTTCCCATGACCTAATCAACAGATTGGATGTCAAATAAACAGTATAGTGAGCCATAGGAGGATTTTAATGGTTGATATCCAATCACTATTGTTTTCATCTGGTGTGGTCCACTTGAGACGTATATCCCTCTCATTTTTAGAATCAAAAAATAAAATGATCTTTAAAAATGGATGAACGGAATGGATGAAACAGATACATCATGGTAGGGCCCACAGAGCACCGAACACCAGCCACGGAGCTGGTGTCAGAGGCCAGTATTATCTAGGCCCCCAAAATGTTTCCAAACGAACAGCCCAGATATTACCTTATGACACGTGTACCTGGGATGGTGTGCGTGTAGGATTACCAAAACTTTCTTTCTTTTTCATTGTGATGTGACCCGATGGAGCAGCAAAAACCTATAAAACCGGGGCACCACCGTGAAAGCCCGGACCTTCACACAAACAGCCCATATAACAACAGCCAGCAATTCCCCATTTCCATTCCATTCATGCCCCTATAAAAAAAAAAAAACCTCACCACCGTGAAAGCCGCGGACCTTCACACAAACAGCCCATAAAAACAAAGCCAGCAACTCCCCATTTCCATTCCATTCATGCCCCTCTCTCTCTCTCTCTCTCTCTCTCTCTCTCTCTCTCTCTCTCTCTCTCTCTCTCTCTCTCTCTCTTCGGCAGCGAATCTAGTCTTTGTACGTGGTTATATTCAATTGTTTTCTGAGGAAGCAAAACGATACTTCCATTTTCTAATACTGTCTCTCAAAAGCCCACTACTATGGCTGTGAAATCACTCTTCCTCTTATGTATCTTGTCAGCTTTGATTCAACTAACCTTGGCTGCTGACCTCCAGTTCCATTGGGAAGTGGGTTATCTGTCCTGGTCACCGGATTGCCACGACAACGTTGTGATTGGTATAAACGGGACGTTTCCCGGGCCAACCATCCAAGCCAGTGCCGGCGACACCATTCATGTTCACGTTACTAATAAGCTCGGCACTGAGGGTGTCGTCATTCATTGGCACGGCATCCACCAGGTATTCAATTTCAACCACCAGGTACCTCTCTCTCTCTCTCTCTCTCTCTCTCTCTCTCTCTCTCTCCTTTTTTCGTATGCATTTCAGTTTGAAACACCATGGGCTGATGGAACGGCTTCCATCTCGCAGTGTCCAATCAATCCAGAGGAGACCTTTGAATACAATTTTAAAGTTGATAAGGTACTAAATTACAACGAGTATGATTTTTCTGCTCGTGGCAATCAGACCATCTGGATTCACTAATAATATACTTAATTTTCTTAAGGCTTATTTGGAAGCTGTAAAATTTTTATCCTCATTAGCATGTTTAGTTCAAACTCATCCTACAATAATTATTTTATCGTTTTGATTGCCATGCACATGGAAGAAGTATTAGATCCTGCTTTGAAATATACGCTGAATTTCACTTCGAATTTTGAACAAAATTCAAATTCATAAAAATGGAAATGTGGGACCACCATGATGTATATGCAGTTAAGAACACCCGTGCCATGACATATAACATTTGTTGTGTTGTGGTGATTAATGGTATATGAAGGCACACATTGCATATGGCTGCCATGAACGACTTAGTAGAAGATGCAGCACATGAATGGTAAAAAAAGGTTAAATATAATGTATTATAGCACTTTGTTATGGCTTACCATTTTTTTAAAAACTCCGAGAGTTTCATGAGATGACGCACTAGGGACTCTGCCACGTGTTAAAAGTTCTCGCGAAGTTCTCATAAGAACGGGTTTAAAAAGACCATGTACTATATGCATGCATGCATGTATGTATGTATATAAAGAGACATGCTCAACTGCGAACCTGCACCACATGTGTCCTGATCCTAAAATTCAAACTTTTCATGTGATGCCGCACCCCATGAAACTTTTTGGACTAATTTTCACCTTGATCCAAAATTCTGATGTGTCGTAGCAAAGAGAGACACAAATAAAGGTAGAAAACCTATATATCAAATGCATGCAATGTGTAGATATTTGACACACATCACGGTCACATGCTCACCTGCGACCTCATAATTAATTTTTCTTTTTCCAAAAGAAACTACGTACAATGGTTAAATCGGTTAGACAAGTTCTCCATGAACAAATGTAAGCAATTCATAAAATAGAGGCTTTTCCCAGCTAGCTGTCAGGTGTCGAAGTTTTTTGCTGATACCAAATGGCCCTTTAATATTGTTATTGGTATTTTCATTTGGATATTAAAGGAAGGAAACCTATTTTGTTATAATATGAATAATGTATTGTGTTTGTATTTATTGAAGCCTGGCACATATTTCTACCACGGTCATTTTGGGATGCAAAGGTCCGCCGGGTTGTATGGATCTCTGATCGTCGATGTTGGGGAGGGTAAGCAGGAGCCTTTCCATTACGACAAGGAGTTATCACCCATGCTCTTGAGCGATTGGTGGCATCAGAGCGTTATCGATCAGGCCTCCGATCTCTCTTCCCAGAATTTTCAGTGGATCGGAGAACCTCAGGTAAGGATCATTATGATGGGAGAATGGGGCTCACTTTTCAGTGATCCTGGTCGTTCATCTTGTTGGGTCCTTTATGGATGGTCTATAACGCAGAGATATTCTCCGCATAAGGATTTAACTGTAGTATTGCTGGGTCGACGGTCTACCTTCAACTGGAAAATACACCTAGATCTTGTGGATAGGACTTTCCCGGGGGGAGATTCTTAGGGCATGACCTTTTCATGATGGAGACCACTGGATGAACGACGTGGATCATGCAAAGTTGGGCCCACTTCTTCGGTTGCTTGTCACTCACGTGGACCATTTTTAATAACTATTTTTGGCGTGAGTGTGTGGTGGCGTGTGTGCGTGTGTAAAAAATAATAATAATAAAAAATAACTATTTTTGGTACGTTGGCAGAGTATGGCTATCCATGTGCATACATGGTACTACTGCAATCGTGGCTTACATGTAATCAATCCAAAACATCCAAATCACTGGCTAATCAATAGATGGATCCTACGCCCAAAATCAGATTAATTGGAGCGTCTAACCTCTGTTTAATGATGGTTGGTTTGATAAATTTAGAATGCAGAATCCGTTTTCATTGAACGGTTAATCTGACCGCCGCCACCTGAAAGTCACGTCCTACTTTGGACGTACGGTTCCTGAATTCAGACCGTTGCTAGCTTTTCACTTCAATCTTCCAATAGATGCCCACCAATCCGGTGTTAGCCGATCAAATCAATGTACTAATTTCAGCCAGGCTACAAATTAAAAACTTCAATTTAGGGAGATGGGGGCCCTTACTCTTGCTCCAGCGGTAGACTCTTTGGGAGTTTCCTTTATAAATCTTGAATAAATAAATAAAATAAGAAAGATCCATAGATCAAGTGAACCACACTGCAAAATGTAATAAGGATTTAATGTTTACCATTGAAACTCTTTTGGGGTCATAAAAGTTTTGGATCAAAATATAATATTTGTTTTTTTGTTTTCCTTCTTTCATTTAAGTCTTGTGACCTCGTGAATAGATTGGATGAAAAGTAAATATCATGGTAGGTGTACAAATATTTTAACAGTGAGAGTTAGCTATTATTGGTGTGGTCACTTAAGCTTTGGATATGAATCATTTTTTTGATCATGCAACGTATGGATATAATAAATACATCATTTTGGGGTTCATGTAACTTGGATCTCTCTCCTCGTTCGTCTCAACTCTAGAGGAGTATATATAATATATTATATATATATATATATATAGTCATGAGTAAACTCAATTGGGCCCACCTTGAATGTATGTAGTCTATCCATGCCGTCCATTCATTTTTCCATCTAATTTAAGGGGTTAAGCCCAAAATTGAAGCATATCCAAAGATCAAGTGGATCATACCACAGGAAACAGTGGAGATAATGATTTTCACCATTGAAACCTTGCTAGGTCCCACAGTGATGTTTATTTGCCGTCCAACTTGTTCATGAGATCATAAAGATATAGATGAAGGGAAAACACAAATATAAGCTTGATTCAAAACTTTTGTGACCCTCAAGAAATTTTCAATAGTAGACGTTAGGTTCAACTGTTTCCTATGGTTTGGTCCATTTAAATATTGTAAATGCTTTATTTTTTAGCTCAAGCCCTAAAATTATTAGATAAAATGTAATGGCAAAAGGTAAAATAAATAAATGTTTGGACCACGAAAGAAGTTTATAAAAGTCAAGATCTAAGCACACCGAGTATACTCATACGCAATCCACTTTTCCTTCTTCCATCTTAGCATGATGACGATTAAATAGACACCAAAAGTAAATATGTATGGTAGGTTGTATTTTGCAACAAAGTTGGCTATTGTTGGTGATCTAGCGCTTTCCTATGGTGTGGTACATTTGAACATTAATAATGCTTCAAATAAATCAAAACATAAACTACAAACATTATATTTTTATGTGAAAACTAAAGAGGTAAAATGGATTCGTCCGGAGATCAACAATCCACTATAAAGCGAATGGACGTTACAACCGATCATCAGCACACACCGCTGATCAAACTCTTACTTCAATCCACGCTGGTGGATAAACAATAAGAAACAAAAAAAATTCAGAGATCTATGCGATCACGAGGACGTAGAAGCAAACTCAGACGTGGACCACCTTAGATCACCTCTATGTGGTCTCCTCTATAATGCTTCCATCCATTTTGTTCTCTCACCTTTAAGATAACCTGAAGCCCTCCTAGAAAATCTTTAGAAACTTATGCCAATACGAATCCGCATGGATACCACCCTTTATATAAGAATAGAAAGATTTCCAATCCAAATTGAAACAAAATCGTAAAATCGGTGATGTTTATTTTCCATCCAATCGTGTTTATAAGATCTCGTTAATGATATCGGGTCTCTCGATAACAAAATATATATATAAAGTCTCTCGATCCAATATTTCGAGGCCAGACAAAAATTTTCAACGGTAGATGTTAGATTCAACTGTTTCCTATGGTTTGGTCCATTTGAATATTATAAATGCTTTATTTTTAGTTCAGGCCCTAAAATTATCTAATAAAATGTACGGATGGAGTGGATAAAATAAATGAGCTCATAAAGTTTACGCTAAGCATACTGAGTTACTCACCACGCCGTCAATGATATCCGAACACTCATTTAGCACGATCCAAACAATGAGGAGAAAAATCCCCATCATGGTAGACTAGCCAATCCGCTTCTCTTTAATTCATCATCGTTAAATAAGATTGGTCAGATAATAATAATAGCTATTGTTCGATACTAAGACATATTACTTATATTCCACATGTATAAAAGACATTTACCGGTGCCTGCGTATCATCCATCACACTGTGTCAGAGTATAAAAGTTTTTCTCAATTAAAAAATATATGTCATTTTATCCATCATCCGAGAGTCATTTGCAATTTATTGGTGGATTTGGTGCAGTCGCTGCTGATCAATGGGAGAGGGCAGTACAACTGTTCACTCGCAGCGATTATTAGCAACAGCTCGTTGCCATTCTGTCCGGAGAAGATGAACGAGCAGTGCTCGCCCGACATCTTTAAAGTCCAGCCCAACACGACATACCGCCTCAGGATAACAAGCACAACTTCACTTTCCGCCCTCAATGTCGCCATCCAGGTAACTAATTTCTACTGTCTCAACTAATATATAAAAATCACCCATCCTTTTCATGTATTCCCCCTCTTTATTTACTTTTCTCTATAAGACCAAAAGTAGTGAAGGGGTGTATTAAAATTTAAATTTTAAAAACACGTTGAAGAATGGTCTGGAAGAAGAGGCGGATCCCTTACAATACATTGTAGCTCAAGCTTAACCTACACCGCATTGTGTGGGGCCCAGCGAGATGTATTACATCCAATCCATCCACCATTTGCAACCCATGATGTTTTCATTAAAGCTAAAAATCAGGTCGATCCAAAGACTCATGTAGGCCACACAATGTAAAATCATACTTGAAATATCTAAAATCATGTTGCGTGGCCCACCTGAGTTTTGAAATGTCCTGGTTTTCTGTCTGTCCACTCATTCCATTCAGACCCATCTTCTGAACGGATTTGATGGCATATAAAAACATGCTGAGCCACACAAAATCCAAAATGCTTGTACCTGTAATGGAAATATGTACGTGTGAATCTTATCACTTGTATCCGACAGTGATAGGAAGTGGATCAAACCCATATGGCATAATATGGATGTGGGTGAATATTCTTACCGTCAGATTAAGATCGGGTTCGATTGGTGGACCCCACACCAATAGTGAAACTCATCAAACTCCCCTTCATTGTTCCAAGTATTGACATGGCTACAAGTTTGCTGGCAAGGACATGGAAATAATATCCCTATCGCTGATAATAAAATATATAAGGAAATATGAAAAAAATGGTGGAATTTTCAGCAAAATGTCAGGAGATAATAAAATATACATACTTGCATATTTAGAAATAAAAAATTTGTAAAAGGAGCTTTAAAAACATGTGATGTTATAAGAAACTTGTTCAACTATCTCATCTAGCCTATTTAACCATCCAACATTCCACTTAAACATCCATCGATATTGCAAAATATCAAGAATACATGATATTTCACCAAGAAACTATCAACAATTAGAAAAGAAATGAAAGATTGTAGTCTTTATATTACGCATGTGGTGATATCTCGATATCATCAATATTATTAATGACAAATTAAACATTACATATAACTATGTGCCTAAAATAAATAAATAAAAATTTTAATAAATAAAATTTTGATAATATCAATACATTAGCGATATTACTGAAATATCATCGATACACTTATAATACAAGCATTACTAAAAATTTACATAGTTGAAAATCTTAGTGATACATTGACAAAATATGACCAATAATTAGAATTTACATAGTTGAAAATATTAGCGATACATTGACGATATTGATACATTGGTAGTATAATTAACACTTAGAAATTACATAGTTAAAAATATTAGCAATTACATTAGCGATATTGATATGTTGGCAATATTTAGTGATACATTGCTAATACCTAAAATTTCCGTTACTATCAGCATTATTGGTATCACTACTGGTGTTACATCAGCATTGGAGATATTTTGATAATATATATTGGAGATAATTTGAACACTACTCCCTTTTAACTGAAATAACAGCCATTGAAATCTCCCCCCACAGAATCATACGATGACGGTAGTAGAAGCAGACGGGAACTACATTGAAAACGTGACCGTCGACAGCATTGATATCTACTCAGGCGAGAGCTACTCCGTCCTCATCAAAACACATCCAAACACATCAGCGAACTACTGGGTGGCCGTAAGCGTGATAGGGCGGAATTCGAGTACCCCAAAAGGCCTAACCCTCTTCAGTTACGATTCCAGCAACTCATCAAAGCTCCCAACCTCGCCACCTCCTCCCTCCCCTATATGGAATGACACGAGCCACAGCAAAGCCTTCCTCAACAATACTCGAGCCCTGCACAACATTACCAACTCCACCAAGCCACCATCCAATTACAACCGTCGGATCATACTCCTCAACACCCAAAACAAAGTAAACAATTACACAAGGTGGGCCATCAACAACATCTCTTTGGTCTTCCCGGCAACACCCTATCTGGCTGCCATCAAATACAATTTGACAGAGGCATTTGATCAGACAATCCCACCGGATAACTACTCAAGCAACTATGATGTGATGACACCGCCAGAAAACAAGAATGCGATTCAAAGCAGTAGTATTTACACACTCGATTTCAATAGCACGGTAGACGTGATTCTTCAGAATGCAAATGCTACGTTAGGGGGAAACAGTGAGATACATCCATGGCACTTGCACGGGCATGACTTCTGGGTGTTGGGCTACGGAGAAGGGAAGTTCACGAATGCAGATGAAGGGAAGCTGAATACGGACAACCCACCGTTGAAGAATACAGTTGTTCTTTTCCCTTTTGGGTGGACTGCATTGAGATTCGTTACGGATAATCCTGGGGTTTGGGCTTTCCACTGCCATATAGAGCCTCATTTGCATATGGGAATGGGTGTGATCTTCGCTGAAGGAGTCGACCATATCAAGAACATGACTATACCCACTACTACTATGGGATGTGGGGAGACGAAGAAGCTTATTAATGGCACGGCTGTTCAAACAAGTAACATTAATGCTTTATCGGGATTTGCTTCCCGTCCAGAAACCAGTGGGAATATTGCTGTGTTTGTGTTTTCTTTCCTTAGCTGTTTTATAGTCTTATTCATGTAATGTAAGCATCTCGCGCGGAGATGGAAAAACAGTAACCGTAATTGCAATTACGAGATTTGTATTTTATGGATATCCAATAAAAGAACGGTTACAATCATTTTAAGAGTTATTTTTCGTAAAACCGCTTACTTTAGGGCTGTTTTATAACCTTGTTTTATAAAAGACCAAAATGTTCCTTCGTTTAGAACTAAAGATAGGGGATATTTCTTCGGTCCGGCTCCGTAGCTAGGTAGGGCTATGATCGTGTTTGTAAGAAATCCACTCCGTACATATGTTTTGCCAGCTCATTTTATTGTATGACTCAAAAATAAGTCAGATACAAAGTTCAAGTGGGCTACACGGGAAAACAGTGGAGACTATAAGCCCACCATTGCACCATTCATATCGCGACAAAAGCTTTGCATCATGCTAATATTTTTGTTGTTTGGGTTGATCACAGTGGGAAGGAGCTTATAAATGATGAGGCTGCTTTTTGAATGGTTGGGATTGCATATAAACATTATGTGGACCTCATAAAGGTTTGACCGGCCTTTCTACTGTGAATTAAATTCTCACAAACATCAGTGGGGAACACCTACAGTGGGATCAGCCGGGTCATTCTAACGTCAAGTCAAGGCAGAAAAGAGAGCAGATTAGGTGCGGCCCTGGTCTCATTAACCACTGCCCAGCCCATGGAACTCACCTTGTTGTGTACATCCGTTTCTCTTTATCATTTTAGGACATGGCCCCAAAAATGAAGCAGATTTAAATCTCAGGAGGACCAAAACAGAGGAAACTTGTTGAGCCGCAAAATTTTTGAATCAACTTCATATTTTGATTGGTTCTTCTTTCATCTAGGTTTGTGTAGACCAAATCAAAAGCTTGAACACAGTAAATATACACTACATGGATCAAGGTGGGCCCCACTGTGTTGGGTGAGACCAGGGTCTCACCTACTTAGTTCCCCATCCTTGGGTCGGAAGCTAGATAGGGCCCACCATAGTGGTTGTGAAAAATCTAAGCCATCTGTCTGTTTTTTCATATCATGATCCAAAAAATTGAAGTCCAATGCTCAAGTGAACCACAACAGGACAATTCATTTTAGTGTCTAAAGATTGCCCACTATTAAAACCTTCCTAGGGCTCACCTGCCATTCAAATATGCTTCATTTTTTTACCTATGGGCTAAAATGAGATGAAAAATAAATGAATGGCATCTATTCTTGAACAGATTGGAATTTTCCATTGTCCGAGTTTTGAACCAGACCTGCTTTAATAACATGTTAAGCCACTGCTTTCTCTATGCAATTGGGAAATGACTGGGAAATAGGTAATTATTACTTCCCAGGTTGACAGCTAGCTTTTTAGCACTAAAATCGAGGAAAGTTATAAAATAAATGTGGGGCTCACAATGATATACGTGGATTATTATGCCGCTCAAAAATCAAGCAGATCCAAGGCTCCCGAGGACCACGCCACAGGAAATAGTTAAAATTGAATGCTTACCTTATAAAAATTGGTGTGGCCCATAAATGTTTTGGATGAAGCTGATATTTGTGCTTATCTCCTTATCAATGTTTTTATGACTTCATGGATGAGTTAGACGTTTAAGGCCCTCCAGTAGACCACACCACAAAATAACTTTCAATGGTGGACGTTTAAGGCCATTGTTTCATGTGGTATGAGACACTTGAACATTCGATCTGTCTCAATTTTTGAATAGGCCATAAAATCTTCTAATAAAACAAATGGACGATGTGGATATGTCATACACATCATAATAAGGTCCGCAAATTTAAGTCAACTTTTTTAGACCAATTTTTAAGACGAAAATACATAATTAAAAAGGTAATAATGACCTTTTTACCACGTATTTCCCTGATAAATGAAAAATCGAACAGCCCCTAGAAGCTCAAGCTAGAGGATGGCATATTAATGCATGTCAAGGGACTTGACACTCCAGCAACAAGTAATGACATAGTTAAAAGACTTTGATCCTTAACATGCTTATTGTCCTTAAATAAGCCATCGTTCATAAGTAAAATTGATTGGAAAATGCTAACCTTTGATTACTGGACCTTTTCTTTCTTCAATTTGGATTGTCGACTATACTGATTGGATTGAGCTGTGTTTCAACCCGAGCATTATACCAAGTCTATTGAACTCAGCTAGGATCCCTTGTAAATGAACCCAACTCCAACGAACTGACGAATTTTAATATTATCAAACTGGAATTTACGAATTTGAACTTGAATCAGTCAAAATGTGATTAAGTAGCGAAGAAACAAGACTACCGGTAATTTGGTAAAAGAGAGCATCCAGCAACAACAACATCTGGCCATGTTCTATTCTATATTGTTTACATTTCAAAACCCTGACTTCTGAAAATCCAAGTGTGTATAGCAGATTAAAATGCACTAGGATAACTGTAAATCATTTGAATATTTGATTTATACATAAGAATCATATGGCTCATGTACTAGCTACACCTGCTGGTATGGCATGAGGGGTCTGATATCCAATCCATCTATCAGAACCGTACCATTATATTGATGCCCTATCCCAAGACTTTAGGTTGACCCATTGTCAGAAGGGCCATACTTTACAAAAATGATAATAATAATAATAATAATAATTTAATAAATTAAAAATAAACTATATTGCTCTGAAAAACTTAACCGAAGTTTTCTAACCCAGTCACCTATTTTTAATACTACTAGATTTATTTTTTGGAGAACATGGAGAAGGGCGGACCAGCCTTGTCCAGCTATGTTGGGTCAACTCAGAATGCTCTACTTGACCTGACTCGATATTTAATTATTAAATTATTAAGAATATTTAAGTAATAATACCTATTTAATTTATAAATATAAAAATTCACACAGATGATCACAGAGGAGTCGCATGGCTTGTTGGCAGAATTCCATATCTTTCTTTAAAATGGCAGGCTCTCTCTCATTTCTGCACTTTTTAAGTATTTTCGCATGGTCGACTGAGTCAGAATCCAACTCAACGAATCTGGCTGAGTCTGGATCCAGTCAAGCTCTCAAGTGATTTTTCACATTGACTCAGATCGAAATGTCACTAAGTTGAGTTGACTCGGACGAGTTTTGAATCAATTCACCAAGTCTTAGAATTATAGTTTGAGGCCTGATTTGAACTAATTGGGTGGGCCTGCCTGACAGATTGAAATTTTTGATTTTTTTTCGTTTGAGACTTTAGTCCTAAATGACTCTTCCAAGTTGTCTCTTCGATAGCACCCAAAACAGTTCAATGCCATAAGTCACCTGTGCTAGACCCATTAATTTAAATGGGCCACACCAGTCCATCATGTCAGATTCACTATCTGCCATGATTTTGGAAATCTCTCGATCATATCTTGAAAAATTAAACTAAACGATATTATCACAAGATTTTCAAAAATATCAGCAGATATTACATATTTAACTCAAAAAATAGTAAAAACCCTAAGAAATTTTGAAATTTTATTGAGAAATTTGCAAGCGAGAAATGCCGAGAATGATATTTGTCACTGTGGTCAAACTATGAGCTGTCCATTTATTTCAACGGTGCAGCTCACCTGATGAGTGGACAACCTGGTTTGCACCTACTGTTATCTTTAAAATACAGGCGCCACTTTTTGCACGGCTAGGATGTTCTACACAAGTGACACGTTGGCTGACAAGATCGCCTCGTGTGTGAAATTTCTTCCAGTTGTCCACGATCGGGATGCATCATGATGTGAATACGGCCCACTCCACCCATTGCAACCATTATTCATTGATCCAGACCGCTCATATTCTGGGCCAGGCTCAGAGAATCAAGTCGAAATTTGTAGAGATCGGAAGACTCTTAACACTTCAATTAGTGGAATATAAATAGACCGTTGATATTAATTAAATAAATTAATTTAAAAAAAAACACACACACACACACACACCAATTAAGGGATGTAAATGGGCCAGGGCCAGTAAAAGGCCCATATACATCTAGGGCTTGAATGGGACCTGCTTCACAGGCTGGAATGAACCCCAAGTCTGGCTCTATGATAGTCTTGACGTTCTTGGACCAGAACGAAGGACGAAAATATCGGACGGTCAGAAACTTCCGATCTGGAAGATTTTTTGCGGAAGTCACTTATCCATCATGGGGCCTAACAGGATAACGGTCTTGATACCCGATCCATTGACCTGGCCTCACTTATGTAGTATTTGAGTAAAAGAGCCAATATGAGATGAGATGTAAATTTTATATGATCCTAGATCCATGGGCTTTTAATTTAGTGAGGCCCATGGTCCAATCATCTGACCGTTGATCTGATGTGACCTGTTATGTCGATGCCCCAAAATCAACCTTAGATTGGGAGATCTGAGCCACAGTTTTGGAATGTGGTTACCCTTCTTAACAAACGATTTGCAGGACATTAAATTGAAGGAGACGATTGCGACCCTTTTGTTTATGGTATCATGAAGATATTTGGAGCATGAAGCCATGGACAATCCACTGTAAGACCCACCAGACCAATGGTCAGGATTACTAAACTATGGGCCCCACTTGTATAGACGGGGCGGATCAATATCGTTCCCAAAGCAAAAACATGGTGGTACGTACCTTTTCGGAAGCACTTAGCAAAGCTACAGGCTACAGCAGTAAGTAAAATGCTTTCAAGACCATGATATTGCAAGTTTCAACCCCTTTTGTTTCTGGTACTACCTTGCACTATTGTGTTATCGTACAGTTGGAGTTGATGCAATTAGGTGTTAGTACAACATAAATATTACCCTTTACTTCTTTGAAGCCGGTTCATCTACAATGTGGTGTGTGGGGCCCACCATGATCTGTCCATCATGTGTGCCCCCTCCAAAGTTCCGGGCCACCACCGTGTAAATTCAAGACAAAAAACCATTTAACAACACATGGTGGGGCCCACTTCAGTTCCAGAGAGGCCTGTCCATTTACCCTGGCTGCGTGCGAATTCTGAATGGATGGAATGACAATGTACGAAACAGAGTGGGGCCATTAGGTAATATTTTATTTTAATGGTGGGCAACCTTTTCCCAATTGTTCCCTGTCTTCTACGGGGCTGATTTTTTTTTAAACTTGAAGGAGCTCACCTTATGGACGACATCATGGTTGGCCCACACATCACCACCAACTCCTATTGAGGGACATGTACGATCAACAAAACCTTATCCACCTACACATGTCATATCATGTGTAACATTGATATGGTGGTCTTGTCGGCCTTGGGGATGGTCATTTCCTCAGCTGAACGGTCAAAATCAAGATTAAAGGTGAATCCCGCTCCCAGTTCAACAGGCAACAAGGAGTATATGAAATTGATATAACTGGGTTTCATCGCCAATGACCCAACAACCCCAGAAGATTCCCAATTGGAATGAATCCTAACCATTCAATGAATGGGCCAAAAGTAAATGTTAAATCTAGACCATCCTTCCTTCTCCGGGCAAGCAATCACACCAGCACATGTGCCAATTTCAAAACAAAAGCACAAATAAATTTACCATTCTTTGGAGGAAATATACAATGCTCCATTGAGCTTTCATTGGGCCCTCACAGCCGATGGGAGATGCCCGCAAAATCTCCCCCATCATATGATCCTGACCGTCCAGTCTGATCCATGTTAAATGTGTCCATCGAATGACAATCTTGTGGGGGAGAAACAGGCGTTCCCAACCCTGTGATGGACTGCACCAGATCAATGGTTTAGGTTACTAAAACATGGGACCTACCAAAATCATTGCTGGGTTGAAAAAAAAGAATGATTTTTTAATAGCAACTAAATCTGATCCTCTGAAGAAATCTTACAGTTCAAGTCACAAACAATATCATTAAAGGTGTCGGATCCCTCAAATACTTCTCGTCCTTGTTGCCTCCATCTCTCCAATCTCCTGTTGAGGTCCATTAACATCACCCCTCTCCCTTCATCACCGTTCTTCTGAAGTTTAAGTAGCTTCTTGATGCACTTGAACAAGTATCTACTGGCCTTTCCTTTCATATGGCAAACAAAATCACATTGACTATCTTCACTCTCTAGCATTGATGCCGACATCTCATCAATGATATCAAACAAATAGAACACGAGAGAGACTCCAGATACAGCTCCCTCCCTCCTGTCGCTTTCTTCCGACAACTTACTCGAGTCTTCACCATCATCACAGCCTTCCAACCTATGTTCAGCATGCTTCTTTCGAGAATTTTGAGTTTCCCTTGGCGCCAGTATTTCGCCTGTCACAGCATAGTGAAGCAGCAGTTCATAGGCCTTCTCATCTAAATATCTTGAACACCCAATCAAGATGCCTAGAGGAATTTTTCTAAATAGCAAGTCTGACTGCATGCTAACGACACTTGCTGTTTTTGCTTCATGGCTGGTATCCACTTTATTGTAAAATGTGACACAGCGATTGTTAAAATCTTTGAGCCAGAGTTCCACTTCTGACATGTGCTCTGTTTCCCCGTCTTTGATTTTAGGTTTCTTGAGTTTCTTCCTGCAGTTCATTGTATCAGTGATGCAGGCATCTAGGCGAGAATGTGATTGATGGGCACTGGCTTCCTTTTGCTTCAGCATCCAGGATCCAGATAATTCAATCACACAGTCAAACAGTTGATTGTTCTGTGTTTCATTTATCGGATTCAAAATCCATGCAAGATATCTTGCAGCAGCACAACGTAGCTCTGAATCATATGTCTCACATTCAACCTCCGTTGGTGTTAATGTAGATGGGAATATGTCTTGGCATTGTTTCCCAGAGAACAGTAACATGGCTGCAAAATATAACCAAGTAGGGAAATCCATCAACATAGCCCTGCAACACAACAGTTACAAGATAGCTTGGGTGGTCGGTTCAGAACAACAGCCAAAGACAGTAGCAGGAAGTATTTATACGGGGATTAGAAATTGCAGTTACCAGGTTGATTTATGATCTATCGCCATCGCTTCTGATGCAGTGTGCTTGAAAATGCCTTGTGACGGGTGTAATGCTGTAGGGTCTACATGCTTTTTAGCATAAGAAACCGGCCCCATAACAAAATGAACTAAATCCAGAAATCTTTTGCATGAAATGGGTCCCATTAACAACACTAACAAATTGTGGTGTTTGCTAGGAAAATAGGCACAAGAAAATGGCAATTTCAGCCCCAATTCCATTGACATACCCCATCTCATTGGCCTGGCAAGTGCATCCAACAGAGACGACACGAGTTCAGTGCGAAGCTCGAGCACAGAAGCCAAACCCCTGTTTAACATAGGTACTTCCAATAAGAACTCGGGCAACAGAGAATATGCCCCATCAATTTAGAAAACACCAATCATAAGCAAGTTGCTCAAATGACTCAAATCGGCCAGGCAAATCAAGGGTAGAGCAAAATTTCATTAAACATACAGAGAGGGTTTTTTATTGCATGATTAGTACTGCCGCAGATGAATATGGGAAGTAGTTTACTGCAGGGATATTCATTTATTTACTGTGATTTCCACTGCAACTATATTGTTTGTTTGATAGGTTAGTTATTTATTTATTATTTTACTTATTTATTCTGAAAATATGATCAATATTTCATGTACAATAACATCAAAGAAAAACCCAACCCAAATACAAGAAAGCAGAGATTAACATCAAGTACAGAGATACTAATTAGTAAGATTAGAAAGCAATGCAAATGATAGATCCTTGACCAAAATACTGGATTAACAAGCAATATAGAACAAATTAGCAAATCAGTAGAAATATCTAGGTGCAGCATTTACAATCCTTAGTCACAGAACCCTAGGCTGAACCACCTGCAACCTCCATCTATGAACTAGAGACCTACTTTGGTGCACATAGGCACCAAAGTGAAACCTTCAACTACTGTTGCATGTATTGAAATGCTATTAAATGGTGAAACTAAATCTGATGATAATGACTCTCAAGCAGAGAAAAATAATTCAGGTCATCAAGTTGTCATTTATCTAAGCATGTTGTGCATAACTCTATTCTCTGCAAATCAACTTCCATCAAGTTGTCATTTATGAAACAACGGCCAAATATGATCACATGGTTGTGTATGGGTTATGGATACAACCAATGGCATGAAAATTATGAGAATTTATGTGAAAGAAAGACCAAAAACAATCCTATATGAAAGAATCTAGCGAGATAAAAAATTCTATTCGTTCCATCAAGCACGCAACAATTGCCAACACAAATAGCTGAAGAGACAATGAGATTAAGAAGTAAGAACTTACGTCATGAGAAACCAATGATGCAATAGAACCTTCACCTCGATAAACATAGTAGGAGAAGTTACCAAGCATATAACTATGGAACGCCAAGCTATCCTCTCATGCAACTCTTTCTTCAAACAAAGGAAGGGCCTTTCCATTTTTTCTTGTAAAATTCTTGAAATGTCATACTTTAGAGATGATGGATCAAGATACCACAAAAGTAACCTATTATTACCACATGAAATAAACGTTAAATATCTCAATTACTCATGAAAGAATATTCATGTAATGATCAGTCTGCAGACCAACTTCTTCTTCTTTTTCATTAATTAGATAACCTGTGATCTAGTACATTAAGAGATTACTTTTTGAAGGAACAGTGACATTCTTCACAAAATGCCTGGTTTGTCCGCACCAAGACATGCATCACCATCCATGAATAGGATAGAGTCACTCAACACATCAACTGCATAAAAAAGATATGCATGCTACACTGTGATCAGATTTTACAGTGAACTCTTCCTTGAAGTTAGACATAGGTTTAACAGCTGAAGCATGAGCAACATATGGAAGGTAATGCAAGATTAATGTTTACGGATTGTGTCTGGTAAGAGCACGGGGTTGCATATATTTCTAAGCAATGTCTCTCTTTCAACAGAATAAAAAAAAAAAAAAAAAATGTCACAGTAAAAAAAAAAAAAAATCACATCAACAACTGAAGAAATAAGACCAACATTTAAGTCCATGATCCTCCTAGATGGAGCAAAGCATGGTGCATCTTCTTTGCTCAAATTTCAGTTAACAACAGCCTCCTCTGTACAGTAATCTTTGTGGAATTGCTTAGTGATATAGGTCCACAGCCCACCGTAGGGCCCAGCATGTGCTGATTTTGGGCTGTTTGTTGCAAATTTTGGGGCTTATATGTAAGAGATCACATTTGTCATTTGTGGAAGACAGGGGGGCTTATGTGGACAAGGTATTCAATAATGGTAACAGTGGCCATAACGGCCACTGTCATTATCATTATGATACAGGAATGGTCGTTATAGCCAACTAATTAAAAAAAAACAACTGTAGTAGCCCCGTAATGGACCATTACGAGGAACCATTATAGGGAGCTGTAATGGCCACCGTCGTTACAGTTATGATACAGACATTATGGCCAAATTATAAATAACTAAACTGTAATGGCCCTGTAACGGCTTTTACATAACTGTTTTTAGATACCATGGATGTGGAAGATATGATTGAAAATTTTGAGAGTATTTAGTAGATCTGTTTTCGCTATTTTAGGCCAAATGTTTTTTAGTGGGATTATTATTATTTTAAATAAATTATAGATTGATTTGAAATTAATCTAATAATTGGAGGACTTTCATTAAAGGTTCATAAGATCAGTCTTTAGGATCTATAAGGAGAGGAAGGGGGTGTTAGGAGGTAGGGATTTCACATTTTTTTGAGTTATGAGTTTTCTTAAGTTTTGCAATAAAAGAAGTTCGAATATCAATAAAATTATTTCTTCCTCTACTATAATATTCCTTGTGAGTGTATATGTGGTCATTTCCTTGCGATTTAGGCATCCAAATCTCATTGACTCAATAACCAGGTTGCACCATTTCAGTATTAGAACAGGTGACCATTGGTGGATTTTCAACTCTAGATCATCTCCTAATGGCTTCGAAGGGGGTTGACACAGGAAGAGTTTAGACAAGTAACCCAATTGATCAACACACTTACAGAGCAAGTAAATCAACTCACACATACGGTAGGCAATCTCACTAATCAAGTGGGAGAGCTCCGGTTTGAAAGGAATTCAAAGACCAAAGTTGGAAGACATTGACACATAGGAGAAGGTCCTAACCAATAACTAGTGGCCCCGGCATACACCACAATCAATCCAGGCCACTGATCATAAGATCCAACATTATATTCATCGCCGATCTTAACATTATGTGCAAGCATCATAGCTTCAGATTTATATCCACCTCTTTATATAAAGCTCCAAACAAGAAGACGAGGTATGTTGAAGGCTAAGTCTTCTTGGCGCTATTCAACACCTGGTTTCCAGCATAACATTTGCTTATCCACTGTTTCCTTGGACTAGATTATGCCGTTTTCATTGTTCCATTAATGAAGAAGAAAGCTCTCCAACATTTGAACATCCATGCTAGGAATGAAGGTGGAGAATATCCTACTTTCATTTCAGTTTTTATCAATGACTGTAATCATCAATGCTAATTATCCATGGATGTTGTGGTTCCCAGGATCCATTGAAAGGGAGAGAGATCAAACACGACAATGTCATGCATAAAAAATATGAGTTCCATGATGGTTGTATAGCAATGGTCTCTACATCCACTTTGCATCACATAAAAATGCAACCTAGCATTTAATTTGCTAATAACCTTCACTCATCATTGGCATGCTCAATGTCACCATGGCATGCAAAAGCAACCACAACTTTTTGCAGGCTATACATAAATAAACGATCCCTGAAGAGATTCTAGTAAAGTCATCCTAGAGATTCATTAATACAAGTTGCCTACTAACAAGCACATCCTAGTGCACTTACTAAGTGGCCCAAAATGGACAGAATAAAGGGAATTAAATAGTCCAAAGTTATGCGCTATGCGGACCAAATAACATCAAAATGAATAACATCAATTTAAAGTTAACAATAGAAAGAAATGAGATATTCTTTAGGAAAGAAAACCAATTCCACAAAACATGCATGGTGGAAATCATAGGTCCAAATTCAAGTTGAAAATGTTAGAAAACTAATCAATGATTAGTTGTTATAGCAATCAGATACTAGAAATTAACAGTTTACTTAGTGGAGGCGTGCAAAACAGATGCAGGATATACCTTAATGGAGTTTCACATGTACTTGCCGAGGTCTCTTCCAGTAAAAAGGAATTAAGCTTTGAAACAGCAGCTTTTATTTTGCACCTTGAATTTTCATATCCTATAGATGGCAATGGGAATAGGCTCTGGCAACAACATGCTGAAGTTGCTACTTTTAGAACAGCACGCAAAAGCTTATGGGAGAGTGTCCCTGCAATATTAGGAGTTTTATGATGCAGTAAGCATGACATAAACCTTGAATCCCGTTTGAAGAGGAAACTATAATTCAGTAACAAGATTGGTGGAGCATTGAAGTGTTCAAGTTAATTCAAGCAATTACTTGAATTGCAACAAAATCGTAATTTTGATGCTGAAATACAGAACGTCTTTGCAATTCACCACTCATTCACAATGATAAATGAAAAGGCCAACCTAAAGACATTTTAGAGCATGCAAGACTGCAAGTCTATCAATGACACTTGCCAGACCCTCTTACCGAGCAAAAGGTTTCAATTGTTGGAAGCCAAGAAGGTGCAAAAGATGCTGTTCAGACTTCGGAATCAGAAAACTGGACAAGCTAACAACAACAAAAAAGAAACTTCTTCAAAATTGCAAAATCATAACAACCTCAACAAACTATCCATGGCTGTAAACAGGTTTTGAAAAAATACAAAATGGTCGATTCCAAGGGTCAGCATTTTCATTCAGGCCAGCTCTCCATACACATAGAGCATGCTTTCAGTAATCTCAACTATTCATCTGGCGAGCCCCACCATGGCTAGGCAATGCTGAAAAAGCTCTGGCAGTTCATAGTCCGAACCATTTGATAACTAGCAGCAAAATGCATGGCTAGGAAGAAAGCATAGCCTATGGTCCATATGCAATGGCAAAGAGTCCATCACTCTAGTGGCTGGCATTGTCCAAGGGAAGAGATCTCCAACCCATTAGCCATCCAGAGTGGGGCCACCAAGTTAAAGATCCTAATCACTGAAAGACGGGCCTCTGGATTGCTGGCCATCTACATTGTAACATTCCATTTAAAAACGGCCACCAATTGTATGATTAGGATCTTCTGACCAGCATGACTACTACCTATGGCTGTAAACAGGTTTTAAGAAGAATACAATGCTCATAGGAAGGATCCATATTTTCATTCAAGCCAGTGCCCATACACAGAGGATGTACTCATAAGTGATCTAGACCATTCATCTGGTGGACCATACCATGGATAGGAGATGCTGCACAAAAATCTGCCAGTGGATAATCCTAACCCTCCTGCTCCAGGGCTGGCATTGCCCAATGGAAGTGATTTCCGACCTATTAGCCATCCGGAGTGGGGCCGCCAGGTTAAAGATCCGAATTGCTGAAAGACGAGTCTCACATATACTCAAATTTTAATTTCTGACCGTCTACATTGCAACTTTCCATTTAATAATGGCCACCAATTGGACAATTGGGATCGTCCGACCAGCGTGGATATGGTGCACACACCGCACTCATCTAAAGATCGAATGACACGCAATCCATCAAACAGAAAAGATGCATTTTACCAAATCAGTCCTCATTCAACACTTTCCAATCCAAACACTGAGAATTCCACCACAAGAAATCCAAATTATCAAAATGCAAAAGCCCATACCGTATCCATCCAACCTCGCGATAACACGCGCACATGCTCCAATCAGTTCTGCGCAATCGCCACATGAAATCGAGCTCCCGACCTGCAACAGATCCTCCTCCGGGGAGAACGAGACCCTGCAAGACACCGACGACGAAAGGACCGCCACGATCGTCTCCGATAGGCATTCGATCAAAGAATCGGAGAGCGCGGGTGCCTTGAAGCACATCAAGGAGAGTGATGCGTCCAAAACCCTGGACGCGGATAGCGGTGTTTCGTTGTGGTTGAGGGATTCGCTGAAGGAAGAAATGGCGAGGGCAAGGGGTTCTGATTCATGGGCTGGGCTTGGTGAGGAATTACAGTGGAGATATGAGGCTAGTTTGGTAAATAACTCGGTTATTTCTGGCAAACTGGTCATGAAGGAGTTGGAGCTGAGAAACGGCGGGAAGACGCGAAACGAAGGGGGCGAGACCGACTCTTCCTAACTGCTGAGATAGTCGTGTCGTGTAGTTCTTCGTATGATCCTCGGCCCAAGTCCTCCTTGCACACTATACTCGAGCCTTGGGCAGTAATGAATGGGACATGTATTTTGGTAATCCAGACCGTTGATCTTCTTCCTCCCACCGTAAATTGACCTTGTTACAAAAATATCCTGGATATAATAGTGTAAATCTTTCGATTGGTGCACTACATATAGAATGTAACGGACAGGAAATACAGCAATAGTGCAACACTCAATTTAAAAATGGCCAGTGATGAGTCGTAAAGATCTTCTAATCTGAGATGTTTTTGGCACATGATTTATCTAACCTCATAAGAAACATACCAATGGTCTGGATTACTGAACCACGGTGCCACTTATCAGAACCAAAACAGAAATAGGCTGTGAAAAAAGTATTGGTAAAGGCGAATTTCTTCATTGCTGCTTTTGGAACAGATAACCGTGCAGAATGTGGACAGTGAACTCGGGTTTTATAGGTGGGCCATGTTTCGTGGTGTGGTCCACTTGAGATTTGGATTGCTGTAATTTTGAGCTCATACCCTAAAATAACAATGTATTAACGATGGAGATTGTAGCCGCTGAAGACTGGAGTCATGTGATCAGAACAGGCTACTTGAGCATTGCCCAAGAGTCTAAACATATATAGAAATGTTCCACTGCTTCCTGAGCACTACAAATTATAATGCTTTGAGTTCAGAACATATTTCGTGGGGACTCCGATTCCCTAGTGACTCCACTACCAAGTCGATGTTGTGGGTCCCACTATGATGTATGTGTTCTATCCATGCCATCCATCCACTTTGCCGGCTCATTTTAAGGCATGAGGAAGATCAAAATCTCAGGTGGACCATACCAGAGGAAACAGTGGTGATTGAACACCCACCATTGAAGATTTCTTATGGCCCGCTGTAATGCTTATCTGCTATTTAACCTGTTGATTAGGTCACAAAGACCTGGATTAAGGGAACGCACAAATATCTGAATGATCGAAAACTTTTGTGTCCTCCAAGAAGTTTTTAATGGTGGGCGTTCAATTAGCGCGGTTTCCTGTGGTGTAGCTTACTTGAGATTTGGATCTGCCTCGTTTTTGTGTAGTCTACCTGAGGTTTGGATCTGCCTCATTTTTGGGCTTGTTTCCTAAACTGTCCCGGCAGAATGGATGTACACATGGATAAAACACATATATCAGCACTGTCGTCAGTACCAGAGGGTCACTACCGAAATCGAGTCCATTTCATGGGCTACCAATTACCATGCAAAAATCAATTTAACCGAACAATCCAATCCAATTCATCCTTGATTTCTTACAACCATCCATTTTTGAAGCCATATGTGGGATGGTTAAAATTGTCCGACAAAAGTGTTTCTTTAGATTCATAAACAATCCATAATAAGCCCTAACAAATAGATGGATCAGATTGCTGGTTGGACCTATTTTTGTATATATTACTTGACCATTCATATTAAAGACCATTGATCGAATGGTTCATGTTTGTCGGATGGGCATGAGTTTGCATGGTAGAGCCTGAGGACCAGTTTAGATCAATGGATCGAACTGTCTTCAGTGTCACAATGCAACAAGGAGCACCATCCACAGCAACATGGTAAAGGCGCGAGTATGATGGTCTGCAGACTGTGTGCTAACATGTCAAATGCATGCATTCCAGAACCAAAAGCGAGTAAGGCACAGCAATGGCCGGGTGTGAGACTAGCACAATCAAATTTTTTAATGGGCCTGGATTAGGCTCGGGCCGAATCATTGCCATGCCTAAAAGCCAGGTTATCCAAACATACTATCAACTCCCACACTGTCCAAGAGTCGAGCAGGCAACGCCAATGTCCAAATAGATGAACCTACAACACCAAACCAATCTAGCCCTTGCACCTGATAACGGGGAGAGAACCAACCAATGGGCCAAGAGCCATTTCGACAGTAGGGTCCATCTTAAACAGCGTACAGACGTTCGAGAGCTCTTTAAAAATTAAAATTAAAATAAATAAATAAATAAATCTAGTTACAAGTTCCCAATGAAATGGTGCCTACAGATTTAAAATTTTTAAAAAATAAACATCAAATCCGAAGTGCACAATTTGTTGGGAATTTCCCCGTCCACAGCCGGACCCACCACATGAACAACTACGGTAGTGAAAAGCCAGACTCAAATATGCAGTTTGTTGGGCGATGCTTGATGGTCGGTCGGTTGCACCTAGAGATCAGAAGAAAAGACAATCCATCAGGAAACATTTCCATTATCCTTTTTTTCTCTCCTTCACAATACGAGAAATGATGTAGTGCTTGGAATGCATCAGTGCACTGGGCTTCCTAACGAGCTCAGTCTAAAAAACATAGAATGACCGATTGATCCACCCCTTAAATGCAGACCGTCCATTTGTTACCAATAAAATAGCCAGGATCATCTGGTTCTGTATAGATATAGAGGCATGGCCCATCACGTATTTAGAGCCCAGCAAATGAATGGCCTAGAATACCAAAAGACGTGAATAAAATAACCCTATTGAAGACGAAATAACCACACCATCCAACCACCAAACAAGGGAGCATGGGAACAAATAGAGTCCACAGTCGCATGCGAAATTCTATGGAAAATAGATCTGATGACAAACCCATGTATAAATCCAAACGAACTAGTAAAACAGGAAAAACAAAAATACAAACCATCATCAGGTCCTACAGTACTTCTACAAAATGACACCATTGTCTCAAGAGAGAGAGATATAAGGCGACGGTACTCGCCAACCTTTCCAATCTTGCTAGTAGTAAAAATACAAGATCACCCTGCAAAAGCTGAGAGACGGAAAGGTGCTGCCCACTCTATTCTCCTCTTTACCATCTCTCCCTCAAACTTTCATTTTCCATCCTCGTATCTTATTGATACCCGCATTATTCACACCATCAGTCGATCTTCACCGAGGAGTAGATCTTTCGGACAAACCAGAAGCACGCATAGAAGCCAATTGTCCCCGTCAGCACGAAGAACGCGTAGGACACGATCAACATGTACCCAAAGTACAGGATGCCCGACACCACCTTTGTGATCTCCAGCTTGGTGAAGAAGTAGAAGATCGAGTAGAGGAAGAGGTAGAGGGCCGATGACCCTGCTGTCAAGTACGCCCTCCACCACCAGTGGTAGTCCTCGCTGCACAGCTGGAAGTAGCAGAGCACAATAGTAATCTCGGCACATGTGATCAGAAGGATAACAAAGACGATGAAAAGGAAGCCGAAGATGTAATAGAACTGGTTTAGCCATATGGAGGTTAGGATGAAGAAGAGCTCGATGAAGACAGCGCCGAATGGGAGTATGCCCCCAATGAGTATGGAGAAGACCGGCTGCATATACCAAGCTTGCTCGGGGATCTGCCTCGGGATCTTGTTTGTCTTCACAGGGTCCTCAATGGGTGGTTTCTTGAAACCCAAGTAGCTGCCAACAAAAACCAATGGCACCGATATGCCAAACCATAGGAAGACAAGCGCAAACATGGTCCCAAAGGGGACTGCGCCTGAGGATTTCTCACCCCAGATCAGTGCATTCAGCACAAAGAAAATTGAGAAGAGGATGGCAGGGAACATGAATGCAGTCTTCAGAGTGTTCTTCTTCCACTCCGTGCCCTTGAACATCTTGTACAGGCGAGCCGACGAGTATCCTGCAAATAAGCCCATGAAGACCCACAAGAGAACCATGGCCGTCATCAAGCCCCCACGGTTCGAAGGTGACAGGAAACCTAACAATGCAAAAATCATGGTGACGAGCGTCATTCCGAAGAACTGGACACCTGTCCCGACATAAACACAGAGCAGACTGGAATTGATGGGCGGCCTGAAAACATCCCCATGGACAAGCTTCCACCCTGTTTCCTCCTGGGCTTCATCCTGAGTCTCCAACTGATTGTAGTTGGCAATATCTTTGTATAGAGTCCTCATCATGATCATGGCCACCATGCCAGAAAGGAATAGGACGATCATCAAGGAGTTGATGATGGAAAACCAGTGGATCTGATCATCGTTCATGAGGAGGTATGTGTCCCAACGAGAAGCCCATTTGATTTCACTGGCCTAAAAAGGCAAAGCTAGTAAGAAACTGAAAGTGGGAGAAAGGAGGAAGAAAAGAGGAGGCCCAGAGATCTCATGCTTACCTTGAAGGAAACATCATAAGTGAATATGACCTCTTTATCTGTATCGACTTCCTGGGGTACATTGCTGCCTTGAATCATGTTTTTGGAGCATGTTACCAATTGAGGGTTCTTCTCATCCCAAGGCTGCTTATATTCGTGATTTATGCTGTTTAGGAGAACCAAGTGAGATCACAAGAAACAGAACAAATAAGTTTCCCCTGAAAAACTACTGAAAGAATGAAGTGAGATCACTGCATTCCATTACTGGTAATGTGTATGCGCGCCAGAGAGGGAGAGAGAATGCATATGATCATGAACAAAATAACCTTTGTGCATGTGAACAGGCCTTAGATGCAACTGCGCATACATGTACTACTGCCCAGTGCAAAAATTCCCCAACTTGCCAGACTAGATACAGCTTCAATGGAGCCGAGGGGAGAAACAAACCACAGATTCTAAAATTATATATTTCAACTGCATAATGAATCCACCCTGATGGTAATTGTCCAAAAATAGATGCAACGTTTCTCAGGTTTTTATTGTTTAACGTCCTGGAATCAGGAAGTGCTTCTTGTAATTGGTTCAACATGCAAAATCAAAAGAAGCATGACCTCCCTCTGTTAGGACAGGGAAACAAAGCAACTCAGGAACCTTTTGAAATCTGTTCATCAAGAGACAAATCCTTAGGAGATCCTATTAGCCTATCCTGTGTGCCAAGAAGGGAGAGACTCCTTTGGTAGGATTGTAAAACTTAGTTTCATTCTTTCCAACCCCATCTCTAGATGTAAACGTGGAGATGGAAGAAACTTACCACAGGAAGTACATGAGCAAAACCAGAAATAAGTCCACCATAAGCATCAGACAGAGAGAGCAACAAGCACAACAATGTTATATAATAAAAGGAAACGCAATGAGCACAAGGTCCCAATAAGCAAGAGGGAAGAAAGCTCCATGCAGGTGGAAGCTCTCAGAACAGTTCATAAAAATCCAAAAACCAGACCAACAGTCCAGCCCTAGTAGTATTTCGTATGTTCCTAATTAAATAGGCAAAACCTAAAATACCCTTAGTTTCTTAAATCCTATGCTTGCAGCATATGGACTTGGGGAGCTGGGGGCATGCCCACATTTTCAGAAATCACGGCCATAATACCAAAAAATCACAGCTAGATGAGGTAACAAGGGAGCCCTTTTTTTAAGGTTACAAGGGAGCATTAGCTTCAACTATCTTTGATAGACTCCACTGATTAGATGGTACTAGTTCCATAGTAGTTTAATTTATGTAGTCTATCGTGTATATATAAATATAGATTTCCTAGATAGTCGGGGCAAAGATGCATCTAGGACCATCCACAATCAATAAAAGGATGCATCCAGGCCATAGAAGCTAGCCAGTTGAAGTCAGACCAGCAGGGGGTCAAATTAAAGATCTCAACCAAATCAAGGGTTTGATGACATGTCCAGACCCAAATCACTGATCAGGCCGGACTGTCCAGTCCACAAGTCCATGGGACTCATTATTTAATTAGTTGTTAGAGCTAGAATAGTCTATGAACAAGTTATGCTTTTAATATTTTCAGCACTTGTTTGTGGGCCACTTTTTGAGTAACAAATGTCTAAATGAAACCATATCAGTTCCATTTGAAAGCCAATTGAGTTAGCTTTCATTGAGCCAATATTATGTAATTTTGATTTCATTTGAGTGTGATATGGCCGATTTACTGCCTGTATGTTTGTGATAGACTTCAGGGATACTTTAGTCATTTCTAATATTATGATTAATTGGATGGTGAGTCAATAGTTCGAATTATATTGGCTTCTTTCACATTGGAGCAAAAGTATATAATCATGTAAACACTCTTTTACGGATGGTTGATGATGATTTTGAATGAAATATGCTATTCTTTCTTGATTCCTACAATGGGTTTCTAGTTTTCATATCCTGCAATGGGATTCAGTATTCTAATGGTGTGATGCCTTTAGAGCTGCTTTGATCTAGGAGTTCCTGGCCCTAATCAGGCTAAAAAGGCCTTGTCCCTTGCCCTAGGCTTACAATGGGTTTCTAGTTTTTGTCTCCTGCAACAGGATTCACTACTCTAATGGTGTGATGCCTTTAGAACTGCATTGATGTAGGAGTTCCTGGCCCTAATCAAGCTAAAAAAAGGCCTTGTCCCTTGCCCTAGGCCTACAATGGAGTTCTAGTTTTTATCTCCTGCAATGGGATTAACTACTCTAATGGTGTGATGCCTTTAGAACTGCTTTGATGTAGGAGTCCTAGCCCTATTCAGGCTAAAAAGGTCTCCTCCCTTGCCCTAGGCCTACAGGACCAAGGGAGGGCAGGGCTAGCTCAGTAAGCAAAAAAGTGATATGATCAAAAGTTGGAGAGAGTTAAAATTTAAGAAAGTTTTTGCAGCATCCCCTCAATCCGCAATGAATCCCCATCATCAAAAAGGTTCTGATCATAAAAACCGAACCCCGACTCCAATAGTGCTTTAAACTACGCTATCTTCAAATTGTCTATTCTTTTGTATAATAATAGTAACCCATTTGATGATTGGACCGGACAATTCATCATTAGCCCTGGCACAGCCCAGACAGAACACCTAGATTTCAAGCCCGGGCCCGGCCCTCGGGCCAAGTTTAGTGGCCCTACAGAGCCAGGTCAGGTGGCCTGCCCATTGTGGCCCCCACCTTGATGCAATGACATTGCATTTTGCATTGAGCAATTCTGTTTTGTTATAACTTTAGGGGGTGTTTGGCACATGGTATTAAATGAGATTAGGTGGGATGGAATTGCATTTGGTCCCGTGCAAATTCCATCCATCGTTTGGGAAGAATAGGAAAGGCTAGGATTAGGTTGGTTAGAATTGCATTCGGTCCACTCTTGCATTATGAGCGTTGTAGCATTGCTTTCCGCCTGCTGTTTGGAAAGTTTTGAAAATGTTTGTTGATGTCTGCAAGTTTTGTATGTCCCGCCATGATGTATGGGTTATATCCACACTGTCCACCTATTTTTCGAGATCATTTTAGGGCATGGGCCCAAAAATCAGGCAGATCCCAAGCTCAAGTGACCCCACCATAGAAAGTAGTGGGGATTGAATGCCTATTAATGCAGGGGTACTTTCATACCGGGCTCAAGTGGGGTAGCCTGTGGGATGCGGGGACACACTCAGGGTAGGCGGCCTATGTGAGACGGATGGCTCGTGTGAGGCAGGCCCCACCCTTGTGAGGCGGGTGGCTCGTGTGAGGCGGTACCCATGTGATGTGGGGCCCACGAGAGGGATTCGGCCGAGGTCTTAACCCCTGCGATGTGGGGCCTAGGCTATGAGATAAAGGAATTAATTCGTCATGCTCTATCAGTTCAAGCTTTTAAAGCAATTGGTTAATTGTCCTGCATCAAATTGGTATTATAGCGGGAGATCTCATGTTCGAAACTCCTCACCATTAAAATAAAGGGATTAATTCACCATGCTCTATCAATTCAAGCTTTTAGAGCAAGTGGTTAATTGTCCTGCATCACCTACCATTGAAAACTTCTTGGGGGCAACCAAAGTTTTGGGTCTAAGCTAATATTTGTGTTTTCCCTTCATCCAGGTATGTTTGATCTTATGAACAAGTTGCATGGCAAATAAACATAACGGTGGACCCTAGGAAGATTTCAATGGTGGGCGTCATTGTCCCCACTGCTTTCTATGTTGTGGTCCACATAAGCTATGGATCTGCCTAATTTTTTGGCCCATCCATAAAATGAGGTTGCAAAACGAATGAACAGTGCAGATATAACACATACATGTTGTTTTCAATGATTCCAAATGCTAGTTTGTAAATCTATTCAATGGCCAACAAACAAATGACTGAATGCCACCATGATATAAACATGGCATGGAGTTATGTTTGTCCCATGGTATCCCATGGTAATAGGGGACAATCCTTGTCGTATGCAATAATTACATTGTTTTAATCCCATACCACCTAATCCCATTGAATACCATGCGCCAAACACCCCCTTATTGGTTGTCTTTATCATTATTGACAATTCGTGGAGAGACTAAAGATAAAAGCATAGTTATAACTTTATTGGTTGTCTTTATCATTATTGATGATTCATGGAGAGACTAAAGATAAAATTGTGACATTGGAAGAATTTGAGTGTCTAATTGGTATCTATTCATCCCTATTTAAAAGTTCAAATTCTTTCCAATCTTAATGCTTCAGAGACAATGGTGATGATGTGATGATGACAATAATGAGATCTTAGCCCCGGTAATGGAGAAGGGTTGATGTTAGGTTTGCATTGGCTTTGATGTCATGATTATATTCAGTTATATTGCATTGGGAAAAGTATATAAACATGCAGAGACTTTTTTATGGCTGATGAAGATTTTGAATGAAAGATGCTTTCTGTTGTTGATCTCTACAATAGGTTTCTACTTTATTGTTTCCTGTAATGCGATTCAATAATCTAATAGTTCAATGTGTTTAAAGTCCTTTCAATGCGATGGCAATGGGTTTGCATGGAGCAATTCTGCGCAGTTATACTTATTTTCTGTTTCTATCATTATTGATAATTAGTGGAGCGATTAGAGGTCAAATTGTGCAACAACAGAAGGATTTGAGCTTCTAAATTGGTTTCTACAATAGGTTTCTACTTTATTGTTTCCTGTGATGCGATTCAATAATCTAATAGTTTAATGTGTTTAAAGTCCTTTCAATGCGATGGCAATGGGTTTGCATGGAGCAATTCTGCGCAGTTATATTTATTTTCTGTTTCTATCATTCTTGATAATTAGTGGAGCGATTAGAGGTCAAATTGTGCAACATCAGAAGGATTTGAGCTTCCAATTGCCATGTGTCCATCCCTAGTTTAAAAGTTCAGATTTTTTTTCCAACCTTGCTGCATTGAATGTGATGGTGGTGGTGATGAGATCTCCTACGACGCCTGGGTAAAGGACAAGGGTTGATGTCAGGTTGACGGCTGGTCTTAGGACATTTCCAAGCAACCATGAGATTTTTTCACATTTTGGATACGATTGGCGAAACAGGAACAGTATTCAGTAAAGCAGATCTAAATACCTGGGGCAAGGCTATGATGATGATGACTAGTATTAATCTCCTAGGACAGCAATCAAGGAACAGCTACCACATCTCCGCCTACTTCCCTCTTCAACCTGTCCTCCTAACTCTTTCATTACCCAGTTTTACTAGTTTGAGTTTGACTAAGGCCCAAACACTATCCCAAGGGCAGTACAATGACACATACAACATAGAATTAAAAAGGGCACATTCATAAGAGACAAGGGCACATTCATAAGCACTTGTCTCGCAAGAACAAAGTCAAAATTAGGGAAAGCAAACAACCAAAGGCATGTACCTGCTCGGGCTAACTTCGAAACCAACAATACGAGCAGAATCAGTCTCAGGATCTTTGTGGTACATGACTCTGAAGCTCAAGTGGTTATTTATGAAGTATTTCTCATCTTTGCTCTGCACAAGCAAGCAAATGTGAATAACAATAAAAAGCACAAGTATGGTGTAAGCATCCAATGCAACGTACCCCAGTATAACTTCCTTTGAACCCCACACGGAAACCATGTTCGTAAGAGGGAGATTGACCTCCATCTCTCCTCTGCCGAGGAACTGCAACAGGAAGGTTATCCAAAATCCTGTAATTTGACGAGAGATCTGAGTTAAAGAGAATGAAAATAAATGGGTTGTTCCTGGTTAATATAATGAAGAAACATCATCAATAAAAGAAGAAAAAAAGGGGAAAATTAATGAAGTAACATTAAAATAACTGCAATTAAAAGTTTAGAACTTGAGAGACAAACATACAATTTTTTTCTTTCTTTTTAAGAGATAAGAAATCATTACAAGAATAAACTATCCATTGCTTTAATGAATAGCTGTGTATAATTTCATTTTTTTTTTCTCAAAATTGCTGTTATTGATCCAAAAGAAGGAAGAAGAAAGAAAAATACAGCAACCATACAAATCAAATATCAATTTGGAATTTAGTGAAGCAGCATAATGTAAGGTTTAGGTACTTACATGTTCACTCGATATTCATCATTGATTTTCTCCTTAAAATTCTTTGCAGATTCAGGATCAAGCTTTTTTTTACAGGCCACTTTGCAGAATTGTTCTTTTCTCATTTCAAACTGCATTACAGTTCATATTTATTGAGACACAGAAACAAGATATAGTATGGTAAACAAAACAGTAGAGCCTTCCAAGTGCAAAAACATATTTCTCATTGATCAATTTCAAGCACAGGATCGACTTTTATAGGATGAAAGGTTGTGTTTGTGTGTATGTCGTGTTGGTCAGTTCTGCATGGGGTAGGGGGCTCACTGTATAGACGGAGTTCTCAATGCGGTCACCTCGAAGAACCTCTCCTAAATTCTCGGCACTGTTCAAGATCTTTTTTGGCATACAATAGTTTAGGAAATAGTAATGATACGGAAGTTGAGTCTTTGTGGATGAAAGCTTGTTGACTTTCACTTGAAGGGGATCACCCTGTGGGAAAAAAGGACACTCACCGTGAGACCAGGAACAATAATCCATTTGTATAGTAAAAAGGAATAGAACTATCACATAATAACATACTAAATAATTCAATTTCCTGGGTAAACAAGTATATATATATATATATATATATATATATATATATATATAACGGAAACGCTCACCTGCGAACCAGTTTGTACGTACTACATACGAACTTTTTTGAGAACTCATCATATCTGATGAGCTCGCAAATCTGAACGGTCCACATGAAGCAGAACCTCATAAAACCCCCTGCTACGAATTTTTACTTTGATCCAAAACTTCGGTGGGGCATGAAAAATGCAAAGAGTTTCTTCCCTTGATTTGAATTTCTCTTTGCTATGGCCCACCAGAATCTTAGATCAGGGTGAAAATGCACCCCCTAAGGTTTCATGGGATACCGCATCTTATGGACTGTTCGGATTCAACACCCATGACACGTGTGCAAAGGTGCGCACGTGCGTAGGTGAGCATGCCTGCCTATATATATATATATGTCAACAGCATAGGCAGCAGTGCTCAAGTTCAACAAGTTTTTTAGTGAATAATAAGTTGTAGCAAAATCATGGGAATACAATCTTACAATATTTGTCCAAGTTAAACAAAATGCTGTTTTTCATCTGATCCAATATTGTGATAGGCAATAGCTTCATGTGAAGTTTGAGTGTTTGACAGATATCTTCCAAATGGCACTTCCATCAGTTCCATCCAAATCTTGTTGTCTCCTACAGACAACTGCCCTACTCTTTTCCTTTTCAGCAATACCCTTTAAAGTGTACAGGTGACAGCTTTCAACAGAGTCATGTCAAGGCGCCAAGACTTCCAGTCCTGGTCACCTAAATCTAAGCGGATATTGTGATGCTGGTTGAGCAGGACCCTCCAATGACAATAAGTCTACAGCTGGCTATTGTACGAACGTTAGAGGTAATTAGGTTAGTTGGAAGAGTAACCATGAAGGCCCACTTGTTTGCTAAAGTTGAGCATTATTACAATGGCTCATGCTTATTTGGCTTCGTTCTCTCCTTTAGGAAATGGTTTGGAGTTCCTACTCATGTTCTCTTGCATTGTGACAATTAAGCCACAATTAGCATAGTTTTTAATCTAGTCTTTTCACTAGAGAACCAACACACTAAGGTGACTGTCATTTTGTGGGAGAGAAGATTTCTGTCAAGTTATTGTCTACTCCATTTGTCCAATCAAATAATCAGTTAGTTGAGATTCTGATGAAATCCTGTAGTTCATCTCATCTTGAAGATATTTTGGGCAAGCTGGGCCTGTGCAATATCTATGCCCCAGCTTGAGGGAAAGTGAAGGAGCATGTGTGTTTGTGTATAGACATATTCAGTCATACTGAGGGTACTGTGCTGTGTGTTTGTGTATTTTATATTCAGTACTCCCACAATAGCTTAATAGCATGTTTGTTTCAGAAAAGGTTTGGGCCTGTCATCTCCCTACCTCTGAATCTCATACGGAGAAGAAAGAGATATCACTTGACATCAATTTGATTTGATTTGAACATAAGTTATAGCTGACTGGATCCATACATGCGTGTTCAGAGAGGTTTACATTCTCATCTAGAAACCAGGTTTAACCTGGATTTTGATGCCTTCTTTGCTATTGTTGCTATTTTGAGAAAGGAAGAAAATATGATTGCTTATCATGCATGCATTGACAAATATGTGTTATCATCAATTTCTGCTCAAATATGCCTCATTTGTCAATATCTTGAACAAAATTATCATCAATTAGTAGCGCTAATATCTCACAAACAAATATTGATTTTTAGCAAGGAAACCAAGATAACATCTCCATAATGAAAGATCTACAGAGTGATTCGAGAACCAAGACCGTAAGGAAATTGGTAATTTAGCAGAAAATTAAAGTATGTAACAACTACATGTAGCCCAACTTCGATAAGAAACATAAAATTTGGAGAACTGACACCTACATGCAGGGTACCACAATTTGTGGTAACTTATGATCATTCCCCCATGACACTTGTGTAGGACAGCAGTACCATGAAAAAAGTAGGTCCCACCACAAAGATCGCCTGGCAAAAAAAAATCAGGCCAGACCAATCATCAGGTGAGGCGCACAGTTGACATCAACGGATAACTGGACTGACTCAATATACAGGGATGACCCACCTAATGAGAGGATCAGCCTGATTTCCAAGGCGGGCGATCTTCATGTTGGGGCCTATCTTTTTCGTAGTACTGATTTCCTACGCAAGTGGCTTTTGGCAGTAAATGTGGTACAACACCACAAGTTGCGTACCATTGCCTAATGGTGACATACAGCATTGTGAATATAAAGGTGGAATATAAAACCAGTCTGTTTTCATATGTAAAACCAAAATCATCAACCTTTCTAACAGATTTAATTTCCTGACACGAAAGTCATACAGTGTACAAGTCTATAGTTACATTTACCCAAATAACTAAAAAGGCTTCTAATTTAAGAAACAAACTTCCTGACATTGCGAAATGGTTTCTTATTTTTGACAATGGTATTTAAGTGCTGGATCGGGCACTGCGGATCCTCTAAATCCAAATTCTCAGGATATGGGTGCTGCAACAAGGATCGGTCATAACTCGTAAGTACAATCAGGTTAGAAGATCAACCAACCAATATGACAAGTTGGATTTACAATTTGTATGATTCGCTATGAATTCTAAATAACTTAACAGATCTAGACTGATTTTTTTTTCTTTTATTCTTTTTTGAAATATTAACAGATCCAGACTGATAACACTATAAGATCTGGAATTTAAGTAACAGGGAATGGGGATCCATTGTCCCGGCATCCAAGTACCTGGCATGGGTACTCTAGCTTCTTCAGAGATCCGGGTGACAGATTTATGAGAAATGGATTTCTTGCATCTTGTAGGAAAAAGATTTCCCATATTGGAAACGGGTTTCATACTTTCTCAGAAAAATGGTAAAAGGTCCTGAATTTTTTGGTGATATGGCTAAGATATGACAGTCAACATAGATATTTAAATCTGAACCTAGAATTAGACAATGAACCTATCAAATAATATCAAGTCAACAACAAAACAGTTTTACAGAAAGTAAGCACATCAAATCACTCTTCCCCCAAAAGAAAAGTAAATAAAACAATATAACAGGAAGAAAAAGGATCTAGAAACATCAACAATCAGCTACAGATTTACACATTAAAAAATGGATGCACATATTCGCAGCCAGACAGGCTCTTCCTACACCCTCCAAAATGAAAAAATAAATAAAGTTTTAAGTAGTAACAGTTATTTCCCATATTTCAAGCATGCCGCCATGCAGATAGCACATCATCACCCACAAAACAGGCAGACAGAGATGCACAGAGCAAATACTAAATAGATTAGAGCAGGAGGGGAAGATAATGAAACTGAAGAGATGAGAACTAGCAGATGGCAGAAACTGACCTAGCAACATCTTTGCTTCCTAAATACTAGCCCAAATCAACAACTGTTAAATTACATAGAGAAGCTGGCTAAGGCAATTTATCCCACTGCTCCTATTCCACTAAGCATAAAGGATCTCGTCATGTCAATTAAGTGTCAAAATGTTAAATAACAGCGCGTTTGCATCATGAATATTTTCCCACACTTAGGCTTGTGGTACTCAGGAAATGAAAATAAAAGGGGGGGGGGGGAGGAAGGAAAGGGATCAATTAGCGATGATACCGATAGTTGTGTAGGCCCTGATTAGTGGTATCTAGAAGGAAAGACATGCATACACAAACGGGATGCAGCGAGGATATGAGTTATGACATCAGTCTATCTGTATCCTAATTCCTGAATCCTGATGCATTTATGACCCATGTGTCAAAAATACACCCAGACCCATATCCAAGTTGAAGGACAACTGGTAACTTGCAGCAATGTTTTTGGGGCCAGATGACTGTATGGCCTAAGAAATTTGCAAAATGTCTTTGGGGCCAGATGCTTCCATCCATATCAGAGAATGCTAGGATATTTGCAACCAAAACAGTGGATTCGACTATTGGGATGTCTTTTCGAGATCAAACAATAGATTTTTTTTTATTTTTTTTTTGTTCAAATTCTTCACACTGGAAAATCTAATCATGAAGAACTAGCGCTACATGAAAGAGTAAATAAGGGTTCAGAAAGGAAATAAAAGAAGAACAGCCACCCCCAGTCCGCTTAAGACAATTAAAGAATTAAAAATTCTCTAATAAGCATTTAACAGCAGTCTCTAAAGCAGAGATGATTAAAATTAAGCACCAATCATGACTAGATTCAATGAACCTGCCGCATATTTCTATAGAACAATTCAGCCTGAAATTTTTCATGTTTAAGGTTCCATTCCTGTCCATGGAAATTGGGGCAGAACAAATTATTTTCCTGCCCTAAGACGTGTTGACAGTGATTTGAAGCAGAATCACATTGATTCTGCACCCGGATGACATTTCTCCAAGGACACCCCAAACATTCCCAACAATGCCCTCTGGGGGAAAACTACACTATACAAGCTTTGACATCCCAGGAACATCCAACAGCCACCTTAAACGAAGACTTTCAGATTGAATGACCCAAAAAGAGCTTCTAGGTCTAAAATTACTGATGGCATTTTATATCAATATCCAAACACAATAAAAATCAACATCACGGTTTTCGATTGCCTTTTCAAAGTTACTCAGTTGGAGACCAAAACTGTATGACTTGCCTCGACTTCTTCCATTTTGGTCGCATTTCAGTCTAGAGACACATTTCATTGTGCATCAAACCCAAGTCCACTTGGTTTTAGACAATATTTAGAAGTTCGAACCATAATCAACATAAAACAAAGAAGAAGGTATCATTTATAAGGTGTAAGTGACTCAAATTGCAATAAATCAATTAAAATAAGTGGAAATGTTTGAAGTGGGACTAGCCCCACTTCATTTACAACAAGGGAAAAGCAGCCAAATTGATATTGGATAATTTCCAGACCAACTTGAAACAAAGGGAATTACAGTGGTGTTTGGTCATCATTATGAATCAAATGGTAACTGAAAGGCATCTTTTCAATAGAGAACAGATTCTGTGCCTCAGGAGGCATGGAATTTTCCATGCCTCGACATCATCCCAGAAATGTGACCCACATTGATGGGATCGAAGCCATTAATTTCATATTTTCAATAGTGAATGGGCCATGGCATGAAAATCACAATCTTTAGCCAATTCTAGCCATTTGATTGGTGAGATACAAAGGAACGCTAACAGAACAAAAACAACAATGGTTCCCATAAAGTGAGGAAAGGCCCATTTATTAGATGGCACAGTGAGTGTAGTACTCAAACTGGAGGCACGAAAATGCTGTGCCTCCCTTTTCAATAGTGAATTGGATTATTGCAATTTAGCTCAACTGAGCATCCAAACACACCATAAATCACATGCTAACAAGCTATCAAACTTACCTAACTACGCTAAATCTAAGCTAATCTTCAGCAAATCAGCGAACTTCCAAAAGCCAAATAAATGTCAAGCCAGAAAAGGCAGAAGAAGTGGAAAACCTAGTTCCTGCATAACTCAGATTCTATTTTCCACCGGCCCCAAACACACCTCCTCTTCATCCAAAACCATCGGCAAATTCCTCTCTCGGATCGAACATGCATCTCCAACCACAGACCAAATCGAAGATCGACCCTCCGATCCTAAAGGTATTTGAGAAACCCATCTCGATTCGACAGACCCGAAATCTTACAAGCCCAGATCCAACATGAATAGCACGAAAAAATCGCCGAAAACGCAGTTCCCAAAACCTCAGATCTATTTCCATTTCAACAACGATTCAAGAACAGAAATGAAAGGAAATGAAATAAGAGAGAGACAGAGAGGGTTAGTAAGCAAGAAAGAGCTGAGCGGTTATAGATCTGGTGAAATTCGAGAGCATGGGAAGGGAGAAGGAGGATGAGACACGTGTACCTTCTGGAAATCTTGAGGAGCGACGCCAGGTAGGTAGAACGAATGGGCCGAAGGAATGAGAAGAAGCAGGGCGGAGAAGATGAAGAGAGAGGCGATCGGAGACGCAGCAGCGCTACCCATCTCTCTCTCGAGCGACTGAGACGAGGGAGTCGACAGAGAGCTTCGAGAAGGAAAGGGAATCGATATAAGAGAAGCGAATTGTGGAATTTCACTGTCCTACGCCCGAGGGTGATCGCATTTTACTCGGGTTTTCCAATTAGGGAGTTATTTAAGATACTCTGGCTGCGTATGACGCTTGATATGCAGTCACGTAGAATTGTATACCTGAAATAGATTAATTAAAATTAAACAAAAAATGGTGTAAACCACTGTATATAAGTTACAGTTGGATTGGTCGAACCATCGTAACGTCTGATTCGTGGGCGCTTGTCGTTTGAAATAAGATCATTGGATTAATTTTCATTTAACCGTCCAAATAAATGTTGGGCAATCTAATAGTTCGATAACCAGATAATAGTAATACTTTTCTCATTATATATCAAAACTGATTACCATAATTTGTACAGTTTTTTTTTTTGTTTTTTCATTATTTGTATGACATGCAATTTCTCAGCTTGCCTGCATATCATCCATCATACCAAAGCATTTATTTCTCTTCCAGACTGTAGAAAACGCGGCATGGTTACGTGTTCTACGGATTGCGTACTGACAGCGTCAGTAGAGAGGTGGTTATTGACAGTGCTCTTTGGGCCCGCTTGATATATACATGTTTTATCCTAGCCGTCCATATATTTTTCGAGATCATTATATAATATAAACCCAAAAATGATCGATATCCAAATCTCGAATGGACCACACCACAAGAAAACAGTAGAGATTGAATGCCCACCATTAAAAACTTTCTAGAGCTCACGTTTATGTTTATTTATCATCCAGCCTATTAATTACGTAACGCACGCCTTGATGAAAAGAAAACACTCGGCTTAATTCAAAACTTTTGTACCCTATAAAAAGTTTTTAATGATAAGTATTTAATCATCATTATTTCCTTTGGAGTGGTCCATATGAGATTTGTATTTACCTTATTTTTTGAGTTATATTGTAAAATAATATGAAAAAATGAATGGATGGAGTGGATAGAAGACATACATCATTGTGAGGTCCACAGAGCACTGTCAGTAGCAACTTCACTACTTACTACTGCCGGTGCTTGCTACTGCCAGTACAGTCGGCAATCCGCGTTCCGCTCCATCCACCGGTGCGTGAAAGCCGTTTGGATAGATCCTGCGTGCCAACGTGGGACTTGTATTGAATTGACTTAGGGTAGATGCCAATAATTTTTTTAGTTGAAAATACATTCAACTTGAAAAGAGTTTTAATGGTATTTGATTTACATGCTATCATGGCTGTGCATCGAGCCGAGGTGGGCCAAGCTCGGCTCAACTCTTTTATGCTATACTCGCTTGAGCTTGAGCTCGCCTTCAAGCTCAACATTGAAGCTTGGCTTGTTTGCCAAAGCTTTCGAGTCAATTTCGAGTTGAGCTAGTGGTTCGAGTCGAGTCGAGTTTACCTTGATAAGGCATGGGAAAGAAAAAGAGGTAATGAGGCTGGGTAGAGTCCGGTAGAATTTTTTAGTAAAAACTTTTAAGTTTTAACTTCTTTTTTAAAACTTTATATATATATATATATATAATATTAATATAATATGTATAATATATTTTATTAAAATATATTACTCGGGCCGACTCGAACTCGAACTCGAGCTTTGAGTCAAGTCGAGTCGAGTTGAAATACACCATGGTCGAACTTGGCTTGAACTCAAAACAAGCTTGACTCGCTTTGAGTCGGCCTTTCAACCCGAGTCAATCAGAGCTGAGTCGAGCCCAGTTGAGCGAGCTTTTTGAGCTAGCTTGACTCGTGTACAACCCTACATGCTATGCTGTTTGATTTTAAGTGATAATTTATTTATAGGTAAATAAATGATGTGTTTAGCTAATTTATAAAGTGTTTACCATAAATAAAGTAGGTATTTAAGTCATTCTTAGGTTGTAAAAGTTTTTAAATATTGAAAATCACATAAGAAAGACTTTATTTGTTTTTATAGGGTGCTAAGAGAGTATTAAAGCATGCACACACTAAACATATTAGGTGTCTTCCACACATCATAGTTGGCCTAAATGTAATCTATAAGTTTTTAATGGTGGACGTCTCATTCTTTCCTCATGTTGTCCACTTGATAATAGACGAGCTGTTTTTTAAGGTATAGAAGAGTATCGAAAGAAGTATGTGATGGATAGATTGGATGTACCATAAACATTACAGTTGGCCTGATCTATAGTCTAATATGTATAGTGACTTTTAGGGATAGTGACTTTACCCATAATCTGAAATATAAACTTTTACTAGGTTTCAATTTACATCCTTTACATGCAAATACATTCATACAAACACCTCCTACGGTCATCTTAGCAGTAATTCCTTTACAACCTGGGGACTTTATAAGCATCCAAACGAAATCGACGATTTATCCTCCTTACCATACATATGTAGATCACAAATGTAAAGAGGAATTACAAATGATGTGGTTATTTGATACTCTCACAAACGCTTCATACACATGCTCTGTGAAATTATAACCCGTGATCTAAAATTAAACCAGCTAAATTGTGAAACCTACTCTTTACAAGTGACCATCCGAAATTTAAATTGGTTGGGCAATTCTAACATATGATTGCCGTGTACCTAATTGTTGAAACATGATTATTGATCATATCCACCGTCCAAGGAATGTCTATTAATCCCATGGTCAGGATATCAGATAAGCTAATTTTCGTTGGCTAAGATGTTTAAATTGAGACATATAAATGTAGGCAGTTTAATTTAAAATACTTAATAATTCAATTTCTAAGAGGCTCACTTCAGTGGTACCTACTACAGTATTATGGAACGGATGTGGGGCCCACATGATCTATGCATGTAATCCACAGCGTCCATCAGATGTCAGCTCATGTTACCTTGCATGGCCTATATACCAGCCGGGCCACAGCACAGGGAGCAAGACAGAGCAAACACCCAGCCTTGATTGATGTGAGGGACTTGCAGTGTTTTGTATCTGTAATCCAGGCCATTCAGACCCAGAGAAAAAAGTTCAAGAATTTTTTGTCTCAGGTGAATGGAGATTGAAATCAAGGGTGGGCATCACCTCCCACCTTATTTTATTTACCGTGGTCCACTTGAGTTCTAGATCTGAATGATTTTTGGTTATCCATCCCTGCATAGAGTACGAAAGCTTCTCCCCACATCCGTTCCAGGCAAGCCATGTTTCAGACCAGCCCACACAGTAAAACCAGGCTTGAGCCAGAGTGGCAAGGGGACTCTACCCGTGATGATTATGCAGGGCCCAGGTCGGAGTCCATCCCAAGCCGAATCCTGACTACCATCTCTTAACCAAGAACCATGATACAAAAATGCCTTTGAAGCTTTAAACGAATCATCTGGGCTGGGCTGGGCTGGGCTGATCTGATGGGCTATATGATATAGCCCAAACCCGGACTAATTAATATAAGGGCTTAAATTTTAGGCCCGGGTCCATTGGTCCAGTTTGTCCCACTGTCGATGGGCTATACCCAAAAATCTCCCAGATTTGATGGCGCCACCAAAAATTATTGGACCTTTTTTGAGTTGAATATGGACGGTTGATTTATTTCTCCTTGTAAGCGGCCATGTGTAGGACACTGTTGGGAAGGTTATTTTAGTCCTAGCAAGGAGATTTGGAGGGCATAGTCCATCCATTGAGGGTATAAATAAGAGCAATGGTCCAGATTGACCAACCATGGGTCCCACTCGTCCTAACTCGAAATCCATGTATACGATGCAAACACGCGGGCGTACCCTCATATGGAGGGGCGCGGATTAGGTGAGTTTGGGATAACAGCTTAGTGGGTGAGCCCCTGATCTTAGGGCCCACCTTGATGTATACTCCGCAAGCGGATTGCCTGTGACGCCGGGCACAGAGGGCTGTGTGGGGCCCACAGAGATGTCCGTGACTCCATCCACCTGCTTTGAAACACTGGGAAAGGATTATAAAAATAAAGCAGATTCAAAAATCATGTGAGCCATACCAAACGAAACAGTGGGGATTGAACGCCTGCGGATGACAGAAGTTTTGTATCAGGATAATGTTTGTTCCTTCACTGTTTCGTTGGTGTGGCCCACCTGAATTTTGAATATTCCTTATTTTTAGAATACTGTCTTATTTTTGTCTTTCAAAACAGATTGACGGAGTGGATTTGAAACAGATATCTCCGTGACCTCACACAACCCGGGCACACGAATATCTCTGTGACCGGGACCACAGGCAATCGGCCTCCCTGTACTCCCGCTGATTGCATACTAGGCATACTGACTAAACTCTGTGGGGCCCACCATGATGTATGTGTCTTATCCACTCTGTCCATCCATTTCTCCAGCCAATATCTGTGAATGACACCAAAATTAAAGCATATCCAAAGCTCAAGTGGACCACACCATAACAAATATCGCAATTGAACCGTTACCGTTGAAAACTTCTTGGGGCTACAGAAGCTTTCGATCAAGCCGATATTTGTCCTTTCCCATCATCCATGTCTTCGTAACCTTATAAACAGATTGGATGACAAATAAACATAACTATGGACCCTAAGAAGTTTTCAACGGTGGACATCACTATCCCCATTTTTTCACGTGGTGTGGTCCACTTGACCTTTGTATATGCTTAAATTTTGGGCACATGCTCTAAAATTAGCTGATAAAATTTATGGACGGCATGGATAAGACAAATATATATATCATGGTGGGCCCAACAGAGTTTACTCCGTACATTGCAACCTAATGAGTTACTCGATTAATACGCAATCCACGTTAACTATACTCTTGACTTGAGACTGAACGTCGGCAGAAATTGAGGTGATTCAAACCGTCCATCTCATGGGCCTACAGATGGACCATAACCAAGGAGTCTCATGATTCTTCTAAAATAGCATATTGCTTTCGTGCAAGGTAAGGTGGACTTATCAGACGATCGGTCTAGATCACCGACCCATGGCACCACGTGTCAAAACTGAGAGCCAGGAATTTGGATCAACCTCCTTGATGGTTTAAATGCTTAGCATAGGGATTGCGGAAATTTATAAAGCAAATATAATGAGTTTGGTGTCCGGTCAGGTGGAATAATGAGAGGGATCGATGATTCAATGCCGAGCAAGATGTGGAACGCATGTAGAGCTGGACGTCGAGTTCAACAAAGTAAGTTGGGCTTGGATCGATCAGCTGCTACCCTCAGCTTGAGTTCAGCTTACCTCGATGACCGAGTCCATTTGGCCCACTTCACTTGACTTGGTCGACAATTGAAAAAGTAGCCAAAATCGCTGATTTGCGACGGACCAAATCCGTCGTAAAACCAAATAAACGACGGACTTTGTTCGTAGCTTGGTCTGTTGCTGTTTACTGAGTCGTTTTTTATTCTCGAGGGAGAAAATCCGTCGTTTAATCTGCGACGGATAAGGTCCGTCGCATCATCGCGACGGATAGAATCCGTCGTAAAAAATAAAAAATCCGTCGGTAAAATTCAAAAAATGTCACTTGAAACATTAGCGACGGACCTCGAATTCGTCGTTGATTTTCAATGTTCAGAAATTAGCGACGGATGTGGTCCGTCGCTAAAATATCTGTGAATAAAAAAAATATTGATAAATTATTTTTATTAGTTTTTTAATCTTGCACCTGATAGTCATTCAAAAAATAATTCACACTATTATTTGATAATAATCCCATTCACAAAATTGATAACAACTCAATTCAATAAAAGAAGCAATGACCCAAGTGGCCCACCCCAACAAAAATCGACTTTAACCCTCCTAACTAAACACTTCCCCCCCTAAAGTAGGACCCATACAAAAGAAATAACCCGGAACTTCAACTGTTGGCTATGCCTTGCCTTGAATTGGCTACTTAGTATCTTCTCTTATTCAACCTTCTTTTGAGCCCTTCCTACATATATTACAAACAACCAGATTCAATCCGAGAAAAGACTAGTTTAGTCAACCCTTCATATATTACAAATAACCAGCTCAAATCCATGAAAAGTGAATAGTTTAATCAACTGAAACCATTTAACAAAATAAAATATTAGAATTCATCCTAGCCATTAGAGGTTCAGGTAAAAACATTTCTTAACTTCATAGCATTCACTGGAAGAGCACAATACAATTTTATTTTATTTTTTTAACAATGAAAAATTATTCTCATCCAGAGCGAAAGAGTGAAAACAGTTACGTTATAAAGCATCCAAAGAAAACAGTAGCAACAGATAACTTTGGTCTATGGCTGCTAAACTCTAGAGTTAACGTTACTCCTTGTGTTAAGTTACAATCATTGAGGAAAACAGAAAGCAACGTTAGAAACAGTGTTTGCCTGATGCAAGGGAAAAAAAACCGCATATGGAAAGAGATAATACCAGAACATAAGTGCAAAATCAGCAGATAAACAAAGGCCCACTTTGTACATCAAGCATGCCCTCATTGCCCAGGATCAAAAGGCTGTCATGGCAATTGACTCGCTCTCCCATCTCAATCACCTTCTGCTGCGTCTCTGACATCAATTGTAAAACTTTATTCTTGGTCACATCCTAGATACGAATCACACAAAATACAGCATATATGACTTCTTTCCAACTTCTGCAAGAGCAGTGAAGTCAAGCTTGACTTTTGCCCTCCGTTACAGCGATACCCTCTTTATCGCCAGCAGCTGCTGGCTTTTACTGTCACCAACCACAAGCCACCACCCCTCTTCTTTGTCTTTCGGGTATCTGGGTGCATCTAAAATGGCGGTGAAGACCGCACTAGTTGAAGAAGGAATATGCCAATATGTCCTAGAGGAGGGGTGAATAGAACTTTTTAAAGTTTTTATGTTTTATTTAAAAATCTTACTTCACTAATCCTGTGATCATGCAAATATCAGGATTACTCAAATATAACTCTACTGGCTTCCAAGCCTGGTAGAGGATCCAATCACAAACTATCTTAGAAGTAAGCAGTATGCAAGCTAACTTATGATGGATATGACTGTGTAGGTGTGTGTGGTGTGATCAAATATTCAGATGAGGAAGTATTAAAGCAAATCACACAATCGTAAAAATAACAATCTCAAACACGGTCATTTTATAGTGGTTCGACGATAAGTCTACTCCACTCCCAGTAACTGTACTCAACCTTTGAGCGTATCGGATTTCACTAAGGAGGTTTCATAATGGTTCACCTCTAACCTAAGGTTTTAAATCAGGTTCACCTTCAACCTTTACAACCTACATTGAGGCTGACTGTTTATGCTCTCACGAGTAAGGGTCAACACAACGCACTCACTTTTAGGCACACTGGCCAAGGATCTTCTATAAGACCCTACAGAAGGTTTCTACATGGTTAACCTCAAACCCTAAGGTTTTACCCGGTTCACCTAAAACCCAGAGTTTTACTAGTTACTCCTAACCATATGTTTATGCTCTCTACAGAGTAAGGGTCCACACAACGCACCTACCACGTACACTCCCACCAGAGGCCTTCTTGAGGACTTTAAAGGGTGAGAACCACTTAAGACTCAATCCTAGAAAGGAATGATCACAAGTGCCCTCTTGGACTCTTGATACTTATAAATAAGCTGATGAGTCCCGTTTAGCTCAATGCCGAAGATCTCCTCCTCCTTGTTGACGAAGAGTCTTCTACTCCCTTGATCCGCAACACAAAATGATGTACCAATACTTGGCTTCGGGTTCGGGCAAGGTGAAGATGGAATCCTACTCTCAAAATATTTTCCCATCAGGAATGTAGAGCGATTCCAATCTTATGCATTCAAGGCATACCAGCTTAATGAATTGTCATTAAGATAGTAGCTGGAGGATCCTTAAATGCGGAAGTTCATTCCCCAATCCACTCTATTGAATGTCAATAGTGAGGGTGGATTGGAGGATGAACTCCCTTGAGAGAAAGGGCTTTGGATATAAGATATAAGTTGAAACACACAAAAGCTCTCTCTTCTTTCTCTCATAGCAACAAAAGACAAGTCCTCTATATATAGGCAAAGAGTTCCAACGAATATAAAATGGTCACATTTATGACAGAATTCGATATCATCGAATAGGTTCGATATCATCGAGCGTATACTCTCTATAGCATCGATGGTCTGCTCGATGACTCGAACTCAATGTCATATGCTTTTGAAACTCTTTGCCAATTGGTCGATGAATCGAAACTATTGTCGATGTCATCGAATTCGAACTCCGATTTCATCGATGACAGGTTCGATCCATCGACACTTGAAAAATGAGAGACTTAACTTTGAAATATTTCAGGTTTTCATGAATGATCGAGGAACCATCGAGATCATCGGAATTTGAATGTTGATGATATCGAGATCAGAGTCGAGGCATCGATAAATCCACCTGATTTGTCTTTAAGCTTGTTGGACAGTTTATGACCTTTGTTCGATGCAATTGACCTGGTGCCGATATCATCGAATTTGAATATCGATTCTATCGAAGGCCCCCGATCATAGTTAAAAACAACCTGAAATATCTGCTGTAAGAAATGTGCGCCCTCGATCGATATCATCGATGGACTTCGGATGTTATCGATATTTGATTTCAGATCATATTGGAAGAGCATCGATATATCGAAGGAATTTGGGATTTTCATTAAAAACAGGGGCACCAAAAATCTGCCTGTCGATCTTATCGAGCCATTTTCGATGGATTCAAGTTTTGAATATCGATGATATCGATAGGGTAATCGATATATCGATAAATCAGTCCAGATGAGTATTTAGTTGCTGAACATTTTTAGTTCTTATATCGACGATATCGATAGGTGTTTCGATACATCGATAAATCCGTCCATATGAATATTTAGTTGCTAGACACTTTTGTTCCTCACATCGATAATATCGTTAAGGTATCGAGGACATCGATAGAGTAGGTCGATCATATCGAGGGTGTTCCGATAAGATCGACAAGGCGAGAAAAAATTAGAGATTTTTCTATTGTGAAAAAGTTTTCTCACCTTAAAATCCTATGATTTCTAACTTATTTTTAAGGGTTTTATTCACCTGGTGTTTTGGGTTATGGGATGTAAGGCTTTAGGTTTACCTGTGACGAGCTTGCACACATCCGGTTGAGGCAGATGCTTGAATTGATCTTCCTATCAGGCTCCGTAAACAATCTAACTCAACGGTCACGTAACTTGACAAACCAGGGCACTTTCAATCTCCGCCTCTGTCAATTACGTGACAAAATCTCCAAAACACCCTAGAATTCTCTAGACCAACACACCCTAAATTGTGTACATGTTGTTACACAATTTTATAATTTCTACCTCATGTACACAAGTAGTAACTGCTCCCCCTGACTTGTAAACACCAACTCTGTGACACCCGTATCCTAGCCTGTACCATTCCGTAGACTTTCACGGTCCTCCCGGTCGAATTCCGGCAACTCGCGATCTGTTATTAGCATTTACGAGCGATCATGAGCCGAGTCTCGTATTTTGGAGTCGGCTTGACCCGAGACTTGTACCCTTGCGACCGTGCCGGTGTGCAGTTTCAACGCCGGGTTTCATGCACTAAGGTGATACCTGGGCTAGGAGATGTGGGCCCTCGTTCAGTTCGAGGAAAATGTCGCATGTTACAAATATCGAGGGAATCCCTACGACACATCACATCGGTCACATCAATCAAGTACACATCAATTTCATCACTCACACCCATACCCAAGTACAACCACTCTCCCCAAAAGTCAACTTCTCTTACAACAAAGTACCCCCTTACATCACTCACCATCCCTCTCATCCCATCACTCCACCTCACCACTTCTCTCTCTCATTTCCTCTCTCTTCATTCCAAGAAACTCCCATGGGAGCAACCCACGTCTAAGCAAAACTCCATGAGAAGCCATGTGTGGCCCACTTCCCACCTCCTATCTCTACCATCCTAAGAACATCTTGACTGTTGAAATCGTTCTCTTGGAGCTCTAGATCATGTTGGTGGTGGAAGGAAGAATCCATGATCAAGGTGGGTGCTTCTTTCTCTCTCTCTTCCTCTCTCTATCATTCTATATGATGATGTGGTTGTGTGGCCGCCCGAATGGACCCCACCTTGATGTATGACTTATTCATACCATCCGACCATTTGGTGGCCCACCTGGGTAGGGCCCACCCCTCCTTAGCATGTCTATGGGTGGGGCCCACCTTAAATACATGTGACCCAATCGTCCAGCGTCCAGGGACGCTGGATGTTGCAAAATAGTGAAAGGGCGAGCTGACAATGGGTGTACTAACGGCAGCGACAGAAGAAAAATGAATAAATAAATAAATTTGGGAAGGGCTGTCCATGTAGGCCCCACCTTGATGTATGTTTCAAATCCAAGTCGTCCATCTCCTTTCCTACCTCATTTTAGGCGTTGAGCCGAAAAATAAGGTTAATCTGACTCTCAGGCGGGCCATAGCATAGCAAACAGTGTGTTTGCCATTGAAAACCACCTCGACGTTTCTATACGCCAATAACACATTACATATTGGTCTCATTTGGTCGATCTTGAGTTGTAAAGTGCAATGGACTGGGCGAATTTCCCTGATGAGGGCCCCACATATGAAATTCCTTGAAAAAAATGCATTTTCAAAAAAAAAAACATCTAAACAGCAGCAGCGGCTGCTGCTGCTGCTGACTGATGACGCTAGCAGCGTCTGTGCAGCCGAGGACGGATGCGGGCAGGGAACTTGGGCCCCAGCCGTGGGCCCCACCACACCATGTGATGCACATCCACTACGTGCATTTGGTAGTTCCCCTCTGGGACGGTGATTCCCTAAAAATCAGTTATATTTGGAACTCAAGGGGGGCCACATCACAGTGAACATTGAGGATTTAACGTCCGCCATTGAATCTTTCTGGATGTCACAAAAGTTTTGGATTATTATGAAATTTGTTTTCCCACTTCACCTGGACCCGTGTGACCTTACCAATGGGTTGAATTACAAATAAGCATTATGGTGGGCCCCACATGGGACACACAATGATGTATGTGTTTACTCAGACCGTCCACCGCCGAGAACGATGGCACCCACGGTGATGTCTGTGTTTTAGTGGACTGTCCACAGCTGTGGACGGTGGACCACCATGGTTTATGTATTTTATCCACACCGTCCACACCTGGACAGTGGGACCCACCATGGTGCATGTGTTACATCCAAGCCCTCCAACCATTTTGGAAGCCCATTTTAAGGCTTGACACTAAAAATAAGATAGATCCAATATCAGGTGGACCACACCGTAGAAAAAAAAATAATAGTGATGAATGCCTACAATCGAAACCCCATTTTGGATTACAGAAGTTTTAGACTAATATGATATTTATTTTCCTCTAAGGTCAGGTCTTTGTAACCTTATGAACAAACTGGACAGAAATTAAATGTGATGGTGGGCCCACTAAATAAAAAAATAAAAAAAATTTAACGGTGGAAATCATTGTCGACATTATCATTCGTGGTATGGTCCAGATGATCTCTGGATATGAATTTTATATAATGCTCCAAAATAATCCCAAATAATGGTGGAAGTATGTTGTTTGCACGGTCCATTGGTATGGTCCATTTAATAGGGGCCCACTCGACTAGGCCCGATGTGATGTATTTGTGGTCCGTTGTGGAGGCCCACTCTGATATACATAAAGCCCATCTTGATCCATTTGTGGCCATCTGTTGCGCCCACCTTGGTGTGTATGAGGGCCCGTTATTGAGGCCCACGATCATGTGCATGAGGCTGTTGTTGAGGCCTACCTTGATATGAATGTAAGGCCCATGTGATTAGGCCCATCTTGATCCATTTGTGGCCATTTGTTGAGGTTCACCTTGATGTGTATGAGGGCCCGTTATTGAGGCCCACTATCATGAGTATGAGGCCCGTTGTTGAGGCCACCTTGGCATATTTGAGGACCATGTGATTAGGCCCATTTTGATGTATTAAGGCCCATTGTGATGTATTAGGGCCCATGGGTTGAGACTCATTGTGATGTATAAAGGCCTGTGAGTTGAGACCCACTGTGATGTGTATAGGGCCTATGGGCTGAGGCCCATTATGATGTATTTGGAGCCCATGGGTTAAGGCTCATCGTAATGTGATCCCACCATGGTTTATGTGCTGACCTTTATGGTGGACTATGCCTTGGGAGTAATGATGGTTTGACGTCCACATTGTAAGTACAATGTTGGTTAAATGTCCACATTGTGACTCTCCCTAGGGTCCAATGATAGGTTCATACTTATAGTGTGTAGACCGCCTAGGCCCATCTTCGTTATGAACAGAGCCCATCACCACATAACATGTTTAGTATAGATCCATAATTCATGATCATACGCATCATATGTATGCTTGATGTGAGAAGTGACTGATCATAACATACGCCATTGGGCAGACTATTCCTAAGAGCCACCTTAATGATGTGTTGTATATTTACTTCGTCCATGACAGGTGAGACCCACCTTGATGTACATGCTCTATATTCGACTGTCCATCTGGACGAGTGGCGTAAGGCCACCATGATGTATTGTTATATCCAACCGTCCTTCCGCTTGAGAACATGGATCCCACTTGAATGTATGTGGTTCTCCAACCATCCATCTGTCCAGGGTAGTGTGGGAACCCACCGTGATGTATGTATTCACCACGTCACCCATCGGCATGGGGGCACACCATGATGAATATGTTTCAACCACGCTGTCCATTTATTTTGTTAAACCATGGACTGCCCCATTTTGGCCCACTTAATATATATGGGGCCCACCTGTTTTGTATTTGAGGCCCATGGGTTGTTGCCTATTATGATGTATTGAGGCCCGTGGGTTATGGCCCATTGTGATGTATTCGTGGCCTAAGGGCAAGACCCATTGTGATATGTATTAGGCCCATGATGTGTAGCCCACTTGATGTATTTCGAGGCCCAGGTACGTGGCCCATTTAATGTATATGAGACCCATTAATGCGATCCACTTGATGTATATTGAGGCCCACGGGTCATAGCCCATTATGATGTATTGGAGGACCATGGGTCGTAGCCATGGTGATGTACATTAAGCCCATGTATTTGACCCACTATGATTTATATTAGACCGTATGATGAGGCCCATTATGATATATTTGAGGCCCATGGGATACGACCGATTGAGATTGTATATGACCATTTAATGCGGCCCATTGGATTTATATGAAGCCCATTATTGCGGCCCACTTGATGTATATGAGGCCCATATGATGAGGCCCATTGAGATATATTTTTAGCCCATGTGATGCGGCCCACTTGATGTATATGGCCCTTGTGTGAGGCCATGGGCCCACGATATGTTTGGCTCTATGTGGGCCATTCCTTGGGGGCAATGTTGGTTAAATGTCCACATTGTCGAGGTCGATTGTCGATACCGATTATGAGTATGTGATAGCATAGCATCATGATACATGCCCATACACATCATCTGCATGTTTGTTATGAGATGTGGTTGATCATTGTATATGTCATTGAGCATGTTGTTATGAGACTCCTTAATAGGCGGAGGTTATCTCACATGAGCGCACAACATGCGCAGGATTGATGCATGACTGGATTGTATGACTCATGCATCTTACATTGTATTGTAATTACTGTATGCCCTAGTGACATCAAGGCCGTAGCCTCCACAGGCATGTCGTGGATGGCCAGATGGGACACCAGAAATGTTTGGTTCTAGCATATGGGAGCCATAGATGTCCCTGGGTAAAAATTTCTAAACCTCCGTGGCCAGGAGACACCTCAATGTCGAGACCGAGTGGATATATATGAGCGCATGAGGGTCGTATACCAGTAGGTCGCATCTCCTACTGTGTCGTAGTCGGTTAGGAGGGGGTGTGACCTTACCCGCCTGAATGAGGGGGCAATGTCTAGGTTGAGTTTGACCAACTTGAGGAATGATTCTGCTATTGACGAGCCGGGCCCGATATTGGTAAGCGGAAAGTGAGATCTCTTCCATTTACCTAGTTGTGCACTCAGATAGGGACGGCAAGCTGGTGTAAAGTGTAATAGACCCCGGTGATGATCCTAGAGATGAACCGTACTGATATGTGGACTTATTGAGTAGGAGTTGCATACTCATTCACTCATTCATTCATTATCCACTCGGGCTGGTGGTGCGCAACTATTTGTTATGTATACCTTCGCATGGCTAGGATTTCGGTTGGGCGCGTGACTAACCTGAGATCAGGAGTTTACCACATTGAGTCTGACTATCCAAATTTAGGTATGGGATTGGTTTGGATAGAAGTCCCTTGTGATGGACCCCATAGCTTGCGATACTACGTACTATTATCCCGACTTCACACTCCAGTATGGTCATTTCATTCGCACTGCATTTTGCATTACATCCACGGCATATGGTATTTTGGGTTATTGTGTTTCTGCATTTATATGGTCTAAATACGATTGACGTTATTCGTGGACTCATCAGAAATTACATACTGCATCGCATATTCGGCATTTGATATTTAGCTCTTTATGACTCCTCATTTACATAGTTGTCTATATTGCATATTTTGATATTGATTGACTCATGGACTTGTCCGTATTTTTGCTTACTCTGTTATCGTATAATTTATGATCTTGCCAGTATTTATGTTTACTCTGATAATTTCTGCTCTTGTTAGTATTTCTGCTTACTTTGGTAATTCATGATCTTGTTAGTAATTTTGCTTATTCTAATATTATACGATTTATGGATTACCAGTATTTTCGGTACTATATGATGATGGCATTGTATTGGATACTTGGCACTTACCTTGGGCACACACTTACACCACCCTCTAAGCTTTCTATAAGCTTATGCACGATAGATGCGCTTTCTATAAGTTTATGCACGATAGATGTGTGCAGGTGATGTTAGGTTGCAGCAGTGTTAAGCTTGGAGCATGCAACGGTCTTTAGAGCTTGATTTTCGATTTATGTATTCCCCTTCAGTATTGTAATCAAATGATTATATTAGTGGATATGTGATGATGATGTTGTCTTTGTGATTTGGGTATACTTGTGGTTATGCTAATTACGAGTTAAATATACACACAAAAAAAATTCCTCCTTGTAGGATCCCAGGATCGGAATCTGGCGTATGGACGCTAAGAGCCGAAAATGGGGTACTACGGAGGCTATCGGCACCGGATTCGGCAATCGGGATTCCTATGAATCTGATTTCCAGGTTCGGGGCGTGACAAACTCCCCCTTGCTTGTTGCGACTGCTCCCCCTAACACCTGCAACAACATCTAAGCAGATATACAATTTCCATTCCAGGTGTTTGTAAATGTTCTCCCCCCCTTTTGTCAGTCATTGACAAAGATATCTCAGGTGATATTGACTGAAGCTTGAAATTCTTGGGAGAACCAATCAGGTAGAAGCAGAATATTGATGTATAAAAGTTAATTCAATTCAATCAAACATCAATTTCAGAACATATGGATGCATAGTAGATTAGATACAACAGTGACATAACAGATAAAACAATCAGTAAAGGACACTTCGTGCACACCATATTAAAAACTTGATAAACCAGGGGAACATAAAACTTAATTATGGCGATAAAGATAGAATTATATTCGGCCATATTCAAAATGAAACCAAAGTTATCCAACCATCCAAAATAGACTACCCAAGATTGGCAGTAATGTGCAGTAAATTAACAGTTATCCCAACCAAACCAAACACAAAAGAAAACAAATCCTTCCATGGACATATACAAAGAAATATCAGAATCTCTAGAGTGGTTAGTTATCACATACACTCATATAGACGTAGAATATTCAAAAAAATACTAATATTTATACGTAGAAATACGAGTGGAGTGTATGTGATAGTGTGTAGGGACCATCATCATGGTGCAGAGTGTGATGGTGTAGTGTCATCCCGTCGACACGTCATCAAATCGACTAGCTGTTGGACCGTGCTCTGCACTCCTTGAACCATTCTTTCCAGGACTGTAAGGCTTTCTTTAACTGAGTGGATGTCTTTTTGAATCACTCCAATCTTGTCCAGCTTGAACCTTTTGCCATACCCGGCTGTTGACGTGGACGGAGCTGGATCGGATCCAGGAGGTGCCTCTTCAGCCATCACAGTTCCTTCCATGGGATCACCACCTTCTCTTTCAGCTTCTTCCACCTGGATTTCTTCCTCGGGGTTCTCCTTGTACTCGTGAAACTCCAAATCCATTTTTCGGACATTTCTTTTATTGAAAACTTGGAGCGGGAATACCGGATCAGTAGTCGATGGGAACCTGATTTTGTTGCATATTATGCTGATAATCCAGGGGTACGGCAGATGAAAGTCCCTGGATGTGTGGATGACATTTACCAACTGAGAAACAAGCAGAGTTGGAAGGCAGATCTTTGACCCTCTGGCAACTGAGTATACGATCATGGTCATGAGGCCGGTGAGATCAGACCGGATGGTACTTCTGGGATAGATGTTAATAGTGAAGATACCATGTAGAATCCGAAATCTGGGATCCATATACCTAGATTTTAATGCATTCCCTTGATGCCAAGGGATGCCCCTACCATTGCAAAGATACTTAGTGACCCTGGATCAAATATCCACGTTATCAAGATCCATCTTTGGGATACCTTCCGGGACCATGTTGAGTCCGATAGTTTCAGCTATTGTAGCCGGTGTGATAAACACATCATCACCACCCAAAGATACCATGAACGAAGGAGGGTCAGCCACCGGTGAATGACGGGCAACAAGGAAGTTGCGTGTTCTCTCAAGTTGGCATGGCCCGCCAAAGTTCAGAATAGGCAGCCAATTTATTACGGCAAACAGGGGTTCCAATTTTTATGGTTTGAGGACTCCCTGTCTACCCTTCTCTCTTGAATAAGCTTCTTGTCCATGTATTTGAGTGGTCGTGAACTTGCTCCAGTTGGAGGAGGTGGTGCCGAAGATTCGGTCTGGGACCCACCATGTGGAGTCTGTCTTGTTCTTTGCCTTGTGGGAATCCCACTTTCCGAAGCCCTCGCCTTGACTTTAGAGGCGAGTACCTTTTGTTGGGTGGCTATTGAAGATTCCCCAGGGCCGGATGCTACCCCTTCATCCTTTCCCATATGGATAGATGGAATCTTGAACAATTTAGGAAGGACGACAAAAAAAACTGACAAAATGACAAATACCCAAAAGAGAATGGACTCTTGACGTGTTAGAAGGGTATTACCCGATTTGTGGAATGATTTGAGCAGTCCGACGTGGCTACCACTGATTTGGTCGAGATAATCGAGCAGAGAAGGTGACAGTGAAACCCTTGAGAAAATAACTCCCTTTTTCATTTCACTAGCTTTTATCGGGCGACATCTGCCGATATGATCGACCATTGTTTCGATAATATCGAGAGGTTACTTATTGATTCTATCGAGTCTGTCTTCGAAATCATCCTTGGCCACTCGACAATCCATATCCTAAGGAACCGTCGATAATATTGACCTTCTATCGATAAATCGAGAATGTCATATCGATAGTCATATCGAAGATGAAGATTTTCAGTTTTCAGCATTCAGATGGATCTTCATGTATACTTTTCGTATCTTTATCAACAGTATACTGAGCAAAAATTATGTACACAACAAAATTATAAACATTTGAATGTTTATACAAAAATAAGGGAGGTGAAGTACCTCAGATATATCATTTGAAGCTCAGCAAAAATATTTCCTCATTTTAGCATCGGTTCAGATTCTGATACATGATCTGAACTAATTCTTCCTTACCCATTTTACTTTGTTAATTGATTTGGGTGGTGATGCAAGGGCATTGCTTCTATCCATATCCTTAAGAGGACTCTTGAAGTTTTGTATTTCTCTGGTTGACAATTTGTTAACATGATTCTGACCAGAGTTAGGTTGAGTCCTCCCAGGAGTTATGCATTCAAAATTATAATAACCTAAATCACCACACAAATAACATGCTGGAGTTGTTTTGGTTTTGCTTCCAGAAGCAGCAGATTTTTCAGTTTCTGGGAGCTGCATTTCCAGTCTTTGATTTATGTTTTTCATATCCAAGATCGCTTTTATCCTTTCCAGGTCTTCCCATTCCTAACAGTTTTTATAGTTTTTCGCCACTCTTGGAAAACTAGTAGTTTATCTTGGCTATCTTCTTGGATTCCTCCAGATCAAATAGGAGTGTATGATTTTCATTGTAAAGAAGTCTATTCTCATCTTCTAGCAGTTCAACCTGTTTGTTCAATTTATTAGACTTGTCCTCAAGAAAAATATTAATTTGTTCAAGTCTATCATTATCCAGATGATATTGTTGTAGATCATTTATTAATTGTGTGTTGATTTCCAATGTGTTATCCAAATCTTTCTGCAGCAACTTACTTTTATTCTCCGCTATTCTGAGTCTTTTAAGGATATTGATGCTATGAATATAAAGTTGATTATAGGCATCTTGTAGTTTATCCTTTTTTATTTCTTCTTCTTTTTCTTCAGTTTCCTCATTGTCAGATGAAAATGATTCAGTGGCTAGCTGTTCTTTCTCGTTCTCAGATTCAGTGGGGATGATTGAAGCAGTGGAAACCATGAGTATTTTCAATGATTTCTAATCTTCATCACTTTCTGAGTCACTAGATTCTGAATTTGACTCCTCAGTATCATCCCACGTGACAGCCATAGCTTTGCCCTTAGTTTTTCTATTTAGGCATTTAGTAGACAGGTGTCCATACTCGTGACAAGCGTAGCATTGTGGTTCTTTGGTTCTTTTACCAAATTTGCATGTAAAAGGTTTATAGTTCACCTTTCTCCCTCTAGAAGGACGGCTGTGATTCTTCTTAAAGAATTTTCTGAATTTTTATGCCAGCAAGGCCACTTCTTCATCTTCATCTTCCTTTTCACTTTCACTGTCCTAATGAATTGTTTTCTTTGAAGTTTTTAAGACAGTGTTTTTGGATTTTTGGGATTGTTTGAAGTGTAGTTCAAAAGTTTGTAGGAAACCTACCAGTTCTTCTACTTTCATTTCATCTATGTTCCTACACTCCTCAATTGTTATAACCTTGGGATTAAAATGCTTCGGTAGGGATCTTAGAATTTTCCTACAAATTTTCGATACCAGAACTTTCTCTCCCAATCCACCCATGGAGTTGCAAATTATATTTAACTTTATGAAAAACTTCATGTCTCATGCTCTTCCATTCTGAGACTTTCGAACTGTGAAGTCAGGAGTTAAAGTTTAGATCGCTTCACAGTGGTTGTACCTTCATGGGTTGTTTCCAATAAATCCCATGCTTCCTTGGATGTCCTACACATACTTATCTGATTGAATATATCCTGGGACACGGTACAGTAGATAACATTCATAGCCTTGGCTTTAGATGTTTGTCTTTCTTTATCGAATGTTGTCCACTTTTCTTTGGGTTTGGGCTTTGTGATTGTTGTGCCACTGTCAAGTATGATTTGTTCAGTTGGTGGCACGTATCCGCTTTCAACTATGTCTCAAACGTCATGATCCAAAGATCTCAGAAAGTAGTGCACCTAGCCTTCTAGTATGCATAGTTTGAGCCATCAAATACTGGAGGTCTAATGACTGATGAGCCCTCTCCTTTGGCTGTATTCTCAATCTTTAGTCAAGATTACTCTCTAGGCGGTGAAGCCCTTAAAGAGAGACACGACTCTGATTCCAATTGAAATGGCAGTGAAGAACGCATTAGTTGAAGAAGAAATATGCCAATATGTCCTAGAGGAGGGGTGAATGGGACTTTTTAAAGTTTTTATGTTTTATTTAAAAATCCTACTTCACTAATCCTGTGATCATGCAAATATCAAGATCTACTGGCTTCCAAGCCTGGTAGAGGATCCAATCACAAACTATCTTAGAAGTAAGCAGTATGCAAGCTAGCTTATGATAGATATGACTGTGTAGGTGTGTGTGGTGTGATCAAATATTCAGATGATGAAGTATTAAAGAAAATCACACAATCATAAAAATAACAATCTCAAATACGGTCATTTTATAGTGGTTCGACGATAAGTCTACTCCACTCCCGGTAACCGCACTCAACCTTTGAGTGTATCGGATTTCACTAAGGAGGTTTCACAATGGTTCACCTCTAACCTGAGGTTTTAAATCAGGTTCACCTTCAACCTTTACAACCTACATTGAGGCTGACTGTTTATGCTCTCACGAGCAAGGGTCAACACAACGCACCCACTTTTAGGCACACTGGCCAAGGATCTTCCATAAGACCCTACAGGAGGTTTCTACACGGTTGACCTCAAACCTTAAGGTTTTACCTGGTTCACTCCTAACCAGATGTTTATGCTCTCCCCAGAGCAAGGGTTCACACAACGCACCCACCACGTACACTCCCGTCGGAGGCCTCCTTGAGGACTTCAAAGGGTGAGAACTACTTAAGACCCAATCCTAGAAAGGAATGATCACAAGTGTCCTCTTGGACTCTAGATACTTACAAATAAGCTGATGAGTCCCGTTTAGCTCAATGCCGAAGATCTCCTCCTCCTTGTTGACGAAGAGTCTTCTACTCCCTTGATCCGTAACACAAAATGATGTACCAATACTCGGCTTTGGGTTGGGTCAAGGTGAAGATGAAATCCTACTCTCAAAATATTTTCCTATCAGGAATGTAGAGCGATTCCAATCTTATGCATTCAAGGCATCCCAGCTTAATGATTTGTCATTAAGATAGTAACTGGAGGTTCCTTAAATGCGAAAGTTCATTCCCCAATCCACTCTATTGAATGTCAATGGTGAGGGTGAATTGGAGGATGAACTCCCTTGAGAGAAAGGGCTTTGGATATAAGATATAAGTTGAAACATATAAAAGCTCTCTCTTCTTTCTCTCACAGCAACAAAAGACAAGTCCTCTATATATAGGCAAAGAGTTCCAACGGATATAAAATGGTCACATTTATGACAGAGTTCGATATCATTGAGTAGGTTCGATATCATCGAGTATATACTCTCGATAGCATCGATAGTCTGCTCGATGACTCGGACTCAATGTTATACGCTTTTGAAACTCTTACCAATTGGCCAATGAATCGAAACTATTGTCGATGTCATCGGATTTCAAACTCTGATTCCATCGATGACAAGTTCGATCCATCGACACTTGAAAAATGAGAGAGACTTGACTTTGAAATATTTCAGATTTTCATGAATGATCGGGGAACCATCGAGATCATCGGAATTTGAATGTCGATGATATCGAGATCAGAGTCGAAGCATCGATAAATCCAGTTGATTTGTCTTTAAGCTTGTTGGACAGTTTATGACCTTTGTTCGATGCAATCGACCTGGTGCCGATATCATCGATATTTTAATATCGATTCTATCGAAGGGCCCTCGATCATAGTTAAAAACAATCTGAAATATCTACTATAGGAAATGCGCGCCCTCGATCGATATCATCGATGGACTTCTGATGTTATCGATATTTGATTTCAGATCATATCGGAAGAACATCAATATATCGAAGAAATTTGAGATTTTTATTAAAAAACAGGGGCGCCGGAAATCTGCCTATCGATCCTATCGAGCCACTTTCGATGGACTCGAGTTTTGAATATCAATGATATCGATAGGGTAATCGATATATCGATAAATCAGTCCAGATGAGTATTTAGTTGCTGGACATTTTTAGTTCTTATATCGATGATATCGATAGGTGTATCAATACATCGATAAATCCATCCAGATGAATATTTAGTTGCTGGACACTTTTGGTCCTCACATCGATAATATCGTTAAGGTATCGAGGACATCGACAGAGCAGGTAGATCATATCAAGGGTGTTCCGATAAGATCGACAAGGCGAGAAAAACTTAGAGATTTTTCTATTGTGAAAAAGTTTTCTCACCTTAAAACCCTATGATTTCTAACTTATTTTTAAGGGTTTTATTCACCTAGTGTTTTGGGTTATGGGATGTGAGGCTTTAGTTTACCTATGACGAGCTTGCACACATCCGGTTGAGGCAGGCGCTTGAATTGATCTTCCTATCAGGCTCTAACTCAACGCTCACGTAACTTGACAAACTAGGGCACTTTCAGCATCAACTTGTCCAACCTTTGAGCACCCCTCGCGCCCCTCAAAGTCTCGCTCAAGGGTGACCTGCAAGGTAATATTTTCCCCAAGCCTCACATCATCACTATCCAACACCTCGTACACCATATCAATGTTAGGAAAGTGGTTGTAAAAGTGGATGATGTCCTGCAGCTGTGACTCTGATATATGGAGCAGCTCATGCCTTTCATTATTCTCCATCTCCATCAAATCAAAGACTGTTCCAGTACTCTTCCCTGGATTTTCTTCACACCTCTTCGCCATCTCCCTCGTGAAGTGTGGAGGTTGCAGAAGAATGGAGTCACGTCCCACATGCCTTGAGTCACCATCTGACTCACTTCCATCGCGAGAAGAGCTAGATTGAGCCACCCATTACTGGAAATAATATCAACCATAGCCTGAAGCAACCTGTTAGCAGAGAGGAGAACCTCTCTCTGATCGACTGTTAGATTTCCTACCACTGTATGTCTCGAGAAGTGGGCTTGTAACAACACATTTGCCTTCTCATGCGGATCCGTGCACTTAGGGTTTTTAACAGAAAACCTCGGTGGTTGATCAATTTTCTTTTCAGCTCTTCCTCACCTGGTCGAATTGGAAGCTGAGCATATTCAGAAGCTGAAGCCAAAATTTCCAGAAGACCCTTCATCTTTGTTTTCGAAGTCAGTGATGAACTGAAGCGCTCGATGGTAGTGTAACTGAAGATTTATTTCATCCTTTGCGTTCATCCATTTTTAAAGATTATTTTAGGGATTTATTCCAAAAATGAGAGGTATATAAATCTTAGGTGGACCACACCACATGAAAACAATAGTGATTGGATATCCATCATTAAAATCCTCCTAAGGCCCAATGTACTGTTTATTTGACATCCAATCTGTTTTATTAGGTCATACAGGCCTAGATGAAGGGGAAAAACAAAAATAATCTTGATCCAAAACTTTTATGGCCCCCAAAATGTTTTTAATGGTTGACGCTCATTCAACACTATTTCTTGTAATGTGGTTCATTTCAGATTGGGATATACCTCATTTTTGGTCTCATGCCGTAAGATGATCTTTAAAAATAGATGGACGGCATGGATGAAACAGATACATCATGGTGGGGCCCATAGAGCACCGACCACCAACCATTGGCTGGTGTCAGGGGGAGTAGCCAATCTGTTCCCCTTATTTGTGGTGTGGCCTATTTAATCTTTGGATATGATTAATTTTTTAGATAATTCTCTAAAATGATCTCGAAAAATGGATGAATAGTGTAGGTTGATCCCAAATTTTCGATAAATCCAAAACTCAAGTGGACCATGCCACACGAAACAATGTGAAATAATGATTTCCACCGTTAATACCTTTCTTGGGCCCACAGTAATGTTTATTTTTCATCCAACCTGTTTATAATATAGAAAATATAAGACTAAAGAGAAAACACAAACATCAACTTGATCCAAAACTTCTATGGCCTCCAAGAATTTTTCAATGGTAGAGGTTCAATCACACTATTTCCTGTGGTCTGGTCCACTTGAGCTTTGGATATGTTTCCTTTTTGTTCTTTAGACCTAAAATTATCTGTTAACGTGGATAAACGGAATGGATAAAATAAATAAATAATGGTGGACCCCACAAAGTTTACTTTGGTAAAGGTAATGACTAACTCACCTAAATGTAGAGGGGTTTCCTTAAAACATTCATAATCATATATTGGGCTTGCCTTAATGTGATTCACATATCCAACCCACTCATTATGTGTGTCCTACTTGGATGAGGAGTCAGACCAAGTTTCAGCTGCATCCAAAACTCATGTAGGCCCCACCAAGAGCTTTTATATATTTTTTTTATGATGTCTTGACATGGTTTTAGATGGTATGGTCCACCTGAGTTTCATTTACAGATGATTTTTAAGATATCTCATAACCTAAAGGGGACACATTAAATGCACGATGTTGATGTTCGACACACATCATGATGGGGCCCACAAAACTTATTAACATCAATTCGTAGGTTCTCGCAAGGTCAATAAGTTGGGTCACAATTTTGACAATAATATTTAGCCCATTTTATATGTATAGTCCATTCACTCTATTTTATTGATCAATACCCTCAATTTGACTAGTTACTCGCCCCAATCAGGCTAGCTACATGTGAGAAAGGTATTGGGAATATAAGATTGATCAATAGTTTGAGTGAAATTTGATTTAAACATATGAAGTTATTTACTCTTCAATTTGAACTAATTCGATTGTCCAAAAACAGTTAAATGTTCAATTAGTAGATGTGCCAAATAATTTTTAAAAAATATTTTTTCATAGATAAAATATCAATTTCCATTTAAAAATTACATTTTTTTTCAAAATGTATTTTTTTTACTCTTAATTTTTCTTTGAAAACTTTTAACAAAATATCATTTTTATTATGAAATATTTCAAAAAATAAATTAAAATACAAATTCTGAATTTTTATTATCAAAATATCTTAAATTTTCACAATTTTTAATTTTTTTCCCAAAAATTCCAAAATGCTGATTTTTTTCTTCAAAAGCATAATGTTTTTTTCAACTTTTCAATTTTTTTAAAAAATTATATTTTTTCAAAATCTTAGTGTTTTTATAAATAACGTTTTCTTTTAATTTCGAATTTTGAACATTTTCAATTATTTTTTAAAATCACAAAATTTTTCAACTTATTTATTTTTCGTTTCAAAATGTTTGTTTTTTGATAAAGTATCGATTTTTTAATATCGTTTTATTTTAAAAATTTTCAATTCTTTTTCACTTGTCCATTTTTTTAAAAAGCATTTTATTCGAACTTGTCAATTTTTATTGAACTTCACAATTTTATTTTATTTTTATTTTTCAAATTTCAAACTCTTATTTTCTTTTTTAAAATATTTTCATTTTTCAACATTGTGAAAATTTTCGCATTTTTTTTAAATATTTTTAATTTTCTTTTTCAGGATATTATTTTTTCTCAAAATAAAATGCTTTTTTTTTTTCAAATTATCAACTTTATTAAATATTCTTTTTTGTTCCCACAAAATAGATTTTTATTAAATCACGATTTTTATTTTTTCAAAATCTAATTTTTTCCTCAAACATTGTTAAAATTTTTAAACTTCTCAATATTTTTTTCATGTGATATTACAAATCATTTAAATATTACTTTTAAATTAAATAATAAAAATAAAAATTCCACTCATTTGATATAAAAATAAAATAAATTTTCTTTTTGTATTCAATCAATTGTTAAAAAATAATCTTAGATACAAATATGTACAATTAAACCACTGAAATTCTATTAAAAAACAATTATTAGACTACAAAAAAAACTTAATTTTCCACCATATTCTTAAAAAAATAATAATTTGAAATAATGTTTAGGCAAGTCCTTTTACGACGGACCTGATCCGTCGCAAAATTAACAGAAAAGCGCGCCATTCAATATTTTGGGTGGGAATTTGCCTCCATTTTCCGTCGCCAAATCAAAATTTGCGACGGATTTCGTCCGTCGCTTAGTAACGACGGACAAAAACCCGTCGTAAATATGTCGTGAATTAGATTTTAGCGACGGATTTGGCTCCGTCGCTAAATTCTGTGACTTCGGACTATAATATTCATGAAGGACGAGCATAGCGACAGACTTTTTCAGTTAGCGACGGATTAAATCCGTCGTTAAACCAACAGATTTTTGCGACGAACGAAGTCCGTCGCAAATTGGCCATTTTGGCGTAGTGACTCACACCCCATAAATAAGTTATGCTTGATTTCTCAAAATTGAGCTTGACTTTCATACCCCATAGCTGTCTCGGGATTCAAACACGACTTCTTCCATTTTGATATCTTGTTAAATCAATAATTTATCTGAAACCTTGAGTTAGATGGTGTATCAATGTATATTAAAGGACCTTAACATTTTAATTAAAAAATTTTTAAAAGAAATTGCATTCAAAGAGTGAAAATTGAAGCCCACTTGCTTGACAACTATCATCCTATTGTCCATCTAATATTGGAATGAGTAACTAATACTTAGGCATATGTGGTTCGTATCTCATCATTTTCCATTTTCTCCTGCTATAACATAGGATGTAGAGGTAGCATAAAAGAAAGAAAACTGATAAAATGCACATAGGTTATGATAAAGTTATTTTTTCTCCCACCAAATCTGTCACATGTAAAGAATATCCTATCCATGCAAAAGGTGGGCCGGATCATAGTGATTTCCTGATATGTTAATCAGACTAATCCACTCGCTGAGTGGGCCACACCAATCCACTAAGTAATACCATAAGATGTCCATTGATGTCTTTATTGTGTCCTGCTCTGTGCATAGGGAGGGCTGCTTGGATGTCCACAGGGAATACAATTGACGCAAGGATGAATGTGATGAAGTCGATCACTATCTTCCTTAAGGATGCCTACTCCGAATCCACGGAGCTTCTCTGGACTCTTCACAGAGACTTCTCAAATCCACAAAAAAAAAAAAAGCAAGGAAATTTCGTAATTTGATTGATAGATAATAAAAACAAATTTACAACCAATTAAATAGTGATATCAAAACTTAGAAGAAATTTCATAACCAAACTACACCTCGAACTCCTTAAAATTCGTCACTTACTCTAAATAGTAAATTTACTATTTATAGTAAGAGTCCCATGTGGCACAACCACATTATTCTTCTACTTTTTCTAAGTACTTCTCGTGTCGGACACAACTCCTAAAGCCCAATGGGTGAAGAATTACAATCAAACCAAAACTTCCTAAAAATAGTAAAAACAGAAATAAACAGGAAACTCGTCTGTCAATCTGATGGAATCTTGCAAATTCGGCATGGGCAACTCGGCTATGCCAGGTTGGTTAGCTAAAGTAGCTCGTCCATGGTACATCGAGTAACTCATTCTTGTTTGTGAGTTTTGCATGTTTTAAGGTTCTTATGGTCTTGATGACTTCTGCCTCCGATTAGGCCTTCTCTGATCCATCTTGGATATGAAAGTGTCCATGACCCGCTCTACATCAACAATCCAGGCCATCAAACTGAACTTATAATCTATCCAAGTTGGACAGCTGAGGAGGCATCAAAACCCATCCATGTTGACGAGTAGTTAGGTGCAATCCTCTCTAATTTGGGCTAGAAAATTGATATATTTTAGGTTTAGAATCTGCCCAAATTGTACAGTAGTATTGACCCTTAAATCTGTCCTTTTAGCATTTGAATTGAGCATTAAATCTACCTCAAAATGAAAGCTTATAAAGAGTCATGAACTGTCCACTTTTAATTACATTTTAGGACATCCAAAATTTTGGAGAGTCATTTGAACACTTTAACCCAATAAAATTAGACCTATGAATTAGGTGCCTAATCTGTCGTAAAAATAAAATAATAGGTGGGCTGCATGCTGCCCGATTTGGATCCAAATTTGGACAACTAAGCTGGATAGTTTGGAAACACCCATTGGGCACAATAATTTACCAAAATTAGGTCGTCCATTTGGTGAGTAGGGATGTTCAAATATGATCAATAACAAACATTTAAAGACGTCCAAATTTGAGAAACGAAAAGACTTTTAAAACTTATCCCTAGTTTACCATCAGATGGACTAGAAAAGTTGTCCAAATGTATGAATAAAGATTGCCCAAAATATTAATATATTTGGACAAATTCGATGTCCAATTTTTATACAAAAAATAAAATAAAATTATAAGTTGTAGTAGGCTTTCAAATGTATACAAGTTTGGGTAGATTTGGGTATTCTAAATTGTAACAGCCCGGATTTTTCTCAACCTGGAATTAGACGTCTTTAGGCAATGGGTCGCTCCTGACACCTTATTAACCTGTCAGAACTCAATCCCAAAGTCTAAAACCACTTTTGAACCCATTTCCTTCATAAATTCCACCCTTCACCACCTTGATCTTTCAATTTTTCCAAGTACTTTCACCCTAGACACTATCTTAAACTAGCTAAGTAGTACAACTTGGATCACTCTATATACAAACTACAAAGGCCTAGGTACTACCTCAGACAGAAATCTTACAGGACTAAATCATTTAGAATTGAGACAAAGTAACTAAGTGTTAAACTACATTAGCTACGAAATTCACTTGATCCACTTTAAATATGATCTGCAAGATCTAAAACTTGTAGAATCATTGACGCTAGGTTACCCTAAAATCTAGGATCAAACTCATTACCCTAAAATTCCTCGAGCATCCCGAAACTCCGTGTCAGTGTCCGACCGCACGTCGGAAGTCTGATTAATACGAAGTTAAGGAATTAGGACCGCCTCACTAGGCTTGACAACCATCTCGGAAATCAAACCCAGACAGTGTCCCACGGCTATTCGCTTAAGTCCGGAGTGGAGTGTGAAAACACATGTTTCCTTTACAAAATAAATATCTGGAATAGTGATCTGAGACTTGATACTTGCGGTCAATTTGTAAGCAACTAGACCGTTAAAATCTGACCCAAATACACCCTCGGATCAAGAAAAATTTCATAAACATTTACATGTACTTGGAATTTCGGATCGAGACGCGTGATCTGGGGATCCGACTGAGACGAAAACTTAACTCCACGTAGATCCAAGGTTAGTGAGCTTAAGTCTGACTTTTGGCTCAAGGAGGCCCGCTAAAAATCCTCCGTTGAGCTGAAACTAACCCACTTTGGTTATAACCTAAGTATACCTTGACCTTAGGTCTATTTCAGTGAAGTTTTAGGCTATATAAGGACCTTAAACCCTCTCTCATTTCAGCCATCCAAATTTGAGATTGAGAAGAGAGAAAAGAGAGAGAAAGTGAGAGAGAAGTGGGAGCTTCTTCCTGCCGTTCTTCCCTGCCGTATCCAAGCTTAAACCACTCCGTTCTTATCGCTTTTCCGGCGATACCGACTTTGTTTCTAGGTAAGAGACCCTAACCCTAATCTGATTTGGGGTGTTGACAGTTGTAGGTTATGAAATAGCTAACCTATTTCATTCTATAGGTTGTCAAACTGCCGAATACAGAAGCTTAACAAAACTATTGACTCCGTTACGATTCTACGATAAAAGGTGCGGACTTTAGGTGTATAGGTTATAGTTTTCAACGCTTTCAATGTCAGATAATGATAGATTCATGATCTGCAAGCAATTGCACATGTACAAAGTGCTTTCTGTTTTCTGTTTCGATTAAAGATGTAGATTATGAAATTTTACATATTCTAGGTATTCGTAGAAAATACCGTTTACGTATAAATTTTGGAAATGTGTTTGACATGATTATTTGTTGTATGAATATACGATATATGGATAAAATACTTACATGGCGAAAGGACTCACCCTAATACATGTTTGCTAAAATACACTAAGTATGTTGAAAAAGTGTATGTTAAGTGTTTGTGAAAATGCTTGTGTGAGTAAGTGTTTGGATGTTGATGCCTTAGGAGGGTGTTGAGATGGGATTCTCAACTACCTTAGAGACATGTATGATTTCCTCCCTGAGGGTGTTTATTTAAACCGCTTACTTGTGCAATATATGTGTTTGTATTCCTATTTAAGTAGTGTTTATAACATGCTTTATAACATGCTTATTGACATGCTTACTAACATGCTTGAATTACTTTGTTTATTATGCTTTACTTCACATGCTATGAATAAGGATTGATTGAGTTTGGGACTATATCTATAGTCCAGACAATCGGTACCAGACTTGAGATCGTAGTTGAGATTCTTATCGCCACGTAAGATGTGTTTGACGAACCCGAGTCGTACGTCAGTTGGCGACAATAGTTAGGCCACGCGAAGTGCTTATGCACTTCATGTCGTTCAGTTGATTCTGCGCTCGAGCTAGTCAGGCCCGTCAAGTAACCCGATATGTCTAATGTATGTTCAACATGTTTGGTCACTACTACTTGAACCTAGGGTACCAAACTTAACAGTGGAATCCCGTTAACCATGGTACCTCGATCCGCTAAGACTCATGAGCCGGGCATGGTGGTATGGGACACCGTGGTTGAGCTGTCAGCCTACGTTAGGGCCACGTGCCTCCCTATAGTGACCATTGAGCAACCAGACTCGTGAGCCGATTATGGTGGTATGGGACACTATATTCGAGCTGTCGGCCTACACTGGCGTAGCCTGGCTGTGGTCCCCAGTCGGGTTGCATCCAGGTCCCATTGTCAATAAGTGGACTGGTCGGGCTTCGAAAATAGACTGAAAGTTGGTAGGACGTTAGTGGAGTGACCTCGAGCATACTCTGAATTTGCGGTGAGGCGACGAGTTTTGTCAGTGTAGAGAGTATGAACTAGGCCTGTTTATGTATAGTGATGAATTGTTAAAGAGGTGATGGGGGAGTGGTGTAACCTTTGTGCGTAACAGCCCTGACAGCCTTTGCAGTGAACTAGAAAACACACCATCATCTGAGATTAACTAGGACTGCTAGAATAGATCATATTTGGGAATGATACAAGGGAGGTACCTTAGTTTCTCAATCCTACTGTTTGAAATGGACTAATAACAACTCGGTAATCATGCTCATCATACATTGCATGTGCCTGAAAGATGTGGAGCACTAAGGGATGAAAGCATTCCGCGAACGTAAGATGGCGTCGCACGAGGGAGGGTGTGGTGAGGGCATCCATCATGACTGCATTCATACTTACATTAATAAAAGTAGTTAGGAGTGTTTGATTGTCTTTTTTTACATTCGCTTGACTGTATTGATAACATGTTAACCTATGCTTTATTATTCCACTGAGTTAGCTACTCACTCCCACGTTACGGGATGGTGTTTTAAAACACCCACCAGACCCTGTATCAGATGCAAGTATTACTGGAGCACAGGAGACTGAGCCTGACTTCTATGACGATCAGGAGGAGTTCTCCTACATGCGTTCGCTAGAGGCTTCGCATAGAACGTCAGTCCAGCTCTGGGCTAGGTGGTTGATAATTTCGAACACTATTTTGACATTTTGATTCAGAACCAACATATATATATATATACGGTGACTCAGTTAGTGTTCAAACTCTGGAGATCGAGAATGTTTTGTTTTATATATATCTATATATACCTTTTAGTCTTCCGCTTACGCTTTATACATGGATCTGGAGTATGAATTACTATTTTGGTAAAATCTCACTCATGTTTATTGTACTAACGCAGACAACATTTAATCATCATTATCTATGTTGCATAAGTGATGTTCTGGAACTCGAGAGTTGAGTTATTACTCGATCCTCAATTTTTCGGGATGTTACAGTTGGTATCAAAGCATGATTTAGATTAAACCGGACCTGGGTTATGGTCACACGACGCACTCTGACTTAGGAGGGAGCGACGGAACGTAGAAACAATCATAGGTATCCCGATTTCGCCAATTGGCGAAGTTCACTGAAAACGAACGTCGAAATCGAGTCTGTATTCAACCATGGTCGCACGGGTCAAACTTGAAACATTCCTAGGCCATCTATTAATGATTCTAGATTACAATTCACCTCACCCAACCATTAAAAATCGGTAGAATACGGGATAAGTGTGATAATGATAACTACTCCGAATCCTCGGAGCTTCTTTGGACTCCTCACAGAGACTTCTCGAATCTACGAGAAAAGAAAGCAGGAAGTAGAAATAGATTCTAATAAATTTGAAATTGACTAATGAATGACAAAGGAAAAATAAGTTCACAACCCTTTAAATAGGGATACCAAGTAATGGGAAAGAAATAAGAAGCAAACTACAACTAAAACTCCTAGAATTCGTGACTTACTATATGATCGTGATGTCTACTAGTGCGCAAAGTTTTCGGCCAAAAATAGAAAGTATCCTATTTGGCTTCACCAAACCGTTCTCCTAATTATTCTAAGCTCTTTTCGCGTTGGGCGCAACTCCTACAACCCAATGGATGAAGAGTAATCAAACTAAAACTACTATTTTTAGTAAAACGAAATTGAAACAGGGAAATGACCATTTAACGGGGGGTTTTTTGCAATTTTAGGCTGCCCAACCCAGCATAGCCAAGTTGGTTGGCTTCATTAGCTCGTTCTACCCCAAAATCATATATTATATGTCAGTGTAACGACCTGTAAATTTTCGTACACTGGATCGAGTACCACCTCGACCAGAAATTAATTAGGATTAAATCCTTTAGAAATTTAACAAAGTTAACTAAGTACTAAACTCAATTAGCCATGAAATCCGTTGGGATCGCTTTAAATACGATCTGCAAGACCCAAAACTTGCAAAACAAGTGATGCTAGGTTACCCTAAAGTTTAGAACCAAACTCATTTCCTTTGCTCTCGGGAATGAAACGAAACTTCAGTATTAGGTCTAGACGCGCACATCGGAAGCCCGATTAACACGAAGCTAAGGAACTAGGACCACCTCACCGGACTTGACAATCATCTCAAAATCAGGTCCATCCGATGTCCCACGGCCATTCGTTTCGATTCGGAGCGAGGAGTGTGAAAAACACTATTCCCATCCTAATAAAAATATCGGGAATAGTGATCGCATCGTTCGATTACTGCACGTCAATATTAAGCAACCTGACCGTCAGAATCAGACCAAATTACACCCTCGGATTAAGAAAAATTTCAGGAACATTTACATGTACTTGAAATTTCTGATCGTGGCCCACTGACCGTCGAACTGAAAGTGGCCCGCCACGTGTGATCTGGGAATCCGATCGAGTCGAAAACGTAATCCCACATAGATCCATAGGTGGTGAGTTTAAGTCTGACGTTTGGCTCAAGGAGGGCTACCAGAACCTCTCTTTTGAGCTGGAAAAGTGACGAATATCCTATATTAGCAGTAACCCTTGAACCTAAGTATATTTTTGAAATGTTTTTTGCTATAAAAGGAGCTTAGAACAGCCCCTCTCATAGCCATACGAATTTGGGATTAAAACCCTAGAGAGAGAGAGAGAGAAAAGAAGGAGAATAGCTTGGGATTTGTGGGAGATCTTCCTCCTCTTGCTTTAGGTTGTCGCACTTACCTACACCGCTCCTTTCCAGGTGTTTTCTCGGCGGTATCCATTCTGTTTGAAGGTAAGAAACCCTAACCCTAGGTCTGATTTGAAGTGTATAGGTTGTAGGTTATGAAATAGCTAACCTATTTCATGTCTTAGGTTGCCATTGTGCCTTAGACAAAGCGAGGGTGAGCAAACCCACTCGACTCTACGCGTTTATCGAAAAAGGTGAGGACTTTAAGTGTATAAGTTACGGTTTTCAATGCTTTCAATGTCAGATAATGATAGATTCATGATCTGCATGTAAATGCACATGTACAAAGTGCTTTCCGTTTCCTGTTTCGATTAACGTTGTAGAATATAGAATTTCACATACTCTAGGTATACGTAGAAATACCGTATACGTATTTTTTTTGGAAAAACGTTTGACATGTTTATTTAATGTATGATTATATAATATATGGATAAAATACTTATTTGGCGAAAGGGTTCGCCTAGATACATGTTTACTAATATACACCGTGTATGTAGAAACACGGTATTGTAAGAAGTACCGTATACATGTATATTTTAGCGATGTATTTGTCATGACTAATTGTTGTGTAAATATATTATGTGCGTATAAATTAATTGCTTGGTGAAAAGAATCGCCGTATTATAAGTTCCCTTGTAAACACTATGTATGTTGAAAGTGGGTATTCTAGAAAATACCCTATACGTATAAAATTTGCTGATGTAATTGCCATGATTATTTGTTGTATGAATATCATATATACGTATAACATGCTAGTTTGGTAAAGGGACAGCCCTAGTGCACTTTCCTCTAACATACGTCATGTATGTTGAAATAGTGCATTCCAAGTGTTTGTAAAAATGCTTGTGAGTGTAAGTGCTTAAGTGTTAGTACCTTGTGGGTGCTTTGGGATGTGATTCTCAACTACCTTAGAATCATGTATGATATCCTCCATGTGGTTGTTTACCCTAACCACTCACTTATGAGATATATGTATTTGTATTCCTATTTATATAGTGCTTTATAACATGCTTTTTACATGCTTTGTAACTTGTTACATAACATGCTTCATGATATGCTTTACAACATGATTGCTAGTGTTCTTGATCTATCTTGTTTATCATGCTTTACTTCACATGCCATGGTTGGGAATTGATTGGGCTTGGGACTATGCCCATAGTCCAGACATCCGGTATCAGACTTGGAGTTGTAGTTGAGATTCATCTCACCACACGTGATGTGTTGGCGAACCCGCGTCGTACTTCAGTTAGCGATAGTGGTTGGCCACACGAGGTGCTTCTGCGCTTCATATCGCCCAACTTGTTGTGCGCTCGAGTCAACCGAATACATCAAGTAACCCGTATGTCTTACGTATGTTCACCATGTTTGGTCACTAATGTATGAACCTAGGGTACCAAACTTACCAGTGAAATCTCCTTTAACCATGGTACCTCGATCCGCTAAGACTCATGAGCCGGACATGGTGGTATGGGACACCGTGGCCGAGCTGTCGGCCTACGCTGGCGGGGCCACGTGCCTTCCCGTAGTGACCATGACGAGCAACCACACTCGTGAGCCGATTATGGTGGTATGGGACACTATATTCGAGCTGTCGGCCTACACTACTTGATGGGTGATGGGGGAGTGGTGCAATGATTCCGTGTAACAGCCCTGGCAGCCCTTGCAGTGACCTAGAAAACACACCGTCGTCTGAGATTAACTAGGACTGACGACCCTAGAATGGATCATGTTTGGGAATGATACAAGGGAGGTACCTTAGTTTCCCAATTCTCATTTGTTTGAAATGGACTAATAACAACTCGGTAATCATGCTCGGCATGACGTGATCGCATGTGCCTGGAAGATGTGGAGCACCGAGGGATGAAAGCATGCCGCGAACGAAGAGGGTGTCGCATGAGGGAGTATGTCGGTGAGGGCATCCATCATACCCGCATTCATACTTGCATTAATAAGAGTAACTAGGAGTGTTTGATTTCCGCTTTATCATTACCGCTTGACATCGCTTTGATGAACATGTTAACCTATGCTTTATGGTTCCACCGAGTTAGCTACTCACTCCCACGTTATGGGACGGTGTTAACGCACACCAACCAGACTCCATCTCGGGTTTAAGCGCGAGCCGGCAACTTTGGAGGCGAGAGCTACGGATTATGCCGAGGACCAAGAGGAGTTCTCGTATATGCCGCTTGGCTGGCAGCTTTCGACTAGGTCACGGGACCGATGGGATTTACGGGGATTGTACCTAGTTTATTTTGACATTTTGTTTATAAACCCTTTACATGTATATACAGTGACTCGGAATGATTCATACTGGATAATGAAATGTTTATTTTGTTTCTTTACATACACATATATACAGTGATTCACTTTTCGCTTGCTTTTATACAATTGATCTGGAGTATGAATTGTTTTTGGTATAATCTCACTCATGTTTATTGCTCTAACACAGACAACATTCAAACATCATAAATATGTTGCATAAGTGATGCATTGGAACTCGGGAGTTGAGTTATACTCGACCCCCAATTTTCAGAGCGTTACAGTCAGATAACTCATTCCAGATTGCAATATACGTCCGATTTGATCCGAAACGACTCAAAACAGAGTCGGGGACCACACAATGCAATTCGGGGGGGACCCAAGATGGATCCGGGGTGCCATTGGCACCTGGGGTGGTGGGAGGCCATAGCCATGCCCCGACGGCACGGTTCCCGGCCCAGTGGACCACGATGGAACCGCGGTCACCGCAGCGCACCGCGGTCAGGTGGCCCCACTCAGGTTGGGCCGGGCCTGGTCATGGTCGGTCCGACCTCTACATACGTGTGGTGCATGCGATTTTGCGGGGGAACCCTTATTTCATGTCGTTTTACCCCCCTCTCTCTAATGCCCCTCTAAGCCCCCTTTTCTCCTTTCGGTTGCTGTTTTCTCTCTCAAACCTTCCCTCTAATCACTCATTTCATCATTTCCTGCCCAACTCATCCTCTTCCAACGTTTACAACATAACCTACCCCCTACCCTCTCCATTCTCTCTCATTTGATCACTTACATGCCCCATTTGGAGGTCAAATTCGGGTAAGCTCTCAACCCATCCCATCTATTCATTTTCCTCCTTCAATCTCTGTCAGTTGGGGCCTTTGCAATCTTTGTTGAGGCTCAAGTCCGTGGGGAACCAGAGAAATCAGCCCTTGTTCTCCCATTTTCTTCACTTTTCCATAGCCTTCACAACCTCCAAATGATGGGACATTTGGGGCCCGTTCGATCAACTACATTAAGTGAGATTTGGTGGATGGAATTGTAAAAGTAATAATAAATGTATGTGTAAGATATGGTCCCTAGTTGGGTGTATCCCATGTTTTCTAATGCCATGTTTGGAATGCATGCAATTAAACGTAAACTCCGAGTTTTCCTTTCAAATTACACTTAGAAATTCATCATCCTGGGATTTAGAACACCCATCTCACACTTTTCCACACAAGACTCATTTTCTAAAGCCTATAAAATTTATTTTTATCCCACCCACCCTCCTACCAACCATGTCACTCCCAATTCTGAGGAAGGATTAGCAATACAGTCCCATTTAATACAACTTAAGACCACTGGCCAAATAGTGTTGAAGTGATAAAGTCCCTTGATATACATTAACCCACCACACTCTGGCAGTTTAAGCTTTTAGAGTAAATAGTGGTTTAACAAATAGGCCCTTAGAGTTTTGGACCTATAGGGGTGCTCCTAGATTTTGACAGACCTGACCATATAGGAAATCCAACAAATTTATAATGTGAACCTTAGGACCCTCTTATTTGGGATGAGCACATGTGGAATGCTCGAACGTCAAGTACAGACAACTCAGTTCTAATTAGACAACTTCGACCCTAAGTGATAAAACCCTTCCTGTATTAGAAATGATGTGAAATCCTCTAGTGTAGAAGCATAGACTTTGGATCACAATTAGTGAAATTACCGCTACTTATACGTTGCGACTAGGCTACTGGTTAGACTAAGGAATGTAAAAGATTCATTATGCTAAGATAATTGAAAGATAAATTTCGTTAGTTGGCTTGGTTAGGTTGGAGCGAGACCCCGTCCCTCATTGAATCCCCTCGGTACTCATAGATTTCTTTAATAACTCTTAGGAAGGTTGTTTGATTAGAAACTTATCACGGAAGGAAAACTTATATACCCCTTGGATTTAATGTTAGGTCAAATTAATACACCCTTTAGAATCGCCTTCTCAAGGACTTAGTACAAACGGGAACGCGGAGTAAAGAAACTATATTTAATCGAGATATTCGCGGTTTGAATCGAATTCTCAATCCTCGTAGTTACCAATGAACTCTATGCTCTGATCAAGCAGAAGGTCGGGATTAACTAGGATTAAGAACTGATACGATGATTTTCTGTCTTCGCGAGGCAAAAGGTCTATGTATTCGGCTCAAACTCACTACATAACTTTCCTTCCGTGTTGGCCGAACCACTTACAACCAAAAGTTTATAACTTCATCTTTGAGAAGCATAAGAACATATAGCCAATGGGGATACTTTGTATTTTAGGACCTAAGAAATTTCTCAAATGGGCAACAGAGAGAGTTAGGGATTAGGTCTCGAACCACAGACCATTCTGGCATGCGTATTGTGCCTATGGACTTAGAAGGATAGGCTGTCCATTAACCTATTTGTCTAGATTCTTTATGTACTAAGGGTGTGCAAATTATCTTACAGTATTCAACTAGATATGATTAAAGACGTAAGTCGGGACCGTTAATGAGTGTCGAATATTGCATATCAGACCCAGTAATTTCCTAATTTTACATACATGATAATGTTTAATGCCATATTTTAATTGTATTTTTGTTACAAGATGAAGTCAGGAGCGTTGATTGAAAATTGATGTTAAAAGCGTGGATTTCACGTTCCCAAGTCACCAGAGCACGGGATGGACTCCAGAGAACCAATGGTGAAGAGTGTACACACCTGGGATCTGAGGAAAGTATGATAAAGAGGCCTGAAATTGGTGCAAAATGCAAGATCACATATTTTCCGCCATCTGATTGACTCGAAACTTCATACATGTGATGGGGGCCGTAAATTAACTGTACATATTAAATTTCAGCCATTGAGGATCTCGGAAAGTGGTCCAACGGACAGATCAGCCCATTAATCTTCAATTTGGGGCCCACCTGATATTTGGAACTGCCTCAACTTTGGTATTGACGGCTAAATTAATAAGGTAAAGAGGATAGATGGTGTAGATTTCTCATAAACATCACAGTGGGCCTCAGATATGATGCATGTACACCAACCACAATTTAAGCATGTCGTGCACCGGACGGCTGAAGGGTCAGCACGCGCGCTGACCCGACTCCTCTTCTCAAAACGGAAGAACGCAACAGCGTCTCTCTTCTCAAATTGGGTTTCAGTTGTGGGCCACCATCATGAATCAAAGATCCAATCCGGACCGTCCATCAGAGTCCAGGGAAGCTACTCAACAACGCCTAGGTGTCAGAATCGTGAATGATCATCAAGATTTGAATCTAGCCGTTCAAACGCAGGTTGGAGGGCAAGACAGAAAGCCACGTGGGCTACACCGAATCCACCCCAAAACCAGTCAATTCTTACTAATTTTTTGAGCTGAATCTAATGTACAGAGTGGATTTCTCAAAGCAATTGTAAAGTGGACGACACCATTAGATTAGCGGGAGAAGTTTTACGCAAGTCCGCGTAACGACGTCCGGCCGCTGGCCGTTTTTGCGGAAGACATTGGGCCCCACCCGTCACCCGTACAGAAGATCTGATCCATCCATCTTGTAGAGTGGCTCGAGAGCTTTAAAACCATGCTGATATCTCACTCCCATGCGTACACACGTGCGTGATATAGAGGCCACAAACGGACTGCTCTGCAATGTTCAAAACTGATCTTTTCGTGATTTCTTCTCTGGGCCGCGTCAATGGACATTCAAAACCACCCATTCTTAACTGAAACTTCGTCCTAAATCTAATGGACGGGGTGGATTTTCCAGAAAATACCTTTGTGGGGCCCACCAATCACGGCTGTGAAAATTTGCACTTCATGTCCTTCTACAACTCTGCCACCGACTCCAGCTCTCCAACAGCTATAAAAGAGGAATTATGGACGTGGGAAATTCATTCAGAACCAGGGGATTCCAGATCCAGAGCAAGGGAGAGAAGAAAGAGAAGAAAGAGAAGAAAAAAGAGAGAGAGATCGATTGGTTTGGTGTTTTGTTTTCATGAATTTTGTTTAATCTTTTTGATGAATTTTATGGGTCACTAATCTCTCAGCTAGGGCTGAGATGAAGCCCCTAATTTGATTAGCTCTTGTATTGGTTGATTTACTTTGAATATTAATTAATTTGTTTCTTTCTCTAAGTGGGCTTGATTGGTTTAAATTCTATACTTCTCCATCTATGAACTCGACTAAAGTATATATATGGATGTTGTTTAGATGCTTATTATAGGTGCTTGTGTCTGATCAAGAACAGGTTTCCTATAGAGGAGGAAACAGGGTGCTTTAATGAACTATACATTCCATGTACCCGATCAAGGACATGGGATGTGTTATTCATGGCATTGCTTAAAGGAATTAGACATTCTGTATGCCCGATTAAGGACACAGATTGTGCTTTCTCTATATAAGTGGTATCAATCTAGATCAAGGTGAATCAACAGACAAAACAAGGGTTAGGATAATTAGGGGTGGATTCGAAAGTCCTAGTGCTCTTTCTCTAATTAAATTTTCTTCCCTGTTATTAATTGTTTTTTTTTTTTTTTTAGAATTGTGCTTAGTAGTTCATTCCATTATTTGTTGGATTAGTTAAGGAGAGTCATAGATTTGAATTGTAACGATTAGTCCTCGTGGGAACGATCTCGTAATACGTACCGTATCTACATCTGATTCGTATACTTGCGAGTTTAAAAATCATTTAAATCATGTTGGTTTAAATAAAACATCAAGTTTTTAAGGCGCTGCTCTTGGGACTGCTTTCTGCTCCAAATTGAATTTAAGATTCTCTCTTATCATAATTCATAGCTTAGGAGTTTACTAACTTTGGTCTTAGATTATTTATTTATTTATTTATTTGATTTTTAGAACCAATTTTCCTGTCTTGTAGGGTCGTTGATAGATCTTCTAACTTGGTAACTTCGTCCTAATTTCTTTACTTTCTTTATTTTTTAGATTAGGTCTTATTCCCTAGATACTGACTTGGGTTGTTTTGTTTTGCAGGATCTTAACATAGAAACTTCTTATTTAGTAACACCTTTCTAACTTCTCCTCTTACTTTCCATATTACTATAGGATTTTCTTTTCTTTTCTTCTAGGATTAGAGTAAGAGTTAGGGTTCTACCATGGAATCGTGGGTACGTGCATATGCTGAGATGGATAGGAGATATTGGGGAATGCCTGAAGGTTGTGGAATTCAACGTATACCTCAAGATTTCTCTCCATCGAGAACAGACATTGAGAACCGACTAGAGAACGTTATGTTCCATCGCTTAATAGGGCCGTATACGATCGTAATAATGGGGAATGAGGATTATTATCAACCATCATATTCTCCCATGTATGATCAGTATGACTATAACCAGTGGAACCATCAAAACTGGGAAGATGAACCAACAACATATTGTAATAATTATTCTCTTGGATCTCATACCTTTGAGATCCAACTAGAAACGATCCAAGAGGATTCATGTTCTAATCTAGAACAATTCAACCAGCATGTTGCGAAAGTGATGAGATCATTAGAAGCACTCAATTCGCACCTTGAAAGGATAGAGGAAGCTCGCTCATTCCAACTACAATCCAATCTAGAAATACAATGCGAGGAAAGTGATCCTCACTCACTTTTGATGAAATCTGGAATTTGGAATGAGGAGTTGGATTCCATTAATGAGCATACGGTTCAATTCCCCGATGAGTCAATCTCAATGACTGTTCAAAAGAATGGGGAAGAAAATGGTTGTCTTTCAAATAATGATGATGACACACCCCACTCACATGACACACTTGAGTTCAATAAAGAGGAAGAGGTTAGTTTATATGAACCTCAACCCAATCTGGAAATAGAATGTGAGGAAAGCGATCCCATCCCAAGTGTGCACTGCATGGAAGTAGACGATGATGCATATTGGGAAGATGATTATGAATGTGCAACCCAAATTCCCTTTGAATCAATCTCAAATTTGGTCCAAGTCAATGATCAAGACGTACATGAAGTGGTTGGTTATAATGAGCCACTCCCCTCACCTAACATGTCTGATTTTAAGGTAGAGGACGGGCCCCTTACAACCGACCCTTCTAACTCTTGTAAAACGTATTTAGACCACTCCTCTGAATTACATGATGATATGATTCGGGAGATGGACGAGCTACTCGATATGACTCTTGAATTTGAAACCACCCAGTTGAGGCCACCATCTGAACTGTTGAATAATGACGACTCATCGCCTCTTCTGAGTAGTATCGATGAACAGAGTCCACACATCAATGCTTCGTATACTGATCTTCAATCTATCTGTGCAGAGCTGGAGCAAGAGAGCACACCTCCGTTTACCTTCAAAAACGATGGATTCCTTGGACAGATCATCACGAGCTCTAATGTGGAAAATGAGTCACTCTCAGCTGAATGTCCCACTTTTTGGATAATTGCTTGGCACACTTTACAGATTCAGACGATCCCATGATAAGAGACATAGTGAATGCCTTACAGGACGACATCTCGGTAGTCATTACTGACCGAGAGAACCCTTACTCTGAAGCCCCTCCCTCCCCAGATCCTCACTATTTACCATTAAGGGAGGAGGAGCTAACAATTGAACCGAAGTCTGCTACTTCGGAATGTGTTGAGACTACGTCACTTTCTGAGAATTTTTCTGACTTTCATCTATGTGTAGTCTCTGATTCACCATGGGATACTAACTTCGAAACTTCTTCTGTCGCAGGTGAATCGTATATACTCTGGATACCTCAGGCGAATCAACGACAAATTTTTGATGAGGTACGTAAGTTTCTCTGGAATGTCAAGCTCCAGTGCGTTTAAGCCTATTGCAAAAATGGCTTTTGGATGATCCTGTTGAGAAATCTACTGAGAAACTTATCAAGATACTGGCCGGAAGAGGAACCTTGCAGCATGACTGAGTAGTTTTTCCCTGCTATCTTCGGACTAGGGTAGTTTCCTTTATGCTATTTTAGGATAAACAGTAAACTTAGCGCTCCTGGGAGGCAACCCAGTCTTTTGTTTTATGTTTTTTCCTAGTTAGTTACTTCAATGTTTGTGGGCAACATTTCTGCAAACCCTCACGAGACTACAACTCGTCCACTAGGGGTAACCTAGGAGTTTAAAGGCTTGTTGCATGCGCTAAATGCAATCGAGAGCACCTGCGAAAGTGGTATAGGTAGGATCTTCTTTTGTTTTTCTTTTTGTTATTTTTGCTTATGTTGATTTCTCTCTTGTGCTAACCACTTTTACGTTGAAATTTTTTGAGAAAGCTTCTTGATTCTCCATCCAGGTACTATCTTTCCCTCATTCCTCTTTTATTATTCGTTGTCCCATGTGCATTGCTTGCTTATTTCTTTTACATTGAGAACAATGTAGATTTTAGGTTGGGGGTGGGAGATTAGGTTACCTAATCAGTATTTTTTTTGGTCTTGAGCAAAATTTGTGAAAATTTTAAAATTTTTAATGGAATTTCTATTAAATTTAAAGTGATTTTGAAGGATAGTTGTGATTTTAACATTATAAGATACGTGATGTTGATAACTTATGACTCTTGGATTCGGCCATCTGCTTGATTTCATAGTCAATTTTGAATTGATAATCCATGATTAGAAGTTGTAAACATTGATTGAGTCATGATTTCACATATCACATCTCGCTTACACATTAAGTTTTGGATCGATAACTGAATGATTAACTTGGTAAAAAGAAGAATTAAAAGGCTAAGTCACATAATCTTCACCATAGGTTTGCTCCCTATAGGTGCAGATTTGATTCTCCATAGTTGACATATGAAAAAAAAAAAAGTTAGGCGACAAGTTTTCGCCATAGGTTTGCTCCCTATAGGTGAGAATTTGATTCCCCTCATTTGCGTTACTGCTCATAAAGAAAATCAAAGGCTGGTAAAATGAAAAGTTAATCTGTGAGATAAGTGTTGGTTTCAAGTTTGGTTGTCACGAATTACTAATGATATCATGAAATTGACAATTGGATCTCTTAATGATTGTAAGTCGAGATTACACTTTACATTCATGGAGCTCAATGTTCAGAATTGTTCCAATTAATGGATTAATAGTTTGAAATTAATTATGAAATCTGCCGAGAGCTTGATTCCAGAAGAAAATTCTATTTACTATTCATGAATCTTAGAATTTTCACATCTTAGTTATCTGGTCACAAGTCACTTGAGTTTACAGGAATTGTCTTTTATTTTTGAAATTATTTTTCGCATGTTTTGCTCGGGACTAGCAAAATGCTAGTTGGGGGTTGTGATGAGTGTCTAATATTGCATATCAAACCCAGTAATTTTCTGATTTTACATACATGATAATGTTTAATGCCATATTTTAATTGTATTTTTGTTACAGGATGAAGTCAGGAGCGTTGATTGAAAAATGATGTTAAAAGCATGGATTTCACGTTCTTAAGTCACCAGAGCACGGGATGGACTCCAGAGAACCAATGGTGAAGAATGTACACACCTGGGATCTGAGGAAAGCACGATAAAGAGGCCTGAAATTGGTGCAAAATGCAAGATCACATATTTCCCGCCATCTGATTGACTCGAAACTTCATACATGTGATGAGGGCCGTAAATTAACCGTACATATTAAATTTCAGCCATTGAGGATCTCGGGAAGTGGTCCAACGGACAGATCAGCCCATTAATCTTCAATTTGGGGCCCACCTGATATTTGGAACTGCCTCAACTTTGGTATTGACGGCTAAATTAATAAGGTAAAGAGGATAGATGGTGTAGATTTCTCATAAACATCACAAGGGCCTCAGATGTGATGCATGTACACCAACCACAATTTAAGCATGTCGTGCACCGAGGCGGTCAAGGGTCACACAGCGTGCGCTGACCCGACTCCTCTTCTCAAAACGAAGAACGCAACAGTGTCTCTCTTCTCAAATTGGGTTTCAGTTGTGGGCCACCATCATGAATCAGAGATCCAATCCGGACCGTCCATCAGAGTCCAGGGAAGCTTCTCAACAACGCCTAGGTGTCAGAATCGTGAATGATCATCAAGATTTGAATCTAGCCATTCAAACGCAGGTTGGACGGAAAGACAGAAAGCCACGTGGGCTACACCGAATCCACCCCAAAACCAGTCAATTCTTACTGATTTTTCGAGCTGAATCTAATGTACGGAGTGGATTTCTCAAAGCAATTGTAAAGTGGACCACACCATTAGATCAGCGGGAGAAGTTTTACGCAAGTCCGCGTAACGACGTCCGGCCACTGGGCGCCACCCGTCACCCGTACGGAAGATCTGATCCGTCCATCTTGTAAAGTGGCTCGAGAGCTTCAAAACCATGCTGATATTTCACTCCCATGCGTACACACGTGCGTGATACAGAGGCCACAAACGGACTGCTCTGCAATGTTCAAAACTGATCTCTTCGTGATTTCTTCTCTGGGCCGCATTAATGGACATTCAAAACCACCCATTCTTGACTGAAACTTCGTCCTGAATCTAATGGACGGGGTGGATTTTCCAGAAAATACCTCTGTGGGGCCCACCGATCACGGCTGCAAAAATTTGTACTTCATGTCCTTCTACAACTCTGCCACCGACTCCAGCTCTCCAACAGCTATAAAAGAGGAATTATGGACGTGGGAAATTCATTCAGAACCAGGGGATTCCAGATCCAGAGCAAGGGAGAGAAGAAAGAGAAGAAAAAGAAGAAAGAAGAGAGAGAGATCGATTGGTTTGGTGTTTTGTTTTCATGAATTTTGTTTAATCTTTTTGATGAATTTTATAGGTCACTAATCTCTCAGCTAGGGCTGAGATGAAGCCCCTAATTTGATTAGCTCTTGTATTGGTTGATTTACTTTGAATATTAATTAATTTGTTTCTTTCTCTAAGTGGGCTTGATTGGTTTAAATTCTATACTTCTCCATCTATGAACTCGACTAAAGTATATATATGGATGTTGTTTAGATGCTTATTATAGGTGCTTGTGTCTGATCAAGAACAGGTTTCCTATAGAGGAGGAAACAGGGTGCTTTAATGAACTATACATTCCATGTACCCGATCAAGGACATGGGATGTGTTATTCATGGCATTGCTTAAAGGAATTAGACATTCTGTATGCCCGATTAAGGACACAGATTGTGCTTTCTCTATATAAGTGGTATCAATCTAGATCAAGGTGAATCAACAGACAAAACAAGGGTTAGGATAATTAGGGGTGGATTCGAAAGTCCTAATGCTCTTTCTCTGATTGAATTTTCTTCCCTGTTATTAATTTTTTTTTTTTTTTAGAATTGTGCTTAGTAGTTTATTCCATTATTTGTTGGATTAGTTAAGGAGAGTCATAGATTTGAATTGTGACGATTAGTCCTCGTGGGAACGATCTCGTAATACGTACCGTATCTACATCTGATTCGTATACTTGCGAGTTTAAAAATCATTTAAATCATGTTGGTTTAAATAAAACATCAACCGTGGCAAAGGTCCTCCTTTGGTGGAATTAGGCATCTTATCTCCTTTCTATAACCATGGTACCAATGCCATAGCACAAATCATCGATGGAAGGAAGGCCATTGTATTGGGGGATTGCTTCCCATTTCGTGTTAAGGATAGGTCCTACATTACACCTTGTTCCGACATACGGAACAGGACATAGATTTTGAAGCCTGGAGGTAGAAATAATTTTTAAGGGAGGTAGAACATTATGAACCCACTCTAGTTAGGTCACCTAATACACCTCTTTGATCTGGGTGGCGCAGCGGAAGCATGGTGGACCCTACCCCACTGGCCCAGGATCGAAACTGTACTCGTTGAATACGAACATTATAGAAGCCCTAGCAAGTTCTACTATGAGAAACCGTTTTAGGATGATCTAGTAAGATTTGATTCACCCTTTCCTTGGACGTAGATAATATCGAGGACTCTCTTAGACTAAGACCTAAAGGGCAACCTTAGAATAGGCAATTTGAGCCTTTCAATGATGGACATTTTCTACTTTTATAAAGTGATCGGACTGCGGAGTTACTGAAATATACAACTACGAAGCATTCGCGGCTTGACCCAATTCTCAATCCTAGGTGACTGCCAACGGACTCACTGCTTAGCCGAGCAGAAGACTAGGATCCATCAAGATTAGGAAGGGATACGATGAGCCTTCTACCCTGGCAAGGTAGATGATCAATGTATCGGGATCAAGCCCACTACAATCATCACTCCGTGTTGGTCAAACAATGAAAACAACTATCTTACTCTAAATAATTGGGAACTGTCGTAAAGGCTCCAAATAGGTAAAGAAATAAATTGTAGCAAACCATCAAGGTTCGAGAAATGGATAAAGAAATAAGTTTTAAGGGGGGTAGACTAAAATGAACCAGACTAGTATATGCCCTACCACGCGCAGAAACTCGAAATCAATAAAACTTAGGTGAAAGAAATAATTAAATCTTTCTTTATTACCCTTAGCCAATTAAATCATTCTTTATTACCCTTACCCTTAACCAGACGAAATTTTATTTTAAGGGGGGTAGATTGTAACAGCCCAAATTTTTTCCAACCTAGAATTAGACGTCCTTAGGCAATGGGTCGCTCCTGACACCTTATTAACCTGTCAGAACTCAATCCCAAAGTCTAAAACCGCTTTTGAACCCATTTCCTTCATAAATTCCACCCTTCACCACCTTGATCTTTCAATTTTTCCTAAGTACTTTCACCCTAGACACTATCTTAAACTAGCTAAGTAGTACAACTTGGATCACTCTATATACAAACTACAAAGGCCTAGGTACTACCTCAGACAGAAATCTTACAGGACTAAATCCTTTAGAAATGAGACAAAGTAACTAAGTGTTAAACTACATTAGCTACGAAATCCACTTGATCCACTTTAAATATGATCTGCAAGATCTAAAACTTGTAGAATCATTGACGCTAGGTTACCCTAAAATCTAGGATCAAACTCATTACCCTACCGCTTCCTGAGCATCCCGAAACTCCGTGATCGTCCTGGACTGCACGTCGGAAGTCTGATTAACACGAAGTTAAGGAATTAGGACCGCCTCACTGGGCTTGACAACCATCTCTGAAATTAAACCCAGACAGTGTCCCACGGCTGTTCGCTTGAGTCTAGAGCGAAGGTGTAAGACCCGTATCCTAGTTCGTACTGTTCCGATGAATCCTACGATCATTTCCGTCAAAGTCCGGCAATCCGCGACTGATAATCGACGTTGCGATCGATCGTAAGTCGTATCCTTTAGATTCGAGTCGGTTTAATCCGAGACTCAGTTATCATTGCGACCGCACCGTCGCCTACGCCGCGGTTCCAACGCCGCAACTCACGCACCGATCCGATACCCTCGACCGTAAGATGTGAGTCAAGATTTATTTCAAGAAACGCCGCGCTTTCTCGATCCCAAGAGAATCTCTACACAATGTCAAATCAATCCCATCAATCAATCAATCACATCAATCAATCAATCACTTCAATGTCAAGTACAAGCAACCCATGCTTTCTTACCCTCTCTCTTACACACCCATACCTAGTCAAGTACAACATCACCTCACCCATCACTCACATCCATCACTCTCTCTCCTTACATCCCATCTCTCCCTTTCTTTCTCAACACTTTTTCAAAGCAACACCTAGAGAAAAAAAATGTGCACGTCCAAGCCATCCCAAGTGAGGGAAAATGTAATTTTTGGTGGCCCACCTTCACATCCCAAAGAACCTTCATCCTAGCCATCCATTTCCCATCTCCACCATCAAAGAGGAGCACGAGGAGGGTGGCATTCCAACGGACCGAAGAGATCAACCGGTGGGTGCTTCTATAGGCTAGTTTCCATATTTTTATGATGGGCCGAGTGAGGCCTACCGATCAATGGTATGGATCTCACTTTGGACCCTTGATGTGGTCGATGGACCACCTTGATCCTCATGATCATTCCATGATGGGGCCATTCTCCATGGACCCCATCATGATGTTTATTTTCCTTATAGGGATAGGGTCATCTAAGACCTTACATTTGGTGGAGAAAGGATCTCCACCGTTGATTCTTGATTTGGTGGGCCCACATGCAATGGGACCCACTCGATGTATGATTGCTTATAAGGGAGGGCTCATAATGGCGGAGCCCTCCATCATGCGTGTCCCGCCTCTCTCTCTATTTCTCTCTCTCTCCCTCTTTTTATTTAGTTATTTATGTATCTTTGTGTGTGATGAGGTGGCCATGTGGCCTACTTGGATGGACCCCACCTTAATGTATGTTTTATACTGACCATTTATCCATTTGGTGGCCCACCTGAGCAGGGCCCACCTCAACAAATGTGTTATGACCAGACGTCCAGGGACGTCCCTGGACGTGGACTTGGGAAAACAAAATATTAGCTTGGTTCTCAAGCCTTGGAGAGGGTGGTTCATTTAGACCATACCTTGATGTATGTAGTCAATCCACACCGTCCATTCCATTCTACAGATCATTTTAGGCGTTGAGCCAAAAGATGATGCCGATCCGAATTTTTGGTGGGCCATGGCGTGGGAAACAGCTTCCTTACCATTGAAACTGCCCCTATTGTTTCCGTGCCCCGATATATGCCCAATATTGGGCTTGTTACGATTGTTATAGGCCGTGGGAACCAATGGCTGAGGTAGATTTAGATGAAGTGGACCCCACACATGAAAAACTTTTGAAAAAGGTGTTTTCAAAAAAAAAAAAAAAAAAAAAAAATATCACAAAGAAGCAGCAAGAATTCGGCCGTCAGCTGTCGAGGAGGAGGTGACGCTTGTCGGCCATCGGCCACAGTAAAGGGCGGGGTCCCACGGCTCCAGCCATGGGCCCCACCATGGTGTATATTTTGTATCCACACCATTCATGTGGTGGGCCACTCTTTGAAGTGGGTCCTCTCCAAATTTCAGGCCTATCTGGACCTCAGGTGGCCCACACCATAAGAAACAGTGATGATTGAACTCTACCATTGAAATCTTTTTTGGGCCCACAGAAGTTCTGGATAAGGCTGAAATTTATTTTTACCCTTCATATGGGTCTGCGTGACCTCATGAATGGGATGGATGGTGTTTAAACATAAGGGTGGGGCCCACTTGGGACCCACAATGATGTATGTATTTTTCCTCCACCGTCCAGGCGGACGATGGAGCCAATCATGATATATGTGTTGTCCCCTGGGCGCGGCAGTGTGTGTGCCCATGTGCACGTGTGTGTGCGTGCGTGTGCGAGTGTGCACGTGTGTGCATGTGTGTGTGAGTGTGCACATGTGTGTGTGTGAGAGTGTATGTGTGTATATGTGTGTGTATATATATATATATAATATTATATTATTAATATTGTATATATATATTATATATATTGTATTATATATATATATGGTGGACCCCACCTTGGTTTATATAAGGCTCAAGTGTTTTAGGCCCACCTTGATGTATATTTTTGGCCGTTGTTGAGGCCCACCTGGATGAGTACTTGTGGCCGTTGTTGAGGCCCACCTGGATGTGTATTTATGGCCGTTGTTGAGGCCCACCTGGATGAGTACTTGTGGCCGTTGTTGAGGCCCACCTGGATGTGTATTTACGGCCGTTGTTGAGGCCCACTTCGATGTGTACTTGTGGCCATTGTTGAGGCCCACCTTGATGTACATAAGGCCCATGTGATTAGGCCCATTCGAGGTATTCGTGGCCCGTTGTTAAGGCCAACTTTGATGTACATGAGACCCATATTACAAGGCCCATTGTGATGTTTTCAAAGGCCCATGGGATATGGCCCATTGCGATGTACATAAGGCCCACTAATGCGGCCCACTTGATTTATGAAAGGCCCATATGTGAGGCCCATGTGATGGGGCCCATATTAATGTATTTGTGGCCATTGTTGAGGCCCGCCTTGGTATATACATATGACCCACTTGTCATATTTATTGCCCGTTGTTTAGGCCCACCTTGATATACATGAGGCCTATGTTGTGAGGCCCATTTGATGTATTGGAGGCCCATGGGTCGAGGCCCAATAGGGTATACATAAGGCCCATTGAATGTGATTCTACCGTGTTTTATGTGTTGACCTATATGGTGGGCTATGCCTTGGGAACAATGTTGGTTTGACGTCCACATTGTAAGGATAATGTTGGTTAAATGTCCGCATTGTCACACTCCTTAAGGCCCACTGATAGGCCCATACTTGTACTCTGCAGGCCGTCTAGGCCCATCTGAGTTGTAAGGATAGTTCATCACCTTACAACATGCTTAGTGTAGCTCCATGATTCATACCCATACGCATCATATGTATGCTTGATATGAGGAATGTTTGGTTATAACATGAGCCGTTAGGCTGAGACATTTACGGGACTCCATATGAGATGGAGTGCCCGACATGAGCGCATGGTACGCGTGAGATGGCTGCATGTTTATACGGTGTGATTCATGCATCTCGCATACATGTTACTTGATCATTGTACGCCCTAGCGACATCAGGGCCGTGGCCTCCACAGGCATATCGTGGATGGCCAGACAGGACACCGGAAATGTTTGGTTCTAGCATACGGGCGCCATAGATGTCCCTGGGTGAAAATCACTGAACCTCCGTGGCCAGGAGATGACTCCAACGTCGAGACCGAGTGGATATATGAGCGCACGAGGGCCGAATACCAGAGGCCGCGTCTCCCACCGTGTCGTGGTCGGCCGGGAAGGGGTGTGACCTTACCCGCCCGAGTGAGGGGGCAATATCTAGGTTGAGTTTGACCGCCATGCGAATGGGTCCGCTATCGACGAGCCGGGCCCGATATTGGCAAAGCGGATAGTGAGGTCTCTTCCACTTACCCGCCAGTTGCGCTCGGATAGGCGGCAAGCTAGCGTAGAGTGTAATAGACCCCGGTGATGATCCCAAAGAAGAACCGTACTGATACGTGGACTTATTGAGCATGAATTGCATACCCATTCATTCATTCATTCACTATCCACTCGGGCTGGTGGTGCGTAACTATTTGTTACGTATACCATCGCATGGCCAGGATTTCGGTTGGGCGCGCGACTAACCTGAGATCAGGGGTTTACCACATTGTGTCTGACTATCCAAATTTAGGTATGGGACTGGTTTGGATAGAAGTCCCTTGTGATGGACCCCATAGCCTGTGATACTTCGTACTATCATCCCGACTTCACGTTCCTGCATGGTCATTTCATTCGCACCGCATATTACATCGCATCCGCAGTACTTAACATTTTGGGTTAATATGTTTTTGCACTTATATGACCTAGATGGGGTTGATGGTATTCGTGGCTTGTCAGGATTTGTATATTGCATTGCATTCTCAGTATCTGTTATTGTCTTATTATGTTTTGCATCACATTGCCTTGGTACGGCTGATAACATTCATGGACTTGCCAGTATACTTCCGCTTACTCTGATGTCATATGATTCATGATCTTATTAGTATTTCTATTTATCCCAATGATGTATGAATTATGTGCTTTATTGATACTTGACACTTACCTTACACACACTTCCACCACCCTCTAAGCTTTTGTAAGCTTATACACGATAGATGCGTGCAGGTGGCATTAGATTGCAGCAGCGTTGAGCTTGGAGCATGCAGCTGACCTCTGGAGCTTTTGGAGTTTTGATTTCGATATATGTATTTCCCTTTCAGCAGTGTATTCAAACGATTATATTAGTGGATATGTGATGATGATGTTGCCTTTATGATTTGGGTATACTTGTGGTTATGCTTCATTACAAAAAAAAATTTATACTAAAAATCCTCCTTGTAGGATCCCAGATCTGAATCGCGTATGGGCGCTAGGAGCCGAGAATGGGGTACTACGGAGGCTGTCAGCGCCGGATTCGGCGATCAGGAATTTTGTGAGCTTGGTTTCCGAGTTTGGGGCGTGACAGAAGGAGTGTAAAAACACGTTTCCTTTACAAAATAAATATCTGGAATAGTGATCTGAGACTTGATACTTGCAGTCAATTTGTAAGCAACCGGACCGTCAGAATCTGACCCAAATACACCCTCGGATCAAGAAAATTTTCATAAACATTTACATGTACTTGGAATTTCGGATCAAGACCCGCTGACCGTTGAACTGAAACTGGTCCGCCACACGTGATCTGGGGATCCGACTGAGACGAAAACTTAACTCCACATAGATCCAAGGTTAGTGAGCTTAAGTCCGACTTTTGGCTCAAGGAGGCCCGCCAGAAATCCTCCGTTGAGCTGAAACTAACCCACTTTGGTTATAACCTAAGTATACCTTGACCTTAGGTATATTTCGGTGAAGTTTTAGGTTATATAAGGACCTTAAACCCTCTCTTATTTCAGTCATCCGAATTTGAGATTGAGAAGAGAGAAAAGAGAGGGAAAGTGAGAGAGAAGTGGGAGCTTCTTCCTGCCGTTCTTCCCTGTCGTATCCAAGCTTAAACCACTCCGTTCTTATCGCTTTTTCGGCAATACCGACTTCGTTTCTAAGTAAGAAACCCTAATCCTAATCTGATTTGGGGTGTTGACAGTTGTGGGTTATGAAATAACTAACCTATTTCATTCTATAGGTTACCAAACTGCCGAATACGGAAGCTTAGCAAACCTATCGACTCCGTTACGATTCTATAATAAAAGGTGCGGACTTTAGGTGTTTAGGTTATGGTTTTCAATGCTTTCAATGTCAGATAATGATAGATTCATGATCTGCATGCAATTGCACATGTACAAAGTGCTTTCTGTTTTCTGTTTCGATTAAAGATGTAGATTATGGAATTTTACATATTCTAAGTATTTGTAGAAAATACCATATACGTATAAATTTTAGAAATGTGTTTAACATGATTATTTGTTGTATAAATATACGATATATGGATAAAATACTTACATGGCGAAAGGACTCGCCCTAATACATGTTTGCTAACATACATTAAGTATGTTGAAAAAGTGTATGTTAAGTGTTTGTGAAAATGCTTGTGTGAGTAAGTGTTTAGATGTTGATGCCTTAGGAGGGTGTTGAGATGGGATTCTCAACTACCTTAGAGACATGTATGATTTTCTCCCTGAGGGTGTTTACTTAAACCGTTTACTTGTGCAATATATGTGTTTGTATTCCTATTTAAGTAGTGTTTATAACATGCTTTATAACATGCTTTATAACATGCTTATTGACATGCTTACTAACATGCTTGAATTACTTTGTTTATTATGATTTACTTCACATGCTATGAATAAGGATTGATTGAGTTTGGGACTATGTGTATAGTCCAGACAATCGGTACCAGACTTGAGATCGTGGTTGAAATTCTTGTCGCCACGTAAGATGTGTTTGACGAACCCGAGTCATACGTCAGTTGGCGACAGTGGTTAGGCAACGCGAAGTGCTTATGCACTTTATGTCATTCAGTTGATTGTGCGCTCGAGCTAGTCAGGCCTGTCAAGTAACCCGATATGTCTAATGTATATTCACTATGTTTAGTCACTACTGCTTGAACCTAGGGTACCAAACTTATCAGTGGAATCTCATTAACCATGGTACCTCGATCCGCTAAGACTCATGAGCCGGGCATGGTGGTATGGGACACCGTGGTCGAGCTGTCGGCCTACGTTGGGGCCACTTGCCTCCCTGTAGTGACCATTGAGCAACCAGACTCGTGAGCCGATTATGGTGGTATGGGACACTATATTCGAGCTGTCGGCCTATACTGGCGTAGCCTGGCTGTGGTCCCTAGTCGGGTTGCATCCGGGTCCCATTGTCAATAAGTGGACTGGTCGGGCTTCGATAATAGACTGTCAGTTGGTAGGACGTTAGTGGAGTGACCTCGAGCATACTCTGAATTTGTGGTGAGGCGACAAGTTTTGCCGCAGTGTAAAGCATATGAACTAGACCTGTTTCTGTATAGTGATGAATCGTTAAAGAGGTGATAGGGGAGTGGTGTAACCTTTGTGCGTAACAGCCCTAACAGCCTTTGCAGTGACCTAGAAAACACACCATCGTTTGAGATTAACTAGGACTGACGACCCTAAAATGGATCATGTTTGGGAATGATACAAGGGAGGTACCTTAGTTTTTCAATCCTACTGTTTGAAATGGACTAATAACAACTCGGTAATCATGCTCATCATACATTGCATGTGCCTGGAAGATGTGGAGCACTGAGGGATGAAAGCATGCCGCGAACATAAGATAGTATCGCACGAGGGAGGGTGTGGTGAGGGCATCCATCATGACTGCATTCATACTTGTATTAATAAGAGTAGTTAGGAGTATTTGATTGTACTACTTTATCATTACTGCTTGACTGTATTGATAATATGTTAACCTATGCTTTATTGTTCCACTGAATTAGCTACTCACTCCCACGTTACGGGACGGTGTTTTAAAACACCCACCAGACCCTGTATCAGATGCAGGTATTACTGGAGCACAGGAGACTGAGCCCGACTTCTATGACGATCAGGAGGAGTTCTCCTACATGCGGTTACGGAGGCTTCGCATAGGTCATAAAGCTTGGGGCTACTGTGGTTGATAATTTCAGTTGTACTATTTTGACATTTTGATTCAGAACCAACATATATATATATATACATATATATACGGTGACTCAGTTAGTGTTCATAATCTGGAGATCGAGAATGTTTTATTTTATATATATCTATATATACCTTTCAGTCTTCCGCTTACGCTTTATACATGGATCTGGAGTATGAATTACTGTTTTGGTAGAATCTCACTCATGTTTATTGTACTAACGCAGACAACATTTAATCATCATTATCTATGTTGCATAAGTAATGTTCTGGAACTCGAGAGTGGAGTTACTACTCGACCCTCGATTTTTCGAGATGTTACATAAATCCTATAAAAATCGGTGAATGTTTTAGCTGTCAAGTATGGACAGGTTTGGGCCAGTTTGACGACTTAAATTATGTACAACTTATGTGTGATAATTTTTACTTCAAGGGTAGACAGATACAGAATATTTCGATCATTCAAAATAAATAATCAATTTTGAGTATAAAACAAATAAATTTGTTAAATAACTCTATCCAAATTTTGAACCCTAAACTGTCCAAAATTTTAAATTTATTGGTTGGCTCCTAAAGCAATCCAAGTATAGACAATCAAGTAGTCCATAAATCACACCAATAATAGACCATCAATTCACCTTTAAAATTGTCCATTTAATAATTGTATTGAGGGCCAACAATAAATTCCAAGATTGGACCCTTTATATGTAATGGTTTAGTAAGTGAGCTTGTACAATAACAACCACGATTTGGTTATGCATAGTTTGGTACTAGCTAAGTTCAAGTATAATCATGGATTAGGTTATGTTGTAGCAATAGGATTATCATACAAATTGAGTTTTAGAATGATCAAATGGTAACTCTTTATTTCTTTATACTTATTGTTTTGAAAAATCATATCCATTTATGATCTTCACATAAGCATACTTTTGGATTATAATAGCATAGTTTTAGTTTAATTCAGCAGTTCAGAAAAGCTTAACTTGCTCGACTCACACACCATAAATAAGTTGGGCTTGATTTCTCAAAATTAGCTTGGTGACCGAGCCCATTTGGCCAGCTCGACTTAACTTTCATACCCCATAAATGCTATCGGGATTCAAGTATAAGATTTTTTCCACTTTGATACCATGTTAAATCACCAATTTCTCTAAAACCTTGAGTTAGATGGTGTATCAATGTATATTGAGGGACCTTAACATTCTAATAAAAATTTCTGCATCCAAAGAGCGAAAATCGTAGCCCACTTGCTTGGAAACCATCATCCGATCGTCCATCTAATATTAGAATGAGTAACTAATACTTATGTACATGTGGTTCGTATCTCATCATTTTACATTTTCTCCTAATGTAGAGGTGGCATAAAAGAAAGAAAACTGATAAGATGCATATAAGTTATGATAAAGTTATTTTTTCTCTCAGCAAATCTGTCCGATGTAAAGAATATCCTATCCATGCAAAAGGTGGGCTAGATCATAGTGATCACCTGATATGTTAATCAAACTAATCCACTCACAGAGGGGACCACACTAATCCACTAAGTAATACCATCAGCTATCCATTGATGTCTCTATCGTGTCATGCTCTGTGCGTAGGGAGGGCTGCTTGGATGTCCACATGGAGTACAATCCAGGCCATCAAACTGAACTTATAATTTGTCCAAGTTGGATAGCTGAGGACGCATCAAAACCCATCCATGTCGAAGAGCAGTTGGGTGCATAGATCAATCAAAACTTGAACCATTGAAACTGAACCACACATCGACTATGCAATACTCGCACACCCACACACGCTGTAGTGGGATTTCACCGCCTATTGGTATTGTACCCAAGACCTCTTGTTAAAACTCCTCAGAGTCTTCCACTGGGGTAAGGATACGAACCCAAAAATATATTAATTAAATATATATATATATATAATTATAAAGGGCTTATAAATGAAAGCTTATAAATGGCTATGAACTGTCCACTTTTAATTATATTTTAAGACATCCAAAATTTTCTATTTGGAGAGTCATTTGAACACTCTAACCCAATAAAATTGGTCCTATGAAGTAGGTACATAATCTGTCCTAAAAATAAAATAATAGTTAGGCTACACGTTGCCCGGTTTGGATCCAAATTTGGATAACCAAACTAAACAGTTTGGAAACACCCATTGGGCACAATAATTTATCTAAAGTTAGGTCGTCCATTTGGTGAGTAGGGATGTCCAAATATGATCAGTAACAAACATTTAAGGACGCTCAAATTTGATAAACGAAAATACTTTCAAATTTGTCCCTAATTTTCCATTAGATGGACTAGAAAAGTTGTCCAAAGATATGAGTAAAGATTGTCCAAAATATTAATATATTTGGACAAATTCGATGTCCAATTTATATATATATATATATAATTATAAATTGTAGTAGGCTTTCAAATGTATACAAGTTTGGGCATATTTGGGTATTTTAAATCCTATAAAAATCGGTGAAAATTTTAGCTATTGAGTATGGACAAATTTGGGCCAGTTTGACGACCTAAAATGTGTGCTAATTTTTACTTCAAGGGTCAGAACATTTCGATCATTCAAAATAAATAGTCAATTTTGAATATAAATTAGATAAATTTGTTAAATAACTCTATCCAAATCTTGAACCTTAAACTGTCCAAATATTTGAATTTATTGGTTAGCCCCCAAAGCAGTCTAAGTATAGACCATCAAGTAGTCCATAAATCACACCAATAATGGACCATCAATTTACCTTTAAAATTGTCCATTTGAGGGTTGTACTGAGGGCCAACAATAAATTCCAAGATTGGACCCTTTATATGTAATAGTTTAGTATGTGAGCTTGTATTTGGTTATGCATAGTTTGGTACTAGCCGAGTTGAAGTATAATTATGGATTAGGCTGTATTGTAGGAATAGTATTACCATACAATTTGAGTTTTAGAATGATCAAATGGTAACTCTTTACTTCTTTATACTTATTGTTTTGAAAAATCATACCTATTTATGATCTCCACGTAAGCATATTTTTGGATTATAATATCATGGTTTTAGTTTAATTCGGAGAATCGTAATTTGTCGTAGAATGAAGCTTTAAATGAAAATTTTTTACTTTCATGTTTATAAAACCAGGAACCCTAAAATTAGAATACCAAAAAATAAGTGGGACGATTAATGGGTTTTTGGACCCGTGGTCGACTGGTTGTGAACCCTGCTCGACCGGTCGAAGGCTGGTAGTCGACCAGTCGTGGAGACGAGTCGTGGCACGACTCAAAGTCTAGCGACTGTGGACTATTTTTCTCCGGGGTGCTCGATCAGTCGAAGGAAGTGCTCGACCGGTCATAGGTGGCTCTCGACCAGTCGTGGACTCGGTTCGACCAGTCAAGGTTATGCAGATTCGTTCCGCGATTTTGCGCAGATTTTATGTCGCAAATCCTTTAGCAACTGGGATGCTGAAAGGAGTTTCCTAAAACTTTAAATAGGAGTTTCTAGGGCTTTTTAGGTACAACAAGAGGGTTTCCTAAAGATTTATAAGGGATTTGCTAAAGGATTTAGGGCTATCAAAGGTGAGAGAGAGAGAGAGAGGAAAAAAGAGAGAGGAAGCTTATAGAAGGGAGATTATGCTCGTGGAGGTTATCTACTGTGCAATCTATATCTCGGCGCTTCTATGTCCTCGTAATCAGTGAGATCTCTCTGTTTTTCGTTGTTTCTCTCATGTTTATCCACTCCTGCGTGAGCGAAGAAGTTTGTAAGGTTCTACTTCATAGTGGATTGTTGATCTGGACGAGATCCAGTAGGTTGTACCTCTTTGAGGGTTTTCCACGTAAAAATCTCTTGTGTGGTGTGTGGTTTATGCTTTGATTTATTTCATTGCTTTATTATCCATAATTCTGGTTTGTTTCGGGAGGCTAGATCCAAAGGTTTTGTGCAAGGCATCCCAACAAAGTGGTATTAGAGCTAAGTTCATTAAACAGGTAGGATCGGTTTTGAATTATGGAAGGTGGCTCATCAAGGATGATCAGCCTCAATGGTTCTAACTGGACCATATGGAAGCCTAAGATGGAAGACTTGCTTTATTGCAAGGACCTATATTCTCCAATTTTAGGCATATTAGCAAAATCCAAGGATATGACTGATAATGATTGGAAGAAGATGGACCGTAAGGCGGTGGGGTTTATTAGACAATGGTTGAATGATTTTGTGTTCCACCATATGTCTACAGAAACCTTAGCCGTTAGCCTATGACTGAAATTACAAGGGTTGTATAAGAGGAAGACAACCAGTAATAAGATTTTTCTGATAAGGCGACTTGTGAATCTCAAGTTCAAAGATGGTGATTCTGTGGCCGAGCACATGAATGAGGTCAGTAATATAGTATAGTGAACCAGCTCTCCTCTACGAAGATGGTTCTGGATGATGAATTGCAGGCTTTACTATTGCTTAGTTCATTGCCTAACAGTTGGGAGACATTGGTGGTGCTCTAAGTAACTCCGCGTCAGATGGAAAGATATCCATGGAACAGGTAACCATTTGTCTCTTCAATGAGGAGACAAGGAGAAAGTCTCAAGGGTCTACTTAGCAAGAGGCTCTTGTGACACAGGAACGGGGGAGAGGAAAGAACAGGAAGGGCGGGAAGGCCCGAGATAAATCAAGAGGCAAGTCGAGTAACAGAAAGGATGTTGATTGCTGGAATTGTGGCAAAAAGGACTACTACAAACATGAACATCGTGGTAAGAAAAACGACAAGAAAGGAAAAGGGAAGGGAGATGAATCAGATTCCATTGCGGTCGCTTCAGATGGCGACATTGTAGTTATTCTTTCTGCAGATCATGATGTATGTCTCACGGCTACGAGTCAGGACACCGACTGGGTGATAGACTCAGAAATTTTTTTTCATGCGATTCCACACAGGGACTTTTTCACAAGCTACAAGTCAGGTGACTATGGGACTATGAAGATGAGAAATTCTGGCGTATCAAAAATCATGGGAGTTAGTGATATTTGTGTGAAGACCGATGTGGGCTGCACATTGGTTCTCAGGGATGTGAGGCATATCTTAGACCTTTGCCGCAACTTGATGTCGACGGGAAGGTTGGATGATGATGGCTATGAAAGCCGGTTTGCTGGTGGGCGATGAAAGCTCATCAAGAATTCATTGATCGTGGCCAAAGGAAATAAGTGTTGCACCCTTTACAAGGCAAGTGTCAGTATGTGCAAGGGTGGGTTGAACGCAGCGGAAGATTCAGCTATTGATATGTGGCACAGACGTCTAGGCCACATGAGTGAAAAAAGGCTTCAGCTAATAGCAAGGAAGCAGCTCCTTCCAGACGTGACAAGTACACCTCTCAAAACCTGTCTTGATTGTTTATCAGGGAAACAGAGTTTCATTCGTTAAAACTATTTCTCATGTTAATAAAGTGTATGCATTAGATTTGGTTTATTCTGATGTTCGTGGTCCTATGAGGACAAAAACATTGGGTGGAGCATTGTATTTTATTACTTTTATAGATGATGCATCTAGAAGGGTTTGGGTTTATGCTTTGAAATCCAAGGACGAGGTCTTTGGTGTGTTTAAATTGTTTCATGCTATGGTCGAGAGAGAGATAGGTAGATCATTGAAGTGCATCTGTACTGACAATGGCGGTGAATACATTGGCGACTTCCATGAGTATTGTAAGTCCCTGGGTATACGGCATGAACAGACGGTTCCCAAGACCCCCCGCATAATGGTGTAGCTAAGCGAATGAATCGCACCATTGTAGAGAGAATCAGATGTATGTTATCCTATACGAAATTGCCCAAGACGTTCTGGGGAGAAGCAATGCACATGGCGGTGTATTTGATAAACAGATCTCCATCCGCCCCATTAAATGGAGAAGTACCTGAGAAGGTGTGGACTAAACAGGATCCATCGTACAGTCATCTCAAGGTGTTTGGATGCAGGGCATCCGTTCATGTACCAAAGGACGAGAGGTCCAAGCACGATATGAAGATCAGGAAGTGTGTGTTCTTAGGGTACGGTGATGAAAAGTTCGGTTACAGATTGTGGGATCCGACCGAGAGGAAGCTCATCAGGAGCAGAGATGTAGTTTTCTTTAAAAATCAGTGTATAGAAGACATTGGTAAGCAAAAGAAGAACCAGCCTAGTTCAGGTGAGTTAGAGGACATGGATCCGATTACTCCTCCCGTTGTGCCTGATGACAGGGGAGTACAACAAGGTGCAGAGGACAAGGGAGTTCTTTCAGAAGATGGACCAGGGGAGCAACCCCCACTTGATCCACCTGTTGAGCCATAGGTAAGGAGGTCATTTAGGGACAGACAGCCGTCCAAGAGGTACTCACCACATGAGTACATTATGCTCACTGATGGGGGAGAGCCAGAAGATTATTCTGAGGCCCTAGCTGACGATCATAAGGGGGAGTGGTTGAAGCTATGCAAGAGGAGATGGAATCCTTGCATAAGAACCACACTTATGATATAGTGAAATTGCCTAAGGGCAAGAAAACTTTGAGTAACAAATGGGAGTTCAGAAAGAAGATCGAGCAGAAGAATTCGCAGACGAGGTTCAAGGCCAGACTTGTGGTGAAAGGTTTTGGTCAGAGGAAAGGTATAGACTTCGAAGAGATATTCTCACCAGTGGTGAAGATGACATCCATACGGGTGTTGCTTGGGTTGGCGGCTAGCATGGATCTAGAGATAGAGCAGTTAGATGTTAAAACTTATTTTCTTAGAGCAGTTAGATGTTAAAACTTATTTTCTCCATGGTGACCTGGAAGAAGAGATTTACGTGCACTAACCAGAGGAGTTCGAAGTCAAAGGCAAAGAGCATATGGTGTGTAGGCTGAGGAAGAGCTTGTATGGGCTGAAACAAGCTCCATGACAATGGTACAAGAAGTTCGATTCGTTCATATTACAGCATGAGTATGACAGAATGGAGTCGGACCACTGTGTGTTCATGCGCAAGTTCTCAGATGGTGATTTCTTAGTTCTGCTCTTATACGTTGATGGCATGCTCATCATAGGAAAAGACATCAAGAAGATCGACAAGCTGAAACAGGAGTTGGGCAAGTCATTTGCGATAAAAGACTTGGGCCCAGCTAGACAGATCCTAAGAATGGAGATAACCCATGACAGAAGCAGCAGGAAGCTTTGACTGTCACAAGAGCGGTATATTGAGAAAGTCCTAGAGCGGTTCAATATGAATGCAGCGAAGCCGGTCAGTACTCCACTGGATGATCATTCAAATTGAGCGACATGTAGTGTCCCAAGATGAAGGCAGAGGTGGAAGAGATGCAGAAGATACCCTACGCATCAGCTGTAAAAAGTTTGATGTATGCTATGGTGTGTACACGCCCAGACATAGCATATGCGGTTGGTGTTGTCAGCCGGTATCTTGTCAATCCTAGTAAAGAGCATTGGGCAGCGGTGAAGTGGATACTGCGGTATCTAAGATGCTCACCTAGGTTGATTCTATATTATGGTGACGGTAAACCTGTGTTAGAGAGCTACACAGATACAGATATGGCAAGTGACATAGACTCCAGGAAGTCTACATCGGGGTTCATGTTCACGTTTGCAGGGGGAGCAATTTCTTGGCAGAGCAAGTTATAGAAGGTCGTAATATTATCGACGATAGAGGCCGAGTACATTGCAGTCACAGAAGCATGTAAAGAGATGCTTTGGATGAAGAGGTTCCTACAGGAACTTAGCCTGAAGCAGGAGCAGCACGTGATCTATTGCGATAGTCAGAGTGCTATACACTTGAATCCAAGTCAGCATTCCAAGTCAAAGCACATAGAGATCCGGTATCACTGGATTAGGGATACTTTGGAACAGAAGGTGTTACAGCTTGAGAAGGTTCACACGGACGATAACGAGTCAGACATGATGACCAAGGCTTTGCTCAAGTCAAGTTCGAGATTTGTAGAAACCTGGCTGGCTTGAAGAAGGTGAATCCCTCCTGGGTCAAAAAAAGGGAGATTTGATGGATTTTTTGACCCGTGGTCGACCGGTCGTGAGCCCTGCTCGACCGGTCGAAGGCTGGTGGTCAACCAGTCATGGAGACGAGTCGTGGCACGACTCAAAGTCCAGCGACTGTGGACTATTTTTCTCCGGAGTGCTCGACCAGTCGAAGGAGGTGCTCGACAGGTCGTAGGTGGCTCTCGACCGGTCGTGGACTCGGTTCGACCAGTCGAGGTTACGCAGATTCATTCCGCGATTTTGCGCGGATTTCGTGTCGTAAGTCCTTTTGCAACTGGGATGCGGAAAGAAGTTTTCTAAAACTTTAAATAGGAGTTCTTAGGGCTTTCTAGGTACAACAAGAGGGTTTTTTAAAGCTTTGTAAGGGATTTGCTAAAATGTTTAGGGTTATCAAAGGCGAGAGAGAGAGAGAGAGAGAGAGAGAGAGAGAGAGAGAGAGGAAAAGAGAGAGAGGAAGTTTATAGAAGGGAGATTATGCTCGTGGAGGTTATTTACTGTGCAATCTATATCTCAGTGCTTCTATGTCTCGTAATTGGTGAGATCTCTCCGTTTTTCTTTATTTCTCTCATTATTTATCCACTCCTGTGTGAGTGAAGAAGTTTGTAACGTTCTACTTCATAGTGGATTGTTGATCTGGACGAGGTCCCGTGGTTTTTACCTCTTTGAAGGTTTTTCACGTAAAAATCTCTTGTGTGGTGTGTGGTTTATGCTTTGATTTATTTTATTGCTTTACTATCCATAATTCTGGTTTGTTTCGGAAGGGTAGATCCAAAGGTTTTGTGCAAAGCATCCCAACAGCGATCAAGTCCCCTAGGTTGAAAGTCTCTAAAGTGTAAGAGGTAAGGTAGCTTAGACCCAAATGTTGAAAGTCCCTAAAACCCAAATTGGTACTATTTGGGCATCCATTGATCGAGGTTGATTGGGTAGGCACGTTGGAGAGTGCAACAGACTAGTTACACATGCCAAATGGACAAGTAGTTTAACTAACATATAAATGGTCCCCTTATTGATCGAGGGTGGTTGGATGAGCACATAGGTGAGTGCAACAGACCAGCTACATATGCCAGGTGAGGTGTAAGGAAAGTTAATGTCAGTTGTAGTAAAGTGACCATGGTGTTCAATGAAAATCAACCGTACCGATTATTGTGGCGAAGCATCTACACATTCCATCATGCATCTATGCATTAGTGTTACTAGGATAATGCATTTTCATAAATTCTTTTTAAATTTGTTATCGTAGTTTATTTCTTGATATTTTGAGAAATGTAGTGGATGCTTACTCATTGGGTTGTTAGATCATTTTATTATTTTGTTATAAAATTAAAGGTTCATATTAGAGCTGCAATGCATGGGCTATATCTCTTGATTTGAGTTTTTTGTTTGGGACCTTAAGTAATTGTAATAATTGAAGTAGCCAAATGAAAATGTATTTTCGTGGTATTATGTTATAATAATTATAACATCTTTATATGAAATGGTTATATGTGAATATTGGATCCTTAGAACAATAATCTTGTAACTTAGAATACTTAGTCTCGCTTACAATACGGCATTAAGGTCGAATATATACTCAGGTGTTAGAATCGGGGTGTGACATAACTAGCTAACGGAAATTCCAAGTCAAACGTTTAATATCCAACATTCAATCATACAGTTCTACAAGCAAAAGCCTGAAAAGGGCCCAAGAACATGATCCTTACAATTCCAACATTTATAATAGGGATAACTACTATTATCAACAAAAGTAATTCTTTAAAACCATAAGCAATCATTGAAGATCTCTAACAATTAAATAAATCAAATTGTTGACTGAACTTATTTTTGTAAATAATGACCTTGTCCATCCATATGAAACATAAAAAGTCAATTTCAATGCAATCATAATAAGGAAGTAATCTTCAAATTGCGGTTGCATGCTCTCTCATTTCCAACTCAAAAGTGTTGTTGCGATTTAGGGCTAATATGCTCAATACGAACACTTAACAAGGAAAGATGTAGTCATTTATACCTTACTAGACTAATTATTGCTAAGCTATTCAAATGTGTCAGACAATCTTTCCACTGATAGCAATTATATGAAATTTACACTATGTAATACCACTGGTGATCCTTCCTAGATAACAATTATATGAAATATATATAATAACACTAGTATAGTGCAATTTTACCCCCGCAATTAGTTTTTATGAGGCCACGGAACTTTGGATTTTCAAAGGACTGTGTGGTTGCATAGTAAGGTGTGGCACAAAATTTACCCACAAATTCTTTTGCTCTCTGCCTGTGTTACATGATCTTTCTCTACAATCTCTGCTCATGTAATTGTCTTCCTACTCCTGTCCCCTCTCTGCATTGTAAACCGCATGTTATTTCTTCATTTGAGTAGGCCACACATTTTCACGTGCATGCATGTAGCATACATATTCTCTCTCTCTCCTCTTTATCTCTATGCACATGCATGACACATAGGACACACCCTATATTTAAAATAAGAAAAATATTTTTTTAGCGTCTTTAAGTTACTTTTAAGTTAGACAACCATGGTTCTGATGAAGTTTGAAACCATAGAAAGGTACCCATCTAAGATCACTTTACCACATTCCCATGTATTCCCTATGATAGTTCGCCTTAGCCCATTTGGATATACTCCCAAACCTAGAGTCTATGGATGGAGTGGGATAGGCTAAGACTTGTTTGGGACAATCACAAGCTAATTCATTGGCCAACATATAAGTTCAAGCCCATTCCATGCATCCCAATTCAATAGGATGGAGAAAGTTAGACTAGGTTGGTTGTCATGCTTGCTTTTTTGCATATTCACACCTAATACGTATTTGTTTTGTCTATTATCATAGTAATATAAAATAAATGAACAATGATTACAAATTACTTTACATATTTTTTGATAACAGTTGCATTTAGCCATAATAATAATAATAATAATAATAATAATAATAATAATAATAATAATAATAATAATTTTACATTGTTTAATTTATATATGGTAAAATCATAATGATGACAATTTTACATTATTTCAATGTTAAATTCTCATTAAAAGAATATAATAATGTTATTTGGAATGAGATTATTTTATAATTACATAAAAATACTATAATTATAAATTACTTGTTTGTTGAATAGATATACATTTGTTGAATCATTCCCACATGTAACTTAAAAATGGTAAAACACTAATAATGACGCAACTACTTTACGTTATCAGGAAAAAAGGCAAAATAAACAGGCCTTTAGCTGTGGACGCATTGATCATCATGCCTAAGCCTAATCTTCGTACATTTAGCTAAGCCCTAGTCCATAGTAGGTCACATAAACGCAAACTCAAACTCATGTGGTTCAAAACTTAGGTGGACCAGAATACGAGATTACAGATATTTAAGCATGTTTTAACATGATCTCGCCTAAGAGAGCTTTGAGTGACCTATTTTTTGGGATAAAAAAAGAACATTAGGGGACACTTACGATGGACGGATTGGATGTTACGCACACGTCACTGTGGGCCCTACATGACGCTTTGCAGGTTAAGCTTCACCTACAAACGTTTGCAGTGGATCCAGCCTTGAGTGTAGCTACGGTCTTTTTCATGGACGAAGAGGTTTGGCCTCTTGCCTGCGGGATCATGAATAGTAGTCCTTACCAAACATCTGACACGGTGGACCTAGGTTGTCCTTCGACCCAACCCAACCGTCCTTACCAAACATCTGACACGTTGGACCTAGGCTGTCCTTCGACCCAACCCTAGTTAAAAGGGAAAAGCTTTGATACTCTGGCAGAAAGTGATGGATGATACACAGGCACTTAGAAATTAATTAAGATTTGTTCATATGGCATATTATAATTCAAAATAAACCATCCAATTTATGTGTAGCAGTTTATATGTATTATGAACCAAAATTTACCATTATTTGATTATTTGACTATCAGATTGGCAGACAGTTGGACGGATAAAAATAAAAAATATACAATGATCTTATTTCAAAATACAAGTGTCCACGAATCAGGAGCTAGGATTATTCAACCAATCTGATTTTTGGATTGCAACTCAGCGTCTATAGGTTTCACAATTTAATCGGTTTAACTTGAGTTAATATATGCGACGTGTACCATTTCCAAGCGACTGCGTATCAAGCATCTTACGCAGCCAGAGTATCAAATAACTCCCCCAGTTAAACATGGGGCTGAGCCAGTCGGTTCAGATCGAGCCCGGCCCAAGTTCCAGCCCTACGTATACTGTATACTATCCCCGGATCCAAGGTCGATGGATCCCTAACCGCGGGGCCACCTGTGATGTACTTTCCTTACATCCACACCGTCCATCCATTTTTACAGCTCATTTTAAGTGGACCGTACCACAAGAAACAGTCGTGACTGAATCCCCATCATTAAATACTTCATAGGGGGCCATAGGAATGTTTATTCGCCATCCAAACTGTTGGTAAGGTCACAAAGACCTGGACGAAGAGACCACACAAATATCAGATTGATCCAAAACTTTTGTGCCCACAAGAAGTTTTTATGCCCCATTACCACTCTTTCCTGTATTATGGTTAACCTGAGATTTGGATCTGCTTCACTTTTGGGATCATGCCCTAAAATGAATTTTCAAAATGGGTGGATGGCATTGATGTAAGGCGCATATATCACAGAGGGCTCCACGATCAAGGATTGAACACCTGAGCAATGGATGATTGACAGATTTTTGGGGCACTTGTACGGATCAGATCCTCTTGTACGGATCAGATCCTAACGAAAAGGTTGTAATTTTGATGGACCAATCCTATATATATATATATATATATATATATATATATATATATATATATATATATATATACACACCTACGCACCTATGCACGCATGCACCTTTTAACACATGTCATGGGCGTCTAATCCGAACGGTCAATAAAATGCAGAATCCCATGAAACCTCAAAAGATGAATTTTCACCTTGATCTAAGATTCTAGTTGCCATAAAAAAGATAAATGCAAATCAAGGGAAGAAAACTGCTTTCATTTTTCATGGCCCATCAAAGTTTTGGTTCAAAGAAAAGATTGGTACCAAGGGGTTTCATGATGTTCTTCTTCACGTGGACCGCTCAGATTTTCAAGACTCATCACGTGTGATGAGTTCTCAAAAACGTTTGTAGGACTTCCGTGCGAACTGGTCGGCAGTTGAGCATTCCGAGTATATATATATATATATATATATATATATAGGCGTGGGACAGATACTCAAATAATACCCAATCTTGATTTTTAATAGGCAAGCCAAAGCCTAGTTAATTCTCAGTTGTTCTAATTAAACTCAATGAAAAAATTAAAAGCAAGAAAAAAAAAAGTAAACGGACATGGGCCATTGAATCATGATTATATCAACTACTCTAATTAAAATTAGTTGGAGATGATATCATTGAAGCGGACGTTTTACTATTTCTTTACACCATTATTGAATTTTCTTGCTCCTGGCCAGGATTAGGTGAGACCCCTGACCGTGGGGCTCACAGTGATGCATGTGCCTTAAATCCACACCGTCCAACTGTTTTGAAAGCTCATTTAAGGCATAATTCCAAAATTGAAGCAGATGCAAATCTTATGGGGACCATACCACGTGAAAAAGTAGTGATTGAATTCCTACCATTAAAAACTTTACGGCCGCCTGAATGTTTATTTTCCATTCACCCTGTTGATAAGGTCACAAAGATATGGATGAAGAGACCACACAAATATCTGCTTGACCCAAAAATTTTGTGGCCCACTGGAAGTTTTTAATGGTTAATCGCTACTGTTTCCTCTATTATGGTCCACCTGAGATTCCGATCTGCTTAATTTTTTGGATCATACCCTAAAATGAGCTTTCAATACAGATAGACAGCGTGGAATTAGTCATGTACATCAAATTGTGCCTCACGGTCAAGGTCCCACCCACCTCGGTGGATCCTGCGTCTCACCTGATCCGCACCCTTTCCTTGTTTCTTTAAAAAAAGGAAATATATTTTTTAATCTCTCTTTAGTTTAAAAAAGAATGACAGTAACGTAAAAGATGCGTTTCACATCAAAAGTGGTTACGGGGTATTGATATAGGTGAGACCCTGGACTCACCCAAGAAGGTGAGGCCCTTACAATGGGGCTCACCTTGGTGTATGCATTCGTGTACACTTCGTCTATATTATTTTTTAGATAATTTTAGGATATTATCCAAAAATTAAAGGTGATCTGATGATCAAGTGGACCATACTCTAGAAACAGTAGTGATTTAACACTCTACCATTATAAACTTCTTAGAGCACACCTTAATGTTTGCCTAGTTTTTATTTGCCATCTAATCTGTTGATGAGGTTACATAAGCCTAAGCCTGCATGAAGAAAATAAAATAAAATCAGCTTGATCCAAAACTTTTGTGGCCCTTTACTAGTCAATCATTGGTGTTTTTTGTGTTATGGTCCACGGATCGGCTTCATTTTAGGCACAATACTCTAAAATGATGGAAAATGGATGGATGGCGTGGATAAAAAATAAATACATCAAGGTAGGCCCATGGTAAGGGCCACGCCATCTTGGGTAAGTCTGGTCTGAGCTCTCGTCTAATCCGCTCCTGCCTAGCGGTATAGCTAGAGGTGTACACGAACCGAGTTAGCTCAGTTAGTTCGCTCGACTCGACTCGAAAAAGCTTGATTTGACTCGGTTCAAAGCTGAGTTTGAGCTGATTTTTTGAGCTCGGAAATGAGTTCGAGTTGGCCCCAATTCGACTCGAGTGGGATCAAACCCGGCTCGAATTGAACTCAGATCGAACCAGTTCGGTGACTTGATTACTTTGATATTGATGTTGTTCACCAAGTGTTTGATGAAATGACTCAAAGAAGTGTGGCTGGTGGCAAGGAAGGTATGTATATGAAACCAACAACCTTTTTTTTCTTAATTTTTATGTTGCTTAGAAAGTGTTTGATAAAATATATGTAAAAACATTGTTGCTATATCAAATACAGTGAGATTTTAAAGGAGCACTCCGGGTTTTTGCGAAAATGCTGCAATGACAAACTCAGTTCGAACTAACCCGAGCTGCTGATCGAACTGAGTCGAGCTGGCCAGTCAGGCTCGAGGACCGATCCAAGACAAGTTTAAGCCGAGGTCAGCTAGTGACCGAGCCGAGTCCAGCTGATGCCAACTTGACTCTGGTTAGACCCGATGTACAGGGTACACACCTAGGTACAGCTAAATCTTAGCACCACCCAATTCCTTCACGGGAGAAGTAACATTATACTCGGGCAGAGAGGGATGGATGATAACCAGGCACTTATAATTGCATACTTGGCATAGAAGTCAAATGAATCATCTGAATGGCGGGTCCCAGATTTAGATGTATCATAAACTAAAAATTTAACTTATTTGATTACCTGGTCATTGGAATCGTGGACAGTTATTGGATGGTTAAAAATGAAAAAATCCAATGGTTCTATTTCAACAAACAAGTGTTCCCAAATCAGAGGTTAGGATGTTAAGCCAATCTTATTTTTTGGATTATGACTTAGAAACAGTGAATTCGATTGGTTTACTTTGAGTTAATATACGCCACATGTACAATTTCTTCGTGCCTGTGTACCAAGCGTAGTATGCGCCTGAGTATTGTATAGTATCCTTGCCATTATTGCAAGCGTAGTAGCCGCTCGGGGAAGCGGATTGCCTGTGACCCTGGGGAGAGAGATGTACCTGTGCCCGGGGCTGTGTGGATCCACAGATATGTCCTTTGCAAATCCATTCCGTCCATCTGTTTTGAAAGATAACAAAAAGACAGGAGTAACTCCCATCATTGAAGCCTTTCTGGAGCTGACCATAATTTTTATATGCTATCCAAACCGTTCACAGGGTTATTATCACTCAGATGAACTGTAGTCACAAATATCATCCTGATACAAAACTTGATGCCCCCAGTCGTTCATTCCCCACTGTTTCGTGTGGCATGGCCCACATTAGTTTTGTATCTAATTAATTTTTAGAATCCTGTACTATTGTAGTATTAAAAAACAGATGGACGGAGTGGATGTGTCACGGACATAACTGTGGGCCTCCCACAGCCCCCGGGCACAGGAATATCTATGTGCCCAGGGTCACTTCACAGGCTTCATTACGGCAACTTGTTGGGTCAAACCGTCGGTTGTCCATTGATTCCAGCTGTGTGGCCCACCTGATGCTCTGAGCGTTCGGGCGCTCTTCCCGGTGGAGCGTGCCGTTTTCACGGGGAAGCGGATTGTCGGTAGGTGATCTTTGAAAAAAATTTGTGGGACCGGATGCTCTCTCCACCACTCGCCAGGTTCTATCCAAAACACTAGCTACCATCCTCTCTGACACTGCAATGCTCTCTCTTTGATTCCTCATTGAAAGTTTCCATTGAGAAACCTCTACAAGAGTCCTCTACTACACACAACTTATAAACCATGGATGGAACCAGTGCGATCGAGCCATCATGGCCTGAATTGCTAGGCAGCAACCAATGGGAAGGTCTACTTAACCCTCTCGACCTCAGCCTCCGTCAACTCATCCTCCGTTGCGGTGACTTTTGCCAGGCCACCTACGACGCCTTCAACAACGACGAGCACTCCAAGTACACCGGAAGTAGCCGCTACGGCAAGCGCAACTTCTTCCACAAGGTAGAACTTGAATCCGCCTCGAATTATGATGTTTTTTGCTTTATCTACGCCACGGCCGCTATCGACGTGCCCAAAGCATTCCTCCTCCGCTCTCTATCACGGGAAGCGTGGAGCCGTGAATCGAATTGGATGGGTTACATTGCCGTGTCCACAGACGAAGCGAGCCGAGCATCGGGGCGGCGTGAGATCTATGTCGTATGGCGAGGCACCACAAGGGACCTTGAGTGGATCGACGTCCTAGATCCAAAGCTCGTATCAATTGAGCCATTGCTAGCCAAGGAAGATCACCAGCAACAATCCCATTGGTACGATCATCTACTGGGCCACAGCAGCAGCAGCGACGACGAAGATGACCCTAAGGTCATGAAAGGTTGGTATACCATCTACACCTCTGATGACCCCAAATCCTCCTTCACTAAATTGAGTGCTAGAGAACAACTTCTAGCTAAAATCAAGGAATTGGTAGATTTGTATAAAGATGAGGACCTTAGTATAACATTGGTGGGCCACAGTCTAGGAGCTTGCTTAGCTATTCTTAGCGCATTTGATATCGTTGAAAATGGGTTGTCTAAGGTAGGAGACAAACCCGAATTCCCGGTCTGCGCAATTGTTTTCGGGTCCCCACAAGTCGGTAATAAGGCCTTCAATGAGAGGTTGAAGAAATTGCCTAGCCTCGGAGTCTTGCATGTGGTGAACGAAATAGATCTAATCCCACACTACCCAAGTGGGCTTTTGAGCTACACCGACACAGGTGTGAAGTTGGTCATCGACACCCGTAAATCGTCCTACTTGAAAGACTCGAAGAATCCAAGCGATTGGCACAACCTTCAGGGTATGTTACATATTGTTGCTGGATGGAATGGGAAGGATGGAGAGTTCGAGTTGAAGGTGAAACGGAGCATTGCGCTTGTTAACAAGTCGTCGGAATTCCTTACGGATGAGTGCTTGGTCCCAGGGTCGTGGTGGGTGGAGAAGAACAAGAGCATGGTTTTGGGGGACGATGGAGAGTGGCAGTTGTCGTCGCCGTCAGAAGATGATATCCCTGTTCCTGAATTTTAATAGGTGAGGAAAATGAAGGTCGGTGTTCTGTTCCTTGTATTTATTTCTAAGACATACCCATGTAGTAATGGTGTGAGCCTGCCATTGCAAGTACTGTAGGTTGGGTGCCTATTATGTGTTTGATCAAGGTTTCGAGTTTTGTTTAGAACAAATAAGAGCATTTAAATGGCAGGGGTACTCACCCAATGGTTGGATTACCTTCAGATGTGCGGGTTCTCTCACATGCACATAGTTTAGAAAATGTTTTGTGTGTGTATAATTTTGTTAGAATAATCTCCCTCTCTACTCGCAACCGTTGATAACAATTGGAAAATCCTGATTAGAGACTTAGGGCTTGTTTGGGAGCATGAATTTGGAACCCCCTGGATTCTGAACCTCAGGATTAGAAACCCACTGGATTTGTAATCCTCCCAGTGTGTTTGGCACCCTGGAGTGTGAAGCAATTTTAATCCAAAAGTACCTATCCATGGTATATTTACATGGGTTTTAATTTAATTACTAAATCAACTTTAATATCTCTAATTAGTGAGATATGTAATTTTTGACACAATTGAAATATATGCTTTGCCCAAAAATGATGAAATTCCAAGTCTCGGATGGGCCACAAGCACAAGATCATGTCTGAGTGACTAACCAACGATTTTTAATCGTTGATTTACATGGACAATGTTTGGATGGGCTGATCATCATTAGTGGGCCATGCGCCCAATAGAATGATAGTATATAGTGACACACATGTTACACCTGCAACTATTGAAATGATTTTAGGTGTAATCCAAGCACTCACTATGGATTACAAACCCCCTCAAAGAGGGGATTGGAAACCCCTGGATTTGAAACCCCCATTTTCTTTATGCTGCCAAATAATGGGGGGATTTGAAACCCCCTCAAATCCCCTCTAATCCCTTCCAATCCATGGTGTCAAATGACCCCTTAAGATGGTTTGATATTCAATTTGGACATGTGGTCCCATGTGTAGTGAATGGCTCGTTTGTGATTGTGGGTGTGTGAGTATGTATATGATGAGTGTGCCATTGTTGTATTCGACTCAAATCAAATCAAGCGCCTTATAACTCCATATGCTAAATAGTCAGATTAAGAACAAATCTATGAAAATTAGTCTTACTATTCAGCCAACGATGAATGGTTAGTCCCTTGGATGAGTTTTTTTTTTTTTTTTTTCCTTGAAAACGAATTATTTTTTTTTTATCACGATGATGATAGTTTGATATGTTCATTAGTAAAATAAATGTTTATAATAAAAATAAAAAATAGAAAGTCAAGTGTTAATTTACTAATCTAGATATAGATGTAGTATAATCAACATATAAATAAAGAAATAAAGCAGAAAATTATTGACCATGGTTCGAGCAAACGGGACAATTGTGGTCAATTCACAAACTTTTAAATCTGTATAAGTGTGAGACAGTCGTGAAAACTTGAATGATCATGTTTAATAAGAATAAAAAAAGAAGTTTGATTTTTTATTTTTTTTATGGAACATACATATCAATATGCATGGACCGTAACTTCGTTCTACTTCTAGACTTCTGTTTGTTCCGACAGTAACAAAAAATCTTCGTCATATATGGGCTTTTCCTAGTCTTTCATTACTAAGTATAGTTATGCTTTTTTTGGCCGATCTATCCGTTCAACTGGATAACTTTTTTGTTAGGGGTGGCAATGGGCTGGGTTTAGATAGTCTAGACTCAACATCCAGGGTCCAAGCCAGGATGGGCTAATAATAATAGGCCCAAACCTGTGCCTGAAAAAATTATTTAAGCACATACCCTACTCAAACTAGCCTGGAATCTCTCTGTGAACCCCACAGGAGCGCTGGAATATCTCTATTCCCAATGTTGGACATACATCATAAATGTTGCATGTTGTACCCTATCTTAATTAAGATCTCTAAGCGTGACACATTTATTTCATCTTTAATACTGATATTTGACAAATAGATAATAAAATAACTAATTAAAATAGCTAATAAAAATCTTTTATGTGAAATCCTGTCCATCCAGAGATCAAACCCTCGAAGCATGACCACTAGTTACACGGGCCACACCGTGAAAAACAATGGACTGCCACCAATCTCATCCAATGCTAACCACCAGATATTGGATCCGTCTTATTATTACACGAAGTGATTTTGTGTTTGTATATCATACACCTGCCACGTCGGCATCAAAGCCCTTGTTGGACGGTCTAACTAATTGTATTTTAGCACTTTTTAAATTAAAATTAATAATAATCTCACAGTTTTTACTGCAAGTAATGAATTTGTGCTTTGTGTGGGTTGCAAATCACGCCATCCATGGTTCCACAGGTAGTGATGGTCGGATCTAACCCTCTCTCTTGGCCTACCTATTGGGCCAGCCCAAAAGCCTCATAACTGAACAGATAGCTTTAGTTAAAGGTAGGCCATGGATATGTAGAAAAATAACAGTCCATGTTGATCTCCACAAATCAATGGACAGGATCATCCGATCAGATAACACTAGCCATCCACAATAGGGCCCAAAGCAGTCCATATCACCCCCTCGTGATTAGTAGATTTGGGCAAGACGAAGATTTCTTACCCGACTATCTGTCTCTCCCATGGCTCGCTTGTACCCGAACCCACTGGGCGCAGTTTGGCTAGTGACGCTGCCGCTAACTAGGTGGCTTCTGGTAGGTGCTCTGTGGGCGCCACCATGATGTATGTGTTTTATCTACGCCATCAATTCATTTTTTCAGATCATTTTATAGTTTGAACTAAAAATGAGGCAGATCTAAATCCTGGGTGGACCACATTAAAGGAAACGGTAGTGATTGAATGTCCACCATTAAAAACCTCCTAGGCCCATTGTAATGTTTATTTGATGAAATCAGATAACACTCAATATGCTATTATTGCACTAAGTAAACTCTGTTGGCCCCACCATGAATGTATGTGGTTCATTCGCATCATCCATCTATTTTTTCCAGTTTATTTTATGGGTTGAACCCAAAATCGAAACATATTCAAAGTTAAAGCGGAACATACTGCAGAAAACAGTCGGAATAATGATTTCCATAGTTGAAACCCTCCTGTAGCCCATAGTGATTTTTATTTTTCATCTAACCTGCTCATAAGATCACAAAGATATGGAAGAAGGAAAAGAACAAATATAAGTTTGATATAAAACTTTTTTGGCCCCAAGGATTTTTTTCAACGGTAGACATTTAGTTCACATTGTTTCCCGTGGTGTGATCCACTTAAGCTTTGGATATACTTCTTTTTTAGGCTAAATCCATTAAATTATATGGTAAAATGGATGGATGGAGTGGATAAAACACATTAATTACAGTGGGCCCCACAGATTTTGCTCAGTGTGCTTGGTATGCTGAGTTACCAGGCAACCCGCTTCTTTATTTGACATCCAACCGGTGGATTAGGTCAAACAAAATGTAAAAAACAGATATCGGTTTGATCCAAAACTTTTATGCCCCAAGAAGTTTTTTAATAGTGGACGGTCAATCAACACATGTTTCCCATGCTGTAGTCTACTTGAGATTTAGATCTACCTTATTTTTGAGCTCATACCATAAAACAATCAGAAAAAAAATAAAAATGGATGAATGGTTTGGATGAAACATGTATATCATGATGGGGCCTATTTGATTTATAGGCCTTACATCCATGCTGTCCATCAGTTTCGACCCCTAATTTTAGGGCATGACCCCAAAAATAAAGTAGGTCCAAATCTCAAGTGAACTATACTTATAGAAAATAGTGGCAATTGATCATTAAAAACTTCTCGTGGGCATGTAAGTTTTTTATCAAGCTGAATATGCGTGGTCCTTGGACCCCACCGATTAGCCTTAGATGTGTATATGGAGGGTGCAGATTAGATTAGGTAATAGCCCTTCTAGAACAGAGCTAGAGACTGATGGTCCTGTGATCAAGGGCTCCGTTGAACCATGATGCATATGCTTTATCTATGTTATCCATCCATTTTTACGGATCATTTTAAGGCATTATAACAAAAAGGAAGCAGCTTGAAGGCTCTGAATAGACATGAAGCAGCAGAGATTGAAAGCTTACTATTAAAACCTTTCGATAGCTCATGGTGATTTTTATTTGCCATTCAACTTGTTCATGAGGTCACATGGAACTGGACGAAGGGAAAACATAAATATCAGTTTAATCCAAAGCGTCCGTGGCCCCCAAGAAGTTTTTAATGGTAGGTGTTCAATCTCCACTGCTTTATATGGTGTGGCCCACTTGAGCCTTTGATCTGTCCCATTTTTTGGTTTTATTCTCTAAAATGATCTGACAAAGCGGATGGACGGAGTGGATAAAACATATACATCACTGTGGGCCCCACAGAGCTCCCGACAGGTGTGGGTATGCCCAATCTGCGTCCCCACTATGCACCTCTGCTGCCCAAGCGATGGGCTGGGGACCACACAAATATCAGCTTTATCAAAATCTTTTGGGGACCAATTTTTAATGATCAATCAACAATGTTTTCCCTAGTGTGGTCCACTTGAGATTTGGATCTGCTTCATTTTTTGGGTCATGCCTTAAAATGAACTTTCGAAAAAGATGGACGGCATGAATGTAAGGACCATATATCAAGGTGGGACCCACAGTTAAGGATCCACCCACCTCAGATCCATCAAAGCCACACCCCCGAGCGATATATAATCTCATAATCCGATTCGATTGTGACCCATTCAGTATGAGGTCGGTGGTTGGAAAAGTTATGTGGGCCCACCATGATTTATGTGATAAATCCATGCTATGGATCCATTTTCCAGTTCATTTTAGGGCATGAGACTAAAACTGGCGTAGATCCAAATCTCAGGTGGACCACACCACAGGAAATAGTGGTGAGTGAACGCCTACCATTTAAAACTTCTTTATGGTCTCAGAAAATTTGGATCAAGCTTATCTGTTTTTTCCCTCGTCGTCCATGTGATCTAATGGACAGGTTGAATGGCTAACAAACATTACAGTGAGCTCTAGGATGTTTAATTATCACTGTGTTCCGGTGGTGTGGTCCACATGAGATTTGGATCTGCCTCATAATTTTTGCCTCATGCCATAAAATAAGCCGAAAAAAATAGATGGACAAAGCAGATAAAACACATACATCATTGTGGGGCCCACCGATCACTGACCCCAGTACTGGAGGGGTCCCTACCAAGCCTGAGTCCCTCTCTCTCTCTCTCTCTCCCTCCCTCTATCAGTACATGCCTCCCTCTTACACATGACTCTTAATGAGATTAATAGCCAATTAATGCTTTCGTACATTAACATGATTAATAACTAATTAATGCTTTTGTACATTTTTATGCAGAATGAGTGTATTAGGTGTTACCCCTCACGTGGTGACATATCATTGTAAAAATATCAAAGTCTTTAACTACAGTAGTTGCAACACTAGTTTAGATAAACTGAGGCCAAGCTTTAGTCTCAGTTTTTAACTTTTAAGTCACAGTTTTGATGGAGGCTAAAGACTTATTTTCTTAGTGTATTTACTTGAGTTGGGCTTCCATGGGTCCAAAGCTGGTCCATCTCTCTTTATTAACCTAACTAATTAACATATTACAATTCTATTGAGATACGTTGATGACATCATTATAGCATAAAGTGATTCGTTCTTTATAACATTGATGATCTTTACATTAGGCAATTTATTTACTATGACTGACCTTGGTTTTCTTCATTATTTTCTTGGACTTGAGGTGATTAGACGTCAATAACATTTTTCTTTCACAAAGTATCCTCCGGACCTTCTCACTCACACATCAATACTTGGATCAAAATCATACTTTTCTCCAGCCATCGCTAAATAGAAACTTGTGTAAGAAAATGTACTTTCTCTTAATGATGTTACTGAGTATCGGCATACAGTAAGACCATTCCAGTATCTCAACCGGACTCAGCTAGATCTCTTTTATGCGATCAACCAAGCTTGCCAATTTATGCATCAACCAACCAAAGGCCATATAATAGCAATAGAACATATTTATTTTTAAATATATCAAAAGCACTCTCACTTATGGTTTTCAGATTTCCTTCATTAATCTTAAATTACAAGCTTACTCAAATGCAAATTGGACTAGACGCCCTTGTAACCACAAATCAACAAGTGAGTTTTTTGTTTATTTATGACCCAATATCATTTCCCGGAGTTCTAAGAAAAAACCAACTCTTAGACCCTCTAATATGGAATTTGAGTACTGGTCCCTTGCTTATACAACTATTTGGCCTTTTTTGGATTCCAACATTGCTTAAAGATTTTGACTTCTATTTTTCATTTCTACCAATCATCTTGTGTGACAATATCAGTACAGTCTCTATAGCATTCAACCTTGTTTTTCACGAGCATACAAAATATATTAAGGTTAATTACTATTTCATTCCGAAGAAAGTTTTATGAAATGATATTATCCTTCGTTATATATCATTTTAAGATCAACCAAACTGATGGTTTCTAATCATCCCATCCATCTGGAGGTAGGTATTAGACAATCTCTTTAAAAAGAATGTCCAACTCACAGTGCTAGACAATTTCCAACTATGGAAAAATATAATACTAGAGATCATATAATTCCATCTTTATACCAGGTCTAGATTCACTCTACAACCAATACTTCCACTTTATTTATACAACCTTTGTATAGAGAAAAAAATATATAGAAAAAACAATCTTCTTACTGTTCATATTTTGTCAGCTAAATCCACACTGTAAAAATAAATTTTAAAAAAAAAAAAAAAAAGTTAGATAATATCTTCAAATAGGCCATAACGCACAAAGTAAATAGATTGTTAATTTTTTTTAGCCATTCATTTTTTGATATGGTGGGGCCCATTGGAGGAGTGAAATGCCCTGATTTTTTATTCTTAAAATATAGGTCACCTCATGGAAAGCTCAAATCTTACACGTGTCATATTGTAACACATGTGCCCATGGGGAGCAGAGCCTCACCCAAGTCACTATGGCCCTTATTGTGGGGCCTACCTTGATGCATGTGTTCTATATCCACACTGTCCATCCTACTTGTAGGGCACGGGCCAAAAAATGAAGCCAATCCAAATCTCATGTGGATCATCATATAGGTAACTGTGGTGATTGACTGTTAACAACTTCCAATTGGCTACAAAAGTTTTAGATGAAGTTGATATTTGTCTTTTCCCTTCGTCCATTTACCTGACCTAATTGACCTAATTGACAGGTTAGATGGCAAATAGACATTACATAATCATTATGGTGGGCCTTTGCAAGCTTTTAACCGTAGGACCACAGATCTGTGGGGAGCCCACTGCAATATATCTGTTTATCCACGCCATCCATCCCTTCTCTCAGGCTATTTTAAGGTATGTGCCAAAAAATGAGGCAGATCAAACGCCTATTTGGACCACACTATAGACAACTCTTGCATTTAATGCATTGTGCATTTAATGCTTCCTGAGCTTAGTATTTGGTGTCGTCCACTTAACCATTGGATCTACCTAATTAAAATGGCCTGAGAGAAGGGCTGAACGGCATGGATAAACAGATATACCATGGTGGACCATATCTGCTCATCTTTTTTTGTTTTTTTGGTTAGCTTGTCAGTACACACGCTCCATGTTAGCCACCCCCATTGGGGATCGATACCAAGACCTCAAGTTTTGAAACGAGGTATCTCCACTCAGTGACCGGATCCTTACTCTTGCTCCGGTGGTAGACTCTTGAGAGTTTCAACACTCGGTCAAAGGGTTCGAGTATCCGTGGTGAAATTCCACTGAAGTGTGAGTCTGTGGGGGTGTAAAATCCTTTGCTAGAGACCGGCTGGGGAACGGACGCAATCTGCTTCCTTCCACGGGGTAGGAAATTTTACAAGAAATTACCTAATAAATATAGAATTTATATTCTGATACTATTTTCAAAAAAGTTTTCACACAACTGCCTTACGGTATTATTATTATTGCCGATCCACTTCCTTTACATTTGTTTTACAGCCGGTTGGATGGCATGTAAGCAAATGGCCCTACTGTTTGGATGGGTCACCCCGACCATCAAGTGCGTCATCTCACGTTAGGCCAATCCCATTGTAATGTTTATTTGACAAAATCCGATGGGGCTCAGTATGCTGTTATTGTAATGAGTAAACTTTGTTCAGCCCACTATTAATATATTTGGTTTATTCACACCATTGATCCGTTTTTATAGCTCATTTTTGGGGTTGAACATACACAGTCCAAACCTTACGAAGCCCATAGTGATGTTTATTTTTCATCCAACCTATTCATAGGATCACAAAGACATAAATGAAGGAAAAGAACAAATATCGGCTTGATCGAAAACTTCTTTAGCCCCCAAGATTTTTCAACGGTTGACGTTTAGTTCACATTATTTCTTGTCATGTGGTCCACTTAAGCTTTGGATATGCTTCTTTTTTTAGCTAAATCCATAAAATTATCTGGTAAAATGGATTGATGAAGTGGATAAAATACATTAATTACAATGGGCCCACAGAGTTTACTCAATATGCTTAGCATTTTGAGTTACTCACTACGCAATCCGCTTCCTTATTTGACATCCAACCCGTTGATTAGGTCATACAAAAAGTAAAATACAGATATCAGTTTGATCAAAAACTTTTGTGCCCCCAATAAGTTTTTTTTAATAGAGGCGGTCAATCAACACTATTTCCTATGTTATGGTCCACTTGAGATTTGGATCTACCTCATTTTTGGGTTCATACCATAAAATGATCAGGAAAAATGGAAGGATGGCTTGGATGAAACATGTATATCATGGTCGGGCCTACCTTAATATATAGGCCTTACATCCATGTTGTCCATCCATTTCGATAGCTAATTTTACGCACGAACTCAAAAATGAAGTCTAAATCTTAAGTTGGACTATACTACAGGAAACAGTGATGATTGATCATAGAAACTTCTTGTAGGCATATTAGTTTTTATCAAGCTGATTTCGTGTGGTCCCGCAGTGATCCGGGGATCCACTGAAGCCATGCCCATCGCTTAGCCATAAGTGTGTATAAAGGGGGTGCAGATTAGAGTAGTAGCCCTACAAGAATAGAGCTAGAGACTGATGGTCCAGTGATCAGGGGTGGTGATTGAACCGTGGTGTATACGCTTTTTCTATGTTATCCATCCATTTTGACAGATCCTTTTAAGGCATTATAACAAAAAGGAAGCAAATTGAAGGCTCTGAGTAGATCAGACCACATGAAGCAGTGGAGATTGAAAGCTTACTCTTAAAACCTTTCTATGGCTCATGGTGATTTTTATTTGCCATTCAACTTGTTCACAAGGTCACATAGACCTGGACGAAGGGAAGACATAAATATCAGTTTAATCCGAAAAGTCTGTGCCCCCAAGAAGTTTTCAATGGTAAGTGTTCAATCTCCACTGCTTTATATGGTGTGGTCCACTTGAGCCTTTGATCTATCCCATTTTTGGCTTTATTCTCTAAAATTATCTGACAAAGTGAATGGACGGAGTGGATAAAACATATACATCACTGTGGGCCCCACAGAGCTCCCAACAGGTGTGGGTAGTGACCACTCTGCGTCCCCACTATGCACCTCTGCATGCGGCCCAAGTGATGGGCGAAGCTTCGGTGGATCCCTGACTATGGGGACCACACAAATATCAGCTTTATCAAAAACTTTAGGGGACGAATTTTTAATGATCAATCACCAATGTTTTCCCTAGTGTGGTCCACTCGAGATTTGGATCTGCTTCATTTTTTGGGTCATGCCCTAAAATGAACTTTCGAAAAAGATGGACGGCATGGATGTAACCCACCTCAGATCCATCAAAGCCACACCCCCAAGCGATATATAATCTCAGCATCCGATTCGATTGTGACCCTTTCAGTACAAGGTTGGTGGTTGGAAAAGTTATGCGCGCGCCACCATGATGTATGTGATTTATCCATGCTATGGATCCATTTTTCCAGCTCATTTTAGGGCATGAGAATAAAACTGAGGCAATGGTGTGGTCCACGTGAGATTTGGATCTACCTCATAATTTTTGGCTCATGCCATTAAATGAGCCAAAAAAAAATTAGGTGGACAAAGCAGATAAAACACATACATCATTGCGGGCCCACTGATCACCAACCTCAGTACTGGGGGGTCCCTACCGAGCCTGAGTCCCACTCTCTCTCCCTCCCTTTATCAGTACAAGCCTCTTACACATGACTCTTAATGAGATTAATAGCCAATTAATGCTTTTGTACATTCACATGATTAATAACTAATTAATGCTTTTGTACATTTTTATGCAGCATGAGTGGATTAGGTGTTACCCCTCACGTGGTGACATATATCATTGTAAAAATATCAAAGTCAAAGTCTTTAACTACAATAGATGCAACACTAGTTTGGATATCCGGAGGCCGAGCTTTAATCTCAGTTTTTAACTTTTTAGTCATGGTTTTGAATGACGCTAAAGACTTATTTTTTACTTGAGTTAGGCTTCCACAGGTCCAAAGCTGGTCCATCTCTCTTTATTAACCTAACTAATTAACATATTACAATTCTATTGAGATAAGTTGATGACATCATTATAACAGAGAGTGATTCATTCTTTATAACATCGATAATCTTTATATTAGGCAATTTATTTACTATGACTGACCTGGTTCTCTTCATTATTTTCTTAGACTTGAGGTGATTAGATGTCAATAACAATTTTCTTTCACAAAGTATGCTCCGGACCTTCTCACTCACACATCGATGCTTGGATCAAAATCATACTTTTCTCCGGCCATCGCTAAATAGAAACTTGCGCAAGAAAATGTACTCCCTCTTAATGATGTTATTGAATATCGGCATATAGTCAGACCATTCCAGTATCTCACCCAGACTCGGCTAGATCTCTTTCATGCGATCAACCAAGCTTTCCAATTTATGCATCAACCAACCAAAGACCATATAATAGCAATAAAACATATTTATTTTTAAATATATCAAAAGCACTCTTACTCATGGTTTTCAGATTTCCTTCATTGATCTTAAATTACAAGATTAATCAAATGTAAATTTTGCTAGAAGCCCTTGTGACCACAAATCAACAAGGGAGTTTTGTGTTTATTTATGACCCAATGTCATTTCCTGGAGTTCTAATAAAAAATCAACTCTTGCACCCTCTAATATGGAATATGAGTACTGGTCCATTGCTTATACAACTATTGAGCTTTTGATTCGAACATTGCTTAAAGATCTTGACTTCTATCTTTCAATTCTACCAACCATCTGGTGTGACAGTTTCAGTACAGTCTCTATAGCATTCAACCTTGTTTTTCATGAGCATACAAAATATATTAAGGTTAATTAATTACTATTTCATTCCGAAGAAAGTTATATGGAATGATATTATCCTTCGTTATATATCATTTTAAGATCAACCAAACTGATGGTTTCTAATCATCCCATCCATTTGGAGGTAGGTATTAGACAATCTCTTAAAAAAGAATGTCCAACTCACAGTACTAGACAATCTCCAACTATGGAAAAATATAATACTAGAGATAATATAATTCCATCTTTATACCAGGTCCAGATTCGCTCTACAACCTATACTTCCACTTTATTTATACAACTTTGTATAGAGAAAAAAAATATATAGAAAAACAATCTTCTTACTGTTCATATTTTGTAAGCTAAATCCACACCGTTAACAAAAAAAAAAAAAAAAAGTTGGATAATATCTTCAGATAGGCCATAACGCACAAACTAAATAGATTGTTAATTTTTTATAGCCATTCATTTTTTGATATGGTGGGGCCCATTGGAGGAGTGAAATGCCCTGATTTTTTATTCTTAAAATATAGGTCACCTCATGGAAAGCTCTAATCTTACACGTGTCACATTGTAACACATGCGCCCATGGGAGCAGAGCCTCACCCAAGTCACTATGGCCCTTATTGTGGGGCCTACCTTGATGCATGTGTTCTATATCCATGCTGTCCATTCTAATAATGGGGCATGCACTAAAAAATGAAGCCAATCCAAATCTCATGTGGATCATCATATAGCTAGGTAATAGTGGTAATTGACTGTTAACAACTTTCAATTGGCTACAAAAGTTTTAGATGAAGTTGGTATTTGTTTTTTTCCCTTCGTGGATTTATCTGAACTAATTGTCCTAATTGACAGGTTAGATGGCAAAATTGGATTGTTTACTGAGTTACTCCGTATGCTCTTATCGTACTGATTAAACTCAGTTGGGCTCACCATAAATGCATGTGGTTTATTCACGCCGTCCATTCATTTTTTCAGATCATTTTATAGGCTCAACCCAAAATTGATGCATATACAAAGCTCAAATGGGCTATACCACGTGAAACTATTGATTTCAACCGTTGAAAATTTTCTAAGGCCCCCCGTGGTGTTTATTTGTCATCCAACCTGCTAATAAGATTAGAAGGACATGGATGAAGGGAAAACACAAATATCAATTTGATCTAAAACCTCTGTTGTCCCCAAGAATTTTTCAATGGTAGATGTTCAATTCACACAGTTTCTGGTGGTGTGGTCCATTTGAGGTTTGTATACTCCATTTTTGGGATAGAGCCCTCAAATTATGTGTTAAAAGAGATGGACGGAGTCGATATGATGCATGAATGACACAGGGGCCCACGGAGTTTACTCAGTACGCTTACCGTACTGAGTTGTACGCAATCCGCTTCCCAAATGGACATTACATAATCATTATGGTGGGCCTTTGCAAGCTTTTAACCGTAGGACTGTAGATCTGTCTTGAGCCCACTGCAATATATCCGTTTATCCACGCCATCCATCCCTTCTCTCAGGCTATTTCAAGGTATGTGATCAAACGCCTAATTGGACCACACTACAGACGACCCATGCATTTAATGCATTGTGCATTTAATGCTTCCTGAGCTTAGTGGGGCCTAATTGGACCACACTAGAGACGACTCTTGCATTTAATGCATCCTGAGCTTAGTATTTGGTGTGGTCCACTTGACCATTGGATCTAACTAATTAAAATGGTCCCAGAGAAGGGCTGGACAGCGTGGATAAACAGATACACCACGGTGGCCCAGATCTGCTCATCCTTTGCTAGAGACCGGCTGGGGAACGGACGCAACCGCTTCCTTCCACCGGGGTAGGAAATTTTACAAGTAATTACCTCACAAATATAGAATTTATACTATTTTCAAAGAAGTTTTCACACAAATACCTTGCGATATTATTATTATTACCGTTCCGCTTCCTCTACATTTGTTTTACAGCCGGTTGGATGGCATGTAAGCAAATGGCCCCACTGTTTGGATGGGTCCTACTGTGATATTTATTTAAAATTCACCCCGACCACCAAGTGTGTCATCTCATGTTAGACTAGGGCCCAAAAAATCAATCCCATCCCTAATTTCAGGTGAACCGTATGATTGGAAAAGTGTGTCGGACAACAATCACTCTTCGAAATGTTTCCATTGGTATAGTCCACCTTAATCATGAATAGGCCTAACTTTTAGGTCCCATATCTAAACTTTTGTATGTCATCTAATAGTTGAAGTGGATTTCATATAATCATCATGGTGGGTCCTATAAAACTCAATGGTGGAAATGTCTCCCAACTAATTTCTTTGGTGTGGCCCACTTAAATTATAAGTCATTCTGATTTTTTTTAGTATTAGATCTAAACTATGATTTTGCATATGATGGTTGGAATATATCTTACATTAACATCACAGCGGGCCTCACCAAAAATCAAACAGAGGCTCTTATGGACAACATTACATAGTATCACGCAGAAAAAGAGTTGAATGGAAGCCCTTTTGATTTTGACCAGGCTGATCGTGATGTTGATGTAAGATCCATCTAATTATTAGATATTTAGTATTATATTAGGCATAGAGGCAAAATTTAGGCTAGTATGTGATTTTGCAGGTCACACCAAAGGAAACAATTGAAAAAGGAATGCCCACCCTTACCTTTACAATGCTCACCGTGATAATTATATGAAATCTACTCCAATCCCTAGATTTAACTAAAACATTTACGCCTTTGTTCCAAAAATCATATCTATCCATGATTCAAGGGGGACACATTAATGGAAACAATTTGGAGGGCAAGCATTGCTCTACACAATAGTTCCAATCATGCAGTCCACATAAATTACATATGGAGCTGATTTTTGGGCTCTAAGCCTAACTTGGGGTGACGCACCTGATGGTTGGAAAGATTTTCTATAAACATCACAGTGGGCCCCACTTGAGCCACTGAACCTTTTGCTCTCATAATAGTTGTGACGTAAAGGGTGGTTGTAGAGAATTTTTTAAAAGTATGAAAGTGTAAATAGCATATTAATTAGGTAGGCTTTTTTAAAATTTCCTTCAAATAAATATTAACACAATATCAATAAAAAATAAATGAAGTTTTTGTTTCCCTATGATGAGAATCAACTAAAGCTATACACGAATCGGGCTAGCTTGATTAACTCGACTCAACTCAGAACTTGACTTGAACTTGACTTGGTTCGATCCAATTCAACTTGGATTGGATTCGCTTAGTATAAATATTTTGTATATATATTTATTTAAGAGTGTGTGTGTGTGTGTGTGTGTGTGTTATTAAAAATCATAGAACCTAAACTCAAACTCAGTTTGTAGGCTTGAACTCGAATTTGAACTCAGCTCGAAAGATTGAGCTCCAGTTCAGTTCGAGCTGGCCGAGCTATTGATCGAGCCTAGCTGAGCTACTGGGTCAAGCTTGAAGACTAAGTTGAGCTAAGTTTGAGTTGGGGTAGCCCGCAGGCCAAGCCAAGCCAACCTGGGCTAAGCTACACTAGGTTCGACTTGTGTACAGCTCTAGACTCAACTAAAGTCACCAGCACGCGTAGTCCCATTAGAGTCCACATGTATAAATAATCCACAAATAGGAACAATTCATGGGCGGGAGCTGCCATGCGCTAGAAGGTAGAAATTTTATTAGCTAAACAGGTGCATTTGGATATAAGAAAAGAAAGCTTTTCAATGTACCAACAATTTGAAGGAATTTGAGGGTATTCCGAATCTATTATTTATTTTGGTAGATCAGGGGTATGCCAAATCCAAAGGATTTCAAATCCTCACTTTTTGTGAGTTTTGCAATCCCTCTCCTTAGTCTGGATTTCCAATCATCTCATTTTTTTATCTCTCACTTTTCAAGGCATGTGATCTGCATGTGTAACATATGTGTCACTGGTCTACTAATTTATTATTGGACACATGGGCTACATGATATCCAGAAACAATTAGATAATCAACTGCATTACTAAAATTTCTTGAATAAAATGATATGAGCGGTCTAGATATTTTAATGGGCTTATTTCAATAGTCATGTAAAACATTAAATACTTATGCTAATTAAGGATATTAGAGTTGATTTAATAATTAAATTCAAACTCTTGTAATTATATTACATAATATAAGTGCATAACTACTTTTAGATAAGTGGGGATTCTGAACATGAGGATTTCCAATCCACGGTATTTCAAATTATGGAGATTTTTAATCTAAGTATTCCGAATTCAAGGTGCCAAGCGAGGCATTAGAGTCGATTCCACACTATATTGTCGAAATTTGAGATTAAGGGCTTGTTTGGATGCCTGTAACTTTTTTAAAATGTAACAAAGTTACAGGTGACTTTGTTACAATTGGTGTTTGGGGGAGGAAAGTCACAGGTAACTTTCTCTCAACCTGTGACTTTCTTACCGGAAAAAGAGGCGAAAATGATACAAGCACTTGAGTCGTTTTTCAAGTTACCCGTATCTTTGATACAGGTAACGGTTGAAAATTTTGAAATAAAATTTTTTGGAAAGAATTGCAGTTGCATTGAATAAGCCTACCTACCTTCAGACATAGATGCTGAACAACCATTGAAGGCTACAAGCGGCCATTGAAGGCGAGGCTACAAGCGGCCATTGAAGTCTATCAGGTTACGTTTCTCTCTCTCAAGTCTCCTTCTCCCTCTCTCAGCCTCCGTTTCCCTATCTCAAGTCTCCTTCTCCCTCTCTCAGCCTCCATTTCCATCTCTCAAGTCTCCTTCTCCCTCTCTCAATCTACTTCTTCCTCTCCCATCGAGCTTCAGCAAGGTTGAAAACCCATTTTTTCTCTTTCTATTGTGTTTTTCTTTTAAAAAATAATAATAATAAAAATTTGCTTATGCGTTGATGGACGCAGCTTGGTGAGGAGGCGTGGATAATGACTGATGATCCGTGGGGCCGACCATATTGTATTTGTTTTATCCATGCTGTTCATCCATTCTTTTGGATCATTTTAGGGCTTGATTCCAAAAACGAGGGATATCTAAATCTCAAGTGGACCACACCACCGAAAACAATAATGATTGAAAGTCCACTATTAAAAAACTCCTAGGGCCCACTATACTGTTTGTTTCACATCTAAGCTGTTGATTACATCATAAAGACCTGGATGAAGGGAACAAAACAAATATCAGTTTGATTGAAAACATTGGTGGCCCACCAAAAGTTTTTAATGGTGGGTGTTCAATCAACATTATTTCCAGCGATGTGGTCCACCCGAAATTTTGATGTACCTTATTTTTGGGCTGATAACTTAAAATGATATGGAATAATGGATAGACGGTGTGGATGAAACAAATACATCATAGTGGGCCCACATAACTCGTCAACAACCCATGGACAGTAGTCTACTAATGATGGTGCTATATGGGCCCCACCATGATTTATGTGATATATCCATGCCGTCCATCCATTTCTGATTATTGTTTTAGGTAAGCTCAACCATAAAACTTTAAGTAATTGAAATGTCATAGATTACTTTAGGAGAAGCCCATGTTTGCAGGACCCATATAATGGGTTTTCCTGCTATGTGGGTCTTCCCTTTGTTAAGCTGTGGGTGTTGTGGCTGTTTGAGGCTGATGTCGGTTTTTTTTTTTTTTTTTTGCTTCCTGCTATGTGGGTCTTCCCTTTGTCAAGAAGGTACCCTGTGTATGGTCATAAAGTTATGTTTGTAAATAGCTATCTACAAATTCTTTTTTGGAAATAACACCTAAAACAAATGAAAAAAAAAAAAAAAAGACCTTTCGAAACCACAATATGGGTCCCACGTTTGAATCTTGAGCAATGCAGTTGTAGAAGATGGCCTAGATTGTGCTACAGATGGCCTGGACTACATTGTTTCAATTCTTTTCATGACCCTTGCATCAGGTGGGACAGTGTTGCAGATGGCTTGAACTGCATTGTTTCGGTTATTTTCATCAATGAATGTCAACCTTCATTTTCTCAAGTTGTTCATTTTTGTAGGTTTCTCAAATTTTTATTTTTATTTTTTATTTTTGGGAAAAATGTTGTAACACCCCGGATTTTTGCCAACCTGGAATTAGATGTCCTTAGGCAATGGGTTGCTCCTAACACCTTATTAACCTATCAAAACTGAATCCCACAGTCTAAAATCGCTTCTGAACCCATTTCCTTCACAAATTCAACCCTTCACCATCTTGTTCTTTCAATTTTCCTAAGTACTTTCACCCTAGACACTATCTTAAACTAGTTAAGATTATAACTTGGATCAAATACAAACTACGAAGGAAAGTAAAACGGAAATCACTTAGAGAAATTTGACAAAGTTCACTGGTGCTAAACTAGATTAGCCATGAAATCCATTTGAATCGCTTTAAATACGATCTCAAGACCCAAAACTTGTAAATCATTGACGCTTTACCCTAAAACCTAAGATCAATCTCATTACCCGACCGCTCATGGGAGCATCTCGAAACTCAGATCGGATCTGGACCGCACGTCGAGTCCGAATAATGGGTTAAGGAATTAGGTCGCCTATCTCGGAAATCAAATCCAGATGGTGTCCTCAAATATTCGCTAGAGCTCGAGTGAAGAGTGTGAGAAATGTGAAATAATTTCAAAATAAAATATCTTAAATAGTAATCTCATCTCGCTTGTTTTTAAACAACCAGACCATCAGAATCGACAAATTACACCCTGATCGAGAAATTTCATACACATTTACATGTACTCGGAATCTCCGATCGAATCACGATCCGTTGAATCATTCGGCCTGGCCACGCATCCATTCGAAACGAAAACTTAATAGAACGCGATGCGTTAGTGAGCTTAAGTCCGACCTTTGGGTCAAGGAGGACTCTTTTGAAAACAATGCCCATTATAATGTAAGTATTTGAACATAAGTCTATTTCGATAAATTTTTAGGCATATAAGGACCTTAAACCCTCTCTCATGGCAGCCATACGAATTTGAGATTGAGAGAGAGAAAAGAGAGAAAAGAGAGAGAAAGTGTGGGAGATGTGGGAGCATCTCACTGTTTCGTTTTTCCCGGACGATTCCTAACCCGATTTGGGGCTGGGTGGTTGTAGGTTATGAAATAGCTAACGTATTTCGTTCCATAGGTTGCCAACCGCTAAATACGGGGCTTAGCAAACCTATCAACTCCGTTTCTACGACACAATGTGCGGACTTTAGGTATATAGGTTATGATTTTCAACGCTTTCAATGTCAGTAACGATGATAGATTCATGATCTGCGTGCAATTGCACATGTACAAAGTGCTTTTCGATTTAAAAAGATGCAAATTATGGAATTTTACATATTTCTAGGTATTCGTAGAAAATACCGTATATGTATATTTTTTGGAAATGTGTTTGACATGATTATTTGTTGTATGAATATATGATATATGGATAAAATACTTATTTGGTGAATGGATTTGCCCAAATACATGTTTTACTAATATATATTGTATGTACAAATACTGTATTGTAGAAAGTATTGTATACATATGTATTTTAGAGATGTGTTTGCCATGATTATTTATTGTATAAATATATTATATATGCGTAAATTATTTGCTTGGCGAAAGGACTCGCCCTAATACATGTTTGCTAACATACACCAAGTATGTGAAATAGTGTATGTTAAGTGTTTATGGAAATGCTTGAGTGAGTAAGTGTTTGGATGTAGATACCTTAGGAGGGTGTTGAGATTGAATTCTCAACTACCCTACGACATGTATGATTACCTCCATGAGGTTGATTACTTAAAACCGCTTACTTGAATACATGTTTTGTATTCCTATTGATGTAGTGCTTTTACAACATGCTTTATATCATGCTTTATAATATGCTTATAACATGCCTACTAAATGTTTGAATTACTTTGTTTATCATGCTTGAATTACTTTGTTTATCATGCTTTACTCCACATGCCATGGATGACAATTGGATTATTTGGGGCTATGATTATAGTCCGGACAATCGGTACCTCGTGGTTGAGTTTCATGTTGCCACGTGAGATGCGTTCGACGAACTCGAGTCGCCTTGGCGATAGTGGTTGGCCATGCGAAGTGCTTATGCACTTCATGTCGTTCAACTTGTTGTGCGCCGAGCTTCGTCAAGTCCCGATCTGTCTAATGTATGTTCACCATGTTTTGACGCCATCTTGCTTGAACCTAGGGTACCAAACTTACCAAGTGAAATCCCTTTAACCATGGTACCTCGATCCGCTAAGACTCATGAGCCGGGCATGGTGGTATGGGACACCGTGGTCGAAACAGCCGACTTCCTACGCTGGGCCACGTGCCTCCCGTGGTGACCAAAGAGCAACCAAACTCATGAGCCGATTATGGTGGTATGGGACACTATATTCGAGTACCGACACCAATGGCGAGAGCCGAGTACGGTGAGACCCGTACTCATGACGAGTCCTGCGTAGTGTCTTCGAGCATACTCTAAGGTCTTCGTGATTGGCGACAGATCTCCACGCAAGAATCCCAGAGCATGAGTTAGAAGTACGGTGAGATCAGTATTCGAGTCGACGGCTAGCGGATTGAGCCGAGTACGGTGAGACCCGTATTCGAGCCGACGGCCAACAATTGAGCCGCATACGGTGAGATCTGTATCCGTCTTGACGGTGTGACGAGCCCTTTGTGATGCCTTCGCTACGCCTCTCAAACCATAATATCGTATGAGATTAACTAGAACGACCCTAGAATGGATCATGTTTGAGAATGATCAAGGGAGGTACCTTAGTTTCTAATATTTTTTGAAATGAACTAATAATTACTCATTAATCATGCTCATCATTGATTGCCAGTAGATGTGGAGCACCGAGGGATGGACGCATTCACGAACGTATGGTTTGGCATTTTGATACTTGCATTAAATAATAGTAGAAATTGTTTGATTGTCCGCTTATCATTACATTCTTGTTTGATGAATTGATAACATGTTAACCTATGATTCTTGTTCCACTGAGTTGATCACTCACTCCCATTGTTGTACACACCAACCAGATTTATTGAGTTTCGAGTGATGGCAATGCTGACTTACTTCTATGGTGATGAGGAGGAGTTCTCCTATCTCAGTATCTATCATGGTCTATGAAGACCTGATATTGTATTGTCGGGGCTATGGTACTTGGCTATTGACGGGCTATGGTACTTGGTATGAAGATATTACACTTCCTCACATTAGGTATTTTAGAATTGTATTTGTAATTATTTAACCTTTGTGACATCATCACACTCTGAGACTCACCATAGTTTATATATTTTATATGTCTATCACATTTCCACTTGCAATTTAACTATCTCTCAGAGTATAATATGTTGTTTTGGCTTAATCTCACTCATATTCAATGCACAAATACATCTTTTAATCATCATTCATTTTGGTATAAGTGATGTTGGAATAGTTTATGCTCGACCCTCAATTTTCGGGATGTTACAAATGTTGATTGTACATATCAGTATCTCTGGTAAGATTTTATTATTATTTTTTTTAACTTGCAGTTTTGACATTCATTGATAAAATTAGCCTTGTTAAGCGGAACTATTTCGATTATTGGTGGAGATGCTTGGCTTGTGGAAATTAGCCTCTGCTATTTCTGAAAAGCGGCTAGATATATTCTTCTTCTTCTTCTTTGCTTTTTGGTATCATAAGAACAAGTTAGTCTTTCTCTTCTCTTATCTTTTTCTTTTTTCTATTAACTTTTTTTTTTTTTTGGTTCTTTGTTTTGTTTGACCCAACAAGATAGCTGCATTGTAGTGACTGGATATTAAAAAATAACTAAAATGTTGAAAGACAACAGAACATCATAAAATGAGACATGCACATGGCTATGACAGCTGGCCTTGCACAGGAGATTCCCTTCCATGATTCACCACAGGGATCACCACCAGTCAATCTCCATCCACACAGAATTGTATTACAGTAACAACTGAAAATTAGAAGATGATAACTTCAAGGGCCTGAACTGAAAATTAGAAGATGATAACTTAAGTGCCTGAATAGTAGAATAAATATACATTCATGGAAGGTTATCAAACCCAAGCAATCCATGTTTTCGCAGATGGAATATACATTCCTCCTATAATTTGTGAATGCATGGATTATCAGATCCCACAATCCATGGAATAACAGATGTCCGAACTGGCACTAAGGTGTGCTTGTGAGGGAGGTTAACTTGGGATGATCACTGAAGTTATGATGTCTCAGTTACGGTTTATATAGTCCCGTAATTAGCTCATCCTAAATAAAATACTTTAGTTTGATATTATTTGTTTTTGTCTTTTTTTTTTCTTTACGACATTATAAATATATCTTACGAAGAAAATGAAAATTTTTACTTGAATATGTTACTTCAAGTTTTTTCCTCACATTACTAGCATTTCGAACACATGAGCCTATTTTTATGGCCAACCTGTTGATTAGTTTTGTCTAAAAATCTGTCAAACTATTCATTTACATGGGCTTAATAAAATATAATAATTTTATTACATTTTTTTTATATGTTAATTTGATTTTTCAACGATTCTCTATTTCAACTTTATTTAGTGTGAATATCCAACTTATTACCTATAACAAAGTTAAGGGCCTGTTTGGACAGTCAAGAGGGATGAAATTAGGTGGGCTTCGGAGGGTTATCCTGTGCCATCCCATCCCGTTTGCTGTTTGGGATGGCAGGGAAGTTTTTCATCCAAAGCTCCCTCGTAAACGCCGTCCGGATCCCGCCAATCCCAGGATGCATGGTTTCATCACTATGTGGGGCCCACCGAGATACCAATGAGATATCCACTCCGTCCATCATTTTCACTAGCATACATTTAGCCATAAACCTACTTTGAATCAGATATCCATCAGTGAGTGGGGCACACCACGAGAAGCAGTGGAGATGCAAACCCATCCGTCAGTGACCGTCCAAACACTATGCGGTGTATCCCATGGGCTATCGCAAACCCATGGGATCAGGGGACAAACACTGACACGACCATCATTACCTTAAAATCCATTCCATTCCACCTAAACCCATGGAATTGGTCCGGCCAAACAGGCCCTAAAGGTTATTCAAAGACAATAACAAAATTATGTATAAGTAAGTTACAACTTACATCTAAACAGAATTACCCGTAACTTACTCACGTAACTTACTTATAACCTAAAAAAGTTAGGGGCATCCAAACAGGCCCTAAATATCGTTCTCTGGGTTGTCCAACAGAGTGCCAATACAGTGGAGGGTTCCGATCTTAGTAAGCATCTCTACAAGTGGGCCCCATGAGTTGCAGAACGAACTCTTACCGTGAGTCGAGACAAATCATCGTTTCTTTTAAAACCCCCTCCTCGCTCTCTCTCTCTCCTTCCCACTCTCTCAGTCTCTGATCCAAGTACCTAACGGCTGCAGACAGGAGATTGACCACCAAACCCGAACAAATAACAAGAATGCCACCACCACCGGCTCTCCTCCCTTCATTCTCCCGCCCCTCTCCCTACGAGTATCCTTCCTCCAAAGACGATGACATGGACAGGAAAAAGACCAAAAAGCCCTTACCCCAACCCGCATTTCGCATCCCTATCCCCATCATCTTCTCTGTCATCTGCTTCCTTTTCGGCATATCTGGAATCTTCTTCTCCGTCTTCGCTGTCGTCCGCCCTAAGCCGCTGCCCGTCTTCCGCTGCGGCCGCATTGAGGACACTCTCAGAACCTTCCACCGCCTCTCGAATTCCCAGAGATCTGACGGCACTGACGGAAACGTCCTCGTCGACCGGCCGAAGCTGCTCGGCTTTGTCGGCATCCAGACCGGGTTCTCATCGGCAGATCGGCGGGCCGCGCTTCGCAGCACGTGGTTCCCATCCGATACGGATGGGATCCTCCGGTGAGATCTCGCCTCGTTGAAATCTTAACAGGATTCGAATCACGTGATTGGTATCGGCTCCTGAAGTAGTTAGTTGATTGGAATTTGGAGAATTGAATTTGATTTGAGTACTTTTGGATCTGTTCTGGTTTCTGTGGGGAAATCTAAACTGAGTCGCACCTTATCAGTCTTCTCATTCGGTGCACTTTAATAATCTTGGATACAAGGAACAATGGCCTGTGATCCTGGAGATTCTCCCTTCCGTTCTGTGATCTTTTCCTGTCCAATGCTGTTCGTTTAAGATTTTTTTCTGTCATCCATTCATTGGTCACCAACTGGAGAATTAAGATGTCCATCACTATTGTGCCTTATCATCTGTGGGGTTCATCTGATGAGCAATCTGGATCATTGATTGTCGTGTCATGTGGACGATAAGAGTTCAGCCCGCCAGATATGGAAACTGGATTGGGTTTCTTTTCCTTAATTCGCCAGTTCAATGTCCATTGCACTGTCATTTTTCTGGGTGGTTGTTGAGAATTGATGTTTATCTGAATTGCTCTATTTGTTCGATGAATTGTTTTGGACTTTGGATTGAATTGGATGGTGGTGCAGTTTTAGTGTGCTAATCTAATTTTGTTAACTCTGTGTTGTCCTGCTATTCATCGATTATCCAAAGCTTGATGAATTCAACTACCTTCTTTTGTCCCATTTTTGTCATTCATGGTTACCTCGTACTATCAAAGGTTTTAAATGTTGGAATGTATCAAATTGGATCAGGAGTGAATCACCATAAATTCATCTGGGGCAATATGATACAGATGGCATGTATAAAAAGTACTGTTCTTACCGATTTGTATTGTTGATACATTCCAATACCAGACATAGTATTAGAATGTCCATCGACCTGCCAGATAATTTAAATGTAATTCAATATTGGACCAAGGTCAATAACATCTGAAGGTTCCATTTCTTATTGGAGTGTATGATGATAAATTCATCCATTGTTACCATGCTTCAAAATTCAAACAAAATTTTGAACCTTTCTCGAATACATTTTATGATATCAGTTCTTGTTTTATTTTGTTTTATTCTGTTTTGTATGGTATCATGAGTCCTGTTCAGCTTCTTATCTCATGCAATCTTTGGTAGTTGCAAGGTTTGAGGTAGAAATATCTGCTGCCTCATTTAGCTATAACACTGTCTTCACACCATCTATGAAGAAAAGATTTTTGCCTCCTTAGCTACCTCACTCTTAGAACCCCTACCTTCTAGGTTTCTCAAAATCTTTCCCCAGTATAGAACCCCAAATAAAAGTTCGATCCTTCGTAGGCACGGCATTAGCTGTAGATTATAACTGTTGATAGTCACAATGGACCTTGCACCAAAATAAAACTGGCTTCATGTATCAACATTGATCTGCTAAGTGGAGAGCTTCATTCTGATTTGTTTTTTTTCCAATGCATGATTATGCATCAGCTAGAATCTACAAGAAAATGCCTTGTTGAATAGTGTTCCATTAATCAGTTTGGAGAATCTTTTAACAAACATCAAAACCGTGATACATGATTCTAATTAATGTTTATTTAATACAGCATCTTAATTCGTTAATCTCTCACATCTTATTTATGGGATGCGCTCCAATGGTACTGGCTAGATGTGGGTCCACATGATGTATTCACACCATCCAACCCATCCATCACATGCATCACCTCACGAAACCCCTAAGGACCAATACTCATCCCAATCCAAAACTGAATTGGGCCACAGAAAAGGAAATGAACTGGGAGGGAACACCTACCCTTGAATTTAACAGGGGCACACCTGAGTCATAAAAAATCCTGGCTTGATCCTTCATCAACCCTAGGTGAAGGGGTCTGAACGGACTGGATTCCATATATACAACACAGTAGCTCCCTCTCTATAAACAATAGTGGTCTTTCCCTCTCAACATGTTCCATGTGCTATGGCCCACCGGAGTCTTGGATCGGGCTGATTTTTGGGCTGTTTATTTATTTATTTATTTTAGGTGAAGCATCTGATGGATGTGTTGTATTCTGTGAACACATCACTAGGCTCCACATCTGGTTGGTACCACCGTAAGGTTATGGTGGTCCTGGTACCACTTGAGTGTGCCCCTTTATTTGTTGCCATGCATCAATTTTCTCATGCTTTAACTGTTCGTGTTTATTCCTACAAGCATCAATTCTTTCTTTCAATCCTAACTTATTAGTGCATCATTCCCCTCCATACCATGACTGGTTCTGAGCATCATTTCTGACATCAACTACAACGATAGCTTGAAGTAATTATCTCCAAGCAGATATGAAACATGCATGAGCGTGAGGGTTGAAAGATAAACCTACATAGAGTTGTTTTTTTTTTTTTTTTTCTCCAATTTGTTCATTTTCATTTCTGCTATACCAAATTTACTTACCATCTGCTTTTTGCAGTTTGGAGCAAGCTACTGGATTAGCTTTTAGGTTTGTAATTGGACGGACGAAAGATGCAAAGAAAATGGCAGCTCTTCAGAAAGAGGTGGACCAATACAAGGATTTTATGCTTATAGACATTGAAGAAGACTACTTAAGACTGCCCTACAAGACGTAAGACTTAGGCTTTGGGAGTAATTCCTTCACATATTACAAATTCGCAATGTATAATTTAGTCTAGACTTATATCTCTCCTTCTAGGTTGGCGTTTTTCAAAGCAGCCTTTGAGCTTTTTGAAGCGGAGTTTTATGTCAAAGCTGATGACGACATTTATCTGCGGCCAGGTATTTTCTACTTGGCACTGTCTAATTGTTCTTTAACCTCCTATAGCATGCAATATAATATCTTTATCCTTCACATATTAGATCGACTTGCAACTCTTCTAGCTAAGGAGCGACCTCATCCTCTCACTTACATTGGCTGCATGAAGAAGGGCCCGGTCATCACTGATCCGAAGATGAAATGGTAGATTTCATTTCTATAATCATATTCCTGGAAAACATCTAAATTTTGTATGGGGTTTGTAAGTGGGAATGCACTTCTTGCTCTGTTATACAATTTTTGTATATTGGCATTGGCCTGTTATACAATAAACCAGGGGGAAAACAATGTGTATATATGTGTATGTATATTGTGTACACAATTAATCAAGGGATATTTTTACCAAAAATTTCAGGTATGAAAAATCAGGACATTTAATCGGAAACGAGTATTTCTTGCATGCTTATGGTCCTATATATGCTCTGTCTGCAGAGGTGGTGGCAGCACTGGCAATTGCAAAAAATGACAGGTCAGCTACTTGCTTTTGTTATGCTTTACATTTTGACTCTGAAGAGCTATACCAACGACTCATCAGGTCTAATACTGTTGATTCTTTTTCTTTGGTCATTGACAAGATTTCTTTGTTACTCTCCAATTTACCAATGTTGCTTTCCTTAATAACTTTTAACTGCATAAAACAGGATTCTTCCCATTACATAGTAGACACTTTTTATTAGTAATCCATGCATTTACTTATTTTCATAATCAAATGTACCAAATGATGGACTTCATGGGGCTTTCAGCACCATGTGATTAAATGCTGGCAACGCAAGGAAGACCAGTCTTCATTCTGTGGCGGATATGTAGTCTATAAGAATTCCAAGATCCAAAAGTTGGCCCAATTCATGATTCAATTCAAAGTTTGTCAATCCAGTTTAAATATATTATGGAATGTTAATGAGCCTAGTGGAGCCATGGACTTGCATAATACCGTTTTGGCTATACACAATACTGGTGAAATGATCGTAATTTCCATGGATTGAGTTTGGTCGGCCAAGTCAAATTGAATTTTCCCTGTGGAACTTGATTTAGGAACATCCATGCTATTCCTGCTGCATAATTGTGCTTCACAACAAAGATCTTCACGTATTTTGTTGCAGTATGATAACAAAGGGGTTATCTAGGCTGCAGATTCACTGTTTCATGAAGTGCCCTTTAAAGTTCTTCGCGAGTTTGTTGTTAATAACTATCATCCAATATATGAGCCATCTTATTCTTATGCATCGTGAAAGTCACGATGAATCTCAGCCATCTTATTCTTATGCATCGTGAAAGTCACGATGAATCTATAAATGAGATTCACATGGTACTCAGTGTGGGATATTAACAAATATTTGTAAAAGTCACTCTCCAGCCTGCCTAATTTGTGATGAGCTTGTCCTTTGGCCTTAAGGTTGTAGAAAGATAAGACATAAATTTTTTAGTGTATTCTTGTGTAGTCCTGTGGAGTACCATACTGGACTATTGTTCATGTTAAATCAGATATATCCAACCTTGGTTGGCTGTTCACCCCTTTCCACAAGTCATCCCCACATTTGGCCACATACGTGGGTTTGGTCCTCCAAGGCATGTTGGTGCTCTCTTCAACCTACTCATGGCTAAATCAACCGGTTTCGGGTGAAATAGGAAGAACTAGAAGATTCCACGTCTGTAAAGTGCCTACAACTAATGGTTTAAGCTGTTGTTCTGATTTCCTCATTGACTGGTTGTGCAAATCATACATTGATAGAGTGAGTGTGCTCGCCAGCTGTAAGCTCTGCTCCTTGGACTGATTGTTTGCATCTTGTTCTCAGGTTCTCTATTCCTCTCCCCAAAGAGGGTTCTTTTCACCTTTCCCTCACTTAAAGAGTGTCAGTCACTTTTTCAACTCTCTCTTCCTTCTTATCTTTTGCTCTTTATCTCAACCCATCACTGTTTCAAGTTGGTATTAGAGCAGGCTAGAGGCGTTGATTGAAGACAAATATAGTTGAGCCCATTGCTTGCATCATCAGTCATTACAAATGGCGTCAGCGCAGTAGGACAATGAGCCTTTTGAGGGTAAAGAAGAAACTTCATGGTCTTGTAGAACATGATTTTGTTTGGATTTTCAAAAGTCAGAAGCATAAAAACTTTAAAATATGATTTTTAATTAACGTAGGATCAAATCTTCATCTAGATACGATCAAATTTCATAAACTAAATTTGTATGGTTCGGATTTTACCTTATGATCGTGTGTCCTTAAATGCGAAGAATTGTTCCTCTAAATGAGGTATCTCCTAATCTCTCATATGAAAGAAAAAGAAGAAGATTAGAAGGCCGAGAGCAATAGATGGGTGGACCGTTGTGTAGAAGGGAAGGGAATAGAGAAGAGTCACCCTCTCTCTCTTCCTCTTTTTCTTTCTGAGTCTCTCCCTCTCTCTAGGGTTTGGACGTCCCTTGGTGGTGGAGGGATTCCATTCCCCCTGGGAATAAATTCTATGCAGGAGGAGCTCCAAGGTTTCAAGTGATATCTTGTTTTGACGCTCTGCCACCCAACGGACTTCTGTAATACCCTTCCGCATCAAAAGTCATCCACTTGCCTAATCCATATACCCAAATAGACTGATGTCCCCACTTATTGTGGCATCAATCCAGGCTTCTAAAACCCAATGCAAAAGTCTAGAATGTACATCAAAAGATCTGATAATTAGATTTCTATTAAGCTAGATAAAAATAAATACACGGTGAAAACAAAAGATCCAACAGTTGAGATTCATCATAAAACCTTTTGAGAGCATCTAATCACGCCAGCCTGTAATTGAAGCTTAATGTAGCATCTAAGAGGCAAGATCTAGCTTCTAATCTTAGTCCCGGGCAACAAGTGGATTTTGTATTGGGCCTTAGCTGAATCTATATGTGAGAACCCAATAAACACTTATGTGTCAGCCATTAATGTAGCATCAGAAGGTGCATCAAAACTATTATATCAAGATCCCTGAAAATCTTCTGCAACCTCAGCTTGAATAGTACATTACCATGTCAATCCAATCCAAGAACAAAAGATACTTAGGATACTTGATGCGATCCATCCAATACAAATATCTAATGAAGCTTCAAAATAGGTCCATATTAACATATGAATTATCAAGTACTCGTATGTGTGAAAAGCATTGGCAATTAGATACCTGATGGTGAGATTAACAATCTCGACTCATCATCGGTTCATATCACACAAGATGACCACAAGCAAATCCCAGGTTACTCAAGCCCACTAGGGTGGCCATGGAGCTTTCAGTTGCATGAGAATAATAGAACATCAACTCTCCAATAACCCATCTAGGCTGTTATTTCCACTTCATTCTTTCCCCAAGGCACATAAGAGATTCTATAAGGAATCCCTACAAGCCTCGATACATCCAAGTTTCCGATCACAGTTAATAATGCAACCACATGGAAAATGGGTCACTAATGACCCTGTTCCATTCATCCATAAAGGTCACTAATGACCAAGTTCCAATCGAGAAAAACAATCAATCAAGTCCAACTGGCTTTCTAGGACAAACATAAAACCAATAACCTTATTTCATACCTAAAGAAATATTCAAAAAATTCAATTTGATTACTGTTGTACTGTTTTTGTGGGATGTTTTGATGCATTGACTTGATCCATTTGAAGTTTTTGAACCCCTAAAAACTTGCTCGGACAAATCAATAGACTTGGTGTTATGATTGAAGCAGCTAGTAAAAAATCAAAATAACTAGTTATAGTAGGCATGAAGGAACTAAATGAGATGCGTTCTTTGTTTAATACCTTAACTGCCCAACATTCTGTCCCATAAAATATAGCTGGTCTTATAGTCATCGTATAAAATTTCCCTTTCAGTTTTGAGTGGCACACGGCGGTCACATAAAACTACAGAGGTGCATCTCCATTTCTTCCACCCCACTTGGATTTTATGGGCAGCATCCTTCTCAATCTCTTAACTAAATTTCTTATTCCCACTCCTATTGTTACTAGAATGACACTTCATATACTATGTTTTAGTCTAGCTAATTTTAAATCCTTAGATTTTATAGCACCCTTCCATAAATGTAGCTTTGTGTTTAATGTTGACACCTTTGTCTTATCAATCAAAACTATGTCATTTGCAAACAATATACACAATGGAATATCTTCCTGCAAATTCCTTGTTAACTCATCCATAACCAATGCGAAAAGGTACGACTCAATGTTATTCCTTACCCTTGGTGGAAGCCTACAGTAATTGGGAACTCACTTGTCCCTCTACCAGTGGTCCTTACTTTTGTTAATTTTCCCTCATACATATCCTTAATCACTTCAATATATCCTCTTGAAACTACTTTCTTTCCCAACACCCATCAGATTAACTCTCCAGGGACCCCATCGTAAGCTTATTCTTAAGTCAATAAAGACCATGTGGAGATCCTCCTCTCACTATATTTCACCATCAATTGTCTAAGTAGGAAAATAGCTTTAGTGGTAGACCTCCCTAGCATGAAACCAAATTGATGATAGTTAGACAATTGATGGCGAAATATAGTGAGAGGAGGGTCTCCTTTATGTAGTTAGTGCAGCTCTGTATATCTCCTTTATTCTTATAAATAGGTACCACAATACTTTTTCTCCATTCGTCTGGCATTTTCTTTGATCTTGCAATCTTGTTGAGCAACTTTGTCAACCAAAAGAACCCAATATCTCCCATACACTTTTAAACCTCTGTTAATATACCATGTGGTCCAAGGGCCTTTCCTATTTTCATCTTTCTCAAAGCTTCTTTCACTTTAGATATCATTTGGTCCAAGTGATGCTGCCTTTTTATGGTGTGGTATCTTTGTGATGTATTAAATGGGCTTTGCTGACAGTCTTTTATTTGAGACGAGCCTCTTGTAGCCACATTATCCTTGTTCATTCTTAAACATACCATTGAAAGGTTTTCTTCTTTTTTCTTTTCTTTTCTTTTCTTTCTTTCTTCTTTCTTTTTTCTTTTCTTTTCCTAACCTTTTCATTTGTCTGTTTTCTTTCCTCGTGTTTTGCGAGCCTACTATAAAATAAAATAAAATAAAATAAAAACTTTGCTCTTGAAATTTGCATTAACTCGATGTATTTTCTAGTTTCCAGTCTGAGAATGTTTAGCAACGAGGATGTCAGTGTTGGTTCATGGATGCTGGCAATGAATGTCAATCATGAAGATAACCGAGCAATATGCGATCCTCGATGCACGCCTACATCTATTGCAGTCTGGGACATTCCAAAATGTTCAGGTAAAGCAATTTCATTGAAAATTCTCTCTATGAACTTCCTATTGTTATGAGTTATGACAGTTCTTGTACAATATATTTAAGGTTTTAAAGGCTTTATAAAATCAACTATGAGCTGATTTCATGGTTATGTTTCCAACCAGTTACTATTGTTCGAGCGGCCAGCACCGTGGGTTTGCTCCCTATAGGCGTGGGTTTGACTCCCCTCCCCAGCATTACCCTTTGCACGTGGTTGCATGCATCCGCAGGGAATAGTCTCGCCTCAAAATGGGGCAGGGACACCTTGTGTTGTCAAAAAAAAAAACTGGTTACTATTGTTCAATTCATATAATCATATGTTGAAATATTGATCTTAATTGTGAGAGATAGATAGTATTTCATCTAAAAAGGAAAAAAACGATAAAGGAAAGATCGGAGTGCGAAAAGTTGTAGAAAGATGTACTATAGCATAAGATCAGGAAAGACGGGTTATTTATTGGTACTACGTTAGATAACTGTGTACATAATTATTGATGATCATTTGTGCCAATATCTCATTCTTCCTGCATGCTGCTTTGTTATAATAGACCGTTCTTAATGCTGTCAGCTATAAGGCATTCTGTAACGGTAATGGTGGCGGTAACAGCCACCGCCGTTACCTTTTCGATATGGGTCGTAACAGCTGTTACGGCCCCTGTAATGTCCATTACGCTTTCTCTCTCTCTCTCTCTCTCTCTCTCTCTCTCTCTCTCTCTCTCTCTCTCTCTCTCTCTCTCTCTCTCTCTCTAAAAAATTATTATTATTAAAAGGAAAAACCCGAAAAAACCTGTATCTGCCCTGTAATGTTGAAACTGTAATGTTGAAAAAATAAGTCGGAAAACCTGTATCTGCCTCGTAACAGACCATTACGGGGTTGCCATGGCCTTTTTAGGGGGCGTAACAGGCCTTTAATGGTAGTTACAAGTCTTTTTTTTTTTTTTTGTATAACGGTTGTTATGGCCTTTATGACCCTATAATGTGTAACGGTTGCCACACAGATACCTTTACATAACGGCCTTTACAGCCACATAACGGCCTTTACAGCACACCATGGTCAGCTGGCCCTGCTAATCTGACTTTGCTTGAAGAGGATTGAGACCACTATTTGTGGTCCATGCACATGTACTGCACACCTGTGTGAAATCCAGTCCATTCATCAGTGTACGTGCCTTCATTAGAAATGCCAGATGGTCCACACATCAGGTGGGCTTCTTGTGTACAATAAAAATTGACAGACCAATGGTCATTCAGTATATGCATGCAGCCCACCTATTTAGTGACCACCTGATTATTGGCCCAGGCTATGTACAACATGGATCCACTTGATGAACAGGTCAGAGCTTGCTCACTCGTGATGCTTCAATGTATGTAAGAAAGAGGAATCTCCATCCTTTTTGCAAGTCCTTTTCTCACTCTAAAAAAATCAGATAAACATGCACGCATCAGAATGCTTTAATGAAAGAACAATCAGTGCAATTTTTCAGGTTTGTGCAATCCTACAAACAGGCTGAGGGAGCTTCACAAAATTAGCATGTGCTCAAAAAGTCCAACACTGCCGCCTGAGGACAGGTAGTGTCAAGTCCCCCAAAAACTCTGCTGTTAGAGGTGATGACTGCATTCACATTTTATATTGGAAAGTTTCTGTTTCATGGAAAGGCAATTAGGCTTTCGCTTTTTTCCCCCCTTTGTATGAAACAACAAATAAAAGGGTCATACTCGTATTACGAAGGACCTTGAAGGTGAATGGCCTAGATCACCATGTGATGGAGTGATCATCCCTAGCAATTTGCCTTCTTTTAGTAACAAGTGGTAAGCTTGGGGCCTACCAATGATTACCCCATGGTATAGATCCTCTCAACAATGTTTGTCATACATCTCATGCATCAGTTGCCAGTTTGAATGTGGTCTGGCTAGTGCTTCTTGTCATGTCACTGGAGCCAAAAGGTTTAATGGCCGTCTTTTACTTGGCAGGTAAACTCAGTTGAGCAGACTTATCAGGTACTTGTCCTTCAATACACATCATGCAACTGACCCATGCCTCATGTTGCCTCCATCAATCTCGTGAGCTGATAGCATAGCTGCATGTACAATGACATTACCTCAGAGAGGGGGACTCAACCTTGGATTCTCCTGTTACATCTAAGTGGGGAAACGATACACTTGGCGCTCATACTCGCCTCTCAGGGGGAGATGAATACACTTTCAACTTGCACTGCAAGTGACTATTCACTGTTAAGCTGTGTGCCTGAATTCCTGTGTAAAATCATTGAAAGGTCAGATGATATGGGTGCCTGAAACTCTTTATTGCAATGTTGTATTTTTGTACAAATTTGCGGGTGATTGACGGGCACTGATTTATGCATACTATGCAGGCAGGTGTTCATCTGATCCTTCTCATAGAATGCATTGATTGTGTTCATATAATATCAAATTAAGCATGTGGTTCTACATATTTTTGCATCTTCCCCTTGAATCATCAACACAAGATGTTGGTGTATTGGCAAATAGGAAAACATATTGGAAATATGATGATGCCTACATGTTGATTGATAGAGACTGAATGTTGATGGCTATCATAAGATAACATATTCCTTCTCTTTTCTTGATGATTGACTTTCTTCCTTTTGAAATAACAAAGCATATGTCAAAGAAGCAGGAATCCCTGGTGCAAGGGCTGAGTCTCAGACACATTCTCTGGGTAAAGGTGGTGGTGAGATTGTAAATGCTACAGAAACTGAAAATTTATGTTTGTTGTCTATGAGGAATTATAATTGCATCTTCAATTCTGACTAGTTGAGGCTCATATGGTTTGACTATCCAGAGCATTGGTCTGTTGTGCGCCACCATGGTTGGACTATGCCTCAAAGTTTCCTCTGCCAATCAGTGGATGGTTAAGAAGAGATACAACACGGGTCCACATTCAACTGAAAACGTCTCAGGATACGGTACCACAATCTTCCAGTCTATGAGATCAAGTTATGGGAAGCAACAAAGAATGGCCTGGATTACAAGACCAATGAGCTTACTTGTCAGCAGAGTTGTAAAACTCTTAGACTCCCTTGAAACCTGGCTGAGTCAACTTGCCCCCATGATATTTCAAGCTTGAAGTCCTTGGGGAACTCACTCTTGAGAGTGAGTAGGTCCCTAGACTTGGCCTACTTGACATGACTCATGATGACTTGAACTGAGTCACTTGCCTGGTTTAGCTATATATATAATAGGCACAAGAAGTTCCAAATTCAGATCTCTGCTTCTTAACCAAAGTTCCTAACCAACATGATATTCACCTTTGTGACTATCAATATTTTCCCTCAAAAACATTTTTTTGGCATAATTTGTATTCAACATTAACTCTTTCGAGTATTTATTGCTATACAATTTTAAATTATTCAGTCAAGTAAATATTCGATCAATCCTTTGGGTCAACATGGGTTTGGCTGGACAACATGTTGAAGTCGAGCTTTTAGGTCTTAGAACTGTGATTGTCAGAGTTGAGAATCCATGTAACTTTGCAAAGACAGGTAACACATCATATAATTCCTCGAGAGACACCATCAATAATCTTTTCAGATGGCCCCCCTAAGAGTGAGAGATCTAAATCTCTTTTAGCATCTATAACCCTGTTTCATTGCAATCACCCCACCCAGAACCAATAAAACAATCTCCCTTGTGGACAACTCCGCCTTTGGCTTTGACTAGTATCACACAGTTCTAAAACTCACTGACGTGAGTTGAAACTTGGCTGAGTTGACTCGACTCAATGAGATTTAGAGTCACTGTGAAACTCACTCAAATGATTGACTTGGTCCTGACTTAGCAAGACTTGTCGAGCTGATATGACTCACAGTGACTGAGGCCAATCCACCTAATTCCAATCTAAAGGTAAGGGCATGTTTCGATGCTCTTGTGAAATGTGGGGTTTCAAGCCTACTTTTTCAGTCTACTTGCCAAAACTAATCCATGATGGTTTCCCCTTTGAAAATGTCAAAATTTTACCTTCGTCGAAACCAGATTCAAATGTGTTAGTTAATGCATTTTAAAAACCTCATGGTTATATGTGACATATCTGTTCCTCCAAACCCCTTTTACCAAACATTTTGAAATGGGATGAATCAAAAATGAGAGGAAATCCAATACCTGTACAATGGTAGCAAGGGGCTCTGCCAACACACCAGATGCTATTTTACAGTATCCTTTAATATCTTTTTAACGGTATGTGTATGATTTCAAAGACTTTTTCCAAGTCATCGGTCCATTCAGAGCTTTTGAGTTGAGTTTTTTCTTGGCTCATGCCATAAAATTCAGTTCTGGTGTAATGGACGAACAATTTTGATTCTGCAAATTGAATCACAGTGGTCATTGCAAATATTCTCGATTTCTGTTCAAAAGTAGCAGTCAAATCAAGCATGGTTGAAACACTGCAAGGTCGATTTTCCTCTTGTTTCCAGCCCACAACAATTATTACGCCCGTTTGCATGTATTGACCATTGTCCCGAAATCAAACAGGCCCATATCTTGTTTTCCTTAAGGGAAGCAGAAATTACTCAATCATATTCCTTACAAAATTCCAAAACTTCCTCTCATCAAGCGGTTGATAAACAACACCCAAGATCAGACACTAATGTCCGTCAGACATAGCCCAACTTACAACACATAGGAGAAATGATAGCAACTATTAGTTGTAAAGAAGCTGGAAAGATTAGGGCTAAAAACAATAGCAAGAGCAAATGAAAACTCTAATTAATGGGGGAAGATAAAACCTAATCCCCCAGTATAAAATTATAGCCCCGAAAACAAAACCACCGCCTCGAATTAAGCCTTCCTCTCAAACCAAAAAAGAAGAAGCAATTCCACTCATCACCATTGAAGGAGTGGAGAGTACTGATACAATATTATGTATGTTCCTCTGACCAAACCCACCATAAATAACTAAAATGGCATCTGGCATGAACGGGGTTCTTGCATGACTGAAACCCAAACATGAGCAATCAAGATGAGCAGACTGAACTGCTTTCACAGCGCCTTTACCTCGAACGGCTCGAGTACTCAACCCCATTTTCGGATGATGTTATATTCGATGATGCATCGGTTTTCGAATTGCTGTCTGTAGTACCATTCTTGAAGCTCCTTGATTCCAGTGCAGGGTTTATCTGAGATGATGTGTCAGATGTTGAATCGCTGTATGTACTGTTCTTGAAGCTCCTTGATTCCAGTGCCGGGTTTCTTTGAGGATCAGAAGCCGTTGGTTTTTGGCCTTCATCTGCTAGTCTCTTGAGAAGGTTCATGATGGTTGGAAGGAACTTAGTAGACAAGGAGAGAAGCCCAGGAAGCTGCGCTCCCAAGATATAACACGATAATCAGAATTTTTGTCACTGTTTCAGCTTAAGAAAGGAGATGACTTATCCAAAGAGTTTGTTTTGCATTACCGACACTCATCCAGCATTCCTTGGTCCATGGGCCCACATGCAGAGATGGTTCGGCAATCAGAACCATCCATGTGGATCGCTACAGAAGGGCCTTGGTCCAAAAATACACAATGAATTCTCTAAAATGGATTTGTGGAATTTAATGTTGATAATTTTTGCCAACTGTACACATAGAAGAACAGGGTCATCCATTGTGTGCTTTTTGGACGATGGGCCATTCATGGCAGCACCAGAAGATGGATGGTTCTGATCACCCAACCATATCAACATGTGGACTTCACAGCAGGATGGACACATGAAACAAGCTTGTGTTCATAGATTTACTACTCACAGTGCCATTTCGGAATTCGCCTGAGATGTCTAGCTGGGTCCAGAGTGCTTTGGCCAATAGATAAACAACAAATATAATGAAGAGATACAAAGGATTCCTGTAAACAAAGGTGGATTGGTGTCGAAGGCATGAGAAATAAAACGATTCAGCATTCATTGTCATCACATGACTAATGCATCACCATTACCTTAAAAGAGTCATAAATTCATTGAATCCCAACACAGCAATGGCAAGCATTGCCCACGGAGGTGGTAACCCATTGTTATTACGTTTATGGGCTTCCTGAAAATAACAAACTGGACATAATTAACACTGAACATAATAAAATCTTCTTTAGACATGTATGATGCTGCTCGCTCTGTATGCCACTGCTAAAGTTTGACTAGATAGCGCACATGTTGAACGATGAGCCCTCCATCAGGTGGGCCGCAATATCAGATGACCTGGCCCAAAAATAGGGGTCTGCTCATCAGGCGGTCCAAGGTGTTCCAAACAAATAGATGGCTACAATATTTGCAAATATTTTTCTAGCGTCCATTTATTTGAAAAAAGCACACCTGATTACAAGAATGACCTGATTTTTTCAGTGAATCCACACAGCAGAATCCACCAGACAGATGGCTCTCCTATTTGACAGTGGGTGAAATGTGGATTAAAGCAAACTTCTTACATGTGCATCTATGCAATCTGCAATACAAGGTGGCAAAAAAGAAAAAAGAAAAAGAGGATGGATACCAACAGGCCCCTGTTCTTGGTGACATCTACAACACAAAAGGTCCTGGTCATAATGGAAAACCACAAGGCTATAGAATAAATGTGATTATCTACTTGTTAACTATTTCATGTCATTTTCACACTTTCACCATAATGGAATTCTTTCTCCTACTCGTGCGGTGGCGTAGGATGCATGTAGAACTTGTTCCCCATTCATATGCCAAGAGAGCATCTCATTGTATCATGTCTGAAACCATACTAGAGGGACATTGTTGAAGTTATTATCTAAGTTTAGAGGAATTCCACATTGATAAGACAGAAATAGCATACCACATGTTAAGCAAGACTTGGTGACCTTAAGAAGGCCAAAATATGGGAAACTGAGGCAATAAATTATCCCCCGGGAATGGCTGTGAAATGCTTCTTGTTTATCCAAAACAGTTCCTCATGCCAAGTCAATTGAAATTTTCCATCAAGAAAGTGAAGAGCATGTATGCCAATCACTTTCCCTCAGACATCATTTGCACAATCTGCCACTGAAAATGTACTCACACCACAATATATAGAAGAATGAGAATTTTCATCAGTTTTATTAAAAAAAAAAAAAAAACCTAGTCTTTCAATTTTAATAGCTTCAAGCTTCAAAGTGGATGTATTTTAGTTTTGCAAATCTACGGAGACTCTGCAGTCTTAATTTCAATAAATTATAATGCCCAAAACTTCTAATCATTTGCATATGCAATCAAACTTCACAAACAGGAAGGCAAGACCAAGTCATAGAAAAAAGAAAAAAGAAAAACAGTTATATTCCTCCAAAAAGAACTGACCTTCAAATTTCAATAGGGTAATTCTACGAGGCATTTCATATCAACACTTAAAAGGAAAGCATCAGCGCTAAAGCAAGCATTTTCTGTAATTTTGACATCATCATCACATCATGCTCACCACCACCACCATGATTAAAGCCCTGTCCCAGCTATTTGGTGTTGGCTTCTCATGACTGCTTGGCTGAAGTTCAACAAAATGCTGCCTCCCTGACATCAACCCTCCTTTACCAGGGTTTGGTACCACTGGCACATTGCTACTGCGCAGAGTTTTAAATTTTACTATTATGTATTTGTGTGTTACATAACCAATACAAGGCGGTTCCCCACCCACCGAAAAAAAAGATGGAAGACAACTTTTCTGAAGGAACCAAGAAGTCTCCAACAAGAACAACAACGGTGGCACGTGAATGTGCTATGATAATCCATGTCATCATGCACAATTAGGAGGTTTAAAAGAAAAAGAAGAACTAAACTTGACATTCAAAATCACAATAATGAATTATTTTTTAGAGAAAGATCTATGAAGTATTTATACCTGAGCGGAAATGGCCTGGGTTACAGTGTATTCTGTCTCTGCCTTGAATTGTCTCCACAGAGATTTACATTGGACGGGAGAAATCAAAGTTTTTGTCGGTGAAACCTGATAACAAAATTTCAACCGTAAAAATGAGTGATCATACCTCAATGCAGATCACATGCACTTCACAGAAAACCTTTGGAAGCAAATGACGCAGGCTTAGGTTCTAAAATGTAACATACAAAGGAAATGATGTGCATTATAAACAAGCAATAGGTCAACTGCTAGAATGACAACAATGCTCCTTCCTCTACTCATCTAAACAGCAAGTATTTCATTTCATGGAAAACCATGAACTAAAAACTCATTCTTCATACCAAACTTGCTGGAGAACCAGGTACACGGGTGAAAGTGGGCTGGGCTGGCCAGGCCCAACTATTGTCCAGCCCGCTTTGGCTGGATTTGGGTGGAGTCTAATGGCCACATGCTGGGTTTGGGCACGAGTTTTGAGGACTCATGATGAGTCGCACTGGTTCTAAGCCTGGATATGCATAAAGGCGACAGGACCCCCCCAGCTTGACCTATTTAATGCTATTGGAATGAGTACTAGGCTGGTAGGCTGAGCCAGGTTTGGACCTGCATGATTATTTAGCTGGCTGGGCCAGAACAAGGCTCTTCCTGGCACAACCCATTTACACCCAAAACCATGTAGATATGTTTTTTTGTAGGGTTTGGAGGGATGAAAAGACCTTCATTAATGATTCATAAGGGAATAATTGACCATTTTACCCACCCCTAGTCAAGGACAATTGCTGTTGGGCTTGACCCTAGGTGACCATTATAGGTATGTGCATGGAAACCCGGGCAGCGTGTGCCTCGGTGACTGGCAGTGCCTGTGCTAAACACTGAGCTTCCAACCAAGCGATAAGGAAGAATTTATAAAGAGCTCCCTCTCTCTATTTTCGCCATCTATGAAGATTTAATTCTGGAACCAAGGTTGTGGCTCAATAAAGAAAGGTTTCTAACATGGATAGGTTGAAATGTTTCAGGAACATGGACTTAAGGAAACTGAAACAACAAGAAGGTGCAAATTGATTGCACATATCCAAATGCAATGCTGAAAGCAACGGTCTGGTAAATCCAGTATTAGAGGATCATCCCTACCCCAATACCATGAAAAAGAAAACTCAGAGTGTGGATTCCTCTTTGATTTTTTTTTTTTTTGAAGAAACATTTCACTACTCTTTCAAAATCAAACAAATGCTCATGGGCCAAACACATCAAGAAAGAATTTCAGAAGCTATAAATGTCACCTCTTCCCAAGTGCTTGAAGCGAGTGGGTCAGATGAAATGATGCTCCTGTCAGTAACATTGCCATTAGCTGACTCTGCTAGAGCAACTGAGAGAGTAGTCTCGATTTTATCATTCTTGTCATCCAAACGGATTGCAGCCATAACAGAGAGCAGCTTCAGGGACTGAAACAAAGGATGAAGATAATTAGAGATACTTGCTATAAGAAGTGAGAATTCAAACATACATATATTGCAGATGCTTTTGTCACTACAGGCATTCTCATAATTAAGCTCATGGGTTCTCCCCAGTAGCCTTTTGAAATGACCAATATACCATCATGTTATCTTACAATGCCAACATACCCTCATGTTTCTGCCTTCTTAATCTTACTCAAAGACCAGGCAGGTTTTTTTTTTTTCTTTCTTCTATAAATAGGCAGAACCTCTGACCACCAATACTATGCGAGTAGGAATTGGGATTACAACCACCAATAGGGCAGAGGCTCAACTTCAGACAGTTATTTTGCAGATATGATAAGTTGTAAGTACCGCAGAACGGGCAGTTTTCGTGATTGCTCGGATGTCTTCCTTCCCAGTCCAAACTCTAGGCATTGAGTCAGAATCATGGCTAAACAATGTCGAGAATCTGCAAACATTTTAAATGGTTACACCCATTGTACAAAATAGAAACAGCTCAGTCTATAAACAATCAAATGAACCGCTACCTTTCCTTCATACGAATCAAGACCCTTGCGGCTTCTTCTCTGGCCTTTGTTTCAACAACATTTCTTGCATAGTCTTCTAGGCTTGCAAGCATTTTTTCCATGGTTGTTTGGTCAATTTCAAAGCCAGATAGAGAAGAAGAGAATCCAGAGAGAGCTGACTCAGTCTCGCGTTTGAGAAGTTTTTTTATTGCAGGCCAGGTATCGCTGCCAGCTGCATCTAGAAGAGCTTCCACAGGTTCTGCAAGTGCTGCATTGAGTTGTCCCTACAAGCATATTAAAAACTCTTAATTGCTACCAATGCAGTATCCATAATGAATTTAATTTTGTATTTGCAAAAATTATAGCATAAAGTACATTAATAAATCCAACAATCACAAATTTCTAACACTTGACGAGACAATTCCAAGACCAAGGGGTCCAACATAGGAGGAAATCCAAGATCCCATACCTCATATAGGGCATTAAGTTCAGACAGTTTAGCAGCACGGACAGAAGCTACATGTGCATCAATATCACGTCGAAGCTTATCCCGAACTCTAGATGAATCCCAACTTGCTTGTTTAATAGCTGCATCTGTAGGCTTAATTACAATTAATAAATTTCACATTCTGAGTCTCTGACACTAGTAATTGGACCAAAATGCTGGGAAACATCTTATAGTAAATAGAACAAAGTGCACGGAACATGTTCCAGAAAATTAGATCTAGAAATCAGTTCAAGACAAGGAAGATTGTCAATACTCCACACTTGGGACATCTGTACTTTACTAATTTTTCAGGGGATGCTGGTCAAAAAGTACAATTTTGTTATTGGATTATTTGCAGGAAAAGTTATGAAGATTCAGAATTTTATTAAAAAGAACCCAAAAACAATGAAAAGGAAACAGAGATCTGAAAGAGAGAAAAACATCAGCTACATTAGGTGAAACGAATCCCCAACAACAATTGCAAGCAAAGAGCTTCTGTTCCTAGGAATATCATTGGCTGCTGAATTTGCTTCCCTCCTGACATGAGAAAAGGAAACCAAGGCAGTTTCACTTAACTCTCTAACTTCCTCAATCCAATGGACTAGCTGCCAGGGGTAGGGAGAAGATGATCAAGCCCAATTAATGGCAAGACGCGTGTCACCTCACCAGATTGCTCACACCTCTGCTTCAGTAGAATACCGGACCCAAAAAGGCACCTAGCACGTCACCTGAACTGTTACAAATGACTCCTATGCCTGATGAGCCCAGATTGCCCAGGGAGCTCCATCCACATTCAATCTCCAATGCCCTTGCAGAGGGGGAACCCAAACACACCAGACTGCAACCGGGCGAAGACGGTCCTCCAATATTGCATTCCAAGCTCCGCAATGTGCTCCCTTGAAGACAGATGACCATGAGATTATCAGGATATTCACCCTCGAAGCCACTGTCTGGAAACTTTAATTACTTACAAAAGGCCCACTTGTTTTGCTCCATCCAAATAGCACACCGGACTGCCAGAAGGAATAGCTGCCACAATATTTTCCTTTCCTCGAAAAATAACACATTTTCCACACTTCCAGCATAAAATTAACAGATTTTGGCATATAACCCATGTAACACTGAAGAGCCTTAGAAGAGGAGACCATACACACCAAGAGAATGGACAGCCGAGAAGAATGTGATAACATTGTAAATATTCTGATGAGGACATGGATGACATAATATTGATGGATCGGGATGATTTACTTGCCAATGAGTTTTGGCATGGATTAGAGCATGAAAAGGGATCCAAATACCTTCTATCATGGGCAAAACTCGTAGACGCATCAACGGACCACGTATTATGGCACTCGTGGTACACTTTTGGGTCCACAAAAGTGTTTTTCGGTGGCATTTTCCTTAAGTTGTGATTTTTGCTTTATTTTTGGACGAATTTTAGTTTATTTTGCTTTGCAAATGTCTCACTAATGTAGATAGGGGTATTTTAGTCCTTTTCCTTTAAAATAAGATTGTAGGGTTGAGATTATAACATCCAACCCATAGTTTATGCTTGATGTAAGGCCCAAATTAGTTCTAGGGCTTTTCTTTTGTTCCCTTTCATATAAAACTCAATAACAAAAATTGTCCACCAGATTTTGGGACATTTTCTTATCTTTTCTACAAGCCTTGGGCTAGGGTTTGTGCAATTGCATATTTGCACGTGTGAGGTGTATGATCCAGCCCATTAAAATTGGTGAGAGCTTCAATTATTCGTTGGTTTTTTCATAATTTTCCCTTTCGTTGGTCGTAGAAGAATCTCTATCTTGAATTGGGTGTGTTTGGGGCATGATTTGGTCCTAGGGTTTGATACAAGTGTGTGTGGTTGTCGATTTTCATCTATTAGCTACATCCTATTCCCATTTGCAGGAAAAAATTTAATCCTTGAGACATCCCATTGTGAATATTCAATATATTCCCAAAAGGCTGAATGAAAATAACCTTTCATTCTTCAAATTTGATGGGTAGTCATCATTGTCACCTTCTAGATCCAAGTAGCTTTTTGTTACTGCTGCTGCTACTACTGTTAATGGTAAATTATTCCATGTTGAACCAATCATTTCTTTTTCTTTGTGGGTGCGAATGGTGACTGATTTCATTAAAACCAAGAAACGAATAGAAGCCACCTGATAGCAGGAGGTGATCCTATCATACAAAGAAGGGGAAAACAAAAAGGGAAAAGAAATGCAAAAACAACAGAACTGGCGAGTCACACTAGCAAGGATATCCAAAATCCCCATTCCAATCTCCCAAAAATTCGTAAAATGGGAGGTCATTGAATTCGGGGCTTGCTAGTGCCCAATTAATGATCATAGACATGATTCTCCTCCTTAAGGTTATGCCGAGCACCACTTTGTCATTAACAGCAAAAAAAATCACGCCATTCCTCTCCTTCCAAACCCCCATAGAACCCCGAAGAAGACAAGGGTCGAGATAGAGTTGTTCTGACCTTTAAAAGGTCTGTTGAACCATTCAAGCAGCACTGCTCCAATTGATGCACTAAATACGCAAAATTTTGTGAGAAATAAAGCCCAAATCTCCTCAAAGTGGAAAAAAAAATAAAAATGACCGGTTGTTTCTTCAAACTTGCACATCACACATCAATTAGGCACATAAAATTCTGTTTCTTGAGTGTGCTTTTCTTAAAGGCGATGATTTATTATAACAGGCTGAAGCCAAAGGAATACACTATACAAAAAGGGAAAAACAACCTACACCTATACACTATACAAGAAAGCCAAAAACAGAAACTACCCTACACCTTTTCAAGCATTCACCCATTCCATTACATTAGCTAAAGCTCTTTTGAAAACATAGACTACCCTTCTTTGATTCCAAAAGCATCTATTGTTCCTTTCCTCCCACCCGGCCCAAATTCATGCTAGCAAGAATAACTTCCATAATGCTTTCCCTTCCTTACCCATTCCTCCATTCCATGCCCAGGAAAAGCTATCTAAAGATTCTGACATAACCCAGTTTGTTCCAAATTCTCTAAGAAATCCATCCCATGCTTCCCTAGCAAAAGGACAATAGAGAAAAAGATGATTAACCAACTCTTCATTCTGCATGCACACCAAACAGAAATTCAGCAATACCATCCCCCTTCTACAAAGATTATCAATTGTTAACACCTTATTCCTTCCCACAAGCCAAGCCAAAGTTGTCACTTTAGGAGGAGCCCTATAATACCATACCAGACTTGTGTCACTTAAAACCCCTCCAATGATGACCCTGCTAGGAGGTTATAGAATGATTTTACAACAAATTTTCCTGATTTTTGTTTTATCCACACCATAGAATCCCACTCTCCTACCACTGGCAATACCTCCCGGAGCAATCCCAACAATTTGATTGTCGCTTCTATTTCCTATTCAAACAAGTTTCTTCTGGATAGAGGAGCCCAAATTATCACATTCCCTTCTATTGAGTAACAATTAATAACGATAATGTTTTGATCCACCAATTTTCTAGCAAAATTTGGAAATTCTTCTTGAAGGGGCTTATCTCAAAGTTCAAACATCAACCTAAAAACGAATACTCCTTGCCTCCCCTAATGAGAAACCTATCCCCTCCAAAACATTTCCTCTCATACCATCTATCGCTTTCCACACACCCGATGCTCTATCGTTTTTCCACTTCTTGAGGTGATCCACCATTAGAATTTTATTGGCCACTGCAATCCAAAAGAACCTTCCACTCTTGGAGGCACTGGGTTCTTCCAAACTTTCACACATGGGGAAAGACATTTTCTCACTCCGCCAGTCTAGAAAACATCAACCTCACCAAGAAAGATATGTTCGGGGCCCATTTCCATATCTTCCTATCCTCAATGGAACTATCGATTTCCACATCTGCTAGCCTTCTAAGCAAATAAAAAAACAGAATTGATTCCTCATCATCAGGATTCTACCATAGCCTGATATTCCACACCACTGCACTTCCAATCAGCTCGAAGCAAATCCCGAACAATTTCCCCCTTATTTACAGCAAAAGAAAATAGACACTGACAAGAGAGTGCCAATGGGATGTCATCAAGCCATGCTTCCAACCAGAAGTACATTTTATCCCCCTTACAGACCAAGTAGCGAGTGCCACTTCCCAACTTTAAACCCGTTTTACAAGCGTGTCACTATCACTTGTCCTTGGGGACCCATTTTACTCTCTCCAAACTGCTGACCCATTCCTCCTAGATCCCACTCCTGGGAACCAACTGCCTTCAGACTTGCCATATTTAACCAAATCAGTTTCCTCCACAACAATCGATTCCTCACGAAATCTCATCAAATCACAAGCAATCACTTAGAAGTGATAGATTTCCTTCTCTAACATCCTGATTCCTAGACTGACTTCATTCATGGGCTTTTGCACGTTCTTCCAGTTAACAAGATGAAACTATGATTCACTTCGCACCCCTCCTGAAGGAAATCCCTTTGAATATGCTCGATTTTCAAAGCCACAAATGCAACGATCTAAAAAAGTGACAGAAAATACATAGGAAGATTTGGTAAAGCCACCTTAATGACTAATTCTCCCTACTGGAGAGGGATAATTTACTGTCTAGCTAGCAAGCTTCTTACCCATTCTCTCCACCGCCAGGTCCCAAAACATGGCTGATCTCGAGTTTCCTCCAAGATGTAGACCCAGATATATACGCAGGAGAGTAGCCACTTTACAATCTCACCAAGTCTTCATTAATAGCTACACCCATCATAAGACTTTTCCTAGTAACCTGCAGGCTAGACATCGCCTCAAAACATGTGAGAATACCTTAGACATAAGCCATTTGGGCCGTGTTAGCATCACAAAACAAGATGTTATCATCCGCAAATTGGAGATGCATAAAATCATCTCTGGATTGCCCACCTGGAATCCCTTGACAATCCACAAGATGATACTCTTTCCATGAGCAGACTTGATCCTTTTGCTACAACTGAAAAAAGGAGAGGGGGCAAAGGATCACCTAGAAGGATTTCCCTAGAACTGGCGAAGAAACCGACCAGCAACCCATTCACAAGAATTGAGAAACAGACCGTAGAAATACATTCTTTAATCCACTCATACCATCTTTCTCCAAAACTAATCTTGGAAAGCAAATAAATAAGAAAATCCCAATAAACATGGTCATATGCCTCGATGTCGATTTTGTAGATGATCGCCACCTCCCCTACTTTAGATCTAAAAGCAATGAATTTGCTAACCACCAACCAAGATATTCCAAAAATAGTTACGTAATGGTAAAGGTGCTAACTGTGTTACAGGGTCGTTGATGAGGACATCATGCGCACACGCACACTCACGCCACCCCCCTACGCACGTACGCAAGGAGAAGGAGGGCCCCACCGTCGATCTGGCTCGATGACGACGTCCAGGGAGGGCCTCATAGTTAGAAGACTGAGTTTTGGTTCGTTAGAGTGGGCCCAATAGTCAAGTAAAGCCCATCATGGGTTCTCATGATCGTGGCCCACTAGTCCAATTAATCTCATATTTTAGGTTTTGCTTATTATTGTTATTTAGAATATCATGAACGGTTTAGATTATTTTAATTAGTTATTATTTTTTTATTACTTCATCGTCAAGTAATAGGTTATTCATCGTCAAGTAATTAGTTATTATCTGGAAATCGTTCATGGTAGCTAAGTATCATCAGGACTTATCGCCAGGAGTAAGTGCCCATCCTAGGCAGTTGTCTTCCCCTCTATGGAAGAGAATCAAGGATCTTATTCCTTTGGTGGAATCTCGTGTTCAATGGCATATTGGGACGGTACCAAAGGCAATTTCATTAAGTGCGGGTCCCCTAGCGCGCTTGGTAGGATGAGGTGCCACAGGGTTTGCAGGATATTCAGGTGCGTCAAGTCCTCGGCCCGACCGGTCCTCATCCTCCCTCAGCTGTGTTCCTCTATCTTCCGCAGAGAGTAATTGATCATCTATTTCAGGCTGAGTATTGTATCTCTGAGGACGCTGACACCCCAATCTGGCCATTCACGACCACAGGGGAATTTTCAGTTAAATCAGCGTGGTCTGTGAGCAAGGCCCATGGGCCGGGCTGGAGCTGGTCTAAGTGGGTTTGGCATGCTTCTCTGCCACCGAAAATCTCCCTTCTTGTATGGAAGGTGCTTCATAACGCGGTTCCGGTTGACAGTGCGGTGCAATCCAAAGGTGTCCACATGGCTTCCAGGTGTGTTTGTTGTCCCAGTCATGGATCTTAGTCCCCTGCCTTTGAGAATCCGCTCCATCTGTTTGTTGATAGTAGCACAGCGCAGAAGGTGTGGCACACTGTGGGAAGATGGGTAGTTATTGACGTCATGGCGGCACTTTCGGTTGAAGCACGGTTTTGTCAATGGTGGGCGGCGATATCCTCTAAGCGAAACAAAACGGTAAGCCAAATGATTATTCCTTGCATTGTAATTTGGGAGATTTGGAAATCTCGAAACGGAGCGGTGTATGAGGGGGTGACGGTTTCAGTGGACCGAATTCTTGCCAAATTAAGGTGGTGGGACGCCATTCTATCCAGCGCCTAAAAGACGGTCTTTGCTTGCACCGGAGTAGGGTGGAGAGAGATTTCAAGAAATTATGCGGCCCCCTAATGTATCTAGACCTATAGGTCAAGCTGTTCTGATTAGATGGGAGCGGCCATCGCCAGGTTGGGTTAAAATTAATGTAGACGGCTCATCTAGAGGTAATCCAGGAGGTGGTGGTGTATGTAGAGGGGAGGCGGGCGATTTCCTTTTTGCGTTTACTGCAGGTTATGGGGTCGGATCTAACACAGTTGCAGAATTGCGTGCAGTGTATGACGGCCTTACTCTCGAGATTTAAAGAGGTTATCACCAAATTATTTTAGAATCGGATTCTAGGCTAGTGGTTGATTGGCTCAATGGGGAGGCAAAGCCAGGTTGGAAATGGAAGATGTGGCTATATAGAATTAATCAGTTGCAGCGAAGGGGTCGCTTCAGATTTGTGCATGTGGTGCGGGAGGGGAACTCGTCAGCGGATTGTATGACCCAGATAGGGAGTGCTTCTCAGTCTTATGCTTGCTTCAATTGTCAGGCTGGGCTTTCTAAGCAGGTTAGAGGCTCTATCTTTCTGGAGAAGGTCGGTTTAGGATCTATCAAGATGATTTGATCCTCCTACTGTTAATTTTGTAATTATCATGTGCTTGTCAGGGATGGTCCCCTATTTTATGTAAAGGGGTACATTTGATGTATAGGCGATGTTTTTTTTGGAATTGAAAATCTCGTTTTTTTGAAAAAAAGAAAAGTAATAGGTTATGCACATGGCGCGAGTTTCGGGGTATAGGGTTTTCTTATAAATAGGCACCCCTTGTAGTTCTTTTTCTCATTAAAGATTAATAAAAATTCTTGCATTTTTCTACTCCTCTGAGTTCTTGAGTTGTGGAAATCCAATTGGGTGTGAAGCCCTCTCTTCATCGAAGGGCTAACTACGGTGGTGCAAAGCCACATCTATCCCGATCTGCCCATATCTCCTATCACTCATCCTTCTCACCTTTTACAACCATCATCACTTCGAATCTGTCAGCTTTTACAACAATTCTTCTCCCTACAGCCGATTTCCATAATCCGGCCCCGCAGGAGGGCTGAAAGTTCGGCGGAGCACCATGCACAGACCGCACATCCGATCGACATGAAACTCGTAGGTTTCGAAGCCCTCCCCTAGCCGACCAGAGCCAAGGAGGCGTTTTTCGCATTCGGGACCCCCTCGCACGTGCGGCCAGCCCCTGCGCACATGCGTCAGGCCTAGCCCGCTGTCCGCGTGCGTGGACTGTCGCCAGGTTCAGAATTTCTGCCTATTTTATCTCTCTCATACCTATTTTCCATAACCCTAACCTTAGATTGCATTATTTTCAATTTGTTTACCCCTTTTCTCATCCTAAGGTTCTCTGAATTGAAACTGGTGAATCTCTTGGATTAAGGACTAATTACTGTGTATGTGTGGATGAGTTTTACCTCCCTTTGAGTATCGTTTGACTTATAATTTCTATTAATCCAACCCTAACATGTGTAGGCCTGAATCCACACAGATTCCCCTTGCTTGAATGTTTGAACTTTTGTGTGGGATGTTGAAATTTTATGTGAATGTTTCTAAATTAGTTTGATCTAAGGCCTGAGATCTTGGATATCATAGTTAATTTTCATGTCCTGCATCAAATTTGGTATCAGAGAATAGGTTTTTATAGGGGAATGCATTACATGTTTAGGGTTAGTTTGTTTAAGTCCATCATGCATCCAATTTCATCATATATAGCTGTTTAGAAGTCTGTAGTTCCTAATATTAGTTGCTGAAATTTCTGTTTCAGGAAGTTAGCAATTCACATTGCTGTAACTTTCTGTTATCCCCTTATTTTGACAACTATATTGCTGGATTTTGGTAGATTGTGTAGTTTCCCTCATATAGAGTCTCATAGGATCATTTAGTCTCATTTAGTTGCATATAGTCGTAGTAGAAGGTCCTTAGGTGAAGTTAGCAATTGTATGCCCACACGTACGGGTTGTGGTTTTGGCTTGCACCCTACACTAAACATGGAGCAACTGCAAGAATCGGTGAACAAGTTAACCCAGCAGGCTGAGTCTTTGGGTAAGCACTTGGAATAACATATGGACCAACGCCATGAGCAATTTAATGTGCGCATTACCCAACTAGAGACTTCCCTTGGGGCAAACCCCACCATTGGGGAAGATGCCCAATCTCAAGCAGGTGGTCTGGAAGTTAGACCAAGGAATGGAGGTGGCCAAGGAATTGGTCATGGGCGTGCACCCATGCCCCCACCCCATGAGGGACATCATGATCAATATGACCCAGATGCGCAACTTCTCAAGGGAGTTAGAGTAGATGCCCCTACGTTTGATGGCCACTTGAACCCTAAAGCCTTTTTAGATTGGTTGGCGGATATGGACCACTATTTTGAGTGGTACGACATGTCGGACGCTCATCGAGTCCGATTCGCCAAGATGAAGCTTGTGGGCCAAGCAAAGAGGTTTTGGACGACGGTAGAGCGAAAGAAAGAAAGAGTGAGGGAGCTCTGAATATTCCATTGGGGAGAAATGAAGGAAACGCTTAAGGAGAAGTACCTCCCTTTCTCTTATCACCTACAGTTGATTAAGAAATAGCAATCTCTTCGACAGGGTTCCATGAGTATTGCTGAATATATTGAGAAGTTCGAAGAGTACTTGACCCGTTGCAAGGTTGATGAGGACCCCGTACTCACCCTTACTCGTTTTAAAACGGGCTTCCGTCCTGACACTAGGAGAGAATTGCTCGCTAAAGACATAGACACTATTGAACAGTTGTATCAAGTAATGTTAGACGTCGAGCAATACCTCAAGGCATCTGTGGAAAGGCAGTTTGACTTTCGCGATCCTAGTACTAAGGCCAACCCCTCTGGGGCTAAACCTAACACTGGGTACCAAAACGAACCTTCCAACAGTTTTCAGCCTAGGCCCAAGAATGATAAGAGTAAAGAAATTTCCGGGTCCAGCTCGCGTGGAAGTGGGAAAACTAGGTGTTTTAGGTGTCAGGGGTTTGGTCACTTTGCCCACCAGTGCGGCACGAGAGAGGGCACTAAAGTATTCCTTATTGATGGACAAGTAGAAGTAGTGCCCCCAGAGAGTGACGGTGAAGAGGAAGAACCCGTAGAGACCCCTAGTGATGAGGAAGAGGGAGTGCAAGAGTCTGTGACCCTCGCAATTGTGCGTTGCGCTTTGGCTCAAGCCAAGAACACTAATGATTGACGCCGCAACACGATCTTCTATACTTATGCAAAATGTGGAGTAAAGAGTTGTAAGATGATCGTAAATAGTGGTAGTTGTGCCAATGTGGCATCGACTAGCACTGTGAGCCGTTTGGGCTTAAAGCTTGAAGCACATCCTCAACCTTATAGAGTGTCCTGGGTTGATGAAACTTCCATTTCAGCTTCGCATCGTTGTCTTGTTCTTATTCAGTTTGGATCTTATAAAGACACTTTGGTGTGATGTCGTTCCCATGAATGTTAGCCATATCAATTTGGGTAGACCGTGGCTCTATGACAGGGATGTTATCATATTTGGTTGTTCGAATGTGTGTACATTCTGGTTCGAGGGCAAGAAGGTTAAGCTAAATCCACTACCACCCAAGAACATGACTGGAAATGAGTCCATCACACAAAGTGGTGCGAGCAGTTCAAAAGAATTGAAGGAGTCGAAGTCCAAGTCCAAACCACTTCATATTCTAAATGTCAAGGACTTTGAGCGAGAAACAAAGACGGACTCGATGGTATACACCCTTATGGCTAGGGAGAGTGTACCAGAGGCTAGCGTAGAGTTACCCACTGAAGCCGTTCCGGTAGTACATGAGTTTCATGATGTCTTTCCTGATGATCTACCAAATGAGCTTCCCCCTATGAGGGATATACAACATGCCATTGATTTAATCCCTGGGGCAACTCTACCAAACCTCCCGCATTACAGAATGAACCCAAAGGAGCATGCTAAGTTGAAGAGGCAGATTGACGAACTCCTAGAGAAGGGTTTCATTCGAGAGAGCATGAGCCTGTGTGCCGTGTCCGCCCTTCTTATACCTAAGAGGATGGCACATGGAGGATGTGTGTTGATGGTAGGGCCATTAACAAAATCACAGTCAAGTATTGGTTTCCTATACCGCATCTTGATGACATGTTGGATATGATGGCCAATGCTACTATCTTCTCAAAAATTAGCCTCAAAAGTAGTTATCACCAAATCCGTGTACGCCCTGGTGATGAGTGGAAGACGGCCTTCAAGACGAAGGATGGGCTATACGAGTGGCTAGTTATGCCTTTTGGGTTAACTAATGCCCCAAGCACCTTCATGCGTGTGATGACCTAAGTGTTGAGGCCCTTCATGGGAAAGTTTATGGTCGTATATTTAGATGATATCTTGATTTATAGCATGACCAAGGAACAACACCTCAACCATTTGAGGCAAGTTTGTGGGATCCTTAGAGCCGAGAAATTGTACGCCACCTAAAGAAGTGTACGCTTTTGTCTAGTAGTGTTATCTTCTTAGGCTTTATTATGTCAGCTGAAGGCGTATCGGCGGATCCCGAGAAGGTCAAGGCCATAGTCAATTAGCCTGAACCCCCGCAATATTCATGAGGTGTGCAGCTTTCACAGCTTAGCCACCTTCTATAGGCGATTCATTCGAGGTTTCAGTTCCATTATGATTCCCATCACGGATTATATAAAAAAAAGGAGAGTTTCAATGGACAAAGGCAGCCTCGAATGCCTTCAAGGAGATAAAGGTCAAGATGACTGAAGCTCCAGTCACGCGAATTCTGGATTTTTCAAAAGCTTTTGAAGTCGCGTGTAATGCGTCAGGAGTCGGCATAGGAGTACTTAGTCAGGAAGGGCACCCTGTCGCCTTTTTTAGTGAGAAACTGAATGAGGCGAAGCAAAAATATTTCACCTATGACAGAGTTCTATGCGGTAGTGCAATCACTACATCATTGGCGTCATTACCTATTGCCGCAAGAGTTCATCTTATTCTCAGATCACGAGGCCTTGAGATATCTGAACTCTCAAAAGAAATTAAACCCTAGGCACACCAAGTGGGTTCAATTCCTTTAAGAATACACTTTTGTGCTTAAGCACAAGGCCGGTGTAAAGAATAAGCATGCCGACACGTTGAGTCGTCGAGTTGCATTACTTAATTCCATGAGTATCGAAGTCACGGGCCACGAGCGCATCAAAGAAGATTATTCTGAGTGTTCAGATTTTGGAGTTGTGTACGCGTCGTTGTTAGAGAGTCCGTCAGAAGCTAGCAGTGAGTACTTGATTTTAAACGGGTATTTGTTTGAGAGTGACCGCTTGTGCATACCACGCACTTCCCTCCGCGATTTTCTTATCTAGGAGTTACATTTAGGAAGGGTCGTGGGTCATTTCGGTCGAGACAAGACCATTGCCCTAGTGGAGGATAGGTTTTATTGGCCAAGCCTCAAGCGAGACGTGGCCAGAATTATAGGGCAGTGTCGTACTTGTCAACTGACAAAGCAAAAGAAACAAAATACAGGATTATACACACCTTTGCCAGTTCCATTCATCCCTTGACAAGATATTAGTATGGATTTTGTGCTTGGACTCCCCAAGACTATTTGAAAACACAATTCCATATTTGTTGTCGTGGACCATTTTTCTAAAATGGCCCACTTCGTTCCTTGTTTTAAGACCTCAGACGCATCTCATGTTGCCAAGCTGTTCTTTAGTGAGGTCGTCAAACTGCATGGGTTACCAAAAACCATAGCGTCTGACAGTGACGTGTGATTCATGAGTTACTTTTGGAAGACACTATGGCACATGATGAATACTGGGCTCCAATTTTCGTCTGCCTACCACCCTCAGACCGATGGTCGGACTGAGGTGGTCAATAGGAGCCTAGGGAGTTTGCTCAGATGTTTAGCACGGGAGCACACCAGGACATGGGACACCGTACTACCTATAGCCTAGTTTGCATTCAATAGTTCTATCAATAGGTCCACAGGTCTAAGTCCTTTTGAAGTCATTACTGGTTATAAGCCTAGGAAGCCTATTGATCTTGTCCCTATGTCACTATCCCATAGGCCATCAAAGTCTGCAGTCCTTTGCGCATCACATTCATTCATTGCATCAAGAAATCAGGCGAAAGATCATTACTAGTAATGAACATTACAAATTTTCTACAGACCAGCATAAACGTTTCAAGGAATTCAATATTGGGGACTCTGTGATGGTACGATTAGGCCCGAACGGTATCCTCAGGGGGGCGTTCGTAAATTACATGCGAGTAGCGCTGGACCCTTCAAAATTATAAAACGAAACGACCTCAATAGGTATGAGGTAGATCTTCCACCTTCCATAGGAATTAGTTCCACATTCAATGTGGAGGATCTAGTTACTTTTCAGGGGACGGCTAATACTTTGTCCGGCCCTTCGGCCACCCATCCTGATTCCCCAGATTTGTCCCTTGATCCATCGCCTCTTCCCAACCTTTCTTCCCAGCCTCTACCTCCCATACCTAACATTCTCACACCCTGAGAGGAAATAGAGGATATTCTGGACCATCAGATAGTATCAACGTTGGACGGCGGGTTTCGGAAGTACCTAGTTAAATGGAAGTCACGCCTACCGTCAGACAACACGTGACTCCGATGACATCCTCTGACACATTGTTTCCCATGTACAGCTTGTGATGTCCAAAAGTCCACAAAGCCATCTCTGTCCTTTGTTATATGCCTTGTTGCCCCTAAATCCGCAATCCATTCATTAATGATTGGAAGGAAAATTACCGTTTTTCGATCAGGGCAAGTCCTAGCCCAATGTCCTTGCTTTCCACATACGAAATATGAGCCATCACTTTGCCCCCTGGTTCTCTTCGTGTTTTCTCTACCTAGCGGCCTAGGGTCAAAGGATGCATCACGAAGCTACAACGATTGTGAAGGTTTGATCGGTCGATGCCTAGGTGGATATGGTCGGTTATGAAGTGGAAGTAGGGGGGTCCGTTTTGATAACGAGATGATGTGGACGGAAACAAGGAATGGGTCAGTGATAAGATGGATTGAATTGGCTAGTGGGAGCATGATGTCTACCTGGTTTCCTAAACCTTTTCTTTGATCGATCAAATCTCTTTCAACTTTCTGCAGTAAAAACAACACTGCTGCTAGACTGAACGGCCCTAGATTCAACCTCATGCTCCAAGTGATGGGCTAAATCCTTAGACATTTTTTTAATCTCTTCATTGTGGTTTAGGATGTCTTTTATGTGAGCCCAAGAATCAAGTAGAGATCAAAACATAGCCATGATTTTCTGATTTTCGGTTATGGTGAATTTCGCAAATCGGTCATCATTGTTCCATTTTCATAATATGGTTTTTAATAGAGCATCCTATAGGCATTTTATATGCATCGAATTCCATTTACATAATCCGTATCTTACAATCCGATATTCTATCATATGAACTAATCAGGGCATCCCACATTTCTTTGGTAGTTTTATAGGTCTCATATGTGGGAATTAATTCTTTATGCATGGAACCAAGGAGAATATTTCTAGCCATTTTGTTATTTTTCTCCCACGTCTTGTATTCTCGTTGTTCAAATTTCAGCTTCTATCTGCAGGTTTTTCCAAACATTGGTCAGTGTATACAACACATCTTCATCTAACAAAATTCTAACACTGCCAGTCATCAAAATTATTGCCATCAATTTTTATTTTTTTTTCCTTTCAAGAGGTAAGCCACAATTGATTTAGACACCATTTTATCGCTACATTATTAGTCAATCAGAAAATACATCCGAGGTATTATTTTAATTTTATTTTTATTCATGCGCAATCATCATCAGTGGTTCAAAAACAACACCACCTAAACAAATTGACACGAGGGCAATGCGATCATTATCAATCCAGCCCATAAGTTCTACTTACCTAATTGGGTGTAGTAGAAAAAATCAAAGTTGAAAGGACAATAAAGGAATCCCTCCGCGACAATAGCCAGGTAACACCCACAACAAATTATCAAAAATACAAAAAAGGTAATGCAATGCCAAATAAATATGTTCAAGTAATATGCCATTGTGGGCCACCATCGAATGATACCAGATAAAAAGATATTATATTATTATTCTTATTGTTATTAAACCATTATTTGTTGTGTATATTTCATGTACAATGTGATTTGTGCAGGATAATATACAATGAATATTTTACAATTCTCTTCGTCTAAATCGCATCGATTGTGGCTCTGATACCACTGTTGGGCGCAAAAGGACAACGTGGCGGGTTAGGTCCATTAATATAATTGCGGATCAAACGACGGGATTACACGACTGAATCGAGAGCCGAAACATGGAAACCGGTAACCCACTCAAATCAACTACACAGAGAAGACAAACCAATCCACTTACCTAATTCGACGACAATGATGGTATGCTTACACATGCGGCCTCAAGCAATCACAAGAGCGGACCCTTCTCTATATTGCAACGTGTACACCACTTACACAATGCGCACTCACACCACCATTTGTCGCACTTACACCAAGAATACACCAGGCACGATCACAAATTCTTTCTTTCTCTCTCCCACTTTCTCTCCTCTCCTTTCTCTTTCTCTCTCCTCTCTCCTCTCATTTTCTCTCTAGTGCGTGTAGGAACAACACCTCCCATCCCTTATATAGGAGATGGGAAAGGCGGTGGCAAAGGCAGTGGGCTGCTAGCCCACCCTACTGCCACGTTATAAGTGAGCCCCACTAGGGGTTGCCCACTCTTAACTTGTGTGCCACACGTGGGGCACATGCAAGCTGCCAACAAATATTTTAGAAGTTGGCATTCCCAATCAAGCAAACCTTCAACAAGCATCTCCAGTTTTTTGCCATTGAGCCTTAATGATCACTCACATATTCCCCTCTATAATCTCCTTTTGAGCTCCTTATATTCCTTCGACAGCAATCCCACTACAAGCATCCCTATAGGAATAATATTGCTCCTTCAGATCCTTGAGATAGGCTTGCCCAAACCGAGGAAGAGAGTTTAATTGTTGCCTCCCCCGTCTTCCCTCAGCCGGCCTCAGCTTTTGCAAATCCAAATATGAGCGGCCTACTCTTAGTCCTTGAAAGTTGAAACCTCCAGGTTTCTCCACTTTCACTAAGTTGAACGTAAGGTTCCTGGCCCCTGCTTTCTGTCCATGCAATATACCCATCGTTTTCCTAGCTTCATCAAGGTATAAAAATCTCACAAAACCAAACCTTTTTAGATTTCCTGAAAACCCATCACATAAAACCCTCAACATCTTCCCGTATTGTTCCAACAAAACCTGCGTTTTTTATCATTTTCTTTTGCTATCGAAGGAATATAAGGAGCAAAGGGTAAAAGCCGGGAGGGATCAAAGGTTTTCTATCATTTTCTTTTGCTGGAATCCACACCCTTTCATCTTCGCATTCGCCTTGTCCTGCCCTTAGCGCCTCAACATCAAAGTCTATTTTCTCTAATATTGAATGAAGGGAAAAGAAAATGATAGAAAACCTGCAAATGGGCAGCAGCCCTGCTCTTGTCAGCTAACACTCCAGTCAGCCCATGGGATCTCTTCAGAGTTAACATTTCTTATGCTTTTATATATTGATTCCTAAATATCACATGTAGATTATTAAAGAAATGAATGGATCAGCTCTAACTGGTGTTATACGTTATTAAAATTGGACCTTTCCTCATTAAGGCAAAATTGCCGTGAACAAACACTCTGTAAAAGTGGAACAAAACTCATGTCTGTGAGCAAACAAACACTTGGCATTTGTTTCATTGGCAGGAATAAGTGCTAATAGCAGCAACCAAGAACTGCATATGCGACAGAAACTGCAAGGCAGGCTGTAGGATAGAAAGGAGTACACCTGAGCAATTGAAACAGAGAACAGTCAGATTGAACACCAGATTATTTCATGCTAAAGAGGCACTGAGAAGCTTACTTATAGCTCATTTGTGCCTAGAATAGAATGAATTGATAGAAAAAATGTTCCGTATTTTATCTATATCTCTTTAGCAGATTAAGGACTAAGGAGTTGTAACAGCACAACAATTCCATAGCAGTAAGGGCTGCCATTTGCATATTCTGTACTAACACATAATTAGAAAGAGAACTACACTCCAAAAACAAATAAATAAAAGAATGGAAGGAAAAAGAAAAAAAAAAAAAAAAGTACAACTAGGTGAAATAGAACCTATCCAGATAAGAGAACAGTAAAATAAATCATAACCAGTGTTCGAAATATCGGTATCATGTTACGTATCGCACCCTTAGGATACGAATACATATCGGTTATCGCATGGGATATATCAGTTATATAGCATAATGTATCGTTGTGGTCGAAAACATGGGGAAACATTGGAAATTGGTCGAAATTTTAAATGAAATTTCAGTGATTGTTAAAAAAGGACATCAATACACTTACAAATCAAAAAATTACAAAAAATAAGTGCAAATAATAGGTTTTCTTTGTATGGGGTCCTAATCTATGCATTGTCTAACTGAATTGATGCGAGTATATTCAAAGTTTATTCATATAATTTATAAATGTAAGAAGACGTGTGGAAACACAAGCAATACATTCAAAAGCAAAAGAATAATCACTAAATCAGGTTACATACATGTTTGATTTTATGTTTGAACACAAAGATTGCAACCGATTTGCGAGAAATTGGGATTTTTTTTTAAATTTTCCACAACTTGGTCCTTCTCATCCAAATCTCAAAATCAAAGCTCCCAATCCATGATTTTTCATGCAAAACATGAAAAAACATAGATTTGTAACAATTCGACACTGATTTAACACGATTTATAGAAAAATAAAAAAATGATCGAAAATAAAAAAAAATGCTCACCGGATCGAACATGTGGGATATATATCCCACTACTTGTGCATTTCATATCGCACAAGTGGGATACAAGAAATATTGTGGGATATATCAGCCAATATCGTCGATATTTAAAACACTGATCACAACAATAAGGAAAATTCTGATTAGGTACCTGCACACCCTTCATCAAATACAGACATCAAAGATTGAATGCAGACAAGAGCAGCCACAGCAAATCCTTCCCCCTTTTCTAGAGCCTTATCAAAGGCTTCCTTGAAATTATCAAGAGTTCTGGACCGTAGGTGTCCTAACATGGATTGATAGGCAGGATGGACTAGCTACAATTTTAGCAAAAAAAAAAAAAAAAGCAATGAGAAAAAGAACTGGGATTGAACATTTTCTTGATTTTTAATGAAACTTACATTACTAAGAAACATCTCTTAAATGATCAAAAACTTGAATCAACTTCGAATTGGCTTTTCTTTCTGACTTTGAATCGGCATAACTAATGAAGAACCCCACAAATTTTATAAAATTAGAGTTTGGAATCTAGGGAAATGTGACTTGAGTAGACCAATGTATATAAACATGGGGGGTTTAATCACGTAATATTTGAACAATACAAAAGTACCAACTAGACAGATTACCTTAGATTGGTATCTTTTTTTTTCTTTTTTCTTTTTTGCATTCTAACAACACCAAGTGGACATGCCATTGATGAACCTTTGTTACTGTGACATGCCAAAGGGGACACCAGTGATAGATAGTACACCTGCCAACAATGCAAATGTGCATCTGGAGGCATTCAACAGTAACTTTTGTTCATCCCATATCTCATCCGCAACATACAATTTTGCATCTCAGAAACATCCAAAGAAGTGTTTCAATGAGGATACTCCCAGCATGGGGGATGCTCTTAGCAGATTCGATACCACCAATTTTACCAAATTCAATGCTTAATACCTTAACATTCTCATCTTCTCGAAATGGGATAGTGAATGGTCGCCCTAACCATTATGTATTTTTGCAAACCTTATTTGCAGTGACCAACAAAAAAAAGAAAGTACAGAGCCCAATGGCAATGAAGACGAGCAGAGTTATTCTTTTTTATTTTTAATTTCAAATTCTTCCAATACATCAAACAATAAAATTGGTGCATGTCATAGTGTAGTCTGTTTATTGCTCTTTTATGCTTCATACATCGATTCATGCTGGAAAACAATTTTATTTTATTTGCATGTATTGAAATTTATAAAGAAAATTCCCTGCCTTCTTTATTTATTTTTATTTTTTTTCTAACTGCAGTTTTGAGAAAATAGTGGTTCTTAAGGGACCCTTAACAACAAGGATTTTCTGAAACCGAAGTTAGAAGATCTTTAAAAAATGCAGACAAAAGTTTCCATGGTCAAAAAAGATGTATCTAAGATGTATGTCCAATAGCAGAAGTTATTTCTTTGAAAACCAGGACCCCAACCTTTCTGATGGGTTGCTGAAGTCCATATTCTCATGGAAATGACATCGATGACACCTATTTCATTTGGTATTTAGGCTGTTATGTGTCGAACATAAACAGGACAAAAAATTCCTAACTCCAAGAGAGGATGTGTAGAACCCTACATGCAGCACTTTCAATTCCAATTGCTGCCTCTTTGCAGACCTGACTCCTTCATCAAAGTAAGTAGCTTCCATGTCATATCTGTGAAAAGAAGAATGAAGTAAACAATTAATTAAGTACCACAAGTCAACTAGAAGATCAACAAATTTCACACAAAGAAAAGAGGGTCCTTAAAGAGTGTCAGGCTATAGAAATCTGACAACCGAGCAACTGGATAAGAGATAAGAAAGAAAAATAAAAGAAATAAAGCCATACTAAGTCAACCAACATCAGGATAAAAGGTTAGCAATGCAGTCTACAGGCATTCATGAACTCTTTAGGAACAATTAAAGGTGTAACATGCCTATTAACCCCTTGTGTATGTGAATAGACGAATGAAAATTTTCACAACAGATGAACTTTCAACTGCGTGAAAGGTTAAGGTCAAGGTGAATTGGCATAATGTACTATTAGCCTATAAACATGTTGCATGGACTCTTCCAAGGCCAATTACCCATATTGGATGTCACAAGTTCCAAGTTCCAACATAACACTTCCATTTTATTTATTTATTTATTTATTTTACTTACATATTAGACAACATAATCTTAAATATACCATAAGTTTTGTTTTCCAAATGTTTTATCGCCGTCATCACAATCTAAGCCTCATCCCATTTAATTCGGGTCAGCCACATAAATGTTGTTCCACCACTCCACTCTATCAAGGGCCAAACCTTCAATTATACCATAGGTCATCAAGTATTTTCTTTCTACCTCCATCCACACCCTTTTTGGGCCTTCTCCTTGCTCTGTTAGAGCCTTCAACTCGAACCAACTCACTCCTTTAACCAGCACGATTCTTTTTCTATGTTGCACATGACCAAACCATCTGAGTGTACTTTCCCTCATCTTATTACCTATTGGTATTGCTCTTAAGTTTCTCCAAATGCATTCATTTCTAATTCTATCCTTCCACGTCTTGCCACTCATCCATTTAAACATCCTCATTTTAGCTACACTTATTCTATTAAATACAAATGTTTGATATGGATAATATGCCACTGAGTTTATATGATACTTCACAGCCCCCTTGATATGATCCATTATGACCCATATATTATATTAGAAATAAAGTTTCTAAAACAAACTAAATTATACTTCCGAATCCATGAATCTTTGTTTTGGGGTTTGACAGATCCGACACTTGTAACCATGTCAGATTCTAGCAGCCATACCCACAACCATGCAACTTAACCCACAGGGTGCTGACAAACAATCATGTAACCATAAACTACAAGTAGTGCCAGTTCCTATTATAAACCGCATCACAGATACTGAACAACAACATAGAACCACTTTCAAACAATGGAAGAGTGCTCACTCTGACAGACATGCATCTAGGATTAAGCTGAGCTTTCTTCCAAATCCTGGAACTAGGCCAGATTGTACGGCTTCTTGCAATTGAAGCCAATCCTGCATATCCTCATAGAATTGTCGATCAAATTAACAATTATGCATTGTGGAATGATTAAAAGTTAACAGACTTTGGATGCTGAAGACAAGTACCTCATTATCACTTAGACGAGCAAGCTTTTCATTGGCAATTTCTTCACAACGCACGGTGGCAACCATAACCTGCAAATGGAATGGTTAAAAAGAAGATAACAGTCACCACCATGGCAAAGTGCATCCTTTCTTGGATAATTCAACTTGAGACAATAAATTCACCTTGTGAGCAGGAAGATCAAGGTCTTTGTTCTCCTTGATAATTTTCCAGATCTCTTGCGCACTAAAAGAAAACCCTGAAGCTGGAACAACAGCCCGCCGATCTCCAGCAAGTCCACCAGGAGCTATAGAATGAAAAAATCTCTGCCTTAAACTTGCAACCTTCATTTAACGATCAGAGTTGAGTTAAAACTGATTCAATCAACTCTTCAGGAAAAAAAAAAAGGCTAATTCAATCATCTACAAAGAGAAATTTTAGTCAAAAAGTTACAGGTGAATATTATCAGTACTATGTATGTGGCATTAACCGATTTTATTATATGAGCATATAGATTGCCGACTATTATTTATATAAGAAATACCAGGGAAGCTCATCCCTCTGCCCCACCACAGTGATCCAGGTTGTTCATAGAAAAGGTCCCATGGTAGAAGGGCCACACAGCAAAATCCTTGCTGATAAGAGATCCTGACTTCTCATGCAAATGCGTGTTAGAGGCAACTGTCCAGATTTCAACATGTATGGATGATGTGGATCTCTAATCAGAAGGATTTCTTCTGTTTGCCATCCAAGTTACAGCCTACGGCATGAGTGGTCTGGATCACCATGTAGTGCGACAGAAAGGGGACCTCTGAGCAGTGAGACCACCTAGCAAACCTCTATTTATACTGTTCAAGGTGAATAATATTTGCACAATAAAAGATTAAAATGAACTTTTAAAGAGTTCATCAAAAAATTGCACAGTAAATGATCAAAATGAACTTTTTCCAATTTTAACTTATATAAATGACATATGTCCAGTATATCAGGTGAATTACCTGCTCTTTAAAGAGTTCTTCCTTCTCTTCATAACTTGAAAGAGCCACAACTTCAACCTGAATGTTTAATAATAGTCATAGTCAGAATATAGCTAGAGATGCATTCATGGCTATGGAAGCAAAACACGGCTTCTATTGGTGATCAACAACTTCCCATGGTGTATTGTGTTTGCAAATGACATTTTCATTGACAAGATGAGGGAGGGTATAAACACAAATCGAGATTTATGGAAGGTTGCTTTAAAATATAAAGGATATATATTTGTCAAATTAAAACCAAGTATATGGAGTGCAATTAGTAACAATAGGTGAGGGAACGAGGAATTAGTTAACGTTGCTGACAGCTTCCCAAAATGACCACTTCCGATATCTTGGATCTATAATTCATGAGAGTGGAGAGATTAAGAACGATGTTGCCCATAGAATTCAAGCGGGGTGGAATAAATGGAGGTGCCTCTGGAGTTTTATGTGATTGTTGTTTACCACTCAAACTGAAAGGGACATTTTATACGATGGCTACAAGACCAGCCATGCTTTATGGGACAGAATGTTGGGCAGTTAAGGAACAACATGTTCAGAGGATGAGAGTAGCTGAAATGAGGATGTTGAGATGGATGAGTGGCAAGACAAGGAAGTCTAGAATTAGAAATGAATGCATTCGAGGGAAGTTGGGGGTAGCACCAGTAGGCATTAAGATAAGGGAAAGTAGATAGATCGTTTGGTCATGTGCAACGGAGACCGAGAATTGCGCCAGCTATGAGTGAGTTGGTTCTTGAAGGCCCCAAAAGGACGTGGGTGGAGGTAGTAAGAAAAGACTTGACCTATGGTCTAATTGAAGTTATGGCCCTTGATAGAATGGAATGGCGAAAAAGGCTTCATGTAGCCAACTCCAATTAGTTGGGATAATGCTTAGATGATGATTACAACGAATGTCTTACGTTGAAAAATTCACTGAGTGGGGTTTCCTTGTGTGCTTCTGGTTTGGGAACGGAATCCCATATCTGCATACAGAGTATCAGAAAATGAGATAACATTAGAAATATGATGATATTGTAAATTCATAACTGATACATATGAAGAAAGCATCATATCGGGTACCTTCTTAATATCTTCCCTCAGAACAGGTTCCAAATTTTCAAGTGGCGTCTATATGCAAACAAAAGAAAAGGTGTCAACAAAGTAAACATGAAGTAAAATGGAGGAGTTACTAGGCAGACAAAAAAACTTTATCCAGGTACACCTCTCAATAAAGAATCAATGGATATTTGTTACCTTGGTTTTATCACGTATGACAAATAACAAAGTTGTTTTACGAGGACTAAACAAGCGCATCATGACCTGTTTAGAAATAGCATGTCATAAAGATGAATAGATGAACTTCTCAAATTTAGTAATTGCTTCGATTCACATGCACAGAAAATACCTGAAATACAGTCTTTAGAAGAGGCTTATTTGCAGCCTGTTCACGGCCAATATCATGACACCACCTAAAATGAATTAAAAAGGACCGAGAAAAAATCAGAGAGGCTAACACAAGGCCTCTTGCTTGAAACTAAAAAAATAACCAACTAATGAGCAGAACAAAAAGAGGCCATGGCTTAGCCAATGTCCTTACAAATTTATGAGCACTATATCTGAAACTGCAAGAGCAAAAAGGGCACTCTGCTTCTCAAATGCAGTATCATCCTGGAATCAAAATATTAAAATAAATATCACAGCAAAAATATTGTGGCATTTATTGAATGGAACCTACTTTTTACACCCCCTTCAACTGAAAATACAATACCTTTTCTACTTTTTGTTATATAACAAACCAACCAAAAGTGCAAAGTATTGGGATATTCAGTCAGATTGGGTGTCAACTGCCAATAGCATTTTCTTTATTGAATATCTAGTTATAATCTGAAATTATGCCCAACAAAAGGGCAAGAATAATATGCTCTTTGTTTACCACAATGTTCTAGAGCATCTGTAAACAGCCATCTTTACTAACCTTAACAAGCATGCATAACCCTTATCGTTTCTGCATAAGTAACGAGGTTTGTTCTAGGAAGATAATTATGAGAACAAGGTAGAGAAACTATAAGCTTATTCAAATTGGAAAACTAAGAGAAAAAGCATCCAATCAGTATTTAGTGCATTCAATGAGTGTATAGCTAATGATAGTCTTGCAAGAGCATCCAATGAGTATATAAGCCTACTAAAAATGGAAAAATAAGAGCAAGAGCCTCCAATCAGTATTATTCTTCATGTAACATAAGCTAGATGTTCCCAAGTTTCAATACTGTCCTTCTTTTAAAAAAAATTCCGTGCTCCTTCTAGGAGCACTTTGCATATTTCATAAAACTTTTTGAGTTTCATGCATCTTTCTAGGAGGATCTTGCACATTATACAGTCCACATTCTCTAATTCAGATGGCACTAACGGAAGAAGTGGGTGCCATGCATAAAAAATCTTTTTAAAAGACATGAAAATGCTACAAATCTTTCCAATAAAGAAAGGAAAATTTCATGGATCACTCCAAATTGCTGACTGGAAGGCTAGGATGATACTGAGTATCTTGTCTCTCTCCTATTTTGAATGATAGTGGCAGCATTTAAGGTAAAGCATCAGATCCTAGTAAAATTCCTGTGTTCAAAACAGTCAGCAGTTATCTCTAGCAATATATAACTAAGGAAATGATATTTGCTCAATTTCTTTTATCCCCTTTTTTTTCATAATTTTGGGATTAAAATAGCATCAGACTTGTAACATTCTAACAACCAAAATAGAAAAGAGGCATCGGAATGACAGGATCTCGATATTCCACCCTAAAGGTAAAGCCTAATGAAGTGGTAATGTGACCTAATAAAGCCTATAGAAAGCAAATTAAAAAACACATAGAGATGGGAATAAAGAATAAGACTGAGAAATAAGTAAAAACACCTCTCCTCGTTCCCTTCCATCAGTGCCCTCCAAATCCATAACAAGTGTACAAGGGTCAATACCAACACACTTTGCCAACCAGATGCCTTTAGTAGTTTGAGACCTGAACATAAAGATGTCCCTTTAAGTTTCCTAACATTATCAAAGTTCAAGTCGAGCAGAGCTAAACAAAATGAAAGTTGTCAGGAGTAAGACACCAATGATGTGAAAACTTACCTCCCTCTAAAAGCATCCATCTCCTTGAAGTTGGTGCTGAAAAGATAGTTCAAGAGAGTGCTCTTCCCTGCCCAAAATTATAACAGATATGATAAGACTCCCCAAATAATCTACCTTAATGAAAAACAATACTGATATATATATATATATATATATATATATATAGAGAGAGAGAGAGAGAGAGAGAGAGAGATGCTCACACACAACTAGTTGGACATTTCAAATTGGTTCAACTAGTTGTGCATTAAATAGCAAAAATAACGCTCTCTATTCACATGTAATGCCCCCTCATGAGAGGCTACGTAACATCAAGTCCTCCATAGGAGTGATAGGATAATGTGCCAAATATCCGCCCGTTCATCAAATAGGGCCCACTAATTAAATTTTATCTGCCAAAATTTAGTAAATGGTCCTCATCACTGGAGGCACACATGTGAGTTCAATATGGACTATTGCAATAAATTTCTAGCAGCCCACTTTTCTTGTAAAAGAATATCTTAATATTAATCATAGAAAAAGAATATTTTTATCTCCTTCGCATACTTACAAGGTACCCCACTTGATTAACGATTGAATTTCTTACCCCACTTGATTAACGGATTGAATTTCTCACACATGGAGAACTTTGAACTTCTCTCGTTAGCCCATTTTCGTTTGAAACAAGCTCTCTCTCTCTCTCTCTCTCTCTCTCTCTCTCTCTCTCTCTCTCTCTCTCTCTCTCTCTCTCTCTCTCTCTCTCTCTCTCTCTCTCTCTCTCTCTCTCTCTCTCTCTCTCTCTCTCTCTCTCTCTCTCTCTCTCTCTCATCTAGCAAAATAATATGTTTCAGGGGCTTCAAATGCTAGCAAAATAATATGTAGGGGGAAATGCTAGGGCACATGTGTAAATGCGACGCACATGTGAAATACATGAGCTAGTCATCCGAATGGGCCAACCATGTGAATTCCTTGGCCCAAAATCATGCCTATGCACTTATGAAGTGGGCAAAAGGACCAATGCTTGTGGTTTTCCACTTACTCCCCCTTGTACAAATCAATATGTGGGGCTACTATAATGTTTAAATGGCATCCAATCCAGCCATCATGTGTGTCCTGTAATTTTCTTCTTGAAACCAAAAATCAGACCGATCCAAAATTGAAGTAGGCCACACCACAGAGCACGGTTGGGATAGACATCCGCCATTAAAATTTATAAAAAAAAAAAAAAAAAAAAAAAAAAAAAAACTACTAGATTGTACGTCGGGCCACCCCAAAAATGTACTCGAGAATATGTACAAGTTTGCTTGGGTTTTCAATTAGCACAATTTGGGGCAAACGGTTCGGTAATCCAGATAATTGGTATGATCGACCCCACCATGGATTCCCCATTCTGCAGTGGAAGGTCCTAGCCATCAAATCTTTGGCTTGCTTCAAATGAGTGTCGACTGTTGCAGCACTTGTAATCTCAACCATCTATTTGGTGGACACCAATCTTTTGGTTTGAAATTTTTGGTGCATGGGCAATCCATAGACTAAAACTCGATCAAACTCTGCATGTGGCACATCCAAGCAGCCAATCAAGCAGGTCCTACATAGATGCCTTTTCTCAAGAATCAGGCTGATATGATCGTCAGGTGGGCCACAATATACATTGAATTTGGACCACTTATCAATTTCTCTTAGCCATCTATTTAATTGTACAGGTGTGACCAGCCAGGCTTTTGATACAACACATCTTCGTAGAGGACCTCTTTGACGAGTGAGAGGCAAGTGCAAAAAGGTCAACTAAAGTATGGAGGGAAGGATAATTGATACTTCGGGAGAGTGATGGATGATACATGGGCATTTAAAAATTACTTAGAAACTGAATGTGTCACATACAAGTCCAGTTAATTGTTCATATGATGGGTCCACTTTTAGGTGTATCAAAAATTATGTTTAGTTGATTATTGACAATTGGATTGGTGGACATTTATTGGACAGTTAAAATAAAAATATCCAATGGTCCTATTTCAACAAACAAGTATCCATGGATCAAAGGCTAGGAATGTTTCACAATTCATCAGATAGAGCCCACCACAAAAGTCATGACCGAAAAAATGAGGTTGGTTAATCATTAGGCAGACCAAACTTGTACGTTGAATATGGAATGTTTGCCATTCGTCCTCATAGTTCATTTTTCTCATGTTAGTGTGCCACTTCACAAGTGCATGGGCATGATTTTAGGCTAGGGAATTCACATGGATGGCCCATCCAAATGACTAACTCATGTATTTCCCATGTGTGTCACATTTACACACGTGCCCTAGCATTTCCCCTATATATTATTTTTCTAGATGTTAAAGAGAGATGAAGTTCCCATGAAAAAATGCAATCGTATAGGGGGACAGAGCATTAAATGAAGAGAGAGAGAGCGAGAGTAAGAAATGGGGCTAATGAGAGAGAAGTTGTACGCAAGTGATGTATTCGGGCAATGCAACATGTGTAAGAAATTCGGCCCATTAATCTGGTAGGGTACCTTGTAAGCATGTCAAGGACATAATATTTTTTTTTATGATTAATAGTAGGATATTCTTCGACATGAAAAGTAGGTTGCTAGAAATCCACTCCAATAATCCATATTCAACTTGCATGTGGCTCCGGTGATGAAGACCATTTACTAATTTTTTGCAGATAAAATTTAATTAGTGGGCCTTTTTTAATGAACAGGCCAAACCTTTAACACGTGTTCTCATCATACTTATGTAGGACTTGATGTTACATAGCCTCTCATGAGGGGGCATTACATGTGAATAGAGACAATTAATTTTGTAATTTAATGTACAACTAGTTAGGCCAATTTGAAATGTCCAACTAGTTTGCGTGAGCATTTCTCATATGTGTGTGTGTGTGTGCTCCCGCTTGAACAAGAAACAAATAGGAGACCAAATATCAGGCAAGTTCAAATTATGAAATGAAAACCCAAAAACATAGAGCCAGTTACTCATTAGTAACTCATTTATACACATCACACAATAAGATCTTTCAAAAGTGTTGTTTACGATTTCACACTTAAATCACTGGTAAGTGTCATAGATATTCTGCAAAAAAAAAAATTAAAGCATATGGAACATTAGGGCTTAGGGCTTTAAAATAATACTAAACAAACAAATGTGACTCAAATATAGAATGTTTTAGGGCTTTGTTTGTCCTATTCCCCAACATGGCCCTAAATGACCGCAATAATACAGATGAAAGAAAAAGATTTAAGTTCCAAATTCTTTCTAAATGTTTCCCAAATTGCAATATAATTAATTACCTCACTGGTTTCAACACTAAGTTCATGGGTTCAAGTACCCATTGTGGTGTGTGTGGGTTTGAGGGTGTGTGTGTGTGTGTGTGTGTGTAAAAAAAACTATAGAAATTTTTTATGTGATTGAGTTCAAACTAGGACAAGGCTATATGGTGGTGGCGGCTGCAGTAATGGTGATACCAATAACTTCAAACTGACATCCATGAATCATCTATATACATAGAAAAACTAATTGCGGACCTTTTTCCTTCTTATCAAGCATTCTGTAGAATTAAATGGTCTGGGTGGAAAGCAAGCTATAAAAATTAATATTCAAAATCAAAATCATACACGATACACCCCGTATATTGGCATGTTTATTTGCTTCTTCAACTCCCATTAAAAGGATTAAAATCTGACTCTTTGACCAGAATAGGAGTTGAAGATGCGAAAAAAAAATTTTGACGATAAAAAATATGCAAAATTAACAATTATAACTCTCTCCCTCTCTCTCTCTCTACAGTAAAAAAATATTAATTGCATGCTAAACTAAGAACGTGCATGTGCGATAATGCTATTTTCATGATTCAAATCATTCAAGAAAGTCAAAATAACTGGGAAAGGGAACTGGTTTAAAGTAAAGGGAAAGGAGAGCTAAATCATCTGTTTGGAGTTGGTAGAAATTAGTTATATGGAAGATGTCTCGCTAACACAGTAGAGATGCTTACCATTTAAATAATAAAAAAAAAGGGTAGAGATACTTAATGGAGTTGAGATAATGAAGGACACAAATAGTGAGAAAAGGAACAAACAACTCATACCACTACTTTGCGGGCCCATGATGGAAACCACGGCATAGGAAAGTCCGCATTCGCCCAGGTTCACGGCCTTCATAAAATTTTCGACGCCAGGTACATTAAATACGCCATCCCCATCGATGAGGTGAGTAGAGCAACACCCGCCTATTTCTGGGGAAAGAAATAAGCATATTGGTTAGGAAATATAACTCACGGGTGCTTAGAACTTTACATGTCAGACATACATCAAAGAACCCCTGCAAATATGCAACTATTAGTTTGAAAAGAAAGAGGAGAAAATAAAATAGATGTAAAAATAAAAAGAACAAAGAAACATGGCATAGAAAATAATTTTTTTTTCCAAATTCACATCATACTACTCCCCATATATATATATATATATATATATATATATAAACAATCATCCCATGCAAGATCATTTTGAAAAACAAAAGCAGTTCCCAAGCATACATGATGAATTTGCCTTAGGGTAAAGAAATGCCAAAATGACAAGACAACAAATGTGCTCCCCATCAGGTTCTAGCCCTTATTTACAAGGGCATCATGTTTATTCTACACTTTGCCAACTCGCTACATGGGATGCAGAGCCATTCAACCATCTCTTCATCCATTGTGCTTTTGCTAAGGAAATCTAGAATAGCTTCATCGGTCCACTTTGAGTCTAATGAGTGACGCCTAAAACTATTGGCAGGTTGTTCCTTGCCTAGCATGGCAGAAGTGTGGACCAATCGGGAAGGAAGTGGTGGAGGCTCTCTCCCCTAGTTGTTCTATGGGCCATTAAGTCAGAAAGAAATGATAGATGTTTCCAAAATCAATTCAACCAGTCCAAAATTGTCTTTCATAAGGCACAATGTTTTCAATATCAATGATATCAGCCGATATATCCCTTGATATATCTTGTATCCAACTTGTGCAATACGAAATGCACGGGTAGTGCAATATATTCCACCTATTTGATTCGATGAGCATTTTCGATTTTCGATCCTTTTTTTTTTAGTAAATCGTGTTAAATGGTTACAAATCCATGATTCTTCATGTTTTGCATGAAAAATCATAGATTTGGAGCTTCGATTTCGAGATTCAAGGGGAGATGGGCCGAGCTGCGAAACATTGGGAAAAATAAAAATTTTCCAATTTCTCTTTAGTTGGTAGCAATTTGTGTCCAAACACAAAATCAAACATGTATGTAACTTGATCTAGTGATTCTTGGTAATTTGGGGATTTTTCAAAAAAAATATTTTTTTTTTAAATTAAAAGTGTAAAAAAAATAATTCAAAATTCCACTTCAATCAGCGGTCAATAGGCCCCCATTTCAGAGTATTCAGGAGTTTCTTGGGATTTGGGAGAAGACGCACCGATTTGGGGAAAATCTAAAATTCCTCTAAATTTTCTCAAATCGAAGAGGATGAGTACCAGCGCTATATTAGAGAGTATCTTCCCTGGTATCAATTTCTATTATAACCTAGGTGTCGTTTGGTAAACTGAAAATTAATTTAAGTACTGAATTTTAACACTTATTAGCACTGGAAATTTTATTTGGTAATTTGTCTGGAAAAAGATTTGATATCTGAAAATATGCACTTTTTAACGAAAAAAAAAAAAACTAATTTGATAAACACAAATTACAAATGTCTAAAAATTGGTAATTTGTCACATTTGCCCATATTGTCTTAATTTCTATCTTTTGTAGAGTATTAGACGAAACCTGTTTTTGTTATGCCTCCGAATTTGGCATACCTATGCCCAATCTAATAAAAATTAATACTTCCCCCACCAAATAAAGTCGAGTACATGAATAGTTTGGATCTTTCGTGTTTGCCACGTGCAACGACATGAATTGATTGTGTAATGAGGCAAGTGGGTAATAATACAAGTGTGCCCTTTAGTTCTATGAATAAAGTGCACTGGTGAGATGGGCAACACCATGGACCATGCATTATATTCTTCTTAATGGAATAATCATAATCCTTTAATTGGTGTCATTAGGAGACAAGCACACCAAGTTGGTGATACAAAGATTGGTCGGTGCTCTGTGGTCACCACCATATTGTATGTGTTTTATCTAAGCCGTCCATCCGTTTTGTCAGATCATTTTCGTGCATGATCCCAAAGATGAGGTACATCCAAATCTCAGGTCGACCACACCACAGGAAACAATGGTAATTAAATGCCCATCATTAAAAACTTCCAGGGCTCACTGTAATATTTATTTTCCATCCAACCTGTTGAATAGGTCACACAGGCCTAAATGAAGAGAAAACACAAATACAAGCTTGATCCTAATTTTTTGTGCCCCCAAGAAGTTTTTAATGGTAGGTGTTCAATCACTATTGTTTCCTGTGTTGTGGTCCATTTGAGATTTGAATATGCCTCATTTTTGGGCTCATGCCCTAAAATGATATGGACAAATGGATGGACGGTGTGGATAAAACACATACAACATAGTGGGACCTTTTCCAACATCAACTGGAGGGGTTACTAAATCGAATCCCCCGATTTTGTTGGAGCGGGGGTAGCACCATAATGGTCGCTACCCTAACAATGGGCCCACCTTGATGTATATATTGTACATCCACACCACCTGATCCCATTAATTTTCCCGACTCATTTTAGGCTATGGTCCCAAAAATGAAGCATATCCAGTGTTTTAAATATCGACAATATTGGTCGATATATCTTGCATCCCACCTATGCGATACGAAACACACAAGTATGGGGATATATCCCACATGTTCGATCCGGTGAACATTTTTTTTTCCATAAATTATGTTAAATCAGTGTCAAATTGTTACAAATCCATGATTTTTCCATGTTTTGCATGGCATGAAAAATCATGGATTGGGAACTTCGATTTCGAGATTTGGAGGAGAAGGAACGAGTTGCGGAAAATTGAAAAAAAAAAAAAAAAAATCAAAATCAAACATGTAACTTAATCTAGTGATTCTTCTTTTGCTTTTGAATGTATTGCTTGTGTTTCTACATATCGTGTTACATTTATAAATTATATGAATAGACTTTGAATATACTTGCATCAATTCAATTAGACAACGAGACCCCATACAAAGAAAACTCATTACGCGCACTTGTTTTTTGTAATGTTTTGATTTGTAAGTGTGTATTGATGTCTTTTTTAACAATCACTGAAATTTCGTTGAAAATTTTGATCAGTTTCCAATGTTTCCCCATGTTTCCAACAACAACGATACATTATGCGATACAATCGATATATCCCATGCAATAACCGATACGTATTTGTATCCCGAGGGTGTGATACGTAACACAATACCGATATTTTAAACATTGAGCATATCCAAATCTTAAGTGGACCATACTATGGGAAACAGTGGTCATTGAACATACACCACTAAAAAATTCCTAAGGCCCACCTTAATGTTTATTTGCCATCCAACTAGTTGATAAGGTCACACGGGCCTGGATGAAAGGTAAACACAAATATCAGCATGATCCAAAAATTTTGTGGCCCTCAAGAAGTTTTTGACAGTGGCATCCATTCCACACTATGTGGTCCACTGGAGATTTGGATTTGCTTCATTTTTGGGACCACAACCCAAAATGAGCTAGAAAAATTGATGGACAGGCATGGATATACAGCACACACATCAAGGTGAGCCCCATGGTCAAGGTAACACCCACTAACGTGTTACCCGAGTAACAACTAATCCGCTCCCTTTCAAAGCGCAACATGACACCTAGGTAATGTGTTGACGTGGCAAAGTTGTGTGTGCTCCACTATGATGTAGGTGTTATATCCACAATGTCCATCCATTTGGTCAAATCATTTTATGGCATGAGCTAAAAAATTAGGCAAACCCAAAGCTCAAGTGGACCACACCATAAAAAACAATGGGGATTGAATGCCTACCATTGAAAACTTCTTGGGGACTGCAAAAGTTTTGGATCAAGCTGATATTTGTTTTCCCTTCATCCAGGTTTGTGTGACCTTATGAACAAGTTGGATGACAAATAAACATCATGGTGGCCCCTAGGAAGGTTTCAATGGTGGACGTCATTGTCGCCATTGCTTTTTGTGGTGTGGTCCACTTAAGCTTTGGATCTGGCTCATTTTTTGGCTCATGCCCTAAAATGATCTAGGAAAATGGATGGACAGTGTGGATATAACATATACACTATGATGGGGTCCACCAAACTTTGCCAAGTATTCTTCAATCGAGTCCTTTCAAAGCTTCCACGAAAGTCCTTTACAAGGGTAAGGTTGTCAGTTATTTATTTTTTTTAAATAAAAAAAGTTTAAGGATATTTTGGTCAAAGGTAAGCGAAGGTTTTAAACAAAATCACTTACCGCGTTCCATGTTAAGTCTTAAGTCAACTGAGGGAAGCTTTAAAAAACCAAAAATTTTTAGTGAAAATCCAAATAAAGCACTTAATTTCTTGAATTTGCCAAATAGTCTAAATGAGGGAAAATCACTGAAAATAGCATATTTCAATGATAAGTGTTGAAAATAAGTTTTACCAAACAAGCCCCTAAGCATAGTATTGTTGGTTTGTGGAACAACAGTACTATGCCTAGCCCCGTCGAGAAGGAGATTATGATTTTGAGCCACCGCGCAGCTCTGTGTGGGTCTGAGCCATAGACACATTATTCACAGGTATATTTCCAGTTTTCTACTTCTTTTTCTTTTGAATGTATTGTTTGTATTTCCATACAAGTATTCTTACATTTATAAATTATATGAATAGACTTTGAATATACTTACATCAGTTCAGTCAGATAGAACATAGCATAGGACCCTATACAAAGGAAATCTATTATGTGTACCTGTTTTCTGTGATATTTTGATTTCTAAGTGTATATTGATGTCTTTTTTAACAATCTCTGAAGTTTCATTGAAAATTCAACCAATTATCCAACATTTCCCCATGTTTCCCAACAACAGCGATACATTACGCATAATATATCCCATGCGATAACCAATATGTATTTGTATCCCAAAGGTGCGATACATTATGCGATAACGATACGGAAAACATTGATAAAGCATATTTGGATGTTATGTCTTGGGTAGATTGCATTTAATTTCCAAGTTGGGTGAACAGTGTTTCTTGGCTGTTTGGCCATTTTGTTTTTCTCGGTTTCTTGTCTTTGCCTTACAATAAAAACCTTTCCTTCCAAAAAAAAAAAAGGAAGTTTTCTCCGCACTTGTTTCACTACAAAAAAAAACGTTGAAAATGTTAGGCTTCTCACATCTGGTTCTGGCATTATTCCTGCATCTGCTTCTCAATCTGGCAGCTAAGCTTCAACCATCAGGCAATGACGTGAATTTAATTATTGGGTGAGTTGTGAGGGAGGGTCGGACTGGGAGGCCTGAAGCCATGGATATCTACTACCCTGACCAAATGCAACCAGAAGGGAGGGAGGAAAAAAAAAAAAAAAAAAGGATTCACATTTATGGGTTGATGGACAGTGGAAGTTAAAATTGCAAGTTTTCCTGTTGGGCTGTGTGGATTGATGTCTATATTCAATCTAAAGACATCAGAAAATATCTAATTTTCGAACATCCAGTCATCATGGCCATGCAGGATTGCAATGCATGTGCGATAGGGAAGGGCTCGAGTTGAAGATACCACAGAGGGTTCCTTCGCAGCAACAAATTAATTCAATAGCATGCCAACCAATGGCGGGCCACGTATGGATCACATAATCGAGCAACCACAAGATCGTCTGTATAAAGCTGAGGCACCCCACCCCACTACACCATCATTATGGCCCAAAATCAAATAGAACAAACCAACAACAACCAAAAAAAAAAAACAGAATGCAACATTCAACAATCAATCTCCCTCCGCAATTTGAATTAATTCAATGAAAACAGCCATAACCAACATCAAATTCCAATTCAAGAAATTCATAAATCCGTCAAAACACCAAAAAAGTGATCGAAACCCAGATCACAAAATCGCGTAAAAACCAGATTGAAATCGAATCCTACGCCCCAAACACATCCAATTGAACAATCCCATTCACAATGCAGATAAAGAACAGACTGCATTGGAACCCAACACCCAAAACACATCATCCGCGGCAAAAATATCACAAACAGAAACGAATTTCTAGCCTGGAAATGGAAAGAGCGGATCCAAGAAATGGAGAATCGGAGGCATACCCATGACAGGGAAAGATCCGATCGAAAGCCGGTATGGAGATTGAGAAATCCACGGAGAAACAAATAGCGGGAGAGGACAGCAGGGACAATCTCATGTGCCAATGCTCCGCATTTTAAAAGGAGGCTGCTCTGTTTGAAAAACTAATAATAAATGAAGGGTAAAAGGTGGTAGGACGCGGATTGCGTCCAAACCCCGGCTGGACGGTAATCCGTCCGGGCAGGGCTCCGTGGGGCTTACCGTGACGTAAGTGTTTTATCCACTCCGTTCATAGTTTTTCTCAGATCATTTTAATATGTCATCCAAAAAATGAGGCAGGTTCAATATTTAGTGGACCACAAAGTGGGGATTGAACATCCACCATTAAACACTTCTTGGGAGCTGGAGAAGTTTCGGATCAAGCTGATATTTGTGTTTTCACTTCATCCACGTCTACATGACCTCATGAATAGGTTGAATGCTGTAAAAAAATCACGGTGGCCATCAGAAAGGTTTCAACGGTAGGTATCATTATCACTGCAGCTTCCTTTGGTGTGGTTCACTGGAGATGTGTACCTGCCTCATTTTTTGGATCGTCCCTTAAAATGATATGAGATAAGCGATGAACGGCGTGGATAAAACACTTACATCACTTTGGGCCCCACAGTGCCCTGCCCGGACGGATTCTTAGGACGCAATCCGCGTCCAAGGTGGTATAGGTACGTATTTTGGCCGTTTAAATCTACGGTTGGATGTAGAATGAGGTCGGACCGGAATCCTCCGAAACATCTGTTTTACTTATCGCGGAAAACAACCAAGCTCTGTGAGGCCCACCGTATTTTACGTGTAAATCTACTCCGTTAATGAGGTGATAACCTTTAATTCAACCTCATATACAAAATTTCAGAGCTATAAAAGATTCTAATGAGCCACAACAACGGGAACAATGTACAATTGCTCCTCGAACCTATTAGTTCGCAGTGTGGCCCACCTGAGTTTTGAATGAGGCTGGTTTTGTGTATTCATTTCATTTCAGTGAGTTCACCTGATTGGCGAGTTTGATGAAAGACAAATACTTTGGTAACCCCACACCGAACCTTGGCATCTGATCTCCTTCTTCCACTATGGTGTGCCCCCTTAGTTTTGGATCTAACGGAGAGGACGTAGATTGAGGTTAAAACATGATGGACGGAGTGGATTTTAAGTAGGCCCTACAGGCGTGTAAATAGGGATAGTGGAGGAGGACGCGGCTTCAGTGGAACCCCAGTTGGATCTTTGATTGTGAGGCCCACCTTGATGTATGTGTATTATATTAATCATAGTGTCCATCCATTTCTCTAGATCATTTTATAACATGATTCCAAAAACCAAGCAGATCCAAGTTTCAGGTGGACCACACCACAGAAACATGGGTAACTAACCATTAAAAACTTCCTGCATACTACAAAAGATTTGGATCAAGTTGATATTTGTTTTTACCCTTCATCCAGATCTTCGTTTCTATGGTGTGGTCCACTGAGCTTTGGATCTACTTTCCTTCAGGCTTATGTCATAAAATGAGCTGCTAAAATCGATGGACGGCGTCGATTTAATATATATATCATGGAACTTTGAGGGATCCACTGAAGCCGTGGCCATTAGAGGATTCGGGTCCGACGAGCTTTGAGAGATGTGCCGAATCCACCGACTTCTGCGGAATCCATGACCGTCCATTTGTTTGTCTCTAAATTCAATCTGGAGACAAGAATGTCATGCGTGCTCCCTCGTGGGATGGAATTTGGGGCTTCGTGCGGAACATTGCACGACATCTGGGTCCGAAGAAGATTGCGTCACACACCATCGAGGTGGGTGATGTATTGACATGGCAAAGCGCTGCGAACCCCTTGCGAGATGATTTCAAGCATCAGCCCGATAATGAGACAGATAAGTAGACCACACCACCAAAACGGATGAGGACACTGACATCTACCGTTGAAACATTTCTACATACCTTTGTATTGTTTATTTGTCATCTAACTTGTATATAAGATTATACATATTTAGGCCAACGAAAAACATGAATATAACCTTAATCCAAAACTTTTTTGGGCCCAAGAAGTTTTGAATGATAGGGCGTGGATATAACACATACTTAGGGTGGAGCCCACATAACTTTGTCACGTCAGCATCATTGTAAACGGATGTCTTAAATCTTATATCTACTACGCTACTTGACCGGTTAGGGGGGTTGCTCGACCAGTCGAGGCACGCTCGACTCGAAGTCCAACAATAATATTTTTTAAAATTTCAGGCCGCTCGACCAATCAAAGACTTGACCCGACTAATCAAGGGTTACGCGGCCAGTGCAAGGGATATAAATATCAGATGGACCACACCATAGGAAAACAATAGTGATTGAATATCCACCATTAAAATCGAATATCCACCATTAAAATCCTCCTAACGTTCACTGTACCGTTTATTTGACATCCAATATGTTGATTAGGTCATAAAGACCTAAATGAAGGGAAAAAATAAAGATCAGCTTGATCCAAAACTTTTATGGCCCCCAAAAAGTTTTTAATGGTTGACGTTCTTTCAACATTGTTTCCTGTTATGTGGTCCACTTGAGATTGGGATACACCTCATTTTTTGTTTTATACTTAAAATGATCTAGAAAAATAGATGGACGGCATGGATGAAACACATACATCATGGTGGGGCCCACAGAGTACGACCATCCGCCATTGGCCGGTGGCAGGGGAGTAGCCAATCTGTTTCCCCCGCCAAGGCTACCTAACGGCTAACGCCAACCGACTTTTTTTTTTTTGTTTGTTTCAATGCGGCAAGACCGTTGAACCCCAGCGTACCCAACCGGGTACCCGAATATGTGGATAATCTGTATCCGACCCCATTTATAAATCGGATGGAACCAGTAATGTCGGGTCGGGTATCTGACCATGCCACAGATTTGCTTACTTTCGTTCTTCAGTTCGAGTTTCCTCTTCCAAGCTAGAGGGAAGATTTTATTTATTTTTTTATTTTTTTTTAAACTACAGGCCATGGTAGGTTTATCCAAGCCATTGATAGGATTGATAAGACGCCCACGATCAAGGGATGAAATCTCCCAAATTAAGATCCTGACCATCCATTTTTTTTGTCATTTTTCTATTGAATGTGTAACGTTGGTGATTTTTTCTTAACCATGTATTTACATGCCAGCAATGAAAAGGTTACAGGTGACCAAAGGAAGAGATTTTTTTTTGGGCGGGGCCAACATATCAGTAGCTTGGACGAACCAACCATGACCCCACATTCACATATTAAGCACCAAACAGGGAAGTTGCCATTTCTGTAACGGATTATGAACTCGACATCTTATTCCTTCTAGATTGTAATTTGTGCTCGAAATTAGGCACAACAAAACTCAACTTAGTATCTGCATTTGGTTCTAGTGTTGACAGATAATTCAAGATATCACAAAATTCAACCAAACACAATAAGGGCCCATTTGGATACCACCAAATAAGATACTTTTCTACTTACAACAATAGATGAGTAACTTATTTGAAATAAGTTTGGTTTATGAACAATTATAAGTAGTTTTTTTTTAAAAAAGTTATTTAATCACTTCAATTTAATAAGTAGAAATCAAGATAAGCTACGTAAGGCATAAATAGCTGAAGTAAAATATGATCCAAACGACCCCTAAGTAACAATATGAAAATATCGTGATTACACTGGTGGAGGGACTTGCCTTTGTTTTTGACCTCTACCAAGATGCAATGGTTCAAGATTAGACCATTTCTGGAAGATGCATGAAAATAGTTGTACAAAAAGATAATTCTACGTACATCAAAGAAAAGAAGTATTTCTCAAACATATATGAGAAGTCACCTTACCCATATATACACACACAACAAGAAGTCCAAACTCACGTAGCAATCAGTATGACCCATAAAACCAAGATGAATCCACTAGGGTGCATGGGCATATAGAACATGTGTTTGTCGGTATCACCGCTTGAGCCTTATCGTAGTAATTAGGGTTGGATACATGAACTTGTTCTTGCCATCCACTTTATCAAGAGTCACATACTTGGTTAAATCATATGTCATCAATCTTTTCTTACTATCTCCACCCATGTCATTTTGACCTTCCCCTTCCTCCTTTAGCCTTCAACTTGAGACAATTGAGAAGTTATTGGTCTCGTTGCATATGACTAAACCATCTAAGTTTACTTTTCCTCATCTTATCATCCATCGGCGCTACCCTAAGTTCCTCGGGACGCATTCATTTTCAATTCTATCATTCCTCGTCTTGCCTGTCATCTTTCTTGACATCCTATTTCAGCTAGGCTCATCATATGAATGTATTATTCCTTGACTACCTAGCATTCTGTTACATGAAGCATGGCCAATCTTATAATTATCATATACAATTTTCTCCTGTTTTGTTGGTATATGGTGATCACATCAAACTTTATGGTATGCATCTCACTCATTTTATGCATGTGAAAAAAAAAAAAAAAAAAAACACTGGTTCACATCATAAACTGAGATGCATGCTCTTCGAACAAATGCATGCTTCTACAACTCTTAACATGTGATTCAGGAGAAGAATTAATTAAAGAAACTATTATAATGAATTGCATGGACACAAATGATGTAGGTCCCAATAAAGATTGATGGACACCACATCAGGCGTCCCCATTGCTATGCTACATCTCATGTGGTACTTGTTCCCAAACCGTAGACAAGAGTCCAATTCCTTTGTCAAAAGTACCAATATTACACCAGTAGCTGACCCATTGGCAGTTAGTATTAGAATTGGTGCATCAGGTATCATATCAGTCTCTTCAATCTAGAATATGTTGGTCGCAATAATATTCGATGGTAGCAGAGTCTGACTATTGTTCTACCTGTATTCATCTCCAGCTGAGAGCAATTCATGGTAAATCCAAATGCACTCTAAAACAATTCCATGATTTGGAACTTTTCAATTTGTTACACAGCAGTCTAATGATGAGAGTTTCAATTGTTCTGCAGAACTGGAAGGAGGTCGTTTTAGGAAGCTGTTATTTACACACCCTAATTGGCTGCTCACACCCATTTCTGTTTTACCAATTGAAATAGAACAACATCATGGTCCGATACTATCTTAATTCCTGTGTTGGAAATTGAAATAGTACAGTATTATTTCAAGAATTATTTCTATCCCCAAAATGAAAATGGATGTACACATCAATTAGAGTAGTGTCTCTTCATATTATTACCCACTTACCAGACACCATTTTTCATAGGTATGTACTGAAAGTTGATGGGACATGAGCATGTAGCCTAAAGCTGATTCCAGTTAGACAGCAACATAGTTATTGAAACATGCACGCGTGCACACTTGAGCAAAATCTGGTTACAAGACTTCCCAGCACATACAAGATGAGTCTTGCTGTGGCTTTGTACACTAAAATGAGAGATTCATAAATGCCTTCTTCAGTGATAGCAGCAACAGACTTGAGATCTGAATGCTCACTAGAATGTTTCTTCTTAAACCTTGCTGATCTTACCATTAAGCAAGAGGCTCATCATTGCTCTTGAACTGTCCTACTTTCTAACATGGTTGAGAAGATAATGCCACTAATTCACCTTTCATACTTCGGTTATATTGCAATCTTTTACATTTTAACTCCTAGAGCTCTTCCTTTCGCTGGGTCTGCCGCTGGCTTCCTAACTAGAGTTCCTGTTGATACTTTGTGGTTGGTGGAGAAATGCAAGACTGGCATCTTACCTTCTGAAGAGAACAATGGCTCCCCTCTTTTGCTAAAGTTGTAAGCCATCACTGCTGCTGCTGCCGAAGCTGGCTATCAGGCACCTCTATCTGTACTAACTGCTAATTCTGACGCAGCATCAGAAACTGTTTCCTTGCTGTCACTCTGCTTTTTCTCTTTTCTGCTCGAGTGCTGCTTGTTCACAGAACTGTCAGCTCTGGAAACAATCTTTGAAACTGTAAACCCTGTGACTTCGAACATCTGTGCTCGATGAGGGATCACTGAACTGCGCAATGTAACATCGACTCCATCGTATGTCCAAACACCTAAAACTGCCTCTCCCTTAAGTCCTACAGCAAACCAACCAAGACCAGCAGCAGCAACATCCACGGAACTGGCATCCCAGCTGTTCCCTGAAATGCTGAACTCCCTTCGCACCCATTTTCCAAGCTCCGCAACCCGTTTCTCACCGATAGGTGGCTGCAATGATGATTAGATAATCACATCAGATCAGATCTATTCTAATGACTCTGATGCAACATTAATGGGAGAGTGAATGTTGACAAAGCTTTATTAAAAGAGTGAAGTAAAGAAATGATGTCTAGAGACCCATGTGAAATGAAATGCATAGTATCAATGTAGCAAAGGATACCTGCAACTGCCGTCCGAAATGGGCTTCAACCATTGTGATTGCATTCTCCATTTTCCCCATATGAAGCGGTAGGTAAGGTGATGCCCACACAGTGACATAAATAGAGTCTACCGATGTTTCTTCTACATCCAGTCGAATGAGTCCAGCAATATGAACTGAATGACCAGCCTGTCATGACAGCATCATACATATATGGAGCCGGGGCACAGAAAAATTAGGTCCAAAAAAAAAACAAGTACTTTCTTCTTTTGTAGCATAGAAGTTTACAAAGAGAGAGGAAGGTAGGTCCATGGCTCATTACATAACTGTGAATAACTAGTAATATATATATTAGATGGAATCATGCATAAGCGTGGATGCTTCACCAACCTAAAATGTTATGTGCACATAAGTGCAAGGCTCTCTACTACATGTGAAACATTTAACTCAGTGAGAACTGAAGGGTTTATAATTGTTTGTACCTACAACAACAAATGCTAAATAGAGCTTAAACACAAAAATACAGCACAGGATATAATAAATACAAAAATAGAGCATTTCATCTGTTGCACTGCACACCTCAAATACAAAGAACATTCCACAACAAAATGACTGGAAGCATCTGAAATATTGCAATTACATCACTGCATGTAAATTCAATGAGTAAAAATGGTATTCGTATTTGAACGATCAGATAGGATGTTAGATTTGTATTTGTTTATTTATTTATTTATTTATTATTATTATTATTGCTATTGTTATTGTTATTGTTATTGTTATTGTTGTTGTTATTATTATTATTAAGCAAAGAATAAAGTTAAAACCACCGGAAAAACCCAATTGAACATTCCAATGAGTAGCAGAACCAACTGGTACAAGATACAGTCGTTCTAGATGAGAAAGCCTGACTTTGTGACAATGTAACAAAAGATGACATTGTGAACAAAGTTCCATGCCCTTCGTAGATGAAAACTGCTCTGTCACACCAGCTGGAGACACCTTTGTCTCTCCATGAGGAATGCCAAACTACAAAGGATATCCACCATCAATAGAAATGCTCACATGCAAAAGCCAAGGGTAGCTCATACCACTACTCATTCTGAAGAGCCTATTACTGGCTGTAATGATACATATGGCACCAGAGTAAGATCTACTATTTTGACCATCCCGATCAGGGTATCACACCCACAACACGAACAGCAAAAGGTAGTTGTACAGACTTTCAGTAGGGGCAAATATACTGAATCATCTCCCCTCTGATACGTCCAATTTACTTCCCGCACGTGCCTAGACAATTTTCACGTTAAAAACGATTAAAATAGAGATGGGAAGTGCTAATCGCTTGAGGAGGGACAATTCGCGGCATACATGCACAAGATCTGGACCATTCATATAGTGGGCCTACCATGAAGATTTCCTGAGCCAAAAGGCAATCCTGTCCACCCATCAGGTGGGCCAGATATTTATGAGTAAAATGAGGAGGATGGACAGTTTAAAAATATGAGAAAGCACATTACAAGATTTCGCATGTGTAACGGCAACTGGACCACATGATGAGTGTTGAGATAACTTGAACCATCCATATTCTCATTACTACCATAAATAATCTATTCTCCCGTAATCACAGTTCAGAGAAGATCCTAACTATTGATGTTTAGATTTGATTGTGAGCCATTGATTATTTTCTTTTCATTGTTGCAAATTCATCTACGGATAGTGCCGGTCACAATCATTCTCATTCGTTCATATGCGTAGAATAGGGTACCCAAGACCCAATTCCTTCTACATGCTCCATCTTCACAATGCAGAAAGGCAGTTTCTCCCAACACAGTGGAATCATTTTCTTGGCATTACCTTGTTTGACATTCACTCCAATCACATGCAACACAAGCATATCCGAGAAAATATAGAAAATTGGGTAATGATAAGGTCAAAGATAGAAATTTGGGTGATGATAAGGTCACTCCTGTTTTTTTTTTTTCAGGCTTTCTAAATTCCACGGTGCTTAATGAAATTAGCCATCTTTCAAAAAAGAAAAAAAGAAGAAAGACAAGACAGAGCATCAAGATGGAATCAAAGCATCATTTACTTTGCTGAGCATGTATACAATTTAGATATTCAAAGCATCTACAGCCAAGGGTTTAGAACTCATCAAAACTGAGTCAATAAGGTTTTATTAGAGAAGCAAATGCACACTTGAGCTCTTCCATAATCTAAGCCACACCAATTACCAAAACATACACTCATTACTTCCCAATGCAATCAGAAGCAAGTGAAGCCAACTTCCGATCATCACTCAATCTTGATCCAATGGTAATAACATTCACCCACAGCGAACATCTTTTTTTTTTGGAAAGCAACTGAGAGAATATATTAAAGAGAAAAAGAACCGAACAAAGGGGACTGCTGAGGTAGCAGCCAAAGGACAAGACTAAGAACCTAAAAAAGTAAGATCATAATCTTTTAAGCACAAAACATTTGTCACCCATTCTACAATTAACTTTTTGACAAATGATCCCACTGATCTAGCTGTTGCCTGAGAGTCGTTGAAGCATCTATCATTCCTCTCCTTCCAGACCGCCCACCAAATAGCAATGATCGCCAATCTCCAAATTTTAGTTTTGACTTTACCAAACTTTGACCCCTGCCAGGCTGTAAGTAAAGACGCTGCTGATTTTGGGACGCAGCCAACAAAATTGAACCGATCCCAAAAGTCCACAGAATTATAGAAATAAACGGACAGTGAACCAAGAGGTGGTCAACCGTCTCCTCGCTATGCATACAGCAGCGGCAGATATTGATAATCCGCATACCACGCTTCCTTAGATTATCAATAGTGAGAATATGATTCATGGCAGCAAGCCACCCGAAACAGAGAAACTTAGGAGGGGCAGCACACTTCCAGATGAAGGGCACAATCTGCTGAGGAGGAGGAGTCTGATCGAGAAAATAATATAAAGATTTCACCGAAAAGTTACCAGATCGATGACCATTCCAGAGCAAATCATCATGAGAGGATGGATCTGGGGAGAGGGTAGAAAGACAATGCAACAACTGCACGTATTCATCAATTTCCCTTTCGTGCAGATTTCAAAAACAATTGATTTCCCATGTTCCGCTGGTCCCTACGTGTGAGAAATTGTCAGCAACCACAGTCTGTTTATTGACTGCAATGCGATAAATACCTGGGAATCTGCTTTTGAGAGTAGAGTCGCCCAACCATTGATCTTCCCAGAACCTAATTCTGGTTCCGTTTCCCATGACAAAGCCTATATTGGACAAAACGATGGATTTTAGACGGAGGATGCCTTTCCAGATGAAGGAAGCCCTATAGGAAGAATTGTCGCTAGTCCACCATCCACCCGAAGACGTACCGTATTTTCCTTTTATAACAATGTTCCACAGGGCTTCAGTTTTCTTTCCCAGACACCAGAACCATTTGCCCAACAAGGCCATATTCCTTTCCCACAGCGAACATCTTTGTAATGAGAATTGGATGAACCAATGAAATTATAGTGTTTCATGTCACACCTCGGGATCATTTTCGAAGCCACCAGTTGAAATTTGTTTTATGCTTTCTTTTTTATGTACGACAAAACACAACATATCTAACAACTGATTGAACGGTGAAGGAAGATTGTAAATTTGCATGAACCATCACCTTTCTGTCAATAATTCTAGAAAAAAAAAAAAAAAAAAGATAACTCAAAAAAGAAATTTTGATGGGTAAAGAAGCTATCAAACCCTGAGTCTGTAAGTCCTTGGCTTCAACTCCTTGCCAATATGAACCAGCTTCTGCTCTTCTCTTGTCAACCTCGTTGAAATCTGATACGGGTGCAAAATCCCCGGTGTGTCAAACAACTTTGCCTGCCCCGGAAGAATTCCTTCAACTCTAATAATCCCCAGTGTCGTCCCAGGCACTGGAGCTTCTGTCAGGTGTGTAAGCTTCCTCCCGACATGCTTTCCTATTGAATTAATCAATGTTGATTTCCCCGCATTCTGCGCCCCAATGGCCCAAACGTTCCCTCTGGCCCCTGCCAACTCCCGAACATCCTCGACAAGATTGTTCAATCCCCAGTCCCTAACCGCACTCACAAGATGGACACTGGTCAGTTTATTCGCCCCACCCTCCCGGGCCCGCTGCCGAACCCAATGCTCCAATCTCGTTGGTGAGAGCGACGGAGGGAGGAGATCGATTTTGGTCACAACAAGAACAACCCTGGGGACGTTTGCAGACTTCCCCTGCTTCCATGCGGAAGAATTCTCATCGATTGTGCTCGACACCAACTGAGCGACCCTCCGGGGGAACGATCCATCAAAATCGGAAGCATCAACAACCATCAAAACAACCGACCTCGTACCGGACGCGCTCGCCAGCTTCCTACCAATCGTGTGGTCGAAATCGAAATCCGGTAGCAGATTTTCAGCAGCGGCATCCTTGACCCTGCCATAATGACGTAAGGAGTGGCACCGGGCGCAGACGATGGGCTTTTCGGGGGAAGAGTTATTGGTACTCTCTGGGGGCAATTCCGGCTCTGGCAGGTGACCTCTTTTAAGGGAATCCGATATTTCGGGTTCGTCAGCAATAGGGGTTCTGTAGACACGGATACGGTAGTCGGGGTCTTTCGGCGAGGGACGGATGAAGAACCCGGGGAGCTTGGGGTGGGAATCTTGCATGTAGACGCCGCAGCCGGGACAGACGGGAAGATCGGAAGAGGCGACGGATGGGATCGATTCAATGCTTCCATCGCTGCGGAAGTTGGGGGGTGGATTGGGAAGGGAAGGTGGGATTGTGGGAGGAGAAGAGGAAATGGGTCTGAAAGAGGTTTGCAAGGGTTTTGGAGGGGAGTGTAAGAAGGAGATGAGGGGAATGAAGTGCTTGAGCTTTGATGGAGAGAGCATGCGAGATAACATCTCTCTTTTGCTTTTCTGTTATCTCCCTTCTTGCTTCCTCTTGCCCGCGAAGTGTTTGTTTGAAAGTCTTTAGACAGGGATGGCCGTTGTTGTGATACGGAGAGCTGGCGCCAGGATTTTGAAGTCCACAACCCAGCTGCCCCGGGAAGGATGCGACTTAGCTGCGAACTGGGATTCAGCGATATGGGTGAGACCCTGACCGTGGGGCCCACATGGATGTATGAGTTGTATATCTACGCCGTCTATCCGTTTTTTAAGATCTTTTTATTTTGCAGTCCTAAAAATAAAGCGGATCCAAATATGTGGTAAACCACACCACAAGAAACAGCAGTGAATGATCATTAAAAAATTGTGGGCCACAAAAGTTTTGGATGAAGCTGATATTTGTGTTTTCCCTTCATCCAGGTCTGTATGACCTCATCAACAGGTTGGATGACTAATAAACATTACGGTGGACCCTAGGAAGTTTTTAACGGTGGTTGTTCAGTGACCACTGTTTCCTGTGGTGTGGTCCACCTGATATTTGTATCTGCTTCATTTTTTGACTCATGCCTTAAAACGAGTTGTCAAAAAAATATGGAGGCGTAGATATACAACGCATACAGAGGCGATGATCATAGCTTGTACATGGTATCAATGAGATCATGAATGATTTAGATCAATCTAAGGACGTAAAGATCAATCTAAGGATGTAATCTAGTGGTGAGAACCAGCCATCGTACCACACAACACCCTATCAAGAAATAGTCGTGTAGAGGATTCTAGTCCGTAGAGGCATGAAAGAGGTTCGGTAGAATACATGCTTGTTTGGGAGCTTGCAAATGGAGGTACATGAGACATGGAATTGGAGATAAATGAATTGTAACTAAATGGCTTACTAGTTGTGTTTGGATGAGAGTAAATGAAATGCATTTGAAATCCAAATATTGGGTTTGGAGGAGAGTGAGGGGGAGAAATTGGAATACATTAAAATTTTTCAATATGTTTATGGAACATGTGATTTCTAGATCAATTTTATAATATCCCAAATTAGTATATATGTGATATTTAATAGAATAATTGTTCTAAACCCATTGAAATATATACTTTGTCAAAAACAAAGAAAATTTGAGTCTTGGGTGGGCCACAAACATAGGAATCACAGACAAGCAACTTGCTAATGTCGTTTAACCATCAATTTAGATGGCCAACCTTTGTACAGTTTGGATTATTCTATTTCTATAATTTTAGTGATGTAGTTAATAATTAGATTATTTCAAATTATCATCACTATGCCACATATAAAGTGGACATACGCAGGCGGCACCTTTGTTCACTCATGCAACTCTTGGGGAGTTCAAAAAGGCATTAAATCTATTTACATTCAAATCATCCCTCAAAAGATTTCATTTATAGGCTCATTTACTCTTATTACATTTTATTTTTATGCATTTATTCATTTTCAAACACACTACTTCAAATGTCATTTATTTCCAATTTCCCCATTTACCTCCATATACTCTCATCTAAATGTGTTCTTTTCAATGATCTAAATTGATCATAAGACAGTTCCTCTTCGATCTCAACAAAACAAAGATTGAATTTTTCAACCATTTTATTGTGCAAAGGTTATGGTGGTTGTCCAATTCAAAAGGAAAAAAGAATTAGTGAAGTGCTGAAATAATTCATTTAAGAGCTCTGGCTTGTTGCATATTCAACAAAATTGATACCCATGACATAAACCATTTTGGATCAATGAAATATGTTCTAAACTCCGGAGCTAATGTCATGACTCATCTTATACATTGGAATGCATTCTAGCAAACCTCACGTGCCCTCAATAGGCAAAAATCCAATTTAATATATATTTTGCTCAACACAAAAAACAACTTGAGCTCGTTTTGGGCTAACATGTTGCGCATGTGAAATCCACTCAATCTCTTAGGTGCAGTCCATAATGCCAGTTCTTACAATAAAAATTCAACCCACAGATCAAATAAGCCACACCATAGGAAGAATGGAGATGAGACTTCAACCAAGACAAAGTGACTATATAAAGATTAGGTTGGTCCAAAACTCAAGTCAGCTACAATGCATGAATTTAGATGTTCTAAGGCATATTTGATACATAAAATTACATGGTCTTAAATTGTATTTGGTGGGATATAAATTTCATTCAACATTTGAAATCAATGAGAATGAAGCAGGAGATGCATCAGAATTTATGGTGGATTTTGAGATCTATTATGTATGGGCCCCAATTGATGCATATGTTTTATTCACGGTGTCTATTCTTATGTGTCTTTTACAGGCAAGACTCTGAGTTGTATATGAACATAGGTGACGGGCATCAATTGTGAATTTTGGTTCATTGATTATAATTTTAAGGTCCACCAAACACTGGTTTCACATAAAATTATATTTTTCCCACGTGAAAAATTTGATCCCAAACACATGAGTAGATGGTACTTCCAGACATGTAAAAACGTGAATTCCATCTAATGCACTGCAATGCAACTTTCTAGACAGGTTTCTTAGTTATAATTTTACATTCTTCTCGTGAGTGTCATGATCTATCAATGTGTGGTTATGAACATTACAAGTTTTTTACTCAAGAGACAAAGTGAATTTCACATGTACAACACACTGGCCTAAAAAAGCCTGGGTGTTTCATGCTCTTAAAATAGCCGCAATTGATGATTCCAACATGTAAATAGCAAAATCATCTTGTCATTTAGAAGGCTCTATAACCAGGTGCCTAAAACAAAATGTTATAAAATTTTCATTATATATGTACAATTAGATAATTAATATATCTATATTTATACCATAAAAATAGGTGTTTGGCTATAATTTTCCCTTAGTTTTTTTTCTGGACTCACCTTATAAAGGAGTGACATATAAACATCATCGTGGCCCTTAAATGATTTTAAAGGTAGGGTTCTCGTCCACACTATTCCTTGTGGTGTGGCCCACTAGAGTTTTGGAGGGGCATTTCCTTTTTTTAGACTCACATGCCAGCAAGTGAAAAATGTTGGATGGATCGTGGATGTCACATACATGATCGTAGACCTAACGGAGTTTTTTCGCTGAGAACCACACGTTTGAATTCGGGAAAGCATTCGGTGGATCTAAGGCCATGAGAGTCCACTTTCAGTATTCATTTCTCGCCGTGTGATGGTTGCGTTTAAGTTTGTTTGGCCACTTGAAGGTTGAATGGACTGATATTATTGTCAGAAGCAGATTGGATACTGACCCTGCCTGTACAAACATCACTAGTATACTTCATGGGTCCCACCACGATGAATGTGTTCAATCCACACCGTCCATTCATTTTGCCAGCTTGTTTTAGGTGGGACCCACGGAGCACGACTAGTAGCCACGTTGGAATTGGCAGGGTCAGTATGCAATCGGCGTCCATTATCGTCCAGTCATGTGATTTACGTATGGTCGATGGTAGAGTCCATCAGAAGGACGGTCGAGATCTTACCCATGCAAACACGTGGGCACACATGGACTTTACAAGCAACAAGCACGGCAGAGCTGGCTGGCGCAAAGAGAAGCATCAGCATCCATTCTCACTCTTAACAGTTTACAAAGATGCCTGATGTGATCCATCCAGCTGGAGTATCTGTTGCTTGTCCTTTCCATGGTGCACCCACATTCAGGTTGATCTAAACCGTCCATCTGATCAGCCGTGCAGTTGACTAGTAAGCTTTAAGAATTACACCGGTAGAACAATTTTATTTATCTGATGACATTCCTTTAAACGGATGGTCGAAAATAAAGAAGTTGGGGCTGTCTAGCAGTCCATCTTCAGTGGGGAAAATCAGATGGCGATGGTCATATAACAGGTCAGATTTCATGTAGTGTCCCATCAACCGTAGTTTCCACCAAATGAACGGTAGTGATCATCTGACCATACGGACGCGTGGGACCATGAGTAGTTAAATAAACAGATCTCAGGTGCGATGAACACAAACCCTCCTTTTTCATTCCCCCAACCAAAATTCGACAGAGAGAGAGAGAGTCACTCTCCCAACCAAAAATCGAGAGAGAGAGAAAGGTTCTTGCAGTATATTTTCATGGCGGAAAAACCCCAACCAGTTCGCGTTCTCTACTGCCCAATCTGCAGTCTCCCTGCAGAATACTGCGAATTCGGACCCGATTTCGAGAAATGCAAGCCATGGCTCATCCAAAACGCACCCGATCTCTACCCCGATCTCATCAAAGGTTCCGCCCTCACTCAAAACCCTAATCCCCCAAATTCCAACCTCGTCATGTTTCTTTCACGCATCTTTTTTTTTTAAAAAATTTCTGATTTATTTTTTATTGTTATTGTTTTTTCAGAAGCGAATGACAGGGAAGCTGCAAAGGCCGCCGAACAGCTGCAATCCGTAGGAATATCTGGCAGCGGTGATGGTGCAGCAGCAGCTACTTCAGGTATGCTGATATTTTTCCTTGTGTTATTGGATTTGGTTTTCTGGTATTTCTTGGAGAACTGTTTTGATATTTGTTTAAATCTTAAATATAAAACGAAAATTTCATGTGCACGATGCTTGCGTTAGAAACCCATTTGAACTAGGATTTCCACTCACACATAGTTGTGGTAATTATAATTATTTCTTCGATTAGTTAGATAATCGAAGGTGAATTTAAGCTAATAGTTTGGGTAGGATTTTTAAAGTTAGCCAATCGAGTTTGGTTAGGTCAATCAAGCTAAGTTGTGTATTAGGATTTTGTGTTAGAGATTAGTATAAATGTGTGCATGGGACGTGTACTGATGTAGAGAATTACAGATTCAGTAGTTATCTTTTATTGTTTTATGTAGTTCTCTTGGTCCTTTTACCTTTTAGGGAGTTCTCATTGTGAGTTTCTGATGCAAAGAGTTGGTGTGGTGTTGAGATTCTCAATGAGATACATCAAGGTGTGCTTCTATGTGTTCTGGCAGATTTTTATTACCCACGAGTGGTTAGGAGCAACGGTGAAGCGTAGTATTCCTGTTGGTTTGATGCATGTAATTGGTGATTACAGTATACATGATGGTTCCTATTGAGGTCAAAATCTGGACCACCCTCCACTCAATGCCATAAACCTTCGACGAACCCTGGTCCTGCACAAAAGGGTGAGCAAAGGAGACCCTGTCTTAGCCGGGGGACCCTCCGATGCCTAAGTCAGGCTAGGGAATCTGGGTCTAAGTTGAATGTAGAGAGAGGGTGCGAGATATTGCATGCCTGTAGCAATGGGGTCCCTAGGTATTTATACCCGTGGGTTGAACGATCCACGTCCGTTAATCCCGGCATGATTTGCTCAATCAGCAGGATATTGTGATCGTGGAGATATTATCCGTAGTCTTTGGGTTGTGCGGCAGATCGTGTCTTAAGGGCGCATATCCTCGGGCGAGATCTTCAGTCACGTCCGAATTTAAGTTAATTTCTAGGCTCGGGATACGGAGTATCCTCAACCGGGCTCGGGCTCGGCCTCAACCTCGGTACATGGCGTATTCACGCCTGAGCTTGGCCTCAAACTGTGTAATCTTGAGACCGAGCACTAGTAGTTGGAGCTTGTCAGTAGGCCACCGAGATCGGAGTTCACCGAATGAAGCTGGGGACGAAGATCAGGGCTCGGCTCAACCATCCTTATTTGGATGAGGGCGAGGGTTCGGATCGGCCAATCATGACTAGTTCCGAGTTGTGACTTATTAGCGAAAAACTTGTCTCATCTAACCTACAGTCGTGACTTAGGGGTCGGCTCATACTTGATGTTGTGTCATGTCGTGTCCACCTTCTGAGTCCTCGTTATCTGACTCGGGTAGCTCAGGCTCACCCCGATTATCCTTGTTCAGATTTCCCCATAACAGTGCCATTTATGTGTGTGTGGTGTTTCATATGATAAACTAGTCTAAGTTTTTTCACCGTGTTAGTATCTTTGAACTTGAAATTTTATTTTTTATTTTTGTGCCGGAAGAATATTACTTCAGAAACATGTGAGGTCATTATTGTTGAAGATGCTTATCAGGAAAATTGTCACTAGCTAAATACTTGTCTTGGAGAATGAAAGTACATATGTGTTTCTGAGGTTGTAGCCTTTGGAAAGTTATTGATGAAAACGAGTTGAGATGCGAAAGAATGATCTTTGGTAAAGTAAGACCGAGAAAGCACTAGTGGTCTTGGAAAAGTTGGAACATTCCGAGGTTTGGACCAAGGCTAGTAAACTCGAAACATTACCTCTACTTGGTCTACCCTAGAAAATTTGACTCGGGTGAATCAATGTGGTGGCTTGAACAAGTTACATTTTTATTTTTTTCTCTCTGTTTAAGTAATTTCATAATGATATAAGTTACACATAAATGTTAAAAAAATTGGTTATTTATGAAATTCACATAGTTTCTGCAAGTGCTGGTGGTTCACTGGTTTGAACCATTGATCTGTTGCCCCCCATCATGGATGGACCATGCCCAAAAAAATGTCCCAACTGGAAGATCCTAGCTGTTGGTTATTTGGCCATTTTTTTCCAATTGAATATAGATTGTTGACATCTTTTCTTAACTTAATCCATCTATTGGGCTAATAATGGGAAGGCTAGGATTGCTCCCTGAGGAGATTATTTTGGGGTATGGTCCATACATGATGGGAGCCATGACATCAATAGACTGAATAATCAAACCATGATCTCCAGATGTACAAACTTCACACAATCATAAGTTCATTCAGCACAAATAGACAACTGCTAAAAAGAAAGGTAATCCAAGAGGGGCAAGACAAAGTTTCCATGACCCACGATACCAAAAGCAAAATTGCAGGGAAGGAGCAATGGGTACATGTGGCAAACTGGAGATCTTTTATTATTATTAGAGGTAATGCCGATTTTATTGCAAAAGAGAGATTAAGCGCCTACCACATGAATTACAACATCTCAGACCAGAAAGCATCTACATTATTATGATTTACATTGACAAATGGCCTAATAGACGAAGCTGAAGACATCACATCCAACTTGTCTTTCGTAATAACCTTGGTGGGACTGGAATTTTTTGAGAAAGCATTAATCATTTTGCTCTGCCCAAATTGACCACAATCCTAAAATGAGCGCAAGGTGGCAAAGTTTCCTTTTAGATCCTCCACCTCCCCCGTACCACACCAAGAAGAAAGTCCCGATTGACTCAGGCATCACCCAGCAACACAAACAAGTTGGGAAAAAACTCCCCCAATTGGCCCTAGCAAAAGATCAGGTTATGAATAAATGATCCACCAACTCATAGAATGCATGCACTTAGGATCATTATTTGCTTTTTCTTCTTCTTCTTCTTCTTCTTCTTTTTTGAGATTATCAATAGTGAACAACTTCCTTTGCACCCTAGCCATCTGAAGGCATCCACAGGGGGCCATGATACGAGCAAATATGGCTCAGAGGATTCACGCAACTGGGGGGATTGAATTGCCAAGTAGAACGATCTAAATGAGAAACTGCTCGATTTTTCTAGCTCGGGTGGCATACGGATGGTACAATGACAATTCCAGTGCCCTCCCTGTTATAAGCAGGTAGCTCTCGAAGATAGGAGTGATTGATGCTGGTCTGTATCTTCTAATAACAGATGGGAAAAACTGAGGGTGAAAAAAAAAAAAGATTGAAAACTTTGATTTGGGGAAGCGGTAACAGATTTTGGTGCTGTGAGAGATTTTGGATTCCTATACCTAGAATGCTTTGTTTTTGTTTGCAGATGTGCAGAGCCATTAAACCCTAGATAGATGGATTTATTCATGACATTTATCTGCCTCATCAATTCTTGCCTCTATAGGATTGCCATGCCATGACACATCCGAGTTTCATGACATGCATGATGCAAGACACCGAGTCACTAGAAAACTTGAAGAAACTTGCCTGAATCATGTCATATTTGACCCCACTCCATCATTTTTTACTTGGTGGGGGTGTAAAAATGGGTTGACTCAGGCCAGTCCCAGGTTAATTTTGCTGAGTTGGCCAACCTTGGTGTGAGTTGGCACTATGCATAGGGCGCTAGAACCAAAGGTTTCTCGTGCACTAGGTAACGTTGCATCTGTGGGCTGTGAAGCATGTGGTTGTTGCATTGGTGGTTTTCTTAGTCTCTCCAAGTTGAGCAAAGGCCTTGTGCAGAGCATGGGAATGCAATCCAGGGGCATCATTTTGTCTTGTAATGCAAGGGTGGCATGATAGCCCTGAGGACAAACTGATGGGTGTGCAAGGTGGGGACTTAGTGAGGCTACTGTGAACACAGAGTTGACATGCTCATCTCTGGCTTCAGGTTTTCCCAACCATGATGCCTTCTTTTTTATCTTATGGATGGCATGTCGTGCAGGTGTTATGAGTGAAGAGTTGAAGCATATTGTTGAGTTCAATGTGTGGGTTGGCCCTTAGTTCTATATCATGATTCACGATGAGCATGGTTATGAGGTCAAGAGATACGCATGCTCAGTTGTTGGTTATGATTGTTTGTGCAAGGCAAGAGCATTGCACATTTAGTGTAGCACAAAGGTGTAAGATGCAAAAGAGTTGGCCTACTAGTTGGATGCAACTATGAGCTGCATGGTGTAACTTTTGGCATGGACATTTGGTAGGGCTGCAACTTGGGTTCAGGTCAACCCGAACCTGATTGACCCAACCGAAGTTCAGGTCGGGTTGGGTTGTCAAGGTCCTTGGGTTGGGTTGAGGTTGGAAAACGCCAACCTAATTTGAAACAAAGGCTACCCTCCTTCGGCCTCCTCAAGTGTATTCAGGTTTTTAATATATCTGGGCATCCTTTGTTTGATGAGAACAGTCAAATTTAGAAATAGCAGCTCTCCCTCTCCCTCTCTCTCTCTGAGTAGCTACATGTAAGCATCATGTTGATAGCGCGTTCCTTTTTTTATGCAGGAGGTACATCAACTACTAAGCAAGAAGAAGTAAAACGTCTTCCAGGTGGAAAGATAAAGAAAAAGGTACAAGTCCCAGGCATCCTAAGTTCAATTAACATAACAGCCTATTTGACATACTTCTCTTGTAGAATTAGAAGCATTCTTTCGATTCTTGTCAAATTTCAGATTATCATTGTCGCATCATCATCATTGTAGCCTTGCCCTAGTTAATTAGCATTGGCTTTTAAAGTCTTGTTTTGCCAATCATTCCTATTTAAAGCCCTAATTTCAGATCTGAGTTGTAAACTATTTGAATTTTCCTCTAGTTGTTTTATGTCAGCAACTTAGCATATGGACATTATGACAGTCTTTGCACACTGCTAGGCATGTGCTTGGGGTACTCATTGGTAGGAGTGTACATCGAGTCGAACCGAGTTGAGCTGGCCTCAGCTCGGCCACTAGCTGACCTCAGCTCGAACTCGGCTCGGTCCTCAAGCCTGACTGGCCAGCTCGGCTTGGTTCGGTCAGCAGCTCGGGCGAGCTCGAGCCGAGTTTGCCATTGCAGCATTTTCACAAACACCTGGACTGCACCTTCAAAATCTCACTGTATTTGAGACAGCAGCAATGGTTTTACAGGTATTTTATCAAACACCTTCTAAGCAACATAAAAATCAAGAAAAAAAGGGTGTTGGTTTCATATACATACCTTCCTTGCCACCAGCCACACTTCTTTTAGTCATTTCATCAAACAGTTGGTGAGCAACATCAATATCAAAGTAACCGAGTCATTGAACTGATTCGATCCGAGTCGAGTCGAGCTGGGGCCAGCTCGAACTTGGGTCAAACTCATTTTCGAGCTCAAAGAATCAGCTCGACTCAGCTCAAACTCAGCTTTGAACCGAGTCGAATCGAGCTTTTTCGAGTCGAGTCGAGCGAGCTAACCGAGCTAGCTCGGTTCGTGTACATCTCTACTCATTGGCAGGTAATTTATCCTTCTACAATTACAGATCCCAATAAGCAAAGGTCGCAACTCTGCCTGGTGGCAAGGCACCAGCTCCAAGCCCCGCTGAAAAATGCATTAAACTGATTCTCTAGCTAACAGGGCTGTAGTTGTCAGTGCCTGTTGGCTACAAAACAAATGGTCAGAATTAATTTTCTTATTGTGGCCCACCTGAACAATGAATCAGACTGATTTTAAGAGAACGGAGGTTTATGCCCATACACATCACATGGGTGGTTTGGATCATGAAAAATGTATGCTGTTTGGCTTGTCTGATGCTGTGCAGAATGATGTTCCATCTCTAAACTCCTTTAAATAACAAAATGGGGTTCCTGTTGTTTTCCTGACAAACGGTGCCAGCTGCTGCAGAGTAAATCAAAATGGATTTAAAGTGGCACCCAAACAGGTTCTTATTCTTGATCTTGGGGTCACCATTCTAGTTAATGAAATCCCATTTTATTGAAGAAGTGCATTGTACCTCGCTTAAAGAGTCTCCCATCTTGGAAACTTCATAGAAAGGAGAGATGGCCATTTATTCCTTTGTTCAATAGGAAAAGCACAGACGCTGTCATGCATTTAACATATGTTTTTTAGTAGGAACGCAAAAATTGTTGGCCCCTCTTTCGTCCTATGAAATCTTTTGGTGGAGGATTAATGATTCGTTGTTAGCATATTGGTCGTATATCTGCTACCGGTGATCTTCACCCTTAAATTACTGTTATAGCCTTTCCAAAGTCTACTAATGTTTACATGGGGCTTCCTCGAGTTTGGTCATTAATAACTACTAAATACCAATAAAGGATACTTTCAACTCCTGAAAAAAGAAATAATCCAACTGTGACATAATCCAACCTGATGTTATAGAACAATTGCAAAATTATGAAATTTCAATATGCAATCATTTCCAGAGCACTAAATTTTGTCCCTGCATCCTTTGATAATAGGGAAGAAAGAACCTTCCATGTTCCATATTTTGACTTCAAAAAAATCACATTATTGTTCTAGGAATCTCTCTTTATCGATTGAGATGTTCACTCTTTAAGAACTGAATAAAACCATAGTTCTATCAGTGGCTCAACTTGAAACTTGACAAGATTTTGAGCTGAGTCACTTGGAACTCACTAATGAGCTTGACATGGTTGGGACTCAACAAGACTCGTCAAATCGGCTCCAAAACCTGGTCTACTTAGACAAGTAATTCACCTGGTCAACCCGGTCAACTGTTTTCTGTTACAAAATTCAAAATGTGGACGACCGGAATTGAACAACCAACCTTGCCAGCCAAAGCAGATCCCCGTTACCAGCGCGCCGTACAGTGCAGTGCTGCTTTCTCTTGGCTATTCTATTCACTTCCAACAGTTTTAAAGTTCTTCGCCCACTGTTAAATACTTAAAATTTCATTATTAAAATATCGAGTAAAGTACATTCTCATAGCTCTTCAGAAAAAGAAAAAAAAAAAAGAAAAAAAAAAAGTAAAGTAAATTCTCAGTTGAGGCTCTGAGTTGACCCGACCCGGCTAGACGTCCAGTTGAGTTGATTTTTCGAGCTTTTGAACTGTGACCAAAGACAGGCTGATCATCACTACATAACTGCTACTAGTAAAATAAAAATAAAAAAATAAAGGGAAAGTGTTTATAGATTGCTATGCATAAAAAAATATATGTTTTGTTACCTTATAAAATAAAAAAATAAAAAAATCAGTGAATGGCATATAAATGCTTGTTAAAGGCTTAAAACCTTAACCGGCAAAAGCAGTCAACACAAGTTGACAGTAGCTGATAAAAGTAAGGCAATATACCTTGATGTAAAAAGTTGTTCGAGTTTTCGTTGCTAAAAACACTCTTCACTGGAAGTTTATATTCATTATGCCCTACTCAACTATTTAGTAGTCATAAATAACATGCAAGGTTTAATTCATAGAAGTTGAATTGTTATGATCCATTGTGATTTCATGTTTTTGAGAATCCTCCCCAGTTTAGACTCTGCACCAGTCATCTTTCAGTGTTAATCACAATCAGTTTCAGAGCATTATTGGTAGCTGATTTTCGTTTTGCTGCTACTCAACAGTTAATTGATTAGCTTCATGGTTGTTTGAATGATTAACATCATGTCATCTGAACATTCTGGATTTATAGTTTTAACATCACTAGGTTGGTACAACTTGTCTATGGTTGTTGAAGGTATTTTAGTTATTGGGGTACCAGTTCTGGAAGTTTGAGAATTCATAAGAACGTGATTTGTGATGTGCATTTGTTTGCTCGTGTTTAGGAATGGCTTTTTATTGCAGAACGAAAGTACTATTCAAAACTAGATGGCAACACAATGTTGTTGGGTTGTGATTCTATATGATGACTTCATGCTATCAATCTTTCTTTTGGCATTGCCAACTTTGCAATTGTTGAGTTTTTATCATTTTATATCGAGACTAATACTCCAGTCATTCATATTTGAATTAGTAATGTTCCATCAGTTTCTGTTCTTCATTGAAATGCCAATGTTTGTTGTAGGAGAAACAAGAAGTTGTCATCGAAAAGGTTGTTCGAAATAAACGCAAATGTGTCACAATTGTGAAAGGCCTTGAACTCTTTGGTGAGCAATGTCCATTGTCCACTGCAATTCTTTTTCCATTTTTAGTTCAAAAGTTTGATGGAGTCCCTTTGTTTGCTAGAAGTTTCTAATTTTGTTTTATAACTCCACACAATGCATGGCTTATTGTTTCAGGTGTTAAACTGAGCGAGGCTTCAAAGAAGCTTGGAAAAAAATTCGCAACAGGAGCATCTGTTGTCAAGGTAAACTGAGAGTTTGTTGTGATATTATGAGATGATTTAGCTGTAAAATTACACCGTTTGCAATATATAATGTTGCCTGAATAATTGGTTGTAGGGACCGACCGAAAAGGAGCAAATTGATGTACAAGGTGACATATTCTATGATATCGTGGAGTTCATTACTGAGACATGGCCTGATGTAATTCCTTCTCACTATCTCTTTTGATTCAGTGGATTAGTAGAATTCATCTATTATACATTACAAGCCAGAAAATGCTTGTTTATTTTGAAACTTCAGCTAAGATACATTATATGAGCTACTCCATCTAAAAGAAAAAGAAAAAAGAAGAAGCTAATTCTACGTCTAGATCCACAAATGAATTGAATTGAGAACATTCAGTTTAATTAAGAGGAACTTACTAGAGTTATGATTTTGTTTCCAATATTCATAATGAGGAGCAATTTGAAGCAGTGTTTAATTCCTAACCATTTGGACTCTTTGAGCCAGATAAAAAAACCTCTTAGTTGGAAACTAGCTCAAGTTGAATGTTGCAGAAGGACTTGAGTCGATCTGATCCTCTTGTTCTCTTGTAGATTCTTCCTTTCAAATCCAATTTGAAAAATGGTCCAGCTTGAAAAAGGCAATTGCATTTTGGAGCCTGGATCCTCAATATGAATGCTGAGCTAGGAAATTACAATTTGATCGCTGCCACTTGATTAGACTGATGATCAATTCAATTCAATAGTGTCCAAATGCACCCTAAGTGGACTAATTTTGTTTTTAATGAAAATTCTAGACATACCTGCCATGCATATCTATTTTAAAGTAACCATCTCAGGTGGTTCTTATAAAGGGATATTAGATGACGGCTTTGCAGAAAAGTCTGATTTTTCTCACTGCTTTTTTATTTCAGGTGCCAGAAAGTGCAATTTATTTCATTGAAGATGGGAGGAAGGTTGCCGCTGCTTAAACATAAATTGTATGCTTGAGTTTTGAGTTTTTTTTTAAAAAAAATATCAGTGCTCCAATGGGTTTGCCTTGCCAGGAAAGTATAATGCTGTTCCTTTTTTCACCAAAATTATTATGCTCTAACTAGAAGGGCCACCCTAGAGATGTGTCCTGCTACATCAGTGCTGTCACTTATGGATGTTTATCAAATTTTCCAAGTTACATATATTCAGGTTTCCTGATCTTGTTGCAGAGAGTTTCGTTTCCGATTTTGCACTCAGAAACATGGAGATTAATGGGCGTTATTTGTACAAAGACCATGAAAGAGTTTTGTTGGTTTATGCTGTGGAATGAGATATTCATGGACATGAATCCAAATGAGCAATTTTACTAAACAATCTCTGGGAGGGACACATTTTCTCTATTTTGTTTCTGTTTGCCCTTTTGGTGGATTGAAAACATTTCCAAGTCAATGTTATAAACAATAGCAGTCTCTTTTCTCATTAATCAGGAGTTTCTTATCCGGTTTTTAGATATAAATATTTGAATCCTGACCCACTTTTATCTGAAAATTTGGGTGACAGATTCCGCCCTCCGGTGCAATGATAGATTGGGCCAAAAGTCACCAATGGCCCTTTGGGAATGGGCAACTATGTTGAGTGACCTCACTCTATAACTATATAGGGAAAAAGGTGATTGCTGCACATGAGATCTTTCTTTCTCACCTGTCAATCTGATACATCTATGAAATCCTGAGCGTTCATCTAGCAAGGTCCATTGCATGTTCTGTGGTGTAAACATTGATTGTTGCCATTGTCATCAATTGCCACGCATGTATAGAAAAGATAGTTCAAAAAAAAATTAAAAATAAAATAAAATAGACGCTCAATGTACAAACGTGTTCAAGTCAGCTAATGCGCCACAGCCACGTCTGTGTTCAAGTCAGTCAGCCAATGCACGCACCACCACATGACGTATGCACTATCCAAGCCATCCATTGAGTAGACGGACGATGGTAGTACATGATGTCCACGGACTGGATCAGTTTGGTCACTTGGTGACAGTGCATGAAGCAGCACCTACCTGACAACGGTCCAAATCTTGCACGTATGCCACATTGGCCTGCGCTGGAAGAGGCTGATTCCAATGCATCACTCTTGAGTAGCCAACTAGCCATGGCAAGGCTGGACTAAACATTTGCTGTTAAGATGGAGCATATAAGCCGATTTCCTAATAATAGGTTGCCATTGCATACAATTAGACTGTCTTCAGTACGAAAAGCCCCAATAGGTTACCATTCCAGACAATTAGACTAGTGTTGAACAAAAAAGCCTGATACAGTCACTGGAGCATCCTGACGACCACAATAATCCACTTTCTCAAGTGTGTTCGGATGTAACACATACACGAGGTGCAAGCAGCAAAGGTATCCTGATGGAAATGATGGTTCCCTGTTTTGTGCATTTGGCATGGCCCACAGAACACCTTTTCAGATACCTTTTTCCCCACCTTCCCCATGAATCAATATCATAGAACATTCCTCTCAGTGCCTTAAAAACATGACTGATAAGCAATCCTGCTAACCCACTATTATACAGGCATCCCATTGTTCTTTTGCAAAAATCACTTACAGACTCGTGGGCGCCTGGTTGTGGGCATTCCCTACGGAAAAAAAAAAAGGAAAAATGAAAAAAAATAATAATAATAAAAGGAAGAAAACAGCACAAATCATTTCCAGGGATAGCAGTACTCAAGCAGCTTCTATGGCTACGAACAGTACAATGCAGTTGTGGAGAGGTGCCAGAAAGTGATTGGAGAAGCTGGAAAATCACTGAAGTTTTTTCTGTGTTAGAATTGAAACTGCAAGATGATTCCAGTGCCCACCGCTCCCAAAATAGTGCTAATGCTCCTAGTTGCGTAGGATCACGTCAATAGTTAATTGACCTGGACTGTCTGCTAAGTCCAGCCCAAACTTCTAGGACTACCATTGAACCAATTGGATGGTCCTATCCTATCCATCCTTAAGTCTTGACCATTTTTTCATAGCCATCCAATTTCAAAGCCAAGGATAGGATGATTAGGATTCGGATTACTATGAATGGTTCAAATGGTAAATCAACCTATTTTCCAGAATCTGGACATCCATTTCACAGGCTGTTTGTCAAATGGATAAAACCATCCAATCGGTGTCAGTTCTGCATTGTGGCACATGAACTGAGGGCTGGACCTATTGGAATGTTGGGCTCAATTGATGGGAATTTCATGGCCCTATGCAACCAGCACTATAACTTCCAATAATGCTAGGGAGTATTTCATCATGTCTCATTTAAACATAATTACTGATGCTTGAATGATAATCTTTGCGGCAGACTACCAATTTGTTGGACTCAAACTATTTAATATTAAAGAATAGTAGATCCAGAATCATGCATAGATGACAGACTTGTCAAGCAACAAGCAGAAACATAGAGAAGATCCAGCGGCAAATAAGCTGAGGCAAACTCGGCTTCAGGTGCTTCCCCTCTCAGGCATTTGAAAGTTGCACAAATTTGACACCTATCCACTCTGTTGAATTAAATTAAAAAGAAAAAGAAAAGAAAAGAAAAAAGCAGATCAGTGGGTAAGTATATAAAAAACAGATCATGAGAAGGAAAACAATCGACTTCAGCCAAATGATAGCCACAACAAATATGAAGTAGCTAGTGGAAAATTCGGAAATGCAGATTTGAAATAGACGCACTCGTTGTGGGGCCCTCACATGATTTTGCTCACCTGTTTTGGTGCTAGCAGGCCTTTCTGTACACCTTGAATCAGGTGGCTACTTCAGCATCTTCCTAAATTATTCCACCTAAGAACAGCAGAGATAACTAGTAGAGACTGGCTTTTGCTTTCTAACCTGAAGTTGGCTGGCTCCATATCTTTTGTTTCTGAAATAAAATTTTAACATCTATCATATGTTGAACAGATTTAGGGCCTCTATGGATGGACTCCAGTCTCCATAGTGAGAATAAAATTGGGATGGGCCTGACTCAGTATTTATTTTGGAGAGGCAGAGCCGTTTGGTGCATCTCGCAAAATGTGTTGCAGGATCTGCTGAACACAACCGTCTACAAAAGCCAAGGCAAATGAGAATTCATTGGTAGCAGGCCCGACCCATCATCATCACATTCTTATTTTGGCCAGTTAGGCAAATGGGTCAACCTGCAAAACTAGGTAACCCCAAGCTGGGGCGTAACAAATTCACATGGTTAACTTGATATGTAACAAGCCACAAGTAAATGACCAAGTTTCTTGGGTCTGTTGCACAGTTTAATGAACTTGTGTTTGCTTGATTCAATTCCTTTTGAAGCAAGTGAATGACCAAAGAGGAATTCTAATATTTGGATGGATGCAAGTTCCATGAAGCTCCTTAGTCCTTCCTCAAGGTGCATGTGGCAAACATCTTTGATGCAAGTTCCATGAAGTTCCTTCATCAAAGTGCATGTGGTAAACATCTCTAATGCTCAGGAGTATTGATCTGATGGGTCACATGTCGATAGACTATAGGCCGAAAATCATAGTGAGAACACTAAAAGTTACTTTTCAATAAAAGATCAATTAATGTTTTCAATGTTTTCTAATATTTTTCTATTTTCAATAACATTAGTTAATCTTTTCGATGATTTCAGTAAAATAATAGAACTGACAGTGTTAAATCAGTTCCTTTGCCCTTTCTTTATAATATTTGCCCTATCTTTTTTATTGTTTTAGGTTGTGCATTGTTGCGCCAAATATCATGAAATTTCATTATTAATCAGTAATTTGGTGCAAAATATCACGAAATTTCATGATATTTTGCTTACGCCTTGCACCTTGGAGGAGTGAATGCTATGCCACACACTATTCACTATTAAAAACACTGATCCCAACCAATAGTCTGTTGTGTATCATGGTGGATGAACCATGTGCAGACAATACTGGAGGATTATTTTATTTTATTTTTTCTGAAAGGCAACCCTCCCTCCCTCCCTCTATGTGGGTCTCTCAATAGTAGGAATACTGGAATAGAATACAAATAAGAGGAAACATCCTAACCAGTAGCAGACATAGACCTGTATTATTTGCTATGGTCTGACTTAGCCAGCTCTTCAACACAGCTTTTGTACTTGGCAATCAGATCCCTGCCAGAAACAAAGTGACCAACAAGTACAAACATTGTCTAAATTCAGTTCCACAATTAGACATTTTTCAATAACAACTACATTCTGGGCAAGCAATACATACCTCCTTTGGTTTAGCAGTTGCTCACTCTCTTCCAGCTTATGCTTTTGCCCCTCAACTGTCTGGTGATGGCAACATAATCCAAGTGGTATTATGAGATATCAGACAGGCTAAGTGGTTTAAAAAGATAATACCGAAAACCAAGGACTGACATTAAAAACAGGGATTCAGCAATTTTTATTCTTTTCTTTCATGTACTTTGTAATTTCATACAAAATAACATTCCCATACATAAAAAGATGCAAGTCCTTCTCTTCATCCTTTTTGTTCTCTTAATGATGTTCTGTAACCTTTCGCAAAAAAAAAAAAAAAAAAAAAAGTAGAAGAAGAAGAAGAAAAATTCCCAGGCACGAAAAGATCGAAGAAACAACACAAAATGTTATGTGGAAAGCTGAGCTTCACAAAAATTATTTCACACATATATCATGGAGTTAAGCCTCCTAACAGCTTTAATGTACCCTCTAATTCTACGCAAGTATCAATGATGGCAGGAGTGTCAATTAGCTAATAAACAATGAAGGGAGGGTTGTTTAATCACTACATCAAGCTACAATGAAATTGCAATGCTAGTGGCAAGGGTTCATGCGTCGACAGTTGTTGGTACAAACAAGCAAAGAGAGGGACATGACAGAGGTTTTGAACACTGTGAGCACTGAAGAAGGACATAAAGCCTCTCATATTCTCCTCATTCCTACAACCCTTTCCTATTTTCCAAACCATCTCCTTCCCAACAAGCCTTTCTTTGGTTGCATTTCTCATTGTCAGCTTGGGTGAATGTATGCTACAAGGAAGCGGGATACAAGGGTAAGGTAGTAGAAGGTTGCCAAACAGCAGCATCGAGAAATGCTGTGGTCTTGAGGCAGGAGCACTGAGCACCAAGGATCTTTGTCAGCTTTGAAACTTGCCCCACGGTAATTACGCTCAATCGTATTTTTCCTCCGTTTTCTTCTCCAGGGTCTCTTCAACTTCTTCTCTGCACTCATCTTAAGCTAAAGATGCCGATCTCCTGTGGTGATAATGCCCAGAGGAGGAGCCTTTCAGCCTCTTTTGGCACAACATTTCATTTCAACTCTCGGTGGATGTGCTAGCTGAGCTCTTCAGTAGTTATGGGATGGTGTCTGTTGTCTCCAACCCAGTGTTTGAAAACTCAGGTAGGAGCATAGGGTTTGGATTCATCAGATTCCACTATCTCGATAAGGCACTGTCAACGTAGTGACAAAGGTCTGCTAGGTGTCGTAGAGCCTATGGGTTAATTTTGGAGTCCCCCACCTTCAATTTGCGGACAACACGATCATCTTTTGTGAGGCAGATCTTCAAATGGTCAAAGACTTTAGGAAGATAGTCATGTGCTTTGAAGTTGTGTCCGCTTTGAAGATGATGTGGCCAAAAGTGAGATGCTGGGTATCAATCTCGACAGTGAAGGATTTGCTCTTTTAGCTTCAACTGTCGGATGCAAAATGGGCTCCTTTCCCTCTACCTATTTGGGGTTCCTATTATGTATTGGTAAGCCGCCCAAGCGGGAATGGGATAAGGTTATTGCGAGAGCCAAAAGCAAATGATCCAGGTAGAAGAGTAGATATCTTTCTATTGGAGGCTGTCTTACTCCCATCAAATCGGTCATTTCCAACATGCCGGTATAATTCATGTCCCTCTTCAAATGCCCTCGCTTGGTGCAAGCGGTTTTGGACAAGTTAAGAAGGAATTTTCTTTGGTGAGGTTCCATGGAAGGTGCCAAATTTCACCTACTCAAATGGGAAGAGGTTTGCAAACCTGTGCAACAAGGTGGGGTGGGAGTGCAGAAATTGGATACTATGAATGTAGCTCTCCTTGGCAAATGGTAATGGCGGTTTGGGACAGAAGAAGAGAGTTTATGGCGTCGTATAGTCGCTAGCGAGTATGGGCTGCAAGAAGGTGGTTGGGAAACCAGGCAGTCTACCTTATACAGGGCATCATATCGTATGTTTGGAGGCTGATTGCCTATGTTAGACCATTATTTCGCAGAGGTATTTGCTTTTCAGCGGGGTACAGGTCCAAAATTGATTTCTGGAAAGACGTCTAGTGTGGCAACACTACCCTTCAAAACGATTTTCCCTTCTTGCTTGCTTGGCCCCTTTCGAAGGTGTTAATGCGGCAGATTGCTTTTCCTCCCGAGACTCCTCTGTTTCCTGGTTTCCGTTGTGCAAAAGAGGCCTATCGGACATCAAGGCCGACGAGTTTATCTCACTTCTATCCTGGTTGCAATCAGTTACCTGAGTTGGGGAGGCCAATTCCATGGTCGGGAAAAGCCATAGCTTGGGTTTTTTTCTCAGTAAAGTCTTTTTACAAGTCCCTTTGTGAAGATTTTTGTGAGATACCCGAAGAGTACGCTTATCATTTCTGGCACTATGGTGCGAAACCTAAGATTGCCGTTTTTACTTGGTTGGTTGGGAGGAAAAGAGTGCTCACGATAGATAATCTCCAAAAGAGATCCTTGCCCATTCCTAATATGTGTTGCATGTGCAACCAAGATGTAGAGTCCATTGATCATTTGTATATATCTTGCCCCTTTGCGGTTTCCATTTGGCATTATGTTTTAGGGACGTTCGGGGTTCAATGGGTCTTCTCAGGTTTGGTCCATGATTTTCTTTGGGAGTGGCACGGGGATATCAGGGGAACCAAGGACCGAACCAGTTGGCTCCTTTTGCTTTTGGCTATTTGGTGGTTGATTTGGTTGGAAAGAAATAGGTGGTTATGGGATACCTCTCACTTGGCGGCGTTTGTGGCACAAGATGTTTTAATGCTGGTTTCCTAATGGAATTTTTTTTTTGGTAATTTCGGGTGCTTTTCCTAGTTGAGTGGCCAGCGGATTGCAGTTTTGCTTCTTTCTTTCTTTGTATTCTTTGTTGCATGCATTTGTTTGAAGCTTTCTTAATAAAATTTTTGTATGGTTTAAAGGATGGCTAAAATCTTTTTTGGTTTCTCAAAATCCAAAAAAAAACGTAGTCTCTTAGATTTCGAAAAGTTAAATATGACTAGGTCTTCAAACTGCTCTTCTGAGTAAGGATCAAAATTATGGAGTAGGAAGAGATAAGGCACCCTACTCCACCCTCAAAGATACGGTCCATATGCTCAAGAAGAGGGAAATTCCAATGTTTGGAATTTTGACAAACGGTAACTTCACACCCAAAAAAAAAAAAAAAAAGACATACAGAAACTTCACGCTAAGGGTAAAGAAAGGAAAGAAGAAAGAATTTGGATGTAGAAGAAGAAGAGGGAGGCTTAGGAATGTGGCAAGTTGATTGCATGCTCGCATTCGCGTGGCTTAATGGGGATTTGATTGTCAAATTATTGTGCTTGCGGCTTGAATTTGTACTCCTTGGACTGAAACTTCAGTTTTAGGTGCTTCATTCATCGCTATCATCCCGATGAAAGAGGAGGATGATACCGTTTATTCATTGCTCCTTTGCAAAGGAGGTGTGGGATCATTTTATTTGGTCTTTCTGGGTTCTATGGGTGTTTCCGAATTTCATAGAGGAATTTCTCATATCTTGGCATGGCAGGAGATAGGGAAATCTGGGAAAAAGAGGTGGAGATCAAGCTTGTTAGCGATTCTATGGGCTTTATGGTAGGAAAGAAATGAGTGATGCTTCATAAACAAAAAGAGAGGAGCATTAGAAGTTTTCAAAAGGGCATTTCCCAATGTAGAGTGGGCGGAAGCATAGATCCAAGCTCCCTTTTCAGTTTTGTTAGGGTTGTTTCCTCTTGTATCAGTTGTATTTTTGTAAATTTGCATATTTAGGCTTCGGCCTTTTTTATGAAATATCATCATCCTTTAAATATTTTTTTTTTTATTTTTTTTAAAGCCTGATTGGGAGCCATTATAAAATCTTAGCTAAGATTTTGTAATCTAGGTCCTGAGTGGTGCTAGAAAAGGTCATCTAATGTGGGGGCATTTTCACACCGGGCTCGAGTGGTGTGGCCTATGGGATGCATGGGCACACTCGAGGTGGGTGGCCCACATAACCCATGGATTTGAAGCCCGTGTGAGGCAAAGCCCATGGATTTGGGGCCCATGAGGGGGCGGAACCCATAGATTTGGGGCCCACGAAGAGAATTCGGCCGAGGACCTAACCCATGGATTTAGGGCCTGGGCTATGAAATAAAGGAATTAATTCACCACGCTCTAACAATTCGAGCTTTTAGAGCAAGTGGTTAATTATCCTGCATCAAATTGGAATCAGAGCGGGAGGTCTCGTATTCAAGACTCCTCACCGGGGGTGATTAATGCAGAGGCATTTCCACATCGGGCTCGAGTGGGGTGGCCTGTGGGATGCATGGGCACACTCGGGGTGGGCGGCCCACATAACCCATGGATTCGGGGTCCGTGTGAGGCGGAGCCCATGGATTCGGGGCCCGTGTGAGGCGGAGCCCATGGATTTGGGGCCCACGAGGAGGGTTTGGCCAAGGACCTAACCCATGGATTTGAGGCCTACGCTATGAGATAAAGGGATTAATTCGCCATGCTCTAACAGTTCAAGCTTTTAGAGCAAGCGGTTAATTGTCCTGCACCATCATCTCCAAATTTCAAGGGTCTTTTGTGGAAAAGACAAATTTTAGATAGTCCTCTCATCATCCATGAATGCATTGACCTAAGGCATAGAGAAGGCAAGAAGGGCGTTGTTTGCAAGTTGGATATCGAGAAAGCTTACGATCACGTAGGCTGGGACTTCCTTGACCATATGCTAGGTTGCTTGGGTTGAGGGGAGAAGTAGATAAAATGGATTTAAGAGTGTCATCTATCGCCTAAATTTTCCGTGCTAGTAAACAGGTCTTCAAACAAATGGCTTTTTCAGGCATCAAGAGGGCTTAGGTAGGGGGGGAATCTGCTTTTTCCTTCTTTTTTTTTGGTGGTGGTTGCGGAGGCACTTAGCAAGATGTAGGATAAAGGCCTCACTATGGGTCTCATCACTAGGTTCAAGGAAAAGAACACGAATTTCCAGGAGTTGTGCCTCTAATATGTTGGCGATACAATCTTATTCTACGATATGGAGATGGCCAAGGTAAATTGTGAGGTGCTTCAAAGTGGTATTCAGACTTATGGCGAACATTTTGAAGAGCAAGATGTAACTTCCAATGTAGAGGTGGAGAGATTAGCAGACGTTTTTTGCTATCATGTTAGATCTTTTCCTCTTTGTATATTGGACTCCACCTATGAATTGGTAAGCCGGCTAAACATCTCTAGGATAAGATCATTGAGAAAGTAGAGAGAAAACTCTCTAACTAGAAGAGTAGGCACCTATCTCTAGGGGAAGGTTGATGTTAAATAAAGTTGCAACTTTGAATCTACCTTTTTATTTTATGTCCCTTTTTAGGAGTCCGAAAGTGGTGTTGGACATACTAGAGAGGATTTGATGAGATTTATTTTTTTAATGGTGGGGTGCAGAAGATAAGAAGAAATTTCATCTTTTAAAATGGGAAGAGATGTGTCGTACGTATGGGGAGCACGGAGCAGGAATTAGGAAGCTGGAAGGCACAAACTTAGTGTTGCTAGGAAAGTGGTTGTGGTGATTTAGCACAGAATAAGACAACCTATAGATAGAAATGATTACTAGAAAGTACGGCGTTAGGGATAGGGTAGTGGACTAAAGACTCCTACTTGTGTAGGGCACCTGTTATCTGGAAGATGGTAACAAGGATGGGGGATAAGTTCAAAGAGGGTTGTGTTTTCAGTTTGGGGGAGAGGAGAGGATATGCTTTTGAGAGGGTAAATGGGTTGGTGAATGGACACTTAAAAGAAGATTTTCCAAGGCTTGCTAGGTCTTCCCTAGAAGAAGATATCTCCATTGTGTGGTGCTTCTCTACAATTGGTAGTAAAGTTGGTTCGGAGTCCTTGTCGAAGAAACCTATCTAACGAATACTGGACCAGCTACAAGACATGTGCCCTTCTATTATAGAAAGCGATCTATGATTTGGAAAGTGATGAGCATAAGTCAATTTTCAATTCGGTCATTCTACAAGTTGTTGCATAGGTTAGCATCTAGGGAGTTGAGAGGGTATACTTCTTTTGTGTGGGCACTACTGGGCCCCTCCTAAAGTCGCGGCTTTTTCAGGGTTAGTGGGAGAAACAAAGTGTTAGCAATTGACAATCTCCATAAAAGGAATATGGTGGTTCCCACTATGATGTGAGTTTTACACCATTTTTAACACAAAGCTTTTTTGAAAAAATGGTAGCATACACTACACGATATGTAGTTGTAGCGTACACTACAAGGGATTTATGCTATGTAGCGCTACGGCTACGCTATGCTACATAGGGTATGCTACCACTACGCTATGAGTGCTATTTGAAACACTAACACAAACTAGCATTGGCTAGGGCAACCAATGGGGCCCATTGGAGGTTGCCACTCACAGCCAAGAAGGGCATCTGGATTCAGGATTTTTGAAATTCCTCTACATGCATGGATTCTTAACCTTTCTCCCATCAATTTGGGGTTGGCTATTAACGGGTGGATTGGCCAAAATTATATGATTGGCTATCATCCACATGATCCTTTTTATTTTTAATGACGACAAGGTGTCCCTGCCCCTTTTTAAGGCGAGACTATTCCTATGGATCCATGCAATCACCTGCAAACCACGTGCATCGAGTAAATCACAGGGAGGGGAATCGAACTCGCATATGTGGGGAGCAAACCCACAACACTAGCCATTCGTCCAAACCCTAGGCGGGTTATCATCGACATGATCATGCTGAGACAAATTTCAAATCTGAACATTCACCATAAGTGTATTTGGGATTGCATGAGAAGAACAAACAAGATAAACACAAATCCAAATTCAAAAAATCATAGACATGTGTACAAAATTCTGAATATTGTAGACATGTATACTTGCATGCATGTATATAATAATGCAGAAGAATGTAACATGCAAGATGCATCATCTATTTCAGAGGTTAGAGAGGCTACAAAAAACTTGTCAAACATTATCAATCAAAACTTACACTTGATCTTTCATCTGTTTTTTTTTTCTTAGGCCAAGTCTATATCCAATATCTGTTCTTGTTCTTTCTGGGGGTTTTTAATACAATTCATTATCTTTCAAAAAAAAAAATTTCTATATCCAATAGAGTAGGGGTCAGTTATTACTTACCATAACCTTTGTACTAATGGATAGAAGTTGCCCGCGGCACAGTTCGAAATGGTTGGTCAAATCATTAACCTGTCACAAAAATTATAAAGAACCACGGTTGGTAAATACCTCACAAACCATGAAGAGAATAAAAGAAGTGATTGCATAATCACAATCAGCAATCTTATATGCGTGTTCAGGGGAGTAAACATTCACTGGAAAACTGAAATATATTTCATCGACACGATAATTCACGCGGATTTTGTGTAGGTAGGTAATACATCTGATATAGCACACACCACTAAAAGTGGGGGGGTGTTGATGGATGGGGTGGATAAAAGAGTGTGGCGTCCCTTCTCAGTTCTGGTCAATGGGGCTCTAGAGGCTTCTTTGGCGAATTGAAAGGTCTACACCAAAGGGCTCTCAGTATAATGCTCTCTCCTGGTGGTGGAATTTGTTGCGGCATTTCCAGGGTGCCGGGCGGGCGGGGGGGGGAGAGGGTTCTGGGGTCTGTGGGACCCTCTCTTGAAAGAATCAAGAAGCACATATCAGCTTGGAAGATCAACTATTTATCTTTAAAAGGGAGAATTGCACTTATTAAAGCAGCCCTGTCAAACCTACTGGTGTACTACATTCTCTCTTTAAATACCCGGCTTCAGTTGTTGAAGAAATTGGAAAATTCCACAGAGATCTCCTATGGAAAGGGAGGAAAAGCAGTAAGTATCACCTCTTTTTTTCTTTTTTCTTTTTTTGAAAGATGAAATTATATTAATCAGCAAGAGGAAACAAGAAAAACAAACAAAGCAACAAAAAAGAACCGCAAAAGACAGCAACGCAACAAGAGAGTCCCACGACTCTGAACCCCATCCAAAGAGCACTCAAAGCACCCACTCCCTAAGACAGAGATTAACTTTACATAAGATCCCACCTTGACTAATCAATTTATTCTCGAAACAGCGACCATTCCTTTCGAGCCAAAGGGACCAGCACACCGCCAAAAAAGCCAACTTCCATCTCTTTTTGCCAAGCTTCCCACCTCCCCCCACTTCCAACGACTGAAGGTGATCCTAAATGCAAGCCAGGAAAACCCAAGTGACTCCAGCCTGCTGAAGGATATCGAACCAAATGCTCCTCAAGAACATGTAATGATTAATGAATGAGAAGGCGGTCCACAGACTCTATATCAGAGGCCTCTCTTTTGAAGATTGTCAATGGTGAGAATATGATTTCTACCAGCCAGCCAGACAAACACCGCAGCTTTAGAGGGGGCCCCATACGACCAGATAAACGCTATGCAAGCAGGATCATAATGAGCCACCATTTGGGTCAAAACACCTGTTTGGACTCCAACTGGGATGTGCAAGTTGAATTTTGAAGGAAGTTGAAGTTGTAATCTGGTTCCTACTGACATACAGAGCAGGGACAACTATTAGAGATGACAATAGAACCACTCGGCTTGTCTTTGTTGGCCCTATCAGTGTGACTGATTCCAAGGAGGTGGAGGTCCAGGCTCTATGGCACGGATTAGAGAGCTTAAAAATATGCATCTTCCACCCTTCTAGTATTAAGGAGACTCGGTGAATATCATCATATGGGCTAGCTCAGCAAATGTCTACCCCTAGTGCTTCCAGCTTTGGTGGAGGCAATCAAACAGATAAAGGGGACCATCTCAATATCCTTTCTCACATATGAAGGGAGAGATGATATAGCTGATGAGCTTATCAGAAAGGGCCCTGCTCTACAAACCATAGGCATTGAAGACTCCCCTTCATTGTGATCCCCCCCCCCCCCTTTTTTTTTTTTTTGCAATAAGATTTTCCTAATATTAAAAAAGGGAAATGGAGAAAAGAACTCTCACCAATGCATCAGAATGTTGATCACGGGTTCCATTCTCTGTTGCTTCAGCTAGACTTTCCACCAACTGAAAGGAACAAAACCCATCAGGAAGTCATAATACAGGATGCCCTTAAGAAAAAGAAACAACATAGGGCAGTATGTACTAGAAAAAACTTCAAGCAGGTATTGGATGTAGTGCAACAACTTAATGTAACTCCCAAGGTTGATAGTCCCACATCCACCCTTGCAGCCTTGTCACATGCACCTTTACACACAGTACAGATACAAACCTGGCAGGTTTGTTGGGCATATGAGCATTGCATAAGGAGGCCCCCACTGTGAACAATTGACCATACAAAAAGATTGGGCTAGTATTCATTTGGTGGGCCACCATATACAATAAAAAGAATTTATTTTATTTTATTTTATAACTTTACACTGGTCTGCATTCAACGTGCATGAGTATCCCACATGATGAGTATTTTTTGCATAAGGCCTCATGATGGAGAACATCATGTGTGCCATTCAGATGTTCCATACACTAACTAGGTTGGCACTTGGGCTGCATGTAGTGTGTGGGTGGAGGTGTAAGTGTACGGCAGCTAGACAATCTCATAATTCCATAGCTGACATTATATTTAGAAAGAAACCAACATTATATTTAGTGTGTGGGTTTTAGATGGCATATTGGTAAAAGTTCTATGATCTGAAATAAACTTCTGAGAAGATGGAAGAACAGCATGACCGAGAAGATGGATGGCAACCGGTCAAAAGTAAGAAGAGTGCACTAGAAAGATATGAAAGGTATACTCTGAGAAAATCTTTGTTTCCGACCCTCTTCGTTAAGGGTTTCCCTGAAGGATGGGTACCGGTAAATTTCTCTAGAGTCTTTGGCAGAGCTGGGGCAGTAATGGATGTAGTGATCCCAAAAGAGAAGTCTACGGGAATGCATAGGGGCTTTGCACTTGTAACGATGAGCTCAGAAGATGAATTGTCGAGGGCGGTTCAAATGCTACATGGGTAAAGCGTTGATGGAGTAATGCTATTAGGGCAGAGGGCGAGATTTGGACCTGATTCAAAGCTGAATACCAGGGGAGCATCCTTCCAAAGGAAGAGCACCACTTCTAGAGAGGCGGGTCTCCCAGTACAATGGAACTTGATCTCGAACAGGTGATTCACATTCCTATAAAGAAGTGCTTCTTCAGACCAAGGGAGAAAAGCTTCCACAACCTCCAGTTCGGACAGGAAAAAAGGAAGATCTACTGAAAGGGGGTGAAAGTAGTGAAGGAAGGAAAAGAATTTATGGTTCATATCACAAAAGAATCTTTTGAAAAACAAGCACGGGAATTACAGGGATCTGTGGTAGCAATGACAACAGAAGGAGCCTCGATAAATCAGGTGAAGGAATGGATAGAGGGTTGCTGTAGGATAACGAGATACCAGTACACTGTAAAGCCAATCGGTTATAATGAGTTATGGATCAGGACCAGCCCAGATATCAACCCTGATATGCTGATCATGGCAGGAACGTTACACAAAGAAGGCCCAATCAAGAGAATAATCAGCTAGAACGAGTTCTCGATGTTCGGAATGGAAGATTGCTGGATGCTTATATGGTCAATCCCTCTGGAGTTATGGTATGAAGATTTTTTTCAATCGGTAGCTTCACGTTTGGGGATGCTGATAGAACTCGACCCAAAAACGAAGCTTGGTGAGGAAATGGGGGTGATCAGGGTTAGAGTTAGAAGGAGAAAAGGAGATGAACTTCCAGCCCATATTCAGGTCCTTGCAGAGGATAGGATTTTATGTCTGCCTGTGCAGAAGGAGAGTCCAACCTCCATCACTCCTCGATGGGGTGATCTGTGGAGGATTAGAGAGAATGGAGAATCGGCAGTCGGCGCAGCGACTACAACAGAGATGGAAGGAGGAGCAACCCTCCCATATGGCGCAAGAGCACCATACTCGGAAAAAGCTGTCCGTCAGGAAGATAGGATGGATCATCATGACGAAGCACGTCTCAGTGCTAGACGTGTGACACGTGGCACGATATCTTCTAAAAATATCTCGATCTTGTCCTGAGCCCCGCAAGGAGCTTCCCCACCATCCACGTGGAAGAAGGGAGAGATTTTAAATCCAATAGCAGGTCAAGTGCCCGATACACAACCGCTGAAGACTATTGGATGCAAGACTTATCGGGTCACTTATTCAGACCCGAATTCGAATACATATCCAGACCTGACGATCCTACAAGAGCCGATGGTTATTGCAGACCTGATGAGACTCCCAGAACCGATAAAGCCAACAGACCCCGCTCCAGATCCAGACCCGACGACATATCCTAACCCGATAACTCTCGCAGAACCAATCCGACTCCGTATAAACAGCAGATGACTTTAACAGAGTACCCGAAGACTGTAGAATCCACCGTGCATCTTCAGGCACATGAGAAAGCCTCTACCCCCACAACCAGACTACGAGTAAGCAGTTCGTTCGAGCTAGCAGAAGATTTCCAAAGTCCGTTGGTTGCGGCCTGGGCGACGAAGTATTCTGAGGTTGTTGCATTCTGAGGTTGTTGCTCCTTCAGAGGACGACATTGTTGCTCCTTCAGAAGATGAGGAAGCTTTCTTCGCACCAGATACAGATCTTCTACCATGGTACTCAATTTGTGCAAAATCTCCAGATAGCCTGACACCTCGTTCGTCCTATTGCCGAGATTCAGATTCAGTTAAAGATCTATCAGGCCTGTTTGGTGAAGACATGGGTGACGCGATTATCATAGCAGAACCCCTTCGGATTAGGATGGGAAATCAACAATGGGAAAATGTGGATGTTGAGGAACAAAGAGCAAGGATAATAGGAGTTATCCGGAAGAAAAAATGGATTAGAGATGCGATGAGACATGTGGGAAGATCGATCGGGCTGTCGTTTGGAGACCATCCAGAAGATTTCATTGTTTTGTTCCACCGTATAGAGAGCTAGGGAAGACCTCTTACGTCAAACACCCCCTCCTCGTCTACGGGCAGCGAAGTCTACAAAAGGAAGAGAATGCACAAATATAGACTCCACACAGAGAGGTCAGTAGGGACTTCTGCGATAATCGGGCTACAGGGAGATCGGGGCAGCGTAGTATCCATATGAAGATTTTATCTTGGAATGTGAGAGGAGTGGGAAAAAGAGAAGAATCATAAAGGACGTTTGCGGTAGAAGTAATGCGGACATTATATGTCTGCAGGAAACAAAGGTGCAGGGGATTAACAATATACTGATAGGGTCTGTTTGGAGAGCTTCATATGTTAAATGGGAGTCCTTGGACGCTAACGGTTCTATGAGAGGAATTCTGGTAGCTTGGAAGTCATCAGGGTGGACTCTTTTGGACTCCTGGAAAGGCCTCTATTCAGTCTCGGTCATTCTGAAGGATTCTGCATCTGATTTCACATGCCTAATCACTTCGGTTTACGGCCCTAATGAAGAAGGCAAAAGAATGGACTTCTAGGAGGAACTGACAGATAGCAGGAAAAAATTTACAGGTCCATGGTGCATAGGGGGAGATTTCAACATTGTGCGTTTTGCAAATGAGAAATCCAATGGCCGAAAAAATAATTCAGGTATATCGGCCTTCTCCAGCTGGATTGAAGATCAGAAATTGTTAGATTTGCCTCTGCTAGGGGCCAAATTCACATGAACCAATGAGAAAGCGAACCCAACCAGGTCGAGACTAGATCGGTTTCTCGTTTCGAATGAATGGACAGAAGTCTTCCCTGTGGTAGCATAGTCAATTCTTCCCAGACCTACCTCATATCACAACCCGATCATCCTCACAGTTGAAGAAAGTAACTGGGGTCCAAAGCCTTTCGGATTCGATATGGCGTGGTTAAAAATTGATGGTTTCTATCAGCTCATAATAGAATGGTGGCATGAGTTTAAAGTTTAAGGGTTCGCAGGGTATAGACTCTATCGAAAGCTAAAGCTTCTAAAGATAAAAATCAAAGAGTGGAAAAACACGGTGCTTCGAAAAAGGGAAATAGAGACAGATGAAATCTTATTTGAGATTCTTGAAATGGACAAGGTTAGGGGGAGAAAGGCTAGATGTCAGCTGAGATGTCGATAAAAAAATTTGCAGCTTATTCAAAAGTATTCTGCCAGAGTGTTGGAGGATGAAATATCTTGGAGACAGAAATCTAGAGCTAGATGGATCAAAAAAGGTGACAAAAATACTCATTTCTTCCACTCCATAGCAAGTGCGAGGGCCAAAAGGAATAAAATCAGTAGCTTGAGGGTCAATGGGCAGATAACTGATGATCAACAAATCATTTCTGAAGAGGCAGTCCATTATTTCAGCGACCTCCTAAGGGGTGAAGATTGGAAGAGACTGGAGCTAGATTTTTTTTACAGTTTGATAGAATTTCTGAGGATGAAGCAATTGGGCTGGAATCTCCAATAACATTAGAAGAAGTTAAGAGGGCCATCCAAGATCTTGGAGGCGATAAGGCTCCCGAACCTGATGGCCTCCCAATAGCTTTCTTTCAATCCTTTTGGGAAGTTCTAAAGGTAGACATCATGGACTACATGCTGGAATTCTCTGCACGAAGTCGTATTTCAAAAGAGTTAGGCACCTCCTTCATTACTCTAATTCCAAAGACTTCAGGAGCAGAATCGTTAAAAGACTTTACACCTATCAGCTTAATTGGCAGCCCTTCTAATATTCTAGCTAAAGTCTTAGCTTCACGGCTAAAAGGGGTGTTAGGGAAGATTATTTCTCACAATCAGAGTGCATTCATACCGGGAAGACAGATTATTGACAGCGCTCTAATCGCCTTAGAATGTGTGGACTCGAGCCACATATCTAAGCATAAAGGTGTTCTTTGCAAAGTGGATATCGAAAAGGCTTACGACCATGTAGACTGGGGTTTCTTACAGTACATGCTTCATCAGATGGGCTTTGGTGAGAGGTGGAGGAAATGGATGAGGGAATGTGTGAGGTCTACATTTTTTTCGATTCTTATTAATGGCTCTCCTAAAGGCTTTTTCAAAAGCAATAGGGCACTGAGGCAAGGGGATCCGTTGTCCCCATTTCTATTCTTGATAGTGGTGGAAGCTCTCTCGAAAATGCTGGATAATAGTCAAGAACAAGGTATCATTGGCGGTATTAAAGTTGAAGGTATGGATAAGTCGATTTCGCATGTGCAGTTTGCCGACGATATTCTGTTATTTAGCAAAGCAGAGGAAGAAAAAGTCATCAACCTCCATACGATTATTCGGTGTTTTGAGGTGGTCTCGGGGCTCAAAGTGAATAAGGTTAAATCAAAGATGTTTGGCATAAACATGGAGAAAGAAGAGCTATTGAAATTTGCTGATTTATTCGATTGTGCAGTGGGTTCCCTCCCGACTACGTTCGTGGGTTTACCTATCTGTTTTGGAAAACCTCCGGTACATATGTGGGAAAAGGTAATCTCTAGATTCGACTCTTATCTCGCTAGATGGAAATGCAAATATCTTTCTCTAGGCGGAAGAATCACTCTTATAAAGGCAGTCCTCTCGAACCTTACCCTATACTTTATGTCCCTGTTTTTGTGCCTGGGTGTGATCCTACAAAAATTGGAGAAGCTAAGGAGAAACTTCCTATGGCATGGAAAGGAAGATAAAAATAAGTTTCACCTGTTGAACTGGAAAGAGGTTTGCAAGCATGTTCAAGATGGAGGGGCTGGAATAAAAGATCTCAAAATGATGAATAGGGCTCTTCTAGGAAAGTGGTCTTGGAGGCTGGGATCTGAGGAAGGTAATTTGTGGAACTCTTTAATTAAGCATAAATATGGGTGCTCAAAAGGGGGCTGTGTGGAAAGGAGTGCTAAAGATTAAGGAAGAAGTTCTCAAAGAGACCAGCTTTTCAGCAGGAAGAGGAGACAGGATCAGCTTCTGGTCAGATTCATCGGTAGGGGAGGGAGTTTTAAAAGAAAAATACCTGCGCATTTTCCGCATTGTGGCTAAGCAGGATATTTCAGTAGCAGCATCTTTTTCTGTGAATGGGGGTACTGTAGTATGGAATATAGAGTGCAGAAGAAATCTCAGGGACAACAAGGTTGAAGAGTACGCGGCTCTTCTAAAATGTATTCAAGAAGTCAAGGTAGATGCGGATAGCGAAGATAAGTTAGTCTGGAACAAGCATAAATCAGGAAAGTTTACTGTTAAATCGTTTTACAGATGCATTGACAAAGGAGCGGATAAGGAAGAAGAGATCTACACCAATAAAATCTGGAAGTGCAAAGCTCCTCCAAAGATTGTTGCTTTCTCTTGGTTAGTAGGCAAGAACAGAGTTCTTACGATTGATAATCTAAGAAAAAGAGGGATGATACTCCCTAACGTCTGCCTTTGTTGTATGTCAAATGAGGAAACGGTGAATCATCCATTCATTCACTGCCCCTTCATCAGCCACATCTGGAAGGATATTCTTTCTCGTTTCGAAATGAATTGGGCAGCCCCAAGAACAGCAGGTAGTTTCTTAAAGGCTTGGCATGGGATTCCTTTTGAGAAGAACAAGTTGCCTCTTTGGAGAATGACGTTGCTTGTGGCCTGGTGGGCAGTTCGGGAAGAAAGAAATGACAGATGTTTTAACGAGATATCTAAATCAGCCGATTACATTGCGTCTAGAGCTAGATTGTTAATTGTTGAATGGACTGTTAATGTAGAAAAATTAAAGGGCTGTAATCTGTTTTTTTTAGGCTTATAGTAGGCTGTGTAGCTCCCTCAGCAGTGCAGCCTATTTCGTTTGTATTTCCGTTTTCTTTTCCTTAATCTAATATGTGACTTTTCAAAAAAAAAAAAAGATATGTCTACCATTAAGTTTGCTTCCACGGGTCTCTTATTTCCATAAGATACTGTACATGAACAATTCGAGAGTCTAATAGGCTTTACTTGTTTTTACCAAATTAGCAAAACACGATAATTATAATTTTCTACAGGGATACATAACAGATTTCAGAAAGAAAATGGTTGGAACAAATGCAGAGTTTCTTTACTCCAGTCGAAAGGGTTTGTTGGTTAACACTTGCAAAGAAGAGTGACTGGAAAGGCCTTTTCTTATTAATAAAATGCTAACCAAGAGAGGAAATGCTCATCAGGACTAAGTGTCTTTTTTATTTCAGCCATCAACCATACAAGAGGGCCCACCTTTCTTTGATCGAGGTCATTCACCTGGTGGGACCAACAGTGCACAGACCATGCCCCAAGAACTCTTCCCGTCCATTAAAAGCTTATTGGCATGGTTGGTGGATTTCACTCATTGGTTTTGGACTGTTGGATAGACCATCCATTTGCAGACCACTAATCAGATATTAAAGACTGTCCAGTGGAGGTGATTTTTAACACATGGCCCTGCCAAAACAGACCCCACCCAGATAAACGGTCCAAATCTTAGAATCATGGGCAATACCCTATTATTGCTGAGCTGAACAGAAAATGTGACCATCGCCCAATGCCTCTAAATCACTTTCATCACTCTTAATTAGAAGGAAATAAAAGCATAAAAAAGAGAATGAACTTTTTATTCCCAACTCACAGTAGAAAACTGAATTTTCTTTCTTTCTTTCTTTCCTTTTTTTTTTCCTTTCAGAATCCAAGGGAACAGAATCATCTATCTAACTCACATCGGTGAAATCGGTTCCAACAATATTTATGTCGAAAACTCAGCTTTATAAGATTCACAAAGCAATTCCACATGAACTAAAACAAACAAAAAATAATAATCTTTTTCATTGATCTTTCCTCGAGTACAGTTATAGCACAAAACCATGCATGGAGATGTGTGATTGAAGATTTCAAGAAGATGTTTGCCTGAATACATCTCAACATACTGCAATTTGATATGTTGTAGGTTTAAAACATTGGAATTGTTTTTTTTTTTTTCAATGGCCCAAACCATCTATACGATTGGACACCTCACGGATTGGGAAATGCCCAAAAATTTATCAGATTTAATATTTCAACCCTTTGATTGTACAAAGCATATGGTGACCATCCATTTTCCAATCAAAAAAGCCAGATTTCAAATGGTTGAAAAATCCAATTTGAGAGATTTCATTTGTTATCCATCCACTATAAAAGTTGAGAATCATTGCGGTTTGGATCTTCCGAAGACGATCTATATTCCCGACCTATCACATCCCAATATGTCGGACTGTATTCGAGAAAACCTCTTTCCAGAAACCCAAATTGCAGGAATGTTCTTGGAGGGCCCTGCCTGAATAACTGCCTGGATGTCGCATGAGAAGTGCGACGTTGGCACGTCTGCGAATTGCCAATTCGAGATATCCTCGAGCAATAATTTTTCTACATACATACATACATACATACATACGTACATGGAGGAGATGGAAATGAGAAGCAAGAGACTGGTGGAGATTATTTTGATGCTGCTGCTGCTGCTGCTGCTGTTGTTGCTGCTGATGGTGATGATGCTGTTGTTGTGGGTGATGGTGATGGTGATGATGATGTTGTGAATGGTCTTGATTTGTTATAGATGGTGATGAGATCTGATTGGAGACATTGGGCATCACCATCCAGTTCCCACCTGAGTAGGGGTGCTCCATTCGCACCACACCGGCGCTTTCTAAGCGTCCCCCAGTTTTTTTCAGCAGGTTTTCCGTGTTTCTGCTAACTTGCGCGGGGTGAGTATGATTACGCGGAGTGCAGGTATCGGAGATCAGAAAGATGAGCACAAGGAAGAGACGTGGAGAAGATTTGGAGGATGCCCGAGCAGACGATTTTATACGCGGGTTTTCATTTTTAATAAATGGGCCACGCTTCAGTAGACACGATTCTGGACTCGGTGGCATCGAAACTTGAGCGTCCGAGTGCTCGGGAGTCCGAGCCTATCTCTGCAGCCATGAGCAAACTCCCCGAAAAAGTGTTGGCACGGTCTCGGTTGAGCCAGATAAATTCGTTGGGCCCGGCCCCCCAGTGGGAGCATATTAGGTTAAACATTGGATCCACCAAGGTAGGTGGGTGTAAACGCTAAGGACACGTTACTCCTTGGGCTTCAACTTGACTTCAATAATTTGTCTCATTCTGACTTGAAAAACTAAACAGGTCAAATTAGGAGCATATTCGACACGTGCTAGAAACAACCAATAGACCTAATCGACATCGGGTAACATCGAATCTAATAGTGATTCAGTCATAGCCGAGCTTCCAAACTCCAAAACCCCTAAAACTCTTTGTATTTTGCAACTGATATGCAAAAATGGATAAAATGAATCTTCATTATCCATGGATCACTCTCTGTATCATATAGTCCTTCCAAATAGCGTTGTATTGAAGTGTGAGAGATCATGTGTTCAAAATCGAGTAAAAAACAATTGTTCTTGTATACAAGATGGTCATAATATTATTAGAGACAATTTTTGACCAATCGGGACGATTCATGGTTCATTGGAAATGTAGTCAAATGGTATTCCTAACAAACTTAAATTTCTTCCAATCCAAACTATGATAAAGAAGATTCAGCCCGTTTATCAAAATCATGCAATCTCGAGTTACTAAAATTCGAAAAATTTTAGACGCGCTTCAAACTAGTCAAACAGGATCTGATTGAGATGATTTTAGTTGCAATGAAAAACTTACCAAGCAACTTTGCCAATGATCCTAATATCATCAAAAGCATACCATTGGTTAAATTACGAAAAACTGATTTCATATATTAAATTGACGTATCTTCGACACATCAAACGATATTTGATCAAAGTGATTTCAGTATTGTTATAAAGTTTATTTAATTATATTTCAAATAATATAAAACTTATTATAACACCCTGAAAATCGGGGGTCGAGCATAAGCCCAACTCCCGAGTTCTAACACATAACTTATGCAACATAGATAATGATGATTAAATGTTGTCCATATTAGTGCATTAAACATGAATGAGATTAAGCTAAATCAGCATATCATACTCTAAAGACGATTAGATTACGCAAGCGGAAGACTGTGATGAATATATAAAACAATCAAGTTGTTGTAAGTCTTCAGAGTGTGAACATGATACCGGGTTAAATAATTACATGTGTTGTTCAAATATCTACAAAATAACAAGAGTGTAATGTCAACTATCTATATCCATGTAGTCCCGATTCGCAACTCCAGGTCTATATAGACCCGCCAGAGAGTTGCATGTAGGAGAACTCCTCATCACTATCATAAAAGACATGCTCCACCTCGTGAGCCTCGTCATCACCTAAAACTGCAACAGAGTCTGGTTGGTGTTTTAAAACACCATCCCAAAACGTGGGAGTGAGTGATCAATTCAGTGGAGCTATAAGGCAAAGGTTAACATGTTATCAATTCAATCAAGCATAATAATAAAGCAATACAATCAAGCATCCCTAAGTATTCTGGTTAATGCAAAATTATATGAATTAATGATGCATGCCCTCGCCTGCATCCCCTCTGCAGTCTTCCTCTTACGGTTGCGGCATGCACCCCTTCCTCTGTGCTTAACACCAACACCAAAGACACATGCAAATACGATGCATGTACATTATTAGCCAAATTTTTAATTAAACTTATTCATACAGCAGGTTTGGGAAGCTAAGGTACCTTCCTTTATATCATTAACTCAAACAATAATCCATCTAGGGTCATCAATCATAGTTCATCACATACGATAGGCAAGTTCATGTCACTACCACCAACGCCCTACCAACTGACAGTCTATTTTCAAAGGCTCGTTACCAATCCGACTGGGGACCACAGCCAGGATGCGCCGGGGTAGGCCTATTTCATCATCGAGGTCACTCCACTAATGCCCTACCAACTGACAGTTTATTTTCGAAGGCTTGTCACCAACCCGACTGGGGACCACAGACAGGCTACGCCAGTGTAGGCCGACAGCTCGAATACAGTGTCCCATACCACCGTATTCGGCTCACAAGTTTGAGTTGCTCACTGGTTACTACGGGGAGGCTCGTCGCCCCAGCGTAGGCCGACGGCTTGACCACGGTGTCCCATACCGTCATCCCCGGCTCATGAGTCTTAGTGGATCGTGGTACCAAGGTTAAACGAGTCTCTACATTGGTAAGGGGTACATTAGGTTCAAGCAGTAGTGTCCATATATGGTAAACACATAGTAGGCCAATCAGGTTAATTGACAAGTTTGATTGGTACGAGCGTTCGCTGAATTAGTCGACATGGTACCACTATCGACAATCATCGTACGACTTGGTTCATCGAACTTATCCAATGTGGCGAGACTAGTTCGGCCACTTAACCAGAAATTGTTACTGATTGCCTGGACTACTTAGTAGTCCTAATCATATTCAAATGCAGCATATGGAGACATGTGATAATCATATAGGTATTTAACAAACAATCCAAGTACAACACTCATTTGAACATTTTATCAAACACATAGGGCACATGTTAACATACAAAGGCATTTCATCCATAAATCACGAAATAGCGAGATAGGTTACATGAGGGAAATTGTAACTATAGATAAGGTAATTAAGAATCTTATCTCAACACCCTCATTAAATACATTTCAACAAACATTTCCTCATTTAACCATTTTATCAAGCACTTGGACTACACATTTCAACATACATGTATTAGACTAGTTATAACATATATCATAGCAAGCCCTTTTACAAAGGAGTTGCCACATACACAACAAACATATCTCCATAATTAATAATAATGGCAAGCACAGGTCCAGATTTCATATTCATTCAGACATTTTTACAAGCACTTAGACTACACACTTCAACATACGTGACGTGTATTGGTTATAACAGGTGTTAGGACAAATCCTTTCACCAAGGAGTTGTCACATGTATAACAACCATATATTCACGACGAATAATCATGGCAAGTACGAATTCAAATTTTATGCTTATTCAATCATATCAACAAACGCATGGAATACACTATATTCAACATAATTCATATATATGTGTAAAGCGCGGAAAACATTGTATCTAAGCATGTAATAGCAATCAAGTCAGTCATAAAGCATTAACTGACATTGAAAGCCTTGAAAACCATAACTTAAACGTTTATAGTCCGCACCTTTTGCCGGTAGACTCGTAACGAACTCAGTTTAAACACTAAGTCCTCACCTACGGCACAACGACAACCTATAGAAATAGGTTAGCTATTTCACCATGCACTCTATTTGAATCCCTAAAACAGATTAGGGTTAGGATTTCTTACCCGAAAATGGAATCAGAGTCGCCGGTAAAGCGATACCGTAGCAATGGTTTGGCACGTGGAGGGGTGGGATCGAATCCCATGAGCAAACACCAACACTCTCTCTCTTCTCCTCACTTTCTTCTTCTCTTTTTTCTCTCTTCTCTCTCCCAGGGTTGTAAATTCGTATGGAATGAGAGAGAGAGAGAGAGAGAGTTTAAGGCCCTTATATAGGCCCATAACTGATAAGAATGACCCCAGGGCCATGATATACTTAGGTTATAGCCAAAGACTGACTGTTTTGGTCCAACGAAGCTGATCCGGAGGTCCATTTTCTCCATACGGTTGAGAGTAAGTCCCCTGACGTTGGATCTTGGTTAAGCTAGGTTTTCGGTCATATCAGATTTACAGATCGACAGTGGGGGACCAGTTTCAGTTCAACAGTCACCAGTATTCGATCAGAGCCACAAGTACACTGACGTGTGTTGGAAACTTTTCCTGATCCGAGGGTGTATTGGGTCAGATTTTGACGGTCTGAATCTTTAGATTTGACCTGCAAGCGAACGACTCAATTCACTTAAGTCTGAGTTCATTTTCTAAAGATATTCGCATTTCTCACACACTTCGTTCTAAGCTCAAGTTGTGCGTTTCAGGATATTATCTGGACTTGATTTCCGAGGCGGTTGTTAAGTCCAGTGAGGTGGTTATAACGGTATAGTTTCGTATTTATCGGATTTTCAACGCGCGGTCCAAGTCCGATACGGAGTTTCAATGCGCTCCCGAGAGCAACTGGGTTTATAGATTGATCATAGGTTTCAGGGTAACGTAGCGTCAACGATCCTACTAATTTTGGGTCTTGCAGTTCGTATTGAAAGCTGTCCAAGCTAATTCGACAGATGATTTAGTTAAGCACTTAATTAATCTTCGTCTAATTTCAAAATGATTTGGTCCTTAGTGATTTCTGCCTGAGGAGGTACTCGGGTCTTTGTACAGATTTTTCCGAGACGTTGCACTTACAAAAAACGGAAAAAAAAATATAAGCATTTAAGCATTTGACAGGAAAAAACAAAAAAAAGTTAAAAACAAATGGTAATAATTATGTTTATATATACACGTAATATATATACATGTAATATATATATATATATATATATATATATGTAATAATTGTCTTTTAACTTTTTTATGTAAATATAAATATATTTATATATATACTAACTTTAATCATTACTTATTATTATTATAATTATATATTATATATATTTTTAAAACGTATATATGGTAGGTGCCCACAACATTACCCAATGCATTGGGTCATTGGTAGCAGATGCAATGCCTATACAAGGCATTCGGGACACACATACATAAGGGGGCAGAGATTAAAACAAAGAGATGGAGAGACGGAGTGAAAGGAAATGAGAAAAAATAAATAATAAAGAGAGAGATAAAAAATACAGAGAGAGTCTGAGTGTTGAAATTTACTTGAAGGTGCTACCCAGAGTGTCTTAAAGATTTTCAACATGTTGACATGTTGCCCAACACATAAGATAAAAATATCTATTAAAAAAAATAAAAAAGTCAATTAAAGGAATAAAAAAGGTCAAGAATTCGTTCATCTCTATTTTACTTGCATTATATTCCACACATTTCAATTGCATTAATTATATCCATGTTTCTTTCTATCTTATCATGCATTATTTTTCATATTCCATTTTTTACTTTATTTGTCTGTCCTGAATTTTAAATCTTGTGAAGCAAGGATAGTTAGCATTTTTATTTTATTCATTGTATTTTACTTTATTTGCCTACTGGGGGCCACTTGGCTATATGATGTAAGGATAAGTGACTTAAAAAAAAATTAAAAATTTGTCTGCCCAGCCCACATGGGTTATGCGAAACAGGACTAAATATAAAATACCGAAATTCCATTAAATCCAAATTTTTTTTGTAAATCTCATGAAGTAAATACTGCACAGTGTACAGGTGGAAAATGTGTTTAAACCCTTCATTTTTCCGTAATCGAGGGCCATTAATCAGAATCTATGGTCGCATACTAACTGCGAGTCACCTGAGTTGTGAGATTTCTTGACTCCTAAGCGATTATACGGTTCCTACCCGGCCATAGATTTTATACTTCATCTGACTACTGGCGACTATGAATCAAATGTATTTTTATGCCACAGTTAATAGCACACATCACCCTATGGTAGAGTTGTACACGAGTCGAGTCGAATCGAGTATCGCTCTACTCGTACTCGGCTCTTAATGCCCGAGTGCTGCTCGTACTTGGCTTTACTCGGCCAATGAGCAGGGACTCCTTGCTCGTACTCTACTCACCCGAGTACGAGCCGAGTACGAGTAGTAAACGAGTCGAGTCGAGTCCGAGTTTTCGAGGCGAGTTCGAGTACGAGTAGAAATCGAGTCGTCTGTGAAAAATCCACCCCGGCCAACGAGCAGGGACTCCCTGCTCGCCCATCCTCCAGTTTTCTTTCTGATTTTGAGATATTTAGGGAAAACACAAATATCAGGTTAATCCCAAATATATACTAAACAATTTATATATTAACATATATTAAACAATTTCTAAAAATCAAAAATAAAAAATCAAACCCACACATACCGGGCGAGCTGGGCAGAAACGACCGGCAGCTGCGTGCAGGGCAGAGCAATGACGGACGACTGGACGAGTGACAGCCTGACAGGGATGAGCTGCGGCACCGGACGAGTGGCAGGGAGGAGCTCCGTCACCGAATAGGCCACAGGGACGAGCGGACAGAGGACGTGCGTCTAACACCGCCGGACAGTTGACGGGCGAGTGAGAGAGAGAGAGAGATGGAAGAAGAGGGACGGCCGGATGATGCTGGGAAAGGGAGGGGAGAAAGAGAGAGAGGGGGAGTTTTTTTGGAAAACGGCCGCTGGAGGGAAGAAGCGTTTCGAGCGGGTGCTTGAAAATGACGGGCGACTGGATGAGTGAAGTAGGGTTTTTTTTTTTTTGCTTATATATATAGGTACGAGTCGAGTATCGAGTCGAGTACCTCCAGACTTGTACTCTACTCGTAATCTAAACAAGTAGATGAAACCCGCTCGTACTCGGCTCTAACTCAAACAAGTCGAGTATTCCGAGTCGAGTCGAGTGAGTACTTGAGCCTTAGTCTGCTCGTGTACAGCTCTACCACATAGTGACAAAATCAATACGAAAGCCAACAAAGTAAGGGCATTGCCACGCTCGCGCACGTGTTTGGGGAGAGGCATTCAAAGTGAGACCCTTGTTTGTGGGGCTACCATGATGTATATAACTACACACACGTAGTCATCCATACTGAAAGCTCATTTTACGACATGATCCAAAAAATGAAGCATATCTAGATCTTAGATGAAATATAATATAAAACAATAGTAATGATCATTAAAAACTTCATGTGGAATACAGAAGTTTTGAACCAAGTGGATGTGTGTGTGGTCTCTTCATCTTGATCTTTGTGACTGTATCAACAAGTTGGATGGCAGATAAACACTTCGCGTGGTCCCTGTGAAGTTTTTAATAGTAGGGATTCAATCACTACCAGGGGTGTGCACGAACCGAGCTAGCTCGGTTAGCTCGCTCGACTCGACTCGAAAAAGCTCGATTCAACTCGGTTTGAAGCTAAGTTCGAGCTAAGCTGAGTTGATTTTTTTAGCTTGAAAATGAGTTCGAGCCGAGTTTAAGCAAGCCCTAGCTCGACTCAACTCGGATCAAATCCAGCTTGAATCAAACTCGGATCGAACTAATGACTCAACAAATGCGGCTGGTGGCAAGGTGGCAAGGAAGGTACGTACATAAAACAAATACATTTTTTCTTTGTTTATTTGTTTATTACTATATATATATATATATTTTTGCGTTTTTATGTTACTTAGAAGGTGTTTGGGAAAATACCTGCAAAACCATTGCCTTTGTTTGTAAAATAGTGGGATTTTGAAGTTGCAGTTCAGGTGTTTGTGAAAATGCCTTAATGGCAAACTCGACTCGACCTTGGCTCGAACTCGGCCCGAGCTGGCCCGAGTTGCTGACCGAACCAAGCCGAGTTGGCCAGTTAGGCTCGAGGACCGAGCCAAGCCGAGTTTGAGATGAGGCTAGCTCGACTCGGTTCGACTCGATGTACACCCCTAATCACTACTGTTTCTTGTTATATGGTTCACACAAGATTTAGATATGTATCATACCCTAAAGTGAGCTTTGAAAATGTTTGGACAACGTGGATTTAAGGCATATACATCATTGGGAGCCCCACATTCAGGAGTCTCACCCACCCCAGCGGATGGGGCCTCGCTCTTCCGCTCCAAGCTGGAGTGTATCAAAATTAAAGATATATATATATATATATATATATATTTGTGTGTGTGTGTGAACGTTCCTAATCCATCCATTAATCAAGTGCATCATTCATATATCAAGTGAGTCCCACATATAGAAATATATAGGTATTTAAAAATTTAAAAACCAATGGATATATGCATGAAATTTTAACAGGGAGTATGACTTTATTTTATTCAAAAATTGATTTAGGGGTTAATGAGATTTGGCTCGGAACAAGATTGATTAGGGCAGGCCCAACACTTAAAATTCTAAGGCTCACAGACTGGCATGGGCTTAGCATAGCAAGGCCAAGTCTGCGAGCCAAAAATATGTTAAACATAGGCCAACTTGATCCAACCTTACATAACCCAAAAGTTAATAAATTTTTTATTTCTTACTTGAATTTTTTAAATTATTTAATGATCAATTGAGCTACAGATGCACTAAGAGAAAAACATTTTAGCAAAATGAAACCAACGTTCAAGATGAATGAGTTGCCAAGGATTTGAATGACATTTGTAAATAATAACACATACTTGTATAAGTTGGGTTGGGTCGGGCCAGATTGGGCCTGGTCTAGCCCGCCAATGGGCTAAAATGATGTATCCACCATTGACCTGGAAATGAATCAGGCCATGCATGGCCCACGGGCCATGCTAGCAAAGTGCTCCAAGCCTGGCTCATAGCTGGGTCGGAAGCCAATTGGCTGGTGTACCACACACCACTGACCTGGCTGGTGTGGTATGTGCGGAAGCCAAGCATTGACTCTCTTCCTGCTTGACGGTTCAAAGGACATCAAAGTTACATAGGCCCAAAGATTATGTATTTATTGTATAAACACCGTTCATCCATTTGGATAGATCAATCTAGAGAATGAGACTAAAAATGAGTCATCTTTAAAGCTTAAGTGGACAACATGAAAAATAGCAGCGAGACAATGATTTTCACCATTGAAACTTTCAAAGAGACCGTGTAATGTTTATTTTCCATTCAATCTGTTCATAAGGCCACACATACCTGGATGAAGAGGAAAAAGAAATATTTCATTAATCCAAAAATTCTATGACTCCAAAAAGGTTTCAATGGTAGAAGTTCAATCCCCACTACTTTTTAGAGTGTGGTCCAATCGATCTCTAGTTGTCTTATTTTTCTGTTCCAGCTATACTACAAGCTTGCCAAATGAGCAAACAGCCTGTGTATAACACACACCTCGTGATGGGACTTATAGGACTCGGTGACGTCAACACACCAGCCATGGTACACCAGCAAATTCGCTTTCAGTTGGGTTAGGTCTGGTGTACCAAGATAATTGTCGTGTGAATGGGAACGGTTCTACCTGAGCCCACAATGATGTATTTATTATATTCACACTGTTCATCCATTTTTGGAGACATTTTAGAGCATTGGACAAAAAATGAATCATATCCAGGGATTAAATGGACTACAACAAAAATTGTAGCGAGGATAATAATTTTCAACATTAGAAACTTCTTAGGGCTTACCATAATGTTTATTTTTCATCCAATCTGTTAATAAGGTCACAAATATATGTATGAAGAGGAAAAACAAATTCCATATTAATCCAAAACTTCAGTGACTCCAAAAAGATTTCAATGGTAGACGTTCAATCCCCCACTGCTTTTTGCAGTGTGATCCAATTGATCATTAAATCTGTCTATTTTTCGGCTCAAGCCTTAAAGTGAGCTCGCCAAATGGACGGACGATTTGGATATAACACATACGCCATTATGGGACTCACAGAACTTGCTGATGTCAATACACCAGCAATATAGCTGGTGTGTGGTACACTAGCCAATCCGCTTCCTGGGTCAGGGGGCAAATAAGCCATTCAAGGTAGATATCGGTAGATGGACGGCTCTGATTGATGCCTCACCCTACCATGTACGGCGGAGGGACGGCCTGTACATCATTTCGGTTATTCCAGTTCTACCGCATCATCTCGTAGAAATACCTCTGAAAACTCTCGCGAGACGCCCTTATTAAAAGGACGGATATTTTTGCAGCTCATACAAGAAAAAAGCCGGCCCTGTTCTTCTTTATTTTCGAAGGCAGGCCAGCAATCACTGCTTTATCTTTAATATCTTTTACCAATATTTTTTATATTTATTTTTCATATTCGTTTCCGTGATCACGGACTATTGCTTGAGTAGTTTCTGCCTGCCACCTGTTTGCGTAAATGCGTCTTTAAGGTAGTTTGTTCTTTGGTTCTAAGTGGTAGCGACGGTTACTTCATATATACTCTATAACTGTTGTTGTGTTTGCGAAGTTCATTACTGCAATGTGCTCGTACGTATGCCTCTCACAAGACTTATATGCTCTTTATCTGTTTTTTGTATTTGCGAAGTTCATTACTGCGATGTGCACATACTGACATACATATGCCTCTCACAAGCGCTGTTCTTTGTTCTTTTGGGTTTGCTAGGCAGCTGGGCCCTGCACCATAAGAGCACCTCCGCTACTGTTTGTGAGCCATTTGCCTCAAATCTGAACCGCCCAACTAGTGAGACCCGCTTGATAAACGTTGCTGTGTTTGGCAAGTTCATGCTTGCATTGTGTTCGTAGGAATGCCTCCCACAAAAGCTATTCTCTGGGTTTTGCTAGGGTGCCGGGCACTGCACCCTAAGGGCACCTCCACTGCTATATGTGAAGTATGTACCTCACATCTGAACCGCCCAAATTGTGAGAACCACTGGTGATGGCTGTTAACCAAAAATCAGATTGTAAGTAGGATCCTAACTGGTGGATTGGTGGACATCTAATGGACGGTGAAAATGACAAGCAGTAAGCAGTGCAAATTCAATGAGCATGTCCATTAGTCTGAGGCCTGGCTCATCAATCTGATTTTCAGGATACGACCCAGTGGGTCCCCTATTTGGGCGGTTCTGATTTGAGGCACATGCCAAGTGTATGCTGGGGAGACACCCAGGTGCTGTGTATGCTAGGGGAGACTCAGGCCAAGCAGCCTAGCCAATGCCTCTTTTTGACACAGAATGTCTTGTACCCCAAGAGGGAACTACGGTGGCTCGGTCTGCTTTGGGCTGGGTTCATATTGAGCCTCGAGGGATGTGGGCCGAGCCTTTGTCAGTCTATAGCATAGTTCTAAAGATCAGTGAGCTAACTTGAAACTCTGCTGAGTCAACTTGATTCGGTGGGATTTTGAGCCGAGTCTCATGGAAACTTACTGAGTGTTCTGACTCGGTTGGGTCTCAACAAGACTCGTTTAGTCGGTCAACAACTCGGCCGACTTGTTACAACTCGGCATGACTCGACCGAGTCACTAGCCCAATCAGCTCGGTTTTGTTTTAAAAACTAACAATTGCTTTGTGAAGGATTCGAAGAGTGAACCTCATCTGTAAAAGAGAGGTGCGAGTGCGACCGCTTCACTACCATGAGAAGTAGTGTATTGTCTTGATATTTTAATTATTTGAACTGTTTTCAACAGTTTTAAATGCATTTAATAATAAAAATTCCATTATTGCAATGTTTAGTCTAGTCAATTAAAAACTCGACCAAGTCTTCGAGCTGACCCGACCCGACCCAGCTAGACATGGACTCGAGTCGAGTTTTTGGAACTATGGTTGATAGATCCCATAGGCTGCTCAGCTTGGCCTTACCCTTTTAACCTTATCTTTAGGCATGGAGTAGTGGGATTGGGTCGAGGGAGTTTGAGAATCTAGATACAACCTGTTTAATTATGGGGTCTAGGTGTCAGCCCTGAACCTTACCACTGATATATGAGCTGGGTCGAAATAGGTTTAGCTTGGGTTTGTATCGATGATCCACACCTGGCCCATTTGCCCATGCGTCCTATCCGAGTTGGGTTTGCCTAATGTCATCCCCACTCAATATAGACTTCCCATTAAGCACCCTACCACATGTTTTCTTTAGGTAGATGTTTAGGTTTTTGTTAATAACCTTAATTTCCTTAAAGGAATTTAATGAGCAGGGTGCATTTTTGGGGGTCCAAATAACCAATTTCAAGGGAAATGCTCCAGTGCTCTCAGAGCACCATAAGTTATAGTCCTCCTAGTTGCATCGGTTCACTTGGACCGTCCGTTCAATCGATTTGAACTATCCATTAGGTCCAAATATATTTTGTAGGCTACTGTAGAAAATTATACCGATTGGATGATCCAATCCATCTTTGACTTGGCCTTATTTTCTATAGCCATCCATTTTTGAAGCCATGGATGGGATGGTTACCATTGCCTAACAAAAGCGTTTCTTTAGTATCATGAGCAATCCATGATAGGAAGCATCTCAAAAAAGGAAAAAAAAAAAAAAGAAAAGAAAAAGAAGAAACAATCCATGATAGGCCCCAATAAATGGATGTGGATCAAATTGTTGATTGAACATATTTTTGCATGAATTATGTTGACTGTGCACATTAAAGTCCATTCATCAAATGGTTCATATTTTTAGATCGGCAAGATGTTTGCTGGTGGCCAATGAAAGGTGCTTTGACCTAATGAACAATTTCGATCAATTATTGGATTGTCCAAGTGTCCCAATGCAACTAGGAGCACCATAACTTACAGTGCTTAGCATTTCTCCGATTTCAAAGTTGGGTCCAAGGTGTGTTCTAGTCAGGTTGACTTCAAGTGGTTTAGACTCAACTAGTTTACTAATTAGGGCAGTTTTCGGATGCAGATCCAACTTGAGAGGTCCAAACTCATATCAATGCCTGTTTATCATTGTGTTGGTTCCAATAACTTTTGGGTTGATCCGACCAACCTACTTATCTTTCTAGGTTCTTGGTTATCAGGCAGGGTGAGAATTTTGTAGTTAAAGTTTCTTCTTAGTCACCTACTTGCCTTTATGGGTTCTTGGTTATCAGGCCGGGTGAGAATTTTCTAGTTAAAGTTTCTTCTTCTTCACCTACTTATCTTTCTGGGTTCTTGGTTATCAGGCTAGGCGAGAAAATTTCTAGCTAGGGCCTGTTTGGATTCATGGAAAGTATGAGAAATGAAAGTGTTTCCCATGAAACTCACTTTCTGTTGTTTGGTAAGCCTTATGGGAAATTGTGGGAAATACCATTTCCCGCTTTCTATCTTTGTAGGAAAATAAATCCCACCTCCACCCCTAAGAAATGCATTTTCCCATGGTGAAAGGAAAATGAATTTCTCAAGGGTTAAAGCCCAAATGTGCTACTATCCATATTCAATCGCCTCACATGTGCCACATGTGCCAAATGAGACATTGTCCATCTTCTGTCATACCTCACACTTGCCACTATGCCACATGTGCCACCATCCATCTTATCTTATGCTACACGTGTTAAGAGCCCCCAATGTGCTAATTTGCCACATATGTTACCATCCATCTTCTGTTGCGGCCCACATGTGATATTGTGCCACATGTACCATTGTTCATCTTACTTGTGCTCCACATGTGCAAAGCACCCCACATGCACGAATGTGCCACACGTGCCATTGTCCATATTCAATTATCCAAATATGCCTTATGCCAATTGTGCCATTGTGCACAAGTGTCATCATCTAGCCTTAGTACCCACCCACATTTCAAATATGCCAATGCATGTCTCGTGCCACCGTACGACTCCAAACACCTCACATGTACCACACGTGCCATAATTTAGCTTCAAGTGCCCACTTATGCCGTGTATGCCACATGCCACTATCCATCTCTAAGCATCCCACATGCGCCACATGTGCCACATTTGCTAATCTAGCACATGCTAGTGACTACCTAAAATCTTTTAAAGAAAAGTTTTTCTTTTGCCTAACAACAAACTTGAAAATAGATTCTAAATTTCTACGAAAATTTTGTTAAAAAACAAACAACGAAAACAATATTGTCATTCCCTTTCCCACAATTTCTTGGAAATAAGGTTTCCTAAGAAACACTATATCCTTTCTCATGCTTCTCATGAATCCAAACATGCCCGTAAGGTTTCATCATCATTGTCATCATCATCTTCGTTCAAAAATCATCATCATCATCATCATTCAAAAATCATCATCATCATCATTATCATCACCATCATCATCTTCTTCTTGTTCTTCTCTTCCGCCACATTTCTTTTTCTTTATCTTCTTTAGTGATGATATATTTGGGTTCTCTTCCGCCATATTTCTTTATCTGTCTTTGTTAGTGATGATATATCTAGTGACCTTTAAAATTTGAAATTTCCGAACGCTATTTTTCTTCACCAAGGACCATCATTGATTTGTTGATCTCAATATCGTCCTTCTCCTATCTACGACCATTCCTCTTATTTGCCAAGTTGGTCGAGGAGTTGGTGCCACCATCTTCAAAAAATACGTCCTTCTTCTATCTACATGTTCAAACTACTCTAATGCTGTTTGTCAGAAAATTTTCCAGTCAAATGTCATACATATGAAAATCTTTTGTAGTTAGAGACAGGATGATAGATAAGACCCACACCCTTAAGACACTCTAAATCACTCTAATTTGTTTCAAGGCTTGCATTTCTTCTTAGTTGATCTCATCTGGGCAAGTGCCAAGGGATGCCAATGCCTAGTGAACATGTTGGCAAAGGAAGGTGTCACTGGATCTGTGTTTTGTTAATTTATTTTTTATATCAGGAGGCAATATTCATTGTCTAGATGGATAGTTGCATTTGCTTCCTCATTCTACAAAAGTTTCTGCTAATGATAGAAAAGAAACTAATCTGCCTCATACCGAATATGAACCACAACTAAATCCTTCTAAATGAAAGAGTAACTTTTATTGTTGCTGCTGGCATCAATCTGAGCACCAGTGGAAGAGCTTATGGGGATGCTATGTCATAATTTGCAGCAGCCAAGCGTAGATAAAAAAAAAAGGCAAACATCAAGCTCAACAAGCCAATTTCTAGTATACATTGTTTGTGACCAAAGAGGATGTTTTCATTTTGTAAATTGACCCCCACTTGAAATTTGAAAGCTGACGAACCCTTCCTGTTTTTGTTGCAGCCTGAGCAAAAGCAAAGTCCAAAGACATTTTACAACATCTTCAGAATCAAATAAACTGGCTGCTCACAGGATCTTCTTTTTCAGCTGAGCCCCTGTGAATTCTAGCATACCTTGTCCCTAACAAGCCAAATAAAAGGACAAAACCAGGATCCAAGAAATCAAGCATCTTTCATGGCATTGTCATCTCGAATCACCAGAAAAATCAGAGCTCTCTCGTCCTACATTGGAATTAGACCCCTTTCTATCTCTACCCATCCACAGCCATCTGAAGAAGTAACAGGAGAACCTCGGTTCCTTCTCCACAGCTCCGCCGAACCCAAACTATCTGATCATTCTCCCACCCTTCTTTTCCCCAAAACTCGCATATCCACCCTCTCCAATGGCATTCGTGTTGTCACCCAATCGTCCCCAACATCCGCTGTGCAAACAGCCTCTGTTGGTGTTTGGATTGATGCTGGCAGTCGCTTTGAGACCCCGCAGACCAATGGCACTGCCCACTTCCTTGAGCACATGATCTTCAAGGGCACTCGTCGCCGCTCTGCCCGTGCCCTTGAGGAGGAGATTGAGAACATGGGTGCACGCCTCAATGCGTACACTTCTCGTGAACAAACTACCTTCTATGCCAATGTCCTCTGTAACGATGTCCCCATTGCTGTTGACATCCTTGCTGACATTTTGCAAAATTCACGGTTCTCTGAAAATGCTATTAGGCGTGAACGTGGCGTCATCCTCCGAGAGATGGAAGAAGTACGCCCTCATTTCTCCTTTTCTTTCTCCCTTTCTTTTTCAAAAGTTATCTTCTTTCCTTTTCATAGGCTCATAAGTTCATCAATTAGACAGGTGCAAGGGCAAGCCGAAGAAGTGATCTTCGATCACTTGCATTCAGCAGCCTTCCGAAATAATCTGCTGGGGAACACAATCTTAGGGCCACAAGAAAACATCCAGATGATCTCAAAGATGGATTTATATCAATACATTTCCACACATTATACTGGACCTAGAATGGTAAGTCAAATATTTGAAACTCCAACTGTTTCCTTGATGTCTTTAAAATTAAAAAAATGCTATTTAACCATTAAAGCATTAAATATATTTCAAATCAGGTTGTATCTGCTGCTGGTGCGGTTAAACATGAAGAAATTGTTAATCAAGTTACTCGACAGTTCAAACAGCTTTCTACAGATCCAACTACTGCCGCTCAGCTCGTTGATAGAAACCCAGCTATATTCACTGGTTCGGAGGTCATATTTTATTTACTTTCTTTTGTTTTTATTCTTCTGTTTGTCTGATATCAGGATTATCTCTTCCTGTTTTATCATTAATTTTCGTATAATTCCATCAAATTGATATTGGATTTCGATGTTTGTAGGTTCGAGTGGTGAACAATGACTCGCCTATTGCCCATCTTGCAATAGCTTTCAAGGGATCTGGATGGGCTGATCCGAACTCTATCCCTGTGATGGTGCTGCAAAGCCTGTTGGGGTCTTGGAACAAAAGTGTCGGTGTAGGCAATTATTCAGGGTGAGCTTTTACTTCGTTTGGGTGACTGCTTATCCTGTGGAGAATCACAAACGCATTTCTCGACTGCTACATGTTTTAGATGGTTTAGGCGCTTTAGGTGCTGTTGGCATTCTGCACATTCTTGGTAGGTTTCTTCTTGGGTCTATAGTTTAGCAAGTAGGGGTGTTAAGCTGCATTGCTTCTATACGTGGGATGCAAGCCCATTATAAGAGTGCAGGGTTGTTGTCCTCATCCCCATTTTATTATCTATAAATCACTGTTCTGTTAAAATATGAATCCCACATGCTTTTGGTTATTTGGTATTTCAGTTATGCCATCCTACAATTTTGACTGATGTTGTCCTTGAAAATGATCAGGTCAGAGCTTGCCCGTAGAGTCAGTACGGATGACTTGGCTGAGAGTATAATGGCTTTCAATACAAACTATCGTGATACAGGATTATTTGGCATCTATTCCACTGCCATGGTATTGCCCTTGCATGGTTTGGTCAGAATATGGCGTTTGGTAATCTGTAGAAGGGTCTCTTTATCCACATGCAAACCTATAGACTATGGCATATGAAAGAGACCACCTGCCATTTGCCTCTGTTGGGTGCTAAGTTTAGGTGATATGGACATCTTATAGGTAGGCATATGGATAAAGTCTTCGCTTGATCTTCAGCTGACCGAAATAAAAGAGATGAAAAAAATTCCTCGCTTTCATGCTACCTGCACAAACCATTTTCTTTTATATATGTACTATTTTGCCTGCTAAACATCTCTTAATTCATGGACTTAAAGGTTCTTGTACAATTTATTTATAGTAAATTGTTACTCTCCTTTATTTTGCCTCTCATACCAAAACAATGTTGGATGCAGCCTGATTGCTTGCCCAGTTTGTCACTGGCAATAATGCAAGAGTTTAGGAGGATGGCGCATCAAATTTCAGAAGCAGATGTGATGCGTGCTCGAAATCAGGTATGCAGTAAAACATTTCGAATGCATTGGAGAAGTTATATTCTTTTTGGTTCTATGTCAGTTGTGTATTTTGACTGTATTACATCGTCATCATGGGTTCTTGTTTTCAAGATCACCTCGTCAAGTCGGAATGATTATTGGGCTGTAACTCTGATTATAGATAAAGTCTCACTCAGTTCTTTGTCGGCATTCATGTTTCAGGAGTTTTAGATATGGGTGGTTCAGTCCTATATATTTGTTTTCCCTATTCTTTTATCCACTTTTATGAGAAAGGTGAAGTCTCCTGCTAACCTTATAAATTCCAAGAGAGAATTTATTGGTTCAACTTTTATGTTCTTATGATCAGCTCGATGCCATCTCATTATTGCCATTTCATATTGTTAAAAACTTCATTAAGCAAGTGTTACAAAAATCATTAAGCTATAGTTTTATTGACGTAGGACCGATGTGTGAACCAAATAACATGTGAGATCAAATAGCAGGATTAAGACAATTAACAAATAAATACAAGTATTGCTATAATCATCACGAATCCCATGAAAACCAAAAGAACATCATGCATGATCCTAGCCTAAGTTACCAACATCATCACACAAGATCATTAAATAAAGCGAAACTAGGATCTAATGGATATAGGAACATCCAATTAGCATATGATATAATCTATTTCAAAGTAGAAGACCTAATACAACCTAGGGTAAAAATTAGGGCTTGGGTAATTTGGGAAAGTAGGAAAATTAGGGATTTTAGGTTTAGGGTTAGGGTTTTGGGAATGGAAGAAGGGGTTTTAATATAAGGATAATGGAAAACCAAAAGGGGCAAGGTGTGGCCGTACAACCAACTCAAAGGATTCACACGTGTGGCCGTACAGTCACACGTGGGGTGTGGGATGGACGGGTTAGGTCGGTTAGGGTTTGGGATTGTGGATAGGTAAAGGAAAGATGGGTTTATGAAAGGATGAAGGCTTAAGACGAGAGAATTCGAAGAAAATACCTTGATGGAGGAGAAGAGAGAAGGTGGTGTGGGGATAGGATGAAAATTAGCCTCGCACCAATCTCCCTTCCAAATCGCATGGAAGTATTTTCAAATCGCATGAAGATGGAAGAAGAAAGTAAGAGCTTTTCTCTCTCTATCTCTCTCTCTCTAAAAATTATTAAAAAAAAAAAAAAAACTACAAATCCAATGAGGGAGAGGGTCACACGCCCACCCTCTTTAATAGCTTCAAGAAAGTTCAAAAATTACAATAAACACCCCGTTTTGTGAATTTTGATGAAAATAGCTATAGCCTAACTAAAATCAACTAAAAGCACTCATACTAGTGTCCAAACATAATATAGACAAAACTAAATCCTATAAACTGATAAAAGTTGAGAAAAACTAGTGTGGACGATCCACGATCAATAGCTCGATTATGTGATCCAACGGCTCGATCGTCACGTCCCTCCGATCCAACGGTCAAGATCACTTTATAAAGCAACCCATGTGCATCTTCCTAGTGTGGGGTCTTCTAGATGCTCGCACATGCATATGGGGTCTTTAGCACGATCACGGATACTCGCCTAGCCACAGGGAAATCGGTGTGGCCTGCCTCCTTATCTGATACGTATGGAAGGGCGTATGTGAAGTGATGTCCTCATCATTTATATTTTTGGGCAATTATCCTGAGAGCTTCTGTTGGCCATTAAAGACCATGAAAGGCTTCGGTAAATGCCATTTCTTCCCTATTTAATATTAAATTCTTCAACCCTAAGTATAGTACAAGTCATATTCAGAATCTAGAAACTTATATTCCAGTCATTTCAACCTTTCATATTCCTTGAAGGGGGAGAAGCTGTCCTTTTCATTCTGAACTTCGCATCAGTTGTTTCCTTGCCCCAGCATTTATATAGGATCCATTACTTGCAAGGATGCCAAGGATTATCTTAGTTGGCAAAATCAGTGGTCATGCCACGTGCACGCAGACAAGTGTGCAGCTCTGCACATGCATGAAAGCAGGCACACCCACACCCAAACACACATGCATTCATGCATTCTCACAGATGCATGCAGTCACGCATTCTCACAGACGCATGCTGTCACGCACAGATGCACACACACACACACACGCAGAGCCACACACATGCAGTCACACAGATGCACACACGTACAACCACATGCATGCTCTGATGAATACCCACACACCTATACACACACAAATACGCACACACACCTGCAGCCACACGCGCACACCCATCCACCACCCATGTGCACCTGTGCACACTCACGCACAATTTATGAACGCGCGGACACAAGCTTGTATGCCTGCACAAATCTCAAAATATTAAAGAAAGACGCACAAACATGCACATTTGTTCAATCTCAAAGATTCAAGAAAGACACATAATTGTTAGATTTTAGATCTCGACTTTTAGGCTTTGCTTCGGACCTCAGGTTTACCGCCATATCATGGTTGTCGGGCCTTAACATTCTTGATGTTTGTGGTGGTGTGGAAAACCAAAAGGGCTTTGGGCGAGCTTCTGTTTTCAACTTTCTCAGTCACAACTCACAAAAAAATATGAGAAAGGGAAGACCCCATTCCTGTGTCTACTGTGATTTGGATGTAGGGCATTCTTTCCACCTTCGATATTGGGAACACCCAGAAGTACCCTCGCAAATTGGAGAGGATCCTCTTTTGATCATTACTAGGACAGATTGTTTGCTCTCTCATTTCTGTTGATTGTTACTTGTATCTAATTAGAATTTTCCTTTACTCGGGGACATGGAAATCTGAAATTGTAATGGTGGAAGGCTGTTGCCTGCATTATTTCAGTTGGGATCTCTGCATTTCTCAGTGTTTCCACCCTTTCTTCTGTTTGATTGTAACTTAACTGACAAGATTATGCACTACTTTCTTAAAAATCCTTTCTTGTATAGTTGAAATCTGCGCTTCTGCTTCATATTGATGGAACCAGTGCTGTTGCCGAAAACAATGGACGGCAGGTAAACTGTGAAATTATTGAAGTACTTCGCTTTTGATTTTTTCCAGATTCATTCCCCATCATGTAACTTGTAAGTTTGGAAAATCTCTGTCTGAGCATATTTAACTTGTAAATTAGAAGGTTTGCTATCTTTCTTTTCAAGCGCTAAGTTTGCAGTCTCTGGCTGTACTACATAACAAGATACCTGTCACTCGTTTCCAGATGCTGACTTATGGGAGGATAGTCCCATTCTTAGAGTTGTTTGCACGAATAGATGCTGTTGATGCAGCTACAATTAAGGAGACGGCAAAGGAGTTCATAATAAATAAGGCAAGGACTTTTGAGAATGCATTTCCTTCCTTTTTTTCTTTCTTGAATTGGCAAAACACTCATAGCAAGGTCAAAAGTTTATGATCTTAATCACCCTCAAAAAGGAAAAAAAAAAAAGTAAGAAGAAAGAATATGATCTCTATCTGTCAAGTATTAATCGGAGGCCTGTGTAAAATCAACTTGCTGGTTCATCCTCATCGTACGTCAGTCTGCGCCAACCTTTATGGATTGATTTGTTAGTGTATGGTCTCTCATTCCCGCAGGGGTGCATCTCAGGCGAATTGGGCCAGGTTGATGGTCAACCCAAGCCTGACCTGACTCAAGAGGACCTAACCTACAACTTAACCCGACCCGAATTCCAACCCAAGGTGCCCAGCCCACATTCCTCTGCACTCAACCCAACCCAACCCAACCATAATGCATGAGATCGTTCCGAACCTGACCTTACCCGACCCGAATTTGCTCAACCTGAACCCAATCTGGTTTCAAATCGGTTGGCATTTTCCAACCCATACCTGACCCGAGGATCTTGACTACCCAACCCAACTCGATCCGAACCTGGGTTGGGTAGTTGCAGCCCTAATTGCCGCATGCATTGGACCTACTTGTGTTTGGTCAGGACTCACTTTATACATGGGTGTGTCCGCATCATTTCCCATGTGGGTCCCCTTTTCTTTGTTTTATTTTCCTACCCACACAAGCAAATTATGTAATCTGGCAGGCTGTGATCATTTTTCACATTGCATTACTGTATGTTCTAATCCAGAAGTTTTACTCCATCCAACTGTGTTTCTTTTTTCAGGATGTTGCAATTGCTGCAATGGGACCAATTCATCAGTTGCCTGATTATGGTTGGTTTCGCTCTCAGACATGTATGCAATAGAGACAGGGACATAACCCTACTTGGATGCCAAGCTAAGAAGCTACTACGGTTATCATCCGAGCTCTTGAAGCATCATTTCGTTAGCTGAGCTCTGGTCACCATTGTCATGTAAGTTTATGGTATTATTTTTATTTGTATTTTTCACCTGTATGGATCAACTTACTAAAATCATTCTTAATCTATTACCATTTTAGTGTATGAAGTCCAAAATTACTTTTCCTGAAATTGAGTTGATTGAATCTAATGGTGTATGCTAAAACCTTAGCGGCTTAGCCTACGTAAACTATTCGGGGAGTTTGTGAAGAGAGCCTGGTTTGGGCCTTTTGGTCTGTTACTGTTTATGTCCACAAGCAATCTATTTATGCTAGTTGAAGAAACTGTATCAGATCATTATGCCTTCATGGGATGGGAAAAATCCCCATGATATGGGCGGTCAGGAGTGCACCTACTTATGCAATTTTTTTGGACAATGGCCAATCCATGATCAGGGCGAGTGGATGGGCAGTCTTGCTCGCCGGATGCATCTGCTACAGCCTACATGTATGATGTTGCTGGGAGCCTGACCCTTCTCACCAGTGTGACATGTGTTTGGAGTGCAGCTTGAAATGAGAACTTTGTTAGGGGCTCCCCCGACTGCTTGCCTTTTCTGCTTCACATCACGAGTGGGACAAGTATGGCTGTGGCTCCAAATTGCAACTGGGATAAGAACCATTGTCATCTCGCTCGTGATCCGGGAAGAATGCATCTGCTGCAAATTGGGGACTTGCAAACGATTTCCAAATGTGCACAAGTCATTGCTTTGGCTCCAAATCGCTAGTGGATATAAGTGGTTCTGGCTCCAAATCGTAATGATGGACAAGGACCATTCTTATCCCACTTATGACTTGGACAGAGTGCTTCCAGTCGGTTGCAAATTAGGGAACTCCTGCATGGGCTCTGAAGTAAAGAAGGTCAATTGTTAGCCACTTGGTTTTACTTAGAAAACCGGCCCACCAATCCATATGCATGCAATTTGTAAGTTATCCAGACTATGGATACTTCCGTGGATGGTGCTTCGGGTGATCTTAACTGTTCATCTCTATGACTTCTGAGAATTACTAGTGGATCATTTTAGTGAATAGTGGTATCGACTTTTAGATATGTAAATTCATTTATAGGCTATAGCTTGAAAACTACTTACTGATTTCAAGGAGCATCACAGGGCTGTCAATGGAAACTAGTTACAGATTTGAATGGGCATCATAGGGCTGCTGATGGGTACCTGGATCCTATCTGCGGCCACCTTTAGTATCCAATACAAATGTACTTGCAATGTGGGTCCCTATCTTTTGCTTGGTTAACAATCAGGTCACATTTGACATTCCAGATTCGGGTAGAAAATGAGTCAAGTTGGATATGGGGTACCTGATCATGGTATTTTTCTTTTTAGTTTTATGATTTTTTCCCTTATTTATTGTATTCATTGTTTAGAATCTTACAAATGGCATGTTTTTTGTATGAATCCAAATCTTCATCTGGATTTGAACCTAAATCAGGATCCGATTCTAGAACCAAACCCAATTCCAAAACCTAGTTCATGCTCGAAACTAAAACTGACAGGGACCAAATGAGGTTTTCTTAATCTGATCAAGATTTGGATCTGGTGCCTCATATACGGTACCCCTATCCAAAACTGTTGTGTTTGGAGATGGGTACATGGGTGTCTGACCTGAGCCTAACCTGTAGACAGCCCTAGTCCACTTCATCATTGACGCTTGGCTGGAACCCTGAGAATGACAGGGCATGACAATGGGCTGCACAAATCAGAATTTTGAGTAGGCCCAGCTCCAGTGGTTTGATGGGATCAGTTCAAAATCCAGGCCCAAATCAATCTGGACTTGGCCTGTTTGCAACCCTTGAAAATGACAATGGTTCAAACAGTAGTCTGAGTGGATGTGCCTCCCAATGGCTGGAAGCAAGCCTATACATCTGAGAGGATTACTAGACACTGGGCCTCTCAAGAGTTTAACTCTCTTTTCGCATATGCGTGGGTTCAAGCAATTCAACAATGAGAAATGATTCGATACAGCCATTTCTAAGGGCCTGTTTGGTTCATCTCATTTTAGCCAATAGTAATTATGTATTACAGATCATGATAGTTAGTTATCAATATTATTTTTAATCCTAATACGACTAAGTATAATGAGATAAACTCATTTTGAGGCATCTAGTAAACATTCCCTGGCTGGTTATTTAAGGCAGGCCAAAATCAGATTACTTCCATATTTCACAGTGAGAAAATTCTTATTCAATCATTTTCCCGTGATTGTTGTAAGATTCCTTTTGGCTGTTTTATTTTTTATCTTTCCTTTTTTCAAAGATTGCATATATCGTGCATGATCACAAAAAGGCATTCCGTGTGACATGCTGATTAACTCATTCTTTTTGTGTGAATTTTAGTCTCTAAAAGGTTTCAACGTCACGGAGTTGCATACATTGAATGGAGATGCATGTATTTTTAGAAGGTATCAAATTTCATTTTCATAAAATCTATAATAATTATTATTTATATAAAATATGGTCTCGTTTATGGACTCACCTTGAGTATTCAAATAATTAGGTTAGAAAAAATAAAAGAGAAATGCTCGTGTCCAACCAATTGGACAATAAGTCATCATCCATCAGCAAACAAGTTCCAACCTACCATGTAGAGCTGTACACGAGCAGAGAAAACTCGGGTACTTGCTCGACTTGACTCGCTTTTACTCGACTCGACTCGACTCGTCAGTTGTTAGAGCCGAGTACGAGTACAATTTTGGTACACGTTATTATTTCGAGTAGAGTACGAGTTGGGTAGTACTCGACTCGGTACTCGACTCGTATACTCGAATGGGTACTCGACTCGGTACTCGAGACTCGTACTCGACCAGGGACTGGGTAGCCCTAAAACTAAAATCGCCCCCTTCCCTGTCACTTTCATCCTTTCGCCCGCCCGCCTAAAACAAAACAAAAAACCCTCCCTCCCAACGACCAGCGGCCAGCGGCCAGCGGCCAGCACTCTCTCTCTCTCTCTCTCTCTCTCTCTCTCTCTCTCTCTCTCGGTCACTCCTATCCGGCCCCGTGGCCCGTCCCTCTTCTTCCCTCTCTCTCTCTCTCTATCTCTCTCTCTCCCTGCCGCTCGTCCCTGCGGCCTGCCCGGCGCCAGCGACCATCCGGCGGTCCCTGCCCTGCCCGGTCGCTATTTCCCTTACTCAGCTACCCTTCTTCCCTCTCTCTCTCTCTCAGGGCGCTCACATTGCCCTGTCCGGCGGCTTTGTCCGCGGCCTCGTCAACACCCGCCTGTCACTCGCCCGCCTTTGCCACGGTGCCCCGTCCTGCTTCGCAGTGCAGTTAGTCCCTTGCCTGCCCGACGCCCCTGTCCGCAGGTCGTCCCACCTCTGCCCGGTGCCCGTCCGTCCATCAGGTAAGAATTATTTTTTTAATTATTATTTTAATTGTATATAAAATAATTATTAGTTGATTTTTGTATTTTCATTTAATCCTACCTAGTGATAGACTGATAGTAGATTAGTAGTGATTTGTTAATGGGTATGAATGTATGATATGAATGTAGCATACTTATGGGAGTTTAAATGTAATTACTAAATTAATATTAATAATTTTAATTAGTAGACATGTAATGTAATGTTTGATATACTGATTGAAATTGCATTTTTTGAATTGACCACAGCATAGGATCACAATTGAACCACTAATTCTTTTTTAATCATTGATTTATAGCGCTAGTTTACGGACTGCTCAAATCCTTCCATTGATGTAATTTTAGTTATGTAGTCGATAATGGATTAATACTTTAATAGTTTAGTGACAACTATATATGTTACACATTCTATTCTTTCTTTCAAAAATAAACAAAAAAAGAAAATTTATTGATAATCTCACAAAAAATAGAGGTCTCAAAATTAGTATGAGAGAATATTTACAATTCCTTTAATTCTAATTGCATACCATCCATACTTCTAAATGACTTTTGGATTCTGAAAACCCTTCAATGCGTCGAGTCCTCCGAATCCATACTTAATTGGATTTGGCATTTGGGTTGAGGAATGCTTAGTGCACTCAAGTTATTACACTTAGCATTCATTTTTCAGATTGCACTTTTAATTCATTTATTATTTGATTGTCATATTTTATTATTATTTGTATTGTTCTAGTTGTAGTATAGGATAATCAGTTGCCCATTTGAGGATTTCTATGTTGCCAGACATAGATTCAGTGTGCTCTTCGATGCATAGAAATTGCTCAAATTGTCCCTTTTTGGACAGTTCAGGGTTAGATAGATTGTAATGTCTTCATTTATTCCAATTTAAATGCATATGCACATTACGTTTCGTCTCTTCTTTTTCTCTCTGGATATATTTCATGTATTTATTTTCGTCGTCAAATGTCCACACTTTGTGTTGATGATTGACATGGGAATCAAATACAAGATTAATATATTCTAGAGAGATAAGGGGAGATGCTGCCGGAATTTCGGCGTAGCATTTAAATTGAAAAATGAAGCATTACAATCCATCTAACTTTGAATGGGTGACTGATTTAGACAGTTAAGTAATTATGCCCGTCTAGCGGTCTAGCCATCTAGGACCCTAGCCCCTAGGTATAGCTGTATAACATATCGAGAACTTTATTTTATAGATGGCTAGTCAAGATGAAAGCCCAAATACCCCTGGAATGGGTGCATCAGCCACATCTCCTCTAATAGTAGAGGGAGACACAAACACGTCAACCGCATGCAAAGGGAAGAAGAAGAGATCAGCAGTGTGGGATGATTTCGAAGTTGTGACAGTTAACGGTGTACAAAAGATAAAGTGTAATAACTGCAAAGGGTTATTCAATAAGATTCTAGGAGGATCTACGACACATTTAATTAGACATTTGAAGACGTGTCCTAAGAAAGCAAGACTCCCTCCTCCCGGCCAACAGACGCTGTCATTTACGAAGTCAGAAGGGGACAACTCCTAAGGCGTAGTGTCCACTCATAAGTTTGACAAGGAGAAGCTGAATGAGTGGTTTGCTAGATTAGTGATTTTGGAAGAAAAACCTTTCAGAATGATTGAAAGTAAAGGGTTTAGGGTTTTCTGTCAATTCCTTAACCCTCGGGCCGAGAATGTCTCCCATGTCACAGTGCAGAGAGAAAGCATGAAGATGTACGCAAAGGAGAAGATGAAACTGAAAGAAGTTTTAGCTTCAATGATCAGAATAACTTTGACTTCTGATTTATGGACGGCGTCCAATCAAAGAAAAGGATACATTTCATTAACCGCTCACTATGTCGATAAGAATTGGAAACTATGCAAGAGAATTTTGAACTTCAAACACCTTCCTCCTCCACATACTGGTTTACTTATTTCAGATTGCATCTACAGTTGTCTAGAAAATTTGGGACATTGAGAAGAAAATTTCAAAGAATAACTTTAGACAATGCTTGAAAAATGACAGTGTCATTTCATGCTTACGTAACCAGTTCAGGGCTACAGGAAATTTATTTTTTGAAGGAAAAATATTCCAGGTTAGATGTTGTGCCCATATTGTAAATTTGATTGTACAAGAAGGGCTGAAAGCAATCGACGACACTATAGAGAACATAAGAGAAAGTGTAAAATATATAAGGGGGTCGCCATCGAGACTGAGTGTATGGAATGACATCATCCAACGTTTGAATGTGCCATCTAAAAAAACGTTGAAGTTGAATGTCTGTACACGTTGGAACTCGACCTATGAAATGTTAGATGCGGCAATGGAATTACAACTTGTATTTCCTGAATACGCGGCGCGTGACAGAACGTATTCTTGGTTGCCGAGCACAAATGATTGGGCCAGAGCACAACAAGTTCACACATTTCTCCAAGTTTTCTACGAGTGCACGAAGATTTTTTCTGGGAATCAGTATCCAACCGTGAATCTGTTTCTTCCATCTCTTTGGAAGATTAAGGATGCTCTGCAGAAAAATGCTAGTGCGGGTCCAGATTTCATACTCCAGATGACAGTTGGTATGAAGACGAAGTTCGATAAATATTGGGACGAATGTCATCTGTTGATGTCCTTGGCAGTTGTTTTTTATCCCCGTTGTAATATGGGATTGGTTAGCTTTATTTTCATGAAGCTTTATTCTACTGAAGAGCGGCAGCAGAGACGTCTAAGGTTCGTGAAGCCCTTGAAGATCTGTATAAATCGTATGTTAATACTTTACCCGCAGCGGGTGTTGAATAAAGTAGAGATGCGGATATTTCTGTACCTGGTAATCCGGATGTGCTAAATGAATACATATCATATTTGGCATAAGCACGAATGGGAGTTGATACTTAGGAATCAGAGTTAGAAATGTACCTCAAGGAGCCAATCGTAGTGCGAGCTGAATTTGATGTGTTGGAATGGTGGAAGATGAGGGTTAGTGAATCAAAATACCCTACATTATCTGTGATGGCACGGGACATATTATCAATAACAATTTTAACAGTGGCATCAGAATCCGCATTCAGCACAGGGAGCAGGGTTGTGAGCAAGTATCGAAGCTCACTTTCGCCAAACACATTTGAAGCGTTGATGTGTACGCAAGATTGGTTGCGCCCGATATGGGGAGGAGATATGAATGATGATGATGAAGAAGAGGAGATTGAGATTCATGACGAGTCTCTACCTACAGATCAGTAATTATTTTTGATTTTTCAATTTTTTTTGGCTGAATGTTGAATGATCTGTAATATTATTTCACTGCAACTGCAAACACAAAAGTATTGGTCCTTTTGGAATGTGATTTGGAAGACTTTGAATCATTGATATTTATTTACATATGCCTGTCCATTTGCTTTTATTTTTGAATTTTGATACATTTATATTACTTTCTTTTGTTACTATATCAAGTTCAATTTATTTATCAATATTCTGATTTTTTTTTATTAAAAATTGAATGTAGAAATGTCGTCATCTGAGCCATCGACAAACATTTGGGATTATGCTTCCCTAGTTGAATCACCGCCACAATCTGGAAAAACAAAGATTAAGTGTGGTTTGTGTGGCGCAAAGTTTGTAAACAAGACTAATCGCTTTCGCCTACACTTGTCATGTCGAGGTGGTGATGCAAAACCATGCCCCAATGCGCCTAGGGATGTCCAAATTCTTTTTCAAGCCCTGTTAGATTCGAATAGAAACCCTTCCACTCCATCCAAACCTTCTGCTTCTGGATCTGGTACACAAATGACATCCACAAAAGATGCAGAGGAGGAAGCCAGATTAAAAGCTTTGGAGGAAGAACAATTCCAAATCGCCATAAAACGCAGTATGGAAGATGCTTCTAGACTTCAGCGATATTCGAGTCAAAGACAACACGATGTTGAAGCAGGGTCGAGTTACTCGTCGAGTACGACAAACAAGAATAAGAAAAAGAGTAACAAATTGAAATTCCTGACTCGTCTCGGTGAATTTTATAGGGCATTGGGTACTACATACAATTCTTCACATAAAGCAAGTTTGAAAAATCTAGTTGAAAGTGTAGAAGAGCACGAAGGAAAAATCTCTTTGCCTTTTGACTCAGAGGAAGTGAATCAATTTGTATATGAAAAAATAGATAGCAGTTCCGATAGATCAGATGATAATACAGGAACAGGAAGGCACTCATCTTATAGAGGTTATTAGTTATAAATTGTCATTTTGAACAATGTAATGTAATTATGTAAATACGTTAATGTAATTATGTAACAATGTAATGTAATTATGTGCAATTTATATATTTTATTGTTTTGTTACTCGAAAACCCTACTCGAATTGGGCTCAAATTCAGACTCAGACTCGAACTCGCCTCGAAAACTCGCACTCGGTACTCAACTCGTGTGCTCGTACTCGGACTCGACTCAAAAACTTGGACTCGACTCTACTCGTTTACTACTCGTACTCGGCTCGTACTCAGGCGAGTAGAGTACGAGCAGGGGGTCCTTGCTCGTTGGCCGAGTAGAGTCGAGTACGAGCAGCACTCAGGCATTAAGAGCCGAGTACGAGTAGGGCGATACTCCACTCGACTCGACTTGTGTACAGCTCTACTACTATGTGCATGTGGGATCCAACCCATTCAATTTGGACCCACCACGAGGACTCCCTTGTGCAAAAATCATCCCGCTTCACTCATCAGGTTGATCACACCATAGAAGGCAGTCATAGCTGATGATAAAACAAAAAATATAGTTGCCTTCTTGTTGAGTGGATTTGGGCTGATTTTTGCATTTGGCGATCCTCACATTTTTGCCAGCTTTTTGCATGGGTTGGATCTTGTACAGGCATGAAGTGTAGCTGCAAACACTGCTGCTAACCAAATCTGTCACCGAAACCAAACATCCAAAGCGTCGGATATTTGATTCCTATACCCATGGAATAATCTAGATCCTGTGGCATAATGTGAAGGAAAATAACATGGAGAAAATACACCAACTACATGAATCCATAATCCATAGAGGTACACGAGATCTACGTGCTTCATCCCAATGGTCCACACTTAAGGCAAAACAACAAGTAAATGAATCCAATATTTCTAAAGAAATGACAAATTTGGGTGTAGAGATCACACTCCCCAATTCGAAATGCACGTCAAAATACTACCTCAATAAAAAAAAAACCGCAGCAATCCCTTTCACGCTGTCATAGACTCATAGCTTCCACCAGGCTTCTAGGGAGCAGTTTCCTTCGTAGTTTTTTTTTTTTTTTTTTTCCTTGTTTGTTGTTTTTGTTGTGCTTCAATAAAAGTATTGTCTTTCAAAAAAAAAAAGAAGCTTCCACTAGAAAGCACTTGATCCACAATCAAGAAATATGAATTAGCCTCTTTATTATTATTATTATTATTTTGAGAAGTGAATTAGCCTCTTTGATTGGAAGGAACAAAGAATAAAAACCTTTGCTCCAATTTGATAAATCTCCATCCCTAGAAAATCCTCACTTTTTTCTCTTCCGCTTTTTCTCTCTCCTTTCTTTAACTCAATAGAGGCTTTCTATATTCTAACGGACAAGCCTTAATTGCAAATTTTTAAGAAAGGCCAAGCTATCCTTGAAGTGGTGAACTGGTGATATTTATTTAAAAAACCCAAATGTTCATAACACGACCCCAACAGATAGGATGGAAACTATCTGCTGGTTGGACAGTAAATCAGAGGTACAACTAGTTGGACATGATCATATCTAAACATTAGAAGTTTGCTATTAACATGAGTTTATTTTTTAGAAAATAAAGGCTTGTCTGGTAGCAAAACATATTTGGAGTGATATCTTCCAAAAGAAAAGAAAGAGTAAGTGGAGTGATATTTATTACATCAAAGGTGGTAACTTTGTTCTTTAGCAATAAAAACACCAACATTAAAAAAACTTAATAAATTGTGCAAATTTTTTGGTCATCAGTTTCTCTTTTCAAATATGAAAGATAATACAAGAACCAAGGAATTGCATTTTGCAACAAATGTTCCTACAACAATATATTTTGTATCCAACCATCAAACAGACTTTATTTTGTTCAATTGATGCCTCAAGACTTGAGTATTTATTTAGTTTTCTTTGATTGTATTTAAATAGTCAAAACTCAATTATCTGATTAACGAGATATTAAACAATTACAAACCTCTCCATGGCAATTAGTTTTTATATTTGGTTTCTTAAGGATCTCTTTCATAGGCTAAAATGAGAAGACATTTCAAAAAGAGGTTCAACCTTCAAATGAATTCTAGAAAAAGTATTGAGTTATTGGAGGAAACCAGCGAGCCGATGAAAGGTAACAATGACAATTGATTAGGATATTTGTCTTTCAAGGATATCTTGCACATACTAAAATAAAATTTAAAAAAAAAAAGATTTCGAAGGAATTTCAAGAAGTAAAAAAATAAATCTTGGTGAAATAATAATGCTCCCCTTCTAATCTGAATCATGTTCAATTTTAGGATATTAGTTAATTAGACTCTTTATTTCTGACTTTTAACACCTCGTGAATGGTTCATAGACTGAAATTTCGTGTGTGGAGAATACCCTGGTCCCTGGTTCTTCCCATTGTGGACAAAAAATAGATGGATAACAAAAGTAAATGCAGCAATGGTCCACATTTAACGGGAAAAAGGGCCAATCCTTCAATTTGAGAGACTATTAGTGCATGGGGCATCCATGGTGGGTCTCGATGATACCAACAGCTTGGATCAATGATTCAGGCAAAAAGACCAAATCATGACATCAACAGATTGGACCATTTGAAAGGGTGGTGCAATGCCAAAAACTTATGCTATTTTGGGCAGTTGGTAATATGCAGCAATGTTTTCATTATCCTATTGTTACACAAATTTCAATATCCAACAAATATGTCCTGATATTTCCTGAAAATCTAACCATTATAGAAAGTTGCCACACATGATAGTCTTCCAATCAATTAGTGTGACTTTGGGTGTATAGTTCATACACAGTGCAGGCCAGCAGATGAACTGTTTGAATCTCATACATGCATCGACATGAATTTAAGATTCAGTGCTGGGTACCCAATTTAAAAGTTAGGGCTTAGCACCATATCTTTTCCATTTCTAATTTAACTGATCGCTTAGAATTCTTAATCCTGAAAATATATGATATTTTCGAAGCGACATTGAAAAAAATTCTTGAAAGCATAAAAAGGGGCCACAGGTGATCAATCCTCATTTGCCTAACTAATTTTATGATATTAAAGATGTCTTATGCCATGTATAGATGTAAAAACGACCATGTGGTTTCAAACTTCAATGGGTTTAAATCATAAAATGCATTGGAGCCAATTGCTTTTTCATCAAATGGAAGGAAGAAAAAGCATGCATATGAAAGCAGTTGAGTGATATAAAGGTTGAATATTGAATTCCAATTTTGCTAAATTTGTAGATACAAAATTTTTACACCTGATTAGTATTACTACTTTTTTTTTAAAAAAAATTTCCCTCTAATCTCTTATATGATAAAAGTTTTCTTTAAAGTTTTCTTTATATGTATAATTTACTTATTTGTCATAAAGATAGTTTAAGAGTGAATTATAATAAAACATTTTCTATGTTTGACTTATTATTATCATTATTTTTTGACAGAGATGAAGAGAAAATGAAACAATGCTGAAATTACTCTGTCATATGGTATATAACATCATCGGAAAAACATAATGGAGATATTGAATTCCATTGAAACGAATTTAAAGGTTAAAAACAATTTTATTTAGAGTTGATGAAAAACAGAAACCAACAACAGTTACTCGGACATTGTATGCAACCTTTAGTCACATGTACATATTATATTTATAAAAGAGTGATTGACAATCAACAATTATTATATTATTGGCTTAGAGATCAATAAATACAATGACAATGATGGTTGTCACCATGACATTGATGTTGTTGATAATTTAATATCATAACATCATTTTAATCAAGAATGATGATTTTCTGCTACAGGTGAATTACCAATTAAAATATATATATATTCTTATTTTGTAAACATTGGAAGCGATCATGATTTGCCAAGCAATCATATTTATTTTTGTTGCTAATATCTTATTGTTATCAATTTCTTAATGAATCTTTTCAATATGGGAAAAATTATGTTTGGTGGACTTAAATAAAATAAAAGTAGTCAATATAAGCTATGCAATTTGGTATTTAGGCTTATTTCATTTGAACTTTTTGAATTTAAAAGGGTTGATTGTTTCCTTACATATTCTTTATTAAGTTGACAATGTTAATGCTTAAATAGATATAATAACACAATTATGCTAAAGATTTTTTTTTTTTTTTTTTTTTTTTGAAGGTTATGCTAAATATCATTTCATGTCATGATTTTTTTTATACCAAGAAATTTCCACCTCTTTCGAGTGGCATGGATCATAGACGGATTAGGATTATTCAATTTTGGTGTGTTTGTATAGGAGGAAAACCATGGAAAATAAGGGAAATGAAAAACGTTTTCCAGTGTTCTGATATTTTGTGTTGTTTTTATAGAAAGGAAAAGGGTGCATTCCACGTAGCAATCAAGTTACAAGGTGAGTATTCTCTCACAAAAATGAGATTTTCATTGGCTATCTGAACAAGTTATTGGAAAATGGAATTAATGTTTCATTAGTACTCATGGAATCCATCATTAGGATAATCATTACACTTTCCCTTTATTTTCTTTTCCCACAATCCGAACACGCTCTTTGAGTATTTCTTTTTTGGTTCATGAAAGATTAATGCGTGGGCATTTTCACACCGGGCTCGAGTGGGGTGGCCTGTGGGATGTAGGGGCACAGTTGGGGTGGGTGGCCCGTGTGAGGTGGGTGGCTCGTGCGAGACGGAACCCATGTGATGTGGGGCCCACGAGGGGGTTCGGCCGAGGTCATAACCCATGAGATGTGGGGCCTGAGCTATGAGATAAGGGGATTGATTCACCATGCTCTATCAGTTGGAGCTTTTAGAGCAAGTGGCTAATTGTCCTGCAAAATCAAAGCGGTAGGTCTCGTGTTCGAGACTCCTCACCGGGGGTGATTAATGCAGGGGTGATGGGAGCCTTGGGTTACCCATGATTATTACTTTTTCTGTTTCCTTACATTTTTTGTTTCCACGGTAGATCGGCGGCAGGGGATCTTTGGTGTAGGGTTACCCATGGTTATTACATTCTGTTTCCACGGTAGATCAACAGGAGGGTGTAGGGTTACCCATGTTTATTACATTTTCTGTTTCCACGGTAGATCGACAGGAGATCTTTGGTGATGGCTTACCCATGGTTATTAGTGGCATATTTCAAGAGGGCTACAACTTAGTTTTGGGTCAACCTGAACCTGACTGATCCAACCCTAGTTTGGGTTTGGGTTGGCATATTTCAAGAGGGCTACAACTTAGTTTCGTTGGGTTGGGTCTGGTTGGGAATAAATACATGTATTTGGGTTAGGTTGGATTGGGTTAGGTCGGGTTGGGTCAAGCATAGAGGACTTTGGGTTGGGTTGCAGGTTGGGTCCTGTCGAGGTCGGGTTGGGCTCATGTTGACCCTCAACCCAACCTGCCAAGTTACACCCCTATATTTCAATAACCTAACAACTTGGCTTGGCTCAACTTCCAGCTGGATCGGTTCGATTGAGGATATTTTATATGTAATGAAAACGTGTGAAATTGCTGAAGCATGCACAACTACAGTTTGTGGGGTCTTTGGTTAAATATGTCCTCTTTCCTCTCCTGAACACACCCTGATTTTTATTTTTATTTTGATCCCAGGTAAGTGACTTGGTGTCATGTTGAGTCGACCGAGTCAGCAGGTCGACTTGACAAGTCCCTTCATTTTGGTACCGAGTTATGCTTAAGATCGAGTTACTTGGCTTGAAATGCCAGCGGGCCGTGTTGACTTGGCAAAGTTTGAGTCTGAATCCTGATTTTGAAACTATTTTAACAGTATGGGCAATTGATATTTGTTTCCAAATGTGAATACAAATGTGCAAACAAAGAAACTTTAGAAATGTGCCATAATTTCAAGGGTGAACATGTATTCCCTATAATTAAAATTGCTGTGTATATGAGACTAGTAAAAGGCACATGTGCTGCAGGATGTAACTTATGAATTTAATGAGAACTCCATAATCAAAAATAAAAAATAACAAATCATTGTAGTAGTTAAGAAATTGTTTGGAAGTAATAAAATGTTTTGTACAGAAAACAATTTTATGTAGGAAATCACATTTTCATTGTTTGTAGGCAGAGAACATATTTTCAGAAATGGTGGAAAACCACAGTTTTTTAGTGAAGAACTTCCAAAAGTCTTCTTCAGTTGGATGGTTAGGATCTTCCCATTTGTGAGGTTTCGGATAATGAGTCATCCAGAGTACTGGACCAAGTCATACACACATACTGTGTGTGGCTAGGGTCCCAATAAAAAAATTTATGTGCATGGATGTCTGTACAAACTCAAGGGACGTGTATGAGCTTTGAAATGCTATGTGGGGTTTTTGGACATATGAGTCACTTTAAAAGCTATCTGGGGTTTTGGACTAGGCACTATTTTATACATGGGTGAGGTGAATATCCAATATATACTGAGAAATTGTTAGGGTTGGCTCTCTATAGCTACTTGCATGTATCTTTGTCGAGGGAGATAGGAGTGGGTCTGAACTTGAACTGCTTTATCTTGGTATAAGACGGCAACAAAGGCAAAGGTGGTTCTTCCTTCATTACTAGAATTGCAATATTTATATATTGTGATTTGTCTTGTTTGATCATATTTTTGTGTTATCGGAATTATTTCCCAACAATCTTTTACATGCATGCAGCACATACTGGCACCAAGACTTATTAGGGCCCGTTGGATAATACCAAATAAGTAGATTTTTTAACTTGCATAAGTTAATTAGTTACTTTTCTTAAGTAAGTTTGGTCATTAAACTGAAATAAGTAGTTTTTTTAGAAAATGTAACTTATTCTAATAATTTTTTATTTTATTTTATTGCTTTTCAACTTCCAAAAGCAACTTATTTCCTTCATTTTCATGACAAAGCAAGTTAGAAAATTATTTAAGGGAATATGCTCTCAGTGGCCATGAACCCCTTATAAGTTCATGAGAATGGAAAATCATTCAATGGATGGGTAGATGATCTAATGGGCTTCACATAATGATGGCCCATATCGAGGTGTCCTCACATGATGGACTATTCACATCAAATATCCACCCCTAATGATGAATGATCTACATCTAAGGCAAGCCCCGCTTGATGGGCAACCCACATCAAAGGTGGGCTCCACATGATGGGCAATTAATAATAATGGGCCCGACATGATGGATGATCCACATCAAGATGGGCCCCACATGATGGACAATCCACATTAAAGGTCGGCCTGATGATGAGTGGCCCATATCCAAGGCGGGTCCTGCATGATAGACAGTCTACATGATGGGTAGTGGATGTTGAAGATGGGCCCCACAAGATGGACAACAACAGTGATGGTGTGCCCCACATCATGGATGACTAACATCAAGGTGGGCCCTACCTAATGAACTGTGCACATTAAAGGTTGCCCCTAATGATGAATGGTCCACAACCAAGGCGGGCCCTGCATGATGGACAACCCACATCAAAAGTGGGGGCCCACACTGAATGACTCACATCAGAGGCTGGCCGCACATGATGGATGGTGGATATGAGGGGGGCCAAACAAACTTTCGGGATAATTACCCGTGACTCTCGAAACCAAATATGCTTTTCTCCTTTTTGGATGATAAGTATGTTGTTTACTGATGTTTTCAAAAAGGGTGATCTTCATGATGGGGCCCATTGTTTTGATGTTACTGATATCCTGCGCAAGATGGTCGCTAGCTTTCATTAACATCTGGGTAGGATTCTACAGGGCGATTAGATCTACCCTGATTGAGAGAATTTTGTTGCAATGTGGCATGAAATTACAAAGCCTACATTCCAAGCTTCTCTCCCAATTGAGATAAGAACATGGCCTTTTCAAGCTGGCTCTACGCCAAAAACACCATGAACATGCTTGTCAGGCTGGATTGAACTCCATGATCACTCCATACTTGCAGCATGATCATGCTCAAGTATCATGACCCACCCTCACATATTCCGCCAACCGTGGGCCCATTGTCGCACCACACACACTCCACATGCTTGAACAAAAGTTGCATGTGGTCCCTATCAGTGCTCTTATGAAGCTCCAACGGGTCTACGAGAATCATTCTTATTCTCTGTCATCCTCACCTCTACAGGCAAGTTCATGCCAGCTGTGCTCCTAAATTGCAGTGGGATGGTTTGGACATTTTGGTTCATGTATAAGAGCACTCCTAACCTGTCCTACAGTTGTTTGAACCAAGCAGATAGTGACACCAATGGATTATATGTGGGCCCCAAGAATGGTAGAAGATCGACGTACGAGACTGAGATTGAGGTATCTTGGAGGATGGTTGCTTCAATTGGCTGAAATCGAGGGTGGAAATGAAATGGGATCTCCTAAACATAACAAAAATGGTTTTAGCCTAGCCTAGAGAGGATTTGTGACGACCATCCTTGTTGATGAGGAGAGGTTTTCTGTTCCTACACACGTGCAAACATGGAACATGAGTGCGAGATATGATCCTTTTAGGAGCTTTCAATGGGGCGAGCTACACTCTCTAGGCCTTCTGGCCTGAATCAGTCTGTCAATCTACAAAGTCAAAACTGATGGCTCTTTAATTGTATATTCTGGCCCTTCTGAGGTGTGAAATGGCATGAATGTTAGTTTATTGCAACTGAAAAATGTAATTTGACGGAAGGTCATGATCTTTCACACTTGTTCCATAATGGCCCGTGTGCTTGTGTGTGGACAGTAGGGCTCCACCTGGGCGTAGAATTAGCAAATGCCTTATTAATATATACTTTGGAGTTTTGGACTGTTAAAATGATGAAATCAACCCAGCAATGTCCATTAACAGCGATGATGCTACTTTTGGCCATGATTAGTGTCATCAACAAGCTCGATATGTAGCCACTCAATCAACAGATAGATTAAGGGATAAGATAATCCCTACTTAGTAAGGGTGGCAGTGGGTTGGGCAGCCTGCCCGACCGAACAAGCCCTACCTGGCTTTGGGCCTTGCATGAATGGCCCCCATCAATTTTCAGGTATGGCTTTGAATCAACTCGTTATAACCCTACTTAATATTTATGTGTTATATCCTACAAATGTGCCATTTCAATCCTAAGTTAGGCAATCCATCCATCATGAATGCGGATCATTGATTTTGTTCTTCTAAAATTCCTTTGTGCATGTGTAGCCACTCAATCAACAGATAGATTAGGAACATTCAAGTGGGAAATAGAGATTCTAATCTACTTTTGGGGGTCTTGGACCTGTTGTGATAGGTCCATTCTGCCAAAACTCACCCATTGCCAACTTTATTACTTCATCAGATTAGTGTTAGTGGGTTTTGGTATAATGGTTATAAGTGCTGACATTGCATTGATTAACAACTATTACATCCTATATTCCCTTTCATGTGCAAGAGGGGATATGAATGAGTGTTTGGGGATTTATGCCACATGACTGAGAATGGTAGTTAATGGGCCCACCTGATGTAGAACTACCAGAAGATGAGTTCATGTACGGTCATATCGGGCTGGAAAGCATGATCTAGGGAAAAATTAGTGTAAAAGGACACTATAGCCTTTGACGACCATAATTTTACAACTGGTTATTTGTTTCGGATGTATCGGATAACCTTAGCCAATTATCCATTGTTCATTCTCCTTAAATGTCTCCGCAAAATTTGATGGCATTAGGGTTAAATTTGAGTTTTTAGTTAAAACTTAACATCTTTAATAAGTTGTGTTTTTACTATTTTTAAGATTTTATAAGGCTCCTTATCATTGTGTAGTTCATTTAAGAGTTGTTTATGACTTAAGATAAAATCGCATGTCTTTATTATTTTTAGCAAGTTTACGTTGTTAAAAAAGTTGTGAATTTAGAGTCATATCAACCATATAAATTATTTTTAAAAAAAACATATTTTATTTATTATATTTAATAATAAATTTTTTATTTTCCCACCCCGAATAGTAAGGTAAAATTTTGAAATGATTGATTTAACTTCAATGGCCCCCCAGAAATTTTCAACGGTATCCACTCAATTCACACCATTTCCTGTGGTGTGGTCCACTTGATCTTTACATATAGCTAATTTTTGAGATCGGGACTTAAAATTAACTATTAAAATGGATGTACGGTGTGGATCAAAAACCTATATCATGGTGGATCCCAGAGAGTTTACATATTACTCAGCACGCAATCCCTTCCTGCATAATACTCAGCCACGCACCACTTTGCAAGAGTTCTCTTGAGAACTTTTTGAGAACTCATCGCACGTGATTTGAGTCCAAAATCTGAACGGTCCACGTGATGCAAAACTCCATGAAACCTCCATGACCTGACTTTTACTTTGATCTAATGTTTCAAAATATTGATTTTATAAATATATATTTTAAAATAAAAAATAATAACATAATATATAAAGGTTTGTAGAACACCTTTTTGTGGGTTTTTGGGAATAGTCCCACATTGGAAAAAGAGGAGAAGAAAAAAGGGTTTATATGAGAGTGGTAAAGTATTATAATATTTACCACATGATCCAAAGGAGAATGGACTCACCCGCGCCTGCACTCGGTCACAGGTTCGGGCTCGGTGCGAGGGCATGGGCATGTGAGACAGTGTGGCTGTAGAGGCGCTAGTGGCGGCGCACTTTGCAGAGTGAACCGGAGCGAGACGTGTGCGAGTCGCGGCGACTGAGTGGCTAAGGCAGATGGATGGCTAGACGAAATCTAGAGGACTGAATGAGAGTCCCTCTGATTATATAGAGGTTGAAAATATAACTGTTACACAAATATGTAACAACTATGGACTTGATTGCAGAGGTCATGCAGAAACTGTTGCATGGCTAGCCCAACAGCTAGAAAACGGCTAGTTAGCTCTCACAACAGTTAGCATGCAGCTGCTGTAATGGGTCATGCACAACAGTCAGAAACGACCATAAAACGGCTACTTTCTCAACAGCTATAAATTGCATTAATGGGATTTATGTCCCTGGATCATAACCCCCAACCACCATAACCTATAAAAGGAGGGCCTGGATGGATTTCAAAACGATCTCTCAACCCACTCCAGCAGACCCATACGAATTGAGACAGTCCACCACTCTCTTATACTCCAGTGATTCTGGCAAGATAAGACAGCAAGGGTTAAACCTTTGCAAGAAGAACAGACCAACGGTGTGGTCTAGAACGGTTCAACTGAACCAGTGGCTGAAGACTTGACCAATGCAGTGGTCTAAATCACATATTTTATTCTCCTTCTTTCTTCTGAGATTTTTTCTTTTATTATATTTCTGCCAGACTGAGTGTAACAGAGTTCCAATAGGTGGGCCTTCGTGTTTGCTGAACGCAGACCCACACCAGGCTCGTCGTATCCTAGAAGCGGTTTGCCTGTAACCTATCAACATACTTAATTCACTTGAGTAGGGGCAAACAACGTTTTAAGGACAGCATTTCAGACGTGCTTCAGCCTGTCCATATTTCAGAGTAATTTGCATTTTTTCGGTTTCCACATTATACAGAAATTATATTAATCTGTATAATTTCCAACAATCTTAAAGCGTTATTTAAGATGGAAGCCGACAGTGTTTCATCCATCAAGTTGATGAATCAGGACTTGATACGTCTTGATCAGTTCGATGGAATCAATTTTACGAGATGACAAGACAAGCTGAAATTTTTTCTGATGGCGCTAAAGATCTACTACATATTATATCCAAATCTGCAAGCGCTACCTGAAGCATCCGACACAGACACACCTGAACAGGTGGCTGCCCGCACCAAAGTTCAAAGGCTCATGCCATGTCTGTGGAAAAACTGGGCACTATGCTCCAGTACTCTGATATCGCAAATCTAAAAAAGAGGCAAGTGCATAGAAGAAGGCGATATTGTAGCTATGATCACTGAGGTAAATACCATCCAATGCAGAGTTCCAGGTTGGTGGTATGATACTACCGCCAGAGTATATGTGTGCTACGACAAATCAGTCTTCAAAACCTATGAGGAATTGACCGATGGTCAAGAAGTCCAAATGGGTAATGAAGTCTGATCGAAGGTCGTCGACAAAGGAACTATCGAACTGATATTCACCTTTGGAAAGAAAGTGATTTTGACTAATGTACTACACGTCCCATACATGAGGCGAAACTTATTTTCTAGGGATCTTGTGGGTAAACCAGGCATAAAAGTGGTGTACAAGTTAGGAAAACTGATTCTGTCCAAGAATGAGAATTTTGTCGGAAAGGGATATGCTTGTAACGGGATGGTTAAGTTTTCTCTGAATGAAAGTAGCACTTCTGCGTATATGGTTGAATCCGCTGAACTGTGGCATGATAGACTAGCCCATATAGGGTATAGTATCTTGAAGTTCATGACTAAAAATAGTTTAATCTCATACACAGATAATGAAACCGATAAATATGAAGTGTGCATATGATCCAAAATGACGAAAAAACATTTTCCAAGTGTTTTGAGATCGTCTCAAATATTGAATCTTGTACACAGTGATATCTGTGAGTTAAACGACATTCTTATTCGTGGAGGTAAACGGTATTTCATAACATTTATAGATGATTGCTCTAGATATGTATATGTTTATCTGTTAAAGAGCAAAGATGAAGCATTGAACATGTTTAAAATATATAAAACAGAAGTAGAGAATCAACTAAATAAGAAGATAAAAATTCTTCGTAGCGATAGAGGAGGAGAATACTTCTCAAATGAATTCGATAACTTCTGTGAAGAACATGGAATGACTAATACATCAATGTACAACGCCATACACACCTCAACAAAACGGAATAGTTGAAAGGAATAATAAAACATTAGTAGAAATAGTCAACTCAATGCTGATAAGAGCAAAGTTACCACTAAATCTATGGGGTGAGGTACTGCTTGCAGCGTGCCATATACTAAATAGAATTTCGTATAAAAAATTTAAAATATCTTCATATGAAACATGTAGAGGTAGAAAACCTAACGTAGGATATCTAAAAGTGTGGGGGTGTCTTGCATATTGCAGAACTCCTGATCCAAAAATAACTAAGTTAGGACCAATAACTATTAAGTGCGCCTTTGTAGGATATGCACAAAATAGTAAAGCATATAGACTTCTAGACATAGAGTCTAATACTATAATAGAATCAAGAGATGTTGAATTTTTTGAGAACTCACTATCCTTGGTGTAAGACCCGTATCCTAGCCTGTACCGTTCCGTAGGCTTCCGCGGTCCTTTCAGTTGAATTTCGGTAACTCTCGACTTGTATCTGACATTTGCGCGCGATCCTAAGTCGGGTCCCACATACCAAAGTCGACTCAACTCGAAACTTGTATCTTAGCGACCGCGGCGTCGTCGCAGTTCCAAGGCAGCGACTCGTGTACTAATTTGATACCCAGGTTAGAAGATGTGGGCCTGCATTCAATTCGAAGAAAACGTCGCGCGTTGCGAATTTCAAAGGAATATCTACAACATGTCCCATTAATCAATCAATCACTCATGTTAAGTACAAGTCAAGTACAAGCCATACCCAAGTACAAGCAACCCATCTCTCCCATTCCCAAAGTCAACTCTCTCTCTCTCTCTCTCCACCCATCCCTTTCTTACAATCCATCACTCCACCCATCACCCATCATACCTCACCCATCCTTTTCACCCATCACTCCTCTCTCTCTCTCTCTCTCATTCCATCTCTCCACTTCCAACAACCCAAAAATTTCCCACGTCCAAGCCTCCTCAAGCTTCCCCAAACCACAAGTGTGGCCCACCCTCTAATCTCTCATCCCCACCATCAAGACTCCATCATCCACCATTGAACGTTGAGCATAGGAGCATAGGAGTTCGAGGGATCAAGGAGAAGGCCTAGAGGTGGGTGATCTACTGTTGATTTTCAATTTGATGGCCCACTTTTGATGGGACCAATTTAATGTATGTGTTGTGGTCATATGAGGGGCCCATAGTGGCGGGGCCCCTCCACTATGCTGATCTCTCTCTCCTTCTCTCTGCTTATCTCTCTCTTCCCCTTTCCTTGTTGATGGCCCACCTAATATATGTGTCTGTGTGGCCGACCATGAAGCATGCATCCTATCCAGGCCGTCCATCGAGTGGCCCACATGGCCGTCTGTTTGGACGGGCCTGATCAAAGGAAAACACAAACATCTTGTTGATCTAGAATGGTGGGCCACGATTCATGTGGGACCCACCTTGATGTGTGGGCCATGTCCATGTGGGACCCACCACAATGATGTGTTTATTCATGCCGTTCAGCATCCTGGACGCTGGACAGAGTGTGGTGGCTAACATGGAGGCGTGTACTGACATGGGCACGTACTAACAGCTAACAAAAAAAAAAAAATTTCTTTTTTAAAAGTTGGGGTGGGCTGCTCATGCAGGCCCCACCTTGATGTATGTAGATAATCCATGTCGTCCATTCCGTTGCTTAGTCCATTTTATGCGTTGAGCCGAAATTCGAGACCAATCTAATAATCAAGCGGGCCATACCATAGGAAATAGTAGGGTTATCCATTAAAACCCGCCTTGATGTTTTTATCCTCCAAAACATGCTGCATATTGGGCTTGATGGGTTGGTATTGAGCCATAGGAGCCGTTAGTCAGGTCGGATCTACCTGATGTGGGCCCCACCTATGAAAAACAGCAAGAAAACGGTTTACCAAAAAAAAATAGATATGCAGCAACGCCTGCTGCTGCAACGTCAACAGGACGTTACCGCTCGTGTGGCCGTGGACGTGAAGGGGGCTAGGGAAATGGGTCCCGCTTGTAGGCCCCACCGTGATGTGCGTTGAACATCAACACCATGCATTATGGTGGGCCCCTTTAGGATTGTGGGCCACCCTTAAAATCAGTCATATTTGGAATTCAGGTGGCCTACGTCACAGGAAACAAAGGTGATTGAATGTCTACCGTTGAAACCCATTTAGGTGTCCTGGACGCTTTGGACCATTATGAAATCTGTTTTTCCTACTCATCCAGGTCCGTATGACCTTATTAACAGATTAGATGGTATATAAACGTTATGGTGGGCCCACGTGGGACCCACCTGCTGGTGGAATAGCTGGTGTATTGACGTCACCAGACTTATGTGGGTCCCACTTCTGGTGACATTAGCAGGTGGTTGGACCCCACCGTAATGTATGTTTTGTATCCCATCGTCTATATGGTCGGACGGTGGGCCCCTCATGATATCTATATGCCATCCAAACCGTCTATCCTTTTGGTGAGCTTGCCTTCCGGCTAGAGACTAAAAAAAAAAAAAGATAAATCCAATATCAAGTGGACCACACTACAGAGAATAGTGGAGTTGAATGTTTACAATTGAAACCCCTTTTGGGTCACAACAGTTTTGAATCAATATAATATTTATTTTTCCTATATATCTAAATCTTTGCAAGCTTATGCATAGACTGGATGGTAAAATAATGCTATAGTGGGCCGTTGGAATTTAACCGTGGCAGCCATTATTATCATTGCCATTTGTGGTATGGTCCAGATGATCCTTGGATATGATTCATAATTTTTTTTATGATCTACAATGATCTTTAATAAGGGAAGTATGGACCATTCGACTCGGCCATATGATCAGGCCCACCTTGATGTGTTTGTGGCCCGTTGTTGAGGCCCACTTTGATATATATGAGGCCCATGTGAGTAAGCCCACCTTTGATATGTTTATGACCATCTATGAGGCCCACCTTTGATATGTTTATGACCATCTATGAGGCCCACCATTGATATGTTTATGGCTCGTTGTTGAGGCTCACCTTGATGTATTAGAGGCCCAGATAGTGAGGCCCATTGTAATTTATTAGAGGCCCATATGTGAGGCCCAAAATGATGTATTTGGGGCCCATGGGTTGTAGCCCATTGTGATGTATTTGAGGCCCATGGGTGGTGGCTCGTTGTAATGTATTAGGGGCCCATTGGTACGACCCATTGGTGCGGCCCATTTGATGTATGAGAGGCCCACTGATGTGTATTTAGAGCCCATGGGATGTGGCACATTGTGGTGTATTTGAGGCCCATGGGCGAGGCCCAATACGATGTATATGTGGCCCATTTAGTGAAGCCCATCGTGATGTATATTGGGCCCTTGTGTGAGGCCATGGGCCCACTATATGTTTGGCCCTATGAGGGCCACCCCTTGGGAGCAATGTTGGTTAAATGACTACATTGATGGGCAATGATGGTTAAATGTTCACATTGTGACCTTCCCTTAGACCGATTGTCGAATCTGATTATCGATCGATCCGATTGGCGTGGCCGATTGTCAATTGACGTGACCGATTTGCCGACTCTGATTATCAATCGATCCGATTGGCGTGACCAATTTGCAGACTCTGATTATCGATCGATCCGATTGGCGTGGCCTATTGCCGATTGGCATGACCGATTTACCGACTCTGATTATCGATTGACCCCGATTGGTGTGGCCAATTGCCGATTGGCGTGACCAATTTGCCGACTCTGATTATTGATCGATCCTGATTTGTCGTGGCCGCTGATTGGCGTGACCAATTTGCTGATTCTGATTATCGATCGACCCGATTGTCGTGATCGGTTTGCCGATTCTGATTATCGATCGATCTCGATTATCGAGGCCAAGTATAGAGGCCGACTCCAATTGTTGAGGCCGATTGTCGAGACCTATATGGTGTATATGGACTCGTGTGAGAGGCCCATTGGAATGTGTTTGGGGCCCATTGGTTGTGGCCCATTGTGATGTATTCGAGGCCCATGTGACGTGGCCCATCCGATGTATACAGGCCCATGTGATGTGTATTAGGCTCATATGACGCAACCCATTATGATTGTATGAGGCCCATTGTGGTGCATTTGAGGGCCAGGCTATGGAGCCCATTGTGATATATGTTAGGCCTATGTGAAAGGCCCATCATGATGTGTATTAAGCTCCTGAGTGAGGCCCATGGTGTTGTATTTTTGGCCCTTGTGTGAGGCCATGGGTCCACTATATGTTAGGCTCTATGTGGGTCATTCCTTGGGGGCAATGTTGGTTAAATGTCCACATTGTCGATATCGATTGTCAATGCCGGTTATTGATACCGATTATGAGTATGTGACAACATAACATCATGATACATGCCCATACACATCATCTACATGTTTGCTATAAGACTCCCTGATAGGCGGAGATTATCTCCCTGATGTGGTTGATAATTGCATATGTCATTGAGCATGTTGTTATGAGACTCCCTGATAGGCGGAGATTATCTCACATGAGCGCATGGTATGCGCAGGATTGATGCATGATTGAATTGTATGACTCATGCATATTGCATTATGATTACTGTACGCCCTAGTGACATCAGGGTTGTAGTCTCCACAGGCATATCGTGAATGACCAGACGGGACACCGAAAATTTATTCTAGCATCGGGCTGCCATAAATGGCCCTGGGTGAAAATTTCTAAACCCTCTTGGTACCAGAAGACACCCCAACGTCGAGACCGAATAAATACATGAGTGCCCGAGTGCCGAATACCAGGAGGCCGCGTCTCCCACTATGTCATGGTCGATTGGGAGGGCGTGTGGCCTGACTCGCCCGAGGGTATGGGGCAATACTAGGCTGAGTTTGACCAGCTCGCGAATGGATTCGCTATCGACGTGCTGGATAGGTATTGACAGACTATTGGTCAGGCGGATAGTGAGGTTTCTTACGCTCACTTGAACTGTGCTGCTGGGAGAGGGTCGGTGCCATTTGGAGTGTACTAAACCCCGGTGATGATCCCAAAGAGGAACCATACTGATATGTGGACTTATTGAGCAGGAGTTGCATATTCATTCATTCACTATCCACTCGGGCTGGTGGTGCGTAACTATTGGTTACGTGTACCATTGCAATTGCCAGGATTTTAGTTGGGGCGCACGACTAACCTAAGATCAGGAGTTTACCACATTGAGTCTGACTATCCAAATTTAGGTATGTGACTGATTTGGATAGAAGTCTCTTGTGATAGACCCCATAGTCCCGACTTTACACTCCAGCATGGTCATTCCATTCGCACCACATATTGCATTATATTCGCGGCATATGACATTTTGGGTTGCTTGTGTTTCTGTATTTATATGGTTTAGATACGACATCTGATATTTGACTATTTATGACTCCTCATTTATGTAGTTGATTTCTATTGCGTATTCTGATATTGTTCCTCATTTGCATAGCTGATCTACCTTACTTCATCAGTATATGATATTGTTTTTATTATATTTTTGTATCGCATAGCCTGGATAAGTCTGATGGTATTTATGGTCCTATCAGCATGTTTTCTCATTACTCTGATATCGTACGATTCATGATCTTGTCAGTATTTTCGCTTACTCTGATAACATATGATTCATGACCTTGCTCCTATGTCGACATTGTATGATTATGACATTGCGTTGAATACTTAACACTTACCTTGTGCACACACTTACACTACCTTCTAAGCTTTCTATAAACTTATGCACGATAGATGCGTGCAGGTGATGTTAGGTTGTAGCGATGTTGAGCTTGAAGCGTGCAGTGGTCTTCTGGAGCTTGATTTTCAATTTATGTATTTCTCTTTCAGCATTGTACTCAAACGATTATATTAGTGGATATGTGATGATGATGTTGCCTTTGTGAATTAGGTAATCTTGTGGTTATGCTTCTTATTAGATAAATATATGTTGGAAAATCCTCCTTGTAGGATCCCAGGATCGAAATCTAGTGTATGGGCGCTAGGAGCCGAGAATGAGGTACTACAGAGGCTGTCGGCACCGGATTCGATGATCGGGATTCCTGTGATTCCAATTTCCGCGTTTGGGGCGTGACACTTGGAGTCAAAGGATAATGAAATCCAAACTCCTAATAGAGAACCATATAGTACAACTCCACAGATAGTAGAAGCTCCTGTTGAACCTCGTAGAAGTCAAAGGACAAGAATAGAGAAAAGTCTAGGAGATGACTACATAGACTCACAACGCGTCATTTTCCATCTTGTAGAAGTAGATAGAGAAAATGTTATAAGACAAATACCTATAGTGATGACTATAGAAGATGATCCTAAAACATATAAAGAAACTGTATCCTGTAGAGACTCGGCTTTCTGGAAAGAAGCTATAAACAATGAAATAGAATACATACTGTCAAATCAAACATGAGAATTAGTAAATTTACCTCCAGGTTCTAGACCGATAGGTTGTAAGTGGATATTTAGGAAGAAATATCACACTGATGAAACTATCCAAACCTTTAAAGCTCAACTAGTAGCTAAGGGTTTTAGACAAAAAGAAGGGATAAATTACTTTGACACATACTCACATGTAGTTAGTATAACATACATTAGGATATTATTTGAGCTAGCTTCCATACATTATCTTCACATCCACCAAATGGATATAAAGACCGTATTTCTGAATGGTGACCTCAATGAAGAGGTATACATGGAACAACCTGAAGGTTTAGTTCTACCAGGAAATGAAAACAAAATATGTAGATTAATCAAATCTTTGTATGTATTAAAATAAACACAAAAACAGTGACATGAGAAGTTTGATTCCAAAATACTATCTCATGGTTTCATGCATAATCTAACTAACAAATGCATATATTCTAAAGTAGATGGTAGTTATATTGTCATTATTTGTCTGTATGTTGATGATATGTTAATAATAAGTAATAAAATGGAAGGTGTGACTGAAACAAAAAGGTTTCTATCTTCCGTATTCAAAATGAAGGATCTTGGATAAGTTGATATTATTCTACGTATCAAAATTAAAAAACATTGTAGAAGTTATGCTTTGTGCTAATCTCATTATTGAGAAGATACTAAACAAATTTAACCATCTAAATATAAAAGAAGCAAAGACCCCATTTGATCCAAGTATCAAGCTAAAAGAAAATACTATAAAAATAGTTACACAATTAGAATATACAAGTGCTATTGGGGGTCTTATGTATGTTATGCAATGCACTAGACATGATATCGCATATGCTGTGAGTAAACTTAATAGGTTTACTGGTAACCCCAATACTGAACACTGGAATGCAATTAGTAGAGTCCTTGGTTACTTAAAAGCAACCAAAGATTTAAGACTATTTTATTCAGAGTTTCCTACCGTATTAGAAGAATGTACCGATGCGAGCTGGATATCGAGTGCAGGGGACAATAAGTCTATTACAGGATGGGTATTCATCTTAGGAGGTGCAGCTGTATCTTGGAGATCCAAGAAACAAACTTGCATAACGCACTCGACTATGAAATCTGAATTCATAGTCCTAGCAGCAACAAGCAAAGAGGTTGAGTGGCTAAGAGATCTTCTATTAGAAATCCTTTTCTGTATAAAGACTATATCGGCTGTGTCACTACATTGTGATTGTTAAGCCATATTAGCTAGAGCTTATAGCGGCACTTATAATGGTAAGTCTAGACATATCAGTCTTCGACATGATTATGTCAGACCATTGATTCAAGAAGGAATCATTGTTATTTCCTATGTGAAATCAAACAATAACTTGGTAGATCTTTTCACTAAACCTCTACCGAGAGATGTAATAAAGGTTACATCTAGAGGGAAAGGGTTGAAACTCTTCAACCAAAGTTCCATTAGTGATGGTAACCCAACCTAAGTCAGAAAATCTCTAATTTTTTGTTCAATGGGTAAGAACAAGTCACTGATATGTGGAAAGTTTTCAGCACTAAATTATAAAACCTCATTCATAATAGATAAGTGCTGAGCGTTTCGAAAGAAGGTTGAGTCTTTGAACTCTTAATGAAATCCAGTCTATAGGACAAGTGTCTTATAGTAACGAAGACACTGGAAGAATTTCACCTATATGAACATAAAGATGGTGCCGTATCTCATGAGAGTTAGGAGTTTTCTCTCAGAATCGTTCACGAATTAGGATAAACACATGACCATTAATTATGCTGAGCAAGATTGTGGGAACTCTAACAAACACATAGCGAATATGTGTGTGGTTTCTCCAACTCTGTTATCTAGGAATAATTGGTTCAAAGCTGCGGCTATCAGTCGTTTCGATAGAGCTTTGAGATACTTACACTAAGGAAAGATTAAAATCGAAAGATATCTTTCTTTATGCATATAAGTTGATGATTTTGGTAGAAATGTTTAGCCGAGAAAATATATTTTTTAAAAAATCAAGTGGAGGATTATTGCAAAATATTGATTTTATAAATATATATTTTAAAATAATAAATAATAATATAATATATAGAGGTTTGTAAAGCACCTTTTTGTGGGTTTTTGGGAATAGTCCCGCATTGGAAAAAGAGGAGAAGAAAAAAGAGTTTATATAAGAGTGGCAGAGTATTATAATATTTACCTATATGATCCAAAGGAGAATGGACTTGCGTGTTCCAGTGCGTACGCGTGCACGCTCGCACCCGTCCTCGGGCTCGGTCACGATCACGATCACGGTCACGAGCATGGGCTCGAGCTAGGGCGTGGGCATGTGAGGCAGTGTGGCTGTATAGGCGCTAGTGGCACATTTTGAACTTCGCATGTCTGCATCATGGGTCGCTCCTTCGTGACCTTGAGTGAACCGGAGCGAGACGTGTGCGAGTCACGGTGCGACTAAGTGGCTAAGGCAGATGGATGACTGGACGAAATCTAGAGGACTGAATGAGTCTCTCTGATTATATAGAGACTGAAATATAGTTGTTATACAAATATGTAACATCTATGGACTTGATTGCAGAGGTCATACAGAAACTGTTGCATGGCTAGCCCAACAATTAGAAAACTGCTAGCTAGCTCTTACAATAGTCAGCATGCAGCTGCCGTAATGGGCCACGCACAACAGTCAGAAATGGCCATAAAACGGCTAGTTTCTCAACAGCTAGAAATTGCATTAATGAGATTTATGTCCCTGGACCATAACCCCCAGCCACCATAGCCTATAAAAGGAGGGCCTCTCACAACAGTCAGCATGCAGCTACTGTAATGGGTCATGCACAACAGTCAGAAACGGCCATAAAACGGCTACTTTCTCAACAGTTAGAAATTGTATTAATGAGATTTATGTCCCTGGACCATAACCCCCAACCACCATAGCTTATAAAAGGAGGGTCTGGATGGGTTTCAAAACGATCTCTCAACCCACTCCTGTAGACCCATACGAATTGAGACAGTCCACTACTCCTCTCTTATACTCCAGTGATTCCAGCAAGATAAAACAACAAGTATTGAACCTTTGCAAGAAGAACAGTGGTCTAGAACAGTTCAACTGAACCAGTGGCTGAGACTTGACCAGTGCGATGGTCTAAATCACATATTTTCTTCTCTTTATTTCTTCTGAGATTTTTTCTTTTATTGTATTTTTACCAGACTGAGTGTAATAGAGTTCCAATAGATAGGCCTTTGTGTTTGCTGAAAGCAGACCCACACCAGGCTTGTCGTATCCTAGAAGCAGTTTGGCCTGTAATCTATTAGCATACTTGATTCACTTGAGTAGGGGCAAATAACGCTTTAAGGACAGTGTTTTAGACGTGCTTCAGTTTATCCATATTTCAGAGTAATTTGCATTTTTTCGGTTTCCACATTATACAGAAATTATATTAATCTGTATAATTTATAACATCTAAGACATTGGTGGGCCATGACAAAAGAAAACATTTTCCTACCTAGATTGTATCTTTCTTTTCTATGGCCCACCAAAGTTATAAATCAGGGCGAAAATTGGTCCGTTGGTTTCACGGGATGATACATTACATGTACCGTTCGGATTAGAGGCCCATGACACGTGAGCGTGCCTTATAGAGTAACGTCGAACCACTCCCGTTTTCAAAGGAGAAAAAAACGGTGGATGAAACCCTACCGTTTCAGGAGGAGAAGAGACGGAAGGCGGTAATTGCAGAGAGAGAGAGAGAGAGATTGCAGAGAGGGAGGAGGAGAGAGATTGCAGAAAGGGAGGGCTGTTCCGACTGGTTGATGAAAGACGAGGAAATGGTGCGTTTCTCCCTCTTCCCTTCTTTTAAAAAATCCGACCGTTGAGCTTGTAAGTGACTTAAGGTGATTTTTCTCCCCCAAACACCACCTGTAAGTGACTTCCCTGTAAGTCACTTCCCACTTACCCAACTTACAGGCATCCAAACAGGCCCTTAATCTCTGTTACCAATATTTTTTATATTTATTTTTCATATTCGTTTCCGTAATCAGGGACTATTGCTTGAGTAGTTTCTGCCTGCCTCCTGTTTGCGTAAATGCGTCTTTAAGGTAGTTTGTTCTTTGGTTCTAAGTGGTAGTGACGGTTACTTTATATATGCTCTATAACTGTTGTTGTGTTTGCGAAGTTCATTGCTGCGATGTGCTAGTACGTATGCCTTTCACAAGACTTACATGCTCTATATCTGTTTTTTGTATTTGCGAAGTTCATTACTGTGATGTGCACATACATATGCCTCTCACAAGCGCTGTTCTTTGTTCTTTTGGGTTTGCTGGGCAGCTGGGCCCTGCACCATGAGAGCACCTCCGCTACTGTTGGTGAGGCATTTGCCTAACCGCCCAACTAGTGAGACCCGCTTGATAAACGTTGCTGTGTTTGGCAAGTTCATGCTTGCATTGTGTTCGTAGGAATGCCTCCCACAAAAGCTATTCTCTGGGTTTTGCTAGGGTGCCTGGCACTGCACCCTAAGGGCACCTCCACTGCTATATGTGAAGTATGTACCTCGCATCTTAACCGGCCAAATTGTGAGAACCACTGTTGATGGCTGTTAACCATAAATCAGATTGTAAGTAGGATCCTAACTGGTGGATTGGTGGACATCTAATGGATGGTGAAAATGACAAACAGTAAGCAGTGCAAATTCAATGAGCATATGTCCATAGTCTGAGGCCTGGCTCATCAATCTGATTTTCAGGATACGACCCATTGGGTCCCCTATTTGGGCGGTTCTGATTTGAGGCACATGCCAAGTGTAAGCTGGGGAGACACCCAGGTGCTGTGTATGCTAGGGGAGACTCTCAGGCCCAGCAGCCTAGCAAATGCCTCTTTTTGACACAGAATGTCTTGTACCCCAAGAGGGAACTACGGTGGCTCGGTCTGCTTTGGGCTGGGTTCATATTGAGCCTCGAGGGATGTGGGCCGAGCCTCCTTTGTCAGTCTATAGCATAGTTCTAAAGCTCAGCGAGTCAACTTGAAACTCTGCTGAGTCGACTTGATTTGGTGGGATTTTGAGCTGAGTCTCATGGAAACTTACTGAGTGTTCTGACTAGGTTGGGTCTTGACAAGACTCGTTGAGTCGGCTTAACAACTTGGCCGACTTGTTACAACTCGGCATGACTCAACCATGTCACTAGCCCAGTCAGCTCAGTTTTGTTTTAAAAACTAACAATTGCTTTGTGAAGGATTCGAAGAGTGAACCTCATCTGTAAAAGAGAGAGGTGCGAGTGCGACCACTTCACTACGATGTGAAATAGTGTATTGCCTTGACTCTTGATATTTTAATTATTTGATGGGTTTTCAACAGTTTTAAATGCATTTAATAATAAAAAGTCCATTACTGCAATGTTTAGTCGAGTCAATTAAAAACTCGTCCAAGTCTTCAAGCTGACCCGATCCGGCTAGACATGGACTCGAGTTGAGTTTTCGAGTTTTTGGAACTATGGTTGATAGATCCCATAGGCTGCCCAGCTTGGCCTGACCCTTTTAACCTTATCTTTAGGCATGGAGTAGTGGGGTTGGGTCGAGGGAGTTTGAGAATCTAGATACAACCTGTTTAATTATGGGGTCTAGGTGTTGGCCCTGAACTTGACCACTGATATATGAGCTGGGTTGAAATAGGTCAAGCTTGGGTTTGTATCGATGATCCACACCTGGCCCATTTGCCCACGCGTCCTATCCGAGCTGGGTTTGCCTAATGTCGTCCCCACTCAATATAGACTTCCCATTAAGCACCCTACCGCATGTTTTCTTTAGGTAGATGTTTTGGTTTTTGTTAATGACCCTTATTTCCTTAAAGGAATTTAATGGGCAGGGTGCATTTTTGGGGGTCCAAATAACCAATTTCAAGGGAAATGCTCCAGTGCTCTCAGAGCACCATAAGTTATGGTCCTCCTAGTTGCATCGGTTCACTTGGACCGTCCATTCAATCGATTTGAACTATCCATTAGGTCCAAACATATTTTGTAGGCTACTGTAGAAAATTATACCAATTGGATGATCCAATCCATCTTTGACTTGGACTTATTTTCTATAGCCATCCATTTTTGAAGCCATGGATGGGATGGTTACCATTGCCTAGCGTTTCTTTAGTATCATAGGCAATCCATGATAGGAAGCATCTCAAAAAAGAAAAAAAAGAAAAGAAAAGAAAAAAGAAGAAACAATCCATGATATGCCCCAATAAATGGATGGATCAAATTGTTGATTGAACATATTTTTTGCATGAATTATCTTGACCGTGCACATTAAAGTCCATTCATCAAATGGTTCATATTTTTAGATCGGCAAGATGTTTGCTGGTGGCCAGTGAAATGTGCTTTGACCTAATGAACAGTTTAGATCAATTTATTGGACTGTCCAAATGTCCCAATGCAACTAGGAGTACCATAACTTACCGTGCTCAGCATTTCTCCGATTTCAAAGTTGGGTCCAAGGTGTGTTCTGGTCAGGTTGACTTCAAGTGGTTTAGACTCAACTAGTTTACTAATTAGGGTAGTTTTCGGATGCAGATCCAACCTGAGAGGTCCAAACTCATATTAATGCCTGTTTATCATTGTGTTGGTTCCAATAACTCTTTGGGTTGATTCCAATAACTCTTTGGGTTGATCCGACCAACCTACTTATCTTTCTAGGTTCTTGGTTATTAGGCAGGGTGAGAATTTTGTAGTTAAAGTTTCTTCTTAGTCACCTACTTGCCTTTATGGGTTCTTGGTTATCAGGCTAGGTGAGAATTTTCTAGTTAAAGTTTCTTCTTCTTCACCTACTTATCTTTTTGGGTTCTTGGTTATCAAGCTAGGCGAGAAAATTTCTAGTTAGGGCCTGTTTGGATTCATGTAAAGTATGGGAAATGAAAGTGTTTCCCATGAAACTCACTTTCCATTGTTTGTTAAGCCTTATGGGAAATTGTGGGAAATACCATTTCCTACTTTCTATCTTTGTAGGAAAATAAATCCCACCTCTACCCCTAAGAAATGCATTTTCCCAAGGTGGAAGGAAAATGGGTTTCTCAAGGGTTAAAGCCCAAACGTGCTACTATCCATATTCAATCGCCTCGCGTGTGCCACATGTGCCAAATGAGAAATTGTCCATCTTCAGTCATACCTCACACTTGCCACTATGCCACATGTGCCACCATCCATCTAATCTTATGCCACACATGTGTTAAGAGCCCCCAATGTGCTAATTTGCCACATATGTTACCATGCGTCTTCTCTTGCGGCCCACATGTGATATTGTGCCACATGTACCACTGTTCATCTTACTTGTGCTCCACATGTGCAAAGCACCCCACATGCACCAATGTGCCACATGTGCCATTGTCCATCTTTAATTATCCAAATATACCTTATGCCAATGGTGCCAATGTGCACACGTGTTATCATCTAGCTTTAGTACCCACATGTCAAATGTGCCAATGCATGTCTTGTGCCACATGTGCCACCGTACAACTTCAAACACCTCACATTTACCACGCGTGCCATAATTTAGCTTCAAGTGCCCACTTATGCCGTGTATGCCACATGCCACTATCCATCTCTAAGCATCCCACATGCGCCACATGTGCCACATTTGCTAATCTAGCACATGCTAGTGACTACCTAAAATCTTTTAAAGAAAAGTTTTTCTTTTGCCTAACAACAAACTTGAAAATAGATTCTAAATTTCTACGAAAATTTTGTTAAAAAACAACCAACGAAAACAATATTGTCATTCCCTTTCACACAATTTCTTGGAAATAAGGTTTCCCAAGAAACACTATTTCCTCTCTCATGCTTCTCATGAATCCAAACATGCCCGTAATGTTTCATCATCATCGTCATCATCATCTTCGTTCAAAAATCATCATCATCATCATCATTATCATCACCATCATCTTCTTCTTCTACTTCTCTTCCGCCACATTTCTTTTTCTTTATCTTCTTTAGTGATGATATATCTGGGTTCTCTTCCGCCATATTTCTTTATCTTTATCTTTGTTAGTGATGATATATCTAGTGACCTTTAAAATTTGAAATTTCCGAAGGTACTTTTCTTCACCAAAGACCATCATTGATGTGTTGATCTCAATATCATCCTTCTCCTATCTACTTTTCTTCACCAAAGACCATTCCTCTTATTTGCCAAGTTGATCGAGGAGTTGGTGCCACCTTCAAAAAATACGTCTTTCTCCTATCTACATGTTCAAACTACTCTAATGCTGTTTGTCAGAAAATTTTCCACTCAAATGTCATACATATGAAAATCTTTTGTAGTTAGAGACAGGATGATAGATAAGATTCCACTCAAATGTCATACATATGAAAATCTTTTGTAGTTAGAGACAGGATGATAGATAAGACCCACACCCTTAAGACACTCTAAATCACTCTAATTTATTTCAAGGCTTGCATTTCTTCTTAGTTGATCTCATTTGGGCAAGTGCCAAGGGATGCCAATGCCTAGTGAACATGTTAGCAAAGGAAGGTGTCACTGGATCTGTGTTTATTTATTTATTTATTTTTTATATCAGGAGGCAATATTCATTGTCTAGATGGATAGTTGCATTTGCTTCCTCATTCTACAAAAGTTTCTGCTAATGATAAAAAAGAAACTAATCTGCCTCATACCGAATATGAACCACAACTAAATCCTTCTAAATGAAAGAGTAACTTTTATTATTGCTGCTGGCATCAATCTGAGCACCAGTGGAAGAGCTTTTGCGGATGCTATGTCATAATTTGCAGCAGCCAAGCATAGATAAAAAAAGGCAAACATCAAACTCAACAAGCCAATTTCTAGTTCACATTGTTTGTGACCTAACAGGATGTTTTCATTTTGTAAATTGACCCCCACTTGAAATTTGAAAGCTGACGAACCCTTCCTGTTTTTGTTGCAGCCTGAGCAAAAGCAAAGTCCGAAGACATTTTACACCATCTTCAGAACCAAATAAATTGGCTGCTCACAAGATCTTCTTTTTCAGCCGAGCCCCAGTGAATTCTAGCATACCTTGTCCCTAACAGCAAGCCAAATAAAAGGACAAAACCAGGATCCAAGAAATCAAGCATCTTTCATGGCATTGTCATCTCGAATCACCAGAAAAATTAAAGCTCTCTCGTCCTACATTGGAATTAGACCCCTTTCTATCTCTACCCATCCACAGCTATCTGAAGAAGTAACAAGAGAACCTCGGTTCCTTCCACAGCTCCCCCGAACCCAAACTATCCGATCATTCTCGCACCCTTCGTTTCCCCCAAACTCGCATATCCGACCTCTCAGGTGGCATTCGTGTTGTCACCCAATCGTCCCCAACATCCGCTGTGCAAACAGCCTCTGTTGGTGTTTGGATTAATGCCGGCAGCCGCTTTGAGACCCCGCAGACCAATGGCACTGCCCACTTCCTTGAGCACGTGATCTTCAAGGGCACTCGTCGCCACTATGCCCGTGCCGTGGAGGAGGAGGAGATTGAGAACATGGGTGTGCGCCTCAATGCCTACACTTCTCGTGAACAAACTGCCTTCTATGCCAATGTCCTCCGTGATGATGCCCCCATTGCTGTTGATATCCTTGCTGACATTGTGCAAAATTTACGGTTCTCTGAAAATGCTATTAGGCGTGAACGTGGCGTCATCCTCCGAGAGATGGAAGAAGTACGCCCTCATTTCTCCTTTTCTTTTTCAAAAGTTATCTTCTTTCCTTTTCATGTTCTCATAAGTTCATCAATTAGACAGGTGCAAGGGCAGGCCGAAGAAGTGATCTTCGATCACTTGCATTCAGCAGCCTTCCGAAATCATCCGCTGGGGAACACAATCTTAGGGCCACGAGAAAACATCCAGAAGATCTCAGAGAAGGATTTACGTCTATACATTTTCACATATTGGCATAGAATGGTAAGTCAAATATTTGAAACTCCGACGGTTTCCTTGATGTCTTTAAATTTTTTTTTAAAAAGTGCTATTTAACCATTAAAGTATTAAATATATTTCAAATCAGGTTGTATCTGCTGCTGGTGCGGTTAAACATAAAGAAATTGTTAATCGAGTTTGTCGACAGTTTAACGAGCATCGTGGATATCCAACTCCTATCGCTTATCACATTGATAGAAACCCAGCTATATTCACTGGTTCGGAGGTCATATTTTATTTACTTTCTTTTGTTTTTATTCTTCTGTTTGTCTGATATCAGGATTATCTCTTCCTATGTTATCATTAATTTTCGTATCATTCCATCAAATTGATATTGGATTTCAATGTTTGTAGGTTCGAGTGGTGAACAATGACTTGCCTATTGCCCATCTTGCAATAGCTTTCAAGGGATCTGGATGGACTGATCCGAACTCTATCCCTGTGATGGTGTTGCAAAGCCTGTTGGGGTCTTGGAACAAAAGTGTTGGTGTAGGCAATTATTCAGGGTGAGCTTTTACTTCATTTGGGTGACTGCTTATCCTGTGGAGAATCACAAACATATTTCTCGACTGCTACATGTTTTAGATGGTTTAGGCACTTTAGGTGTGGTTGGCATTCCGCACATTCTTGGTAGGTTTCTTCTTGGGCCTATAGTTTAGCAAGTAGGGGCGTTAAGCTGCCTTGCTTCTATACGTGGGATGCAAGCCCATCCTAAGAGTGCAAGGTTGTTGTCCTCATCCCCATTTTATTATCTATAAATCTCTGTTCTGTTAAAATATGAATCCCACATGCTTTTGGTTATTTGGTATTTCAGTTATGCCATCCTACAATTTTGACTGATGTTGTCCTTGAAAATGATCAGGTCAGAGCTTGCCCGTAGAGTCAGCACGGATGACTTGGCTGAGAGTATAATGGCTTTCAATACAAACTATCATGATACGGGATTATTTGGCATCTATTCCACTGCCATGGTATTGCCCTTGCATGGTTTGATCAGAATTAATCTATAGAAGGGTCTCTTTATCCACATGCAAACCTATAGACTATGGCATATGAAAGAGACCACCTGCCATTTGCCTCTGTTGGGTGCTAAGTTTAGGTGATATGGACATCTTATAGGCAGGCATATGGAAAAAGTCTTTGCTTGATCTTCAGCTGACCAAAATAAAAGAGATGAAAAAAATTCCCCGCTTTCATGCTACCTGCACAAACCATTTTATTTTATTTATGTACTATTTTACCTGCTAAACATCTCTTAATTCATGGACTTAAAGGTTCTTGTACAATTTATTTCTAGTAAATTGTTACTCTCCTTTATTTTGCCTCTCATACCAAAACAATGTTGGATGCAGCCTGATTGCTTGCCCAGTTTGTCACTGGCAATAATGCAAGAGTTAAGGAGGATGGCGCATCAAATTTCAGAAGCAGATGTGATGCGTGCTCGAAATCGGGTATGCAGTAAAACATTTCGAATGCATTGGAGAAGTTATTTTCTTTTTGGTTCTATGTCAGTTGTGTATTCTGACTGTATTACATCGTCATCATGGGTTCTAGTTTTTGAGATCTCCTTGTCAAGTCGGAATGATTATCGGGCTGGAACTCTGATTATAGATAAAGTCTCACTCAGTTCTTTGTCGGCATTCATGTTTCAGGAGTTCTTTGTCAGCATTCATGTTTCATGTGTAAACTTCGCATGCTTAAGGAATGCCTTAAAGTGTGGAAGAAGGAGGTGCTGCGGAAACGCGAAACTGAAACTGAGGCTTTATTCACGGAGCTCCATGCGATTGACTCGGCTTTGGAAGGCAACATTCCCTCTTGGGAGACCTTAGGCAGGCGTATCCAAGTCATTCAATCCCTCTCTTCTAGATCCCTGGAAGATGAACTTGCTTGGAAAATCAAATCGAAATCCAAATGGATTTCTGAGGGTGACAAGAACACGAAATACTTCTATAGCATCGCTAATATGTGAGCTTGAGCCAAAGCTATCCATAGCATCTCGTTGGAAGGGAGGCAGGTAGATGACAAAGATGAGATCTCGGAGGCCGCGATTCTTCATTTTCGCTCCCTATTGACCTCTGATGGATGACCCAGGTCTCGTTTGGATGGTATTCCCTTCTGCTTGCTTCTCAGTTCGGAGGCTGATCAGCTGGGGGCTCCCTTTGCTATAGATGAAGTCAAAGCAGCTATTGACTCAATGGGTGGCGACGGACGATGGTTTTCCTATGAGCTTCTTCCATGCCTTTTGGGATACAGTTCGCCCAGATATCATGCTCTTCCCCAACGAATTCCACGTCAGAGGCAAGGTCTCCAAAGGTCTCGGAGCTTCGTTTATTGCCCTTGTCCCTAAAGTCCCTGGGGCTTCTTCCTTCTTTGACTTCAGGCCAATAAGTCTCATTGGCAGCCCCTACAAAATTATGGCAAAAATTCTATCCCTTCGTCTTGCATCGGTGATTGATAGGCTGATATCCAAGCATCAAAACGCCTTCATAAAAGGCAGGCAAATCATCGACGGTGCGCTCATTGTGAACGGAGTTCTGCATACCTGCCATAGGATGGGGATCAAATCTATTTTTTGGAAGCTCGACATTGAAAAGGCGTATGATCATGTGGACTGGGACTTCCTCCATTATATGCTCCTCCAGATGGGTTTTGGCCAGAAATGGAGGACGTGGATGAAGGCGTGTGTCGAATCGCCTCTCTTTTCGATCCTGTTGAATGGAACGCCAAAAGGTTTCTTTCACAGCTCTAGAGGCCTTCGACAGGGCGAACCCCTCTCCCCCCTTCTTTTCCTGATAATTGCGGAGGCCTTATCCCAGATGCTGCTTATGGGTCAAGGAGCACATCTCTTCAAAGGTATTTCAATGCCAGGGGTCGACTTACCCATTACTCATATTCAATTTGCAGACGACACTCTGATCACCTGTGAAGCAGACGCTGAAGCCATTGGGAATCTGCATACTACTCTCAGATGTTTCGAGGCTGTCTCAGGCTTACGTATCAACATGGCTAAGTCCAAAATCTTTGGTATTAATGTTTCTGATTTGGACCTGTCCTCCTTTGCCTCCATCTTAGATTGCTCTTCTGGCTCTTTCCCGACTTTCTTCGTGGGGCTCCCCCTTGCCACTGGCTCTCCCCCAATCTCGGTCTGGGATAAGGTGGTTGAGAAATTCCAAAAGAGCCTGGCCACGTATAAATGTAGATTTCTGTCTATGGGAGGTAGACTCACCCTTATAAAAGCTGCACTATCCAACATCCCTATTTACTTTATGTCCCTATTCCTCTACCCGACTGCTGTGCTGCGTAGAATCGACAAGCTGAGAAGGGACTTCTTGTGGAGTGGCAAGGAAAACCAAAAGAAATTCCACCTTCTCGATTGGAAAGAGGTCTGCGGCCACTTTCAGGACGGAGGGGCTAGCGTTAAAAACTTGAGGGTGATGAATAAGGCTCTCCTTGGCAAATGGACGTGGAGACTCGGTTCAGAACCTCAAGCTCTGTGGAATATGATCATTAAAGGGAAGTATGGATCATCCCCGGGAGGATGGTGGACGAAGGACTCCTCTGCCTATAGGGCGTCTCGTATCTGGAAAGGTATCTTGCGTTGCAAAAATCCATTGATTGAGAACGTCGTATACCAATTGGGAAATGGGTCGTCTATTTGCTTTTGGGAGGACCGATGGCTTGGGGATAGTAAGTTAAAGGATAACTTCCCTGCCATTTACTGTCTTGCAGTTAACAAATCCGGCACGGTCGACAATTTCTTCACCACTTCGGAATCGGGTGTGGTCTGGGATATCATCTGCCGTAGAAATCTTCACGACTGGGAGATCCCTCTTCTAGCTGATCTTCATCTCTGCTCATCTACGGCTTCTCCCTCCCAATCAGAGCCTGATAGAATCCTATGGCCCAATGATAAGTCGTCCCTCTTCTCGGTGAAGTCCCTATACACAATCCTAACCCCCCCTCCCCCTCACTTCCTCGTTCCCCTCGTTTATATGGAATTACCCAATCCCCCCTAAAATCATCTGCTTTGCCTGGCTTGCTTCTAGGAACTGAATCCTCACCGTAGATAACCTTATCAAAAAGGGTATGCAGCTCACCAACATTTGTCTCTGTTGCATGGGGTGTGATGAACTGTCGACCACTTGCTCGTTCACTGCCCGTTTGTCTCTCAAATCTATCAGGACTTCTTCTCTCGTTTTAGCGTTGTTGGTTGTGTGCCTTACACTGCGTCTTCTCTTCTCGCTTATTGGCACGGATTCAAGTTGGGGAAATTATCTTCCAAGGTTTGGAAAATGGCTATTATGGCTATTTGGTGGGCAGTTTGGTAGGAGCGGAACGATAGGTGTTTTAACAACGTCCAAGGTTCAGCCGAATCTGTGGGATCGAGGGCGAAGCATCTTCTTATCAAATGGGCCTCTAATGTCTCTCGTTTGAAAGATTTCAATTTTCTGTTTTTAGGCTCTTAGTTTCCTCTGTTCCTCTGTTTTCGCCCTGCTACCTCAACAGGCCTTTTGTATCGTTTTCTCTTTCTTATCAAATGGGCCTCTAATGTCTCTCGTTTGAAAGATTTCAATTTTCTGTTTTTAGGCTTTTAGTTTCCTTTGTTCCTCTGTTTTCACCCTGCTACCTCAACAGGCCTTTTGTATCCTTTTCTCTTTCTAATATATGCTCGTTGCTTTAAAAAAAAAAAAGTTTTAGGAGTTTTAGATATTGGTGGTTCAGTCCTATATATTTGTTTTCCCTATTCTTTTATCCACTTTTATGAGAAAAGTGAAGTCTCCTGCTAACCTTATAAATTCCAAGAGAGAATTTATTGGTTCAACTTTTATGTTCTTATGATCAGCTCAATGCCATCTCATTATTGCCATTTCATATTGTTGAAAACTTCATTAAGCAAGTGTTACAAAAATCATTAAGCAAGTGTTTTATTGACATAGGACCAATGCATGAACCAAATAACATGTGAGATCAAGTAGCAGGATTAAAACAATTAACAAATAAATACAAGTATTGCTATAATCATCACGAATCCCATGAAAATCAAAAGAACATCATGCATGATCCTAGGCGAAGTTACGAACATCATCACACAAGATCATTAAATAAAGCGAAACTAGGATCTAATGGATGTAGGGACATCTAATTAGCATACGATATAGTCTATTTCAAAGTAGAAGACCTAATACAACCTAGGGTAAAAATTAGGGCTTGGGTAATTTGAGAAAGTAGGAAAATTAGGGATTTTAGGTTTATGGTTGGGGTTTTGGGAATGAAAAAAAGGGGTTTTGATATAAGGATGATGGAAAACCAAAAGGGGCAAGGTGTGGCCGTACAACTAACCCAAAGGATTCACATGTGTGGTTGTACTGTCACACGTGTGGCGTGGGATGAATGAGTTAGGTCGATTAGGGTTTGAGATTGTGGATAGGTAAATGAAAGATGAGTTTATGAAAGGATGAAGGCTTAAGATGAGAGAATTTGAAGAAAATACCTTGATGAAAGAGAAGAGAGAAGATGGTGTGGGGATATGATGAAGATTAGCCTCGCACCAATCTCCCTTCCAAATCGCATGGAAGTATCTTCAAATCGCATGAAGATGGAAGAAGAAAGAAGAGCTTTTCTCTTTATTATTATTATTAATTTTTTTTTTTTTTTTTTAAAATCTTAAAAGTCACAAAATCCAATGAGGAAGAGAGTTACACGCCCACCCTCTTTTTTAGCTTCAAGAAAGTTCAAAAATTACAATAAACACCCTATTTTGTGAATTTTGATGAAAATAGCCATAGCCTAACTAAAATCAACTAAAATCACTCATAATAGCGTCCAAACATAATATAGACAGAACTAAATCCTATAAACTGATAAAAGCTGAGAAAAACTAGTGTGGACGATCCACAATCAATGGCCTGATCATGTGATCCAACGGCCCGATCGTCACGTCCCTTCGATCCAATGGTCGGGATCACTACATAAAGCAACCTATGTTCATCTTCCTAGTGTGGGATCTTCCAGATGCTCGTACATACACATGTGGTCTTTAACACGATCACGGATACTCGCCTAGCCACAGGGAAATCGGTGTGGCCCGCCTCCTCCTCTGATATGTACGGAAGGGTATATGTGAAGTGATGTCCTCATCATTTATATTTTTGGGCACAAGCCGTCACACAGATGCACACACGTACAACCACATGCATGCTCTGATGAATACCCACACAAATACGCACACACACCTGCAGCCACACGTGCACACCCATGCACCACCCATGTGCACCCGTGCACACTCACACACAATTTATGAATGTGCAGACACAGGTTTGTATGCCTGCACAAATCTCAAAATATTAAAGGAGGACGCACAAACATGCACATTTGTTCAATCTCAAAGATTCAAGACAGACACATAATTGTTAGATTTTAGATCTCTACTTTTTGGCTTTGCTTCGGACCTTGGGTTTACCGCCATATCATGGTTGTCGGGCCTTAACATTCTTGATGTTTGTGGTGGTGTGGAAAACCAAAAGGGCTTTGTGCGAGCTTCTGGTTGTTCAACTTTCTCAGTCACAACTCACAAAAAATATGAGAATACTGTGATTTGGATGTAGGGCATTCTTTCCACCTTCGATATTGGGAACACACCCAGAAGTACCCTCGCAAATTGGAGAGGATCCTCTTTTGATCATTACTAGGACAGATTGCTTGCTCTCTCATTTCTGTTGATTGTTACTTGTATCTAATTAGAAATTTCCTTTACTCGGGGACATGGAAATCTGAAATTGTAATGGTGGAAGGCTGTTGCCTGCATTATTTCAGTTGGGATCTCTGCATTTCTCAGTGTTTCCACCCTTTCGTTCTGTTTGATTGTAACTTAACTGACAAGGTTATGCACTACTTTCTTAAAAATCATTTCCTGTATAGTTGAAATCTGCGCTTCTGCTTCATATTGATGGAACCAGTGCTGTTGCTGAAAACAATGGACGACAGGTAAACTGTGAAATTATTGAAGTACTTCACTTTTGATTTTTTCCAGATTCATTCCCCATCATGTAACTTGTAAGTTTGGAAAATCTGTGTCTGAGCATATGTAACTTGTAAATTAGAAGGTTTGCTGTCTTTCTTTTCAAGCGCTAAGTTTGCAATCTCTGGCTGTACTACATAACAAGATACCTGTCACTCGTTTCCAGATGCTGACTTATGGGAGGATAGTCCCATTCTTAGAGTTGTTTGCACGTATAGATGCTGTTGATGCAGCTACAATTAAGGAGATGGCAAAGGAGTTCATAATAAATAAGGCAAGGACTTTTGAGAATGCATTTCCTTCCTTTTTTTTTTTTCTTGAATTGGCAAAACACTCATAGCAAGGTCAAAAGTTTATGATCTTAATCACCCTCAAAAAGGAAAAAAAAAAAGGTAAGAAAGAATATGATCTCAATCTTTCAAGTATTAATCGCAGGCCTGTGTAAAATCAACTTGCTGGTTCATCCTCATCCTACGTCAGTCTGCACCAAACTTTATGGATTGATTTGTGTTGCGCAGCACGCCAACAACGCAGTGAGCCTAGATCCAATTTCAGGCCTCACCCACAAACGATTAACAGGAAGAAATATAAACGAGAAATAGATTAAAGCAATCCAAAACAAACCACAAGACAAGATATACGTGGAAAAACCCCAACAAGGGTAAAAAATCACGGATGCAAACTTCCACTATGAAGAATAACGAAGATTACAAGACTACTAACCTCTCCCTTGGAGATACAGAGAAAAACCCTTTGCCCACACCTGAGAATAACACCCCAATATTCACCTTAACCCTAGAAAAGCCCTAAGGACTCCTATTTATAGTTTAGGCAACTTCCCTTTTGCACCCTTGCGAAAGGCGACACCAAAATCCACAGTTTGTATCAAATTTGGAAACCAATCTGCATAACCTACGACTGGTCGAGTAGACTGTACAACCGGTCGAGCGGACCTCACGACCGGTCGAGCACCTTGGAACAAAAAAACCTTATGCTCGCTGGACTTTGAATCGTGCTAGTCCACGACTGGTCACGACCGGTCGAGCAGGGGCCATGACCGGTCGTGCGCGGCCCCAGATGTAGTTTCACTTCTCAACAATTTCCCACTTGGAGACACATTGCCATAAACCTTTGTCTTTTTCATCCGGAGTGCACCTCCTCCCCATTTTCGAGCCTGAAGACCAATCAAAGCTTAACAGAGCTTCAGCTTCTCCCGTGTGACCGCCTTGGTTAGCGTATCTGCAGGATTCTCACTTGTATGAATCTTCTCCAGAGCAATCGATCCATCTTCCAGTAACGAATGTATAAAGTAATATCTGATGGCAATATGCTTGGTCCTTGAATGAAATGCTGAATTCTTAGCCAAGTGTATTGCACTCTGACTGTCATTGTACAGCTTGCAATCTGTTTGCTTCTTACCCAACTCCTCCATAAAACCTTGTATCCACACCATCTCCTTGCACGCTTCTGTAGCTGCAACATATTCTGCTTCTGTCGTACTGATAAATACTGTCTTCTGCAACTGAGAGACCCAACTGACTGCCGCACTACCCAGAGTAAAGACATAACCTGTAGTGCTTCTTCCGCTGTCGATGTCTCCTTCTAAATCTGAATCTACATAGCCTTGTAGCTTGATTTCCGATCCTCCATAACACAGCTCTATATCCACAGTACCTACTAGGTATCTGAGGATCCACTTCACAGCTTCTCAATGTTCCTTCCCGGGGTCGTTCATGAACCTGTTAACAACTCCCACTGCTTGAGCAATGTCTGGTCTCGTACTTACCATAGCATACATGAGACTCCCTATAGCTGACGCGTATGGGACTTTAGCCATGTAGTCCCGTTCCTCCTGCGTCTTTGCACCTTGCTCCTTAGATAACTTGAAGTGGTTGGCTAATGGAGTGCTAACCGGCTTAACACCTCCCATATTGAATCGATCAAGTACCTTGGCTATGTAATCTGCCTGTGACAAAACCAGTTTCTTGTTTTCCTTGTCACGCTTTATCCTCACACCTAGGATTTGTTTTGCAGCTCCCAAATCCTTCATGGCAAATTCTCTAGATAGTTGTCTTTTGAAATCTGAGATGTCCTTCATGCTTGAACCGGCCACAAGCATGTCATCGACGTACAAAAGAAGGATGATGTATGATGTATCAAACTTCTTCAAATAACAGCAGTGGTCAGCATGACATTTCCTGTAACCGTTTCCCGACATGAAACTGTCGAACTTCTTGTACCACTACCTCGGGGCTTGCTTCAGGCCATATAGACTCTTCTTCAGTCTGCACACCTTGTTCTTCTTTCCTGGTGTCACATATCCTGTCGGCTGATGCATATATATCTCTTCTTCAAGATCTCCATGAAGAAAGGCTGTCTTAACATCTAGCTATTCTAGATGTAAGTCCTCTATAGCCACTATACTCAAGACCATGCAAATCGTAGACATCTTCACCACAGGTAAATATTTTAGTGAAATCGATACCTACCTTTTGTTGAAACCCTTTCACAACCAATTTGGCCTTGTATCGTTTCGAACCATCGTGCTCCTCCTTCAGTCTGTAAACCCACTTGTTATGAAGAGCTTTCTTACCCTTGGGTAGAGTGATTAGCTCCCATGTACGATTAGACTCAAGAGAGTCCATCTCCTCATCTATGGCCTGCTCCCACTTAACCCGTGTATCTGACTGTAACGCCTCTTCAAAACACTTTGGCTCACCATTATCTGTTAGTAGTAGATAATGTAAGGAGGGTGAGTATCGGATCGTGGGTCTCCTCTCCCGAGTAGACCTCCTCACAACCGGTGTATGCGAGTCTGCCTCATAATGCTCCTGTGCATGATCATCCTGTGGCGCTGTAACACCCGTGTCTGGTAACTCTTCCATCTCTACGAATTCTCTCATTGGCCTTATTTTCTGTCATAGTCCTTATGCATCATTTTTTCATTGAAGAATACGTCCTTACTTCTGATGATTTTCTTGTTTTCTGCATCCCAAAACCTGTAGCCAAAATCATGTTGTCCGTAGCCTATAAACGTGCACCTCCTGGACTTTGCATTCAGCTTGTTTCTGTGCTCTGCATCAATGTAAACATATGAAGTGCAATCGAACACTCTGAGATATGCAAGGTTCACTTCTTTCCCTGTCCACGTTTCTTCTGGTAGCCCACCATCCAATGGTGCTGAGGGACTTCTATTGATGAGATATGTGGCAGTATTTACAGCATCTGCCCAAAACGTCTTGGGCAAACTTGCATGTAACCTCATGCTCCTGGCGCGTTCAAGGATGGTCCTGTTAATGCGCTCAGCCACACCATTCTGCTGCGGTGTCCCTGAAATCGTTTTCTGATGTTTGATTCCATTTGCTGCACAATACTCCTCAAACCTCTTATCACAGTACTCTCCCCCATTATCAGATCTGAGACATTTTACTGTTTTATCTGTCTCGTTTTCTACCATAACTTTCCACTTCTTAAATACATCAAATACATCAGATTTATGCTTTAAGAAATAGACCCATAGTTTTCTACTAGCATCATCAATAAAAGTAACAAAATAACGTGAGCCACCAAGAGATAATACCTGTGCCGGTCCTCACACGTCAGTGTGTACAAGCTCCAACAGATGTGTCTTTGGAGCGCGTCCCGACTTCTTGAAGCTTACCCTCTTCTGCTTGCCATACACGCAGTCCTCGCAGAATTCCAAGTCAATAGACTTCAGCCCTTGTAGCTTCCCTTTTGACAATAACACTTTCATCCCTTTCTCACTCATATGTCCCAACCTCTAATGCCATAACTGCTCATTCACTCCAGTTGATGCAATTGCGAGTGAACTATACGAGCCTGAAGTCACGTACAAAGTACCTTCCTTTTTGCCTCGATATATCACCAAGGCATCTTTTGTGATCTTCCAGGAATCACTAGTGAATGTCGTCACATAACCGATATCGGCCAACTGCCCCACTGAGATCAAGTTACGTTTCAAACTCGGTACATGTCTGACATCCTTCAATTTCAAAACTGATCCGTCTTTCTGATTGATATGAACGTCTCCCTTTCCAACAATACTGCACGACTCATCATCACCCAGGTAGACTCTCCCAAAGTCACCTGACATATAATCACGCAGAACTTCCTTACATGAGGTGGCATGAAACGAAGCACCCGAGTCTATAACCCAAGACTCATTCCTTGCATCAAGAGACAAGATCAACGCCTCTGTGTCACTCTCCTCAGATAGATTCATTGAATCTTTCCCGCCTTGAGAGCTTTCTTCTTGTTTCTTAAGTGCCCTGCAATAACGGTTCATGTGCCCATTTTTGCCGCAATGCCAACACCCGTCTTTGTCTTTCGGTCCCTTGGACTTCTTCCTCGACTTAAAATGCCCGTGTTTATTGCCTCATTTGTTCAGCGATCTTCCTCTTCCTTCAACGTTTAGAGCATTCTTTGAATCCCCTGAAACTCCTGATGCCTTTCTCCTAGATTCTTCGCTGAGAATTAGACTGGCCACATCATCAAATTTCAGCTTTATCGACCCTGAAGAAATGCTCACAGCAATCACCAAACCATCCTAACTGTTTGACAAACTGGATAAGATCAATAACGCCCTGACCTCATCCTCAAAGGTAATGCCAACGGATTCCAACTGGCTCGTGACTGTATTGAACTCATTTAGATGTTCAGACACGCTCCCACCATATGACATCTTCATGTTGAATAACTGTTTCATAAGATGAACCTTGTTGGACGCAGAGGGCTTTTCATACATGGTGGCTAGGGCTTCCATTAATTCTTTTGTAGTTTTCACCTTGGATATATTGAAGGCGACATTCTTAGACAAAGAGAGTTGGATCATACCTAAAGTCTTCCTATCCAATAAAAACCATTCATCATCTGTCATCTTTTCTGGTTTCTTCTCTTTTCCTCCTAGAGGAATATAGTTCTGATATAGATAATCCTCCATTTGCATCTTCCAGAAGGCAAAGTTTGAACTATCAAACTTCTCAATTCTAGTTTTCCCTTCTTCCGTCATTGCTCCCAATAGAACTAAATCAATAGCTCTGATACCAGTTGTTGCGCAGCATGCCAACAACGTAGTGAGCCTAGATCCAATCTCAGGCCTCACCCACAAACGATAAACAGGAAGAAATATAAACTAGAAATAGATCAAAGTAATCCAAAACAAACCACAAGACAAGATATACGTGGAAAAACCCCAACAAGGGTAAAAAACCACGGATGCAAACTTCCACTATGAAGAATAACGAAGATTATAAGGTAATATACTAACCTCTTCCTTGGAGATACAGAGAAAAACCCTTTGCCTACACCTTAGAATAACACCCCAATATTCACCTTAACCCTAGAAAAACCCTAGGGACTCTTATTTATAGTTTAGGCAACTTCCCTTTCGCACCCTTGCGAAAGGCGACACCAAAATCCGCAGTCCGTATCAAATTCGGAAACCAATCTGCGTAACCTACGATCGATCGAGCAGACTGTACGACCGGTTGAGCGGACCCTACGACCGGTCGAGCACCTCGGAACCAAAAAACCTTATGCTTGCTGGACTTTGAGTCGTGCCAGTCCACGACTGGTCACGACCGGTCGAGTGGGCTCCACGACCGGTCGAGCAGGGGCCACGACCGGTCGTGCGCGGCCCCAGATGTGGTTCCACTTCTCAACAATTTGTTAGTGTATGGTCTCTGATTGCCGTTAGGGGTGCATCTCAGGCGGGTCAGGCCAGGTTGAGGGTCAACCTGAGCCTGGCCTGACTCAAGAGGACCTAACCTACAACTTGACCTGACCCGAATTCCAACCCAAGGTGCTGGGCGCCCACATTCCTCTGCACTCGACTCAACCCAACCGTAATGCATGATATCGTTCCGAACCTGACCTTACCCGACCCGAATTTGCTCATCCTGAACCCAATCCGGTTTCAAATCGGTTAACATTTTCCAGCCCATACCTGACCCGAGGATCTTGACTACCCAACCCAACTCGATCCAAACCTGGGTTGGGTAGTTGCAGCCCTAATTGCCGCATGCATTGGACCTACTTGTGTTTGGTCAGGACTCACTTGATACATGGGTGTGTCCGCATCATTTCCCATGTGGGTCCCCTTTTCATTGTTTTATTTTCCAACCAAATGGACCCACACAAGCAAATTATGTAATCTGGCAGGCCGTGATCATTTTTCACATTGCATTACTGTATGCTCTAATCCAGAAGTTTTACTCCATCCAACTGTGCTTCTTTTTTCAGGATGTTGCAATTGCTGCAATGGGACCAATTCATCAGTTGCCTGATTACAATTGGTTTCGCTCTCAGACATGTATGCAATAGAGGCAGAGATATAACCCTACTTGGATGCCAAGCTATGAAGCTACTGCAGTTATCATCCGAGCTTTTGAAGCACCATTTCGTTAGTGAATTGATTGAATCTAATGGTGTATGCTAAAACCTTAGCGGCTTAGCCTACGTAAACTATTCGGGGAGTTTATGAAGAGAGACTGGTTTGGGCCTTCTGGTTTGTTACTGTTTATGTCCACAAGCAATCTATTTATGCTAGTTGAAGAAACTGTATCAGATCATTATGCCTTCATGGGATGGGAAAAATCCCCATGATATGGGCGGTCAGGAGTGCACCTACTTATGCAATTTTTTTGGACAATGGCCAATCCATGATCGGGGCGAGTTGATGGGCAGTCTAGCTCGCCGGATGCATCTGCTACAGCCTACATGTATGATGTTGCTGGGAGCCTGACCCTTCTCACCAGTGTGACATGTGTTTGGAGTGCAGCTTGAAATGAGAACTTTGTTAGGGGCTCCCCTGACTGCTTGCCTATTCTGCTCCAAATCACGAGTGGGACAAGTATGGCTGTGGCTCCAAATTGCAACTGGGATAAGAACCCTTGTCATCTCGCTCGTGTGATCCGGGAAGAATGCATCTGCCGGAAATTGGGGACTTGCAAACGATTGCCAAATGGGCACAAGTCATTGCTTTGGCTCTAAATCGCAAGTGGATAAAAGTGGTTCTGGCTCCAAATCGCTATGATGGACAAGGACCGTTCTTATCCCACTTATGACTTGGACAGAGTGCTTCCAGTCGGTTGCAAATTAGGGAACTCCTGCATGGGCTCTGAAGTAAAGAAGGTCAGTCGTTAGCCACTTGGTTTTACTTAGAAACGGCCCACCAATCCATATGCATGCAATTTGTAAGTTATCCAGACTATGGATACTTCCATGGACGGTGCTTCGAGTTAAGCTTCGGGTGATCTTAACTGTTCATCTCTAGGACTTCTGAGAATTACTAGTGGATCATTTTAGTGAATAGTGGTATCGACTTTTAGATATATAAATTCATTTATAGGCTATAGCTTGAAAACTACTTACTGATTTGAAGGAGCATCACAGGGCTGTCAATGGAAACTAGTTACAGATTTGAATGGGCATCATAGGGCTGCTGATGGGTACCTGGATCCTATCTGCGGCAACCTTTAGTATCCAATACAAATGTACTTGCAATGTGGGTCCCTATCTTTTGCTTGGTTAACAATCAGGTCACATTCGACATTCCAGATTCGGGTAGAAAATGAGTCAAGTTGGGTTTGGGGTACCTGATCATGGTATTTTTCTTTTTAGTTTTATGATTTTATACTTTATTTATTGTATTCATTGTTTAGAATCTTACAAATGGCATGTTTTTTTTGTATGAATCCAAATCTTCATCTGGATTTGAACCTAACTCAGGATCCGATTCTAGAACCGAACCTGATTCCAAAACCTAGTTCATGTTCGAAACTAAAACTGACAGGACCAAATGGGGTTTTCTTAATCTGATCAAGATTTGGATCTGGTGCCTCATATACGGTACCCCTATCCAAAACTGTTGTGTTTGGAGATGGGTACATGGGTGTCTGACCTGAGCCTAACCTGTAGACGGCCCTAGTCCACTTCATCATTGACGCATGGCAGGAACCCTGAGAATGACGGGGCATGACAATGGGCTGCACAAATCAGAATTTTGAGTAGGCCCAGCTCCAGTGGTTTGATGGGATCAGTTCAAAATCCAGGCCCAAATCAATCTGGACTTGGCCTGTTTGCAACCCTTGAAAATGACAATGGTTCAAACAGTAGTCTGAGTGGATGTGCCTCCCAATGGCTGGAAGCAAGCCTATAGATCTGAGAGGATTACTAGCCACTGGGCCTCTCAAGAATTTAACTCTCTTTTCGCATATGTGTGGGTTCAAGCAATTCAACAATGAGAAATGATTCGATACAGCCATTTCTAAGGGCCTGTTTGGTTCATCTCATTTTAGCCAATCGTAATAATGTATTAGAGATCATGATAGTTAGTTATCAATATTATTTTTAATCCTAATACGACTAAATATAATGAGATAAACTCATTTTGAGGCATCTACTAAACATTCCCTGGTTATTTATTTATTTATTTAAGGCAGGCCAAAATCAGATTACTTCCATATTTCACAGTGAGAAAATTCTTATTCAATCATTTTCCTGTGATTGTTGTAAGATTCCTTTTGGCTGTTTTATTTTTTTTTATCTTTCCTTTTTTCAAAGATTACATATATCGTGCATGATCACAAAAAGGCATTCCATGTGACATGCTGATTAACTCATTCTTTTAGTGTGAATTTTAGTCTCTAAAAGGTTTCAACGTCATGGAGTTGCATACATTGAATGGAGGAGATGCATGTATTTTTTAGAAGGTATCAAATTTCATTTTCATAAAATCTATAATTACTATTATTTATATAAAATATGGTCTCGTTTATGGACTCACCTTGAGTATTCAAATAATTAGGTTAGAAAAAATAAAAGAGAAATGCTCACGTCCAACCAAGTGGACAATAAGTCATCATCCAATCAGCAAATAAGTTCCAACCTACCATGTGCATGTGAGATCCAACCCAGTCAATTTGGCCCCACCACAAGGACTACTCCCTTGTGCAAAAATCATCCCGCTTCACTCATCAGGCTGATCACACCATATAGAAGGCAGTCATAGCTGATGATAAAACAAAAAATATAGTTGCCTTCTTGTTGACTGGATCTGGGCTGATTTTTGCATCTGGCGATCCTCACATTTTTGCCAGCTTTTTGCACGGGTTGGATCTTGTACAGGCATCAGGTGTAGTTGCAAACATTGCTGCTAACCAAATCTGTCACCGAAACCAAACATACAAAGCGTCGGATATTTGATTCCTATACCCATGGGATAATCTAGATCCTGTGGCATAATGTGAAGGAAAATAAAATGAAGAAAATACACCAATTAGATGAATCCATAATCCATAGAGGTACACGAGATCTACGTGCTTCATCCCAATGGTCCACACTTAAGGCAAAACAACAAATAAATGAATCCAATATTTCTAAAGAAATGACAAATTTGGGTGTAGAGATCACACTCCCCAATTTGAAATGCACGTCAAAACACTTTACCTCAGTAAAAAAAAACCGTAGCAATCCCTTTCATTCTGTCATAGCTTCCACCAGGCTTTTGCTTCTGGGGAGCAGTTTCCTTCGTAGTTTTTTTTTTTTTTTTTTTTCCCTTGTTTGTTGTTTTTGTTGTGCTTCAATAAAAGTATTCTTTCAAAAAAAAAAAAAAAAGAAGCTTCCACTAGAAAGCACTTAATCCACAATCAAGAAATATGAATTAGCCTCTTTATTATTATTATTATTATTATTATTATTATTATTATTATTATTGTTTTGAGAAGTGAATTAGCCTCTTTGATTGGAAGGAACAAAGAATAAAAACCTTTGCTCCAATTTGATAAATCTCCATCCCAAGAAAATCCTCACTTTTTTCTCTTCCGCTTTTTCTCTCTCCTTTCTTTATCTCAAAAGAGGCTTTCTATATTCTAACGGACAAGCCTTAATTGCAAATTTTTAAGAAAGGCCAAGCTATCTTTGAAGTGGTGAACTGGTGATATTTATATAAAAAAACCCAAATGTTCATAACACAACCCCAACAGATAGGATGGAAACTATCTGCTGGTTGGACAGTAAATCAAATCAGAGGTACAACTAATTTTTCTTTGATTGTATTTCAACAGTCAAAACTCAATTATCTGATTAACGAGATATTAAACAATTACAAACCTCTCCATGGCAATTAATTTTTATATTTGGTTTCTTAAGGATCTCTTTCTTAGGCTAAAATGAGAAGACATTTCAAAAAGAGGTTCAACCTTCAAATGAATTCTAGAAAAAGTATTGAGTTATTGGAGGAAACCAGCGAGCCGATGAAAGGTAACAATGACAATTGATTAGGATATTTGTCTTTCAAGGATATCTTGCACATACTAAAATTAAAAAAAAAGAAAGATTTCAAAGGAATTTCACGAAGTACAAAAATAAATCTTGGTGAAATAATAATGCTCCCCTTCTAATCTGAATCATGTTCAATTTTAGGATATTAGTTAATTAGACTCTTTATTTCTGACTTTTAACACCTCGTGAATGGTTCATAGACTGAAATTTCGTGTGGAGAATACCCTGGTCCCTGGTCCTTCCCATTGTGGACAAAAAATAGATGGATAACAATACTAAATGCAGCAATGGTCCACGTTTAATGGGAAAAAGGGCCAATCCTTCAATTTGAGAGACTATTAGTGCATGGGGCATCCATGGTGGGTCTCGATGATACCAACAGCTTGGATCAATGATTCAGGCAAAAAGACCAAATCAAGACATCAACAGATCGAACCATTTGAAAGGGTGGTGCAATGCCAAAAACTTATGCTACTTTGGGCAGTTGGTAATATGCAGCAATGTTTTCATTATCCTATTGTTACACAAATTTCAATATCCAACAAATATGTCCTGATATTTCCTGAAAATCTAACCATTATAGAAAGATGCCACGCATGATAGTCTTCCAATCAATTAGTGTGACTTTGGGTGTATACTTCATACACAGTGCAGCCCAGCAGATGAACTGTTTGAATCTCATACATGCATCGGCATGAATTTAAGATTCAGTGCCGGGTACCCAACTTAAAAGTTGGGCTTAGCACCTTATCTTTTCCATTTCTAATTTAACTGATCGCTTAGAATTCTTAATCTTGAAAATATATGATATTTTCGAAGCGACATTGAAAAAAATTCTTGAAAGCATAAAAAAGGGGCCGCAGGTGATCAATCCTCATTTGCCTAACTAATTTTATGATATTAAAGATGTCTTATGCCATGTATAGATGTAAAAACGACCATGTGGTTTCAAACTTCAATGGGTTTAAATCATAAAATGCATTGGAACCAATTGCTTTTTCATCAAATGGAAGGAAGAAAAAGCATGCATATGAAAGCAGTTGAGTGATATAAAGGTTGAATATTGAATTCCAATTTTGCTAAATTTGTAGATACAAAATTTTTACAACTGATTAGTGTTACTATATATATATATATATATACCCTCTAATCTCTTATATCATAAAAATTTTCTTTATATGTATAATTTACTTATTTGTCATAAAGATAGTTTAAGAGTGAATTATAATAAAACATTTTCTATGTTTGACTTATTATTATCATTATTTTTTGACAGAGATGAAGAGAAAATGAAACAGTGCTGAAATTACTCTATGTCTTATGGTACATAACATCATCAGAAAAACATAATGAAGATATTGAATTCCATTGAAACGAATTTAAAGGTTAAAAACAATTTTATTTAGAGTTGATGAAAAACAGAAACCAACAACACTTACTCGGACGTCGTATGCAACCTTTAGTCACATGTACATATTATATTTATAAAAGAGTGATTGACAATCAACAATTATTATATTATTGGCTTAGAGATCAATAAATACGATGACAATGATGATTGTCACCATGACATTGGTGTTGTTGATAATTTAATATCATAACATCATTTTAATCAAGAATGATGATTTTCTGCTACGGGTGAATTACCAATTAAAATATTTATATTCTTATTTTGTAAACATTGGAAGCGATTATGATTTGCCAAGCAATCATATTTATTTTTGTTGCTAATATCTTATCATTATCAATTTCTAAATGAATCTTTTCAATATGGGAAAAATTATGTTTGGTGGACTTAAATAAAATAAAAGTAGTCAATATAAGCTATGCAATATGGTATTAAGGCTTATTTCATTTGAACTTCTTGAATTTAAAAGGGTTGATTGTTTCCTTACATATTCTTTATTAATTAAGTTGACAATGTTAATGCTTAAATAGATATAATAACACAATTATGCTAAAGGATTTTTTTTTTTTTTTTTTTTCTTTTTGAAGGTTCTGCTAAATATCATTTCATGTCATGATTTTTTTTGATACCAAGAAATTTCCTCCTCTTTAGAATGGCATGGATCATAGACGGTTTAGGATTATTCAATTTTGGTATGTTTGTATAGGAGGAAAACCATGGAAAATAAGGGAAATGAAAAACATTTTCCAGCGATCTGATATTGTGTTGTTTGTATAGAAAGGAAAAGGGTGCATTCCACGTAGCAATCAAGTTACGAGGTGAGTATTCTCTCACAAAAATGAGATTTTCATTGGCTATCTGAACATGTTGTTAGAAAATGGAATTAATGTTTCATTAGTACTCATGGAATCCATCATTAGGATAATCATTACACTTTTCTTTTCTTTTCTTTTCCCACAATCCAAACACGCTCTTTGAGTATTTCTTTTTTGGTTCATGAAATATTAATGCAGGGGCATTTTCACACCGAGCTCGAGTGGGGTGGCCTGTGGGATGCAGGGGCACAGTCGGGGTGGGTGGCCCGTGTGAGGTGGGTGGCTCGTGCGAGACGGAACCCATGTGATGTGGGGCCCAAGAGGGGTTTCGGCCGAGGTCATAACCTATGGGATGTGGGGCCTGGTCTAGATAAGGGGATTGATTCACCATGCTCTATCAGTTGGTGATGGGATCTTTGGGTCACCCATGATTATTACATTTTCTATTTCCACGGTAGATTGGCGGTAGGAGATCGGTAGGGGATCTTTGGTGTAGGGTTACCCATGGTTATTACATTTTCTGTTTCCACGGTAGATCGACTGGAGATCTTTGGTGATGGGTTACCCATGGTTATTAGTGGCATATTTCAAGAGGGCTACAACTTAGTTTCGGGTCAACCTGAACCCGACCGATCCAACCCTAGTTTGGGTTTGGGTTGGCATATTTCAATAGGGCTACAACTTAGTTTCGGGTCAACCTGAACTTGACTGATCCAACCCTAGTTTGTGTTTGGGTTGTCAATGTCCTCGGCCTGGGTTCAGGTTTTTCAGGTTGGGTTAGGTCTAGTTGGGAATAAACACATGTATTTGGGTTAGGTTGGATTGGGTTAGGTCGGGTTGGGTCCTGTTGAGGTTCGGTTGGGCTCGGGTTGACCCTCAACCCAACCTGCCAAGTTACACCCCTATATTTCAATAACCTGACAACTTGGCTCGGCTCAACTTCCAGCTGGATCGGTTCGATCGATGATATTTTATATGTAATGAAAACGCGTGAAATTGCTGAAGCATGCACAGCTACAGCTTGTGGGGTCTTTGGTTAAATATGTCCTCTCTCCTGAACACACCCTGATTTTTATTTTTATTTTGATCCCAGGGAAGTGACTTGGTGTCATGTTGAGTCGGCCGAGTCAGCAGGTCGACTCGACAAGTCCCTTCATGTTGGTACCGAGTTATGCTTAAGGTTGAGTTACTTGGCTTGAAATGCCAGCGGGCCATGTTGACTTGGCAAAGTTTGAGTCTGAATCCTGATTTTGAAACTATTTTAACAGTATGGGCATTTGATATTTGTTTCCAAATGTGAATACAAATGTGCAAACAAAGAAACTTTAGAAATGTGCCATAATTTCAAGGGTGAACATGTATTCCCTATAATTAAAATTGCTATGTATATGAGCACAAGTGCACAACCGAACCGAACCTGGCCAAATCCGATCCGACTCGGTTTTCCTGACCAAGTCGGACTCGGATCGGTTAAGCCCAGCATGAGTTAGGATCAGATCGAGTCAAATGACCCTGACTCGGTCCCGGATCGGACCGAGTTCAGGTCAGATTATTCAAAAATCGGACCGAGTCCAGTTGGACCCAATCCGAGTCGACTCGGTCTGACGCCCAGCTCTATATATGAGACTAGTAAAAGGCACATGTGCTGCAGGATGTAACTTATGAATTTGATGAGAACTCCATAATTAAAAATAAAAAATAAAATATCATTGTAGTAGTTAAGAAATTGTTTGGAAGTAATAAAATGTTTTGTGCAGAAAACAATTTTATGTAGGAAATCACATTTTCATTGTTTGGCAGAGAAAACACATTTTTAGAAATGGTGGAAAACTACAGTTTTTTAATGAAAAGCTTCCAAAAGTCTTCTTCAGTTGGATGGTTAGGATCTTCCCATTTGTGAGATTTCGGATAATGAGTCATCCAGAGTACTAGACCAAGTCATAGACACATACTCTGTGTGGCTAGGGGTCCCAATAAAAAAAATTACGTGCATGGATTTCTGTACAAACTCAAGGGACGTGTATGAGCTTTGAAATGCTATGTGGGGTTTTTGGACATACGAGTCACTTTAAAAGCTATCTGGGGTTTTGGACTAGGTGCTATTTTATACATGGGTGAGGTGAATATCCAATATATACTTAAGAGAGAAATCGTTAGGGTTGGCTCTCTGTAGCTACTTGCATGTATCTTTGTCGAGGGAGATAGGAGTGGGTCTGAACTTGAACTGCTTTATCTTGGTATAAGACGGCAACAAAGGCAAAGGTGGTTCTTCTTTCATTACTAGAATTGCAATATTTACATATTGTGATTTGTCATGTTAAAATGATGAAATCAACCCAGCAATGTCCATTAACAGCGATGATGCTACTTTTGGCCTTGATTAGTGTCATTAACAAACTTGATGTGTAGCCACTCAATCAACGGATAGATTAAGGGATAAGATAATCCCTACTTAGTAAGGGTGGCAGTGGGTTGGGTAGCCTGCCCGACCCAACAAGCCCTACCTGGCTTTGGGCCTTGCATGAATGGCCCCCATCAACTTTCAGGTATGGCTTTGAATCAACTCATTATAACCCTACTTAATATGTATGTGTTATATCCTACAAATGTGCCATTTCAATCCCAAGTTAGGCAATCCATCCATCATGAATGCGGATCATTGATTTTGTTCTTCTAAAATTCCTTTGTGCATGTGTAGCCACTCAATCAACAGATAGATTAGGAACATTCAAGTGGGAAATAGAGATTCTAATCTACTTTTGGGGGTCTTGGACCTGTTGTGATAGGTCCATTCTGCCAAAGCCCACCCATTGCCAACTTTATTACTTCATCAGATTAGTGTTAGTGGGTTTTGGTATAATGGTTATAAGTGCTGACATTGCATTGATTAACAACTATTACATCCTATATTCCCTTTCATGTGCAAGAGGGGATATGAATGAGTGTTTGGGGTTTATGCCACATGACTGAGAATGGTAGTTAATGGGCCCACCTGATGTAGAACTACCAGAAGATGAGTTCATGTACGGTCATATCGGGCTGGAAAGCATGATCTAGGGAAAAATTAGTGTAAAAGGACACTATAGCCTTTGACGACCATAATTTTACAACTGGTTATTTGTTTCGGATGTATCGGATAACCTTAGCCAATTATCCATTGTTCATTCTCCTTAAATGTCTCCGTAAAATTTGATGGCATTAGGGTTAAATTTGAGTTTTTAGTTAAAACTTAACATCTTTAATAAGTTGCGTTTTTACTATTTTTAGGATTTTATAAGGCTCCTTATCATTGTGTAGTTCATTGAAGAGTTGTTTATGACTTTAGATAAAATTGTATGTCTTTATTATTTTTAGTAAGTTTACGTTGTTAAAAAAAGTTTTAAATTTAGAGTCATATCAATCATATAAATTATTTTAAAAAAACATATATTATTTATTATTTTCAATAATAAAAATTTTAATTTCCCACCCTAAATAGCAAGGTAAAATTTTGAAATGATTGATTTAAATCAATATACTAGCTCTATTTTTTATTGTGACACACTTGGCAGTGATGGGTGGTTAATCATTGAATAAGCAATGAAGAAAATTTATGTTTCTAATATTGACATTGGGTGAAATATGAATTATAAAGCTATGACACCAAATAGCTAGGACAAGGACATAGCTATGATAATGATGGAGGGTAGGTTTTTAGGTGAAGATCTTGCACTTGATGGTGGGCCAAAAATCATGTAAGAGTCTGATACAAGCAAAGCTTTATACATGAGAGGATTTAATGTTGGAGAGGTTTTGATGGGGAATCGATTACATCGTCTAAGAATCATCTATTCCATTGATTAATCTCACATTATCAAGCAAACCTTTGTTCTGATTGAACTTGCATGATTGCATCACCCAAAATACCTCTCTTGAAAGGCAAGGAATGAGAATTCTCATTTCATTAGTGCTCGGGCGATTCACAGGAGGAGAGATTGAAAGGGGTGGGCACATACAAGTGCTAATGATACACACGTGTATGAGACCCGGTCCATGTGGCTATATGCATGTGAACATTCTATATCCTAAATCCATGCTGGTCCACTCATGCATGTTAAGTATAGCATTTTCCATTTTTGTTAATTCGAGTGCAGCTGCTCAAACGATGAGTGGATTGGTACAATTTACGAGACACTGTAAATTTACAACTGGCCCCACTTAATGGTTGGCCCAGATCTTTCACACGTGTGCTACTTGGGCATGTGTACTGCGATCCACATCTTCCATCTCTCGTGTTATTTCTCTTCTCATTTTATGTTTGTGAGTGTCAAACAAACAAGGTACTCAATGCCAGTTGTTGGTTAACCTCACTTGCATCACTTTCTTACCGGCATTTTTTCACTGAAATACCTGATACTCTCAAGGGCAATAGTGGAAACTAAAATTCTGAAACATTTTAAAGAGAGAGAGAGAGAGAGAGAGAGAGAGAGAGAGAGAGAGGACCAATACAACAGAGGCCGTTTGATGATACGCGGTTATGGTTGAAGTCGTTTGGTGGGCCAATACTCCCTCTACTACCAAGGTTTTTAAGAACATCCAGACCAGTCCCATGTGAACGGTTGGGTGGTGACCCAACAGCATTCAGCCAGGTGGTGTTGGGCGCTGTGGGGCCTACCGTGATGTGACCCAAGTCCTTACAAAGACACCTTGAATACACGAGGAAAAATTTAAAAAATAGAAATAAATTTTAGAAATTTAAATTTCATTGATGATAGATGATAAAATGAATTTACAACTGATACCAAACTTTGGAAGAAGTTTCATGATCAAACTCAACTCAAACTCACTAAAATTTGTGACCTACTATAAATAGTAAATTTACTATTTAGTGTCCTATTTGGCTTAACCACCTTATTTTCTTAATTTTTCTAAGCACTTTTTATGTTGGCACAACCCTGAAACTTAATGGATCAAAAGTTATAATTGAACTAAAACTTACTAAAAACAAAAATAAAAAGTGACTTTGGACAGTTGATTTTATGAAATCTCGTAAATTCAGCATGGTTAGCTCAGCATAGCCAAATTGGCTGGCTAAAGTAGCTTCTCCTATTCCAAAACTAACTAACTAACTAACTAACTAACTAACTAATTAATATAATATATATTTATATATATATATATATATATATATATATGTGGTGTGTGTGCGCTCGTGCGCGCGTATAACTAACTAATTATATATATATATATGAAAAGGTACTATGCGCTCGAGCGTAAAGCGGTCGTTCGTGAGGTCGAGCTGTGTGGGCTCCACCGTGATGCCTTTCGAAGATCCACACTGTCCACCAGATACACGAGCCCAGGGTGGGCCCACACGGCCTAAAATCAGCCGTCCACGTAACTTAGATGGGCCATACCATCGGAAAACATAAGTATACATGCAAAAACATGTAAGAGCACTTGGTGGGCCCCACTTGAGTTGTGGATACCACCTGAAACTTGGTCTAAAATTACATCCAAGTGGGACACATATGATGGACGGTGTTGATCATCAAAAAATGTCTCGAAAGGTCCCCACAAATGGTTTTGAATGTTTCAATGGTGCACGGCCCCTCTCAACTTCTGTATGTGGTGTGGCCCACAAAAGTCACGTATTGACTTGATTTTTAGCCGTGTGGGCCCCCTTTGGAATGGTGCATCTGACTGAGGGGGTGGATCTTCGAAAGGCATCACGGTGGAGCCCACGTCAGCTCGACCTCACAGACTACCACTTTGCGCATAGTACCTTTTCCATATATATATATATATATATATATATATATATATATATATATATATATATATATATATATCCCGATAAGGCTTCTCTATTCTATATTAGCCATGAAAGTATCCACGACCCGCTTTACATCATGATGCATATGTTTTATCCATGCCATTAATTTATTTTGTCATATGTCATGATCCCGTAAAAACTGCGGTGGGCCATACCACATGAAACGGTGATGATTGGACACCCTCTGACTTTATCAACATGGTTTATGGTAATAAAAGTTAGTGGGCCCTAGGAAGGTTTTAACCGTGGTGTCATTATTTGTTTCCTGTGGTGTGGTCCACTTGAGCTTCAGATTTCTTTGTTTTTTTGGCCAAGTCCTTAAATGATATGGCAAAACGGATGGATAACATGGATATAAAACACACACGCGTCACACAGTGGTCCCCACGGGTGAATCTACTCGGGATGAAACTCTCCTATTCACCGAGTTTTAAAACGTTCCATCTAGAGCCAGCGCACGTCTAGAGTCTTCTTGCTTGAAAGATTCCATGTGGTAGGTTTTGGGGTGGACCAGCCATCGTTGTACCCACTACGGGCCCGCCGCTATAGGAATTTATACAGTAACTAATTATATAGTTATTGTCCAGCTGGTCATCAAAGCTTACTGTGATGACACGCATGATCCGTACATGTGGAGCCATGGTTCAGTGATCCAAATCATTCGATCTGTTGGATGAATGGTTGATGGGACTCCCTTAAAAATATTTAGGATTAGAAGATCCTAACCGTCGATCAATGGTCCATGAGAAGATGGCTAGAGACGCTCCGCATTCAAAAGAAAACAATACAATCATGAAGGGAATGAGATACTCTAATCTGCGGGGATTTTTTATTTATTATTATTTTTTTTAATTTTTCTGATGAACGGACCCTATAATTCTCCTCATAACATAAATCCATACTTCCACCGTCCACGTGGTTAAAAGATTAATCCAATGTGAACGAACGGCCTGAAGATTTGATTGGTTGTCTTTAAATTTTTGGATTTTTTCGGATATTATCAGAAAAGTCTTTCTAAAAATAAAAAATAAAAAATATTTATTTGGGCTACTGTTAGAACAACGAACCTCTTTATTTATTACCTAATCTCTACATGTGGGACCTATAATTAGTTTATCCAAGCCGTTGATATTATATCCATGGATGAACCATCCTGAAAAATCTCCCAAATTGAATGTGCTGGTATTCAATTCAGGTCAGGGTGTAAATAGAATGTGGGACCTATAATTAGTTTACTTCCCATCTACGCAAGGGTAGACCTGCAAAAATGAGAAATTTTAATTTATTTTTATTTTTTTCATATTTCTTCCGCGATGTGCGGAAGCGGATTGCGTCCGGCCGCGCGCGGACGATAATCCATCAAGGCAGGGCTCTGTGGGGCCCACCTTGATGTAATGGTTTTATCCACACCGTCCCTACATTTTGAAAGATAATTTTAGAGTATGAAACCAAAAATGAGGAAGATCCAAGGCTCAAGTGGATCATAGAGTGGTGGATATTGAACGCTGATCATCAAAAGCTTCTTGTGAGCTCTAGAAGTTTTGGATCAAGATGATATTTGTGTTTTCTCTTCATCCAGGTCTACGTAACCGTATTAACAGTTTAGATGACAAATGAACATCACGATGCGACCCACGAAGGTTTCAACAGTGGGTGTCTTTATCACCACTGCTTCCTGTGGTGTGGTCCATTTGAGTATTGGATCTACTTCAGTTTTACATTAATACAATAAAATGATCTGTAAAGATGGATTAACGGCATGGATAAAAGCCAAATATCATGCTAGACCCCACACAGCCCCTGCCTGGACTGATTTCCGTAAGGCAGGGGCATTACGCAATCCGCTTCCCACACGATGGGCCCACTGCGCCAACGGATTAGACAAACAAAACATGGACGCGGATTCGCTACTGACAGGTTGAATAGGGAGACTCGCTATTGAATTGACGTCATCAAATTGTATGGGCCCTATGTGTTCTATCCATGCCGTCCATCCATTTAGAGAGATTATTTTAGGGCATGATCCAAAGAGATCCAAATCTGGAGTAGACCCCACGACAGAAAACAGTGGGGAGAGTGACACCCACAGTTAAAACCTTCCAAAGGTCCACCATCATGTTTATTTGAGATCCAACCGGTTCATTTGTTAACGCAGACATGAAAGAAGTAAAAACACAAATATCAGCTTGATCAAAAACTTTTGTGACCGTAAGAAGTTTTTAATTGCAGACGTTACTCTCCCCACTGTTTTCTGTGGTGGGGTCCACTCGAGCTTTGTATATGAATCATTCTTTGGATCATGCCCTAATATGATCTCTCCAAATGGATGGACGGTGTGGATACGAAACATACGTTATGGTGAGCCCCACATAACTTGATGACGTCACTTGATAGCTAGTCTCGCTACTCAACCGGTCAGTAGCTAATCCTCAACCGGTCAGTAGCGAGTCTCGCTACGAAACATACATTATGGTGGGCCCCACAAAACATGGATACCACATGCTGAGAGTACCAGGGAAGTTCCCTGTTCCCAACTTACAGGGAAATCGGCCTTATATTTATGGGATTTTTACCCCCAAAATCCTTGAGAGAGGAAATTACAAAAATGGCCTCATTTAACTTTCTTTCTTTAAAAAGCAGTGAAACTCAAGACTTGTGGGCCCAGTGGTATGTGTGGAACATCCAACCCATTAAATATATAGATCATATCATTGTGATAGCATGAACAGAACATCAGATCAATCAGATTATATGATGGGGTATACTTCAATTGGGATATTTTGAATTGCTGTATATATTTTTTCTGAATTGGCCTATTTTATGGTTGAATTTATCATATTTTTTTATTAGGCTAATAATAATATTGGTGTGCATCTATTGGAAGGGTGGGATCTGAGACACACATTGCATGGGATCCACAACATTGGATTTTTCACTTAGTTGTAAAGAAAAAGACGAGGGCAGTAATGTACTTTCCATCTTAGAGGGTCTATTACTGGAGGCAACATTTTGTAAAATCCAATTTCTCAAAGAATTTTGTAGCAAAAATCCCTATATTTATTATAATTAATAAATAACTTTAAATATATAGTTATAGTTCTAATTTTGAATTATGTATATATTAATATCAGGATAATTTCGTGATAGAATCACGTAAAATTAAAAACCACCCATATTATGATCATATCATTTTTTTTTTTTTGCAGAAATATTGTGATATTTTCAAACTAAGCCATATTTGTTATAGTAAATGTAAACAGGGAACCATGGGTTGGACAGTTTAATTAGGTTACTTACAATTTTGTAATTAATTTCCAAGTACCTGAGTATGATACATTCACTCTTACAGATTATCGAAAATTTTCTCTTTGATTTTTCTAGTTTGTCTTGGACTCACTTGAACTTGTCACTTAGTTCATGGCGCTTCATGCCGCGCTGTCCACTCGTGTGCAATGGTTACAACTCATGTAAGGACCATGCATGCAGTTAAGGACCATTTCATTTTTTGGTAATGGACACTAGGGAATGTCACGTACAGCTCGCATACAGCTCGACGGACGTAGACTTCACGCGCGTCCAGCACAGCTCATCTGCCATTAAAAAATCAATTTTGTAGGACGTCCAAGCAGTAGATGAGGGGGGCCCACCGTGAAGATTCCTGGGGACAAATTCAGGCCAGCGCACTCATCATCTGAGCCGTCGTTAACCAAAAAATTATCATTTTAAATCTGGCCAACTGACCATTGGATTTAATGTAAACATGGGGGCACATTAATAACTGGTACAGGGGATTGTCCCACATTTTGCATTGTAAGTCTTTTAATTTTTAATTTTTATTTTTTATATAGAGAAACCACTTACATTTGGTAAATACAAGTAAGACTAAAAAAAGAAGAAGAAGAAGAAGAAGAAGAAGAAGAAGAAAAAGAAAGAGAGTAAAACCAAAAACCAAAAGATAAAGAGAGCTAGAGAAATGATTCATAAAGATTTATAGTTTTTTATAATATATTTACATTTAAGGGATAATAATATATATAGATTTTTTAAAAACTAAAATAAGAAAAATTATAAATATAAAGTTTGCCCTTTTTTTTTTTTTCTCTCTCTCTCTCTCTCTCTTTTTCTCGTTACTCTTCAACTCTACAAAAAATCGTTTGACTTAAAAAACTATCAAAGATCAATAAATGCTCTGGCGGAGACCTATTGACCTTAGATGCTAGTGAGACAAATAGCCGACGTGGAATAGGGTTGGCAATGGAGATTAAATCAACCCAGCTCTAGCTTGGCCATGCCTAATCAAGCTGAAAAGGGCTTGGCTTAGTTTATTGTATAATATTGTCACGCGGGGAAAGTCATAAAAAATAATTAATGTGTTAAAATAAATTCAATTAAAAAATAAATCTTTTTAACTATCCTTTTTCTATAATATATCTTATGTACAAATGATTTAAATCATTAATGCATAACTCAGATCAATCAATTATCTTTAAACTACACAAGTACAACACAGGAAAACTACAGCATGAAAACTACAAACAGGCATCTGGGTGGCCTACTTAATTATGACCTGATTGGACCTATAGGTCAAGTAAGGTCATTCATCATTGGCCTTTCCCTGCCTGGACTTAGTATTGAGATTAGATTTTAAGCCCCAGCTCAGCCCGAAGCCCGAAAACTACTGGATGAGGCCATTTAGGTTGTGTTAGATCTGTATTGTAGAATTGGTGAATCGTCTATGCATCAATAATAAAAGATTCAATACCGTAATTTGAAAGTACATTCGATTGGGAAGACAACAGGAATCTTGATCTTTTAAACCTCATGCCATTAGGAAACAACAGGAATCTTGATCTTTTAAACACATTATGCTATTAGAAAAACCTTCAATAAAACTAGAGTTTTCTTTTTTTTTTTTTTTTTGGTAAAGGACTAATACATTTATTTATAGAAAAGATGACCAAGGAAATTTACCGATTACACTTATCTCTTCTAGAATCTCCATACCGTAAGTTTCTATATATGATTTAATAACCATATATAGAGACTACGGTACAAGCGTCCTACCCAAACTTATTTACAATGATCATAACTATAGTGAAGTCCACTAAACATCGCAATCTAAATATATAATTCACCAGTCAAATCTAAAATGACAATCATGTGTGGCCCACCTGATGGAGTCTTACCGGCTGGCCCATTGCCGCCCCTACCGTAGAATGCCATGAAATTTTTGGATAATCTAATCTAGCAAGGCCATTGTGGAATCCTGTGCGTCAGAAAACATTCGTTTGCTGTTGAATAGGACAATGCCAGCCATTGTTTGAAAAACCACGAGAGCAGAAGAATCCCAGCCACTGTTCTGCTAAACACGACACGTGTGTGGGACATCAAGCACTCGTAAGATGACCCCACAATACGGATCACCTGGCCGGTCCACTCATCAACATGGCTGTACAGGAATACAGAGTTTAGAATGGATCACCTGGCCTTTTGATTTAACATAAACAGGCGGTCCACCTAATGAGCGGATCAGATCCGGGCCCCACCTTATGCACTGCTCGGATGACACGTCAGCACGGGAGCTGGATCCGACTGCCGTGAACACTCATGTCGATTGTTGAACTAACTACTTCTGACACAAGCAACCACCACTCGACTTATATGTTCCGTAGGGTACGAAGAGTTCTGTTGGCCCCACAACCACCTCACCACGCGCACCACCACACGTTCCCTCACGTTCCAATCTGGAGATATCCAAACCGTTCATCAGATACGTGCAGATATCTGCCCAATAATTGGGCTGATTCACCAGTACAGTGGGCCACAGGCGTACATTAGATTTAAATGGCTGGCAATCTTTTTACACCACTCCTTGTTTTCGTGGACATCTGGTTTTCAGGACAAGTCGTCCACGTGGTGGGCCTTACCTGGTGTTCCCCACCTTCGTGGATTTACCAAACGCCGTATTTCTATTGCTTTTTTGGCTTTTGCTTCCTTGGATTATCACATCAGTTCCTACAAGTGGGGTCCATAGACCGGTAATCCAGACCATTGTTACATTGCTGCAAAAAGTGCATGGACGACAATTCAAAAATCACCCCACGTAGGAAGATCCAAACCGCTGATCTTGGAGATTTTTTCTTCCCTTTTTTATGTTGAATGTGGGCAAATGTCATATTCTCTTCTTAGCTCATATCCATGCTCCAGCAGTTAAAAAGGTCAATATCGTTCAACCATGGTGAGTCGCTACAGACCAATGGTCTAGATCACGGAACCACGGGCCCCATTTGTCGAAGTTTAAAATCCGCCCATAAGATGCAAAGACACAGGCCGTGTATCACAAGACAAAAAATAAATGCCTCTTTTACTTTTTCGTGCGCTTACCATCTTATTACATGGAATGGACAACCAATGGACGGGAATCCGTGGGGCCCAATCAGGTGAGAACCCTTACTTGAACAGTACACTCAAACGATCATCCCATAGAAGACTTCCAACGGCCACACAAATGGCGAATTGGCAATAACGTAAAATTGCTCATTAAACATTAAGGACCTATTTGGCCAGTGGTATTAAGTTGTATTAAATGAGATTGCATTGCTAATCGTAATTTGAAATTGAGAATGACATGTTTGAAAGGAGTGTAAGATGAGATTAAAATTAATTTTATAGGCTTTGGAAAAATGAGCCTTGTGTTGGAATGTGTGAGATGAGATTACAAATTCCGTGGATGATGAATTTTTCCTTTATCCAAGTTCAATTCAAGTGTAATTTGAAAGTAAATCTCTAGATTTACTTTTTAATACATATGTTCCAAACATGGTATTAGAAAATATGGGACACACCCAATTCAAGGACAATAACTTACGCATGCATTTATTATTACTTTTACAATTCTATTCACCTTAATCCCACCTAACGTAGTTAGCCAAATGAGCCCTAAATTTACAATCAGACTAATTTTTGTATCTTCACTTCATTATACTGATTTACACCTGATTAACAGGTTTGATGGAAGATATATACATTCCATACCCCTATGATTGTTCCATCCCCATTGTTCCCTGTGGTATGGTATGGTTTACCTAAGTTGGGAATCTGTCTGATTTTTTGCTTCACACGGTTGGAACTGAGTACAGAACCTGGTAGACGGAGTGGATGTTACATATACAACATGGTGGGCCCCCGCAGAGCTTGGTTGTTTTACTAAAACAGGTGTGCAGAGGACCTAGTCCAAGAAGAATGAGTGGTGATGAGAGGAGTGGTCCCCACAATCTATATACAAGAATAGTGATGAAAAGGAAAGAAATGGAAACTTGATGTCCTTATCTCATTAGCTAGTACGAGAACACAGGCTATCTAACCATTTCCGGGTTTCCAAACGCCGACGTATGACATTTTTACTGCATATTTGTTTTGTTTTGGCTTTTTAAATTTTTAAATTTTATTTTTTCTTTCTTGCCCACGTAAACGCCCGAGTCCAGCCATGGCTTTGCTGTCATCAACAAAGTTTCTAAGTCAAAAGATTATGTTTACGAGTGTCACATAAATTGCACCCTGACCAGTCATCGCATGGTGGGCCCAAAATTGATCTTGGCCGCACATGCGAATGCCCTTTGATTTTGATCATAGGTTGTTGGGTGTAGGGACTACTACAGTTTTTTTTTTTTTGGGTTAGCTTGTTAGTACACACCCATGTCAGTACACACACTCCATGTTAGCCAGCCCAGCAAGGGATCGATACGCCACCCCTGCTAGGGATCGATACCAATACCTCTTGAAACGAGGTATCTCCCTCAGTCTGTCGGTTGAGCTATGGATCTAGGTGTAGACTACTACAGTTTTCTTACCATTCCTGCACAAGAATTAGGCAGATCAAAAACTCAAGTAGACCACACAACAGGCAACGGTGGAGATGGGGGACTGCCTACGTAGAAACCTTCATAGGAAACCATGCTGTTTATATGCCATCCAATTCAGCCTGATCGAGAGCTCAGGTAGGCCATACCGAGTGAATTTGGAGGTTTAGGTGTGATTTTACATGGTTCCCATGGTGTGAACCACCTTAGCTCTTGATTGAAATGAATTTGTCTATGTACGGTGAAAATGAGGTGAATTTTTAGATGGACGGCGTAGATTTTAGAAATAAATTACGGTGGCACCAAAGAGCTCGGAAGTTGCGTGCGCTTCCTGCAAGTGATTACACTGTCTACGCTCTGCGACCCCTTGTTCACATGCCAATCTGGCATGTGTGTGGACATCCGGAGTCTGGTATTAGGTGGGCCCCACCATGTAGATGTCCCAGCGGAAGATTCATGGGTTGACTCATACGGTTGCCCTTAAGTGCACGGAAGTAAGGGGAGGTTTAAGAAAATTGCCAACGAGTTCACATTCAGCAGACACGTGTCGCCCGTATGATGAATGTAGCAGCGTACTTCTTAGCCAGACCATCTACATGGAGGGTCCTGCCACATGAACGGATGGGATGTCCCCGCACAAATGCCAGCTTAGCACTTGTGGCCGCGCGATAGGGTGCATATGGGTTTAGCAAGAATCTGCTGAAGGCAGTTTCGCATTCCGCGCGATGGACCGTCCATTCAGTGGTTCCGACACGTGGTCGACTCTCGCTTGCGTATGGCACCAGGCCGACTACCCCGAGCCCGACTACCCGGAGCCTCAAGATGGATGGTCATGGATGGTCAACTTTGGAAAAATGGTGTTGTATTTGATGACTTAATTCTAATCAGATTTTATGCAGATTTTTTCACAAAATTGCATATAAGGGCCCGTTTGGCCGTCGGATTGGAAGGGATTTGATGGCATTGGAAGTTAAATTCTGGGATTGGCCGGGCGTGCCAAGCATTACCTAGAAATCCATGCCATCTACCCTAATACCATTCAACCCCTTTCAATCCACCCGACCATACGGGCCCAAGTGTGAAATTTGTTTTTGGTTTTGTTTGAGATTCTTTTTATAACTATATATATAGCTGTAAATCAGGATTATGAGGAATTTTGAAGGATTTTAAGGAAATTGTAACCGATTTTAAAGATTTCTAAAAGAATTTTAGGATTTCTAAAAGGGTGGGATAAGGAAGAGATCTGGGGATTACTCAAGTTTAATAAACCCTTTCTCTTTATCATATATGCTTTTGTAGTGAAGATATATCTCTTCGATCTATTGTTTTTTTTCCGAATATTAAATTTTTTATGTTTGTTTAGTGCTCTTTAATTGGTATCCTAAATCCATCTCTGTATGATTCCACAGCACAATCCCCAACAAATTGTTGTCTGAGGTCGTCTACGAGGTATGTTGGGGAAAAAATATGCCAAGTCCGAAGACTCGGATATGGAGCGAACCGACTTTACCCCCTTATTTTCTCGGTCTTCGGAGAAAGCAGCTGAGTCCGAGATACAAAGCCTGAGGCTTGATAAGTTGACTCGATTGATGAGTTAGCAACGTTAGTATAAGCTGAGTAAGGCCAAATAAGTTATAAGTCGTCCGACTGACAATAAGAAACTGACTCGATAAGTTGGTTGAGTCAGCTACGGAGTAAGGAAGAATGACGGATAAGAACCGAGACTATTTCGCCCGTAAGAAGGCAAAAAACTTATTCTCCTAAGCCAGCCGAGACTCTTCCGGAGTCGGAAACGACCGAGCTGAGTCAAGGAAAGACGGTGTGAAATCAAATACCGCTCCGAATATCCAGAAGTACAGGTGTCCGATCCTAAGGATCTCATGATCGGATGAAATCTGTCAAAAAGGATCAAATCTCCGAAGATAAGGGAAGAGAATCCCTGTACGGCAGGATTCTCTCTCTCCTATAAACAGGAGAGACTCCAATGGTGAAAAGGTACCCAAGAGAAACCCTTAAAAAACTCCCTTTCCTAGATCCCTACTGACTTAAGCATCGGAGGTTCCCGGGCTTAAGCTAGGACCCCTGTGTCTTTCATGTTATTGCAGGCTAGGGGTTCGGGAAAGTAGAGACCAGAGTTTAGCATCAACAGTTTGGCGCCGTCTGTGGGAAATGGACAAAAAACCGTTTATCATATTTTACCTCAAAGAGTGGTAAAACAAATTCTAATGGTGACGACTAGAAGAACAGATCAGGTCAATGCGAACGAGGCCGCTGCTAGCGTAGCAGTAGGAGCTCCACCAACGGTCTCGCCAGCGGCACTGCCAGTGGCCCCGGCTGCATCCAATTATCAGCGGAATCGGGGAAACGCACAGTTGAATCAGGAGGTTCAAGAGATTCGATCCGATATGAACTTCATGAAGCAGATGTTGGAACGGATGTACAACCAGCAGATGCTACCGCACCATCAAGGATAAACATCTCGTGCTCCCCCACCTTCGTCCAACCCTCTGCTTGCTGCTCAACCCGCAGCTCCACGAACGTCCCTTCATCCGAGTCAACACCAGTGTCTAACCGAACCAGCACCAGCTCGTTCGGTAACGACCACGTTACCCCCCTCTGATCTACGACACAAAATAGATCAAAGGAGGCGCAATCGGCCTCCTGCTGAGGAAACAACGGAGAGTGAAGAGCCCTGAAAAGCAGACATCCAGGACTTCAAGAAAGATATTCGAGAGGAGATGACGAATATGAAACAAGGTCGGAATATATATCCGGCTCGCTTCGAGGCTAAAGCATCCTCTTTCATAGATGAAGTGATGCAGGCTCGGTTACCGGAAAGGTTTTGCTTACCGCAAATCGTCCCCTTCACCGGAAAAACCGACCCAACCGAGCACATCGAATGCTTCAAAACTTACATGGAGTTGTACAATGCCTCGGACGCAGTCATGTGCCGGGTCTTCTCTCTCACACTAACCGACATGGCTTGGCTTTGGTTTAAACAATTGAAATCGAAATTTAACGGTTCATTCCCTGAACTCAGCGACGCCTTCCTCACCAACTTTATTGGCGGAAAAAAGAAACCGAAGCCTCCTGCACACTTGAATAACATAGTCCAGAAGACAGGAGAATTACTGAAAGATTATATCAGACGTTTCAACTTTGAATCTCTTCAGGTTCGAAAACACTCGGAAGAAACAACACTCAACGCGCTCATGCAAGGGGTTAGAGACAAGCCGTTTTTAGCATTGGCTGGGTGCCGCATACCAGCTACACTATTGCTGTAGGTGGAATTAATCCACACCGTCCGTCCCTGGATGGTGTGCGTGGTACGCACCATGTTGTATGTTTTGTATCCCAACCATCCATCTGTTCATTCAGCTGATGGGGGTGGGTCCATCATGATGCAAATGTTTTATCCACTTTGTCCAGTCCTTGGGCATGGACCACCACCACCTTGATGTATTTTGTGGCCCATCTGTGAGGCCCACTTTGATGTACTTTGTGGCCCATGCGTCAGGCCCATTTTGATGTATTTTGTGGCCCATTCGAGAAGCCCACTTTAATATACTTGTGGCCCCTCATGATGTATCTTTGATGCATGAGCGGGGCCCACCTGTTGCGTGTTTTGACGCCCAGGTGCAGGGCTCACCTCTTTGTATTTTGACCCATGTGACAGGGCCCACTTGCCTTGTATTTTGAGGCCCATGTGATAGGGCCCACCATTGTAATGTGTTGTTCGCACCGTCCATTCACGTGACCCCCACATGATGTATGTGTTTTATCTAAGTTGTCCATTGATGGGCCCATTTGGAATGAGCAGGGCCCAACCCATTGTGATGTATTCAAGACCTATAGGCAAGGCCCATTGTAATGTATTCAAGGCCTGTGGACCAGACCCATTGTGATGTGTTTGCGGCCTATGAGCAAGGCCCATTGTGATACGTGTTGGGCCCATAACGCGTGACCCATTTGATGCATACGAGACTCATGTGTAGGGCCCACATGTTATGTATTTGAGGCCCATGAGCAGGGTCCACCCGTTGTGTATATGAGGTCCATTGGTATGACCCATTAATGTGGCCCACTTGATGTATTTTAGGCCCACATGATGCGACCCATTATAATGTATTTGAGGCCTATTGTGATGTATTTTCGGCCCATTGGGTAAGGTCCATTGATATGTATTAATGGCCCATGTGCAGGGCCCACTTGTCATGTATTTAAACCCCATACGATAAGGCTCATTGTGATGCATTTTCGACCCATAAGATGCGGCCCATTGGGATGTATAGAGGCCCAGGTATGTGGCCCATTGTAATGTATTTGTGACCCATTTGGCGAGACCCGATGTGGTGTACATGTGGCCTTTGAGTGAGGCCCATAGTGATGTTTATTAGGCCCTTGTGTGTGGCCATGGGCCCACTATACGTTTGGCCCTATGTGGGTCACTCCTTGGGAGCAATGGTGGTTAAATGTCTATATTGATGGGCAATGATGGTTAGATGTCCTCATTGTGACCTTCCCCTAGTCCTTATTAGGCCCATTCTCATTGAGGCCGATTTGTCGAGGCCGTCAATATAGGTCGATTCCGATTATCGAAGGTCGAGGTCGTGACCAATTTGCTGATTCTGATTATCGATCGATCCCGATTACCGAGGCCGATAACCTATTTTCGATTTGTCAAGGCCGATTACCGATTCCGATTATTGAGGCCGATTATAATTTCTGATTGTCGAGGCCGATTCTGATTATTGAGGTCGATCCCGATGACCGATTTCTGATTTGTCGAGGCCGAGTGCCGAGGCCGATTCTAATGTATATGCGACCCGTAGATAAGGCCCATTGTGATGTATTTGTGGCCTATAGGCAAGGCACATTGTGATATGTATTAGGCCCATGATGCATGACCCATTTGATGTATTCAAGACCCATGTGTAGGGCCCACATGTCATGTATTTGAGGCCCATGAGCAGGGCTCACCTGTTGTGTATATGTGGCCCTTGAGTAAGGCCCATTGTGTTGTATATTAGGCCTTTGTTTGAGGTCATTTGGCTCTATGTGAGCCATTCCTTGGGGGCAATATTGGTTAAATGTCCACATTGTCAAGGTCGATTATTGGTGCCGGTTATCGATACCGATTACAAGTATATCATTCGATACCAATTATGAGTACGTGACAGTATAGCATCATGATACATACCCATACGCATCATCTGCATGTTTGTTATGAGATGTGGTTGATCATTGCATATATCATTGAGCGTGTTGTTATGAGACTCCCTGATAGGCGGAGGTTATTTCACATGAGCGCATGGTATGCGCAGGATTGATGCATGTCTGGATTGTACGACTCATGCATCTTGCATTGTGATTTCTATACACCCTAGCGACATCAGGGTCGTAGCCTCCACAGGCATATCATGGATGGCCAGAGGGGACACCGAAAATATTTGGTTCTAGCATAAGGGCGCCATAGATGTCCCTGGGTGAAAATCCCTAAACCTCCGGGCCAGGAGACCCCCCAACGTCGAGACCGAGTGGATACATGAGTGCCCGAGTGCCGAATACCATCTCCCACCGTGTCGTGGTCGGTTGAGGGGGTGTGGCTTTACCCACCCGAGAGTAGGGGGCATTCAGGGTGAGTCCGACCACTTGAGGAATGGGTCCGCTATGACGTGCTTGGATAGGTATTGCGGTACTATCGATAGTGAGGTTTCTTGCAGCTCACTTGGGCGTGCAAGCGGCAAAGATCTTGTTTGGAGTGTACTAAACCCTGGTGATGATCCCAGAGATGAACTGTACTATATGTTGACTTATTGAGTAGGAGTTACATGCTCATTCATTCATTCATTCACTATCTACTCGGGCTGGTGGTGCGCAACTAATTGTTGTGTGCCTTCTTTATGGCAAGGATTTCGGTTGGGGCGCGCGATTAACCTGAGATCAGGAATTTACCACATTGAGTATGACTATCCAAATTTAGGTATGGGACTGGTTTGGATAGAAGGCCCTTGTGATGGACCCCATAGCCTACAATACTACGTACTATCATCCCGACTTCACACTCCAGCATGGTCATTCCATTCGCACCGCATAGCGCATTACATCTACTGCATATGGCATTCCGGGTAACTATGTTTATGCGTTTATATGGTCCAGATCGATCGACGGATTCGTGCACTCATCGGGAATGCGTCTTGCGCATCGCATCCTTAGCATCTGATGTTTGGCTCTTTATGACTCCTCAGTTGCATAGATGTTCTATAATGCGTATTTTGATATTGATTGACTCATGAACTTGTCTGTATTTTTGCTTACTCTATTATCGTATGATTTATGACCCTATTAATAATGTTGTTTACTCGGATAATTCATGCTATTGTCAGTCTTTCTGCTTATTTCTGATATTGTATGATTTATGGGCATGTTAGTATTCCCGCTTACTCGATTCTCTACGATATTACTTGGCACTCACCTTGTGCACACACTTACACCACCCTCTGCTTTCATGAAAGCATTTACGCACGATAGATGCGTCGAGGTGATGTTAGGTTGCTTGCATCGTTGAGCTTGGAGCGTCTGATGTCTTCTGAAGCTTGATTTTTATTTATGTATTTCTTTCCAGCACTGTACTCAACTGATTATATTAGTGGATATGTGATGATGATGTTGCCTTTGTGAAATGGGTAATCTTGTGGTTATGCTTATTGTGAGTTAAATGTACAAAAAAAATCTTCCTTGTAGGATCCCAGGATTGGAATCTGGCGTATGTGCGCTAGGAGCCGAGAATGGGGTACTACGGAGGCTGTCGGTACCGGATTCAGTGATCTGGATTCCTGTGAATCCGATTTTTGGGTTTGGGGCGTGACATCTCTACATAAAAATCCGCCGGAGACTCTGGCCGAGTTTATGGCTCGGTCGGACAAATACGTGGATGCCGAGGAAACGCGACTCCTGCGCGAAACGACTCAGAACGCAAAATCCTTGGCCAAAGAATCGGTCAAAAAAGTGACTGACTCGGCCGAAGGGAAAAAGCGTAAGGATGATCGAGTACACGATGATCAAAAGTCAAGAAAGAGACCTGACCGAAGATTTTCCACATACACTCCCCTGAATAAAACTCAGGAACAGGTGTTAATGGAAATCAAAAGTGAATGTTTCATCAACTGGCCTAGTAAACTGCGGGACAATCCCAACCGGTGGAGTAAAGATAAGTACTGCCACTATCATCACGATCACGGGCACAATACGAGTGACTGTTATCACTTAAAAGCAGAAATCGAACGACTCATCAGGGAAGGTCGACTCGGGGAGCATGTAGAAAAGACCATGTCCACGGAAGCACGTCCGAGTGAAAACCAAATCACGGAAGAAATCCGAACGATCGTCGGTGGTCATAGAGGTGGGGGCGATTCTAATAATGCACGAAAAAATCACGCCAGAAGCATTAGTCGGTCTGAGTCTGAAATTCTACTACTACATCGGCTTCCAAAGGAAAAGAAACGAAAAAAGTATTGCATCTCGTTCACTGAAGACGACGCTCGAGGCATTCATCATCCCCATGATGATGCGCTAGTTGTCACTCTCACCATCGCTAACAGAAAAGTTTTCCGTATACTTGTAGACACTGGGTCATCTGCGGATGTGCTATTTACTCAGGCGTTAGACAAAATGGGGATTAAGCGATCAGCGTTACATCCAGTTCGAAGACCACTGATCGGATTCTCGGGCGGGCATATACTTCTAGAAGGAATTGCTTCATTACCGTTCACTGCCGGTGACCCCCCGCATCAGGCGACAGTAATGGTAGATTTCTTGATCATTAACCAAGCCTCTGTTTACAACGCTATACTCGGTCGACCTACTTTAAATCTTTTACAAGCGGTGGTATCTATATATCACCTTTCCATGAAATTCCAGGCTGAGTCAGGAGTAGGAATCGTGAAAGGAGATCAGCAAGATGCTCGACGCTGCTATGCCACTGTAGTGAAGATTCCGGGTGAAATTTCAGTGATTGAATCGCTGGATCCGAGGGTCGGATCTCACGAACGAGGGTAAACGATGGAAGATCTTATATCGGTACCCTTGGCCGAGACTGAGGAATCGAAAGTAGTACAAATTGGCTCAACCCTGAAGCCGCCTCTCAAAGATAATTTGATTGCCTTGCTTCAACGATATGTCGACGTATTCGCATGGAGCTACGAAGATATGCCTGGAATCGATCCTTCGGTCACGACCCATCGACTCAACATTGATCCGACCTACCAACCAATTAGGCAAAAAAGACGTCCTCTCGGCCTCGAAAGGTACGCTATCATTGAAGAGGAAGTTGGCAAACTCCTCAAGGCTAAATTCATAGAAGAGATATACTATCTGGAGTGGATAGCTAACGTCGTGCTCGTGAAAAAGGCTAACGGAAAGTGGCGTCTCTGTATTGATTATACATATCTGAACAAAGTTTGTCCCAAGGATAGTTTTCCTCTTCCCCGGATTGATCAGTTGGTAGATAGTATCGTAGGACATGAACTACTTAGTTTTATAGACGCCTACTCTGGGTATAATTAAATTGTAATGCATCAATCCGATAAATCTAAGACTAACTTTATCACTGACAAAGGTCTTTATTGTTACCGAGTGATGCCATTTGGTTTGAAAAATGCTGGAGCGACGTATCAAAGGTTGGTGAACAAAATGTTCGCTCAACACATCGGTCGAACCATGGAAGTATATATAGACGATATGCTCGTCAAAAGTGTACACGCGACCGACCATATAGCGGACTTAGAAGAGATGTTCTTAACCCTTAGCAAATACAAAATGAAATTAAATCTGAGCAAATGTGCTTTCAATGTAAGTTCGGAAAAATTTCTCGGATTCCTTGTTGGTCAGAGAGGAATTGAAGCAAATCCCGAGAAAATCAAGGCTTTACTCGACATGGAGTCTCCCAAGACGATTAAAGACATACAAAGGCTGACCCGGCGAGTAGCCACACTCAACCGTTTCCTGTCCCGAGCCATCGATAAATGTCTCCCGTTCTTCAAACAATTGAAGGGGTGACAGTCAATGGAATGGACGGAAGAGTGTGAAGTAGCGTTCCAGCAATTGAAGTCTTATCTTGGATCTCCACCCCTATTATCCAAACCTGAGTCGGGCGAAGTGTTATTATTATATCTGGCTGTATCCGACGCAGCGATTAGCTCGGCCCTTATACGTGAATATGACGGAAAGCAATTACCAGTGTACTATGTCAGCAAATCGTTACTGCCGGCAGAGACAAGGTATCCCCCTCGAAAAGATAGCCTTGGTCCTGGTAGTATCCTCGTGGCGACTCCGACCATATTTTCAAACTCACACAATCGTTGTCATAACTGACCTACCATTGCGTCAGATCCTTCAGAAACCAGAAGCCTCCGACAAACTTACGAAGTGGGCTATCGAATTAAGCGAGTTTGATATACAGTACAAGCTGAGGACGACCATTAAAGGACAAGCCGTGACCGACTTCATTGTCGAAGTAACTCCGCAGATTGACAAAATGTCTGACTCTGACGAAATTATTGGAGCATCGGCATCCTCTTCTCTAGACCCCTCACCCGGCCTTACCCCCTGAAAATTATTCGTTGACGGCTCCTCCAACTCTAAGGTAAGCGGGGTTGAGTAGTATTAGAAACTCCCGATCAAACCTATATGCAATATGCCTTACGACTCGGATTCCAAGCGTCGAACAACACAACAGAATACGAAGCCTTGCTACTCCGCCTTCAACTCGCCGCTAGTTTAGGTGTAACTCATCTCAATGTATTCAGTGATTCGCAGTTAGTTGTCAACCAAGTCACCAGTGTTTACCAAACAAGGAAAGAACAACTGAAGGCTTACATGGAGAAAGCTAAAGAATTAATAGGCGGATTTCGACAATGCGAAATAATTCGGATCCTTAGAACTGAGAATGCCAAAGCTGATTTGTTAGCAAAACTTGCCTCAGCTGACAAAGACGACATACCCAGATCAGTGCCGATCGAATATGTTGCTCAGCCGAGTATCGTCGAACCAATCAACTCGACTATACATGCTATTGAGTTGGAACCAACCTGGTTCGACCCTATCATCCATTATCTCAACGAGGGAAAACTGCCCGAAGATCACACCAAGGCTCGGCAGCTAAAGATCTGAGCATCATGATACACTATTCTCAAAGGGGTATTGTACATGAAAGGTTTTTACTCCCCCCTATTATAATGTTTGAATTCCCATGAAGCCGATTACGTGTCACGGGAGGTACATGAAGGAATATGCGGAAACTACTCGGGAGGACGGTCACTCGCCCACAAAGAGCTGCGGCAGGGGTATTATTGGCCGACCATACAACATGATGCTAAGAAGTTCGTCCAAAGGTGTGATAAGTGTTAGCGATTTGCAGCAGTCCCGAGGCAGCTCCCCGAGGACTTGACCCCAATGACTGGCCTTGGCCTTTTGCACAATGAGGGATTGACATCATCGGACCATTTCCTTTGGGAAATGGTCAAGCCAAGTTTGCCATGGTTGCGGTAAACTACTTCACAAAATGGGCCGAAGCCGAGCCGTCGGCAAAAATAACCGAACAGAAAGTCACAAGCTTTGTTTGAAAAAATATCGTATGTCGGTTCAGGATACCACGTACTATTATCACCGATAACGGAAGGCAGTTCGACAATAGACAGTTCCGTGAAATGTGCAGTAATCTCGGGATCCGAAATGTGTACGCTTCGCCTCATCATCCTCAGACGAATGGACAGGTCGAGGCCGTTAACAAGATTATCAAACAACATCTCCGAAGGAGGCTCGATCGAGCTAAAGGAACATGGGTTGAAGAACTCCCGAATATATTGTGGGCTTATCGAACCACTGTTCGAACTGCCACAGGGGAAACTCCCTTCTCTCTCTGTTATGGCCCAGAGGCAGTTGCTCCGGTTAAGATCGGGATACATTCAGCCTGAGTTAATTCATTCAACGAACAAGAAAATGAAGAACTCCTATCGATCGAGCTTGACTTAGTGGAAGAAAAAAGAGAAGAAGTTCGGCTACGAGTGATGGCTCGGTAAAGACGAGTAGCTCGATTCTACAACACTCAAGTTAAAGTTAGACGATTCCGTGCCGGGGATATGGTCCTCCGAAAAATGTTCCCAAATACAAAAGAAGTTAGTGCAGGCACATTAGGGCCCAATTGGGAAGGACCCTATGTCGTCTCAAGTACCATTCGACCTGGAGCGTATCGGTTGGAAAACCTGAATGACCAGCTATTGCCTCACCCCTAAAACGCCGAGCATCTCAAAATCTATTACCCTTAAGTCGGCTAAAAACATGTACATAGAGTCGATTCAATAAAATTGAGACTTTCCATTCATTACTTCCTAAGTGTTTTACATCGGGTTACATCAGACCGTACTTCAGCTACATTAAAAGGAGCATATGATTAGTCCTAACAAAGGGAATGATCTCTCTCAGCTCTAGACACTCTTGAATCGGCCTGGGATAAAAGTCAGCCTAAGAAGCTGATGATGGTATCAAAAGAAGCTTAGACACTGCCGCCACTACGCTGGTGCGAGTGCTAAAAATGATGCACATGGCTACTATCCCTCGGTCAGAGGTACTCTCGAAGCAGCCCTAGAGGGATCGGCCTCACAGCCAGCAGCAGTAGTAGTGAGAACTTCTTCATCGGCAGTGACATCGGCATGACCATCCCCGGTATCCTCGGCCTCCGGACTAACAGCTCCAAATGAAGAGAGATTAAGGTCGGGGAAGGCGGCCCTCATTTCCAGAACGCAGGCCTTGTATCCACCTTGATAAATGCGATCTCTCTCTTCCCCGAACTCTGAAGATTCGAGAAAGGCATTCACGGCCCTGTCCCGAGCTTCTTTGGTTCGACTGGCCTCCTCCTGAGCCTGTTAGATAAGTGCCGCGGCGTCGGCTCTGGCCCGATCTAAGGTACTCTCACAAGTACTATGGACTTGACGAAGATGCCGCTTCTCTTCCACGGACTTCACCAGAAGTGACGCCAAACGAGCACTCTCAACCTTAACGCCTTCAAGAGCTGTCTCCGCATCTTCGGCAGCCTTCTTGGCAAGTGACAAGTCGCCAGTCATACTGTCGATCTGACTTTCGGCAATTTCGCGGCGTCTCTCTGCCTCGGCCGCAAGTTTCTTAGCCGTCTCTGCCTCAGCTGCAAGCTTCTGAGCCGCAGATAATTCCGAGCAAGCCTTAACCACGCAGGGGGCCAACTGCAAACGAAAAATAGCAAGTTGTAACCAGAGCCCGAAATTAGAGTCACAAAAAAATAAAAAGAACAGATATTACTTCGAAGAGTAATCTCGCCGTATGTTCAAGGGTCTGAAGCGTGGGGGCGTTGTAAAAGCTGGCGAAATTTTTTTCGCTCCCGTGAGCGATGGCCCAAGGGATCATCCCCGATATAACCTTATGGAAGGGCGATGGCTCCTGTTGAGTCATCTGCTCTCTCGAGGATTCTCCACTCGGCCCCTCTTTCTGCCTCGGAACCTCCTCAGTAATGAACCTCGGCTCCGAAGCCGACTGAGACACAAGAGGCGTAGCATTCACCTCTTCCGCCCTCTCATCAGGGTCGGAGAGCACAACTACGGACGGAGCAGCTGGAACAGAGGCAGATGGGACAGCTGGCTCCTGGACCTTTGGACCTGTCTTTGGCTGTTTCAAAGGCTGAGTCCCCAGAAGGACCGACCTTGGAGGAGCCTTCACCTTTGAGATCAGTTTGAGAGAAGGTCGAGACTCAGTCATGTCTGTGGAAGCCTGTTTAAGAAAGAGTCGAGCCTCGGGTAGATCTGAAAAGAAGAATAAAGGCGAGTCAGACAAAGTGCCGAGAGAACATGGCAACGTAACGAGAGTTACCTAATACGAACGAGTCTAAACCCACTAAAAGAAGACGCTCTGGTTGTAGCAATGACTTCCACGACCGGTCCTCTACACTTAACTTTTTCAGATCCCTGACCCGAGCTAGGTCATCGGATCCAAGCTTCCCCCTTTTCTTCGGGATATCTACAAGGCACCATAAGATCAGATTCAAAGCGTTACGATGCGAAGAAATAAAAGGTATAAAGCCAAGTCACCTGCTTTGCGAAACGATCGGGAGACTCGAGACTCGAAGGGCCAAGGATCAGCCATCTCCCAATGTCCACACGCCCAAAACCATCTCTCCTTCCAGTGTTTGTTGGAAGTCGATAGGTCGGTTATAAGAGAGCCACCCTTGCCCCGCCATGCACTCAGAAAGTAAAAGCCGAAAAAATTTGGAGTCGGCTTTACTTGGTATAAGTAGAGGAATTCATCGACTGTCAGTGGGGGCTGTTCCAACTCAGCCCACAACACTACGCACCCGAACAAATTCCTCCACCCGTTCGGGACTATCTGGCCGGGAGCAAGCTTGACGCGAGACAAAAAATCTTGAGCAATGGGTTGAAGAGGCAGACGCAAGCCACATTGCATCGAGACCTGAAAAATTACAACCATCCCAGCAAAGGGGTGATCAGGCAATTCATCCGGACGAGGAAGCCGAATTGTGACCGAGTCCGGGACATGGTATCCAGCTCAGATTTGGTTCAGGTCAGACTCAATTAAAACTGATGCAATGGGACCGCTCAGATATCCTCGGCCCCCTCTCCCTCGGAAGACGACTCAAAAACCTGAGCCGACTGGGAAGCCTGCGCTGAACGAGTCACAGGGGTCGACTCAAAGGCTCCCTCAGCGATCCGTATTTCCTCTTCTTCCTCTTCGTCCTCCAGCACATCCAACGCAGGATTTGGTCTCCTTGGGTGGGTTATCAGAGATGATCCGCCACTAGACAGACCAGCCAAAGCAGAAGGACCGGCAAGAGCAGGGCGTTCTGCCGATGATTCAGCGGCCCTCCTGACGAATTGGAAAGCAACGTCTGCATCAACGACGATCTTCGCCAGTAAAGAGGGTGGCTCCGCAACATTCCAGAAACGTTGCGAATCACCCTCCTCACCGGAAGTTCCCTCCCGGGGGCTCTGAGAGCCATACATAGCCATTAATGTTGATAGAGAGGGAGGGAAAAAACTCACCGGAGAAGGCAGCAATGGAGGCAAAAGAAGATGACGGAGAAGAAAACGGCAGGAATGTAGGCCAAGCGATAGGTCGCGGAGGAAGAGAAGAAGAAAAGGGGAAAACAAGAAGAGCTGGAGAAGAGAGAATGACGAAAGTAAAATTCGCACACTTCTCCCGCCCTCTTTTGTAGCCTTGCCACGTGGCGAGAGCATTTAATGGACAGACGAAACGACACCTACCTCAACTCCCCCTCTCGACACTTGGCGCACGCCGGCGCACACCGACTGACCACGGTAATCCCTTCGCACTCGTCCGACGTCCATTTGTGGAAATAACGACTTGGCGGTTAACTGCTCGTGCGACCTCGGGAAACAAACCATCGCAAGTAAAGGACAACCCAAAGAGTATTAATTGTCTCATCATAACCTCCAGGACGACCCAAAAAACATTAATTGTCTCATCGTAACCTCGGCTTCCGTTCCAAGGCCGATCTAAAAATTCGTTACTCCTTAGTGCTACAAGAGACACAAGGAGTAAGGGGGCTTACTGTTGGGGAAAAAAATATGCCAAGTCCGAAGACTTGGATATGGAGCGAACCGACTTTACCCCCTTATTTTCTCGGTCTTCAGAGAAAACAGCTGAGTCCGAGATACAAAGCCTGAGGCTTGATAAGTTGACTCAGTCGATGATTTAGCAACGTCAGTATAAGCCAAGTAAGGCCAAATAAGTTATAAGCCGTCCGACTGACAATAAGAAATCGACTCGGTAAGTTGGTTGAGTCAGCTACGGAGTAAGGAAGAATGACGGATAAGAACCGAGACTATTTCGCCCGTAAGAAGGCAAAAAACTTATTCTCCTAAGCCAGCTGAGACTCTTTCGGAGTCGGAAACGGCCGAGCCGAGTCAAGGAAAGACGGTGTGAAATCAAATACCGCTCTGAAAATCTAGAATTACAGGTGTCCGATCCCAAGGATCTCGGGATCGGATGAAATCTGTCAAAAGGATCAAATCTTCGAAGATAAGGGAAGAAAATCCCTATACGGCAGGATTCTCTCTCTCTCTTATAAACAGGAGAGGCTCCAATGGTGAAAAGGTACGTAAGAGAAACCCTTAAAAAACTCCTTTTCCTAGATCCCTACTGACTTAAGCATCGGAGATTCCCTGGCTTAAGCCAAGACCCCTGTGTCTTTCCTGTTATTGCAGGCTAGGGGCTCAGGAAAGTAGAGACCAGATTTTAGCATCAACAAGGTACATGGTTTTTATTTCTTACTTGGCAACTCGCCCCAACTCAATCAGCTTCGAGTCGAGTGGCGACTCGCTCGAGTCATGGTTGATTCCGCCTGTCTCGTCCAAGTTGGGGTGAAGAGGGGCTGACTCATGGTACCGATCCAACTCATCCACGACCCAAATCGAGTTGACTCGTGTGAGTCGGGTATGACTCGAGCAAGCCATCCTCGGGTCTGATGTCAACTGAGGACCATCCACGGATAGGACCACTGGATGGACGGTCAGGATTCACTGTTCCCCTACCATTTTCAGCTAGGGACGAATGCCATTCCTGGTTCAGCACGTCGGATAGCCTGACTGTTGGTAAGAAGTGGGAGGCAAATTGATAATTAAACTAATTATTTCATTCATGTTTGTCCCCAACAATCATCAATTGTAACGAGGAATGGGGCCTACGTGTAGTAATGGCACAGAAATTAATTTCTAGTAATGGCACAGATTAATTTCACTGGGGGCATTTTGGGAACGAATGATTTCAAAATTGGAGAGTTATTTGATACTCCGGCTGCGTGGGCCACTTGAGACGCAGGCACTCTCAACAATTTGTACACAATGCATACATTAACAGGTATTAAACCAACTGAATTGATTCACGGTCTGATGCATGGTCACTTGTTTGTTGAAATAGGACAGATATGTTCTTTTATAAACCGTCCAATAAAATGTCCCATTGCTGATGGTCATCTAATCTATTGCTAAATTTTTGGTACATGATGCATCTAAATGTGGACCTCCAAGCATACAATTTCTATGTAATTTATAAGCACCTGAGCATCATTCATCACGATCTGCCAGAGTATCAATTTTTTTGCCTCGAAGGTTAGTAATCTGACGATTGCGTGGCAGTTTAGGAATCTGGTAAAACAAAAATGCAATGAAACTACAGCGGATAGGAGCAAAGGATGCCGGTTCCTCTGGAATGTTCTACAAGTGGTAGTCCACTTCGGGTGAATTTTATTCAGCTGCATACAAGAATTCTTGTGGGTCCATCATGTTGGGTACATGCTATCCAACTTCCCCATCAAGTGGGACGCAGATTGAGTCCTACCCCACCCGTCTCCGGCTGGGAATGGGGATGAGCTTTGAGTGGCCACCATGATAAATGGGTCTTGGGTCTTATGCACTCCATCGGACCCCTTTTTTTTTTTTAGGATATGAACTAAAAATAAGGCAAATCCAAGGCTCAAGTTGATGGGGTTTTTTGCCCCGTGCTCGACCGGTCGAGGGCTGGTACGACCGGTCGTGGGAGGTGCTCGACCGGTCGTAGGTTCGAGCCCTGGCACGACTCAAAGTCCAGCGAGTTCGTGCTTTTTTCTTGTAGTGGGTGGTCGTAGGAGAGCTACGACCAGTCGTAGGTGGTCTACGACCAGTCGTAAGTGAGCTACGACCAGTCGTAGGAGGCTAGGACCAGTCCTGGAATTTTCAGGACTAGTCGAAGGTTACGCAGATTGTTCTGCGATTTTGCTTGCTAAACGGATTGAGTCCTTTCCATAGCCCGGGATGCGGAAAGGAGTTTCCCAAAACTATAAAAGGGGTTGCTGGGTTTTCTAGGCATCACAAAATAGCAAGAGGGTTTCCTAAAGCTTTGCAAGGATTTGCTTCAGGGTTTAGGGATATCAAAGGTGTGAGAGAGAGGAGAAAGAGAGAGCTTATAGAAGGGAGGTTCTGCTCGTGGAGGTTCTCTACATTGCAATCTACATCTCAGCGCTTCTATGTCCTCGTAATCGGTTAGATCTCTCCGTTTTCTCTATTTCTCTTATTGTTTATCCACTCCTGCGTGAGTGAAGAAGATTGTAACGTTCTACTTCATAGTGGATTGTTGATCTGGGCGAGGTCCGTGGTTTTACCTCTTTGAGGGTTTTCCACGTAAAAATCTCTTGTGTGGTGTGTGATTGATGCTTTGATTTATTTCATTGCTTTATCCATAATTACTGGTTTGTTACGGAGGGCTAGATCCTAAGGTTTTGTGCAAGGCCCCCAACAAAGTGGTATCGAGCTAAGTTCATTGAACGGGTAGGATCGGTTGGAATTATGGAAGGTGGCTCAGGATGATCGGCCTCAATGGTTCTAACTTGGACCATATGGAAGGCTAAGATGGAGGACTTGCTTTATTGCAAGGACCTATATTCTCCAATCTCGGGCATATCGAAAGAAAATCCAAGGATATGACCGATGATGATTGGAAGAAGATGGACCGAAAGGCGGTGGGGTTTATCGGACAATGGTTGGATGATTCCGTGTTTCACCATGTGTCTACGAAACCTCGGCCGTAAGCTATGGTGAAATTACAAGGGTTTGTATGAGAGGAAGACAAATTCTAATAAAATATTTCGATAAGGCGACTTGTAAATCTCAAGTTCAAGGATGGTGGTTCGTGGCCGAGCATATGAATGAGGTCAAGAATATAGTGAACCAACTCACCTCTATGAAGATGGTCTGGATGATGAATTGCGGGCTTTACTATTGCTTAGTTCATTGCACGACAGTTGGGAGACATTGGTGGTGTCTCTAAGTAACTCCGCGCCGACGGAAAGATATCCATGGAACAGGTAACCGGTTGTCTCTTCAATGAAGAGACAAGGAGGAAGTCTCGGGGTCTCTACAAGAAGAGGCTCTTGTGACACGGGAATGGGGGAGAGGAAAGAACGAGGAAGGGCGGAAAGGCTGAGATAAATCAAGAGGTAAGTCGAGTAACGAAAAGAGGTTGAATCTCGGGCTGTGGCAAGAAGGGCCACTCAAGCATGAATGTCGTGGTAAGAAAAACGACAAGAAAGTAAAAGGGAAGGAAGAAGAATCGATTCCACTGCGGTCGCTTCGGATGGCGACATGGTAGTTATTCTTTCTACGGATCACGATATGTGTCTCACGGCTCGAGTCGGGGCACCGATGGGGGTGATAGACTCGGGAGCTTCTTTTCATGCGACTCCACACAGGGGACTCCTTCACAAGCTACAAGTCGGTGACTATGGACCGTGTGAGATGGGAAATTCAGCGTATCAAAGATCGTGGGAGTCGGTGATATTTGTGTGAAGACCGATGTGGTACTGCACATTGGTTCTCGGGGATGTGAGGCATATCCCGGACCTTCGCCTCAACTTGATGTCGACGGAAGGTGGATGATGATGGCTATGAAAGCCGGTTCTTTGGTGGGCGATGGAAGCTCATCGAGGGTTCGGCCGATCGTGGCTAAAGGAAAGAAGTGTTGCACCACTGTACAAGGCAAGTGTCGGTATGTGCAAGGGTGGGTTGAACGCAGCGGAAGATTCGGCTATTGACATGTGGCACGAGGCGTCTAGGCCACATGAGTGAAAAAGGGCTTCGGTACTAGCGAGAAGGCTCCTTCCGACGTGATGGTATGCCTCTCAAAACTGTCTTGATTGTTTATCGGGAAACAAAGACATAGAGTTTCATTCATTAAAACACTTCTCATGTTAATAAAGTGCATGCATTAGATTTGGTTTATTCGATGTTTGTGGTCTATGAGGACAAAAACCTTGGTGGGGCATTGTATTTTGTTACTTTTATAGATGATGCATCTAGGAGGGTTTGGGTTTATGCTTTGAAATCCAAGGACGAGGTCTTTGGTGTGTTTAAGTTGTTTCATGCTATGGTCGAGAGAGAGCAGGTAGATCATTGAAGTGCATCCGCACGACAATGGTGGTGAATACATTGGCGACTTTCATGAGTACCGCAAGTCCCGGGTATACGGCATGAACAGACGGTTCCCAAGACCCCCAAAGATAATGGTGTAGGCGAGCGAATGAATCGCACCATTGTTGAGAGAATCGGATGCATGTTATCCCATGCGAAGTTGCCCAAGACGTTCGGGGAGAAGCAATGCGCACGGGTGTATTTGATAAACAGGTCTCCATCGGCCAGTTGAATGGAGAAGTACCGAGAGGTGTGGGCCGGACAGGATCCATCGTGCAGTCATCTCGGAGTGTTTGGATGCGGGACATCCGTTCACGTACGAAAGGACGAGAGGTCCAAGCTCGATATGAAGATCGGGCGTGTGTGTTCTTAGGGTGCGGTGATGAAAAATTCGGTTACGAGTTATGGGATCCGACCAGAAGAAGCTCGTCGGGAGCGAGAGATGTGGTTTTCTTTGAAGATCGGTGTATCGAAGACATTGGTAAGCGAGAGAAGAACCCGGCCTAGTTCGGGTGAGCTAGAGGACATGGATCCGATTACTCCTCCCGTGGTGCCCGATGACGGGGAGTACAAAGCAAGGTGCGAGGAGGGCGAGTTCCTTCGGAAGATGGACCGGGGAGCAACCCCCACTTGATCCACCTGTTGAGCCACGGGTGAGGAGGTCATCTAGGACGGACACGGTAAGGTACTCGCCCTTGAGTACATTATGCTAACCGATGGGGAGAGCCGAAGATTATTCTGAGGCCCTAACGAGCATAAGGAGGAGTGGTTGAAAGCTATGCATGGAATCCTTGCATAAGAACCACACCTATGATATGGTGAAACTTTCCCTCGAGCAACAAGTGGGTGTTCGAAAGAAGATTGAGCGAGAAGAATTCACATACGAGGTTCAGGCCGGACTTGTGGTGAAAGGGTTTGGTCGGAGGAAAGGTATAGACTTCGAGGAGATATTCTCACCGTGGTGAAGATGACATCCATACGGGTGTTGCTTGGGTTGGCGGCTAGCATGGATCTGGAGATAGAGCGGTTAGATGTTAAAACTCTTTCTCCATGGTGACTGGAAGAAGAGATCTACATGCACCAACCGAGAGGGTTCGAAGTCAAGGGCAAGGAGCATATGGTGTGTAGGCTGAGGAAGAGCTTATATGGGCTAAAACAAGTTCCACGACAATGGTACAAGAAGTTTGATTCGTTCGTGTTACAGCATGGGTATGACAGAACAGAGTCGGACCACTGTGTGTTCACGCGTAAGTTCTCAGATGGTGATTTCTTAGTTACTGCTATTATGTTGATGACATGCTCATCATGGGAAAAGACATCAAGAAGATTGGGTGAAACAGAGTTGGGCAAGTCTTTTGCGATGAAAGACTTGGGCCCTGTTAGACAGTCCTAGGAATGGAGATAACCCGTGATGATGAGGAGGAAACTTTGGTCATCACAAGAGCGGTATATTGAGAAAGTCTGAGCGGTTCAATATGAATCTGCCAAGTCGGTCGGTACTCCACTAGATGGTCACTTCGATTGAATGACAGGCGGTGTCCCAAGACGAAGGCGGAGGTGGAAGAGATGCGAGAAAGATACCCTACAATTTCTTTGATGTATGCTTTATGGTGTGTACACGCCCGCACATAGCATATGCGGTTGGTGTTGTCGGCCGGTAACTTGCCAATCCCGGAAAGAACATTGAAGGCGGTAAAATGGATACTACGGTATCTAAGAGGCTCATCCAGGTTGAGCCTATGCTATGGTGACGGAAAACCTGTGTTAGAGGGCTACACGAATGCAGATATGGCAGGTGACATAGATTCCAGGAAGTCTACATCGGGGTTCATGTTCACATTTGCAGGGGGAGCGGTTTCTTGGCAGAGCAAGCTACGAAGGTCGTAGCATTGTCGACGACAGAGGCCGAATACATTGCAGTCACAGAAGCATGTAAAGAGATGCTTTGGATGAAAAGGTTCTACAGAACTTAGCACAAGCGGGAGGAGCACGTGGTCTATTGCGATAGTCGAGTGCTTATACACTGAGCAAGAATCCAAGTCGGCATTCCAAGTCGAAGCACATAGAGATTCGGTATCACTTGGATCGGGATACTTTGGAGCAAAAGGTGTTACTCTGAGAAGGTCCACACGGACGATAATGGGTCGACATGATAACCAAGGCTTTGTTCGAGGGCAAGTTTGAGGTTTGTAGAAACACTCAGCTTGAAGAATGTGGATCCCTCCCGGGTCAAGATTTGATGGAGTTTTTGCCCGTGCTCGACCTGGTCGAGGGTCGGACGACCGGTCGTGGGAGGTGCTCGGCCGGTCGTGGTTCGAGCCCCGGCACGACTCAAAGTCCAAATGAGTTCGTCTTTGTTTTTTTTGCTTGTAGCTGGGACCAATGGTCGTAGGAGAGCTACGACCGGTCGTGGGTGGTCTACGACCGGTCGTAAGTGAGCTACGACCCGGTCGTAGAGGTTAGGACCGATCTGGAATTTCCGAGACTAGTCGAAGGTTCGCAGATTGTTCATGATTTTGCGCGAAATGCAGATTTGAGTCCTTTCATGGCCCGGGATGCGGAAAGGAGTTTCCCAAAACTATAAAAGGGGTTGCTGGGGTTTTTCTAGCATCACAAAATAGCAAGAGGGTTTCTAAAGCTTTGCGAGGATTTCTTCAAAGGGTTTAGGGATATCAAAGGTGTGAGAGAGAGGAGAAAGAGAGAGGAAGCTTATAGAAGGGAGGTTCTGCGCTCGTGGAGGTTATCTACATTCACCAATCTACATCTCGCTAAACATGTCCTCGTAATCGGTTAGATCTCTCCGTTTTCTCTATTTCTCTTATTGTTTATCCACTCTGCGTGAGTGAAGAAGATTGTAACGTTCTACTTCATAGTGGATTGTTGATCTGGACGAGGTCCCGTGGTTTTTACCTCTTTGAGGGTTTTCCACGTAAAAATCTCTTGTGTGGTGTGTGATTGATGCTTTGATTTATTTCATTGCTTTATCCATAATTCTGGTTTGTTCTGGAGGGCTAGATCCTAAGGTTTTGTGCAAGGCCCCCAACACAAGTGGACCACACCATATGAAGCAGTGGTAATAATGAATCTCACCGTTGAAACTTTTCTAGAGCCCACTGATGTTTATTTGCCCTCCAACCTATTCATAAAGTTACATAGACCATAACGAAGAGAAAACACAAATATCCACTCTATCCAAAACTTTTGCAGCCTCAGGGAAGTTTTCATCATTTAGAGTTTAATCCCTATTGTGCAGTTCACTTGAGTTTTGGACCTACTTCATTTTTTGTCTAATATTTTAAAATAATAAGAACTCTAAATGGACGATGTGAGTAATACCCATATACTACGGTGGCTGCTCAAAGCTCCGTTCGATCCCAGTTGGAAACAAGCAGGGTGGGATGCTATCCGACATCGCATCAAGTGATCCCACCATGATGACAATGATGAGTAACCCAACAAATCAGGCTTATTAATAATGGTCATTGAATGGCAAGTACTAAAAACTTATCGGGCTGCTAAACTTTGAAATGAAGCTGATATCCGCATTTTTCATCCGTACAATCTATGTACCTTACTTGATAAATTGGATGGAAAATAAACATTACAATGGGCCCTAGGAATGTATGTATTGTGTAATTAATATTTTGATCCGCTTCATTTGTGGTCCCTCGGGCCTTAAACTGAGCTCGCAAAACAAGTAGATGGTGTAGATAAAATAGACACACATCGGTGGGCCCACAGCGCCCTAAACATATCACACCACCGCTGGGGGTTGGTGCTGGCAACCCCACCTGATCCGGGTCGCCACCAGATGAGTGGTCGAGCTCGTAGAAATTCCTTTTCCCATAACGTACGAGGACCTATGATAAGCAGGCATCCATAAGCTTGCAAAGAGCCGCGGAACATGGCATACATGTACCTCAATCCAAACCGTTCAAATCTCGGCCCATCGTGGATGGATTATCCAAAAACTCACGCTGTAGGTATTAGTGCAGTGATTATGTGCAAAAAAGGATGGCTCACTGCCGTCCAAATATAATATACGGATGTGTTGATTGGTGTTCATGATCATCTACTCGATCTTCATTTTAGCCATGCTCTGTCTCAAATGTCCCCATAATTTGAATGGTTGGTTAGAATTGGTTCAGTTCTGCGTCACTGTGTATGAACAGTCACAATCAGAGTATCAATATTTTCTCGCAATACTGTATTGGAGGACCGGAGATTGAACTCGAGGGAGTACGCTTTTGGGGGACGAACTTTGGCATGTGAAAATTTGGCGTACGTGTTAAAGATCTGAACCTTTCATTGGACGGAACCCACCGGTTAGATGAATTGAATCAGTAACCGGGTGACGAGATCATCAGATGGACCGTAATTATGCCTTCTTAGTTAGTTTCTGATACCTGTCCATTTGTTTCTTTATCTATATGTAGTGCACCGGATAAACGGACTGTAGTGATTGTTGAGATATGACATCAAAAAAGTGGGCCCCATTTGATGAACGGATTGGATCTAATGCATGCTTGCCAAATTTCCACGTGTGAAAGGGAGTGCCAAAATGTATACTCGCTTCGCCTCGCCTCGCATTCGTTGTATTGTAAACCATACGCTTCTCTCTCTGTCTAGGATTCCACTCATTTCAATCCCACTGAGAAATGCTGGGGCACTTGATCGAGTAGGCTTTGCAGTGCAGCAGATCGAGTACACTCTGTAATTGCGCATTCCTCACACGTATGTAATATCTGAGACGCTCATCAGACAACCCCACTCTGTAGATTCCGTCAATCAAAAAATAAGTCCGATCAAAGAATAAAGTGGCGAAAAAAATTGTATATTAAATATAGGACCACTGATCTTTTTCTATTAACCGTTCATTTGTATTTTACATGTGTGACCCATATGATACCATTATTTGTCTAAATATGTACAAATACAATCAATACAACAGGATCTGACTGATGAACGGACCGGATTTTATAGACACGGTTTTCTTCTTCTTTTTTTCCCATTACAAACTGATCCACTCCGCTGATTCTCATTGCCGTCAATTCCATTTGGATGAAAGAAAAACTTAGATACTGTGGTGGGGTATGATATTTCATATTCTTGCAGCATGAAATTGTCCATATTGCATCATTTAATTAAAAATAAAACATCAAAATTGCGGAACCTATTTTGGATGGGTTATTAAATAAATGAGCGAAATTGAATCTAGGATGATTATTTACATCAAATTGGCGGTCAAAATGAAAGACATTCAGTCGTCCAAATTCAACAAAAAAAAGTCCAGTAATCAGACATTTGATCTCATTTTAGGTTAATAAGCTTCCGTTAGTGGATCCCATGATTTGAACGGTCTCTTTTGAGCCAAATATACGTCATAAATAAAGTTTATGATTGCACGCGAACACTCCGCCAGAGTATCGAGTAACACCCCTTATTACATATCATCCCGCGGACAAGACGCTCCCAGAACACGTTAGTCACGACCCTTACATCAATGAGCCACGCTCCACTGGTTCCCGTACCACCCTAAATTTACAGTGTACCCAGAAATGTAGGACCCACGTGATGTATTCAAACAATCCAACCCGTCCACAAGATGTGTTACCTCATAAAACCTTAATATACCAAAAAATATTTACGATCCAGAATTAAAGTGGGCCACAAATAAAATTGAACGAGATGAGAAGCATCTCCCAACTTTGATTTCAGTGGGCCCACATGAGTCGAACAATAGGATTAATTTTGTTATAAGTCTGAATCTGAAATAGATGAAGGGTCTAGACAGACTTGATTATATATAAACAACGTAATGGACTTCCAATATAATCAACGGTAAGAATTCACTCTCAATATATTCCTCGTTCTGTGTCTTAGATAAGTTTTAAATCGGGTTGATTCTTTTCTTTAAGCTTTTTATTAGGTTCCTCATCTTATGGACGGGTTGGATGGTATGAATACATCACGTGGGATCCACATCTTCCCGGTACCATCGTAAGCTTACGGTGGTCGTGGTACCACTAGAGCGCGGGCCTTCATCAATACCTCTCTGTCCTCCAACGGATACTCGCCCTCTCCGTCAGTCTCCTTTATATACACCCCAATCCACTGTATTTCCGCTGGAGAGAGAATTTTCCTTCCAAAGCACAGAGAGAGAGAGAGAGAGAGAGGAGATTTCCTTCCGAAGAAGAGAGAGAGAGAGAGAGAGAGAGAGAGAGAGAGAGAGCTTCCTTCCAAGAGAGAGAGAGAGAGAGAGAGAGAGAGAGAGAGAGAGAGAGAGAGAGAGAGAGAGAGAGAGAGAGAGAGAGAGAGAGAGAGAGAGAGAGAGAGAGAGAGAGAGAGAGAGAGAGAGAGAGAGAGAGAGAGAGAGAGAGAGAGAGAGAGAGAGAGAGAGAGAGAGAGAGAGAGAGGCTTCCTTCCAAAGCAGAGAGAGATGAGAGGAAAAAAAATGCAGCTTTTGACTATCTTTCTCTTCCTGTATCTCTCTCTCCTCCCTCTCTCAATCTCCATCTCAAGCCCAGACACCTCCTCTCTACTCTTCTTCAAATCCACGTCAGACCCATCAGACTCCCTCTCCTCATGGTCAGAAGCGTCTGACCCTTGCACGTCTCCCTGGTTCGGCGTCTCCTGCCACAACAACCGAGTCACCCAACTCGTCCTCGAGCGACTCAATCTCCAAGGCCCAATTCAACCCCTTCTCCAACTCGAACAGCTTCGAGTCCTCAGCCTCAGCCACAACAACCTCACCTCCACCTCTCTCCCCCTCGACTTCTCCCCATGGAAGAATATGAAGCTCCTCTACCTTTCCGACAACCATCTCTCCGGCACCTTCCCGGTCGGACTCACCAGACTCGACCGGCTCCGCCGAGTCGACCTCTCCGGGAACCGTTTCGTGGGTCACATTCCATCCGAGCTGAACCGGCTGCCCCATTTGATGACTCTCCGCCTCGACCGGAATTCGTTCACCGGCACACTCTTCGATTTCCCCCAAATGCTCGATGAATTCAACGTCTCAGGAAACAACCTCGTCGGAGAAATCCCCAAATCCCTCTCTGATTTCCCTGCGTTGGCTTTCGCCGGGAACGAAAACCTCTGTGGGAAGCCGCTGCAGAGCAGGTGCTTGACGAAAGTCGTTCAGAGCGACCCGATACCGATTTTGGTATCGGCGCATCGGCGGAAGTTCAACACAAGGACGCTGATGGCGATTGTGCTTGCGGATGTCGCCGCATTGGGTTTGATTATTGGCGTTTTCATCTACTGCTGCTGGATGAGGCGTAGAAGAGGAGAGAGAGATGTAGAGAAGGAAGAAAAGGAGAAGAAGAGACATGGGGTTTCTGTGAGAGAAGTGAAGGAGGAAGAGATGGTTTTTTTCGAAGGGTGTGAGGGTTTTGAGACGGTGGAGGATCTGCTGAGGGCGTCGGCTGAGATGTTAGGGAAGGGGAGTGTAGGGTCCACCTACAAGGCCGTGATGGAGGGTGGGGGTAAGGCTGTTGTGGTAAAGAGGGTGAGGGAGAGAGGGAGAAGAAAGGTTGGGGATTGGAAGGAGGTGGATGGGTTGATGAGGGAGATCGGACGGTTGAGACACGCGAATGTGGTGGGCCTCAGGGCGTATTACTGGTCCAAGGACGAGATGCTGCTGGTCTATGATTACATGCCCAACGGTAGCCTGCATTCACTGCTCCACGGTCAGTTGCTTGCATATTCCCTGCCCTTTTCATGATCTTTCATAAGCCCACACATGTATCCCTATGCAACGTCACGTGCACATACGCATACTTGTACGAGATCTGAGCCCTCCATCTGATGGACGGCATTGTTGGATGGCTAGGAAAAGTTATTTTGGCTGCCATCCACTATGGTCCACTTTAAGACTATAAAACGGACTGATTATTAACATGGATGATCTAATCACTGTCTCCAACCTGATGGAAAGCTCGGATCTCTCACACGCGTGTCATATTTGGAGGGTGTCCATGGCTGGACTCCACACGTGCATGGCCTATTGTTTTTCTTTATTTTTGTATTTTAATTTGTCTTGAATGGTGGAATTATATGATAGGCGGACCGCATCTTCGTACGGTATCCGTGAGTTTTCAGCACCCTCAAGTGGGACCCATGGCTCGTAATCTATACCATTGGCATTTTGTGACTTACCAGTCTGGTGCATCTGCTCGATGGCTTGACCTCAACCTTTTTACTATATGGCCTACAAATAGACAGTGAAGAATAGAAATACAATGGAACAATAGACGTCCGTCCAATGGGCCTCAACAGACCAATGGTCGAGATTACCGGTCCATGGGCCCCGATTGTCGAAATTGAAACTCTTGTATTCTGTGTGAAGATGCAAGTCGCCTTCTGATGGCACGTTAGAAGCGTACGATCTTGAAAACGGGCACGCTTGATTAGAGGCTTCCATACTTGCGCGTGGCAGTGCGGGCAGTGAATCAGGACCATATATCATGTGGGCCATACAGGAGACGGTCTGCATTTCCAACATCAAAGTGGCTGAACAATCCTAGCCATCCAATGATTGCCCTTCGAATTGGGTTAGAAAACCAAAAAGTAGACTGGATTTTGTTGTGACCTCACCTGTTGTACCGAGGTCAATCTGGTCGCTGTTGTGGGCCCACCATGACTTATATGTTTTATCCACACCGTCCATCCATTTTTTTAAAGCTCATTTTAGGATGTGAGCCAAAACATGAGGCAGATCCAAATCTCAAGTGGACCACACCACATGAAACATCATCAATTAAACGGCCACCGTTAAAAGCCTCCTAAGCTCCCCTGTAATGTTTATTTGCCATCGAACCCGTTGATAACGTCACACAGAGCTGGATGAAGGTAAAACACGAATATCAGCTTGATCCAAAACTTTCGTGGCCCCAGGAAGTTTTCAACGGCAGTCATTCAATCACTACTGTTTCCTGTGGTGTGGTCCACTTGAGATTTGGATCTTCCTCATTTTTAGGTTCGTAAAATGGATGTACGGCGTGAATAAAATACATACATCATGGTGGGGCGCACAGAGCACCGACGGGGTCAGTACCTGATCCGAGTCTCCGAAAAAGTAGTAAAGGTGAGTACTAGGATCGCTTGAGCGTGTGTGTGGAAGGTAGGGTGCATTGAAGATCACTGGATACGGCCGCATTGAATAATTTCATTGCATCCCAACAGCTGACATCATGCATGTTGGCTATTCGGTGCCTAACTGTACGGCGCCAATGAATTACCCCTCTTTTTTTCTTTTTTTTTTAATTTTTAATTTTTTATTATTATAACAGTGAACATAAGAGGTTTGCATATAAGATAAGTCGGGACTGCAGCCGTTGGATTTGGGCCTTTTTCCGTGAAACTAACCGTTTATTTGATAGGTTCCCCTTGAAGGGTTCCCCTTCAATAGAAGATGGCGACAAAAAAAAGAAAGGGGGGGGGGTCGTAGATTGAGTAGTTGTTCCCACTGATTATATGAAGATAAGGTGACCGTTCATGCCCAAAGCAAAAGACACAAATTATTGAAATAATCCAATCAAGAGATTGTTGTCTTTCCACCGTACAAAGTGAGATATGTTATATAAACGGTTCGGATCATTGGAAGATGGCCCAGATTCAACGGGTAAAGTCCCGAGTAATTCAATAGGGGCGAACCGTTAATGACCGATGCAGACCGATCCATCCGTGCCATTCATATACGATACCGCTACGTATCGGGCGATACCTCCCGGTTTTGGACGGATGGTAACGACGTGTGTGTCGATGTAGTCACTCGAGTGCACTTTGAATGTGAAGTCGCCTCAGAGGTAGCCACGAGACTTACGTGTGCGAGATCTGATCCACTCATCAAGCGATTCCACTGCCTAGATGCCGTCTCAAAGATCGAACCATCAAGTGAGTCACACTTGTACAAGAAAACTGAATGATTAAGATGAATGGATCCTGGTTCATCATTCTCTTATGATCATGCGTGGCCCATCAGATATTCAGATGGGCATGATTTTTAAGACGGCTTCTTCCTAGTAGGGCTAGATTGGTAAGAGCATTCCTGATCTTGCATGCATGACCCTCAAGCCACGTGTGATCGGGAGTTAACAGAAGAGACAGGGCAGCGTGTGGGTATCAATCAGGGTGAGTGTAGATAGATATATTGTGTGTAAACGTCGTGGTCATTTTTGGGCCGTCCGCAGAGGGGCCCACTGATCGCACGGAAGAGAAAGGAGTGTCCTTTTTCTTTATTCATTTAGCTGGTGCGAACCATTCACGAGGAAAGTCGGTGGGAATGGGTTACGAAACTTGGGTGGGGCTCACATTTTAGCTCACCAGCAAGCATCCCCCATGGGGGCCCGACTGAAGAGGCCAGAACATTTCTTCTTCTGCCAGCCATCGTGGGTAGAGTGAAGTTTTGAAGATTTTTGGTGTGTAGGCCACATCCGTGTGAGGCCCATCATACCAACGGTTGGATAATTTTGTGAGGAATGGTGTGTGTAGTCTGTTGGCCCACTGTCATTTCATGGGTGTTTGGGAGATCAGGATAAGTGTCGGTCAATCCAAACTGTTGGATTGTTAGTGCATCACATGGATGGGTCAATGCTCAAATATTGCACTGATTGGCTGATCCAAACCTTCTATCTGGATATCATGGTTGCTTCCAATTTTCAACCGTTCGATATATTAAGTAGTTATGAACTTCCAATTCGCCTTATATATATATATATATATATATATATATATATATATATACACACACACACACACACACACATACATACATTTTTTCTTATTGCTTATCCAAGGGGTGGCCCATTTGGTTGAACGCTCCAGATCCATGTGGACCAACCAATCAAAAGGTTGGTAGGAAATGCTGTTTTTGCTCCTTTTTTTTTTTGGATTAAGTATGCTTTGTCAATGACAATGACAATGACAATTTGTTCGTCTGATTTTGATGGGATTAGGTAAGTTAGGAAAACAGAAAAAGGTTGGACAACACCTCCCACGCTTGGTTTTTCTAACTTTGGATTTTTCAAGGGCAAAGGTACCGAGTTCTTGACTCAGTCCCGAGTCCAAATTCCGATTCAACTCACTCTAAAACTCGGTCACAGTTACAATTTAGTCGCCTTTATTTCATGAGGTTTGGTAATTATCCACTCAGTGAAAAGCCCAACCCTGAGTTAACTCTCTATAAAACTCGGTTGCATTACACAGGCAACAGAGGACCAGGAAGAACTCCCTTAGATTGGACCACAAGGCTCAAACTAGCATCTGGAGCTGCCAAGGGTCTTGTATACCTCCACACCGCATGTGAACCAAAGCTAGCCCATGGCCACTTAACCTCTTCAAACATCTTAGTCGATCACACCGGCAACGCACGCATCTCTGACTTCGCCCTCCACCATCTCATCCATCCATCGCTGCCACTGTCGTCGCCTCATAAAGCCTACATGGCCCCAGAGTTCCTTGAAAACAACAACTACAACGGCCGGAAAGTCTCCGAGAAGGGTGACGTGTATAGCTTCGGCATAGTTCTCCTGGAGATCCTAACGGGGAAGATGGCCGGCGAGGAAGAAATGGATATCGCAACGTGGGTCCGTGGAGCGGTCCATAAGGAATTAACGTTGGAGGTGTTTGATCTGGAGCTGTTGAGGTACAAGGAGATGGAAGAGGAGATGGTTGCACTCTTGCAAGTGGCATTGCTTTGCTTGGGTTCCATCCAGAAAGAGCGGCCTAAGATGGCCGTTGTGTATAAGATGATAGAGGACATAAGGGCAAGGGGACGTGGTGGGGCCCACTCTCCATCAGCAAACGATCTATCCTCCAATTCCTCGCCTTACCTTTCAGATACGCCTACCCTCACCAGCAGCTGATAGCATGATTTTTTTTTTTTTCGCTTTTATGTTTTGTCATATACTAATTTTTGTCTCCTGTCTTTATATTTGTGAGTTGTACGTTGTTTCTTCTTCCATAGCTATTCTATTACCCTTTTTTTTCCCCTTCTTTTTATATAATTTTTTTTTTGTATTGTGTCGTTTGTAAAATGACATGGCCCTGCTTTTGATATTACTTAATACTCGGGCAGAGTGTGATGTTCGATACGCAGGTATACTCCTAAATTGTAGATGGCTGGCTTACCCTCTTTAATCCTATTTATAAAAACTTGTTTATATAATTTGGACCATTGGATGCTTTTCATTTCATTCATACGTTGGATACCCATCAATCTTTTCATCGATTTGGACGGTTTACTTTGATTTACTTTTGTGCCACGTGTGCAATTTTGTCAGTGCCTGTATATCAACCATCACGTTCCCCTCGAGTATCAAAGTTTCCTTCTTTTGAAGGGAGTGGTTGGGACATGTGTTGGTTTGAAAAGGAAGAGAAAATCTGCTGGTTTTAGTGGGAAGATGCAGCCAAAGGAGATTCACGTGGTTGGTGCTTGGCTGCATGTTGGGTTTTTAATGAGGGGAGTGTCAATGGTCCATCCCTGGTCCTGGGTTTCTGTCGGTCGTCCGTTAGACCAAGCCATGATGATTTTTGTCTCCAAGTGTGAATCTGGCCCATTGATATTTATTAGGGTCCTATTCTCCTCACATGGATCGGGTTTGTGTGCGGTCAGATCCGGAGTCTATTAAGGTCCGACTTGTCTTGATGTGCGGAGGGCATGAAAATCAAGTTGGTCCCCATCACCTAGTAGGTCGCAGGTGCATCTTTTGTGAGACGTGAGGCCCACCTGCTAACCTGGTTGGGCTGATTTCGTGGCCACGGCAAATGCATAACAGGGTCTGCCAGATGAACGATCATGATTTCGCCGTGCACCTGCACGTGTAATAGTTGGCAAGTATGCCATGGTAAAAAAAAAATGTAATGGCTTATCAGGTTTCGTTTGGGTAGAAAAGTGTTTTTATTTTTATTTTTTTAATTTTCCCGGGAGAATCAACCGTACACAGGCCCGCATGTACAAGATCTGACCACAGCCTAATAATTGTTCCAACCTAATAAATGATCTTTATGGGAGCAGATTCGGTTATGGCCAGTGGGAGATTTGATTGGACCAGATGCAGATGCTGCTGTAAGAGATGGGACCACTTGAAAGTGGTTTGATTAAGTACCTGACTGACTTCACACGGAACTGCACCACTCAAAACTCACCTCACTGTATCTGACTGCTACGACACTGAATGTTGCCATTTAAATTGGTCCTCCAAACGCTTGTCTTAGAGGGGCTGCCAGCTTTCATAAGATCATAGGGTAAGTAAGTGATGTGTTTGATGGGCCAATAAAATGGTGCCACATCATAAACTGATGAAATTCATTAAATTTGGCTCTGATGGGATCGGCTACTCATCTTAATGCCTGAACCATGGAAGGAGATTGGGTGGTGACCCAATACCACTAATAGTGACAGGACTCTGTGGGCCCACCGTGATGTATATCTTTAATCTACACTATCCATCCGTTTTATCAGCTCATTTTAGGGCATGAGCTTAGAATTGAAGTATATCCAAAGCTCGAATGGACTACACAGGAAACATAGGATAATGATGTCCCCCATATAAAGCCTTTCTAGGGCCCACTGTCATGTCTATTTGCCATCCAACCTGTTCATGAGGTCACTCAGACCTGGGCAATGGGAAAATACAAATATCAACTTGATGCAAAACTTCTGTGGCCCTCAAGAAGTTTCCAACAGTAGGCGTTCAATCCCCACTGTTTCCTTTGGTGTGGTCCACTTAGAGCTTTGGATATGCTTCAATTTTGGATCCGTGCCCTAAAAGGGGCTGGAAAATAGATGGATGGCGTGGATAAAATGTATACATCACGGTGGGCCCCACAGAATCCGGTCACCAGGGATGTAAGTGGTGTTGGGTTAACCACGCAATCCGCTTCCATGAACGATAGCTTACAAACGGACGGCTGACAAAAATGATCAGGGCTTCCCCATTCAATGTGCAAAACCATTGATTTGATGGTTAGGATTTCCCACCAAGGCATCATTTTGGGCTATGGCAATTCCATGCCGGGTTTATGGCTTACAAAACTGATCAAGCTTCCTCATTTGCCCAATCGACATATCATTTTAGGCAATATGGCCATACCATGGCAGCCTCCACCAAATGATCCATCTACACATCGTTCACAAGACCATAAAATCAGTTTTATAATTTCATTGATCAAAGTCTCAAGCACAACAATTTCCAAGTTCATCGATGTTTGGACAGTAATAACTAATAACCCAAAATGTATATATGGAAAACCAGGGAAAAGAATCTACAGTCACTGTTTGCTTTGCAACTATATTTTCTATTGGAATTGATATGTTTTCCCTTTGGCCATTGTTTGGATACTAGTTTCTATTTTTCCATCTTCCATCCATCTGGTCGGTCCTAACAAGTTCGTCGGTCCATCATGTTGGGCTAGCGACAGCCACAGCCACAGCCACAGCCATGACAATAATAAGGATTTTAGTTGTATGATATACCATCAACATAAATGTTAAAATCACCTTACCCTCACCGGGTGCATTACGCCCGGGGGCTCCGACTTGACCAACGAAGTGGCCCAGGCCTGGTCCATTAATATCCCTATGTGCACCACCCGAAATTCTTGCATGCACCTGGCCATTATAGCACACCCTTTGAGCCTGTGATGACTGAATACAAGTCCTCCGCCATGCACCAAATGGCCTGTGATAGCCTATGAAAGCACACGATTTATTTTGCCGGTGACCTGTGATTCCCTGATAGAATTATTCTGCCCACACCTGATATAAGCCCTCTACCAAACACCCAATAGCCAGCATTAGGACCAACGTTTCTAAGAGACCATATGAAGGAGTTGGCAAGTTGTAACTAATCTTACACACTAGAAACTATATACAGTGCATGGATTCGTGTATAGATTTCTAAAAGGTTGAAGAATGAATTGTATGAAAATCTCTAAAATGCTTTAGTAGTCGTGGAGAGTAGTGTTGAATGGTCTATACTCTAAAAATGCATTATGGTTGTGGAGTCTTATAGAGAGTAGTGTTTGTTGTGAGTCAATGCTGCATGGCCTGGGCTTGAGGAAGCTCAAGCTGTGACAGCTTGGCATGGTGATGGCCTCCCATGGCAAGCAATCTACCATGCACCTAACAGACCGCCATGGCCCATGACAGTGCATGCTACCACAACGGCCCACAATGATGACCCAATGCGCATGCTGAATGACCTGCTTCTTGTGCACCTCGGGCAGACTCCATGCACAGCACATCCAGGTGGAGTATCTAAGCAGAACATGAGAATGATCAGATACACAATACAGGCTGGTCGCAAATCACCCCCACAAGATACATGGTTCCAGATACTTGCCAAAGAGTCCGCATCTGTGGTAAATGATACTTTCCATCACAGAAATGTCTGCCATAAACAGTTCATTTTCTTCCAAAGAGCTGCATAAGGTGGACAATCATATACAAGAGTCAGGTTGGTCCAGTCAGCAGGTGGGCCACCCCATGCAAGATGGATGGCTCCAAAAACTTGCCAGGAGTCCACACCCAATGTACATGCGTGGAATGATACTTTTCCACCACTGAATTTTGACCATAAATAGTCATCATTTTCTGCCATCAGTTTGGAGGCTACTGATCAGATGGCATAGATCAGCAATTGGTGTGGTTTTTTAATAATTTTCCATCCAAAGTGTGAGCAACTAGATGGACGGACAGCATACCTGTTTTCCCATTAAAATGCCAAAACTCATACAAATCAGATTGCAATGGAATTCAATGCAATTGTATAGTACTGAGAAACCTTTCCATTTTCTAACATCTAATGATCTGTTATTTTCGATGCAGTTGTTTCTATATCAAATTGTTTCCGAACTTGGGGGGAAAATGGGCGAATGGGATTGCGGGCAGCCTATTATACATCCTCAACTTTACTTGGTGGGCGCTGACAAGGTTTATGGAGAAAAACCACAGTCAACATCTTCTCACCCAAGACAACTGCAATTCAAAAACTCACCTTCAAGCCTATTTAGAAGCATCCTTCGTGTCCGGTTTGGTTCCTGAAACTGCTGCAGTTGCTGCAGCGGTCATGGCAGCTGCTGCCACACCCAACTTTGCTCCACCTGCAGCTTTCATCACACTAGCCACCTTTGCAAATGCAGCTATCCCACCTACAAGGATAGCCCTCAATGCTACAGTTGGTTTTACATCCATTCTTTCTGTACCTGCAATGCCAATTTTCACACAAGGACTTGTTCGATCAAAAGAAAGAAGTGTTTCACTAAGCTTACATAATTTAAAAGCAATCTGTTATTCACCATAAAATAAAAATTTTAAGCATTTGTGTTGAGGTCCATGGGTCAACCAGTGGGCCTAATCCATGCATCAACTGGTGACCAAACCATTCAGGTCAACAAAGTGGGCCTAGTAGCTCCACTTAAGATTTAAAATAAATTGCTATCTTTAAATTTGAATTTTGAATTTGAAATAATAATCCAACAATCAATGGAGTAATTGGCCTTGATTGTAGGGAGTGAATTGGTCTTGATTGTAGGGAGTAAATTAACCTTAGAGTTTGAATTTGAATTTGAATCTGATATAATTTGTTACAATTATTTTGAAATGCCACAATTATTTATGTATCTCTAACCATTGAGGAAAGAATTGAGAAAATTTCCAAACAATCTTTTGCTTAATTGCGAGGATCAGTACATCCTCGAATTTGGACTAGTTATTTTAATCATCCAAGTACAGTCGTGCGAGCCTAATTTAGGTAGGCCAAGCACAAGATAGAAGACAGGGTTGTGATCATCAAGAAGGATATGGTTGCGAGAACTCAAAGAATCGATGGGAGTTCTCTAATCCAAAAATGAGATCTTTTGTAATCAAACTTGCCACAACAGCAAACATCACGAAGAATTTGAGCCTTCAAAAGAGCCTTCAGTAATGGAGGATCAGTTCAAGGGAGATGTGCTAGAATAGATTTTCAGAATTTTACCGGGTCATATCCAACGAAATGGGTGTATCATGTAGAACAATCCTTCAAATTTCAAGGTACAAGAGAAGAAGATAAGACGCTCCTTGTTTCTTTTCACTTGGAATGTGAAGCAGACCATTAGTTCTAGTGGCTTGAACGCATCAATCCCACAATGACATGGGCTATGTTTGTCAAGGCCTTGTTTGTGTGATTCGGACCATTAGATTACAAGGACTTTGATGAGGCTTTGTCAAAGCTGTGCCAAATGGGACCGTTCGCAATTATCAAATGCAATTCGAGAAGTTGACAAATCATGTTGAAGGATGGCATAAGAAAGAATTGGTTGGGTGTTTTATTGCGGGCTTAAAAGAGGAGATTTGTGCGGACATTAAGCTTTTCCTTCCAACCACAATGTTGACCACAGTGGGTTTAGCTCACATGCAGGAAGATTGATTACAAAAGTTGTGCCACAATTCCTAACCCTTCGAGCCAGGTGCAACCCCTCCACCATCTTCCACAACCTCCGGTGATGGGCCTTCCGTGAGGCACCTCAACTGGCCCGAAATGCAAGCTAGACACGAAAAAGGCTTGCGTTATAATTGTGATGAAAAGTTTGCATCGGGACACCAATGTAAAACACAACAATTATTTTTGTTAGAAATAGATAAGGAGACCAAAGCCATTTTAGAAAAGAAAAAAGCAGATGATTCATGAATCGACCAAGATTGTCTTTTACAACACTTTCCCAATGCCGTTAAGGACAAGGTTGTTGCTTAAGGGGTGGGTAATGTTAGAGTCCATGGGTCAACTAGTGGGCCAAGGCATTCAAGTTAGTAGAGTGGGCCTAATCCATGGGTCAACTGATGGACCAAACCATTTGGTCCACAAAGTGGGCCTAGTAGCTCCACTGAAGATTTACAATTAAGTGTTATCTTTACATTTGAATTTTAACTTTGAACCAATAGTTTGATAATCAATGGAGTAGATGGCCTTGATTGTAGGAAGTGAATTAGTCTTAATAGTAGGAAGTAAATTAGCTCAGAGTTTGAATTTAAATGTGAATTTGAAATAATTTGTTACAATTATTGTGGAATGCCACAATTATTTATGTATCTCTCAACCATTGTGGAAAAGAACAAGAGTAATTTTCCAAACAATATTTTGCTTAAATAACACCATTAGAGTAACACATGTAATTACATAAAGCTAACAAAATAAAGTCTACAATCACCCCTTCTAAACAGATAAAATTAAAGGAATAAATGAAGAGACACTAACTAATGTAATACCATCAAAGAGAGTTCAAGTACAACAAACATTTCACATTCAAATGAGAATAGCCTTTGAATTGGATGGTTGGAATCTTCTAGCTAGGGAGACCATTAAACATGCCATCTACCAAGGGGATCATTAGATCAACCATTTGACCATGGGACCCACTTGTCCACAATCATTACTACCATAAATAAGCTGTTTTCCCATAATCACGATTCATTTATGACAATTCTGATCTAAACCCTGCTTAGCATAGAGTCCATAGCATGGATTACTCCAATCATGACCCATTTTTACCATCTAGGCCATGAGATTTTACGTTTATATCATGTATGTTAGTCATAACCAATGATTGCGATATCGATAATATCGCCCGGTATTATCGGTATCGCACATCACCGATATGAAACCCCACTTAAGTACACTGATTTTTTGGTGTCGGCGATAATATTGCAATACATCGAGATGTATCAACAATATATCGATATATTGTGATATATCGTCAACACGTAATGACATATTGAAATAGTATAATGGTCTATCAACAATACATCAATATCGACGTGAGGTGGCTTTAAAAACCTCATAAAAATACAAATAAAAGTTAGGAAATCCCTTTTTTTTTTTTAAAAAAATATCAAAGCTTGTCCTTCAAATCCATTCTTGAGGTGAATCCGACTAACCCTCTTCGATTATTTGGAGGAAAAAACCAGGGTTTTTTTTTTTTTTTTTTAATCGGATAGCAGGTGAGCCGACTTTCAAACAGTGAGTTTGTTTCCATTTCGATTCGTTTTTTTTTTTTTTTTTTTTTTCAAATGTAAATCACTTGGAATCAGTAAAACTAAGATACAAATACATGATTTTGCATGTTTTACATGCTCAATCATGGTTTACATGCTCAATCATAGATTTCAACTTCCAATTTGGAGATTAGGGAAAATGGGGGTTTTGGGGAAATTGGGAAAATTTTAAAAATTTCCCAATTTCAGTCATTTAAATTGCAATTACACTATGGAAAAATCATGTTAGCATATTGAAGGCTAATCTACAAATTAGTGATTTGTGGATTTTTTTGCGAAAAAAAAAAACAAATTTTAAATATAAAAAGTAATTGTTTTTCAAAAAATCCAGTTTGATCAGAGTGATTATTTAGCCTTAATTTGCAAGTGTTTACAAGTGTTTGTTGACATTAATATTAGTTACACTTTAATTTGCAAATTAAAAAATTTTAGGAGATTATAGAAAATCCAAAATTTCATCCATTTTACCCATTTAAATTGCAATTACAGTATGGAAAGCCCACATTAGACATGTTAAAGGCTGATCTATAATTTGACGAAGGTTTTTGAATTTTTGTGAAAAAATATTTTTAATTAGGAAAATATTAAAAGTGGGTCAAGAGGCATGCCACTGCGCAACTCTACGTGGGTTTGAGGCACAGCCATGCACGTCACAAGTGTATTTCTTCTTCTTTTGCTTTTGAATATATTGCTTGTGTTTTCATACAAACTTCTTAGATTTATAAATGAAATGAATTGATTTTGAATATAATTATAAAACTTATGTCAGACAACACGTACGATTAGGTCTCTACACAAAGGAAACCTATTATTTGCACCTGTTTTTTATGAACTTTTGATTTTTAAGTTTGTATTGATGTCTTTTTTATATCCCCTTGAGTTTAATTGAAAAAATTGACCAATTTCCCAATGTTTTCTAAAAACATTGATGCATCTGATACTTCCCATGCAATAACCGATATGTTTTCATATCCCACGGGTGGGATACATCTGTGATACCAACATGGAAAACATTGGTCATAACTCATATATATGCACTACATATATATGAGTTATGACCTCTATATATATATATATATAATATATATATATATATATATATATATATATATATATATATATATATATATTATATATAGGTCATAACTCATATATATGCATGACAACCCAAGCCCAACCTATCTTGTGATCTGGTTGACGATTTTCAGCCCAAACCAACCTAAACACAACCTTACCTAAAGTTTAGGTTGAGCCAATTTGTTCTGGGTTGGGCCAATCCAAGTTGCACCCCTAGTTGGTAGACTCACTTCTTGAGGCCATCACACCCAATTTCCAGTGGTGGTTTTGCCAATCTAATGAGCAACAAAGTTCTATCCCTCAATCCCATTATTCAGACGACTGTTCTAGGCAAAATGATAGTTCCCTAAACATGGCTCGTCTTTAGCCATGTGTAGGATGTGATTTTCTGGGTTGGTCTAAAAAATCACTTGAATGCCCATTATTGTCTTTTCATATATGCCGAGGTCTATAGCCATCAATTTCTCTAGTTTTGGCCCCTTTCCACTTGGCCTCGTGAAGGTTATCTACATGAACTCTCTTTCTTTTTTCAAATTTTTTTTTTTTAAAGAGAGAGAGAGAGATGATAGTAATTTTATTGTAATTTTATTGAAAAGGGTGCCAAAAGGTGAGAAAAGAATACAAGCTAAAAGAACAACCACCAAGAACACCCAAAAGAAAACAGCTAGGCTGCTTTAACATAGAGAACCCAACCTAAAACAAGATTCTTAATTCTACCAATAACCTCCTCTACGGACATTGCAACATTGCGAAAACAACAAGCATTTCTAGCTCCCTAAACAACCCACAAGATTGCCAAAATGTAGAGCCTCCAACTAGTTTTCTTAGATTTCCCACAACCTCTACCGCCATACCAAGCCAAAGAAGATCTTCCACCACTTTCGGCATCACCCACTATAGACACCCCACACTAAAACGGGATCGAATCTTGCCTGTCAACTTCAATTGTGCCCCCATCATATCACCTGTATGGCATAAAGCATGCCATGAAGATAGCCATCAGGTCGGATCGATCGTTGCTAGGGTGTGCGGGTGGCAAATCAAACAAGGGAGTATGGTCTCATACACACCCACAAAACAAATCGCTATTTCAAAAAAGTTGGAAAAAAAAAAAGGTTATAAGTGAATTGGTCCATCAAGGACTGGTTCTACTCAAAATTGATCCACCAAGGACCGGTTCCACACAGAACTGGTCCCTGGTCGACTAGTTCTGGGTAAATGGTGTGTTGAGCTGCTCTGATTTGCTAGGAAAATGCATGACACGCTCTGATTTGCCAGGAAAACGCATGCCATGCTCTGATTCGCTGGATCTACGGCTGGCCAAGCTCTCGGCACGCATTTAAGAAGCACATAGGAGCTGAAGACGAGGGACGGAGCGAGAGAAGGTTCAGAGAGGGTGAGGGTGTTCAAGCCCTTGGGGATTGACGCGACGCAGAAGTTCTGCTGATTCCTTGAAGCCAGTCTCGGCTGTGGCGTGCGCTCTTTTTTTAGTTTGCACATACTTGATGTCCACGTGACCCTCTGCCGCCTTTGAGAATTTTTCCTTGCCAAGCCACTCTATCTGGTCAGAGTCAAAGCTAAGAAAATACTGAGGTTAGTGGGAAGGGTCGAAATTCAGGACATCCAGCCATCCTTTTTTTTTTTTTTTCAAAAAGAGTATCTGATTTTCCTCCTCACATCTCAAATCAAGTCATATTCCATTCCACACATGCCAGAACACCAATAATACACGCACACATCTTTTTATTCTATTTCTTCAATCCTCTCTCGTAACCACCGGCTTTTCATTTCCCTTACTTACCTACCTAGGGTCATTAACCTTACGAAGTAAAGCTAAGTTTGATTTATTATTTTGTTGTCTACCTGGGGTCTTAAACCCTGCATAGTAAAGCTAGGCGCTATTTATTTTCTCTTTTGGCTTGCCCGGAATCTTAAACTCTATGAAGCACGGCCAGACACAGTGACGCCGGAATTTCTCTAAATCCCCCTAAAAACAGTAGTCCTGTAAAGCTGAGACAATGCATTGCACATGTGGAAAATGGTGCCTAACCCCCTCATTTTCTATAGCCAAAGCTCTTACCCAGAATCTACGGTGCAGACCAACGTAGAAGTCATTCAGGTTAAAGAATCTTGTGATTTCTCATATTCTAAGCAATTATACGGGTTCTAGCCAACCGTGGATTTTGAAGCCATATCCTGACTAGTAACGACTCCAAGTCAAATGCACTTTTACCTCTAAGTTAACCCCACATTCAAATCAAATCAAAACCAGAGCTGACAAACAGAAAGAAGGCCGAAGAAGTGAGGGCTTTGCCGCACGTGTTCGCATGCGAGAGAGTGTTCACACCCACTTAATTGAAAAAAGGCGAAGACATAATCCCAAATTTTTATCAGAAACGGGCAATGGATAAAAAGATGATCAATTGATTCTGCATCTTGCATGCACACAGTGTTCAAGTTGTCGACGAAATGTCGATATTATCGCCGATAATATCAGTGTCGCTAGGCTACCGATACCGAAACCCCAAATTTTCGTTTCTCTCCCGATTATCGGCGAAAAATCGGAGATATTGTCGATAATTTTGGATTATTGCCGAGAATATCGACCGTAGCCACCAACCACGTAGCCAACAACCTATTTTTTCGATAAATAGGTACAAATAAGGAAAAAAATCGAAAAATCGCTTTGATTTCGCTGTTTTTGTAAATACGTGATAGTGATCGCGTACCTGGTTAATCGAAATTCACAACTCGGAAGAATGCCTCTAGTCGATCTTCGAACATTGCAAAGAGGTAAGAAAAACCTCAAAATTCCCTTTCCTTTTTCGATTGGAAGCTTGAAATTTCGGCGAAAAATCAGTGATTTTGGGAATTTCCTCGCGATTTGGGAATGATATAGGGTTTCGAAACCCTACCTCAAAAACCCCCTTTCTTCGACAAGAATCCCTCACGAATGAAATTTCAGGGTTTTCTTCTTCTTTTATTTATTTATTTATTTATTTTAAAATTCGAGGCTCAACGATATATGGCTTCAGCAACGGAAGCGGATTGGCTGGTGTACCGCACACCAGCTATATAGCTATTGTATTGACGTCAGCAAGTTTTGTGGGTCTGATCACGAGGTATATGTTATATCCAAATTGTCCATCCATTTCGAAAGATCTTCTTAAGGCTTGAGACGAAAAATAAGACATATTTAATTATCAAGTGGACCACACTACAAAAAGCAGTGGGGGAGTGAACGTCTACCATTAAAACCCTTTTTGGGGTCACAGAAGTTTTGGATCAATATGAAATTTGTTTTTCCTCTTCTTTCAGGTCTTTGTGACCTGATGAACAAATTGGATGGAAAATAAACGTCATGGTGGGCCCCACAAATTTTTAATGGTGAAAATCATTATCTCCGCTGCTATTTATGGTGTGGTCCAGATGATCTTTGGATATGATTCGTTTTTTGGATAATGCTCTAAAGTGATCTTTAAAAATAGATGAATGGTGAAGATATAATAAAGACATCACTGTGGGCCCATAAAACTTTGATCTCCTTTGAACCGTTTGTACAACTCGGAGATCGAGGCAAGGTATACCAAAACGGTTACGTATCGGCCGTATCGGCCGATACGCAATATGAAACGGCTTGAACGATCAGCGATACGGGTCGTGTCGGCCGATACGATTTTTTTGCACCAGATCGGCCGTGATCTGGAACATGTATCGGGTCGATCGGGCGCATCAACCCAGAACGGTCGACCAGAATCAGTCAAAAACTACCATTTTTTTTTCCATTTTAAGCTACTTTGCTGTTTTTTTAATTTCTTGCTTCCAAAGTACTTCTCACCTTCTCTCGCTAATTTTGACCAACCTTGGTTGGGTTTTTGTGATAAAAACGCATTGTATTGCCGCTTTGTTGAATCGAAGCTCAGGGCCATTTTTCAAATTCAATTCATCAAAATAGGTATTTACACTTTTTTAACATGTTTTTCAAGTTTTTATCATGCCATATGATGTGTTAATCATAGTAGAACATATTAATGTGCATTTTGCAGATTTGGGGTGCCATTTAATATTTTTTTAATATTTTTTTCTATTTACGCATGTATTTTTACCCTTTTTAAAGAATTCGAAAAATCAAATTTTAATGGTTGTTTTATTGTTTTAATCATGCCATATGATGTGTTAATCATATTAGAACATATTAATGTGCATTTTACAGATTTGGAGTGCCATTTAATATTTTTTATTATTTTTTTTTCTATTTACGCATGTATTTTTACCCTTTTTTTTAAATTCGAAAAATCAAATTTTAATGATTGTTTTGCTATTTTAATCATGCCATATGATGTGTTAATCATAGTAGAACATATTAATGTGCGTTTTACAGATTTGGGGTGCCATTTAATATTTTTTTCTATTTACGCATGTATTTTTACCCTTTTTTTTAAAATTCGAAAAATCAATTTTTAATAGTTGTTTTGCTGTTTTAATCATGCCATATGATGTGATAATCATAGTAGAACATATTAATGTGCATTTTACAGATTTGGGGTGCCATTTAATATTTTTTAAATATTTTTTTTCTATTTACGCATGAATTTTGACTCTTTTTTTTTAAATTCGAAAAATTAATTTTTAATAGTTATTTTGCTGTTTTAATCATGCCATGTGATATGTTAATCATAGTAGAAAATGTTAATGTAAGCAGACAGTGTATGTTCGAGAAATTCCTCAAAAATAGTTGCAAACACCTAATGTAAGATATTTTCATATTACATTCATTCTAATATATCTATCATTGATAGTAGATAGTTAGAAAATTAAATATATGAATTTTGTAGTCAAATTTAGGTTATCCGTTCATAAATTCATCGACAACCGATACAACTTCTCACCAAAGAGTGGACCGTTACACCACCATAACCATGTTCCAATTTATAAATGAATGCATATTTGGAATGCTTAGAATATTCCTGGATTTAATCCATATTTTTCATATTTTTTGGCAAAAAAAAAATTTTTTGCTCACAGCATTCAGACGTTACACCCCAGATCGCCGTATTACCCCATATCAGTATCGGTTTTGGAAGTCACCGTTACGCCAACCGATACCGATACGGGACACCTTGGCTCGAGGAGCGTCAGTGTTCGTCTTCGCACGACACGTACCTACAGGCTACAACAGCTATATACCTGGTGTGTGGTACACCAGCCAATCTGCTTCCTTTAGCAACGATCTCGTACTGAAGGACGTCACCAAGTTCTGTGGACCCCACCATATATATATATACACACACACACACACATCCATCCATTTGACTAGATCATTTTATGTCATGATCCCAAAAATGATGCATATCCAAAGTGAAAGTGGACCCCACCATAGAAAACAGTGGGGACAGTGACGCACACTGTTGAAACCTTCCTAGGGCCCACCATGATGTTTATTTGAGATCCAACTTGTTCATAAGTTCACATAGACATGGAATAATGGAAAAACATAAATATCAACTTGATCGAAAACTTCTGTGGCTCCCATTTACTTTTTAATGGTAGGCATTCAATCCCCATTGTTTTCTTTGGTGGGGTCCACTTGAGGTTTGCATCTGCCTCATTCTTTGGCTCATGCCATAAAATGATCTCGCCAAATGGATAGATGGCATGGATATAACAGATATATCATGGTGGGGTCCACAAAACTTGGTGACGTCCCTAGCTAATCCGTGTCCATCTTTTTTGTTGCATACTGAGTAACCCGTGCACAAAATCGTACTAAGTAAACTCTCTTGGGCCCACCATGACTATATGTGGCTTATCCATGCCGTCCATCCGTTTTCTAGGTCATTTTAGGGGTTAATCCCAAAATTGAAGCATATCCAAAGCTTGAGTGGACCACACAATAGGAAACAATGGGAATAATGATTCCACCGTTGAAACCTTTCTAGGGCACACAATGATGTTTATTTGTCATCAATACTGTATATAAGATCATACGACCATGGATGAGGGTAAAACATAAAAAATCAGCTTGATCTAAAACTTATGTGGCCTTTAAGAAATTTTCAACGGTATATGTTCAATTCACATTGTTTCCTATAGTGTGGTCCACTTGAGGTTTCAATATGCTTCATTTTTTACATGAATACCTAAAATTATATGGTAAAATGGATGGACGGAGTGGATAAAGTACATAAATCACCATGGGCCCCTAGAGTTTCCTCAGTATGCTCAACACCAATCAGTGTGTTCATGATGATGTCGTGTGTGCGACTTGGCTTGGTGCTTTGTGGGGGCCACTGTAATGTCTTTCTACCATCCAACCTCTTGATTGGGTCACATTGACCTGGATGAAGCGAAAACACAAATATCATCTTGATCAAAAACTTTCATGACCCGTAAAAAGTTTTTAATAGTGGGATTCAATCACTACTTTTTCCTTTAGTGTGGTCCAGTTGAGATTTGGATCTACCTCATTTTTGGGGACCACGTACTAAACTGATGTTCTGAAACGGATGAATGGAGTGGATTTGTCACAATGATAAAATTAGGCCCCACACAGTAAGAGTAGCATGGTGTTACCCGGGTAACACGGGAGTGGCTTCGGTGGATCCCCAAATCCACCCGTTGCATGGGACCCCTGACTGTGGGCCCACCTTGATTACGTGACTAAATCGATGTCGTCCATCTATATTAAAAATTAAATTTAGGGTATGATCCAAAACTTGAAACATATCCAAATCTCAGATGGACCATAGTACGAGCAAAGGATGACCTGGTAACAATACTGTCAACATGTTAGACAACAGTACCACGCCCCAACTGCAACGGGATCCAGATGATGACTACGAGCCACCTCCTCACTCCATATGGGATGAAATATGGCCAGAAAAGTGTACTTTTTAAATTCATTTATTATTACATGTATTAATTATTGTATGCTAGTTGCATTTTTATTATATAAACTCATTTTGTTTATTATTGGAGTGATATTTTATGGCAACGCATGCTTTTGGGGTCCCATTAAATGAAAACTTATTATTTAATGCATTCTTTATATATATATATATATATATATAATTCCTAAATATGCAAATATGTGTATTTAGACATGTCCTGAAGTTTCACTAAAAAATTCTGTTGTTTTTCCCATATTTCGTACTTTTTCCTTGCATTTCTGGTTATCGGCGATATTATTGACGATAACGATATTATATCTTTATCTCCGGCCAGCGAAACTTGTAGTGATACCGACAACTTGAACATTGCATGCACATGAACAGATAATCAGCAAAACTAGTGATCGTTTTTTAAGGTAGTCGATGATGAGGATTTTCTTTCTTCCCACCAACCAAACAAAAACTACCATGTGGGAAGGGACACCATAGAACCAATGGTGAAAAGGATGAGGAAGATCGCGAGAGGGGTTTGGCCTTGAAATCAGCCCAAAAAGTGACCAAACCAAGAACTTTCCAAATGGATGGACCGACCAAAGAATCGAATCTAAGTCTTGACATGAAGGCACCACATTTTGAAGACTCAAGCAAACCCAAAAAATCCTCCACTTCCGCTTTCGTTAAGTTCCTTTGGGGAGGGGGGTTCCAAACAATGGACCCACCACAAAAAGAAAAACAATCCACAACATATATGAATCAATCAATAGCAATGTGTGCTGGCCTAGGGAACCTTTCTTGGAGCAGCGTGTTTCCACACCACAGGTCGACCCAAAATCTGATATGACAACCATTCCCAAGGGAAAACGCAACCCTTTTTGCACTATATTCTCGGTTGTTAAAATCGCTCTTCAAATTGAAGAGGCTCTATATAAAGGGGATCTTCAGACGAACCACCCACCAGATTGCGTACCCATACTTGCTCGCAATAAGCTCCCTCCATAATCTTCCTGACTCAAAATCAAACCTCCAAATCCACTTACCGAGACAAGCAATATTCATGAATTCCAAGCATTTAATCCCCGAACCCCCCATCTTAATCAGTCTACAAACCTCCTCCCATCTAAGGAGATGAAAAGTTCGACCCTCCACATTGCCTTTCCAAAAGAAATTCCTTCTCATCTTTTCCAATCTCCGCAAGACCGATTTTGGGCATTTGAACATCAACAAAAAGAATATCTACATGTTTCCAAAAGTTGTCTTAATGAGAGTTAAGCAGCCTCTATAGGAAAGATATTGTGCCTTCCAACTTGAGAGTTTGCATTCAATTCTTTCCACCATCTTATCCCATATAGAGGCAAAGCGGAAGGCCCAAATATGTCATCGGGAACTGGAAGTCCCCGATCTTGCACCTGAAGGAGCTAGCAATCTAGATAAGAGAGAGGTTACTTATAAGAATGCCTAACATTTCGGAGTTAACGACATTTATCTTCAAACCCAAGACCGCCTCAAAACAGATGATTATCTTCCACAAATTATCCACCGACATGAAGTCCGCATTACAAAAGAGAAGAGTGTCATCCACATACTGAAGATGAGTGAAGGATACTCTACGATTAGCAGCTTTGAACCCACAAATCAAGCCATTATCTTCCCCCCTTTTAAGTGTCTTGCTAAACGCTACCCCCATAGCCACAAATAAGTATGAAAACAAAGGGTCGCCCTACCTTAGACCCCTGGATGCCTTGAAGAACCCATTAGGAGATCCATTTATCAAGATAGAGAAGGAGGTAGACCTCCCACAAGCACGCATCCACCTTCTCCATTTTTTGGCACACCCCAATGGCCCAATCTAAGAAACATATAATCTACAAGCTCTCAATCGACATGGTTGTATGCTTTTTCAATATCTAATTTATACACAATACCGGTCTTCCCATCCTTGTGTCTTGAGTCAATGCACTCATGGGCTATAAGAGCGCTATCTAAGATTTGTCTCCCTGCAATGAATGCTCCCTAATTTTCATAAATAACCTTGTCAAGAACGTTCCTCAATCTTAACGCCAACACCAACACCTTGGCCAAAATCTTATACGCTCCTCCTATGAGACTAATGGGTCTGAAGTCTTTTAATCGTTCTTCCCCCTTGACTTTAGAGATTAGAGCAGTAAAAGTAGCCCCAAGCTCGCTTGATATCCAACCGCGCTCATTAAAATTCTAATATAAAGTCCACAGAGTTGTTCTTTAGGAGAGGCCAAGAATTCTAAAAGAATAGCATAGGAATCCATCGGGTCCCAACAACTTATCATCGCACGTAGAGTCTAAAGCAGCTTTTACTTTTTCTTCCGAGATAATTGCTTCAAGAAATGTGGCATCCTCCCTTAACAGACTTTGGAAGTGAAGGTTATCTAGGCATGGTCTCTCCCATTGATCAGCATAGAGCGAGTCCTTGTAGAATTGTACTTAACTCTCCTTTGTTTCATTGCATCTATTAACTCCATACTCATACCTATTAATGTTCCTTTGTTCCAAGCGACAAGACGAAAGTTATTCTCCTAGACCAGCTTCTTACTTGCACAGGTCTAGAATGGCATGGGACCTTGCTTACTTCTCACAACAATTGTGTTTTTATGGCATGTCACTTCCAGGGGATACCCTAGCCAACCCTTGCCCATTTCTCATTGCACCTGGGTTTTGATGCAGCACACCGCTTATAGGGATCACCCTAGCATGAGTTTGGACTGTCATATTGTTCAAATTCATAATGGAAGCTATGCCATAAGTTTGACACTGGCTGCCAACCAGACACAACCCTTCTCCTTTAGCTAGGCTTGGGACCAACAATGTCTAATAGTCCATCACATAGGTTGATTACAATCAACAAGTTCCATTTCCAATTGACTAAGTCACTAAAGCCAAACATTCACAATTCAATTCACTCGTTCATTCAAACGCGGTAAAAAATAGCCGTACAAAATGAGATTCAGTTGCATGAGCAGAGATCAAATCCAAAACTGTTCAGCAAACAAAAAGACATCAAACGCCATTGATCACGATGAAAACTTGAAAAAAGAAATATACCAAATGGGGTGATCAAACTTAAGTCAATTTGCCAAAACATAATGGAATCTTGAAACTCGATAAACCTCTTCTTCTTCAGGAACACATCCACAGTCAACAAATAACCCTCCCCACAATATCACTACATCTCCTAGGCAATCTTAATCCACTTCAGTTGCTAGGTTATTTCCAGGATTCCGATCTTGAATCCACAGATTGTATCAAAATTAGGGTTTTCATCAACAATAGAGTTGGAAAATTACGACTTGTACCGCAATTTTTATACAATGAATAGTACAAAGTATCACAGGAAAGAATATTTTAGGTTAATACAAATTATGTTTTATTTACCAGAAGGATTGAGCATATGCGTGTACAGAGATACTAAAAATTTTAATATTTCTGAGATTAAAGCTGAATCTGTAATGGACGGTTGAGATTAGGGTTTCGAAGATAAGTTTGTAAATGGAAAATTGGAAGAAACGAAAGGTAAATTACATGGAAACGAAGATTCGAGGAAAAAGGAAGGAAAAGTCAAACCTTCAAGAGGAGAAATCGCTGTGTTTTTTCTGAGAGAGAGAGAGAGAGAGAGAGAGAGAGAGTGGAGCTTTTAACGGCTTGCGACGGAATACGAGAAAGACCACCGCGCTTGCCTTCCGTGACGGAACTTGAAAGGCCGTCGTTTCCCCATGGAAATCTTATGATACGCGAACCTAGTCTTTGCGCGGTGTACGCGGGACGCAGATTTGATGCTGGGAGGGGCCCCCCGAGATGTTTGTAAGGAATCCACCCCGTCCATCCGTTTAGAGATATCATTTTAGTGTATGAGACCAAAAATAAGTTGGATCCAACACTAAATTGGATCACACGAGAGGGGAAATTGGGGAAAGAAATATCTACCGTTGAAACCGTCCTAGGCTACACCTTGATGTTTATGTGCCATCCAAACCGTTTATAATGTCTTTACCACTGGGATGAAGTGAAAATACCAAAAAAATGCCTGAAAAGAGAATTTTATGGCCACAATAATGTTTCAACGATTCACTCTGAATATCCACTGTTTCCTCTAGTGTGACCCAGTTAAGTCTTGGATACACATAATTTTTGGTGACATGTCCTAAAATGATCTCTCAAAACATATGAACGGAGTGGATTTCTCACAAAAAATATCTGCTGGACCCACCTAGCATCCTTGTGCAGGAACTTAGTGGGAAAGGCTTTTGCATGAAATCCGCGTCCGTGTATCCGGGATTTTTTAGTTCTTGCAAGGGGTCCCGTCTTTAGGTAATCGAGATGGTTGGCTTGTTTTGACGCTTAATTTCAAGAAACCATACTCTGTGGTACAATTTTTAATCGAATTTATGCTAAGGATAGACGGGTAAGAAGAAAAGCACGACTGGGGTCCACTTGAAGGAAGATCAATGGCTTGGATCTTCCATCCGGGAGATTTTTGGGTGGTCCATCTGATGGACAAATGTCAAATGGTCTCGATATCCATATGATGACCTTGGAAAATTATTTTCCTCTTAAACTTTTATAGACAAATACTAGGATACTCCGGTGGGGTAAGGTAAATGATAGACAGGACATTAAAAATTACTGAAAAACTAAATACATGGCATATAATTAATTCACAGTAAGCCCTTCAAAATGTTGGTATCATTTTAAATGTATTCATGGGCTGATGTTTGCTTTTGGTGGGAATTTATTGGACAGCTAAAAATGAAAAATATCTAAGCATGAGCGGGAGCATCAAATATCTTGTGAAGCTGGGACGGAGTTGACAAAATCTGGCTGAGCCGAGTTGACCAAGATGAGTTTGTAATCTAGTAATGGAAGGTACCAGCATTTTAGAAAATAGCCCACGGGTGTTTTACGTAGGCCCACTGTGTTTTGTATGGAAATCCTCTCCATCTACAAGTGTTTTACGTAGGCCCATTGTTTTTGTATGGAAATCCTCTCCATCTATCAAGTGAAAACCATTATTTCAGCAGCGTATACAAAAGATCATCCAATGAAAACTAGATAGTTTACACCAATGGGAATGATGTACAATGATCTTAGTAGATTGGGATTAGGCTTATCTAATATTAGAGTTGTACATGAGTCGGACTGAGTCGAGCTTGGCATAACTCGGCTTGGCTTTGGCGGCAGTCAACCTTAGCTGGAACTCGGGTCAGCTCGGTTCTTGAGCCTGATTGGCTAGCTCGACTAAGTTAAGTCAATAGCTCGGGCCAGCTCGAGCCGAGTTCTAGCTTGTGCAATATTTTCTCAAACATATATTACATTTTCAATCTATCTCACTTTGAATGCAAATCGGTAAGTGTTTTATAGACATTTTATTAAACACTCAGTGAACTACATGAAGATTAAAATATGAGGGCAATCCTATAATGTAATTTATTTTTTTGTGGGGATTTGTTTTTTCAATCTTCACTTGAATATCCATTTCAAAAATACCCTAATATAAGGGCAATTTAAGAAACAACACTTCATTAAGGCATTTCATCAAATACTTGACGAGTAGTATCAACATCAAAATGATCGAGTCACTGAGCCAATTCGATCTGAGTCGATTCAAGTCATAGTTCGAGCTGAGCTGAGTCGAGTCGAGCTCGGGCAAGCTCGAACTTGGCTTGAAATTTTTTCGAGCTCCAAAAACCAGCTCGACTTGGTTTGAATCCAATTTTGAGCTAAGGTGAATCGAGCTTTTCTGAGTCAAGCCGAGCAAGCTGACTGAGCTAACTCGACTTGTGTACAACTCTACCTAACATTTGGATCAAGCTTATTTTTGTATTTTCAATTCACCTAATGAGTTACACTTGATTAATAGGTTCGATGAAAGATACACACCATGGTGGCTACCATGTAAACTTTTGTATGGATGGCATCCCATACCCATTGTTCCGTATGGGGTGGCCTACTCAAGTTGTGGATCTTTCGAGCCCTAAAATTGAGGATAGAACATGATGGATGGAGTGGATTTTACATGGTGGGGTCCACAATCTCGAGTGTGTTTTTTAACCTTGCGTAAAAGAGGTGTTGTGAGGGACTCGAGTCAAAAGGTTTGCTTGAATACCTCATTATATTAAGATACAGAGAGAATCTATGCATTGAATACAAATGGCTTTTTTCAACAACACAAACTATTCATTTGGTAAGGTTGTTCTTGGACATAAGATGCCTAAAAAAAGTTCTCCAATAGAATATTTCAACTCATTGATTATGGACACAACTTCCATGCAACCTCGGAGTAGCAATGTGGGTGGGACCCTAATCGTGGGACCCACCTCTATGTATGCGTTGTATATCCACACCACTCATCCATTTGCTAGCTTTTTTTTAGGGCATGGTCCTAAAAATGCAGCAAATACAAATTTCAGGTGGACCACACTATAGAAAATAGTGGGCATCGACTATTAAAAGCTTTTTGTGGGCCACAAAAGTCTTAGATCAATATGGTATTTATGTTTTTCCTTCATTCAACTTTGTGTGACCTTAACAATAGGCTGCATGGAAATTGGCAAATAATTATTATAGTGTTTTTAATGGCGGGCATTCAATAACCATTTTTGGGTGTGATCGGTATGATTTTTTAAGTGTGAACTCAATTGATCGAGGATTTGACAATGAAGGTCATGAATATTTACACTACTTTTAAACGTATTACAATAATGGTGGTGGATAATAGTGATTTAAGCTATGCTAAACTCCAGACTTGCTATAACAAGGTTGGACGGAAGTGGAGACAACATTGCACTATGAGAGATGTTGTGTGTGATGGCTCGATTTATGATCTTTAGCTCTTCATTGAGTACACCTTATATAGATTGCAAAGGGTGGCAAATATATTTGGTTTCCTTGCCGATCCACCTTATATATTTGAAGGTTATGAGATCGTATTCTAGCTGAATTCAGATTCCTTTTTGCATTCCTTAATTTTCTTTTAATTTAAGAAGTATCGGCTTTTGGAACCTTTGTAGTCACCATGAAAGAATTGATTATCTCTGATAAGTTTTTCATTTGGGCATGATTGTGTGAGATGACATTGTCAAGCGTGTTTGGATTGCGATTGAGTCCCTATATTGATGAGGCTTTATATAGCTTCTTGAGCACATTGCTCGACCACATGTGTCGTTTTGTGTGTGGATCATGTGTCCTTCTTACAATGTCTCGCTTTTTTCAATTCATGCGTACATACTACTTTGAGCTAGTCTGCTTTTGGCAGATGACTTATTGCCTAAGGAAATAGGGTTTAAAGATAATCTCAAGGCGAACAAGATTCCATCCGTCATTTGTACATAGATTCAAGATGTCGCCTCATCTCATTGGTCCATGTGGACACATCAAGACAGGTGTAAACAATAAGTACAAGTTTTTATGTTTCAATGCATTTCAACTACAAACTCATAATCTAAATGCTATGCTTAGATGACTTTTATTCCATGTGTACAATCTTACAATCTTGTCATTGGTTGGAATGGTTTGGACCCGATCAGCAAGTGTGTGTAGTTCGGATTTTAAGATGTTGGCCACGATAAGGGATATTTGAGTAATTTAATATATTAACGATCCTTTCAAAAGGCATGGGGAAGATGTAAGTAATTTTAATGCAAAGCAAAAGAAATAATTTAGGAGAGTCTTTCATGTAATTACCATAATTAATTGGACCTATTTTTATATAAACAATTTTTGACTGTCCATATTAAAGTCCATGGATCAAATGATTAATTTCTATTGGATTAGTTTCATGTTTGCGTTATAGCTATCAAATGTGCATTGGACTTGATTAACAAGCTTGATTGGTGGATTGGACTAAGTGTCCAAATGCAACTAGGAGAATTGGAGCATTTATCTGTAATACATAACATTTAAATTTATTTATTTTTATAATTAAATAAAACATTTTGTCTTCAATGTGCAACTGCAAGTTCTGGTTGAGCACAAAACCTTTGATACTATGACTGGGTGTGATTATCCATTCGCATGCACTCAATAAGAGTACACCTAGCTTATATATAACTCAAACAAAGCTTTACAATTAGTGGGCCCATTTTAAATGGTCCTTATAAAATTGAAATGCTGCAATAATCACATCCCTAACTGACGCAGGGATGAACGTGATGAGGATAACTACTCCGAATCCACGGAGCTTCTCTGGACTCCTCACAGAGACTTCTCGAATCCACGAGGAAAGAAAGCAGAAAATATAAATAAATTCTAAGAAATTCAAAATTGATTAATTGATGACTAGAAACGAGTTCACAACCCTTTAAATAGGAGTACCAAGCAATGGGAAAGAAATCAGAATCAAACTACAACTAAAACTCGTAGAATCCGTGACTTACTATAAATAGTAAACTAACTATTTATAGACGGTCGTGATGTCTACTAGTCCGCAAAGATTTTCCGCCAAAAATAGTGTCCTATTTGGCTTCACCAAACCGTTCTCCTAATTATTCTAAGCTCTTTTCACGTTGGGCGCAACTCCTAAAGCCCGATGGATGAAGAGTTATAATCAAACTAAAACTTACTATTTATATTAAAAACGAAATTAAAGCAGGGAAACGACCGTCGATCCAGGGGTTTTTCGCAATTCCGAGCGTCGCACCCGACGTAGCTGGTTGGTTGGCTAAAGTAGCTCGTTCTACCCCAAAATCATATATTTTACGTCAGGTAACTCATTCCGGATTGCGAGATATGCCCGATCTAAGGTCCAATGGTCCGGATCACTTCTGTCGTCGACCGGGCCTTTTCTGATCCATCTTGGTCATGAAACTGTCCGCGAACCGCTCTACATCAGTCCCCTCCACTTCAAAAGAACTCGTCCTCGAGTTCTCATCCTGCGCTAGTTCATGATACTCGGTCAAGTCCACGACGTTGAAAGTCCATGAGATCGCCATGTTATCTGGAAGATCAACAATATAAGCGTTGTCATTGATCTTTCGAATGATTGGGACAGGTCCAATCTTCTTATTTTTCAATTTATTGTACGTCCCGGTCGGAAATCGCTTTTTACGCAGATGGATCATAATGCAGTCGCCTACCTCGAACACTTTTTGTCACCGGTGCTTGTCCGCTTGTTCCTTGTACTTCTCATTCGAGGCATGTAGCTTGGTCTGCACTTCTGCATAGATGCCCATGATCTTGTCTGCCATATGTTCTGCTGCAATGCTCGTGCCTGGGTGCTTGGGTAGAGGGACCAAGTCAAGCGTGTGGCGAGGCACTCGTCCATAGATAATTTAGAATGGTGATTTCCCTGTCGAGCGGTTCACCATGTTGTTGAATGCAAACTCTGCTTGAGACAAGGCCAAATCCCACTGCTTCAGTTTTTCTCCTGAAATATAGCGAAGGAGGTTTCCCAACGTGCGATTCACAACTTTAGTTTGCCCATCAGTCTGTGGGTGGTAAGCACTGCTGAATTGAAGTCGTGTATCGAATCGAGTCCACAAAGTCCACCAAAAGTGGCTAATGAACTTTGTGTCATGATCAGAAGTAATGGTCTTGGGGACCCCGTGTAGCCGTACGACCTCCCTGAAGAATAGATTCGCCACGTGTGTTGCATCGAGGGTCTCTTGCATGAGATAAATCGTGCCATCTTGGAGAAACGATCTACTACCACGAATACCGAATCCATACCGCGTTGTGTCCGTGGGAGACCAAGCACGAAGTCCATTAATAAATCCTCCCAAGGACCGTTAGGCACAGGTAACGGGGTGTAGAGGCCCGTATTCTGAGATTGCCCCTTGGAGATCTGACAAATATGACAACGTTGTACAACTTTTCCCACATCATGTACTAATTGCGGTAAGTAATACCGTTCTTCCACAAGAGCTCAAGTCTTGTCTCGCCCAAGGTGTCCACTGAGGCCACCTCCATGTAGCTTCTGAATAATCTGCTCCCTCAGAGAACTTTGGAGGATGCACAATCGATTCTCTTTGAAGAGAAAATCGTCATGTATATGAAGGTCACCGGAGTGACCTTCTTGGCACTTCACCCAAGAATCTTTGAAGTCCTTATCCTTGGCATACAGCTCCTTGAGACGGTCGAAGCCGACCACCTTGTTGCTCATCGTAACAAGTAGCGATGCACGACGGCTAAGTGCATTAGCCACCTTGTTCTGCTGCCCTGACTTGTGCTTCAGAACGAATGCGAATTCCTGTAAAAATGCAACCCATCTAGCATGCACACGATTTACGTTAGTCTGACTATTAATCAACTTTAATGCTTGATGGTCAGTGTACAGAACAAACTCTCTTTGAATCAGATAATGCCGCTAATGTCGCAGTGTTTGAACAATTGCGTATAACTTAAGCTCATAAATCGACCACTTCTTTCGGGCTTCGCTGAGCTTCTCGCTGTAGAAGGCTACCGGCCTGCCTTCCTGTGATAATACTCCCCCAATTCCGACGTATGAAGTATCACACTCAACCTTAAACAATTTGTCGAAATTAGGAAGCACTAAGACCGGTGTTGTAGATAAACGATGCTTGATCTCATGAAAGATCTTGTTAGCTTTATCGGTCCACTAGAACGGTCCTTTTTTCATACAACCTGTTATAGGCGCGACTATGGTGCTAAAATCTCGCACAAATTGGTGATAGAAAGTCGCCAACCTATGAAAAATTCTCACCTCATGAATCTTTGTCGGGATCGGCCATTCCCTAATAGCTCCCACCTTTTCGTCGTCCACACGAATGCCTGTGGACGTTACAACAAATTCTAGAAACAACAGGCTGTCAGTTAAAAAACTACACTTCTTCAAGTTGAGGTACAATTTGTTAATTTGTAGGACCTGCAGCACCGCCTGAGATGTTTCCTGTGCTCCGCCTCATCTTGACTATATATCAATATGTCATCAAAATATACTACCACAAATCAGCCAATGAAGAGTTTTAGAACTTGATTTATCAAATGGATAAAAGTACTTGGTGCGTTCGATAGGCCGAAGAGCATGACTAGCCACTCATACAACTCTTCTTTGGTCTTAAATGTCGTTTTCCACTCATCACCGGGTCGGATACGAATCTGATGGTACCCGCTCCTTAGATATAGTTTAAAGAACACCTTGGCCCTTTCTAGCATATTGAGCATGTCGTCCAACCGTGGTATTGAGAACCGATATTTGATGATAATTTTGTTGATTGCCCGGCTGTCGACACACATGCGCCAGCTTCTATTTTTTTTTTTGCGTTAATAATGATGGTACGACACATGGGCTCATACTCTCTCTCAAGAGACCTTTACGAATCAATTTCTCCACTTGCCCCTGAAGTATCTCACACTCCTTTGGACTCATTCGATAATGAGGGCGGTTGGGCAGGCTAGCCATAGGGACGAGGTCTATGTGATGTTGGATGTCCCTCATGGGGGGCAATCCATCAGGTAAATCCTCAGGTCAGACTTCTTTGAATTCGTTTAGCAACAGTCTTAAACTTGGAGGGATATTTGAGGGTTCCTCTTCCTCGCCCGTAACTACTACGGCGTATACCTCGCCAGTTTCCTTGGATTCCTTCATGAAATCTCGAATGGTCAAGAGGAAACTCCCCTCCACTTTAGAAGCTTCAGGGTGGTTCTCTGGTGCCATAGGGGCAAAGATTATTTTTCGACTATCCTTGACAAATACGTAGACATTGTCTCGTCTCCGATGGGTCGTATCACGGTTTAACTGTCAGGGTCGACAGAGTAGCATGTGGTAAGCTTCCATATCGACCACGTCACAAAGTATCTGATCCTTATAATTTTTACTAATGAAAATGAGATAGTGCATTGATCAGTTACCTTGGTCTCATTCACCTTTTTTATCCAGCCAATTGAGTACGGGGAAGGATGTTTTGTTGTTGGTAACCGCAACTTGTCCACCATCACTCTTGAGACGATGTTCTCGCTACTACCACTATTTATGATCACATCACAGACCTTTTCATTGACAGTGCACCGAGTACGAAATATATTGTGTCGCAGTGGATATAATTCCTTTCGTGGGGTATACAGTAATCGCCTCACAACTAGAAATTCGCCACGATCCTCGCTTATCATTTCATCGCCACCTTCTATTTCTTTAATGGTTTGTTCATGTTCATCATAGCCATGGTCTTCTTCTGCGGCCTTATCTTCAGTGCTCCCTTCGTTTATAGTCAAGTGTGCTGCGAGACGTTGAGGACATGTGTTTGATAAGTGGCCTGGTTGGCCACAACGGTAACAATTGTTCGACCTTGACCGAGCATAAGGATTTGGAATCCTACTTGGGCCTACTGTTGTGGGTGCTACACGTTGAGGCCTAGATAAGCCGCTCCCCGTATCATGGTTTATGGTTGTAGGAGGTTGATGACGTTCTCTTATTGGATCTTTTCCTTGTTCCAGCATTGGATCCTGTGTGGGACCCGTCATGGGGGGTCGAGTTGAAGGATAGGGGCAATAGAAACTCTTACAAGTTGTGTTTCTGCCCTACCCGCCAATTAAACTGCTTTATCTACGGTCCCGACTGGGTACATCTGAACTTGGTTCTGAATTGTTGGTTGCAACCCACCTATAAATCTTGTCAGCCTAACCATTCTAACAGATCGTTTCGTGTAGCTTCTTCCGGAATTCTTCTTCGGTAATCTATGACGGTTCGATTTCCTTGTCGGCAATTTTGGTATTGCTGGAATAATATCTGCTCATAATCACTGGGGAGAAATCGTCATTGAAGAAGACGTCTCATCCGTGACCATGATTGGATGGGCGCCTTGTTCTGACGGGCTCGTGAAAGTTGTAATTGTTCCCACCATGCAGAAGCACCAAATTTTAATTTACACGCTACCAATTTTACCCTTTTATGATTTAGCACGTCCATATAATCAAAATATCTCTCTACTTCGGCTAGTCAATCGAAAAAATCTTCTATACGTAATAAACCATTAAAACTAGGAAGTTAAGCCTTACCTCGATAGTCCTTTTCAACACGATCTAGGTGATCGCCTCCATGGATTGGTCATCGGGCAAACCTCTCATTAAGGTCCTCGTCACTAAAACTTGAATCATCTGGTGTAGCTCTACGGTTTGCCACTGGTAGTGCTCTACGAAAATCGGGGTTGCATCGTAAAGCAACCATGGGTGGTGGAGCCACCATGGGTGGTGGAGCAACAATAGGTGGTGAAGCACCACCTAGGGCTAGGGGCGGAAGTAGCGCATCCGCAAGACGGTCGAGGGTTGCCTGTAGCCCTTGCATGGTCAACTGACTCTCCCGGTGGAAACCTTCCATTCTTTTCGAAAGATAACGAATCCCTGGATCACCGTCCACAGGATTTTGATCCATACCTTCATTGTTTGTCATCGGCCCGAGGGGAGTCCTCGCTTTGATACCAATTGACGCAGGGATGAACGTGATGATGATAACTACTCCGAATCCACGGAGCTTCTTTGGACTCCTCACAGAGACTTATTAAAACCACGAGGAAAGAAAGCAGAAAATATAAATAAATTCTAAGAAATTCAAAATTGATTAATTGATGACTAAAAATGAGTTCACAACCCTTTAAATAGGGGTACCAAGCAATGAGAAAGAAATTAGAATCAAACTACAACTAAAACTCGTAGAATTTGCGACTTACTATAAATAGTAAACTAACTATTTATAGACGGTCGTGATGTCTACTAGTGCGCAAGGTTTTCGGCCAAAAATAGTAAGTGTCCTATTTGGCTTCGCCAAACCGTTCTCCTAATTATTCTAAGCTCTTTTCACGTTGGGCGCAACTCCTAAAGCCCGACGGATGAAGAGTTATAATCAAACTAAAACTTACTATTTATAGTAAAAACAAAATTAAAGCAGGGAAACGACCGTCGAAATTCCGAGCATCGCAACCCGACATAGCAGGTTGGTTAGCTAAAGTAGCTCGTTCTACCCCAAAATCATATATTTTATGTCAGGTAACTCATTCTGGATTGCGAGATACGTCCGATTTAAGGTCCGACGGTCCGGATCACTTCTATCGTCGACCGGGCCTTTTCTGATCCATCTTGGCCATGAAACTGTCCGCGACCCGCTCTACATCACTAATAAGAGGTAAGGATCTTCCTTCAACAAATCTGCCCCATAAATAGGAAATCCATTGCACGTACATGGATTGCCTGCGACGAACTTAGGAAGTTGTTATAAAGTTAATGTTACATGACATTTAAGAAAACTCAAGTGGGTCACCTAGTAGAAAACTTTCATTTTTCTACAAATGTTTCAAGGGTAGTCATCCAATCACTATTGTTTTCTATCATGTGACCCACTTGAGTTTTGAATTTTCTTAATTTTTGGGCTCATGTTCATAACATGAGTTGGCAAAATGGATGGATCAGGTGGATTTTTCATGAACAATGCAGCGAGCCCCACATAGACTTCCGGATTACATGCAACTGGAGTCAATTTTGTCCAAGAGTCAAGTTTATTTCAGTAATTATATGAGAAGGTTAAGAGTTAAAAAATATTAAAAACTAATTACATGGTAGACAATATTTTTTTACTTAAATTTTAAGTGATGATAATGTAATAATATAATATAAGGACATGTTTCAAGACTATAGGCATGGCAAGTTACAGTGCTTCTAGTTGCATCTCTCACTTAGATAGTTCAGCGATGGATCTGGACCGTCTACTAAGTCAAGAACATTTCATAGACTACAAAATCATATGGATGATCCAATTCAATGGGTTATTTTCTATAGCCATATTTTTCTCCTTAATGAAAGAGATTTTTTTTTATAATCATAAGCAATCCAAGATGGATCTGGACAATCTACTCGGTCAAGAACATTTCATAGACTACAAAATCATATGGACGATCCAATTCAATGTATTATTTTCTATAGCCATAATTTTTTCCTCAATAAAAGAGATTCTTTATAATCATAAGCAATCCATGATGTGCCATAACAAATAAATGGACCCATTATTGATTGGACCTATTTTTATATAATTAATCTTGACCATCCATATTAAAATCCATGGATCAAACATCTAATTTTTGTTGGATTGGTGTCATATTTGTGTGGTAGACATCGAAATGTTTGCTGTACTTAATTATCAGTCTTGATCGGTTGATTGGATTGTATAATTTTCCAAATGCAACTAGGAGCACTAATAGTTTTGGATCTGCATTATTTTTGGTCCAGTGTTTTAACATAGGCTGAAAAAACGGATGAACGGGGTGGATTTCATGGATGAGTAGGCTCTTATCGTACTGAGTAAATTCAGTTGGGCCCACCTTGAATGTATGTGGTCTATCCATCCTGCCCATCTAATTTAAGGGTTTGAGCCCAAAATTGAAGCATATCCAAAGATCAAGTGGATCATACCACTAGAAACAGTGAGGATAATGATTTCCACCATTGAAACCTTTCTAGGACCCACAATGATGTTTATCTGTCATCCAACCTGTTTATAAGATCATACAAACATGGATGAAGGGAAAGCACAAATGTAAGGCTCCCAAGAATTTTTCAACAGTAGATGTTTAATTCTACTGTTTCATGTGATGTGGTCCATTTGAATATTCAATATGACTCATTTTTGGGCTCAAGCTCTAAAATTAGTTGGTAAAATGTACGACGGATCGGATAAAATACATAAGTCATGGTGGACCTCACAGAATTTACTCACCTAGGTAGATCTCACCCGGCTTCAGAGCGCAGGCAGTAAGAGCAGGGTTGGAACCCCATGCGTGCAACGAGTTGTATTTGGAATCGATGGCATCCACATCACCTCTTTGGACAGTCCATACTTCTTCCACTAATCCGAAAAATTCACATCAATTTGACCGTATTAAGCATCTGTGATTGGACTTATCTTCTGATGTCAATCTTGTACGTCCGATGCTGGTCTTTCCAGTTTTGGATCATCCCATCCGTATGATTTTTATTTATTTAATTTTTTTTGAAGTCTACATGGAAAGGTTTCCATACATCAAGGGTCAAAGTTACCATCCATTGAGTTGTACACCTGGGGACGTTTTAGGAGTATGTGACATCTTAGCCGACAGAATGGTGGTTCCACCTTGAAGATCATTGGGTGAAAATTTTAGGACGATCCGTCACATCAGGTGGGCCAAAAATATACAATGATTAATCCAATGGCCGTCCATTGCTTTCTACAGTTCCCTATAGAGTGGGCCACTTGATTAATGGATTGCCCTGATTTTCGTGGTGAATGATTATCAAGGGGTGACAAACCTTTCAGATGGCTTGGATGTAATATTCACTTGATACATTGGCTGCATAGAACTCGATGGAGAGTATCCATTGAAATGGATGAGTGTGAACATTTCTCAGTAATTAAACGACGCCTTATATGCCAAAACTCAAGGCATCATTAAAACTAAAGCTTTAAAAAAATGAGAAACACTTGATGCTCGGCAGAGTGTGACGGATGATACGCAGCCAATTGGAAATTACTGAGAAATCGCACACATGACATACAATTTATTCAAACTAAACTGTCCAGATTATGGTCAGCGGTTTAGATGTATAATGAACCAACAAATAGTTTCATTGAGTTCTCTAAATATTAAATTTAGGGGTGTACATTTAGTCGAACCGAGTTAATGGCCTCAGCTTGACTTGGCTTGGCTACTAGCTGACCTCAGCTCAAACTCGGCTTGGCTTGGTCCTCGAGCCTGACTGGCCAGCTTGGCTCGTTTTGATCAACAGTTTGGGCCAATTTGAACCGATCGAATTTGAGCCGAGTTCGCCATTACAACATTTTCACAAACACTCGGACTGCACCTTCAAAATCTCATTGTATTTGATACAACAACAATGGTTTTACAGGTATTTTATCAAACACCTTCTAAGCAACATAAAAATCAAGAAAAAAAAAGTGTTAGTTTCATATGCATATCTTCTTTGCCACACTTCTTTGAGTCATTTCATCAAACACTTGGTGAGCAACATCAATATCAAAGTAACCGAGTCACTAAACTGGTTTGATCCGAGTTCGATTCGAGCTAGGTTCAATCCGAGTCAAGCTGGGGCCAGCTCGAACTTGGCTTGAACTCATTTTCGAGCTCAAAAAATTAGCTCGACTCGGGTCGAACTCAACTTTGAATCGAGCTTTTTCGAGTCGAGTGAGCGAGCTAACCGAGCTAGCTTGGTTCGTGTACACCTCTAATTAAATTGCAGGACATTTTTTAGATGGTAGAAATGACAAAAATCCAACGGTCCAATTTAAAAACAAAAATGAGTCTTCACGAATCAGAGGTTTGGAATTGTCTAAATAATCTGATTTTCAGACCATAATTTATCGACTATAGGTTCAACAATTTAATCGATTTATTTTGAATTAATATACTCGACATATACCATTTTAACTCAAGCTTCCTACTCAATTAGAGGATCATAGGAAGCGGATTGTGTTAGAAAATTTGGTTGAATACACCGAAAATCAGAAAAAAATAATTAAAATAATAGCAATTTCACTAGGCTGAATCACGTATAAAATACGCTGTCCTTAAAGCGTGATTCGTCCCCTTATCACTGCTGATGGGTTACAGACGAATTGCTTCCAGGATAAGACAAGCCTTATCTGGATCCAGCGTGCAGCAATCACGATAGGTCCACTATGGAACAATTTAACGCAATAGATTTCTTCTGACAGATTTAGACGGTTGGACGTTTCGGATTCAAGATCCGACCGTTCTCAGTCACCTATAAAAACCCAGGCTCATTTCAGATCCACACTGCCCTAAGGCTCTGACCAGACCCATCGCACCGCGATCGCACCGTCTCGCGCCGGTTCGCGTAAGGTCGCGAAGGAGCGACCCTCTGCGACACGATGCGGACGTGCGAAGTGCAAAGTGCGCCATCTAGCGCCACTACATGCCCACTACAGACCACGCCCACGCCACGTTCTCCGAGCCGAGCGAAATTGCTGTGCCAGTGCGTGCGTCAGTGTGTTCGGTTTTCAGCCCGCCTTTGAACACGCAACCTAAGTTTTATCTCCTCCAAAAGCTCCAAGTAAGAATACCTTTCACAACATCTCATATAAACCACAAAAGTTTCTTTTTCATTTCCGATGTGGGACAAAGCACACACACCGCACTTTTAATTCAAAAAATTCAAAATACGTTTTGGCGGAAAATCCCGAAATTTTGAAAATTCAATTTTGTTTTTATTATTTGTTAAAAACCACTAATTTTTCAACAATCCCCACTTGGTTTTTTAAAATAATGAAAAACTCTGTCAGAATAATAACAGTTATTATGCATAAAGAAAGATATCTTGCGATTTGAATCTTTCCTTAGTGTAAGTATCTTAAAGTTATTTCGAAATTCCTGGTTGCCGCAGCATTGAACCAGTTATTCCTATATGATATAACCGAAAATGCCACACACATAATAGCTCCTGCGTTAAGTGTTCCTTTATAATCTTGCTTAGCACTTTTAATGGCCATGTGCTTATCCTGTTTCATGAACGATCCCGAGATAACTCTAAGTCTCATGAGAAGCGGCACCACTTCTACGTTCACATAGGTGAAATCCTTCCAAGTTTTCCGTTAAAACACTTGTCCTGTTTGATCGACTTCATTAAGAGTTTAATACTCATCCCTCTCTTGTAACGGCCAAAGACTTATCATTCGGATGAGGTTATTATCTTATTTAGTCTTTGAAACTTTTCACTAATCAAAATTGTTGTTACCCATTAAACCCAATATTTAGAGATTTTCTAAATTAGGGTTGGGTTTCTTTCACTGGTGAAACTTTGAGTAAAGAGTTTCAACCCCATCCCTCTAGATGTTGTCCTTACTACCTCTCTCGTTAGAGGTTTAGTAAAAGGATCAGCCAAGTTATTACTGACTTTACATATGAGATCGCAATGATTCCATCTTGAATCAATTGCCTTACATAGTCATGTCTCAAACTTATGTGTCTGGACTTTCCATTATAGATACCGCTATAGGCTCTCGCTAGAGTGGCTTCACTATCACAATGAAGTGAAACAATGCAGATATAGGCTTATAGAAAGGGATTTCTAAAAGAAGATCCCTTAACCACTCGATCTCTTTTCCCAGTAGCAATAAAGCTATGAACTCGATTCCATAGTTGAGTGCGTTATGCATGTTTGTTTCTTGATCCCCAAGATACAATGCACCTCCTAGGGTGAATATCCACCTGTAGTGGACTTATTGTCCCCTCGCACTCGATATCCAACTTGATCGGTATATCCTTCCAATACTGAAATTCCGAGTAAAATAACCCTAGTTCTTTGGTTTCTTTAAGATAACCTAGAACTCTACTTATCGCTTTCCAAAGTTCAACACTAGGATTACTTATAAACCTCGCTTAGTTTACTCACAAATAGTATGCTATATCCGGGTCTTGTGCATTGCATTGCATACATAATACTGCCTATAGCACTAGCATACTCTAGTTGTGCAACTCGCTTCTTCCACTGTTTTCTTTTAACTTAATACTTGGATCAAACGGGGTCTTTGCCTCTTTAATATTCAAGTGATTAAACTTGTTTATTATTTTCTCAATATAATGAGACTGGCATAATGCGAAACCCCCACTATGTTTTTTAACTTTGATACCTAATATGGTATCCACTTGTCCAAGATCCTTCATTTTGAAAACTGAAGAAAGAAACTTTTTGGTTTCAGTTACACCTTCCATTTTATTACTGATTATTAACATATCATCTACATACAAGCATATGATTATTATATAATCATTACATACTTTGAATATATGCATTTATCAAATGATATTATGTTCAAAACCATAAGACGTAACTTTAGAATCAAATTTATCATGCCACCTGCTTTTTGGTGCTTGCTTTAACCCATACAAAGACTTAACTAGTCTACATACTTTTCTTTTATTTCTGGTAGAACAAACCCTTCTCGGTTGTTCCATGTAAACCTCCTCATCGAGATCACCATTCAGAATGTCATTCTTCACGTCCATTTGATGGATATGAAGATGATGTATGGATGCTAGAAGCGAATAAGATCCTAATCGATGTTATTCGAAAGCTCTTGGAGAGTAAGTGTCAAAATAATCGATTCCTTCTTTTCTGTCGGAAACCCTTAGCAACTAATCTTGCCTTAAAGGTTTGAATTGTACCATCATGTGATATTTCTTCTTAAATACCCACTTACAACCTATTGGTTTGGAACCCGGGGGTAGATTTACCAATTCCCATGTTTGGTTAGATATTATGGAATCCATTTCATCATTAATAGCTTCTTTCCAAAAAGCGAGTCTCTTGAAGACATAGCTTCACTAAAGGTTTTAGGTTCATCTTCTATAGTTAAAACCATAGGTATTTTCCTAATCACCTTCTCTCTATCACCCTCTACTAGATGAAAGGAGAGTCGTTGAGAGTCTATTTGATCGGGATCAAGACTCTTTTCTACTCTCGCTCTTTGACTCCTACGAGGTTCACTGGAGTCATCTCTTCTATTAGTGTTTCTTTTATTATTCTATTAGGAGATTGAATCTCAAAGATTCTTTTCCTCTATGAATACAGAATTCTCAAAGAACTCTACATCTCTAGACTCATAATTACATTGGTGTCTAAATCTAGAAGTCTATAGGCCTTACTATGTTGTGCATATCCTACAAGGACGTACTTGATAGCTCTTGGTCCTAACTTAGTTCTTTTGGGTTCGAGTTCTGCAAAGATGCAAGACACCCCACACTCTAAGATACCCTATGTTTGGTTTTCTTCCTTTCCATATTTCATATGGAGAGGTCTTGGTTTTCTTAGATGGAATTCGTTTAAAACATGACACGCGGCTACTAATGTGCTTCTCCCCATAGGTTTAATGGTAACTGTGCTTGTATTAGCATTGAGTTGACCATTTCTACTAATGTCCTATTTTTTCTTTCCGCTACACCATTTTGTTGTGGTGTATAAGGGCCGTTGTACACTGATGAATTATACCGTTCTTCACAATAGTTAGAAAATTCATTAGAGAAATATTCTCCACTTCGATCACTACGAAGGATTTTAACATTTTTATCTAATTGATTTTCTACTTCAGATTTATAGATCTTGAATGCATTAAATGCTTCATCTTTCGATTTTAACAGATATACATACACATATCTTGAACAATCATCTATAAACGTTATAAAGTACCTTTTACCTCCACGGGTAAGAACGCCATTTAGTTCACATATGTCAGTATGCACTAGGTCTAAAATTTGAGACGATCTCTCAACGCTAGGGAATGGTTTCTTGATTATTTTAGACCTTATGCATACTTCACATTTATCTTTGTCACTATCGTTATATGATATTAAGCCGTTCTTAGCCATGAGTTTTAAGGTACTGTAGCCAATATGGGCTAGTCTACCATGCCATAGAATGTTACAGACTCAACCACGTAAGCAGAAGAATTCTTTTCATTCAAAGATAATTTGATCATCCCATTACAAGCATATCCCTTACCCACAAAGTTCCCATTCTTGGACAAGATCAACTTGCCTGATTCAAACACAACCCTAATCCCAGGTTTGCTTAAGAGATCCCCTGAGACAAGATTCCTCCTTATGTCTGGGACATGCAATACGTTGGTCGAATTACCTTTTTTCGAGAGGTAAAGATTAATTCCACGGCCTTTGCCCGCAACTTTCGATCGTCCTTCATTTCCCATTTGAACCTCTTGACCATTGGTCTCGTCTTCATAGGTTTTAAAAGAAGATCGATCGTTGCATACATGGACTGTGGCACTGTATCATACCACCAACCAGAATTTTCTCTTGAACTAGATTCACTTCTGTGACCATGGTTACGATTTCATCGTCTACTGCATTAGCCTCTTTCCTAGGCTTTTTTCCATCCCTACAGATTCGGCCAAAATGCTCGATCTTGTCACAGACATAGCAAGCTCCCTTAGGTTTGAAATTTTTCTTCTTTTCGGTTTTTTTGAATTTTCCTTGATCTTTGTTAGGTTTAAGGGAATCAGCTTTCTCATAGGAATTATTTTGAAATGGCCGTTTCATCAAGTTAACCTTGATGAGGATGCACCATTAGCGTCATCCTTTTTGTCTCTGCATGTGATTCTTCTTCTATACGAAGATGCTTCGGATTTGTTCTAGGGTGAACTCTTCATTTATGCAAGTAGCTTCTTCCTCGTAGTCTTTCCACTTCTGGAGAGCAATTTTGCGATTATAGCTCCAACTTGAAAGGATTCAGAAGATCGATTTTTATGGCTTTTATTTTATTTACAATAAGTTTGTAATTTTGAATTTGGGCAAGCGTAGATTGTCTACCATCGTAAAGTCAAAATACCTGGCAATTAGAAACTTCATGTACCTTCCTCTTGACCTTGTATTTGTATTCCATGCGCTCCATATTTCTTTTCATTGATGTGGTCCCCGTGTACAAATCGTATAATCGATCAGAGAGAGCATTAAGGATGTGGCCACGACACACCAGCTTCATCTTCCTGGCATTTGATCCTAGCAGCCACTTGTTCTGGAGTGTCTGTTTCCTTTGCTTCAGGCAGAGGCTGGAGAGTCGGGTCCAGGATGTAGAAGATCTTCAGAGCGGTCAGCAGGAATTTCAGTTTGTCCTGCCATCTAGTGAAATTTGAACCATCGAATCGGTCCAATCGGATCAGATCCTGGTTCATCAGTTTGACTGATGCAACACTTTCGGTGTCCATGGAATCACGCTTTAAGATTGTTAGAAAATTTGGTTGAATACACCGAAAATCAGAAAAAAAATAATTAAAATAATAGCAATTTCACTAGGCTGAATCACGTATAAAATACGCTGTCCTTAAAGCGTGATTCGTCCCCTTATCACTGCTGATGGGTTACAGACGAATTGCTTCCAGGATAAGACAAGCCTTATCTGGATCCAGCGTGCAGCAATCACGATAGGTCCACTATGGAACAATTTAACGCAATAGATTTCTTCTGACAGATTTAGACGGTCGAGATGATCACAGTGTTCTTTAGGAGCTATGGACTGTATTTGATCTGATGGGAGAGATGATATTTTTTGAGATGATGAAATCGGACTGGAATGGTCCAGTTTATATAGGCCTCAGGTTTTAGACCCGTTGCTGTGTGATATCAATGGTCCAGAACGTTTGAAAAACGTTTCGTCATTGTCCATTAATTCCAGACGTTTCTGGTCATTAGATCAAGATCGACCGTTAGATCATCCTCGGCCCGTCCGTTTTTGGACCGCTTGGCTTTCAGAGCGTAGAGCCGTTTGTAGAACGGCAGTGACGTTTCGGATTCAAGATCCGACCGTTCTCGATCACCTATAAAACCCAGGCTCATTTCGATCCACACCGCCTAAGGCTCGACCCATGCACCCATCGCACCGGTTCGCGTAAGGTCGCGAAGGAGCGACCCCTGCGACACGATGCGGACGTGCGAAGTGCAAAGTGCGCCATCTAGCGCCACTACAGCCACACTGCCCACGCCCTCGCCCAGGCCCGTGCCCGAGCCCGAGCCCGAGCCCGAGCACGCGCGCGCGTGCGTGCGTGTGTTCGCAACCTAAGTTTTATCTCCTCCAAAAAGCTCCAAGTAAGAATACCTTTCACAGCATCTCATATAAACCACAAAAGTTTCTTTTTCATTTCCGATGTGGGACAAAGCACACACACCGCACTTTTTAATTCAAAAAATTCAAAATACGTTTTGGCGGGAAAATCCCGAAATTTTGAAAATTCGAATTTTGTTTTTATTATTTGTTAAAAACCACTAATTTTTCAACAGATTGCCCATGACCCCGGCATGCATGGGAGCGGATTAGATACTGAACACTTCAGTAGTCAAGAGGTTATTGAAGTGAGGTAGTGAAATAGGATTGGTTGAACGCGAAGAGTCTATTGCTTTACAATTAATGCTCTTTCAATGAGAGCTCCATCTTTCTCTATTTGGCAGTGCACACACTCGACCACGCAAGGGTAAACACCATTTTCAAGTCATTTCTTTTATTGACTCCCCCTGCTGAAGTGATGTTACCACTCTCTGTGGGCGCCACCATGATATATGTATTGTATCCACATTGCCCATCCATTTCGTGAGATCATTTTAGGGCATAATCCAGAGAGTGGGAAAGATTCAAATTTCAAGTGCACCCCACATGCACCCCACTGCACAAAACAATGGGATTGAACGCTTACCATTAAAACCTCTTTGGGCCACGGAAGCTTTCGATCAAGCTAATATTTATGCTTTACCTTATTCCATGTCTTTTTTAACTTATAAAAAAGTTGGATCTCAAATAAACATCATGGTTGGCCCCAGGAAGGTTTCAACAGTGGCCATCACTGTCTCACTGTTTTCCCTAGTGGGGTCCACTTGAACTTTGGATCAGCCTAATTCTTTGGCTCACTCTCTAAAATGATCTCTCCAAATGGATGGATGGTGTGGATACAACACATACAGCATGATGGGGCCCAAAGAATGTGGTGACGTCTCACGAGTCGCTGCCATCTGGTTGAATAGCCAGCCTGCTTTCGTATAAAGAATTAGAAATCCCATCCTCTATAAATTACTAAAATGCCGTCTCATAGAGTATTAAAAGTAGTAACACGTCACACTTGACCATGAAAGGGTAAATGCTCGTTCCGTTGGACCAGGATGTATCTATAGCATCCACACCGCACATTCATTTTGCGAGATCATTTTAGGGCATAATCCAAAGAGTGAGAAAGATTCAAATTTCAAGTGCACCCCATTGTGGAAAACAATGGGGATTGAACGCTTACCATTAAAATCTCTTTTGGACCACAGAAGCTTTTGATCAAGCTAATATTTATGCTTTACCTTATTCCATGTCTTTTTTAACTTATAAAAAAGTTAGATCTCAAATAAACGTCATGGTTAGCCCTGGGAAGGTTTCAACCATGGCTGTCACCGTCCCACTATTTTCTGTGGTGGGGTCCACTTGAACTTTGGATCTACCTAATTCTTTGGCTCACTCACTAAAATGATCTCTCCAAATGGATGGATGGTGTGGATACAACACATATGACGTATCATGGGACTTGCTACCATCTCGTTGAGTAGCCAGCCCGCTTCCCTACTCTGTATAATTTAAAGAATTAGAGTGTTAAAAGTAGTAACATGTCTAGGTGGTGGCCACAGCAATGTTTTTGATAAATTTATCTTGGCCATCAGTGTTTTTTTTTTTTTTTTTTTTTTAAATAATTTTTTAAAGATTATGTTACGACATGGACCTAACAATGATATTGATCCAAACCTCAAGTGGGCCACACGGTAGGAAAATGTGAAGATTGAGCTTCCGCCATTGTAACATTCAAGTATCCACAAAAGTTTTGGATTATGCTAATGTTTTTATAATATCGGTTCATCCCGTAAGAATAACCTCGTGGATCATATGGATGGCACATATACATCATGGTGGACCTTGGGAATTTTCAACGACAGGAATTCCCCCACTTACTATTTCCAGCCGTATAGCCCACATGAGTTTTAGATCTGCCTCAATTTTGGACTTACATTATAAGATGATATGGAAAAAAGGATGGATGGAATGGATTTCTCACAAACATCATGGTGTGCCCCACCTAGTTTGCCGTTTAAGGAAGTTCATGCCGATGGGTTTGGCCGCAATCAGCGTCCATTGGAGCCGGAAGCCAGTTGGCTACTTAACCAGACTGTAGCTAGGGGTGCACACGGGTCGGTTTGGTCCGGTTCCGGGGTAAAACCGGAACCGAACCGTTCCTAACGGTTCTAGGATTTTTGGAACCGGAACCGAACCGTTAGCACACTAGAACCGAACCAGAACCGGACCGTGAAAACCGGTTCGGTTCCGGATCGGTTCCACGGTTCTAAGTTTTTTAAATATGGACAGGTAGATACTCTTATTTTTCCTCGATTTTTGTTGAAAAGGAGAACATCCCTTGAAACATTTTTGAGCACCCTACATGATAGACGGTTCAGATCGTGAAAAGGAATGATGGGTGGGGGCCACTATCAAAACCCAATTCATGCACGTCGTCCGTCCCTGTACGTTTTGCATGGTTTATATATTTTGAAAAAAAAAATAAATGGGGCCACTTCTGATGGCATTTTCAGAGATCTACTCCGTTCATCCTCTTCGTAGTAACGACTAACGTGTAAGAAGAGATGGAGACTACGGTTCTACGGTTCGGGTCGGTTCTACCTGCCCCTAAACCGGAACCGAACCGTATTCAACGGTTCTTGTAATTTTGGAACCGGAACCGGAACCGGTGCCGTCCAGAACCGGACCAAACCGGACCGATCCAACGGTTCCGGTCCGGTTCCACGGTTCTACCGGTTAAATGTGCACCCCTAACTGTAGCAAGTCTGGCTACTGATGTGACAGGTCCATTATAACATGTGTTGTATCACACCATCTGTAGATTTGGAAAGATTAATTTAGAGAGTGAGCTAAAGAATTAGGCTGATCCAAGTAGACCCCACCAGGAAAAAAAGTGGGACAGTGACAGTCATGTTGAAACCTTCCTGGCCAACCATGATATTTATTTGAGATCCAACTTTTTTATAAGTTAAAAATACATAAAATAAGGTAAAACATAAATATTAGGCTGATCGAAAGCTTCCGTGGCCCAAAGAGGTTTTAATGGTAAGCCTTCAATCTCCATTATTTTCTGTGGTGGGGTGCACTTGAAATTTGAACCTTTCTCACCCTTTGTATTATGCCCTAAAATGATCTTGCAAAATGGATTGGCAGTGTGGATACAATACATACATCATGGTGGCGCCCACGGAAAGTGGTGATGTCAGTTCAGCAGGGGGAGCCAGTAAAAGAAATGACTTAATATGGCGTTTACACTTCCCTGGTAGAGTGTGTGCACTGCCAAATAGAGAAAGGCTGAGCTCTAACTGAAAGAGCATTAATCGTAAAGGAACGGACTCTTCCCGTTCAACCAATCCTATTTCACCGGGTCATTAAGAGGCTACCGAAGTGTTCAGTATCTAATCCGCTCCCCACATGCATATCCCTGTGCCCGGGGATGTGGGCCCACAGAGATGTCCGTGAGAAATCCACTCCATGCATCTGTTTTGAAACACGGAATTAGATGTAGGAGGTAAAAATAGGCAGATCCAAAACTCAGGTGCGCCGCACCAACTAAACAGTGAGAAAAGAAACGTCCACCGTTGAAACATTCCTAGAGCTGACCATGATTTTTATATGCCATCCAAACCGTTCATAGGGTTATTACCATTCAGAAAACTTTAGGAAAAACATATCATCCTGATTCAAAATTTTCTGTCATCCCAGGCGCACAATTCCCACTATTTCATGTGGTATGGCCCAAATGAGTTTTGGATATACCTGATTTTTAGAATCCCACTATAATGTGGTCTTTCAAAACCAATGGACGGAGTAGATTTGTAATGGATATCTACGTGGGCCCCACACAGCCCTGGACACAGGAATATCTCTGTGCCGGGTCACAGCCAATCCGCTTCTCCTCCATAAAAATGGTAGTAGGGCTTTGCTAAGCACGCGTGTACAAATCAGTTAATACACACGCCACCATTTTGTAGCATATAGATGAAATATCCAAGCCATCTCTCATTTGGAGATTATAACGTAGATTCTACTGCCGAAAGATAAAGGTGGTCCACTTCAGTAGGGGTGCCATGATGTTAGAAACAAGTGGACGGGTTAGAAAATATCAACAGAAGTTTTCTGTTAATTTTGGACCATCTGACTGGTAGACCGACCTGATTGTAGAGATATGGAATCTACATAGTGGTGTCCTTCTGATGGATGGCTTGGATGTTGCACCTCTCTGCCACACTGGCATTTGTGGTGGCGCGTGCGTTAGCTCACTTGTAAACACATGTGGGCTTAGCGAAGCTCAAAAAATAGTGAAAGAAAATTAATATAGAAATCTTGTTGGTACATGCACCCGCCCCATTTGAATTAGTTAAGCACTGCTTTGGTGGATACCTGACTGCGGGGCCCACTGTCATATATGTGACTTTCATCTACGACGTCCATCCGTTTCGACATAACATTTTAAGGCATGATCAGAAAAAATGAAGCAGATCCAATCTCAGGTGGACCACACCACATGAAATAGTTGTGATTGACCATTAAAAACTTATTGTGGGCCACGAAAGTTTTGAATCAAGATGAAACTTGTGTGTTCCCTTCACCAAGGTCTTTGTTACCTGATTAACAGGTTTGATGGAAAATAAACATTCCGATGGCCTCCAAGAAGCTTTTAATGATGGGTATTCAAACACCACTCTTTCATGTGGTGTCCTACACTTAGATTTGGTTAAGCTTCGTTTTTTAATCGTGCCCTAAGGTGGGCATTGAACGCATGCCATATCAAAACTTTTCGGTGGCCATAAATTTTTTTGAATCTAGCTAATATTTATATTTTTCCTTCGGAAAAGTCATATTATGAACAGGTTGGATGATAAATAAACATTAATTATGGTGGGCCCTAGTGAGGTTTCAACAGTCTGCCTACAACTTTGTGGTCCACTTGAGCCTTGGATCTGCTTTATTTTTGGGGATGACTTTAAATGATCTCGCAAAATGGATGAATAGTGTGGATATAACACATCATCATGGTGGGTCCCACAAAACTTAGTGATGTCAACACACCACCAAGTTGGTGGTATTGGGAAAAATCAAATATATACTGTTCCTTGCAGGGAAAAATCATATAGATTCTATTAAGCAGTCAGGAAAAAAAGAAAAAGAGTGCCCAACATAAGACAACCATGACACTACTGTTTCTCTTCCACCCTTCTCTAGTCACATTCTTACTTGTACTCTTCTTCTACCCACTTCTAACCTACATTATCCGCCAATCCAAACCGTCCAAACTCCCTCCAGGGACCCTTGGCTGGTGTCCCTTTCTCGGTCAGACGCTATCGTTCCTCACTCCCCATATCTCCACTTCAAGGGGCCACTTTCTCGAGTCCAATATCCAACGGTCAGTACCACACCACCGTTTACTTCCATAATAATCTCCCAACTGATTTGAGTCTGATTATACTAAATCAATTTATTTAATTATTTATTTTCATTTCTTGTTAATTTTTGAAGCTATGGGAAGATCTTTAAATCACATCTCTTTGGCCACCCAACGATCGTCTCATGCGATGCAGACTTCAATTCATTCATCCTCCACAATGAGGATAGATTCTTCACCAGTAGTTATCCAACGAACATTCCTGGCATACTGGGTGACCTCACATTGCTAGTGACTACAGGCGATGTCCACAAGCGCCTTCGAGCTGTGGCACTCAACCTCTTTGCTACTATCAAAACTGAAAACAGTTGCTTCCTCTCCGACATCGAAAACAACGCTATTCGGATCTTGGGCACTTGGAAAAACAAGAGAACTTTGATTTTTTGCGAAGAAAGTCGAAAGGTGCGTACCGAATTGTTACTAACTTGTGTAGAAATCAGACCATAATATATCATGTAACATAAGTTTGTGTGTCACAGTTCACTTTTAGTGTGATAGTTAAACAAATACTAAGCTTGGGACCTGAAGATCACGAAACCGCGCTGATACTCGATAACTTTACTACTTTCATGAAAGGGCTAGCATCCCTCCCCATCAACCTTCCGGGCACGCCGTACGCCAAAGCGATACTTGTAAGTGATATAAACATAATGTTTGATGGAACATCCCTTTTTCTATTGATTTTTCTTATGATACCTGTGAGTTTAGAATATATATTTGTTAATTTAAAATTTAAAATTTCTGTAAATATGCTTCTTTGATAACTTGCCCCATGTTGGAAATGGAGTCGAGTTGAAAATTGGAATGTGATTTATGTAGGATTTTTTATATATATAATTATTACCTAAGATTCCACTAAGTAAATGATGGTCTAACAAGGCATAACTTTAAACGCGTATGGGCTATTTGAGTGTAGTGTGGAGCTTTAGTGGGGCACTTTGCACTTGACATGAATGTTACATCAGTTAAAATGGTTGTCGGGTTTCTATTGTAATTCAACCTTTTCTATATGAAAGGTCCAGCCCACCTTAATTCAACTTTTTCTACATGAAAGGTCAAGCCCACCTCATACAGTAGTAACCGCGTTTAAGTCACTCTTGACTGTCTATAAATGCAATGGCGTTGTTCATATTTTATTTTCTACCATATTAATTAGGGAGGTTTAAGTTACAATCCAACTAATGGATAACTTTCAAATTTTTATGTGTGTACCACACATCCAAGTTGTCTATTAGGTTGGGCCCATGTTGAAGACAACCTTGTTAAAAAATCAGCAACATCCACTCAACGAGTGGACCACACTTATATTTCACTATTTATCAATGGATAGACATTGTTCTCTACGGTGTGGCCCACTTTATTAGTAGATGCGGTTGATTTTTCACTATGTGATCGTCATGGTACGAGCAACCTAATGAAAGGGTTGGATGTCGCATGCACTTACTAGGTTGGAAGTTATCCGTGGGGTAGACCATAACTTATAGTCCAATGAGTTAGAATTGAGACCTTTTATATTACTAACAGTTATTTTCATATAATATCAATTGTCATTACCATCCATCTCATACTTTTATAAGTACATAAATAGAGTGTTGTTCACTAGAAAAAAAAAAAAGAAGCATGATAGCTACTTTTTTAGGTACAAAAGGATCATCAGTCATTGAATTGAATTTATTTTAGACATTTCAATTCAATTTATTTATATAAATCATTAATATTCCTTTATTGGATTTTCTTAATTATTTGGGTGCCACATTAAAATATTTTTAAACACCCTACTTTCCTCCACCAAATGTCAAAGCAAGAACAGAACTTTCTTCCACATGTTTCACATGTGCTGAGCACACCATTGGAAGATCCAACCTTCTTCCATCACATGTCAGACATGCTAAGGAGACATGAAGATCAAAACCTACCATTTGATGCTTCTTTGACAGGCGAAGCATCAGATAAAAGCAATCACCAAGACCATTTTGCAAAAGCGCAAGGAACGTGAAGGGAGAGAAGATGAAAGGAGGATGGATTTCTTGGATGTTTTGCTAACACACAACGATACTTCTGAAGAGGAGATACTTAGCTTGGTTCTTGATCTTCTACTTGGAGGATACGAAACAACGGCGATGCTGATATCGATTATTGTAAAATTCCTTAGCGGTTGCCCACGAGCGTTGAATGAGCTTAGAGTAAGAAGAGTTATTATCATGACTTCTTCTTTTTCATGCATCCAGCCTAGCTATACATGAATACTAACTTGCATGGCGATATGTCGTATTGAATCCTGATTAGGAAGAGCATGAGGGGGTCAGAAGAGGCAAGGTGGGGGATGGAGGATTGGGATGGGATGGCTACAAATGTATGAATTTCACTCAAGATCTCATCAACGAAGCTTTGCGATGTGGAAACGTGGTGAAATTTGTCCATAGGAAAGCTATAACGCCCATCCAATACAAAGGTACGCTTTAGTATCATATGTAAGTGCATTTTTTACTAGCTTTGTATCTGCACAACTCATATCCTTCGTATCAAAACTAGATAATACAACTCTTTAGTGCGTCTGTTTGGGTGATGCTTGAAAATGAGTTCATCTCACTTTAGTTAATCGAAATTATGTATTAAGATCTTATTTCTTTTTGCAAGGATTAAAAGTAATCTTGATTAATTGCTAACTATATGTTGTGATCTCAAATACATATATACAATTAACTAAAATGAGATGAACTCTTATTTAAGTGGCATCCAAATAGGTTTAGCCGAGGAAATGTAAAGAGAAGTTTGTTAATTGAGGATTGCCAATTTGCCAATTTGAAGTTTGCTAACATGGTATTTGGGTTTTTCTGAAAGGCTTTGAGATTCCAGTTGGTTGGAAAGTTCTCCCAATCTTCAGTGGCGTTCATCTGGACTCTTCCCAATACTCAGACCCCCAACAATTCAACCCATGGAGATGGCAGGTGAGTGTTCTATTCAGTACTACTGTCAATGGGCTGAGTTCATATTAGGCCTATCTGAGCCCAAGCCCAGACAATGAAAACACACAAACGGACCCACCTGAAAATGTTTTCAAATCATGGCCTGGAAGCCCAGTGAGCCAGACCGGCCCATTGACACCTTTAGGTCCTGTTTGGTTGTTTGGGAAATGTTTTCCTGGTTTTGTTTATTTTTTCTCGGAAATGTTAGAGTTGGCTTGGTATTTTTGACAAATGTTTGAATTTTTCTTGGTTGATATTTGTTCTTTTTAATAGATTTTACTCCTCCATTCAAAGTTATGGGCGGTGATCATTGAGTACTACCCCATCAGGAGTTAGCTAGAGACGGACAATCGTGTCAGGAGATCATTGGGGCCCACCTTGATGTATATATTTTATCTATGCCATCCATCCATTTTGATAAACCATTTTGGGGAATGAGCCAAAAAATGAGGTAGATTGAAGGCTCAAGTAGACTCTGTACCACAGGAAACAGGGGGATTGAAAGCTTACCATTGAAATTTAATATAATATTTATGTATTCCCTTCGTACAGGTCTATGTGACCTTATGAACAAGTTAGATGGCAAATAAACATCACGGTGGGGCCAATGAGGTTTTCAATGGAAGGAATTCAATCCTCACCGCTTCCTATGGTGTAGTCCACTTGAGCCTTTAATTTTCCTCTGTTTTGGACTCATGCCCTAAAATGATCTGTCAAAATGGATGGATAAGGTTGATAACACATATACATTATGGTGAGTCCCATAGATCCCCTGATAGGACCATTCGTCTCTAGCTAAGTCCCGGTGGAGCTAGTACCCAATCCGCCCCACAAACCAAGATGTGCCATGTAACAATTTTACCATGGACCTGTACAAATTTCTAGGAAATGTGGAAAAAGTCTTAAGGCCCTGTTTGGTAGATGCTTAAAAATGAGTTCATCTCATTTTAGTTAACAATAAATATGTACGGGAGATTAAGATCTCTAATATAAATTATTATTAACATAAATTCATTATGTATTAGAAATCAAGGCCTATGATATAGGGTTGTTGTTAACTAAAATGAGATGAATTAATTTTTAGATGTCTATCAAACAAAGCTAAAATTTTGTTTTAATTTCTTAAGTTTTTCATTCCTTGATTGAAAATTGAGGCATTTTTAAGTTCTTCTTTTTTCTTTTTTCTTTTTAAAAAAAAAAGAAGGAAAAAAGCTGGGAAATGGAACTCCTACGTAATGTAAAAACCGACGAAAAAGAGTGTAAGCCAAACCTATAAAAAAAAAAAATAATAAAAAAAAATAGGGAATTCAGCAAAGAAATATAAAAACCCAATGGCCAAACACGCCCTTCATGTAATCAAATATTATTCCAGAATAAGAAGAATTTTACTTTTTTACAATTTTTGCAAACAGGAGGAGAAGACGGGAGAAATGGGGGCAGGAGGAAAGAACTTCACACCATTTGGAGGAGGGAGGAGGCTGTGTCCAGGGTCTGACCTTGCCAAGCTTGAGACTGCATTCTTCCTTCATCATCTTGTCCTTAACTTCTCGTGGGACCCTCTCATTGATGATGATCAGCCCATTTCCTTTCCATATCTTGACTTCAAGCATGGCCTACCCATCTCTATACACCCCTTTTGTCAACCTCTCTAGATGGGGGCTGCATGGTATACATGTACACTGGTAAGGGAGAAATGGGCCGGGCTCTTGCTATTGATAATAAACAAGAGTAGATCTCAAGTCCAACTGGTTGGACCACAAACTACAGTCCAACCAGCAGATAACATCCAACCTATTAAGTGCATGTGACATCCCACCCTTCCAATAGGTCCTACCATGAGGATCATCTAGTGCAAAAATCATCCCTATCTACCTGGTAAGTGGGCCACACCATATAAAACAATTTCTAGCCATTAATAAATAGTGAAAAGAAGTGTTGTGCAGAGTATGAGTAGATATTTTTTATTTTTTTATGAAGCAATTCTCATAATAGAGACAACATATTGGATGGGTTGAATGTTACACACATAAAAGGTTGGAAGTTATTGGCTGGTGGACCATAACTTCTTAAGTCTAACTGATTGGACTTGAGAGCTTATCAATGGAACTCTTTCAAAACCTAATACAATAAAACGGTGACGTGAAGCCTCTTTTTTTTTTTTTTCATTCAACCATTTAAGATGGATTTTCTTGTGTTGCTATTTAATTCAAACATATGGATGCACCTATAACCAATGATCGAATTTTGGTTATACGTGTGTGATTAGATTAGGTGTTGGGCATGCTAGAGATGCGTTTGACTCAAATCAAATTGAACACTTGTAACCCCAGGCACCAAATTAGCTGGATTAGGATCAGATTTGCAACGATTAGCTTGACTATTTAGCCACTGATTGTTACAACGATCAAGCAATTTAAGAATGAGAGGATTAGTCCTTCTGAACGAATCATTTTTGCCTTGAAGACAAACTTTTCTTTCAATGGTGATGGCTTAAATCGTGTTTCTCAATGAAAGCAATAAAAAATAAATAAATTAAAAATAATGGCTTGATCGCCAATTATATTGATAAGAGTAGTAATGCAGTACAATCGGTAAAAAGAAAAGGAAATAAGCAAAAGAAATTATCTATGACGATTTGTGCTAGTGAAATGGTCGTGGTCTTGAAAATACTAGACGATCGTGGTACAAGGCTAATAGGATATAACCAAAGATGTACCAAGTAAGAAAATAATTTAAGAATCCAATGACGGGATTGTGGATATTTTTATTGACCAACTAGTGTATTACAACAGTGCGCTAGATAGTAGTGAAACTAAGTTAAGAAACAAAAGGCTTCATACTTGTTGCATAATACCGAAGGGTAGAAGTAGCGGAAACTAAGCTAAGAAACTAAGAAATGTCCATAGATGACGTAAGAGATCAGCAGTGTAGAGTTGAAAGTTGATGTGTGATTGTATTAGCGTGTGGCCCTTAGCTCATCTTCACTTATTGCTTTTATAGACTTGGAAATATGGTGGTCATAGCATTCGTTAGTGTGAGAGATCTCGTGAAACTCTCCTTGATCCTCTATGTAAGTGCAGCTAAGTTTGGTCACGGGTACAAGAGAGATTTCGAACAAACTCTTTTATCTTGCTATTCCTGTTAAGCAACGTGCATAGAGGCTTTGCTAGATAGAGTCTTCTTCACATCATTGAACTCATGTATAGAAAACTTGTTAGAGTTCTCACGTCAATGGATATTTGCCTTTATAGAAAGTTGCTTTTAGTTAGGCTCTAACATTTAATGCTTGTTACATGGTTGTTTTTATTAAAAACTTACTTTGTAGAGAGTTGCTTTCGTGGAAACTCTAGTATTTTGTGGGAACTCTTGCATGACTACCACATGAAATTTTCTAGACAATTTGATTTAGCCGAACAAATTAGATGTAAACACTATGACTCCATGCAATGGACTTGTGTGTAGCTTGCTTGGCCAGTAGTTTAGGAACACATGCTTAGATATTACAAGACTTTAGGTACCCGTGTGATTCCGCAGAACAAAACCCCAACATAAAAGGCCAACAAGACTTTCTTGTACACATGCTTAGATATTACATCAGTTGTCTTCCTATGAAGTTCAACTATGCAACAACCAAATAATCATTCAACCATGATGGTTTTGTTTACAAAGCCTAGTTGAGTAATGAACGGACTATCAAATCATGACAATATTGCCTACGAAGTGAGGTCCCAAGTGATGAATAGATAGTTATTTTGTCCGTGACTATCTTGCATACGAAGTTTGGTTCCAAATGATGAACAAACTATCACCCCCACCAGTCATCTCACCTACGAACAATTGTTCTAGGTGATGAAGTCATTGTCATCTGACCACAACCATATTGCTTACAAAGCCCAGCTGTGTGACAAACAAACTATCAAAGATACGCCTAACATTAGACATCTTGCCTACAAGGCCCAATTCATACTAAGCAATGAATAAACAACCATCTCATAAACCATGATCGTCTAACCTACAAAGTCTAGTCAAGTGACAAATGGATTATCGTTGTTAATGATCACCTTCCCTATAAAGCTCAACTAAGATGAACAAATAGCCATGCCCTAATGACCATCTTGCTTATGAAGCCAATATCTTACTGAGTAACAAGTATAGTGTCATTAGTTATCTCTTTCCCTTTGTGTTTTTATTTATTCTTATGCTGATTGTAGACATTTATTCAATATTAATATTTATTTTCATGTTGCTTGTAGACATTTATTCAATATTAACAGAGTACTTTCAGCTTGTGACCATCTCTCTTTTTTCAATGTTATCATATCATTTTGCTATACATGCTATCACATGTTTAATTAAAAGTTCTTTAATTATAAAGGCAAAAAGAACTCATCAAAAGGATAAATCATCCCCCTCACAAATCACTTAATTAATTTTTTTTTCTATCAATGGTTAAATATACGACTTAATTTGTATGAAACTTGGTATCTAAGTCTATTTGGCGCTTGGGGTCACAGGTTCTATTAATTTGATTCAAGCCGCATTTGGCTTTAGCACGCCCGACATGTACACATTACACGAATGAATGATTTAAGCCATACTACCACATGAAACAGTTAGATAGGAAGGCCCCACCTTCCCAATGTCCACCATAATATGTATATGTTATCCAAACCGTTCACAAGGTTATTCATAAGGCAATGGACTGAAAACATAAATATCATATTGGCTTAAATTTCCAATGGCTCCCACCAAGCGTCCAATGGCAGGCGTTCAATCTCCATTATTTTGTATGGTATGACCTACTCGAGTTTTGGACTTGCCTTACTCTTGTCCTGCTACAAGCTTGCTAAACAAATGGATATGGGGTAGAATTCTCATGGACATGACAATGACCCCAAATAGCTTTTGTCTCCTCTCTCTACCGCACACTTGGTATAAAACATATTGATTGTGTCCATTCATGTACTGGAGCACAGAAGTTAACAGCTTGTTGGCAGATTGTGTGCACTAGGGCATGGATGCACCTAGTTTAGCCACGACATGGTGTGAGTTAAAAAAGCACGGAAAATAAACAAGAAAAAAGAGCAAATGAATCTTTTACTTGTGCACGTAAGTTTCACATATAACATACGCACATAACTATTTTTTAGTAGCATCATTTTTTATTTGGATAGAATGCATTTAGCTGCATATTACATGTAATTCTGTCCAATTGTTTCTTAAAAACCATGATGGTTTATACATCTGATTAGTAATCTTCAAAGTAACATAAAAAATAAAAATAGTTAATGGTCAAGTATTCATGGTTAAAATGAAGAAAAATCATGAATAATGTAGACTAATCACGTTTACTTTTTTGAAACATAAGCCATCCATCCTAACGGTCATTATATAGAAAGACCTGATTAATACATGAACCACCCACATGCTATGGAGACCTGCCTACCTGTTGAGTTTGTTATCAACCGAACACGGATTCATGCACTGGAAAGCCATAGGCGGATTTTCGTCTGAAAATAGTAAGTCCGTACAAAATGTTTTAGTTTGGGAAAGTAAGTTTGGGAGCGTTTGTAAAAGACGGTAGGTAAAAGGTGGAGTTTACAGTCGGAAATTTCTCCTATTTTTTTAAAGCACTAATACTCTGTAATCGAAAATGTTAAAGTAATGGTACTCCCTAATGATGTCTGACACACGTGGCTCATTGGGATAGGAATCCAAACTAGGCATCCCATGGGATCCAGCACTGATTGGCCACTGATCATAGTTCACTTTCATTCGACCCCATTCTGACCATCAAATGGGTGGCCCTTTTCTCATCAATGTGAGCCATTTCTGTGTGCCACTGACTTAAAGGGCTGGAAATGTCCAAATGTTGTATTTTTTATTTTGTATTATGGCCTGTTACATACTCCAACTTTAAAGTTAACGGTTCCAATCTTGTCCATGCATGCGACGTGTGCAGAAGCAACATGAAGGCACATTACCTCTCATCCCTCCAGAGGCACTATCTCCAGCTCCATGTAACTCCATGTAACAGGAAGCAGATTGCGTACGCAGTAAACTCTGTGGGGTCCGCTGTGATTTATGTGTTTTATCCAATCGGTACATCCATTTTACCAGATAATTTTAACATTGGAACTCAAAAATAAAGCATATCCAAAGCTAACTTAGACAATACCACAGGAAACAGTGTGGATTATTGAACGTCCACGGTTGAAAACTTCTTATGGCCACAGAAGTTTTGGATCAAGCTGATATTTGTCTTTTCCCGTCATCCATTTCTGTGTGATCTTATGAACAGGTTGGATGACAAATAAACATCACTGTAGCCCTAGTAAGGTTTCAACCGTGGAAGTCATTATTGCCACTATTTCTTATGGTGTGGTCCAGTTGAACCTTGGACATATTTCAATTTTGGGCTCAACTCCTAAAATGAGCTGAAAAAACGAATGGACGGTGTAGATAAACCACATGCATTCACAGTACGCAATCGGATTTCCATGGAATAACAAATTCATCATTTAGCCGTCCAATATTATCCTGTCGTTTGTCTACACTTTTTCAACATAGAGCTCCCATGAGATTTCATATGCTAGTGGTGTTCATTATTATACAAGTGTCACGACAAGAACGATTTTCACACCGTTCATCTATTGGGCCCTAGTTTGTATGGTCTACACTCCAAAACTCACGCTAGATCCACTTATCCGAAATGAGGATTCATATCTATACTAGCGATTTTTTCTACATCTATCAAATATGGCCTCAAAAACACCCGGATCCATAGCTCAAGTGGTAGACTGAGTGAAAGATACCTCATTTCAGAGGTCTTGGCATCGATTCCCTAGTGGGGGTGGCTAACAGTGAAGTGTGATTTGACATTGGGTGTACTAACAAGCTAACCAAAAAAAAAAGGCCTCAAAAACATATAATTTTTTTTTAAAAATAAATAAATAGAGCATGTAATATCCTATTTTATATATGAAAAACTTATAAATAACATTCATTGACGATGGGCCATCTCAATTTCACAGTAAGTCACCTTATTAGATAGGTTAGATCATCTCATACAAATCGCACACACCAACAAGAATTGGATGGCACACGTTACATAGAAATCCGGGTATCATGCAGTAATATATAGCAACTGCCTGCACCAATATATGTAAATTATTTATTATAAATAAATTAAAACAATGGGCATACACACACACATACACGGAAATGCTCAACTGTGAAACGGTCACCTGTGAACCAGTTCGTAGGTACTACGTACAAACTTTTTTGAGAACCCATCATACGTGATGGGGATCCAAAATCTGAACTGTTCATGTGAAGCAGCACCTCATGAAACCTCCTAGGCCCAAGTTTTACTTTGATCTAAAACTTTGATGGGCCATAAAAAATGAAAACAGTTTCCTCCCTTGATTTGCATTTTTCTTTGCTATGGCCCACTAGAATTTTATATCGGGGTGAAAATTTGTCACATGGGGTTTCATGGGATTCCGCATCACATGGACTGTTCAGATTAGACACCCATGGCACGTGTGCAAAGGTGTGCACATGCATAGGTGCACAGGGGAGCATGACTCTCTCTCTCTCTCTCTCTCTCTCTCTCTCTCTATATATATATATATATATATATATATATATATATATATATATATATCTCACATCTAACTAATTAGACGGTAGTTACAGTCCACCCAATTGTTAAATTCAAACCTTTTATGTGCAAGACATCCAACGGGCAGCTTAGCCCCACCATGAGGACCAACTTATGCAAAATTCAGTTATATAAATTTGCCAAGTGGACCACATTTATGTTTTATTATTTATTAATAACTAGGCATTGTTATATATATATATATATATATATATATATATATATATATATATATATATATATATATATATATATATATATAAAAAGGTCTCACGTCTAACTAATTAGACTGTAGTTACAATCCACCCAATTGATAAGTTCCAATCTTTTGTGTGCAAGAGACATCCAATGGCTTGGACCACATTTATATTTTATTATTTATTAATAACTAGGTCGTCTAAGGTGGGCACTCTTGACAAGTAGAGAGGACCCATATCTGATCCTTGTGGGTTAATATTTTTTTCATCATAACCACATTTTTGTTCAAAATTAATAAATTGGATTGAGGGGACTGTACAACAACATTACAATTTGGGCTGCCCTTTTAATAAAAAAAAAAGGGGGAAGAGGACAGCCTATCATTCCCTCAAAAAACTAAGAAGAGAAAGATGCACTTTTACTGAACCTAAGCACTTCTAGGCCCCACCAGTCCTGCACTAGATCCCCTCTAGTAAGGATGGGAAGAGCTGAAGGATCAGTGAGTAGCCTGTTTTACTAATCGGTGCTTTCTATAAATGGGCCAGACTATCCGCCACTCTGTTGGCCTTCCTTGGGATGTGAACGATTGAGATACCGGCTGTGTTTTTCATGTCATCATAGCGCATTTTTCAATAGAAGATATTTCGTGGGACTTGGTCTTCTTTCGAGAACAGGTCCACCACCATTGACAAGTCACTTTCCACTTTCACCTTGAAGAAGTTTTGAGCCATGCATAGGTTAAGGCCATCCACCACTGCTTTGACCTCCGCTTAGAAGTTGGATCCGACTCAATAGCCTTTGGTGAAAGTGAAGATGAGATTGCCTTTATCATCTCTGTAAATTCTACCACTACCGAATTGGCCCGAGTTTCCTCAGGAGGATATGTCCACATTCAGCTTAACCAGCCTTCCTTCAGCCTTTTCCATTTTACTATTGATATATAAGATCTACTATTTGTTTTAAACAAGAATCATAAGTCTCTGACCGCATCCCGACCGCTCTAGTCTTTACAAGGAGGAAGCGGGAAAGAGGATGTAATGCAAGCGAACCAGCTTGTAATCCTTTAATTGATTGGTCCACACAACTTTTAATCCCCATGGTTGGTCAACCAATTGGACTCCGACTTAGGCGGTCCCACACGCGTTGGTATCATAAGCTTAAACGGGAAAATTAGCATTAGTCAAAGATAAAAGAATTTTTAAATAGTTAAAGATAAGTACAAATGAAGTTTCTCAAATAGACGGCCATGATCTTATTACTCGGCAGAATCTCCCATTGACATAGTTCAGATACACAACATGATGCAGGACATGGAAATTAAATATGATATGTGAGATTTCAGGCTTAAGATCACGTTAGTTTAGAAAAAATTACACAAATTCCACATCCCACACAAAAGTCCAAACATTTAATTAAGGGGAATCTATGCGGGTCCAGGCTTACACATGATAGGGCTGAATCAATAAAATTTATGAATCAAACGATGCTCACAAATAAGAAATAATCATCCACACATGCATAGTAATCAACCCCTAATTCATGGGATTTACCAATTTCAATTCAGAGAACCCTAGGGTAAGAAAAGGGGCATAAAATTGGAGATTTGAGTAATTTAGGGTTAGGTTTAGGAATTTTGGGTAAAAGCAGAGTAAAAGAGAGGAGAGAGACGAACTAGATAAGTACCGCACACATGGACAAAAATAATGGCCCAGACCACGTGCATGTGATCCCGACCGCACATGTGTAGAGCCCACTATTCAGAAAAAGGCCACCTTGGCCCTGGTCGGCCAAGGATGGACTCTAAAACTCTCAAATATCAGCTTGATCTGATGTACGGTTTGTGCATGGTGCTTCGCCGAAATTTCAACCCTCTTATAGGACTAAATTCTGAAATTCTGCTATGGGGAGAAGAATTGCTACAATAGATGATTGATTCGACGTGTAGATGATAGGGTGAGATGAGAAGAAGAGATGGTAGAAGACGGGTGGTAGAAATGACGATGGATGGGGGCGAATCGGGATAGATATGGCTTCGCACCACGGTAGTTAACCCTTCGAAGAAGGGAGGGCTTCACATCCAATTAGGCTTCATAACTCAGAGAGTAGGAAAATGCAGAATTTTTATTAATCTTCAATGAATGAAAAAAGCTACATGGGGTGCCTATTTATAAGAAAACTCTATACCCTAAAACTCGCACCATGTGCATAATCTATTACTTGGCGATGAAGTAAACTAAAATAAAAACTAAATAAATAAATCTAAAGGGTTCATGATATTCTAAATAATAACAATAAGCAAAACCTAAAATATGAAATCAATCCGATTAGTGAGCCACGATCATGAGATTCCATAATAGGCTTTTCTTGACTAACGGGTCCACTCTTTTGAATCAAAACTTTGTCCTCTAGCTAGGATGCCCTCCCTTGATGTCGTCATCGATCTAGATCGACGGTGGGGCCTTCCTTCTGGCGTACAAGTGTAAGGGGGGTGGTGTGTGTGCACGTGTGTACAGCGTGCGTGGGATGTCCCCATCAATTCTCCCCGGTTATGAAGATCTCGCCACTGGTGAAATAAAACTCCTGAATTGCTCTGAGATGTAAGGATCAAGTCTCTGAAGCTCCTCAGCGAGCCACATATTGGTTGAAGTTGGACGTGACTTCCACTTGACAAGGTACTTCTGAAACCTGCCGTCCGACGTTGAAACTATCTAATGGTCCAGGATATCCTCTATTTTCTCTTGGGTGTGTGAAACTACGTATGGGAGAGAGAGGCTGAGAAGAAATGTTAGGAAGAAAAGGTATGGGAGGTAGAAGCAGGAAAAATGGGTCGGGACGGGTAGGTATGGGAGGTAGAGGCTAGAAAAATGGGTCGGAACGGGTAGGTATGGGACGTAAAGGCTAAGAAAATGGGTCGGGAAGGGTAAGTATAAGAGGTAGAGGTTAGGAAGAAAGGTCAGAAAGAGTGGGTATGGGAGGTAGAGGCTGGAAAAAGGGTCGGGAAGGGGCCATGGTTTAAGGGATAAATATGGGGAATCAGGATGGGTGGGTGAAGGGCCGGACAAAGTATCACTGATTTCCTAAAAAGTAACTAGATCCTCCATATCGAATGTGAAACTAATTCTCATGGAAGGTGGAAGATCTACCTCATACATATTGAGACCGTTTCATTTTATAATTTTGAAGGGTCCAGCGTTATGCGCATGTAACTTACGAACGGCCTCCGGAGGGAACCGCTCGGGCCAGATGTGGATCATCACAGAGTCCCTAATATTGAATTCTTTGAAACGTTTATGCTGGTTTATAGAAAATTTGTAATGTTCATTACTAGTAGTGATCTTCTGCCTGATTTCTTGATGTCATGAATGAATGTGATGTGCAAAAGACTCTACAGGCTCTGACGCCCTATGGGACAATGACATAGGGATAAGATCAATAGGTTTCCTGACTTTATAAACAGTAATGACTTCATCAGGACTGAGACTTATGGACCTATCGACAGAACTATTAAATACAAATTCGGCTGTAGGTATTATGGTGTCGCATGTTCTAGTGTGCTCTATATCCTTCATAGAGGGAGACTCATCTGGTAGATCATCAGGAAAGACATCACGTAACTCATCCATTGTCGAAATAGCCTCAGTGGGTAACTCTACACTAGCCTCTAGTGCACTCTCTCCAGCCACAAGGCCGCACATGTTGTACCCTTCAAAATAGTGGTCTTAATGTCTCTCATGGGGTGGGGGTACGGGTGCACGCCCATGACTAATTCATTAGCCACCTCCATTCATTGGTCTATCCTCCTAGCCACCTGCCCGAGATTGGCCATCTTCCCTAATGGTGAGGTTTGTCCTGAGGGAGGCCTCTATTTGGTTAAGGCGTTGATCTATGCTTCATTCCAAGCACTTAACCCAAGACTCGATCTGCTGGGATAGCTTGTTTAATGACTATAGTAGTTGTTCTATGTTTAGTGTAGGGTGCTACCCAAAATTCAGCAATATAGTTGTCAAAATATAAGATTTTTTTAAAAAAATTTAAGAAACAACCTAGTTTCTAAAAATGAAAAAGGAAAGTTTTTAAAAGAAGTTAGGAAAGTTTCTATATATATATAAAAAAGCAACCTAGTTTCTAAAAACGAAACAGGAAAGTTTCTAAAAAAAACAAATTAGGAAAGTTTTTTTTTTTAAAAAAGAAAAATTTCTAAAAAAAAAAACAAATTAGGAAAGTTTCTAAAGAAAAGCAACCTAGTTTCTAAAAACGAAAAAGGAAAGTTTCTGAAAACAAATTAGAAAAGTTTCAAAAAAAAAAAAACCTAGTTTCTAAAGAAAAAGAAAAAGGAAAGTTTCTAAAAATAGAAAGTAAGTTTCTAAAAAAGAAAAAGGAAAGTAAACTAGTTTCTAAAAAAAGAAAAAGGAAAGGAAATTAGTTTCTAAAAACAGATTAAGAAAGTTTCTAAAAAATAACAGAAAAGGAAAGTTTCTAAACCTAAAAATAGAAAGATAAGTTAATTTTTAAAATGATTTAAATAAGGGGATAACAGAAAATTTCAGCAGCTTATGTCAGGATTTATGAACCTCTAAACAACCATATATGATGAGAATTGATGCGTAATGGACATAGACAACTAAACCCTAAACATGTAATGCATTCCACTATAAGAACCCTAAGCTATGATACCAAATTTGATGCAGGACATGGAAATTAAATATGATATGCGAGATTTCAAGCTTAAGATCATGTTAGTTCAGAAACAATTACACAAATTCCATATCCCACACAAAAGTCCAAACATTTAATTAAGGAAAATCTATGCGGGTCCAGGCCTACACATGATAGGGCTGGATCAATAAAATTTATGAATCAAACGATGCTCATGGATAAGAAATAATCATCAACACATGTACAGTAATCAGCCCATAATCTAAGGGATTTACCAATTTCAATTAAGAGAACTCTAGGATAAGAAAATAGGCATAAAATTGGAGATTTGAGTAATTTAGGGTTAGGTTTAGGGATTTTAGGTGAAAGCTGAGTAAAAGAGAGGAGAAAGACGAACTAGAGAAGTACCGCACACGTGGACAAAAATAATGGCCCAGATGCATGTGCGTGTGATCCCTACTGCACGTGTGTGGGGCCCACTATTCAGAAAAAGGCTACCTTGGCCCTGGTTGGCCAAAGATGGACTCCAAAACTGCCAAATCTCAGCTTGATCCGATGTACGGTTTGTGCGTGGTGCTCCACCGAAGTTTCGGCCTTCCTATAGGGTCAGATTCTGAAATTCTGTTGTGGAGAGAAGAATTGCTGCAATAGATGATTGATTCGACGTGTAGATGATGGGGTGAGATGAGAAGAAGAGATGGTAGAAGATGGGTAGTAGAGATGGTGATGGATGGGAGTGAATCGGGATAGATGTGGCTTCGCAACATGGTAGTTAACCCTTCAAAAAAGGGAGGGCTTCGCACCCAATTAGGCTTCACAACTCAGAGAGTAGAAAAACGTAAAATTTTTATTAATCTTCATTGAATGAAAAAAGCTACAAGGGGTGCCCATTTATAAGAAAACTCTATATCCTAAAACTCGCGCCATGTGCACAATCTATTACTTGGCGATGAAGTAAACTAAAATTAAAACCAAACAAATAAATCTAAAGCGTTCATGATGTTCTAATAATAACAATAAGCAAAACGTAAAATATGAAATCAATCCGACTAGTGGGCCACGATCATGAGATTCCATGATGGGCTTTTTTTTGACTAACGGGCCCACTCTTTTGAATTAAAACTTTGTCCTCTAGATAGGAGGCCTTCCCTGGACGTCTTCATCGATCTATATCGACGGTGGGGCCCTCCTTCTGGCATACGAGCCTAAGGGGGGTGGTGTGCATGTACGTGTGGAGAGCAGGCGCATGACGTCCCCATCACAACAGAAACAGAATACCAGCAAGAAGACGGACGAGCCCTGCTGTGAGTATTCCTCGTCCGAAAATCAAGGCAATCTAATTGCAAGGTGGACCAGTCCTATACATTGAGTATAATCGTCGGTCTTACTTTTCCAACCATCCATTTTCTCATACATGTGGGGCCCACTTGATCGGCGGATGGCCAGATTTTTAGGACTAGGGCATTCAAATGGTGCACCTGATCAATGGCCCTGATGTCAGACTATGTCTAAACTCTTCTCATGTGAATTTCCTTTACCAGTTCCCAAGCTCTAAGCTAGAACCCAACACTTGTTAGGTATGCCTTTTCCAACCACTCCTTTTCTCATACATGTGTGGGCCACTTATTATGATGTCATTGGAAACAAAATAAAGCATCACATGACAATTGCATTGGCATTTATATAAACAATAATAACAAACATCTCACCATTAAATCCATGGACAGTTGCAACAACAATGTCTTTGGTTCAAGCTTTGTAAACTTCGAGAGATGGAGATAAGAGCATATAGTGGAAAGACGCGCCTCCTAACATAGGGTGCTTGTATATAGTAATCAGGACCATTGATTTTTAATGAGTTTGGACTGACATTCAATAGGCAAAACTTATATGGTGACAGTTGTCTAATTGCTGCAATCTTCAAACTATGGCCCATCCAAGTTGTGGTCCACCTGATCAACATCCCTAATTACCATACATGTTTGCATTGGGAGAAAGGAAGAGAAGATTCGACAGAGAGTGAGACGTACCAAAGTGACTTTGGTGGAATGGTTGGAGATTCAGATGGAATTGCCGGAGATTCTCCTAGGGCTAGATTTTGCGTCCTCTAGGACAGGGGCCTTGCTTGAATTGGGCTATGAGATGAGTTGATTTGGGGGTGTGTGAGGCCGAGGAGGATCAGGATGTTGGAGATTGATGGAAGAGAGGGAAATGGAGGAAATTTGAGAGAGAGAGAGAGAGAGAGAGAGAGAGAGAGAGAGAGAGGGAGAGAGATTTGGGGTGTGGGTCGGGATTTTTTTGCCTTTTGGGCGTGAGCTATATACCCCCACACGAATTTTTTTTTTTTTTTTTTTTTTTTTGGGGGGGGGGGGGGGGATTTCTTGGAAGTTCCAATGCAAGGATGCTGGGTGGGTCCCACTGAAATATCTGTGAGAAATCCATTCCATCCATCCGTTTCGAGAGCTCATTTTAGGATGTGCAACCAAAAATGAGGTGGTTACAAAACTCAAGTGGGTCACATGAGAGGGGAAATTAGGGAAAGAAATTCCTACCGTTAAACCTTCCTGGGCTCCACCTTGATGTTTATATGCTATCCAAACCTTCCTGGGTCCAGATGTCACTAAAATTATCTGCAAAAAGGGATGAACAGAGTGGATGAAAAACATAGATCATTGTGGGGCCCACAGAGCACCCCGTCGCAAGTGGAGGGGGAGTAGCCAATCCGTTCCCCAAGGAAGGAAACAGAAGGCGTCCTACCCCACCTAGACAATGTTCTGTTTGGGCAGGGCTCTGTGGGGTTCATCTTAATGTAATGACTTCATCCACTCCATTCATCCATTTTCTCAAACCATTTTACATTTTAAAGTTAAAAATTAGGCAGGCCCACCGCTCTAGTGGGCCACGCCAAAGGAAATAGCAGTGATAATGACACCCACCATTGAAACCTATCTAAGGGCCACTGTGATGTTTTTTTTACCATCCAACCTATTTACAATGTCATGTAAACATGGATGAGATGAAAACACAAATATCAGCTTGATCCAAAACTTCTATGGCTCTAAAGAAGTTTTTAATGGTGGGCATTTGATCCCCACTTTGTGGTCCACTTAAACATTGGCTCCACGTAGCTCTGTCCAAACGGATCATCATCCCGGCGGGGAAGGATGCAATCTGCTTTTCAACGAGTTGCCTTCTTGACGTTGCGAGGGGGGTAGTGGTCGGTGCTCTGTGGGCCCCACCATGATGTATGTGCTTTATCCGCCCCATTCATTTTGTTCTTGAGATCATTTTAGAGATTGACAAAAAAAATGAGTCAAATCTAAATCTCAGGTGGACCACATGAAAAGAAAATAGTAGTGACTGAACGTCGACCATTAAAAATCGGCTAGTTTTGGTGACGGATTCTTTTGATACACCGACGGCTATTAGCCATCGGCGAATCCGAAAGCTAAAAGCTCTCGGAGAAAAAACTATAGGACCGTCGGCTTTGGTCATTTTTTTGGTAGTGAAGTCACCTCTTCGCTCGGATGTGAATTGACTGGTGGAAGCTATGTGGAGCCCATTGTGATGTCCATGAGAAATCCACTCTGTCCATTAATTTAGTAAGCTCTTGGTAGAACATGAGCCTAAAAATTGTGGCAAATCCAAAAATCAAGTGAGCCACATGGCCAGAAATATTTGGAACAGAAACCCCACCGTCAAAACCTTTCCAGACCCATTGTAATGTTTACATACAATCCAAATGTTCATAACGTCATTCTTATTATAATTGTGATGAACTTCAAAAAAGAAAATATTAGCCTAATCTGAAAATTCTAGGGTACATGATGGTTTTATTAGTGAGTGTTCAGTCGACACTATTTCCCCAATAAGAACTTCCCTAATCAGGACTTGGAAAAAGCCTACGATAGAGTGGACTGGACCTGCCTCAAGAGAGTTCTTTTGAGATTTGGTTTTGCTGATAAGTGGGTCTGCATAGTTGAGAAATGTTGGAACAATAGCTTGTTCTCAGTCCTGATTAACGGCGAAGCCTAGGGATTCTTCAAGTCCTCTAGAGGTCTTCAGCAGGGTGACCCGCTATCCCCCAGTTTATTCATCCCGGCAGCTGACCTGTTAGTAGAAGTTTCAAAACCCTGATCAATCGTGGTCTCTACAAGCCGTTTAAGATGAAGAATGGATGCTCGCCTATCTCACACCTCCTATATGCAGATGACACCCTGTTGTTTCTCAATGACAACTGTGCGTCCATTAGAGCAGTGAATTCTTTCCTGTCAGCCTTCCAATCTGCATCAGGCCAAAAGGTTAATGCTGGTAAGAGCTCATTTTTCTGCTCATCTAAACTTCCCCCTAGCAGTGTTGCTTCAATTGCTACCTCGTTGGGAATCCCCATCGCTGCCCTTGGAGCACTCTACCAAGGTGTTCCGATTATCAGAGGGAGTTTTAGGACTACCTTTCAGCCCATGTACGACCAGATGATATCTAAAATAAATGGTCGGAAAGCAAGGTGTCTTTCTTAGGCCGAGCGAATTGTTTTAATAAACCACGTCCTAAGTAGCATCCCTATCCATTCGATGGCAGCATCCATTCTCCTTGCCAGTTTGCTTGCGGACTTGTAAAAACTATTCGCCAATTTCTTCTGGGGTTGGAACAATGGAAAACCAAAACTGCATTAGGTCAGATGGAAATCAGTGCCTGTCCTAAATCGGAAGGAGGGCTTGGCATTAAGAAACTCAAGGACATTATGCAAGCTCTTCAGATGAAAATGGCGTGGGCTGTTGGTTGTGGCAGCAACAACAACCTTTGGGCTTCCTTCATGAGGGCCAAATACGGGAACCCCATCCAAACAGCATCAGCCTCCCCCGCCTCCCCTGCGCCCTCGGTGTCTCCTCTCTGGAAGAGCATCCTAGCCTTGCTCCCGCTGATAAAGGCTAATGCCCAATGGCTGATTGGTTCAGGGAATATCAACGTCTGGTAAGAGAATTGGACAGGGTTGGGTCCGATGGTAGGCCTCGCAATTAAGCCGATCCCGAATGCCTTCATATCTGTAAAAATCAAGGATTTTCTGGGGTAGCAGGGTCCACTCCCTCCTTCGATTATTCCCGAGTTTCTCCCACCGGAGACGTTTCTCCATATCTTCAAAGGAGGATATTGCACCTCCTCTGGTGACGACTCTTACTTTTGGCCGCTTAGCTCTTCTGGTTCCCTCTTGGTGAAATCAGCCTAGGAGTTCTGTAGACTCAACAATCCCCGCAAGATGTGGTCTAAGTGGGTGTTGCATCTTAAAATGCCCCCAAAAATATCTACATTTATGTGGAGGCTATTGCTAGGGGCAATCCCAGTGGAAGATAAAATTCAAGCCAAAGGAATCTCCCTAGCTTCGTGTTGTGTTTGTTGCTATCTCTCATCCTCCCCCAATCCAGCGGCTGAGTCTTTGGTGCACCTTTTCCTAAAAGGGTAAATGGCAGGAGAGGTCTGGAAACATTTTAGTCGGCTCTTCGACGCAGCCCCTAGTCTATCCAACTCCATCCTCTAGTTCCTACAGCATTGGTGGTTAGTTAACCCCTTAAATTCGTTCCTTGCCGAGCTGAGAGGTATTGATCCTTGCTTCATCCTTTGGAAATTGTGGAAGGCCAGAAATGTTGCCAAGTTTGAAGGTAAGCAGATTTTGGTTATGGTAATCCTTTTTAAGATCAAATGGTGGCTTCACTGGATTTGTAAAGGGGAATCCGTTTCTTCCCCGGGATCATGGATTGATAGGTTATCTCTAAGGGTTTTGGGGATGACATTCTCTGTCCCCCCTTCTAAGGGTTTCCAGGTTGTTAAACAGCTTAAACTAAGAGAAGGTTGGGTGAAGCTCAATGTGGATGCGTCGGCTAGAGGCAACCCGGGTTTGTTGGGTGGAGGTGGTCTTTGCAGAGGCCCCCTAGGTAAACTCATATTTGCTTTCTACAATGGCTATGGGATGGGCTCTAATAACATTGCAGAGGTGCGTGTGATGTTTGACGGCCTGATCCTTTGTTTCAGCCTCGGTTTGTGCTCGGTGGAAGTAGAATCAGACTCTAAGCTTGTGATAAACTCTCTCATGGGTAGGTCAAAGCCATTGTGGAGATGGGTATACTGGATAGCTCGTATAAATAGCCTGTTGAACATGGGCAATGTCATCTTCTCTCACATAGTTCGAGAAGCAAACAACCCAGCAGATGGTCTTGCCCGTGAGGGCAACGCTACCCAAGGGAGTAAGCTATACAGGGATACCGCTAATCTTCCTCCTCCCATTCGAGATAAGGTAGGACTGGGTGCTATAAGGGAACTTCATTCTGTATAGTTTATGATAGGTGTCCCCATGGGCCTTTTTTGCTTCGTGGGATACCCGAATGTCCAGTTTCTGTACATCTTTCTCATGAAATGAAAAATCAAGTTTTTTGAAAAAAAAAAAAAAAAACTTCCCATTACTTGGGCATAGGCAATTCGTGTCGTCCCAACCTCAAATAGGGTGACTCAGGTCAATTTATCCTTGATTTGGGCCAAACAAAAATCCTAAATCCTGTATTGTTCATATGTGTAGTTTATCAAACAAAAAAATCATGGAAAAAAAGTTTAAAAATAAAACCTTATTTGTTTTAGCTCTGATGCTTTTCATGGGAATATAGAAAGGTCAATGGTCAAAATGGTATTCATCTCTCAAAAACATGAAAATCACAATGTAACAAGATTTTTTTCTCTTTTCTTTTCTTTTTTTTTTTGAAATAAAAATCATACTTCATTTAGATTATTTTTTTTTGGTGAAATAGAAAACACACTTCATTTATTATTATTATTATTATTATAAATAGAAATCAAACTTCATTTTAAAAAGCTATGGAAATGAAAATGAATTTTCATATCTAACTTTATTTTCACAATCAACAGAAAATGTCATATATATGAGGAAAACAAGTTCAAGAAACTCATTTCCATGCTAGGAAAGGGAAGTCTACTAATCCAAGCCATGGTGTATGAACCTTCAACCAATACAAGGGTCAAACTAGTGCTCTATGAGTGTTTAGCTTATTAAATCCATTTCATTTTACTTATTAATACATGCTTTGGGTGAATCGGTTAGATTGCTAGTTAGACCCTTTTGAACCAGACTGCCAATAAAAAGGGTGAGGCCTGGTTCCATTTTCGAAACATTGCTAAAGATCCTCCAGTGAAATGAAGGAGCTGCCTTATTGATTTTGACTTAGTTTAAGTTGCACTAATTAGATTTTGGAGCTAGCTTATTGTGTCCATTGAGGGCCGTAGTTCAAAAACCTGAAATCTCGACTGAGTCTTTGGCCTGATCAAATCGGTTTGACCTGAATCAAATCTTTACTAATTACAAATCATTCAACGAAATGTTTTTGTTATGAAAACTAATCTGGATACAGAACATATCTAAGACCCAATTCCATTATGAATTCTAATTTTTGCTTCAAATTAGACCCATTGAGAACCAACTGGACACCCCAAATTTGATCACATTATCATCTGTTACATCTTATATGTTACGATAACTCGAGTGGGCCAAGTACAATTTCTTTAATCCATTACAGCTGTGGTTGCTCCCTTTCGGTTTTAACCAAATTCCATAGCCTCTTAAATATCTATACGAGTTATTATATTCTTCATCACTAGCAGTGGCATCACTGAAGGAACTTTTGATGCCATTGTAAAACCTTTACACTCCAATGTATTACATGAGATAAATATTATGCAGTGGCATCTCAACTGCAATATAAAATATATTTTGGCAACGCAACAAGCCCTAATATAACTTGTCTGGTGTGGAAACGACTTTAGACAGAATCATACAATGTAATTTGAAAAAAAATTCAATTAAAGAACATTTAAATTTTAAATTTTACATGAAAAACACTTATGGGAAAAAACCATGGCACCAAGTGACAAATAATTCACCATGAATAGAGAGTTATAAGAGGTGAAAACTTACATATTCAAAACTCACATCTCTATAAACGAATTCTACTTCTTAATACCTTATCTCTCCCTTTCTCACACCGTGATTAACCTTAATCCCATATTAATAAGGTTTTTATAACCCTCATACAAAATTAGAAACAAAACTACACACTTTTGCAGAAGTTAACTGTCGTTTAAACTATTGATCAAATTGACTCTAATCGATGACCTATCAATTGAATCGATACCTCTGTTGATAGAATCGACATTGCCCAAAAATACTTAGAGAGCAAATTAAAATATCCAATTTTTTCTCAACTAAATTGATGCTGTTGTTGATCAAATAAAAATCCTATTTCAACAATAGATGGAAGGCTCTCAATGTACAATACACGACAAGATGACAAAAGCTTGCAGGAGATGCTTTGAAACTTCTCAGCCACTCCCAACTGCAGCAGAAAATAATAAAAATAGAAAAATAAGGGTATAAAAATGTGGAGTGCATAACAATTGTATAAATCATAATCGTTAAATCATAATTATGATTAAACAAAATGGACATCCCACGGATGCCGTAGTGGAATTTCATTCCCTATGGTTTCGATCCCAAGACGTCATGTTGAAACTCCTCAAAGTCTACCACTTGGGCAAGGACTGGAACCCTATTGTTTATTATCTGTTTGCAGGTATCAGGTATCGTTGTTCTCCTGGCTGGTTATTGTCAGTTTGTAGGTGTCGTGGTTCTCCTGGCAGTTTACTTCTTATTTGCAGGCTACGATTCATATTTTATCATTCAATCCATGTAAATCTTCTCCATAGATGTAATCATAGATAGCCACGTTAGTTGAAAAATTACAGATTTGTATTTTTTGTAAAATATGAAAACCGAAAATTCAAGATGGAATAGAACAACGACAGGCTGAAGCATGTTTGGAATGCTGACCTTAAAGCATTATTTGCCTCTACTCAAGTGAATTGAGTGTGCTGAAAGGTTACAGGCAAATCGCTTTTAGGATATGATGAGCCTGATGTGGGTCTGTGTTCAGCAAACACAAAGGCCTACTAATGGAACTCTATTACATAGTCTGGCAGAAATAAAGAAAAGGAAAAATTTCAGAAAAGAGAGAAGAAGAATTCTGATATTAGACCACTGCATTGGTCTGTTCTTCAGATGTTGGTTCAGATGAACCGTTCTTAGATCACTTTGTCGGTCTGATCTTCAGGCAATGGTTCAGAAGAACCTTGTTGTATTGTTGGAGTATATGGTCAGTGGGCTCTGATTCGTATGGGTCTGCTAGAGTGAGTTGAGATGGATTGGAAACCCATCCAGGCACTCTATATATAGGTTATGGTGGCTGGGGGGTTATGGTCGAGAGACATAAATTCCATTAAGCCATTTTTAGCTGTTCGAAAACTAGCCATTTTCTGACTGTTGTGCATGGCTCATAACAGCAGTTGCATGCTGACTGTTGTGAGAGCTGGCTAGCTGTTTTCTAGCTATTGGGCTAGCTATGCAAAGAAGCGATTCTGATATGGCTCATGATGAATTGCATAGTCATTATTACACATCCGTTACAATAATCATCTCCAGCCTCTCCATATATACTGAGGGATCTCTCTTTCAGTCCTCTAGTCTCTCTTCCAACCAACCACTCGCCTTAACCACTTAATCACACCACGATTCGCACACGTCTCACTCCAGTTCGCGTAAGGTCGTGAAGGAGCGACCCTCTGTGATATGATGCAGATGTGTAAAGTACAAAGTGTGTCATTAGTGCCTCTACAACCATACTGCCTCACATGTCCACGCCCTCCCACCGAGCTCGTGATCGAGATAGAGCCCGAGCCCGAGCGTGAGCGTGCGCTGGTGTTCCAGTGCTACGCACTGGAACACGCAAGCTCTATAGTCTTTGGACTAGGTAAGCAAATATTATAGTACTCCACTATTTTCATTTAAACCCAAAAACCTTCTCTTCTTTTTCCAATGTGGGACTATTCCCAAAACCCACAAAAAATGTGTTTTTTCAAACTTTTTATATAATATATATATATAATTTTATTATTAAAATATATTTTAAAATCAACATTATGTAACAATCCCCCACTTGATTTTTAAAAATATATTTTTTCTCAAAGAAATATTTCTGCCAGAATAATCAGCTTATATGCATAATGAAAGATATCTTTCGATTTTAATCTTCCCTTAGTGTAAGTATCTCAAAACTCCATCAAAATAACTAGTAGCCACAGCGTTGAACCAATTATTTCTAGATAATAGAGCTGGAGAAACTACACACATATTCGCTATGTGTTATTAGAGTTTCCACAATCTTGCTCAGAACAATTAATGGCCATGTGTTTATCCTAATTCGTGAACAATCTTGAAAAAAACTCATAACTCTCATGAGAGACGGCACCATCTCTACGTTCATATAGGTAAAATCCTTTCAGTGTCTTCGTTACTATAAGACACTTGTGCTTGAGACTGGATTTCATTAAGAGTTCTAAGACTCAACCTTCTTTCGTAACGCTCAGCACTTATCTATTATAGATGAAGTTTTATAATTTAGTGCTGAAATTTTTTTCACATATCAGTGACTTGTTCTTACCTATTAAACTCGAAATTAGAGATTTTCTGACTTTAGGTTAGGTTCCTATCACTGGTGGAACTTTGGTTGAAGAGTTTCAACTACATCCTTCTAGATGTAGCCTTTACTACATCTCTCGGTAGAGGTTTAATAAAAGGGTCTGTCATGTTATTGCTTGATTTCACATAGGAAATAACAATGATTCCATCTTAAATCAATTGTCTGACATAATCATGTCGAAGACTTATATGTCTAGACTTACCATTATATGTGCCGTTATAGGCTTTAGCTAATGTGGCTTCACTATTACAATGTAGTGATACAACCAATATAAGCTTTACATAGAAAGGGATTTCTAATAGAAGATCCCTTAGCTACACAGCCTCTTTGCCTGTTGTAGTCAGGGCTATAAATTCAGACTCCATAGTGGAGTGCGTTATACAAGTCTGTTTCTTGGATCCCCAAGATACAGCTGCACCTCCTAAGGTGAATACCCACCTTGTAGTAGATTTGTTGTCCCCCGAACTCAATATTCAGCTCACATCAGTATATCCTTCCAATACGGTAGGAAACTCTGAATAAAATAGTCATAAGTCTTTAGTTGCTTTTAAGTAACCAATAACTCTATTGATTGCATTCCAGTATTCAGTACTGGGATTACTAGTAAACCTACTACGTTTACTCACAATATATGCGATATCAGGTCTAGTGTATTGCATAACATACATAAGACTCCCTATAGCACTCACATATTCTAATTGTGCAACTGTTCTTCCGTAATTCTCTTATAGCTTGATACTTGGATTAAATGAAGTTTTTACTTCTTTTATATTTAGATGGTTAAACTTGTTTAGTATCTTCTCAATATAATGAGATTGATACAAAGCATAACCCTCACAACATTTTTTTTTAAACTTTGATACCTAGGATGGTATCAACTTGTTCAAGATCTTTCATTTTGAATACGAAAGATAAAAACCTCTTCATTTCAGTCACACCTTCCATTTTATTACTTATTATTAACATGTCATCAACGTACAGACAAATAACAATCATGCAGTTATCATCTACTTTAAAATATATGCATTTATTAGCTACATTATGCGTGAAACCATGAGATTGTATTTTGGAATCAAACTTTCCGTGCCATTATTTTGGTGCTTGTTTTAATCCATACAAAGATTTGATTAAACTACATACTTTATTTTCATTTTCTTATAGAACGAATCCTTCAGGTTGTTTTATGTATACCTCTTCATTGAGGTCACCATTCAGAAATGCAGTCTTTACATCCATTTGGTGGATGTGAAGATGATGTATGGAAGCTAGCGTAAATAATATCCTAATGAATGTTATCTTAATTACAGGAGAGTACGTGTTAAAATAATCTATCCATTCTTTTTGCCTAAAATCCTTAGCTACTAGTCGAGCTTTAAAGGTTTAGATAGTCCCATCAGTGTGATATTTCTTCCTAAATACCCACTTGCAACCTATGGGTCTAGAACCTCGAGGTAAGTTTACTAGTTCTCATGTTTGATTTGACATTATAAATTCTATTTCATCGTTTATAACTTCTTTCTACAAAGCTGAGTCTCTAGAGGATACAACCTCTTTATATGTTTGAGGATCATCTTCTATAGTCATTACTATAGGTATTTTTTTATAATATTTTCTCTAGCTCCTTCTACAAGATGAAAAAAAGATTCGCTGAGAGTCTATATAGCTATCTCGTAGACTCTTCTCTATTTTTATCTTTTTACTCCTACGAGGTTCAAAAGAAGTTTCCACTATTTGTGGAGCTGTGCTATCTGGTTCTCTATCAGGAGTTTGGACTTCATTATCTTTTGACTCCAAGGATAGTGAGTTCTCAAAGAACTCGATGTCTCTTTATTCTATTATGGTACTAGTGTTCACTCCCCAAGTATAGGGTTGTGATGTAGTAATAAACTCGGTGAGACCGAGGTCGAATCCACATGGACTGATACTTGTACGTAATCTGAAACTAACTAGAACTAGAACTAGAATAAGATGAAATCTAAATTAGGTGAATTTGAGGAATAATGGTGAAATATTAATATAAACTTAAAGAATTCAGAGAGAGGAAAACTAGGGATTCAGAGGATCCACTTGTAGAGATCAGGGAGATCTATGCTTGATTCACGAACTCAACTGGACTTCGAGTCCCATCTTCATCCAGTTGAAAGATATGGCACTAAAACTCTATCTGAACTTCCTTTTGATCTAGTTTTCAAAGAGATGAAAGATATAAGAATTAGGTATGATTCCATCACAAATACATGCCTAAGAGACAAGGTAAACAACAGAACTTAGACCAATCCATAACCAATCAAAAGACGTATGAGTGTTAGGAAGGATTCCATCATCCAACCATGCCTAGGAGACGATGGTGAACAACAGGGCTTCCTAACCCCATAATTAGAATAAGAAAAAAGAAAACTCAAGCCATCACAGATCTAATGTAATATCAGTCACACTAAATCATTAAAAACCAAAATCTTCCTTAAAATCAAACCAAGATCAAATCAGTTCAGGCATGAATCAGAGCGTAGAACTTCCCATCTCACTACAAGCTTCACCTCTTAGCCCTAGCTAAGAGGTTTAGCCCGACATGGATGGACTAGATCTCTTCATCAAAACAAACAAACAAATAACATAAAATATTTCCCTTTCTCTGTCTCTCTCTCCCTCTAAATGTTCCAGCCGTAGGTCCTCTTCTTCTCTCCTCACGTTCCCCCTTTTGTAGCTGCTGGAAGCCGGCTGAGACGTGGAGCGGGGCGGAAGAAAACTGCGGACGGAAGCTGTACGCACTCCTTTCGCAGTGAAAGGTAGCTAATCTGTGTTGGAGTGGAAGTTTTGGTCACAGGAGTTCCCAGCGCGAGATCTGAGCTGTTCATCCTTCATGCCTCTGGTCGGTCCCATCTTGGGACGATTTTGGATGGTCCGGATCGTCGGACCGATCCGCTCTATGAATGCAGAACTGCCTGCAGCGTCCGGGTCACGGACGTTTTGTAAAAAGAGCTCGCGAATCCTTACAAGTGGGGCCCGGCTTTTGCTTTATTGCAAAATCCACGCCGTCCACTTGTGTTCGATCGAAAACAAGCTCGTAGAGGACCTGCCATTGCGACCCATTGATTTTTAAACCTACCGTCCATTTAACAATTTGGCGCTGTTTCCATTCACTCTCGTGCATGGTTCTGGAAAACCACCATGTGTACGGTCGGTTTGACGTCCTGGGGCGAATGGACGGTCCAGATGGACCACATGATGATCGACGTGGCCCACTGAGATCGTCCGATCTCTCTGTTTCGCGGACGCTGGAGACAAAAACTAAGTTTCCGCTTTTGCTTGGCTTTCAAGCCCATTCTCTGGTGTATGAGGAATCCACTCCGTCCATTGATTTCAGGATGAAAAACAAACCTGGAAGTAGTACTTTCAGAGTAAAATAGGTGTGGCCCCCAAGCTGATTTAGTCCGCCATCTGTTTGCTTTTGAACGGCTGAGATCCCTAAGAACTTCACTTCTTCAATTTCTGTCAGCTAGGCATAGGTTTTGGCTGCCCCAACGAATGAATGAACGGTCTGGATTGTCGGTTTGGACAATATATGGGGCCCACAACTGAAGACAGGGCGTCCGTTTCACGGGCGCTGTTTCAAAAAAAATGAAAATTTTCGTTTTTTAAAGGAAGGCTCGGTCAATCCTCTGTTTGACCGAATTCTCCGTCCGGTGCATCTCTTGTGCACATGTACCCTATGTACATGCAATATATATATAGGGTCCTCTATAATGTTCATGACAAATCCGTTCCGTCCATCCCTTTTCTCAGATTATTCTAACAGTTAAGACCAAAATTGAAGCATATCCATATCTCAAGCGGGCCCCATTTAATGAATCAAGGGGCTGATTTGTCTATTGGGGCACTTCCATAGTGATCCGAGGACTGAAATTTGATATGTATGGTTAATTTATGGTCCCCAGGTCACGTATGAAGTTTTGAGCCAATCGGATGGCGGGAACCCTGTGATTTTGCACTCTGGCTGGTTTTTGGGCCACTAGAGCTTCAATTTCCCAATTTTCTCAGATCCTTGGCATGCAAATCTGTCGATCTTGGTCTCCTGGGGTCCGTCCCTTACTCTAATGAATTCTAGACGTTAAATCTCAGCTTTTAACACCTTATTTTGATCTAAGTTTATAAATACACCATGCATCACAAACACGATTAAATAGGTCCATTAAACAGTATAAGTTCGTAAATCCAGACAATAAATGGGGTCTGATATGCAATATTTGACCCTCAACAACTAGATTTTATGTCTAGAAGTTTATAAGCTTTACTATTTTGTGCATACCGTACGAAGGCGCACTTAATAGCTCTGGGTCCTAACTTAGTTCTTTTTAGATCAGGGGTTCTGCAATATGCAAGACACCCCCACATTCTTAGATTTCCTAGGTTAAGTTTTCTTTCTTTCTATGTTTCATATCGAGATATTTTATATTTTTTAGACGAAATTTTATTTAGTATATGATACGCTGCAAGCAATGCCTCACCTCATAGACTAAGTGACAACTTTGCTCTGATTAACATTGAGTTGACCATTTCTACTAATGTTCTATTTTTCTTTTAGCTATTCCATTTTGTTGAGGTGTGTATGACACAATACATTGATGTATTAGTCCATGTTCTTCACGGAAGTTATCGAACTCATTAGAGAAGTATTCTCCTCCTCTATCGCTATGGATAATTTTTATCTTTTTATTTAGTTGAATTTCTATTTCTGCTTTATATATTTTAAACATGTTCAATACTTCGTCTTTGCTCTTTAATATATACACATACACATATATAGAACAATTATCAATAAAGGTTATGAAATACCTTTTGCCTCCACGAGTAAGAATACCGTTTAACTCACAGATATCATTGTGCACAAGATTCAATACCTGAGACGATCTTTCAACACTTGGAAAAAAAATTTCATCATTTTGGATTGTATGCACACTTCACATTTATCAATTTCATTATCTGTGTATGAGATTAAACTATTCTTAGTCATGAACTTCAAGGTACTATACCCTATATGGGTTAGTCTATCATGCCACAGTTTAATGGATTCAACCATATACGTAGAAGTGCTACTTTCATTGAAAGAAAACTTGACCATACCGTTATAAGTATATCCCTTTTCAACAAAGTTCTCGTTCTTAGACAGAATCATTTTTCCTAACTTGTACACACCCTTATTCCTGGTTTACCCAGAAGGTTCCCAAAAACTAAGTTTCGTCTCATGTCTGGGATGTGCAAGACATTTGTCAAAATCACTTTCTTTCTAGAGGTGAATATTAGTTCGACGGTTCCTTTGCCAACAACCTTCGATCGGACTTCATTACCCATTTGGACTTATTGACCATCGGTCAATTCCTCATAGGTTTTGAAGGCTGATCTGTCGTAGCACACATGTACGGTAACAGCATTATCATATCACAAACCATGAACCTTTCCTTAGATAGTATTCACCTCAGTGATCATGGCCACAATATCGCCTTCTTCTACCGCACTTGCTTTTTTTTTTAAACTTGCGATATCAGCATACTCGAGCATAGTGCCCGTTCTTCCCACAGATATGGCATGGGCCTTTGAACTTTCCGTACTTCTTTTGGGCGTTTTTCTTTAATTTTCCTTTATTGGGTTTCAGGGAATCATCCTTATCAGGATTCTTGTTATTAGTATTTTCAACTGCGTGTATCATGGACAAGGAATTCCCGTTGTCATTCTTTTTATCGTGATTGAGGGATTCTTCCTCAATTCTGAGATATTTCTGGATTTGTTCCAGTGTGTAGTCCTCAGTCTTATGCAGCAACTTCTTTCTATAATCTTTACACGTCGATGACAGTTTAGTGATTATATCCCCGACTTGGAATGATTCAGGATGATCAATCTTTATTACTTTAATTTTGTTTACTATTAGTTGCAGTTCTTGAATTTGGAGTAGTAGCGGTTTATTATTTACCACATTAGAGTTGAAATACCTGGCAATGAGAAACTTGTTGGTATCTTCTTCTTCAGCCTTGTACTTGAGCTCAAGAGCGGTCCAGATCTCTTTCGCTGATGAAGTTTGTGTGTACAGATCATACAGATGATCGGAGAGCGTATTCAGAATGTGCCACGACACAGGAGTTCGTCTTTAGCTCGTTTGGTGCGGGCGGTCACTTGTTCGGGAGTGTCCTTATCAGTTCCTTCAGTCAATGCCTGCAAGTGTGGATCTAGGATGTAGTAGATCTTCAGCACTGTCAGAAGAAATTTGAGCTTATCTTGCCACCTTATAAAATTGGTTCCATCGAACCAGTTAAGACAAATTAAGTTCTGATTCATCAACTTGATTGACGATACACTATTGGCTTCCATCAGAAAAATAACGCTTTAAGATTGTTAAAAATTACAGATTTGTATTTTCTATAAAATATGAAAACCAAAAATTCAAGATGGAATAGAACAAGACAGGCTAAAGCACATTTGGAACGCTGTCCTTAAAGTGTTATTTGCCCCTACTCAAGTAAATTGAGTGTGCAGAAAGGTTACAAGCAAATTGCTTCTAGGATACGACGAGCCTGATGTAGGTTTGCGTTCAGCGAACACGAAGGCCCACTAATGGAACTCTGTTACACAGTCTGGCAGAAATCAAGAAAAGGAAAAATCCTAAAAAAGAGAAAAAATAATTTTGATATTAGACCACTGCACTGGTCTGTTCTTCAGATGTTAGTTCAGATGAACTGTTCTTAGATCACTCTGTTGGTCTGATCTTTAAGCAATGGTTCAGAAGAACCTTGCTGTATTGTTGGAGTATATGGTCAGTGGGCTCTGATTCGTTTGGGTCTGTTGGAGTGAGTTGAGATGGATTTGGAACCCATCCAGGCTCTCTATATAATAGGCTATGGTGGCTAGGGGGTTATGGTCCAGAGACATAAATTCATTAAGTCATTTCTAGCTGTTGGAAAACTAGCCATTTTTTTACTGTTGTGGCTCACAACAAGAACAGATGTCTCTTTGCATTGTGAGAGTCGGCTAGCCATTGTCTAGTCATTGGGCTAGCTATGCAAAGCGCCGATTACAACATGACTCTGCAATGAATTGCATAGCTGTTATACATCTGCAGCGACAGTCATCTCCAGCATCTCTATATAAACTGAGGGATCTCTCTCTCAATCCTCTAGTCTCTCTTCCAACCAGCTACTCATCTTAGACACTTAGTCGCACCACGACTCGCATACGTTTCGCTCTGGTTCGCGTAACGTCGCGAAGGAGTGACACGATGCAGACATGCGAAGTACGCCATTAACGTCTTTACAGCCACACTGCCTCATATGCCCACGCCCTCGCACCGAGCCGATGACTGAGACCAAGCCCGTGCCCAAGTGTGCATTGGAACACACAAGCTCCCTAGTCCTCGGACTAGGTAAGCAAATATTTTAGTACTCCACCGTTTTCATTTAAACCCAAAAAGCTTCTCTTCTTTGTCCAACGTGGGACTATTCCCAAAACCCACAAAAAAATGTATTTTTTCAAAACCAACAAAAAATGTATTTTTTCAAACTTTTTTATAATATATATATATATATATATTATATTTTATTATTAAAATATATTTTAAAATCAGGACAGCCTATTAGCCGCCCAAGTTGAATGGAAAATGAAAATCTGACCGGAGAGTCCATGTATTTTAAGAAGTATCTTAGGTCCAACTAGTTGGATCAAGGTACGGTCTAGCTTGAGAATAAATTCCAACCCATTACGTGAAAGTAAAATCCAATTCTTGCAATAGGTTGTCCTCAATGTAAATATCACCTAGTTCAAAAATCAGTCTTATATACTTATCATATGTGCTATACGATAAATAACAATTTCCACCATCGAAATAGAGAAATAAAAGTCAGGTTTATTCCATAAAGAGATATCTCAGAATTTTGTCTAAAATGATCGAGCTGACCAACCTACTGGACGAGTTGGATGTGGCGCGTGTAGGAAATATTGGAAGTTAGTCACCGTGTGGACTTATAACTTATAGCCCAACCAGTTGGACAGGAGATCCCCTATTTAAGAAATTCGGTCTGCCCATCCGCGTGTATGACTCAACCTGGCAGCCCATCTATCTACGTGTTATCGGGTACACGTGGCAAGCTGACATCCGTTTGCAAGATCATATCCATCCCTCATATGCAGATCAGGTTCCCTGACCCAAAACCTGAAACATGCCAAAACCACAATGGTGGGATGATCCAAACCAAGGCATGGATGGGACTTATACATTTTGATTCTTCAGAAACACAAGCAATCCATGATTGGCCTTAACAAATAAATGGCTCAGATTGTTGATTTTAATTACTTTTGTGAAAATAATATTGACCGTCTACATTAAAGGTCATGGATCAAATGTCTAATATTTCGAATTAGTGTGCCGATTGTATTATAACACATGAAATGTATTTTGGACCTAATGAACGGTTTGGAGTTTTATTATTCTTTCATGGGAGTTAAATAAATTATTGCGTGTACACCACAGATGGTTAAATAACTGGTATGCTTTTTTTTTTTTTTTCCTTGTACTGTTTTATTTGTATGACTGCGTTGACATAGGTTTGAGTAACAAACATCGTATCACCCAACTGCTTCTTTCTCAGACTGATTTGCAAAAAAGCCATCTTCCTTATCCCTCTCTTTACAAGCTCTCCAATCATTAGGGTATGCATTTCTTCGCTGCTTTATCATGATTCATAATGGGAGGAATCCTATCCCTATGAATGCTGGAAATTTTATTTTTATTTTTACTTCTATTGTATTATCAGTCCATTTTACAATTCAGTATTCTTTTAGAAACAAAAACAATCTTGATAGATGAGTAGATGCACAAGTTTATTATTAAACCTGGTTTTCTTTGCTCGATCTTGATCTTCTATTCTTGCATGATATTGATCAGGGCATTGGTTCATTTAATTTATGTGATTCTTGCATCTTTAGCTGATGTTGTTCCATGTTTCAAGAACATGTCCAAAGTCGTGAATTCCATTACATCTGATATAATCTTCTTTTATCACTAAGTAAAAACTACAACAATCAGGCAGTGGTTAGAAACATCCATCACTGACTCATCTTTAATGAACAATTTTGTCTATCAATCTCTGTAAGCCACTGATTGGACTGTTTAAATCATCTGATCATTTATGATATTGACGGAAGTGGATTGTCTGTTGTGCCACACACCACCAACCTAGCTCGTGTGGGCACATGTCGTGTGTGAAGATAAGCACTCACGAACGGTTCAAAGGAGATCAAAGTTACATGGCCCCTACAATGATGTATTTATCATATCTACACCGTTCATCCATTTGTCGAGATCATTTTAGATCTTGATCCAAACAATGAATAATTTTCAATGCTCAAGTGGACCACACCAAAAATAGCAGTGGGGATAATGATTCTCACCATTAAAACATTGATAGGCCCACTGTAACGTTTACTTTCCATCCAATCTGTTAATAAGGTCACACAGACCTGGATGAACATAAAAACCAAATATCATATTGATCCAAAGTTTCTGTTAACCCTAAAGGGATTTCAATGGCAAGCTTTCAATACCCCACTGCTTTTTACAGTTTGGTCCACTTGATTTTTGGATTTATCTTATTTTTCATCTCAAGCCTTACAACGAGTTCACCAAGTGGACGAATGGTTTGGATATTACCCATACCTTATGATAGGATCCTTACTCTTACCCGGGTGGTAGACTCTTTGGAGTTTCAACACCGGGTCAAGGGTTCGAGTACCCACGGTGGTGAAATCCTACAGCATGCGTGTGTGCGTGTGGCGTGAGTGTGTGGGGGTGTGTGTGCATATGTAAAAAAAAAAAAATAAATAAAATAAAATGATAATGTCAACATACCAGCCACATCGTGGCGTGGTACACCGGCAAATCCGCTTTCAATATTGACAAGGCTCTATTTTTTTTTTTATTTTTTTTTTTTGAGTTAGCTAGTTAGTACACACCATGTCAGTACACACACTCGATGTTAGCCACCCCCGCTAGGGATCGACAAGGCTGTCTATGAAGAGCAGGTTGGACCTCAGGGCTGGTTAGGATAGTTGATGTGACTAGGTAGGCTTGTTGGCTATGCAAAATTTTGATTTAACCCGCCCTAGAATATTTTCCACCTTATTTGATTAGATGTAGAGGTGCAAGTGTACCCAATCGACCCAACCGTCATTGGACCCGAGTGGGCATGAGTGGAAAATTTGGACCATGGATTGGCTCTAGGTCTAAAAGTTGCTAAATGAATTTAGTCCCCTCAAAATCAACTTGATCAAACCAGTTTAGAGCCAGTTTTTAAATGGACCTGATTTTGACTTAGGTTCAGACTAAAATGGAACCAAGCTAAATTCCACCCAGCTGATTCAAGGAAAAAACAGTAATTGAGCACATTGGTCATTGAACGCCCATCATTAAAAACTTCCTAAGATTCACCACCATCCAACTTATTGATAAGGTTGTACAAACGTGGATGAAAGAAAGAAAAATAAATATTAGCTTGATCTAAAACTTTTGACACTTACAAAAGATTTTAATTGTCAATAATCTCCTATGGTGTGGTTCCCTTGAAATCTGTATCTGTTTTATTTTTTGGAAAATATCCTAAAATAAGCTAGAAAACAGATGGATAACATGGATGTACAATGTATCACCCACACGCTGGTTGCAAGGTTGCATCCAACTTGTACTCAACACAAGAGAGCAAATTAGGTGTGCCCCCGGCCTCAACCGTGCCACCCTTGCCATAGGGCTCACCTCAATGTATGTATTCCATATCCACGTTGTCCATATTCTTTTTGTCAAATCATTTTAGCGCTTAAGCCCAAAAATGAAGAAGGTCCAAGTCTCATGTGGACCATATGATAGTCCAAGTCTCAGGTAGACCATATGATAGGAAACAACAGTAATTGAACCCCCTACCATTAAAAGCTTCCTAGGGCCCATCGTAATGTTTCCATAATGTTTGTTTGCCATCCAACCTGTTAATAAGGTCACACAAACCTAGATGAAGGGGAAAACAAATATCAACTTCATCAGAAACTTTTGTGACCGATTAATAGCCAATCGCCATTGTTTTCTACAGTATGGT